>CM065466.1:22485888-23939910 GCA_032872475.1 Leptopilina myrica (nomen nudum) | reverse complement strand
TTGTGATCGCTATGATAGCGCAAAGCTTTGTAGACATTGAATGTAACTGTAAACAATTGATGCTCGTAGTAATTTGACAACATATCCTTGCCACATCACTATATACTAGAACTAAATTTATTTTTATTTCTTTAATCTTACATTGGGGTAAGAATTCCTGAAGTGGACCCTTATTTTCTTTTGGTTAATAAAAATAAATGATACTTATATATTTTGATAGTCTATGATGTCGCTAATAACACCTCCAAACGATTTTTCAAAATTTGAATTTTTGTAATTTTTATGAACAATTTAACTTTTTTGCACCGTTTTAGAAAAAATTTTATCTCTCGAAATTGGCTGAACCGATTTCAATAAAACTTATATCGTTAGAAAGATTAGAAAATGTACTATCCAGAAAAAAAATATTATAAATGAAAAGTTTAATTTGTTTAAACAAATTATATTTTTAATTTTTATTGTTATAAATAAACAATGTTCGCAATCGATTTTGGTCACTATTTTATAGCATCATAAAGAGGAACTTTTATGATTCCATAGCAGAAATAAAAAACCGGAACTCTCGAAAAGTTTAAGAATATATGTCCTTTTTGATAATCAAATTATTTTAATTGTTATAAACAATATTAGTAGGGGGTCCCTTTTCCCAAACTTATTTTCCAAAGTAGATTTTTCCCAAAAAATCGTGTCCCCAAAGAAGTGTCATTCCCAAAAGTTTTTTTTCCCAAAGTCATATTTTCCCAAAATAAAATTGTTTACTAGATAAAATGTAAATTATTTTCTTTATTATGTCCAGTGTATAAATATAAGTAAAGCAATTATAAAATAATAACGAACAAATATGATTTTAATAAAATAATATAAAATTGTGAATATACGAAGAATTTATAATTGTATGTTGTAACCAATAATTTGCAAAAATCTAGTCATATCATTTCTATTTTAAGAAAATTTCACTAAACAATTCAATTTTTTTAAAACCTTTTTTTAAATTTGTCTTAAGAATTTAATTATTTTCAAAAGTAATATAAATTCTTAGCAACAATCCATAATTTTTTTCAAAAAAATTTACAAAAATTGGCGTCAAAATTTCAATTATTTTTATAAATAATAATAAATTTCTCCTAAATTTGATTATACTTTTGAAAATTTTATTCAATTTAATGATTTTTAATATCTACTATTTTAATATGATTGTCCAAAAAAATTAATTTTTTTTAATTTAATAAAATTCTATGCAAACATTTATTTATTTTTATAAAATAAAATTTGCAAAAGAACATCAATTATTTACAAATTTTGGATAAATTTCTTAGCAATCTTTTAATTTCTTTCATAAATAATATAATTCTTTTCAGGCATTCAATTTTTTTCATAAATCATAAAACACATTGCAGAGTTTCAATTATTTGTAATACAATTTTAACAGAATTCTTTGTCAAAATTTTATTTATCTTTATAAATGATATAATATTTTTCTTCGAAATTAATTTATTTTAAAAACTTTTAATACAATTCTTGTCAGAATTTCAAATACTTTACATACACGTATAATTTTTTTTCAATTTCTCCAAAAATGGAAATTATTCTTAAAAATTTTATTAAAATTTGTCAATGGAACTAAATACTTGCACAAATATGTATTAATTTGGGAAAATCTGATTTTTGGAAGAATGTCCTTTGGAAACCACTATTGTTTGGGAAAAATATCTTCTGGGAAAACGTATTTTGGAAAAAGTGTACTACAATCATCTAAAAATTTTTAAACAGTAAATTGTAAAAAAATCCCACTGTAGCATCGTACCGTGAGCATTAGATACCTAGAAAGCTCGCGCACGGCGATACTAAAAATGATAGAACTTCTAAACTTTTCGAGAGTTCCGGTTTTTTATTTCTGCTATGGAATCATGAAAAGTCCCTCTTTATGAAGCTATAAAAAAGTGACCAAAATCGATTGCGAACATTGTTTATTTATAACAATAAAAATTAAAAACATAATTTGTTTAAACAAATTAATCTTTTTATTCATACTAGTCACTTATACTTGCGCGCTACGCGCGCCCTCTTTTTTCTGCTATTCAATATAAAAATATTTTAACATTAAAAAAGTTTCTAGCATTATTCTAAAGATAAACACATATTTATTAAAAGAATTTTATCTGAAACGATTAAATTTTGTTTTAAATTTTGTATTCCTAAATTGCACCAATTATTTAGCAATCTTGAAACATGCTTATGAGGCGCTATTTCTCAAACGTCCCATTCCAAAATTATAAGTCTTTGGATTGTGTTGGTATTTTGGGAAATTGTTGCCCTATATGAAAGTAATAAATCTGTAAAATATTAGCTCTAAAAAAATTGTAGAAAGTGGTGGGGGTTAAAGTTTTGACATTTTAAGTAACACTGCCATTTTCAAAACCATGTAACTTTTATAAAACTTTATCGATTTTAATTTGTTTATAATGGATTTAAAGCATTTTTCATCTACTTTCTAAAAATTTTACAAACAAATTTTTAAAAAAATTTTTAAACAATTTTTTTTCAAAAATTAAGTTTATTTTTTAATTTTGACCTTGATGGGTATTTAAAAAAAAAATTTTTTTATTTTTATTGGAAAGCTGACATTTTTCCGGAAAAAACCATATAAGTTTCATAGTGGGATGACCAGAAGTTTAGAAGATATTTGAAAGCAAAGTAAGCGGTGCGCCCGGGTTACTGTACGTTACGCCGGCGCTGCGCCGTTAAACGACATAAAAATCACTCTTTTATCTTCATCTGCTTCAGTAAAAGCTCTGCATTTAAACAGGGTTGATACTTCCTATGAATCTTTTTCAATAGTAGCTCTCTGCATTTAACAGGGTTGAGACTGTCATTAAAATAATGCCTGCATTACTTTTACCGAAAAAAATTTAAATATATAATTTTGAAAACGAATGTTTAAACTTTTATAAATTATAATTATTATCAATTAAAATGAGTAATTTTGAAAAAGAAAGATTAAAGTTTTAAAGGAACAATAATTATCATCAATCTATTATTATTATTATTATTAAAACAAATGACCTAAATTAATAAAAAATTGAATCTCATGACTATTTAACATAAAATTTTAAAAAATTAATCTTATTAAAATATTCAATTTCTATTCAACTTAAATTTCTGTTTCTCAAAATTAAATTTTCCAATTGCCAATAACAATAATTTTAACTTACGAAACATCAATATTTTTTTTCAAAATTAATTATTTTAATTGATGATAATTATTGTTCCTTTAAAACTTTAATCTTTCTTTTTCAAAATTACTCATTTTAATTGATAATAATCATAATTTATAAAAGTTTAAACATTCGTTTTCAAAATTATATAGTCTCAACCCTGTTAAATGCAGAGAGCTACTATTGAAAAAGATTCATAGGAAGTATCAACCCTGTTTAAATGCAGAGCTTTTACTGAAGCAGATGAAGATAAAAGAGTGATTTTTATGTCGTTTAACGGCGCAGCGCCGGCGTAACGTACAGTAACCCGGGCGCACCGCTTACTTTGCTTTCAAATATCTTCTAAACTTCTGGTCATCCCACTATGAAACTTATATGGTTTTTTCCGGAAAAATGTCAGCTTTCCAATAAAAATAAAAAATTTTTTTTTTTTAAATACCCATCAAGGTCAAAATTAAAAAATAAACTTAATTTTTGAAAAAAAATTGTTTAAAAATTTTTTTAAAAATTTGTTTGTAAAATTTTTAGAAAGTAGATGAAAAATGCTTTAAATCCATTATAAACAAATTAAAATCGATAAAGTTTTATAAAAGTTACATGGTTTTGAAAATGGCAGTGTTACTTAAAATGTCAAAACTTTAACCCCCACCACTTTCTACAATTTTTTTTTAGAGCTAATATTTTACAGATTTATTACTTTCATATAGGGCAACAATTTCCCAAAATACCAACACAATCCAAAGACTTATAATTTTGGACTGGGACGTTTGAGAAATAACGCCTCTTATATAATCTTAAGTATAAAATTGCCTCAAGCTTCAAATGTTTAAATTATTCAATTTTTTATCATTTTTATTTGTAAAAAATATTAAGAAATTTTTAATTATTAAAAAATTATGATTAACAAATAGAAAAAAAACTTACTTTATGAATAATTTTTATTTCTCAATAATAATATTGTTCATCAACTCATTCTTTTCTTTCAGGAAGTAATTTGCATAATTTGTACACTAAAAATAATTTAATTGAAACAAATAAAAATTTATTTACTCAATTAAATAGTTTAATTGTCGATTATGCAATAAAAATTTATTTACTCAATTAAATAGTTTAATTGTCGATTATGCAATAAATATTTATTTTAACCAAGTAAATATTTATTAGATCTGAGTATTTTATTTGACGGTATGAAATAAATATTTATTTGCATCAATAAAATAATTTTTTTAAGTAACTAAATCTTTATTTGTATCAAATATCCAATTATTTAGCACAATTAATTCATTTAATTAAGACTAATATTTCTTTAATTGAATTAAATAATTAATTTTTTTTGCTTAGGGAATTTGGGAAATCTGCATACAGATACCTTGGATTCCTCATTCCAAGGTATTTTTTTTTGAAGCCCTTCACCCACCCTCGGAACTGTCGCAAGACTGTAGCCTTCGAGGTTGGCGCTCCAACTCTGTCGCTGGTGCAATGTTAAAGAGTAATTGAGGAGCCGGGAAGAAGAACTCGCCGAGCGCGGGAACGTATACTCTATTAGGGAATCCATACTTCGATCTAAGAAGCAGTGAGCGCCTCTGGGCCTGTCTCTGCTAGCCGACTGGTATTAACGCATGCGTTGGAGTGCTCGGCGAGTTCTTCTTACTGACTCCTCAATTGTATTAACCCATTTAGTCCCAAATGTCCGTATTTCTTAGCACAAGTTCGAGCTTTCCGTTCTACGAGCTACAATTTTCAAACAAAATCGGGAGATAGGTTTTTTTAAATGGTTTGAGTGTCCTCTTTCAGAATCTAAAAAGAAATTTCAATTTCAAATTTATAGTAAAATGTTATAATTCGCAGAAATTTTTTTTTAAATTACATTACGCTCTCTTGTAATCAAAATGTTGCTAATGTTTCAAATTTTAATTTTAATTTATTTAACAGTATTTAAAAATATTATAAACAATTTTCATAGAAAAAGAAGTTTTGAGTGGAAAGAATTTTTTTCACATTTTGCTTGGTTTGACATTAGAATAAATTTTCGAGAGACAAACCTTTGTTTATAATTGTTTAACATTTTTTTAACAATATTATAAACAATTTTTACAACAAACTATGTTCAGAGTGGAAAAAAAATCTCCTTTTCTTCGACACTAACTTATTTTAACATTACAATTTCTAATAAAAATTCACTGTAGCTTTTTCTGGTTCTGAGATATGGAAGCAACGTTAGATATTACATTTATTGCGTTTTAAGTAAAATTGTTAATTTCCTAATGCACAAAAGTGTCGATTTCAGATAGCAGACGACAGGAAGTAAAAGTCATTCACTTGTTCGACTTATATGAAAATGGCGGCCGTTGTCTCCCTTGGGCAAAAATAACGCATGGGATTTTTATTACTTTAAGGAGATAGAAAACAGATGATAGAATTAATTAAAAAAAGAGGACTATAATAAGAATGGTATTTAGTTACATTCAGCGATAGTTTCAAACAGTTATACAAATTAACAAATAATAATGGTGGTCATTTTCTTCACTAATAACCCTTCGTGATTTCGATTAGCAGTCCAAAAATTCACATATTCTATTTGCATGATAATAAATTTATGCTATAAATATTATTCTTAGCTTTTTTAAACATTTGTATATAATCCATTTGGTTGTTGAATCTTATTAAAAGAAAAATAATTTTCAAAATTAAAACATATTTTTTTATATTACATATGTATACCGAAAAAAGTTTAGTTTTCATAAATTTTATGTTACAAAATTTTTTTCTTTCCTTTGAAAATAGATGAACTTACATATTGACCGGTACTGTAAATATTTCACATTAAAAATTCCGATAAACATAAATATAGCAAATTAAACTTAATTAAAATTGAAGGGCCGGCCAGAAGCGCTCACTGCTCACTGACTGGTATGGTCCTTTACGGCGGCGCGTAGCGGCAGGTGTTATATTCGGCTCCTTAATTATTCAAAAATTTCACTATAAACATAATTTTTTATATACATGTTACTTCTATTATCTCCTAAATATATTTTTACGGATTCAAATGAACGTACCCTCGATAATGCAACATACATCTGATCGTGATTAAATACATGTCTTCTTAAATCTATATATATTCTGTTAAATGTTTGTCCTTGAGACTTGTTAATAGTCATTGCAAAAGCTAATTTTATAGGAAATTGTCTTCTTTTAAAAGTAAACGGATATAAATTTTCACAATATAAAGTTACTCTATGTAAAAAGACAATATTTCCACTCTTATCTCCCGTTAATATTTGACATTTAATAACATTCTGTGATAAATCTAAAACAATTAACCTTGTTCCGTTACATAATCCTTCATTAATACTAAGATTTCTAATAAGCATTACAACGGAATTAATTCTTAAATGTAATTCATGTGGTGGTAAAGAAGGTGGAGAGAGAGTATTTAAATATTCTGGTAATAAAGTTTCAGAAGATTTTCAGGAGAATCAATACTTTCATATATTTTTCCACCTTTACTGTCTAAGAGACGCACCACTCTCTTATTAATATCATAAACGTCAACGTTTCTAGGTGCTAAAATTGCACACTCTGACAACTCCTGAAATTTATTCTGTTGTATGAACTGACAATACATTTCTTCTGCAATATCTACATTCCCTTTTTGAATAATATGTTCTGGTAATATAACAATATCATCTGCATCATTTAATTCGCCATTGCTTACTTTAAGTAAAAATCTACAAATTCCGTTTCTTGTGGTAAGGCTCTCATATTATCTGTTAATGTGTATTTTTTGAAAAGTTTCCATAGTTTACTATTTTTTATTGATAAATTAACTATTTCTGATCTAGTACCCCGTTCTTTAATTGGTAAAGTTTGTCGAAAATCTCCGCCTAGAATTACAATTTTACCACCAAAAGGTTCATTGGAATTCATTATATCTCTTAATAGATAATCTATAATTTCTAAAGCATATTTTGGAGCCATTGGTGCTTCATCCCAAATAAAGACATCTATATTTTTTAAAAAGTGGCCTTCTTTAGATTGAACTTTAATGTTTCAAGATGAATCACTGTATAATGGAACGTGTAAGCCTAAAACTTTATGAACAGTTTTTCCATTAGGAAGCAGAGTCGCAGCTATACTTGTAAATGCCATGTTGCAAACATTTATTCCTTTACTTCTTAACAAATGCCATAGCGTAATGTATAAAAATGTTTTTCCAGATCCTCCACAACTATCAACATATAAGCACTAAGAACTATCAAAAGAAGAATCCTTTAGGGCATCAAGTACATAATCAACTACAAGTTTTTGTTTTACATTTAATTTAGCATAATTCTGTTCTCCTATGTTAATATGTTCTGCAATACTTATACCATTAACTTGTTGAGTAAGAATTTCATCTTGTATATCTAACAATCCCTGAAAGTCAGTTAAATTATATCCTTCGTTAAATAACATTGTTTTAATATTTCCATAAGCCCTTTGTTCAGCATCAATGTCGTTAGTTTTTTAATAATCTTCTGACATTTGACACTTAAATTGTTCCCAAAGTTTATCCGGTTGTACAGGATGACAATGAATTAAAATTCTTATAAATAATTGGCGAAGTGAATGAGGCATCATCCATAATGCAGCTTCTTCCATTGTTCTAATCCATTCACTATTATCTTCTACAAGTCCTAATGCCAAACAAGGAGATGTAAAAGATTCATGAACAACTCCATTAACTGTTCTCAAACTTTCAAAAAAAGTTGCTCCTTTTACTGTAAGCAATAATAGTCTAAGATTAAATAGCTCTAATTGATTTTGATTAACTGAATACATTCTTCCCAAAACTTTTTCTTGACGAATTCTTTGTTTCCATTCAAGAGATTTTGATACCCATGTATAATGCTCTGGTATTTTTGAATAATAATATTTTTGAGCATTACTATCCCGTTGGTTAAGTTTAAAGTAATCCAAAAGTTTTGTATTTTTATTTAAATCGAAAGAAATACCGTTACTATCTTTTTCTTTTCAAATAATAACATTCTGTTCATTTGGCAAATGTATGGGCAAGCGATTAATGCTATGATTTTTTTTCCTAAAGGTTTACTTAGAATTCTCCATACTGCCTTAACTGGACCAACATATCTATTTTCTTCATAATGATTTATTTCATTATGATTAATAGTTACATTACTATCCATTCAACTGTTAATATTTTAGAATTTTCTTTCAATATAACTAACAAATGAATATGTGGCAATCCTCGCTTTTGAAATTCAATAACATAAACATAAGATTTGACCTCTCCAAATAATTTGTTATCAACAATATGTTTAAGTAAATGTTTTACTTTTAATGCGAATACTCTAGTTACAATATCAGGTCTATCAGCAGCAGTTTGATGGAGTAATAAATTTTCCTGTATCTCTTTCGAATTTGGATTACACGTCATTGTAATAAATAAATCTGGTCTACCATGACAAGCAACAATAGCCATCGAATCCTGATATTGTTGCATCATATTGCGAGGTGATCCAATAAAAGTAAAAGGCAATATAAGCGTTTTTCCCACGTGTACATCATTTTCCAACTCATGATTGTGTAAATAATCGATCAATCCTTTATATGTTTCACTTCTTAATTGAGCTTGATTATTTGCACAAAATCTTAATCTATCTTTTTCTATTTTTACATAATTGTCCACCACCCATTGTTGAAACAATCTACCCCCCATATAAAAATAGATTAAATTCCTTATCTCTTATAGCAATTTTATATTTAATGTAGGCAGATCTAGAAATAGTATGATTTCTACTTCCGTAATCGCTATCACTACGAATCATATTAATATTATAACTCTTATTTCCAAGTAGATAAAATATGGGATAAATCCATGGTTCACTATTGGGATCTAAATTGCTAACCAATTTTAATTCCTTTGTAGATTTATTATAAATCGTTACATAAGATTCTGGTATTTCTCCCTCAGAGTTTGTATTAAAAATTGCAGCAACTTCATTAAAACTTTGAAAATTATATCTATTTTTATCAATGCCTTTTTTCAAAGTGAACAATAATTGTAATTCAGGAATTTCTTCATTTTTTTGTCTTGCTAATTCAGTTTCTATTCTAATTACCTCTGACATCATCATGTAAGATTTTGTGTATGCATTAGAATTTCTCATAATATTTTCTATAGATTTTAAAATGTCTTCATCTAAATTGTCGTTACTTTTCAATCTGTATCTTATTGATTCCTCAGGGTCATAAATAAATAATTGACCAAAACATGGATCTTCACCTTTATCCGAATATAAAGCACTATTAATTTGATAGTAAATTTGACCTTGAATTTTGTAACAGAATGGTCCTCTTCTTCCATTAAAATAAATTACATTAGCATTTAAAGATGCAAAAGAAAAAGAATTATTGTACATCCTTATATTCTTTTTAAAATGACCAGATTTTTCATGAAGCCCTTCTAGCAAAAGCTTTAATTCATCTGGATATTGTATGGATGTTAAAACAACACCTCCATGACTACAACAATCATTAAAACTAACTTTTCTACCAGCAACTTGTTCATCTTTAAAATGTTTAGCTTGACAATGTGTTTAATAATAATTCATTGGACCTAGATAATTTTCAACATTATTTGAATTAAATGTTTCATTATCATCTAAATCTATATTTAATATTTTCTTAAGAACAGAAATATTCAAATTTGAATTTATACTATTATTTACCAGTTTCAACTCATTTTGTATTTGATGATTTAATACTGTTTCACAATAATTTCTTTGACATAGAGTATTTTTTGTTTTTGACAAAGTACTTCTATCACTGTTTATATTTTTTAATTTAAGGTTTTGAGCATATTCTATTTTAGATTCACCTTGAAGTTTTTTCTTAGTTGAAGTGTGCACTTCACCTGAATAATTTACATTATCAATTTTACATTTCAGTTTTTGCCTATCACGATAATTTTTTTGAATTTCAGCCCTATTTTGTTTGAGTGTTGTTGACGCATTATTTTTTTCATCTATTTTATTTAATACTCTCGTTAAAGAAATGGAAGTGTGTGCTTCCTCTGAATGATTTGCATTATCAACTTTACGCTTCAATTTTTGCCTTTTACGATAATTTTTTTGTATTTCAGCCCTACTTTGTTTAAGTGTTGTTGATGATTCAATATTTCCTTCATTTATTTTAGTTATTACTCTCGGAAAAGGAAGGACAGTGTGTACTTCCTCTGAATAATTTGCATTATCAACTTTACGCTTCAATTTTTGCCTTTCGCGATAATTTATTTGAATTTCAGCCTTACTCTGTTTAGGTGTTGTTGATGATTCAACATTTCCTTCATTTATTTTATTTATTGCTCTCGGAAAAGAAAGGGAAGTGTGTGCTTTCTCTGAATAATTTGGATTATCAACTTTACGCTTCAATTTTTGCCTTTCGCGATAATTTCTTTGAATTTCAGCCTTACTCTGTTTAAGTGTTGTTGATGATTCAACATTTCCTTCATTTATTTTATTTATTGCTCTCGGAAAAGAAAGAGAAGTGTTTGCTTCCTCTGAATAATTTGGATTATCAACTTTACGCTTCAATTTTTGCCTTTCGCGATAATTTCTTTGAATTTCAGCCCTACTTTGTTTAACTGTTGTTGATGCAATACTCCCTTTATTTATTTTATTTATTATTCTCGGGAAAGAAATTTCTTTCTTCATAGAGTTTTTAGAAAAGTTTGATTCTCCATACTTAAGTTGAATATCTTTTTCATTTAAAAGGCAATTCCAGTCATTCACAACTATGCAAGATCTACTATTAGAAAGTTGTTCAGAGGGAAATTCACTTAAACTATTGTTTTTGAACATTAACATTAAATGATTTCTCATATTACAATAATAGTAATTGACAGAATCAGGCATAATATTAAAAAATAACGATGTTGCGAATGCTATTGCATATATTCCACAAGCAAGACTGTTTAATGGTTGTTGATCAACAGTTGTGAAAACTACTGGTGGTTCAAAAGGATATAATCTAATTAAGTAAGCCCTTTGATCGTCATTTAAATATTTTTTATTAAGACTATCAAAAATGTAAAGGCTTTTTCCATCATAATAAGTACAAATCCAATGACCAGACTTATAATATCCACTAAAAAGTATTTGAATGTGCTGCTGATTTTTCTCGATTGGAACTATCAAATCAAGTGTTTGTAAACACAAAGTATTTTGCATATTATAAAAAAAATTTGATTGTCTTCCCAATAGCTTTTGAAATTCATACATATGATCATAATTTAGCATTGCTCCTTCAGTGACAACAATACTTAAATCATCAGTAGTCAAATTAACAGTTTCTCCTTTGTTAGACATTGTTCTTTTATTTTATAAAATTTACTTATATCAAGGAATTAAAAATTTAAAAAAAGCAATATTACAGTAGAATTTTAAGATCAAGTTTTATACATTTAATTATAAATATTATAATTTCCTTTTATTCAATAATATTACCAAATTTTGCCTCCTATAGAAAATACAAACAAATTTCCAATTTTGTCTCTTATCCAATATATAACCAATTTACTATTTTTCCTTTAATCCAATTTAACCAATTTCTAGCTTTCTTTTTATCCAATATAATTAATTTCCAATTTTGCTGCCTTTTATCCAATATAACCATTTTACTATTTTTCCTTTAATCCAATTTAACCAATTTCCAGCTTTCTTTTTATCCAATATAATTCATTTCCAATTTTGCTTTTTATCCAATATAACCAATTTTGCCTTTCATCCAATAAAACCAATTTAACCAATTTTGCCTTTTATCCAATATAACCAATTTTGCCTTTTATCCAATAAAACCAATTTAACCAATTTCCAGCTTTTTATCCAATATAACCAATTTTGCCTTTTATCCAATATAACCAATATTTATCCAATATAACCAATTTTGCCTTTTATCCAATATAACCAATTTAACCAATTTTGCCTTTTATCCAATAAAACCAATTTAACCAATTTCCAGCTTTTTATCCAATATAACCAATTTTGCCTTTTATCCAATATAACCAATATTTATCCAATATAACCAATTTTGCCTTTTATCCAATATAACCAATTTAACCAATTTTGCCTTTTATCCAATATAACCAATATTTATCCAATATAACCAATTTTGCCTTTTATCCAATATAACCAATATTTATCCAATATAACCAATTTTGCCTTTTATCCAATATAACCAATTTTGCCTTTCATCCAATAAAACCAATTTAACCAATTTCCAGCTTTTTATCCAATATAACCAATTTTGCCTTTTATCCAATATAACCAATATTTATCCAATATAACCAATTTTGCCTTTTATCCAATATAACCAATTTTGCCTTTCATCCAATAAAACCTTTTGCCTTTTATCCAATATAACCAATTTTGCCTTTCATCCAATAAAACCAATTTATCCAATTTCCAGCTTTTTATCCAATATAACCAATTTTGCCTTTTATCCAATATAACCAATATTTATCCAATATAACCAATTTTGCCTTTTATCCAATATAACCAATTTTGCCTTTCATCCAATAAAACCAATTTAACCAATTTCCAGCTTTTTATCCAATATAACCAATTTTGCCTTTTATCCAATATAACCAATTTTGTCTTTTATCCAATAAAACCAATATAACCAATTTTGCCTTTTATCCAATAAAACCAATGTAACCAATTTTGCCTTTTATCCAATATAACCAATTTAACCAATTTTGCCTTTTATCCAATATAACCAACTTCTAATTTTGCCTTTGGATTCCAATTACATACGATTTCCAAATTATAACAAATTTTTTAATGTATTAATAAACATAAAAAAATTTTTTTAACTTTATTAATTAACTTCGAAAACTAAACACAACTCAAATACATAATTATTTAAATGATTGAAAAAAATTAGAAAAAAGTATTTTAATGTATTTCTATTATTATTTAATATTCACTTATTTAATTATATTCACTAATACTTACTATTCACTAAATCACTATTTACTAATTCACGAAGTATTCACTGATAATTCACTTATTTAACTTTTTTATTCACTCACCTATAGTGAGTGAATTCCCAAAAAAATTGTTATACTTCAATTTCGTTGAAGACACGTCGAACGTGCTCCAAGGAAAATAATCGACGATATGATTTTTTAAATTAAAAATTTTCGTTCTTATATTTAGGTGGTAGGCCCTAAACGTGAGTGTCCTCTTCGCACTCATATATATATATATATATATATATACATAGGCCTGTATTCGACCCTAAGAAGGATTACGAACCCTTAAACAATAGCCTTTGTAATGGGGATTACCTCGGAGAACCCAGGTAATATTTTCTTTCTTCCTTCATCGCAAGGGAAATATAAAGAAAAGTCTATTATATGTATATATATATATAATATATATATCCTTATATATAGTAATAGAAACTCCAAAGGTAACGGTCTCGATAACGTCTGGATAACGGCGCCGATAACGCTTTCTCTGGTAACGGCTACCTTTCTTTCTTTCTCTAAAGGCAATGTCAATAAGAATGTCTCTCTTTACCTAATTTGCATATTTACTCGTTTCATCTTAAGGATTATATTTTTTCTGGATAGTAAATTTTCTTATTTTTCTAACGATACAACTTTCATTGAAATCGGTTTAGCCAATTTCGAGAAATTGAATTTTTTCTAAAACGGTGCAAAACAGTTTAATTGTTTATAAAAATTACAAAAATTCAAATTTTGAAAAATCGTTTGGAGGTGTTATTAGCGACATCATAGACTATCAAAATATATAAGTATCATTTATTTTTATTAACCAAAAGATAATAAGGGGCTACTTCAGGAATTCTTACCCATTGCTTTTAAAATAAAAATAATATTAGACTATTATCAGTCTAATTAGCATTATCGAATTAAAAATAGGGGAGACCGGGGCTAAACCGGACGGATTTAGTCTTTGACCAGAAAACTCATACAAAAACATACTTATTGCTAAAGTGTAATATACCGTTTTGAAGCTTATACTTTCACCTACAAATCGCACTTGTTCGATTTAAAAAAAAGTACAATAGCTTTAGAGATATATTGCTTCGAAGGTGACTACCTCAAAAACGAAAATCCGAAAATTGGTGGGGCTAAACCGGACACCCCATGGGGCTAAATCGGACACGGCCAATTAATTTAAGAATGAGATACAAATTTTCTTTTTTTTAGTAAAAAAGTCAAATCAATTCTTCTTTTATTTATTTGTAGATAGTTCTATACAAAGAATATAATATAATATGTGAAATCGGTAATTCATATAATATAAAATGAATTACAGTTTTCAGGCTTGTCTGTTTGTAGCAACTCGCTTGCGAATTCAAGTTTTAAAATAAATTCTTTATTTATTTATTTATAAAGTGGTTCTAAGCAAAGAATAAAATATATAAACCGCTGCCAAGTTATAAATTTTTGTTATACTTTTGGTACTCATTTCATTCTTTTTCGTAAATCTTGTTGTGTTTATTTCATGAACACTTTGCTTCCTCATACAGATGTTAATAACAATAAAGTATAAATTATGAACAATCATTCTTAAGTGCTGTAATATTTTTTTCCCTTTATTTAATACTTTCACATGAAAATTTTTTTTTCTCACAATTTCTGTTTTTTCAAATATCAATAACTTTCTTTATTTATAATCGAAATAGCTTCAAAAATAGGTCAATCGAAGGGTTTTTAATGCTCTACAAGTTAGTAACTATGGTTTTAATATTATTTCTACATTTTTCAACAAAATTCTCAAAAAAGTCTTATTTTCCAAAATTTTTGATTTTTAAATGTTTAATATCTCCGGTGAATATGAACGAAAAATGTTCATTCTGGGCTCAAAAGATGCATCTAAAAAAAACTCTAAAAAATTAGAGAAAAACATTTATAGGTGTCCTAACATTTTTTTAAAGTTATGGGCAAAAAACGTTTTTTTGAAAAATAAAAAATAAAAAAAATAAATAGTTAAACTTTATTAATCTATCTCAAAGTACTCTCATTTTATGTCCGCAGATAAGACCTACAATTTAAAAAAAATTCAGCCTAAAAGCTCTTTATAATTTGGAGATATTTATGAAAATGTGATGCTTACACACACACACACACTCACACACACACACACATACGGAATGACATTTTGTAAAAATGTCATTTTTGAACTCCTGAGGTCAAATAACATAAAGATATGTTAAAAAATCGAACCTGAAAAATTTTGGTATTACAATACTTCCTCAGTATGAGGAAGCAATAGTTAATTAATATAAAATAAATTAAAGAATTCAAAGATTTGGTTGTTTTTAATCACGATGTCCGATTCAGCCCTACACCGTTATCTAATTATTAACCTGCAATATATTTTTTCTTCTTAATGTTTTCCATTAAACTTTTTTTCTACTAAACTCAGTACACCTTGAGCTAAAAGAAAAATGGCCGTATGATATTTGCACTTTAATTTTAACGATAAAAACCCAAAAAAATGAAGAAATTTTTTTTTTACTTTTACCTCAAGAAATGACATTTTCACATATTAACGGCAACTATTAGTACAAGAAAATTGACACGTCCCTAAAACCTCATGCAGCATATGCATCACAAAATTGCGCGTTCATAGGTTATTTACACGATTTGAAATTCTTCACGGTTTCGGAAATATTTGACTTGTCCGGTTTAGCCCCGGTCTCCCCTATGTGTTTTTTTTTCAATAGCAAAATACACTATATAGCAATGGCGCTATATTTCTAATGCTTGAACATAGCTTCTACTACTAATTAGCACGGTGCTACTTAACGTTGTGCTTAACAGAATCGCTCTACTGGGCAAAGAACTAATTTTTTTATTTAATAATTATTAATTGTCTACATTACAAATTATTTTGATAACATTGACCATAATGGATAAACTCACTACAACCTTACAACTTGATAATAACCTTCAACACCCTTACCTCAACCTTTACTTTTAAGCTTACGTTAACTCTTACTTGTAAGATTACTATGAGTTCTTCGAGTGAGCTTACATGTAACCTTTACAAGTAAGTTTACCTCAACCTTTACTTGTAACCTTACGTTACTCTACCTAGGGGTTTTTAAGACCTTGTTGTTGGTGGGAGGGCTTAAGGGTCTACTTTTCGATGTCTCTCGTGGCGATTGAGGGGCGAACCTTTCATAATGGGTCGACAGCTCAAGAATTTCGAGAGGTTATCGGGAGAGACGGGATGAACAGAAGCTTGACCGCGTGTTCATTTTGAAGATTTCCTGTTGGAGGGAGTCTGATCAAGAAGAAACCCTTTCATGGTTTGCTTGGCTGTGCCATGGCGATTGAGGCGCGAGTCTTGCTACCCAATCTGTGATGAACTCGTGTTCATGGATGAATGATACCAGGGTCACTAAATCCTTCGGGTTTCTTCGGAGGGTTGGCTAAGAACTCAGATACGAACGGAAATAAAAGGGAGGTTGTAGTAGCTTCCGCTTATTTTCCGGGTTTGGAGGAAGAATCTGCGCCACCAAGAGAGGTGGAAAAGTTGGTGGAGTATTGTCAACAACAGAGTCTTCCTTTGTAGGTTGCGATGCCAATACGCACCACGTAGTTTGAGGTAGCACTGATATTAACGACAGAGGCAGAAATCTCCTAGATTTTCTGATAGATACAGATTTAGAAATTGACTAAATACTTAGGAGTAATCCTGCATAAAAAGCTGAGTTGGAAGGAACATTTCGAGTATCAGTTTAGGAAATTCTGTACTGCGTTCTGGACGTGTAGAAGGGCGATAGGGTCATCGTGAGGACTAAGACCTAATATGGTCAACTGGCTCTATCAGATGATTTTAAAACTCAGGTTTCCTCACGCGGTGGTGGTTTGGTGGTCTAGGACGCAACTGATCACGGTTAAAGAGAAAGTAGACCAACTCCCAACCAATTGTTTTTAGAGGTATTACAGGGGCCATGAGGCCCATGCCTACAACGGTGTTAGGATTTATACCTGCCGAAGTACCTCTATATATTGCTGCGGTGAAAAAGGCAGCCCTTACTATGAGCAGGCCAAACGCGCAGGAATGGTGGAAGACAAGTGGTAAACGCACCAAGCTTCCACATTCAATCCTATCCATTTCAGAATTAAGTATGGTGCAAAATAGTATGATCAAGTGGGTGAAATTTAAACCCCGTTTTAAAATACTAATACCTTTCAGATTGGACTGGAAGAAGGGTTTTCCACTTGGGGCCGAGGTCTGGTATAGGGACAGACAATATGACACGGTTTGACAGACCGAGGTCTGTGCGATTTTAACTTGTGCCTAAGTGTCCATTTAAAAAAGGACAAGGGGCAAAAGGATTAGTATTTGTGTTAGGTCAGACTTTCCAGCTAGGGTCAAGAAATTATAGACCCTATGAAGATGAGCAACCTATCTATAGAGGAATTACTGGACTTCTGGAGAAGAACAGGACTCTAATGGGTTGTTGTAAACAAGAGAGCTGGAGCTTGGTACAATGGATTCTCTAATCTAGGTACCAACTTTCCCTTTTTGGGAATATCTAGCTTGATCTGGGCAATTTATTAGATTAGATTAGAAGCTTACGTTAACCTTTACTTGTAAAATTACTTTGAGTTTTTAAAGTGAGCTTACAATAGAAGTAGGTGTAATCTCACATCAGCTTTAATGTATTATCTTACGGAAACGCGGACATTTTTAGACTACCTTATGTCTACAAGAGTCTTCCGTGGTAAACCTTACAACCCCTACAGATGTCCACACAGTATCCTTACACTAAGAAGTCCTGCTATCTGGAAATTAAGTGTAGATCATGATATGCCTAACCACATACTCGCCGGGTTAATAGCAAACCGGTGACATTGATTAGTTGAAAGTATACCAAGTGATAAAAGTGGACGCCAAGGGCGCCGGTTCTTTTTTAATTCAAATGCATGGGATAAGACAAACAAATTATATTCTTTATTAACTAAAATTAATACAGTCGTATTATTTGTACATGAAATAAATCTAAAAACTTTTGAATATATCATTTAAGTATTTTTACTTTATTAAGGCATAATTATGGCATAATTTTGGGACTAAAAAATCTAATAATCTGCAAAGTTGCAGAAATCGGCTTAGCAACAGCCACGTTAATTACAAATTCCCCCACCAAATCGTCTTTCAATAAAATTGATTGACATAGGGAAATCTGGGCAGTTTAATCCAGGCCGTTGTTGCCTGTAGTTGTAGCCGGCAGTTTTGGGCCAGGCAAGTTCTAAGTTCGGCAGGTTAGCCGGGTCTAAGTTGAAGTATTTTTATAAAAGTTTAAAGAGAGTTAATTTGAGAAAAGTTTGTTTAGGAAAAAGCGAATTTATTTGAGAAAAACATAAATAACAAAAAGTGAAAAAGGTAGAATCGAAAAACATATATTTGAATTAAAAATAAGCAAAGCGAATTATTAAAAGAATTAATGAAGCAAAAGAGAATATAAAAGTAAAATAAAGAAAACGGATAAAGAGAATTTAAAAAGTAATTGTTAAAGAATTAGAGAATTGAAATAAATAAAAGAATTGAGAGAATATAAAAGAAATCGTGAATTATATAAGACAAAGCAAAGAAATCTAAAGTCAGCAGTAAAATAAACGTAGTTTTAATAAATATAAAGGTTTTTAAATCAAATATATGTGAAGACAACCTTTCTTTACGAGGTTCAAGTCTCATTATTAAAGCGTTTCTTTAAAGAATATCGAAGGTTCTTAAGGAAATATCAATCTAGTGAACCTAGATGTGGTATTTCTTCCAATTTTCACAGGATTTTTATCAGCACGTTTGAAAAAGACAAGACATTCGTCATCGGAATCCTATTACAAGGAAAGAAAACCGAGTAGTGAGTAAAAGTATCTTGCATTACACAACACATACTATTCATTCATTCACACTTATACACTCTTCTTTTACACACACAAAACTTAGCTAATTTGTAATAGGGATACTTGGGGAAATATATCTTATATTGTTTAATCTCAATTTTGGTTTTTAGTTTAATAAATCCTTAATAATTATCCTATCTTCTCCAAATTCAAAGGGTAGGATTCTCAACCCTTAGTTGAATTAATAACTAAGTAGAGAGGGGATCCACTACCTTTACAATTCTTTTGTCCGAAGGACGCGTTTAAGTTAAAGTTTTACAAATTAATATTTTTAAATTAAATAATTTAAATTTCAAATCCTACTTTAACAAACTGGTGGCAGCGGTGGGATTCTTTCTCTTTATTCTTTGAAGGAAAAGAAAGGATAAGAGAATTTGGAAGATTATAAATATTTAAAAAAAAAATATATAAAATATAAAAACCTTTACAGATAGAATTAAATTATACACACAGGATTACACTTTACATATAAATACAAAGGGATAATATATTTTATGAGAAATATAGATATATTGAGATGCATTGATTTAATACTGGATAAAAATTTGTCCATTTGTTAATATTGTCTATCTGTTTCTTCGCAGAAAAAAAATATACGAATTTTTAAGTGCGGGAAAAGAGATTTTTTTTTGTTCGCTAACGTCGAACACAGGGAACAGTAACTACCCTTGCGACGGCAAGCTCTGGTTTCTTTAATAAACCGCGCCCATTTTCTCGACTTAACCTTGCCGGAAGTGTGTAGCCACTTGGGCAAGTGAGAGGATTAAATTAAAATTCTTTGTTTAAATTGCAAAAATTAAAATTCCCCATAGCTTACGGGTACTAAAGTACAAGTTTAAATAAAATTATTTTAAAAAAAAGAAACTAATCAGTTAAGTTAGGATACAGTTATTAATGTATAGGAAAATTAAAAATCGATAAGTTTGACAATTTAAGGATAAAGAAAAACCTCAAAAGAGCAGTGTTAATTCGAGAGAAATCCGTTTAAAAAAAATATAGATTTAGTAACACGAGTGTTATTTTCAGAAGGTGAAATAGTACAAAGTGTAGAAAATAGAAATATTGTCCTCAAAAATATCGTAATAAATTTAGACAGTCTAAGATTACGCGAAACAGCCTAAGAATATAAAACGTAAACTTTGCAGGAAAATCAGAATTAAAAAAAAATTGAGAGCAAAACGTTTCCTTGTTTAGAAAATTATTCAAAAAATATAGAAATCGAATTTTCATTAGATAAATTGCAAATTATAATAGAAAAACAACTGAGGGCTTTTATGAAATAAATAAAAATAAACGCAATTTCTTTAAATATAGAGAATTTAGAGTTAATTTTACGAATTGCAGTAATGGTGTAGAAATTCGCAACCGGGTTAAATTACAACCCAAGGCCGTGCGCACGCGAGCGATAAATACCAATGAAAATTTCACAATACTGAGCGCAATTTCCAGAACTCTTTCAATTTTTTTTTAAAAGAGATATTTGATAGGAAATCCTAAATCTGAACGGGTAAGCAACGTAGGAATTACTGATCAGTGCGACTTCGACAACGCTATTTAATCAAAAAAAAACCAATTAGTATTTTCAGAGTGATACGAATATCTCGAGTAATTTAAAAGATAACTGAAATAAATGTCAGCCTCATTTAACGAATTAATACAGGCTAGTATTCCCCTCAGAGTGGAAAAAAATATAGTTAGTGAAGATCTCATTGGAGGGCAAGCACAAGCAGTACTAACTACGGAAACGAAAGCGAATTTTATTTCAGCGGAAATATTAGATGTAGAATATTGGCCCTGCGACATAAAACTAGGGACAGTGCTTGGAGAACAGGTTAGAATCTTGGGTGGAGTATTAGTAGAAATAGAAGGACAGGAAGAATATTTCCAGGTTATAGAGCCAGTGTATCCGAATTTAGAAAATATTAGTTTAGCTGTGATAGGTTGGAAAACAGCAGGAGGAAGTGGTTGGATTACACATCCATTATTAGATCTATATTTCGGGAGTTTTACATATTAGCCAGCGGTAAATAAAACCAATAATCTGAAAATCCAATTTTAAAAAAATGGCAACGGGCGGACAACACACTCCACCTCTAGGAGGGCCAGAGCAGAGAAGACCGGAAGAAGTAGATCCCAGAGATAGGCAAGAAGTGGAAGAAGAAATGGAAGGAGATTTAAATGCGACAACCATAGGCGAGATGTATAGAAATAGAACCGATCTAGGTTATACACCACATCCAGCGAATTTAAGGGGTATGGCATTGGAAAATGCAGCACAAGGACAGATCCTTGTACAACAAGCCCTAGCTCATTCATTGACAGTACAACAGGCGGTTAACAACGTACCTTATTTCAATGGAGAAAATAAAAATGTTCATGATTTTGTACAAGATATAGCATTTGCATCCTCCCCTTTGACTCCCATATGTCAACCTTCTTTTATAACGGGGGTATTAGGAAAATTACAAGGTAGAGCGAGGAAGTGCACAATACATAAACAATTCCCAAGAATAATTGACTTAATGGACTTGTTAATAGAAAGATTTGCTCCAGGTAAACCTTTCCAACATTATTTCATAGAGATTACTAAATTGCGCATGTACAGAGAAGAAGACATACATCAATTATATGATAGATTACAAGAATATGTAAGCGGCGCGAGAGCAGCTGCACAAAACAAGTATCCGGAAGTAGCCGATGCAACAATGGTCGTGGTAGAAGACGTAGCCCGACAACAATTCGTTAGGGCCCTACCAGATGAAATCACAAATGTTATAGAAGCCCGACGTCCCGCAACTTTGCAGCAAGCTTTCCTTTATGCAAGGCAGACCCTAGAAGAGAGGGGTATAAATAATAGACATGGATATACCTCTTACCCAGCAAAACACAACCACAATAACAGATATGATCCACCAAGAAATAACACTTGGGAACCAAGAGATACAAGAAACAGAGAATTGTTCGATGGCAGAAACAACATACAAAATAGATACAGGAACACCACGTACCAAGGAAATCACTCAAACTCATTCAATAATACCCAAGGAAATTGGAGAGGACAAAACTCTGGAAATTACAGAAATTACGGAAACAATCAATATAATCCAAGTGGGTACAGTGTAGGACAAACGAACAGCAGAGCCAATAATTTAAACTGGCAACAAGTTCGTCAGACGGACGCACCGATGAACTCTCAAAACCAATTGCGTCCAGGAATACTACCCTACCAAGCAAATACAAACTCTACAAATTAGAAGCACCATTGAAGGAATCGCCGGTAGCTAAACTGAGAGGGGATCACCTATACAATGGCGAAGCAAATTTTTTCATAGATACGGGAGCTGACATCAATGTAATAAAAGAAACCGCCTTAAAGGGCAATGCACCGGTTTCAACTACAGATACATCTCACATTACTGGGATTACCACAGATAAGGTGTACACGTTGGGAACTGTAGATATCGAAATAATGAACAAAAAACACCCTTTCCATGTAGTAGAGGAGAGTTTCCCAATCGAAGCCCAAGGAATTTTAGGACGGCCATTTTTGAGAGAAGAACGATCAAATATAAATTTCTTTTACAACAGCCTTATAACATCATCAAAACCCACTGAACCCATACCGTTCATCGATCTAGAGTCTAAACAAGCTAATATAGACTTGGAAGAGGAAGTGAAACCCGTACCAAGGACTACCTATCCTGAACCCAGTCTACCCACTCCTAAATTAAAGGACGAAATAAAAATGCAACCCAAAATTCTACGCATCAAGGCAAGGAGTAGACAAGTAGTAGAAATTCCGGTGCTTAAAACGGATTTAAAAGAGGGATATTTACCAAAAATAGAAACTCAAAAGGGAATATTTTTAGGAGAGGCATTAGTCACACAAAAAAAGGGAAAATGCAAAATAATGGCCATAAATACTACAGAAAGGGACATCACTGTTTCAATTTTACCACAAGAACTACTACCCTTTGAAATAGCGGGAGATGAACAAATAAAAAACATACAAAGTGATAACTCAGCAGAAAATCGTACAAAAACAGTTTTAGAAATATTAAAATTGGACTATTTAAATCCAGAAGAAAATAACTATGTAAAAAAATGGGTAAAAATGGGACAAGACAGATTTTATTTACCGGGGGACAAACTGCCAGTCACACCCCTAGTAAAACATTACATCCCCACATCCGACGAAAATCCAGTCAAATGTAAACAGTATAGACAACCACCCGAATACGAAGAAGCAGGAAAGAAATTAATAGAAAAAATGGATGAAAACGATTTAATAAAACATTCTAAATCCAATTACAATTCGCCAGTGCTAATAGTACCTAAAAAGAACGACTCAGACGGAAACAAAAAATGGCGACTAGTGATAGATTTCCGAGCTCTTAACGAAAAAATGGTGGGGGAAAGCTACCCTATACCTCTGATAAATCACATACTGGAAAGATTAGGAGGAGCCCAATACTTCTCTGTTTTCGATTTAGCAATGGGTTATCATCAAATAGGAACAGCCGAAGAAGACCAACACAAAACAGCTTTCTCTTGCGGTCGAGGGCACTATCAATATAAAAGAATGCCAATGGGAATAAAAAATGCTGCATCCACATTCCAGAGACTTATGGATAACGTTTTGTCAGGACTACAAGGAGCAGAATTGTTTGTCTATTTAGATGACATCATCGTATTTTCAAATACATTAGAGGAACATGACAAAACAATAGTCCGGTTGTTTGAACGATTGAGAAAAGCGAAACTGGCGTTACAACCTGAAAAATGCGAATTTTTAAGAAAAGAAGTGGCTTACTTAGGACATATTGTAGACCCAGATGGAGTCAGAGCAGATCCGAAAAAGATAGAAGCAATTAAAGACTTCCCCACTCCACAAAAACCCAAAGCAGTAAAAGGTTTTCTAGGCATAACAGGTTATTACAGAAGATTCATAAAAGACTACGCCAAAATTGCAAAGCCCCTGTATAACTTGTTGAAAAAGGATAAAATATTTAAATGGGACACGGAAGAAAAACGAAGTTTCGAGAAACTCAAGAAAGCCTTGTGTAAGAACCCAATTTTGTTACACCCAGATTTTAAAAAAATATTTAGAGTGACTACAGATGCCTCTGAATATGCAGTTAGCGCAGTACTCACTCAAGAAAAAGAGGGGATAGATTTGCCCGTGGCATATTTTTCAAAAACCCTTATTGGGGCAGAAGAAAATTACGACGCGACGGAAAAAGAGTGCCTGGCAGTAATACAAGCCTTGGAACATTTCAGACCCTTTTTATATGGTACTAAATTCGTATTATCCTGTGACCACGAACCTTTAAAAATAATTAACAGCGCGATCAAACCAACCACACGAATGACAAAGTGGCTATTAAGACTACAAGATTACCAATATGAATTCGTGTGCAAACCCGGAAAAATAAATCGTTGGTTACCAGCGTTATCAGAAAATCCTGTAAGAAAAACGGAAAGCAGTGAAAAAGAAGATGAATCCACCGACATGGATTCTTGCGAAGAACAATCCTCAGAAATCATAAGAGAAGAAGAAGAAATCCCAGAAAAAAGGGAGGTTAAAACATTCCCCATAAGCAGCGCAGCGGGAAAATACAATAAAAGGGCAGACGAGAAACTAGACAAGTTAATTGCCGAAAACAAGAAGAAAAAAGAAAGCGCAGGAAACTTCACAAAACAACAAAACCTTCCTTTTAGGAGTAGGTCAAAATCAGAATCTACGGAAAAGCAACAAAAGGAAGTAGTTCCAACTGAGAAACCGAAAAGAGGGAGGCCCCCGGGAAAAATGAAATCTAAAATAACAGAAATAGATACAGATAATCGTCCTGTCGCAAGTAGGCTGAGGAGTCAATTTTCAAAACCAACAGGGACGAAAAATCAAACAAAAGGAGTATATGAAAAAAAAATTGAGGATGTAGATGAAAACTCAACTTCCGAAGATGAGATAACAGAAGATCCAGAACCAATACCCATACTGAGAAAACAGTACAGCGTGATACCCTCGCTAATAGACAAACCTACAACTTCGAAAGATTTCTCATCGGAAAGTGACGAAGAGGAAGAAGAAGAAAATAGAAAAGAAGTCGAAGAAAACGAAATAGTCATACATGTAGAACCCCCCATAGATAGTTCAGAAAGTGAAGACGAAAAATTTGAAGAAGTGGCAGAAACAGGGACGCATGCAAATTCAGAAGACAATAAAGAAGACGAAAAATTCGAAGAAGGTACAGAAACTGAAGCAGATGAAAGCCCACAAGAAAACAAGGAAGAAGAAGAATCAGTTACATCCGAAGATGACACTTCAGAACCGAGAGGAGTAAATCAAGATACACTAAAAGGCGTTCTGGATTCAATAAGAAGATTCGACAAATCATTAATAGATCACGAATCATACTTTTGGGACAATGAGATGTTCGAGAAAGAAACAGAAAAAGAAACACGTGAAGCGTCAACAACAGATGATGAACTCTCAAAGGAACCAAGAGACATAGAAGACATCATAGAAGAATTACGGGACATAGCTACAAAACTTCCAAAATATAACAGTGAAGTAACGGAAACTCAAGAAAAGCAACTTATAGATAAAACTAAAAGAAAGTCCGTGACTTTTGAAACTCCTTCACGTTTAGAAAAACCTAAAGCCCGATCCACCCCCTATCTAAAGGAGGCCATTTTAGAAGAAACGGAAAAGGGGGAAGAAGTCGAAAATAGAAGGAAACATGTTTTGCCTAGAAAATTAGTAGACGCCAATATAGACAAAACAGAAAGAGTAGCAGAGACACAACTGAAACTAGGACTAGGAGTAACTGTACCATTTATTGACAGTGAGTATCGAAAAATAGACAACCCTCCAAATCCTCCAATAGAAAATGCTTTAGACAGATTAGAGGTACTTCTATATAACCGAGAACCAATTACCGCTGTTAAGGACAATTATGTACACTTTATGGCGTCAGATTTGGAACCAAATGAATATACAGCCAAATTATTGATAGCTGTTGGAGCAATTGATCTGTTAGAAATGAAATCAAAGAAGCCAAAAAAGGGACAAATATTGGTCACCGAATTCGGAAATAATAAGGTTTATACAGTAATAATTTCCAAACATTTTGATGACATCGTGAGTAAAAGCAAACTAGTGAACGCTTTGAATAATTTAAAGACCACCTTGCAAAAGGACAATGTTAGACAAATACGCATACCTAGACACATAGAAATGTTAGAGGGATCAGATTACAACTGGATAGAGCAGCTAGCAAAAGTTTTCCTAAAGACAAACATTAAAATAGCCGTATGTTATGGGAAGGCAGTAATTCCCCCAGAGGAGGTTAGAGCAAAAATAATTGCAGAATATCACGACAGTTTGATAGCAGGACACAAAGGAGTCAATAAAACGTACAGAAGAATACGAGAAAAATTCACATGGCCCGGTTTAAGGCAAGAAATAACAGAATATATAAGAAAATGCAGAAGTTGCGCACAGAAGAAAATCGTTAGAACAAAAAACAAAGAAACTATGGTAATAACCGACACTCCATTAGATGCATGGGACAAGGTGTCTCTGGATACAGTAGGAAAACTACCAACCACGGCAAATGGAAACTGCCACATATTAACAATGCAGGATCAATTAAGTAAATATTGCATTTTTGTGGCAATACCGGATATAAACGCTACAACAATTGCAAACGCGATAGCTACCAACCTAATTTCCGTATATGGAGCACCAAAATGTCTCTTAACAGACCAAGGAAGGTCATTTACTAGCAACTTGCTAAGAAGACTAGCAAAACTATTCAAAGTAGCTCAAGTCACTACTACCGCATATAGACCACAAACCAACGGCGCGTTAGAACGCAGTCACGCCGTCCTAGCGGAATTTATCAGACACTATGCAGAAGCCTTCGACGACTGGGACAGACTATTACCATACGCCATGTTTGCCTATAACACTTCTGTACATGAAGCTACGAAATACACCCCCCACGAAGTAGTTTTTGGAAAAACTGCTCGCACCCCCTCCATCTTTCCAACCGAGAAAGCAATGGAAACTTACGAGTCCTATTTGAGAGAATTAGTAGTGCGACTAATTGAAATCAGAAGAATGGTAGCTAAAAATTTAATCAAGTCAAAAGAGAAGGTTAAAGAAAAATTAAGTAGTAAGACAAAACCTTTGGAAGTAAAAATAGGCGATTTAGTAGATGTAAAAGAAGAAGTGAGAGCCGGAAAATTCTCCCCTTATTACCATGGACCATACGAAGTAGTAGGAATCACAGAGAAAAACAATTTAATACTTAGCGACGCAGAAAAGAAGAGATTCCGAAAACACAAGGATCAGGTCAAGAAAGCATATTCCTGACAGAATGACAAAAAGGGATTGAGAATAGACAAAGATGGTTATGTACATGTATATACTGATGGAGCTTGCAAAGCTAATGGTAAACCTAATGCACAAGCCGGAATAGGAATCTGGTTCAATCAAGGACACCCCCTAAACATCAGTGATAAAGCATGGAATAGACAAACAAATAATAGTGCGGAAATAGAAGCCATAATAAGAGCCATAAATATATTAAGAAACTTAAAATATAAGAAAATTAAGATACATACTGACTCTAAATTTGTAATATACGGGATAAAAGAGTGGTTACCCAAATGGGAAAATAATGGTTGGAGAACAAGCCGAAAACGTGAGGTTATAAGTAAAAAGGACTTCGTGAAAATGAAAGACTGTATTAACAACTTAGAAATAGAACTGATATACGAACCAGGACATAGCGGAATAATAGGAAATGAAGAAGCAGATAGATTAGCTAGATTAGCAATAGAAACTAACCAACCAACATGTAGAGAACAAAACTAAAGATAAAAATTAATTTTGGTTACAGAAAAAATGAAGAACTATTTTAAACTATGCACCCTCATACTAGGAACAGTCGGACTAATAAATACAAATGACGTAAACCCTTCAATCACAATAAAACCTTTAAATAAAAACACCGGGCTCTTTTACGAACTCATGCCAAATCTACAACGGATATCGGGAACATGGAGGACAGTAATACTATTAGACACGGACACTTTCAAAACACACTTGCCTAACTTAGAAATAGAATACAAAAAGATAGAAACAGCCTGTAAAAAGGTGATGGAAATAAGTTGTGAAGATTTTTTAGAATACCAGATGTTGAATAAAGAAATAACAGTAGCCAAGTTACTTAGGGAACAGTTAATGAACGTTATAAAAGAATTGAGACAACAACCAACAACGAAACAGGAACTTTCATTTCAAAACAGAAAAAAAAGAAACACTCCATTATTAGGATTCATAGGAAAAATCGCAGGACCGACTATAGGAATACTAACTTATGACGATGGGGAAAGATACGAACAACTCTTCACAGAGCTGAACGAGGCACAAAAAAACATATCACATCTAGTAGGAGAACAAACTCATTTAGTACGAGCAGACTTACAAAACTTATACGATTTAGCACAACAACAACATAACAGATCAGAGGAAGAACGAAAAAGACTGCATGAACTAGAAAAAGACATATTTGACATAAAATCAAAATTAACTACTACAGACTTCATGTTACAATTACAAAAAACATCTAGACAATGGAGCGAACAGATCGAAACTTACAGGCACGGACTAGAAGAAACTCTAAACGTTATATTTAAAGCAATGGAAGGAAAGTTACATCCTAAACTATTAAACAATGAACAAATAAAAACAATAGCAACAGAAGCACTCAAGTTCTTAGAAAATCAAGAATACCCTATGCATATAGACAACCTAAACGTCGCAACAATTACCGAAATATCAAAAGTAAGCATACAAACAAAAGGAGAAAATTTGATAATAACCTTAGATGTTCCTCTCTTAGAAAAAGAAAAGTATCTATTATATAAAATGCATGAATTGCCAGTGTTACAAACTATAGGAACAACGGGAAACAGAGCGTATATCACACCCCATTCCAAATACATAGCTACCAGCTTAGAAGGCCGACATTATTTTTATCTAGAAGAAGAACAACTGCGGACTTGCCAATTAGTGGAAGGAAGATACGTATGTTATCCAACACAAGGAATCTATGACATAATTTTAGCACCAAGTTGTGAATCGGAATTACTAAGAGAGCCTAATAACAACACCTTAAGAAGTTGTGACATCCGGATCACAAACAATCAACAACCACTTTGGGAACCTTTACTCACAATAGGAAATTGGTTATATTCACTAACCAAAGAAGAAACCGCATACTTAATCTGCCCCAGAAAGAAGGCCGAAACTTTTCAATTAAAAGGAATAGGAATTATCAAACTATCTCCGAAATGTACCTTGAAGACTGACACAATAAAATTACCCACACTACAAATAATAAACAACCCCCAAGAATATATTTACACATCAAAAATAGAATTAAAACTAGAAGAAATTTCACCAATTCTCAAAACAGCGAATCCCCAAAAAGAAATAACAACCCCTAACGAAATACGGCCAATTTGGAGAAAAATGGAAACCGACGAGAAACTGCAAGAAATAGAAAAAGGCCTCAAAATTCAAAGCCTACATACACTCGGAAAAAAGGAACAAAACCGATATACAAACTCGATAATAGGAACTTTAACGACCGTAATAATAATTATCATAATCTACTTAACTATAAAACATTGCATAAAAAATCATATAAACTTTCTATGCTGCTTTAGAAGAAAAAGAAATAACCACGAGACAGAGACACAACAAATGTACGCCCTACCGACGAACCTATTACAACAAAGATCCAACAACCAAAATACAAATACTTCGACAACAAGTCCAAAAACAAACCTATCTCCCTCAGAAATTAAACAGGAAACCCCACACCATAAACAGCGTCAAGAAGAAAACAAACCTACAACTAGCAGCACGCCACAGAAAGAAAAGACGGTACAAGGAAACCCGATTTCCAAACTACGATACGCAGAATTACCCGAAATCAAATATATAGACGTAGCCTAAAAAAAAGAGAAGAGAGAATAGACAGACTTAGAAATGTATATATATTTCAACTTGCAGAAACCAATGTTATATATATGTATATATCTAACACAAAAAAAACACTAATCACAAACTATACACAAAAAACGAATATGCTAAACAACCTACAATAAATAACTAATCTACTAACAAATCCGACTTCAATTTAAATATCCCCGCATTAAAAGGCTATTTACTAACAAATATATAAATATAAGTATGCATGAAACACCATATATAAATATAAATGCAAAAATAAACCTTAAAATCTAATTTTTTTTGTTTGTTTTCAAATCATTTTAAGTAATGAAATGTTGATGAGAAACAGCCTCTCATTACAACATATTGTATCCATTCCTAAGGAAGTATTTCTTAGTTAAGACAAAATGATGAAAAAGGCCCCGAGAAAAGCCCAGCGAACGCTGGCCACACCGACGAGCCTCCACAAGTTGCTCCTTGAGTGACGTCCAACACCAGTAGAAAATTTTTGTGGGAAAAACAGGAAATAAACAAAATTAAAAAAAAATTATATATAAATAAATAAATATCTTGTATCATTAATTATAATAATTAGTAACTAAAAAAAAACTAAATAAAATGAAAATAATAAAAAGAAAAATCAAACAAAATATACAAAAAAAACAAAAATAATACAAATACAAGAAAATAACACAAAAAAAAGATCACCTTTAACATATAAATACATACACATAAATAAAACTAGAATAAGAAGTATAACACTAAACACAACTTTAACAAATAAACTAACTTTATTCTTTTATGAAAACTATAACATATTATAAATTATTGAATTTTGAATAAAAATTTAGTAAAAAAAAAAAAACACGTCAAAAAGGGGGCACAGGGTACCTAAAAAAAAGCAATGAAATACACATACATAAACAATACCATAAACAATAACGTAATTCAACAAGAAAACTCACCCAAAAAAAAAATTTTTTCACATAAAGGCATCCTTCTATATATGAGACAAAAATCCTCCACCAAAACCAGAACAGGAACCTCCAACCAACTCAAAAAAAAAGCTAAAAAAAGAGCCATGATTAAAAAGAGAAAAACAACGCAAAATAAAGCAAACATTAAAAAAACATACTTACAAATTAAATAAATGATGAAGAATGAACACACATTTTTGTTGAAAATCTCCTGCTTTTCGAAATAACGAGGGATAATTCAACCCTTTACCTCCCGAAAATTCCTAATCACCTAAAAAAAGAGCCATGATTAAAAGAAATACTAAATACTAACAAAATTTAAAACAGTACTTACCAAAAAATCCTTAACACAAGGGTAATAGAAACATGGTAACAACACCTAAAAAAAAAATAAATATATTTTTCTAAAAAATAAAAAAAAAACAGACAAACGCTTAAAAATTAAACAACTAGAAAATAAAAAAAAACAAATTTCCAACATACATAATCTTACAAGCATACTAATAAAAAAAAATCGCAGTTTCTGCTTCTAAATATACAACACTAAGCAAATTCAACAAAGAGTATTTTATCTTTCACAACCAAACTAACTATAACACAGAATGTCAAAACAAAGGTAAATACTGCCAGAAAAACTAATTCACACACTACAAATATTAAGTTATTTAGTACTAGTACACTCACAAAAAAGAACTAACAAAAAAAAACTATCTTCCTATCAAATCGTGTCCTTTAACTATCAGCGGAAATAGTTTTGTCCGAAAAGAAGACTTTTGAATACAAAAGGTTAGAAATCTATTGGAAAAAGGAAAACCATTTGAAAATCAAATGATTTCTTCTGATTGTTAAACGAAATCTTCTTGCGACAAAATGGATAATTCCAAGATCTTTAACGTTTGCAAACATGTCAAAATGATCAAAAAACGCGCAAATGAAATGCGTGCATTTTTTTTATTACAATAATCGTTGATTTATAAAATAACATTAGAATAATTTAATAATTAATAAAAGGTTATTTAACAATTTAACACTTATTTTTATATTCGAAAACTAAAAATTTGATTTTTAAAAAAAAAAAAAGGAAAATATAACACAAATCTTTTTCCAAAATTAAAAAAAAAAATTTTTGTTAAAAGATTATGTATCCAAATCATGACGAAAGAAATTTAGTTATTATTCAAAAAGAAACCGACCTAAAATTTGAGGGAATTACCTTTTAAAAAAAAAAAGGAAAATTTCCACTTACGTAAATTTTAAGAAGAAAACTCGCTTATAGCGAAAGGAATCCCTTTTACTCAGATAGACTGTTTTGTGAGTGTAATTAATCAACTAACATACTAACTAATAAAATATATATAGAAAATATTGGTCACAATAATATTTAAAAATCAAAAGGATAAAAAACCGGGAAAAATCTCGCTTTTTGCGCAATAATCCTAGCTATAAAAGTAACAATACTATGCACAAACAAAAGCTTGTAGGCGCTTGAAGTGGTGGTGAAACGCCGGGGAGCGGAAGAAAGAAAAGAGAAGGAATACAAATGCATGGAACAACGCATGGCTTCATGGTAGTAGCGAAGCACGCGGGGAGCCTACGAAGGTGAGGAAGCGGAGAACAATAGAGGAGAGCCGTGCGTCGAGTGTATCTATGCAGTGAATAATACAAATGGATACACGGACTAAAAACCTCAAGCGCTAAATGCAAAAACATTTTCTCTCCTAAACAAAACTCACATTTTCTTCTCCTTTCTGACCTACACTAACACCCGCGGAATCTCGGACATTTCATTTCTCGCCTCATTAAACTAAACAATTAAAAAAAAAAACACTCAAGTTATACAAAATAAAATTCAAAATCGACAAATTTTTGTGTGCCTTTACAAATTTTTTTTTCTCTTCTCCCTAAGAAATAATTAAAAATTTACCCCTTCTCAGTTCACATCTAGAATTTTAGTTTACAAATTTCCATTTGAAAACAGAGTCACAAACTAAAATCACCTACGAAAAACGACCGTCAAGAAGACATGAGAAAACAACTTTACCGACTGATTATAAACTGCATTTAGATTTTCTTGCAAATCATAAACTTCAGCTTCCCATCAAATCTAAATTTATTAAATTTCGAACATAAACAAATCCACAGAAGATTTCAAAATTCATATCACATTTTCTATAAATAATTAAATTATAATAAAAATAATAATTACAGGAATTAACTTCCCTTGATTTTTTTTAGTTTAAAAAAAAATTTTCAATAGTCTTGAAACAACAGAATTGAGAAATTGTAAAAACTTTATTTTTAAGAAATATCCTTTTAAATTAACAAACAAAAATTTTTTGTAACTGTTAATTGTCACAAAAGAAAACATGAATACATCAGAATGTAAATCCTTACAAAATATTTTTTTTTTCAGTTAAATTTTACAAAAATTGAAGTTGAATTCCCGAATTTTATTTTTGACACCGAGGCTACTATTCCTTTTTTTAACATTCATAAATCTTAAAGAAACAAGAAAATACGCTGACAAGCGAATCAGAGTTGGATTACAAAACCAAGGTCAACCAAAACGAAGAAGGAATCCAAAGAACCATACTAAACCACATTTATTCTAAATATAAACACTAAAATCTTTTTTCTCTAAAAATCCCTTCTTTCTATTAATTATTAATTCAATTTAACTTAAATTAAAAACATTCTTTGTAAACATATTTTTTTTTCTCCCTTCCGTATCTTTCACCTCACACGTTTCTTTAATAAAAAAAAAGAGAATACATATCTAAACGAATAATATAAAAGAAGACTCACATCACATGCAGAACAGGAACTAATCCAAAAAAAAATCAAAAGTCACAAATAAACACCAATCATAAACGACATTTTTTTTCAGTCCTTCAAAACATGAAAAACAAACAATCACTAAAAAAAAACTTACACTAAAATATACACATAAAACCACAAATGAACTATAGTAACACAACTGAATAAGAATACCGACAGACATACCTATACATCATATCAAGACCGGGGGAAGATTAGAAAATGCAGCGACGACAAGAACAGTCATGAGTAAAACAATTAACAGACCACCGTCAGATGCTGACCCCACGCGTCAATTATACATATTAATTCAAATCCCAAAGAAATATAAATCACAAAACCATAATACTTTCTAAGAATATATATCTCTTTATAGAATTTAAATAAACGCAAACGAGAGAACCATTATATACGAAATATTTGACATTTTTTTTCTTTCAAAAATTTTACATAACTTCAAATAAACATACGAACTTAATTAAGACTTAATAAAATTTATATCTAAAAAAATATATTTCCAAAAAAAAAATGAAAACAAACAAAACATTATAACAAAAATAAAACCAAAAACAAAACGAAAAGAAAATTCTTTTTCTACATACAACAGAATTTACAAAATCATTTTTTTCCCTTTTCAAAAAATAACATAATATAATAACAATATTAAATAAAATCACATTTGAAAAAAAAATCATTGATAAAAATAGTCAAAATAAAAAAAACAACCATTTCCAAAATACATTTATGGAACAACTTTATTTTCCTTCCTTTTAAAAAAACAACATACAAAAATTATTTATTAATTTTTTTCTTCTTTCTCTTACTGTCAAACACCAACTCTCAAAAGAAGTACCGCTACAGCTCTACCCAATAAACCCTTAAAGGAATTCGCCAACGCTTAAAAAGGAAGAAAATTCGTGTTAAACAAAAACTTATACTTTAATCATCGTAAAAAAAAAAAGAATAACACTTCAAAAATATACTTACAGTCTCCCAACCAGAAAAAACCAGCTCCACATCGTCCCAGTGACACCGGTACCGCTGAACCCAAATTAACTCTAAAGCACGGTTATGCATTCGATACCCACTACGAGGAGGAACTGCAGACAGTTGACTCTTAGGGCTACAAATAAACATCAACACTTAAAACCAAAAAAAAACATAAAAATCAATATTCCAAAAAGGGCATAAAATAACAAAAATACTTAAAATATTAATCAAGACAAACAAATATTGTTTTTTTTCCGTCTCAATTTACGTAGACTGCTTACTCAAACTCAAACAATGCTTCCTTACAAAAGGTCAACACACAAGTAAATATTTCCTTTTTCCCGCAGATTCCAATAAAACATAGAAAAACAAATATTTCGCTCCAAAAGCATAAATAACAAAAAATAAATAAAACTTACTAGGAATAAACGTTCACCCCCAAACAGCCCAGAATTATTTCCACCGGCTCATCTTCCGGGACATCGACAGAAGTAGGAAAGATGAAGCCATCGAAATCCCAATATCCACGCACTTCATATAACTTTCGCTCCCAACACCAGCGATATTCTTGCACCCAACGACTGCAAGCAGGTGGTGCAAGACCAAAATCAGCAGACCCTTTCATACACGCCCAACGCTGCTTATCACTGCATCTTATAAGGGCCTCCTCCCATCTAGGAAACCCCAAGGTGAATCTGGGAATAAATTTTTTTTTACACGATTTAATTCTTTTTCTTCACACACAAATATACAACTCTTTCACACTAAAGAAAAAATATCAAGTCAATAGAATAACAAAAAACATTTACCCCTGCTTTCCAATACGAAAAAGTAAAGACTGGCTCTCCATCAATTCGTTCCTTTTTTTTAATAGAAACTTCTCAACACTAAAACCACCATCACTACAATACTCTAAAGCCATTTTAAAGCTTTCAAAATTAAAAACACTACAGGCCATTTTTTTTTCTCTCCTTCTTCTTGCTCTCTCTAAAAAAAAAGAAGAAAGACAACCGCCGAACTCAACAACAGAACAAAAACTAACGAACACCGGACACTACACCAGTAACTAGACAACCACAAAAAAAAAGAAAAGAGGGAGAAAAATACAAATCAGCAATATCAGATCGTGAGAAAAAAAAAATGACATAGATTGCAAATTTAAGAAGAAAGAATCCTCAACTTACATAAATCTTAAACATTCCTTACGCGAAACAAAAAGACAAAAGATCACAAATCGGAGACGATACTCAACTTACCTCGACCACCAACATTTTCTATAACGAAAAGAGAAAACACAAATATTTAAAAAACCAACAAATTCAAAAAAAAATTAACAAAAAAAAAGAAAACGAACAAACCCTTCTTTTAATGAAACCTAACCAATGACATTCAACTTTAAAATCATTTATTCTAAATTCAAAACAAGAAATTCCCTTTTCCTTCCTTCCAAAAATAACCGACATCACACAACCAACATCTCTATGAACTGTCAAGGGACGACAATTCATATAAAGGGAGGGCAGTGACAACAATTTTATTGCCACATTTAAAAAAAAAAATATATATTTTTTTTTAAATGCTTTTCTTAAGTGTTTACAACAATTAATAGAGATTCAATAATTCAACTAATTTTTTTTCTTTCTGCTCTCATTTTGCCCTAATATATCAATCAAACACATAAAATATCAAATTGCATTAGACCTTTTTACTCACCTGGGTGTCACCATAACACAGAGAGCTAAATTCAAAAACTCAGCAATTTCATTACAAACAACTCTCCACAGTTTATACTTTCTTTATTATTATTCAATTTCATTTCTTTTAAGGAGAGATTTTTTTTTTGTAACAATTTTACTTACCTTCCAGAAAACCATTTATGTAAAAAAAAAGAGAAGATGAAAACTTTGTAAAACTCGAAGAGTTATCCAACATCACCACATGCCAAGGAACAACACTGGGCCACAGCATAAACAACACACATTCATAGCGGCTGTCAAGGGACGACAGCCTAATAAAAGGGGGGCATTTGTTACGGCCGAACTCCGTAACTTTCTATATTATAAATGAATATTTACAATATTATAAATTCATAAACACAAACAATATTCACACACAACATGAGAGTTTGTAAAAACATCATAAACATTTACACTAAATAACCCTTTTGTAATCTCACAAAAGTAATATTCTTTCTTTGAATATTTGGAATTGATATATTTTAACTAAATAGAAACCTAAATCTACATGTATGATAGATTTAAACTGAACTAGACATTCTTTTTCCGATGCATAATTTTGGGACTAAAAAAATCTAATAATATTAAATAGTTGGAATAAATTCTTTTTTTTTTACAAAAGACTTATTAACTCTTTCAAACAAAGAAAAATACCAAAGATCAGCAAATAGTTCAATATAAGGAGTGGTGCATCCAAGTTATTGAACTCGGATCACGCCACTGCCTAAATCTGCAAAGTTGCAGAAATCGGCTTAGCAACAGCCACGTTAATTACAAATTCCCCCACCAAATCGTCTTTCAATAAAATTGATTGACATAGGGAAATCTGGGCAGTTTAATCCAGGCCGTTGTTGCCTGTAGTTGTAGCCGGCAGTTTTGGGCCAGGCAAGTTCTAAGTTCGGCAGGTTAGCCGGGTCTAAGTTGAAGTATTTTTATAAAAGTTTAAAGAGAGTTAATTTGAGAAAAGTTTGTTTAGGAAAAAGCGAATTTATTTGAGAAAAACATAAATAACAAAAAGTGAAAAAGGTAGAATCGAAAAACATATATTTGAATTAAAAATAAGCAAAGCGAATTATTAAAAGAATTAATGAAGCAAAAGAGAATATAAAAGTAAAATAAAGAAAACGGATAAAGAGAATTTAAAAAGTAATTGTTGAAGAATTAGAGAATTGAAATAAATAAAAGAATTGAGAGAATATAAAAGAAATCGTGAATTATATAAGACAAAGCAAAGAAATCTAAAGTCAGCAGTAAAATAAACGTAGTTTCAATAAATATAAAGGTTTTTAAATCAAATATATGTGAAGACAACCTTTCTTTACGAGGTTCAAGTCTCATTATTAAAGCGTTTCTTTAAAGAATATCGAAGGTTCTTAAGGAAATATCAATCTAGTGAACCTAGATGTGGTATTTCTTCCAATTTTCACAGGATTTTTATCAGCACGTTTGAAAAAGACAAGACATTCGTCATCGGAATCCTATTACGAGGAAAGAAAACCGAGTAGTGAGTAAAAGTATCTTGCATTACACAACACATACTATTCATTCATTCACACTTATACACTCTTCTTTTACACACACAAAACTTAGCTAATTTGTAATAGGGATACTTGGGGAAATATATCTTATATTGTTTAATCTCAATTTTGGTTTTTAGTTTAATAAATCCTTAATAATTATCCTATCTTCTCCAAATTCAAAGGGTAGGATTCTCAACCCTTAGTTGAATTAATAACTAAGTAGAGAGGGGATCCACTACCTTTACAATTCTTTTGTCCGAAGGACGCGTTTAAGTTAAAGTTTTACAAATTAATATTTTTAAATTAAATAATTTAAATTTCAAATCCTACTTTAACAGGGTCATTTGTTTTTAATCTACATGCAACGTACCATTGAATAAATCCATGTCATAACGAGAATATTTCTCTCTTATATCCACTGCAGTTCAATTGTTTTTTATCGGCATGTAACGAATTTTTAACTTTGCTCTTCTCTTAATGAGAATGTTTCTCAACAGGTGCCTTGCGTCTTATCTTCATTGATTGGATGCAACACACATCTTACCTTAACTGGTCAGATGCCTTGCGTCTTATCTTCATTGATTGGATGCAACAAACATCTTACCTTAACTGGTCAGATGCCTTGCGTCTTATCTTCATTGATTGGATGCAACACACATCTTACCTTAACTGGTCAGATGCCTTGCGTCTTATCTTCATTGATTGGATGCAACTTACATCCCAAAAACCCGCTTGTAAATAGTTTCAGGCGAATCTTATCATTTTTTAAAAAAGTCATCCGCTACATAGGATGCGCAATTTTCAATTTTGAAAAACCAATATCATATTCGTTATTAACGATCCCAAAAACCCCCCTGTAAATAGTTTCAGGCGAATCTTATCATTTTTTAAAAAAGTAATCCGCCATATTGGATCCGCCATTTTGAATTTTGAAAAACCAATATCATATTCGTAATCAGCGACCCCAAAAACCCCCGAGTAACAATTTTCAAGCGAATCTTATCATTTTTTTATAAAGTCATCCGCCATATTGGATCCGCCATTTTGAATTTTGAAAAACCAATATCATATTCGTTATTAACGATCCCAAAAACCCCCCTGTAAATAGTTTCAGGCGAATCTTATCATTTTTTAAAAAAGTAATCCGCCATATTGGATCCGCCATTTTGAATTTTGAAAAACCAAGATCATATTCGTAATCAGCGACCCCGAAAACCCCCGAGTAACAATTTTCAAGCGATTTGGATTTATTTTTTTAGATGTTATGAATTTTCATAATTTATTGGAATTCTGGACTTAGGGGTAGTTTTTCACCCCTTTCCCTCCACTTTACAACTTTTTACCTATCATTTTCGGTTTCAGCAGGGTTCAAACTGTTGTTGATGCTCTTACAATTCCCTCATGGGCAAATTTTGGCCCTTTTTGGGCACCGTTCTTTCTACCTAATATTTCTTGGCGGGATTTAAAAAAAATTTGTAATTGCTTATGTTGGAAATGTTTTAGAGATATGGCAACAGCTTTTACCCTAAAACTTTATATTCGGCAACATGAAATGTTTTACGTGCCTTTATCATTTCTTTGATGAGTCAGTTCGCTCGAAACCTTTGACGATAAATAAAACTCATTCTATCAGTTAACAGTATTTTCTCTTAATTCGAAGGCTACCGACTCCTTCACCCCATTTTCCTTTCAACAGGTTATGGGCCCAGGTCGCGTTTTTCATTAATTAATAGTACTGAAATATAAACACCTTAAAAAAACATCCTGTGTGAAGTGTTTAAAATCGTGTTGTTTTATGTGACATGGAGAGAGGACAAAGTACTGAAAATGAGTGGACAAGGTTTATATTCAATAGATAAACTGGATAGCGAGGATTATGCAGTGTGGTCGGTAAAGATGAAGAGCATCCTAGTGCACTCCGATCTGTGGGGCGTAACTAGCGGGAACATCGTGAAAAGAGAAGATGCAAATCCTCAACAGCAAGCAGAATTCGACAGAAAAGACGAGAAAGCACTAGCTACAATAACGTTAAGTGTAAAATCAAGTGAAATAAACTTAATAAAAAATTGTGAAGCCTTAAAAATATCTTGGGACAAACTAAAATATGTTTATAAGCCAATAGGACCTGACAGTGTTTATTGACTATAAGGAACAGAAAGAGAAAAATCTTTCTCGCTGGTGAAAATTTTGTAGTGTCTGATGGTTTCGGAACTGTGTGTCTAAACACTGAAAAATATCGTCATAATCTCTTAAATGTCTTGTACGTGAAAGACTTGCAAGCTATCTTTATATCGGTATCAAAGGCACTAAAAAGAGGTTTTAAAATGAGTTTCCAGAACAATTACGCATATTTCAAAGATGAAAACGATTCAATAATTATGAAAGCAAAGTAGTATTACAATTTGTTTATCGCTGACATTTTCTAATGCGGAAAGTGATATGTTAACAAAATAGCATTATCGCGTAGGTCATTTAAACCTTAATAGTTTCAATGAAATGTCAGCAAAAAATATTGTGCATAGGTTAAATTTACCTAAAAATATCACAAGTGCCACAGTGGGTTACTCGGGGGTTTTCGGGGTCGCTGATTACGAATTTAATGTCAGATTTGAAAAATTTATTCTGGCGGTTTCAAGAAGGTAAACGATACGCAATAAAATTAAATTTATAACATATTCGTAATCAGCGACCTCGGAAACCCCTGAGTAACGAGTTTCAAGTGGATCTGATTAAGAGGGGAGCCTACTTTAGAAGGCTTAAAAATAGCGCTTTTTTAAAGAATTTTTTTAGGAAGGTGAACAATAACATAGACGGGCTTTTTGAGATGTTTTTGTACATATTTAAAGCATTTGTGATAAAATTTTTGACATGAAATATTAAAAAATAGATAAGTTAAAATTAATTGTTGATAGTGGTGCACATCTGGACTTAAAAAACGGTGGGCACGATATAGACCGCAATTCTTGTTTGAAACATAAAAATAAAGAAAAATTTTAAAGTTTACATATGTAGTTTCTATTTGAACTAAAAAAATTCAAAAGAAATAGTGAAATTCTATAATTTTGAGTGATAAAAACAGAAAAATCATTTTTTTGAAAAAATAGACTTTAACTGGTTCTCAAAATTGTTAAAATTTTTTTTTTTAATTTTGTTTAGTTCAAGTAGAAGAGGGATTAATACTGAGTAAAACAAGCCATCATTCATTGAAATCGGTCCAGGCGTTTTTTGTCAATCCTGACCACGAGTTAGTAAATTTCGTAGAAAGTGAAATTCGAGAAAACGCGCTTTAACTTTCGCGCTACCGACGGGCCACCTGGCGGGTGGCCAAGCAATTATTAATGTTATAAATCTGCTCGAATTTTGCATAAAAAAATCGCGATTTTAAGTCACTGAACAAAATTTTATCTACTTTCGAAAAATAAAAAAATTAAATTTTGTTTACATTTCTTCTAGTTTATTTATAACAATTCAACAATTGGTTGTAACCTTCAATGTTTTTTAACTTAACTTTTTACACTCGACAAAAATCAACGAAAAACATGAAAAATAATTTAGATTAGCCTCTGAAACTTTAGGTACACATTCTTGGATGTTTTTTTTAACGATTTAAGCAAAAAAATCGATTTTTTTACCATGTAAAGTAGACTCCACCCTTAATTTTTAAAAAAGTTATCCGCCATATTAGATCCGCTATTTTGAGTTTTCAAAATTCTGACATTAGATTCGTAATCAGCAACCTCAAAAACCTCTGAGTAAAATTTGTTAGCCACTTTGGAATGGATGTTTATATTGTAGCCAAGCTTTTCCTAATCTTATTCACTACGTATATTGTGACTCAATCATTGACTTTAATATTTACAATTTTTAGTAAACAAATGAATTTGTGGTAAAATGTGCCACTTTTTCTGAAAATACATATAACAAAGAATACATACATATGCGAAACTTTACAAAATCTTTAGGAACTCCGGGGAACTCTTAAATCAAATATTATTTTTCACGCAACTTTAATTAATTTCTAACTTCTATACTTATAAAATTAATCGAAAATAAATTATCTAATAATAAGATACTGATTTTTTTGTTTGTTTAAGACTAATATTGAACATCATTAAGTAATTGTTTGAAAAAATTAACTCTATTTCGAGAAATGTACAGAACGTCAATGAAATTTTTAAGAGAAATTTTTTAATATTTTTAAATTTTACATAATTATTAACGTGTTAAATATTTATAAATAACCGTGTCATTAATGAAAAAGATGCCAGAACTATCACTAATTAGAATGTCATAAACTACTTTAACAAAAGATAAAGTTCAAAAAGTCGACTTTTGGCCAGGAATCAAGGTGTTCTGGCCAAATGATAGAAGCATCGTGTGCGTAACCTGTGCGAAAAGTAAAATTTGTGTGAAACCCTTCCAAAGAAATCGGACGTTATACTTTTGTGTATTTCTTGAAAACGAAAGATCAAGTTCTCGAAGTTTTTAAAGATTTTGTCGCGTTTGCAGAAAAACAGTGCGTAAATAATTTAAAAACAATTCGCAATGATAACGGTCGTGAATATCTTAGTCGAGAATTTAATGATTTCTTAACCTTGAAGGGGATAAAAAGACAGTTAAGTGCAGCATATACGCCACATCAAAACAATGTGGCAGAATATGCAAATAGAACTCTCGTTGAGATGGCCAGAAGAATGCTGGTGCGTTCCGGCATGAAAGAATCATTCTGGGCAGAAGCCGTCCGTACTGCAGCATACTTAAGAATTTTTTCAACAACAAGGACACTAATTAACAAAACGCCTTATGAAATGTGGACGAACAAGAAGCCTATGATTTCACACCTCAAAATCTTTGGTTCGAAAGCAATTGCTCTTAATAAAAAGCAAAATAAGAAATTTAGAGCAATAGGTGATGAGTATATCCTCACTGGTTATTCATCAACAGCCAAGGCTTATCGCTTGTACAGTCCTGAAACGAAGAAAATAATTGAAAGTAGAGATGTTATCTTTTTGGAAGATGATTTAGTGAAGAACATCCCCCATGCTTCCAAAGCCGGATCCTGCGATAAGACATTAGATTTAAATTATGATGACAATATTGTTGAATATAAAAGTGCATCACAAAACGTTGACTTAGTGTCAACAGAAGATAAAAAGGACCGCGACGAAAATGTAGATATGGCTGAAAAATCCGACGAGAAAGAAACTGAAACTGATTTTGAAAGCGCGAAAAGTGGAGAATCAGACTCGACTGAAGAAGATCCTGTTTACAGAGCAGGACGCCCAAGAATTATCCGAACAGGTAAACAAGGACGACCAAGGAAAGAAAAAATCGCTACCCCGAGACGTGAAGATAAGAATTCAAATATTATAAACATATTAAGAACAGAAAATGTGAAAGTTCCAGATAATTTTAGTGATATAAAATCTTCGAAAATGTGTAAGGAATGGTTAAAATTAATGAAAAATGCAATTGCAAATGAATTTGAAGTAGTTGGCGCTGGTGAATTGAAACATTTCCTAGGGATAGAAGTTGAACGAGAAGGTGAAACTGGGAATATCACCTTAGATCACACACAATACATAGAAAATCTCCTTCGGCAGTGGAATATTACATTATTCAAAAGCATATCGACACCATTGGAAGCAGGACACCAAGTCAAGTGCGACAGTGAAGAATGCGAGAAAGTTGATGTGAAATGTTATCAGTCCTTGATAGGATCGTTAGTGTACTTAGCGATCACAACAAGACCAGATATTCTCCACTCCGTAACAAAGCTCGCTCAACGCAACGTTAACCCCCCACCGTGAACATGAAATTGCAGCAAAAAGAGTATTAAGATATTTACGGGGAACAGCTGATGTGAAACTACATTAGCAAGCAACTGGGAAACCTGTGCATGAATACGTGGATGATGATTGGGCCAACGATCCCTTGGATAGAAAATCATACAGTGGTTGTATTTTTATATGTGCGGGTGGAGCGATAACGTGGGAGTCGAAGTAACAAAGTGTTGTGGCTTTAACCCGTCAACGGTCGCGCCGTAAGAAAAAGTCTCACGCAACACTACTCAACGTATAGAGCGCTTTTAGAGTGCGAGTGAGACACTAAAAAAGGCGCGACTGCTGATGGGTTAAGCAGCACGGAAGCCGAATATATTACGCTTTCCATAGCTCTAATTTCGAAAGCTACCGACTCCTTCACCCCATTTTCCTTTCAACAGTTTATAATTATTTTTTAATATACATATATTAAATTATAATTATATGTAATTATAATTTTTTTAACGTTTAATGCAGAAGGGAGTCAAATTTAGTTCCTAGTTTGTACTAGAAGGTATCTAACTTAGACCAGAGCCCCCTCCAACGTTTAAAAAATGCGTTTTGAAAGCGGGCGATGCCCGCCGCACCTCATTTCCTTCCACGTTTTAATGCAGAAGGAAGTTAAATTAACCTTCTAGTTGGTACTACAAGATGTCTAACTTAGTCCAGACCCCTGTCCAACTGATTTGACTCCCTTTCTGCTTTAAAACGTAGAAGAAAATCAGGTGCGGCGGGCTTCGCCCGCCTTTGAGCGATGTGTTGTGGATGCACCTTCAAAACGTCTTTTTTTAAACGTTGGAGGGGGGTCTGGTCTAAGTTGGATACCTTCTAGTACCATATAGGAATATAATTTGACTCCCTTATGCATTAAAACGTTTCTATGGTTATTTTCCGTTTTTTGTGTTTGTCATGAAAAATACTCAATTTATGAAAAATTTGTATGTCACATAAAATGTGTATCTTAACAAGATCTACAACTTTTATGCAGAACGTTTTTTAAAATTTTTAATATTTACCGAGTAAAACGTCAAAAACCAAAAACAAAATTTTTGTTTCCCAGCCCTGGCGTTCTGTAAGTAACTTTTTCATTTTCCCCCACCTAATTTTTCATTTTCTAGGTGAATGAAAGCCTTTCCAAAAAGAATTAATCATTTATCTCTAAAATTCGCCAAAGCCGTGATTCTAAATAATTACCTTAATTTGTTAATGAAACTTTAATAATAATACTTCATCGAGAGTATACAAAACTTAAACGTAAGTTACGTAACTGTTGAATGTAAACAAAAAAGTAAGATTCAAAGATCAGACTAGGATATTTTTATATTATTTTTATCGTTAAACACAAATCTGTTTTCAAAAAGTGCCTATCACTTTGATATTTTGAGAAAAACAATCTAAAAAATTCTGTTTTTTAACTTTTTCAATCAAGTGTAAAAAATGATTCAAATTAGACTTAAATTAAAGCTTGAACTGTCAGCTAAATGAATCGAATCGAAAAAAATCATAGACAAAGTAAATTTTTTTTAGGAAAAAGTGTTTTAAGAGACGCTAAGTTTGTTATATTGCGTGTTACGAAATTTGAGAATAGTGCATTGTAGATAATTACAAAGGAATGATTAAATTAGGAATTATAATTGATTTGTAACAATTTTTGGCGCTTAACGTGGGGCAACGTTGAGACATGAAGCACATTATTATTTTATTCCATCGTCTATTTTTCTTTGTTATATTTTGTGCATTACCAGCGAAGATTTTGTCTATTTAATTATTATTTTTCCAGCGTATTTACAATTCCATTTTTTTGTGACAATTATTGAACGAATAATTGTCAATTAACCTGCAACATTGAAATTTAGTTTGAGTAGTGCATGAATTCAGGAATAATTCCAGAAGTCGGACATTTATGTTCCTGGATAAATTGCTTCGGTAGTCATTTTTATTTCAAGTAGTAGTTGAGATAACATTGTCAGTATACTGTTGCTTTCTTTGTGTATATACGGCCATGGCCAGGATCATATTTCAAGAAAGTAGAAGCCCTTTGTGCAGGTCAGACAATACCACTACCTGTTTGAATTCCCACGCGCGAAACTTTCTCGAATTTGAAATTTCTAAAGTACTAAATCGATTTTTGATATTTTTCCAATTTTACGTGTTTTTAAATTAAAACTTGATAAAAATTTTTTAACTTTGAAACAAATATAAGAAAAAATGTAAATGGATAATTACGTAGAACGAGTACTCGAGTTATTCAGTCTCGACCAAGTTGAGGCAGCTTGAGGTCAATTCTTCTATTGTTACCAGGACAAATTATACGCGATATAGGTAGACATATGGTCTGCATCGAAAGTACTATCCAAGTGCTACGCAAGTGTTTGTTTCGTGCGAAAATGCGGTTAGAATTGACAAATGACATTGACGTACCATGGGATAAGAAATTTGACAGGAAAATTCACATGTAGTTTTTAATTGTGAAGCATTGCCAGAGTTAACTTCGGAAGTTACTCCGACCACGGAGTAACTTGTCTACCCGAGCCGGTAGCCAAAAGTAGCCCGAAAAAAGAAAAATTTTCTAAAGAATTTGTGTCAAAAGGTACCACTGTCAAGCGCGAATCTAAGCAACGAGTAGGAAAAAATAAAAAGTGTATCTGTACTAATAGGAGAAGTTCACAAAGTCCTAATGTGGGGGAAAATTCCCTTACGCTTTCACGTCATCTTACGATGAGGAGGAAATACCAGCGTCTGACCTTACTTTGCAATACCGTTATGCCGTCCAAAGTAAAAGATACACAAGTCTCAATGTCGTTTAGGTCAAAATTTCTATAGTGTAAACATAAGAATAAACCTTAAGCAACATTGTGGCTTGTGTATCTTCTTACTTTGCGCGGCAGCGTAGGTCTATGACAAAAGAGAGGCGACACGAAATAATTAAAAGCCTGAGAGATCGAGAAATTAAATTTTCGATTAATGGGAATCAAGATCGAGAGGAATTCCTAAGTCAAGTCGAAAATTGTTAGCTGTGTATCACAATCACAGTGTCTTTTACCTGAGTTTGTGGTGAATGATTTACCTAATTCTGATCAATCGACGAGTAATATTGTGACGTATTATTTTAGACTAATCTTTATCTTAGTGTAAAGTTCTGCTTACGTCATGCAAAATCCGACGCTTTCAACAACAAAAATTTTAAGAAATTAAATTAATAAAATCTCGCCGTCAGACGCCAATTAATTTTTAAAGGTAATTAATAAACATAAACTTTGGCTCGGCTCAACTCTAAACAAACAATTACACACCACTTAGTTTCTTTCTCACTCAGAGGGAATTCTGCCTGAACAATTGGCAAGCAGAAATACCAACAACGAGACACGACTGTCACAGTATTGACAACGACTCACTCACGATGACCGTTCTTTTGACTCACTCGTTTACTTTCCGTCGTAGGTTCTTCGGCTGTGGTCTGCTGGACTAGCCGTGCAACACTTATTCACCACTGATGTTGGGTCACTCGGCAGTTTCGACTTTCTAAATTATGATACCAATTAACGATCACGATCACTCTGGTCTGAGAACCGATTAAAAGTATTACCACCCTTGCTTCAGCAAGTTAGGTTGTCGGTCTATACGAGACCAGCCGGGCCTACACGGCACTGCCCATCATCATCGTAAGGGACGTTCTACAACAGCTTTTTTCATCGACACGAGCAAAATGCACCATGCAAAATAGTTGCGCGCGCATCGTTTTCACACTGATTTCGATAAAAAAGGTTTTGTAGAAAGACACTACTCTGCGAGAAAGCCTGGGCGAACCATTCTTACTGTTTAATTTTATTTGCGCTATTTGTTGTTATTTATTATTTTGGTGCTTGCTAATTAATACGAATTTTAAAACCGCCTTTTTGAATTTTGACTTAAGATTCGTAATCAGCGACCTCGAAAACTCCCAAACACCAAGTTTTAGTGAAATCCGTCAAGATTCTATAGTTCTATGAGTACAAGTAGAGTGCGCGCACAGATGGAAAAGTTGTGCTATATGAAGATTTTTGACTGTTTCAGAATTTCTTCGATTTGATTCTTCTAGTTGACAGTTTAAGCTTTAATTTTAGCCTAATTAGAGACTTCTAGCACGTCGGCATCATTCGCTACACGTGATCAAAATAGGTCAAAAACAGGGTTTTTTGAGACCATTTTTCTCAAAATCTCGACGTGATGGTCACTTTTAAAGGTCATATTCGTGTTCAGCGATGAAAATCCAATAAGAATATCATTGTCTGATCTTTGAATCATTTCTCGTGTCAACTAGTGTTATAAATAAGTGTATTTGCATAAAATTCATTAAATCCAATTAATTTTAAACAGAATGGAAAACTTGTGCCTTTCAATGTCCTGATAGATAATTTAATCAAAATGGGATCACAGAGGCAGGAGGAATTCGAATCGGTAAAAAGAGAACTGGAAAATTACAAATCTTTGAAATTAACATTCAAACAAAAAGAAGAACTGCAAACACTGGTAATATTTTTTAATTTATTTGTTTATAAGTTAGCTATACTTTATTATTTTTAGTAGTATTATTAGGGGAGACTGGGGTAAACCCGCTCACTTGCGATTTGACGCTATACACTCAACTTAAGATGGAGATATTTGTACTGTGAATAGTACTTAACATACAAATAATGTTAACGAACTTTCGTTTAATTTCATGAATTCGTCATAGAATCAGAGACGGTCAATTGTTTTTAATTGTGCAAAAAAGAAAAAATGATCTTCGGATTTTTAAGTTTTTCGATTATTATTTTTATGACTTAATTTATTCGACAAATTTTTTTTCATGCTATTGGATGTCCTTATTCGAAATATATATGCAGTTTTGTTTGATTTCAAAAAGATTTATTTAAATTTATTCTGAAATGTAAGAAATACATTCGGGGTAAAGTCGCTCACATGAAGTCGGGGTAAAGCCGCTCACTTATTAAATTTGTGTAGGAAGCCGAATCAGTATTAATAGTATTTGTGTTTTTTTGCGATCTTAAATTTTTTAATATTAAAAATATTTATTAAAAGATAAATAATATTCATTTCCTAACAATGTTATTGAATTATTGGGTAATTAGTTGAATATTTAACATTTTGAATGTCCAGCATTTCGCGATTTATGGCGATTTTTTTTCAACAGATGGCGCCGAACTATCAATATTTGTTGGCAAAATTAAGAGGAATCATGTCTTTATCAGTCATTATTAGTAATTATTAGGTTTTAACGGTTATAACAAATAACGCAAACAAATAATCAAAATTTGTCGCTGTCTTTTTCGGCTAAAGAAGTACATAAATCTAAGTTTGTTGTCTTCGTTCAGTTCACGTTTTATTATTGTTTATTTAAAAAAAAATCAAGTGATCGGGTTTACCCCGAGGGGTGAGGGGATTTACCTTGGAAAATTGTGATTTTGAAATTTGGTATATGGGTATTAAAAATTTTCCCTAAGTAAAACTAAAACAGATAAATCAAAAATTCTTTTTTATTTTGTTAGTAGAAATCATAAGCTTTCAAATTATATAAATTAACTTGAATTTACAGAATAATTTCCTAGTTTTTTACCGTTCTGAAAAAAAGTGAGCGGGTTTACCCCAGTCTCCCCTACTTGAAGTTAATGATTAAATAAACGATTTTAGAAAATTGTTGTCTTCGAAACTTTAGGCAAATACATTTGATGATAAAGATAAAGAAAAAATCGCTTTCAAAAGTTATAATAGAGTTATAATTGAGGCAGATTTTGGGTATTCCACTTCTTAGCGACAGATTCCTATTCTCTGACTTACTTTTTTTGTTTAAAATAATTAATGGATTCATAAATTGTCCTCAACTTCTATCTTTATTAAACTTTACAATAAATCTTAGGCCTACTAGAAATCCGACTCTTCTCAGACGATCATTGTGCAGAACTAATTTTATTTCTAATGCGGTAATTCCCAGATTAACAAGAGAATCAAATGAGTTCCATTCCAATATTGATTTTTATGGCGCACCTTTAAGCGTTTTTATTAAAAATTTAAGGAACAACATTTTTGGTTCAATATAATTAATGTGTCATCACTTCGTTAAATAGTCTATTATTGTTTTCTTTTCTATTGTTAGTACTCATGTACGAAAGGGCAAGGCCCGTGTAAATAAATAAATAAATATTAAAATGTCCGCTCTAAGGTAATACTAGGGAATTCTTTTTCAAATGTCTTAGCCATAAATTAAAAGTTTTTGGACTGTCTTGATATTTTCGGAAATTGTTGTTGTTACGTCCCGAGCAAAGAAAGGAGTAATTTTTATTAATAATTTATAAAATGGAGACAAGTAGCTGATTAGTCAAGTTGGTAAGTCTTCATGTTTGTTTTTGTGTGGATTCGTGTCACTTTATAAGAACTATGGGTTCTTCTTTAATAATAATTAATGCATATTCTCTCTTTAACAATATATTAACACATTAACGCCTAAAACCTCTAAAATTTTGTGTTAAATTTAAGATATAATTCTACATATTAATCATGCTTTTTGGAAATAAATAAAGCGTTTCTTTATGTTTTTGGGATCGTTCTACACTGAAACCCCAGAACTTTAGACTTCCGAAGATTAGACAGTGTTGACATCAAGTATGGGTGAGGCAAGGAGAGGGGTTAAAAGAATGTAATGGATGATTCTGGTTAGGATCAGTACCGTAATGTTAAAGTGTTTCTTTTTTCTGATTTCATTTTTGGTGTGTAAAAATTAAAAAAATAATTGGAAATAAAAGTAAGTAACATTCGATATTGAAAAGAAGAGTGAAATATTAAGAAAAATAGATGAGGAAGTTGATAATAATTTTTTGCTTACTGAAGACATATTTTTTAAATGAATAAAAATGTCACAAATTGGCACAATCTTATTAAACTTTCAAAATATGCGAAAGCGGAAATAAAAAAACACAATGGCGGCTTCAAAATGGCGCTAATTTTGTTACTCATGGGGTTTTGGCGTCGTTGATTATGAATCTGTACTTGGACTTTCGAAATACAAAATGGTGGATCTAATATGTCCACCAAAAATTATTTAAATCAATTCTAGTTGACTCAAAATTTGTAAAATAAAGACTTTCCCGTCGGAATAAACCAAATACAAATAAAATCCATCAGAAGTGCAGAATGAAAAAATTGTTGGTCTAAATCTAATTGGCTTAGCTCTGATAAATTGTTTCAATACTATCTTAGCATAAGACTGAATATTTGAAAACTTATATCCTGTCATTGTTGATGTAACAATTTGAGATGACAGATATGGAGAAGTTGACCAATATTATGGAATTTTAGCTTTAATATCATTAGAATAAACTTTTTCACCCATGGTCCAGTGATATTAATTATCATTTTCAAATTTACTTTGTTTATCTGTAGAGTTTGTATACATGTTTACATAACTTATTTAAGTAATGAAATTTAAATAATTTTTGTCTGACACATTAGGTCCGCCATTTTGTATTTTGAAAATCCGATTGCAAATTCTTAATCAGCGACCTCAAAAACCCCTGAACAAAATTCAAGCGAATCGAGTAAATTTTTAAAATATTCGTCGGCCATATTGGATTTGCCATTTTTAATTTTGAAAATCCGAGTACATATTCGTGATGAGCGACCTCAAAAACATATAAACACTAAGTTCTGTTACATTTCATAGCTATTGTTTAAATCGGTGTAACATAAAAGGAATTTAATAATTTATTCTCAAATTAGCGCCATTTTGAAGCCGCCATTGTGTTTTTTTATTTCCGCTTTCGCATGTTTTGAAAGTTTCATAAGTTTGTGGCAATTTGTGACACGTGCGAAAAAATTTAAAGCGTACTGCTGACTTCAATGCAAGACAGCAGCGCGCTCTGTCATAAGGGATATCATTTAACCGCAAAAAGCGAGCATCTCTCTTTTTCGGGGGCAGCAGTTACCCATGAAAGAAAAACTGCTCGCTTTTTGCGGTTAACTGCGATCCTTTTTGATAGAGTATACTGGTGTCGTGGAAAAAGAAAGCATCTATTTCTACAAAGCGCGCTTTAAATTTTTTCCTTGTGTATTCATTAAAAAAAATGTCTTCAGTAAGAAAAAAATTATTTTAAAAAAATTTCATTTTTTTTGCAATTTGATGCACAAAATTTGCCATATTTAATTTTCTTTTCGATAAATTATAAATCTGAGCACGCAATCTTGTAGAGCGACCCCGAAAACATAAAGAAACGCTTTAGTTATTTTGAGAGTGCAAGTTTAGTATATAAAATTCTATCTTACATTAAATACAACATTTCAGAGCTTTTAGGCGTTAATGGGTTAATTTTAATAACAATATTTAAACAGATTTATTACTTACAATTTTGATTAGGTGTGTTGATATTTGTATAATGATTTCGAAACAGCAACCTGCTTTACACAGCTGTTATGTAGATTGCTAGTGTACTTATTGTAACTACCTTAAACGACCAATTCAAACTTTATCATACAGTTATTTTGTATGCTCAAACATGCGTTTTTTGAACATATGTAGTTTCTACTTAAATTATTCGATTAACACTTTAACGTCCAAATTGTTTTTCCATTCAAAATTTATGACACTTGGTACCTAGCGATTTTCTGGAACGCTGATTACGAATTTGATGTCAGATTTAAAAAATTTTAAATGGTGGATTCAATATGGCCGATCGAAAATTTAACTTTTGATGGATTTTTATAAAACTTGGTATGTAGGGGTTTTTGTAGCAGCTGATTATAAAACCGATGTCAAATTTTGAAAATTCAAAATGGCGGATCGAAAAGTTAAAATTTGATGGATTCTTATGAAACTTGGTAAGTAGACGTTTTCGTGGTAGCTGATTATGAATCCGATGTCAGAGTTTTGAAATTAAAAATGGCGGATCCAATATGGCGAGGCAAAAAATTTAAATTTTACGCTAAGAGTAAGTTTGTTCCGTATTTAAAAATTAATACAGACCTAACACAGTTTCTAAAATTTATCCATTATCTTAACATGGGACATTTTGAATATTGAAATTATGATATTACATTTGTAATCAGTGACATTGAAAACTCCTATATTCAGGCTCTATAAAAATCCATAAATATTAAAATTACTGTCCAACATTTTGAATTTTCAAAATCTGACATCAGATTCGTAATCAGCTACCAAGAAAACTCGTACATACCAAGTTTCATAAAATTACATCAAATTTGAAATTTTCGGCCGCCATACTAGATTCACCATTTTAAATTTTTAAAATCCGACATCAGATTCGTAATTAGCGACCTAGAAAACCCCTAGATATCATTTTGTAATTAAATATATTAACCCTATTTGAAGACAGGTTTTATATTTCTTTATAGTACAGCGTATGTACCGCTGGACCTTAAAGGCTTAAAAAAAGTAAGTAGTGGTTTAGAAAGGTTTTTTGTGTACTTTTAATATATTTTATTTACTTAATAAAAAAACATATTTTATGCCAAAATTTTTAAAAATAATTCGTTTTTTGCAGTTTTTTGCAAGTTTGACAGTTTTTATTTTTTTTAATTATCTCAAATGAAAGCTTGGGATTTCCCCTAAAAGAAGATATAAGTCTTAAATTGTAATGCAATTTTCTACTCAGAAGTTTTTGGGGTCGCTGATCACTAATCTAAAGTCAGATTTTTAAAATTCAAAATAGCGGATCCAATATGACGACCGAAAAAAATACTTTAAATTAAAACCATTATATTTGCTTGAAACTTGTTATTTAGGTTTTTTTAGGTCACCAGATTCGAATCTCGAGTCAGATTTTTAAAATACAATATGACGGTTTTAATATTGTCGAGAAATGTTCAGAAAGCTAAAATTTTTGTAATTTTTTCGATCTATCAAATATAATATCTAAATGACATTTGGCGGACAATTAAATTAACATATTACTCAACTTTGTAAACTATGTGTATTCGCAGCGATATAGACTTTGATATATTTAATATGTCATTAACTAAATTTAAAACGACAGTTTTTTTATTGTTTATACTCCTGCCCTATTGGCCTTACGCACTTCGACAAGAATCCCCGAGAAATACTTTTTTGGATTAAGCATAACCATTCTACATATAAAGTTTCTATATATTAACGTAATCTGTTGGGGTTTTTTTTTAATAAACTCGATTTTTCTCTTTTTTGTAGGTTAATTGCGCTGTTATTTCATAAAAAATTGAGATATTAAATTAATTTTTTTATTTCACTCCTTTAAGGTCTTGTAAACAATTTCCCATAGACGAAGATTTATTTTTGTTATTAATTGTGGTTAAATTTTTAAAATCCTCAAAAAATCTTGTTTCTTTGCGATTTTTGTGTTATTTCTTACAATTAGAATAAACTTACTATTGTAATGTGTTTTAAATTACGTATTCCTATCTTCAATATAAAAAAGTTGTTAAATTTACTACAAGTGTTCAATAATTAGAGTATTTTTAAACAGTGAAATTGGCTCCTCAGTTTCACTTTATTTTAATTTTATTTAATTTTAAGAAATAACACAAAAATTGCAAAGAAACAAGATTTTTTGATGATTTTTAAAAACTTAACCACAATTAATAACAAAAATAAATCTTCGTCTATGGGAAATTGTTAACAAGACCTTAAAGGAGTGAAATAAAAAAAAATTAATTTAATATCTCAATTTTTTATGAATAAACAGCGCAATTAACCTACAAAAAAGAGAAAAATCGAGTTTATTTAAAAAAACCCCGACAGATGATTTTCATTTTAGGCAAAAAATATTATAATTTCACGTGTGAACAAATATCTGTAAAAAATTTTTAGTGGCAAGACTTTTGAGTAGAACTTTATCGAGACTCACCGTGAGCTCTTTCAACTTATTTTTTTGTTTATCAATTTTATAAATTATATCTTACGATTTCCTTTATATACTGCAATGTACCCTTTAATGGTTTTCTAACCGTGGGTTTGATAATTTCGCTAATAAAAAAAGGTGTCAGATTTTAATTAAACTCGTTACTTGAAGGTTTTTAGGATAGTCGAATACGAATGTAATCTTTGACTTTTATAATTCTGATTTATAATCTCTGATTTTTATAATTAGATTAAAAACAGTGAAAATTTTTTAAAACTTTTCTAATTTAATTGTTGATTTGGAAATGTAAATTTGCAATAATTGAATGTTTAAACAAATATAAAATTCATAGCAGCTTTGATAAGACAGGCACACAAAAAAATTTTGAGAAAAACTCAAAAAACCAAATTAAAATAAAAGAAATTAAAAATAATTTTTATAACACTACAGTATTATATTTCAATTTTTTTCCCCGCTGAATCCGAATTTGAAGTAATTGTTGAAAGAATTGCTTAAAATTTTGAGATAAACTCAATAAACGGATCAAAAAATCAAATTAAAATAAAGAATATTTATAACAGTACTATAATATATTACTATGTATTTTTTGCCGCTGAATCCGAAATTGAGTCAGAATTGACAGAATTGCTAAAAATTTTAAGATATTTAAAAAATCTGCTAAGAAAATTTGTGTGATTATAGATAAATGTTTTTTATGAGAACGGTGAATCTTTCGAAATTTATGTGAATTTTTGTATTAGTTACTTTGGTGGGAAGTAGATGTTTGCAGATCAGGGTTACTACAACTGTTATTGAGGCATTTTTCGGCATTCAACCCAGGGTTAGCCCCGAGTTAACAATTATATAATCATCAATAATATTCTGTTGAATGAAACCAATCACCATTAACCCGGATTAACTCGAGGCGAGTGATGTAAACAGCCTTAGATGAGGGTTTGTTATTTAGAATTGTTCATGTTTGGTTTCATTTTTGCTCGAGGGGGTACTATTTTCCATTTATTTAAATCATCTACTGACGATTGTGAGCAGTTTCAAGATGGTAATGATAAAGCTTATTATTCATTACACGTAACGTTGGTTATCTATCAGGAAATTCTCAAACTAACAAAAATCTACTCATATGTGACTTTTAACAAACAAACATAAAGAACCAAATAAATATTTTTAGTCACAACTTTTCACATTTTCATTTATGTTTAAATGTTTCTCTTTTGAATTTATTTTTAACTATAAATAAAGTTTCTTTTTTAAAGTAAATTATTCGTTTATTAGTTTTATTTTATTTAAATAACGGATATAAAATTAGAAATTACTTTTTTGAAAAACTACTGTTTATCAGTTAGGCTAATTCTTAGATTTTGAAAAACGTTAGACAATTGTTTGCCAGTATCATAAAGTTTGTTTTACTTTCATCAGCAACGAAATGGTAGTTTAATATTTGTAAATCCCATCAATCTAATAACCTAAACAATGAAGATAAACTGTAATATTGAAACCATTTAAAAGAATGCGATGGATTTTTTTAATACTTGAAATTTCATATTAGATCAGACATTAGATCCATAATTAAATTTTTACAGTTTGACTTCAGATTAGGAAATCATTACGAATTTTTTAAAATATATATTTATGTACAACTGTAAAATCGCAAAATATTTTATTAGACATGGTCAGTTTTCACCCTACATATTTCCTATAGAATTCGGCGCCGGTTTATACCCGAAATTGCAGTGAAAAAAAATCATGTTGGAATAAGGAACGCTCTCAACCACGTGGTGACGCCATATTTTTCCTCAGTGCTTCGCATTCCGCAAGTCTCATTATATTGCCTAATGTGACAAATTCCGCGATATGACACCCAAGTTCGGAAAGGAATTTGTTGTCAAGGAGCGACTCTGTTTTAATTGTCTAGGTAAACATGATGCTTTGTCTTGTAAAAATCCCGAGAGGTGTGTGGAGTGTAACGGTAAGAATCAGTCGATGATCTACCAGACAACTGCACCTGCTCTCAACAAGGATCAAGATTCATCTCAATCAAAAAGCTTATCAAACAACGCAAGGATAAATTAACAGAAAGGTTTGCTTGCCGACGGCGTTTCTCATTCGAGGCTAATGGTTCTCCGCGCCACTGCTCGAGCTTTCATCATATCTCCAGAAGGTGTTCCTCACAAAGTTCGGGTACTCATTGACTCCGGATCCTAACTTTCATTCATCTCGGAGTCAATGGTTACTCATGTCAATTGGAGTAATGAATTCAGGCAACACTCGAGGAATTGTTCAGGTCACGCTCAAATCAATTCATGCTTCGAATTCCATTTTTTTAATGCACATATTCTCTCAAAACTGTCGTCAACGCTTCCCACAACAGCCCTTTCTCCTAACTGGTCTCACCTACAGAATATCTAACTTGCCGATCCAGATTACCCTACTGCAAAAAAGATTGATTTCATCATAGGCACAGATGCTCACTCACAAGTCATCTTGCCAGACATCATCAAGGGAATATCTTCAACACCAATGGCTCAGATCACTATCTTCGGGTAGGTAATCTTGGGCCCCACCCACCATGGCTTTATCAAAGCACATGTTGCTTATCATCTCAGTGTGAATTAGCAACAGGATGACATTCCAGACCTCCTCACAAAATTCTCGGTATCTCAACCTCACTTTAACTACTATAACGGAACTTCACGGATTTTCGAATGCATCTCAACTCGCAGTAGCAACTGTTGTTTCCATCAAAACCTTGAAACAAAATAAGGATTAAAAAATAACATTCATTTGTGCTAATACCAAACTTGCTCCTTTCAAACGTTTGACCATCCCAAGGTTAGAACTCACAGCGGCTCTCCTGTTGGCACGGCTAATGGTTTTTGTTTAACGAACTCTCGAATTATCTGAAACTTCAGCCTTCATGTGGGCAGACTCTTCGGTAGCACTCACCTGGATCAACAGCCATCCCTTACGAAGGAAGCAGTATGTGCAACAGGGTATCTTTAATTCACGACCTCGTCTGTCAAGGTCAGTGGAGGTTAAATAAACAAAAAGAAATTCCTGATGATTGTGCATCAAGGGACCTATCAGTTCAGCAACATTCTCAACATCAGCTCTGGTTGAACATCTTGGCTTAAGAACTCTAAGGAAAAATGTCAATCTCCAATCACGAAGGCGGATTCATCAGCTCAAGTCGAAAAAAGTCCATGCGACTCTGAATTTAATCGATCTTCCTTTTATAAATTGCTAAAAATCACAGCAATTGCCTGGGTATGAATTACTAAAGCAACGTATTTTCAAACAGAAATCAGGAATCTCAATCAAGATATCAGTTTCTCAATGTTTTATGCATTTTCAAAACTCAACCTATTTGTCGATAAACAAGGAATCATCCGAGTCGGAGGTCGACTCCAAAATTCAAGCTTGGACTTTGGAAAACAAACACCCTGCTATTTTGACCAAGGATTCTTCTTACACGCGGTTTATCATCGAAGCAGCTCATCTAAGCATATTTCATGGTGGAACACAACTCACCTTGGCTCGCATTAGAGGATCTAACTGAATTATCGGAGGAAGGCAACCAGTGAGATAATTCATTCTCAGATGTGTTCGTTGTGCTCGACAAAGATGATTATTTGCACAGTCAGTTGTCCTTAGAACGTGTCACTCCTTCAAGGCCATTTATCACTACTAGGGTTGATTATACTAGATCAATCACTCTCAAATCTTGTAAGGGGCGTGCAGCAAAAACCAAAAAAGGATGGATTTGTGTTTTTGTCTGTTTCTCATTATCTGCTCTACATCTTGAAATAGTTACAGATTATACCTCAGAAGGATCCCTCGCAGCATAATCAGTTCGAGTCCAAGCCGAGTCGAGCCTCATAAAAAGCTCGAAAATGTTTTAGTACTTGAATTAATTCGAGCACTCGATTATTTCGAGTCCTCGAATGAATTCGAGTACTCGATTGTTTTAACAAATTAACAATTGTTTAAAGATTCAAACAAAAATTGTTGTTAACATTTTTTCGAAGCTTTAAAGATTTTCTTCATGAATTATAAGTGTTGTTTAAGTTAGTACAAAAATCTAGAAAATATTGCAATTTAAACATGGACTGACCGATCCCGACCGTTGGAACCACTCACAGATTACCCTAACTCAAGGACATTTTTTCATCAGAGAACCACACACCTTAATACCGGAACCTTCTCTCTTGGAAGTACCAAGTTTAAGATTAAAAAGGTGGAAATTGATTCAACAGCAGTTCCTTTAAGAACAACTCGCCATCTTAAGTGTCAACATCCATCTCATAAGATCAAGGTCGGATTCTTGGTTCTTCTCACTGACGAAAGATTTTCACCTTTAAAATGGACTTTGGCTAGGTTCACTGTATTACACCCTGGCAAAGATGGACTCAAGGGTATTTTCAATTAAAATTGCAACGTCACTTCTCAATCGACCTATCTCCAAATTGGCATTGATCCCTGTCCCCGTGGAATAACGACTATATGATCCTCTGGAAAGTAAAACCACACATAAAATTTATTTAATCTTTTTCATTGACCTGTAATAAATAAAAAAATTAATGCTTTAAAAATAAATTTTAACCATGTTTATCTTTTGAAAGCAGAAGAAATAAATAAAACTGAAATTTGTATTTAGCACATTAACTTTTAGGCATCAGGTACTAATGAAAATGTCAGTACAAATTTTATATGTGGTTATACTTTCCGGAGGCTCATAGTCTCAACTCATGGATTATCAACTCTGTTGACGTTTTGTATGTTTGGTTTTCAATGAAAGAAAGGTCTTTTTGTGTTGTTTGCGCGATTTTGATTTACGACCAAAATGACTGCGCGAGAGCAGCATCTCTCGTTGTTCATCTGATTGCCTTGCGCGTTGATGTTCTTACCTTTTTCTCACTCACTGTCTTATAGATATTCTCACGGTTAAACATCATTTTGATCAGCTCTTGATATTTATTTTCTCTAGTTAATTCTATTATTCGAAATTCAAAATTTAAGTGTACAACAATCGGTCTAATCATTGTATTGTTCTCAAGTGCCAAAGCACAAGTGTTTCTCTCAGGAAAATAAGTTTTCTCAAGGAAAACGAAAGCGTGCACTTGCCGGGAAGGTCACTTCTTAAAATTGTTTTATGAGCCTAATTTACAGACAGAAGGAAATTATCAATCAACTTTTGTAAAGTGTATTTATTCGGACCACTCTCAATAAATTATTTTGTGTTTTTTTTAACCATAAAAATTTTCTGTGAGTTTATGGAAAAAATCATTCCCATTATTCTTTTTGATATTAGACAAATCTTAGAACCCAAGGAAACTCCTCACCTCCTGATCTCTCAAACACAGTTCCAAAGTTTGATGAAGTTAATAAAGATGTTTCAGTTCAAGGACAACCGTCTATTTTGGAATTGGCTGTCCACTATGATTCTTCAATACATGAAAGTGAAAAAACGAGCAAAGAAGTTGGTATCATAATGTTTTTTACTTCATAAATAAACAGTTATTTGTATAACAAGTGCGCCTAAATAGGCACGGTGCTCTTGGATTAGGTTCAACCCAAAAATGATCCCCTATCTAATTTTCTTTTCAATTCTCATTCCAATACTAAAATTGAATAATATTAGCAAAAAATGGAAAATCTTCTATACAAGAATTAATAGAAAACTCAAATTCTCGTAATTTTTGCAGGTTAATTGTTTTAGATACATTTAACCCATTAACGCCCAAATGTACAATTTTGTGGACCAAAGTTTGACACTATATTTTAACATAAAAAAACAACAGAAAAAATTCCGCAATAGTAATTTCTTATTGGCCAAAAACCACTCTTTCGAATGGCGTTCAAATTTTTTTATAAATTTATAAATAAACAAATTACATTTGTTCTTTTTTAAACTTAAAAGTTTTTTTTTTTTAATTTTAGTACAGGTATTCATCTTGAAATGCATCTAAAAGTCCCAAATAACGCGTCAAAAATATATTTCCTATCAGTTAGGGGATATTTAGAAATTCAAAAATGGTCTGTTTTGTGACAGTATTAATTATTCTTGCATAATATTAATCCAGAAAACTGTAAATATTTATTAAAAAATCTCACCGTCATTTTTTTCAAATTGTCAGTCTAGTTTCATAAAAATAAGGTTAATTTCAAAATTATCAAAATTTCCCAATAATTAAAACTTAGGTTTTTAAATTTTTTAAACAAAACATTATAAAATGAACATCTTTTTGTGTCAGTAATTAAAATTTTGAATTTAAAAGTTAAGAAAATCTAGGGTCTGTTTGCAACGTTTTTATTAATTTTAAATTTTCTTTCAGTTATTAAATATATAAATGCATAGTTGATATTTTTAAATGATTTTATTATTAAAACAATAATTTAGTTTCTCTGCATAGTTGATATTTTAAAATGATTTTATTATTAAAAAAATAATTTAAATTCTAATTTCGGAAGTTATGAAACTGTTTATTATTAAAAATTTAAATAAAAATAGAATAACAGAATTTTCACTACTTATATATTTAATAACTGAAGTTGAATTTTTCTTTGAATGATCATAAAAACCAGTTTTTTTAATTTGGCGCTAAAAACACAAAAAATGTAATTAAAAAAAGCGCCCGACGGATTTTGATTGTTTTTGTCAGGAAACATTTAGTAAGGTACCCCGAACAAGTTGCAACAGGAATCTTTGAAAGGGACAATGTTGAGGGTTGAGATTGATTCCAGGGTCCCGTGATATACTGAAAGAAAATGTGAAATAAAAGTTAGTTGGTTATTTGAATGAAATACATTTTACTTCAATGTATTAACAAGTATTATAAAATATTAATATGTTTATGGGGAAATTTCACGAAATTGGGACAAATTTGGTTCTGAGATTTATGTGTCACAAAAAGCTTCCATATTGCTCACCCACATTTTTATACATTTACTAATACTATATCGCGACTATGAGATAGAAAAAAAATTCTTGTTAGTAAAAGTTAAAGAAGTATGCACCTGATTTATTCATTAAAATTGTAGAAATTGAGAAATTCTTGACGTAATTCGCAAAAAATCGAATTTTCATTAAGCGATAACTTTTTGAGCAATTTTTTTTAATGTTTGGTATTTTTTGTCATTTATCTATAGGTCGTGAATGGTAGAAAAAGATAAATTAGGCAAGTGTGCCAATTATAATATTCGAGTTAATGAGCTGTTTATAACTGTAATTGCATTTTCACCTTTTTTTGAAAATCGTTAATTTTCTTATAATACTTGTTGAGCGATTATTATTTAAAATTCGCCCATATATTAGTTATATTTTTAGGTACTCAGAAAAAGAATTATGGGAAATTTTGTACAGGAAATGGCTTTCGGTCAAATTTTCTGAAACTTCAGTTTTGTAGTTCAGGGTCTTCTGAACAAAAAATGTTAAAGCCAAAATTAAAAATAATGAACAGTTTTTGAGCTACAGTAGCTCAAAGTTAAAAAATACTGACACTATTTTGTGAATGCTCTGCACATAAAAATCAATCAAAATTGCACAACAACTGTCACTCGGGGGTTTTTTGGGTCCCTGTTAACGAATCTAAAGTTAGAATTGCAAAATTTAATATGGAGGATCCAATATGGCGGATGGATTTTTTAAAAACTACTCGAATTCACTAAAGACCTGTCACTCGGGGGTTTTTTGGGTCTCTGATCACGAATCTAAAGTTAGAATTGCAAAATTCAATATGGAGGATCCAATATGTCGGACGAGTTTTTTAAAATCTACTCGAATTCACTAAAGACCTGTCACTCGGGGGCTTTTTGGGTCTCTGATAACGAATCTAAAGTTAGAATTTCAAAATTCAATATGGAGGATCCAATATGGCGGACGATTTTTTTTAAAAACTACTCGAATTCACTAAAGACCTGTCACTCGGGAGTTTTTTGGGTCTCTGATTATGATCCTATCGTGTCACATCATTTTTTAGTTAAAGCATAAAATGAAATAACTAATGTACATCAACATTTAATGTTACTTAGGAAAAGATGTTGGATATTTTTATCTTCTTGAAATCTGTGTAATAATAATAATAATAAATAAAAAATATAACTAGAAAAATCAAAAGAAAAAGTTAACTATATTAATAAACGGAATAAAGATATTTACATTTCATAAAGGAAGAATTTCTTCTAATAAAAAAATCAAAAAATAAAAAGCATTAAAATATGTATTTCAATAACAATCTAAATAAAAAAATCAATAAATAAGTATGCAAGCGTCGTTAATAACCAATCTTTCTTTAAAAACCCGTATAAAATCAAAAATAATCTTGTATGGAGATTCGCTTAAAAGTCACAAACTTCTCTCTGTATTATTCTAAACGACCTACAAACGTTCAAGAGCGCACAGAGAATGGTCGCAAAATACCTATTACATACGGTCTCTACTCTTTTTGCCTCTCTGTGTTCAAACAGAGATGTCCCTCTCAATATTTACTGCTACAGTGGTAGTCATTGCCTGGTAAGGATTCTAACTTTAGATTCGTGATCAGAGACCCAAAAAGCCTCCGAGTGACAGGTCTTTAGTGGGTGTTTTCGACGTCGTCGGTCGTACCGGTCAGTTGCCACATTAAGGTGCTCAAATTGTTTATTTCAGACTATATAGTTCAACCTAAATAGTCTCAAATAAACACCTTTTTGTGGCAACTGACCGGTACGACCGACGACGTCGAAAACACCCAGTGAATTCGAGTAGATTTTAAAAAACTCGTCTGACATATTGGATCATCCATATTGACTACAAAACTGTGAAGTTTCAGAAAATTTGACCGAAAGCCATTTCCTGTACAAAAAGTGCGGGGTCCTTTTTAGTAAAGTTTCGGTTCTCTGGGGGAACTAGTACAAAATTGAATTAAAGTAACACAAAAACAGAAGAACATTATACAAGAATCCACAGCATTGATTAAAAAAAGCAACTACAATCTATTTTTAAAAAAGCCGTTAGCCATAGTGGATCCGCCATTTTGAGTCCTCTAAATCTGACTTCATTTCGTAATCAGCGACCATGAAAACCCCTAAGTAACAAATGTCAGTCAAATCCAATCAACTTTCAACAAAGCCATCAGCCATATTGGATCCGCCATTTTTAAATTTCTAAATCTGACTTTGAATTGTAATCAGCGACCCTGGAAACCCCCAAGTAACAATTTTCAAGTAAATTTAATTAGTTTTTAACCATTTTATCCGCCTTATTGAATTCACAATTTTGAATTTTCAAAATCTGACTTTGGATTCGTAATCAGCGACCCTGCAAACCCCCGAGTAACGAATTTCAAATGAATCCACAGATTTTCAAAAAATTTCGTCCGCCATGTTGTATCTGCCATTTGGAATTTTTAAACTCTGACTTTGTTTTCGTGATTAGGGACATCAAAGACATTAATCTGTCAAATTTTAAAGAAATCTATCAAGTTTTGCAATTTTGTTCACATGGCTATGATATTGTAAATAAAAATTCACTCTACACGCCATTTTGTGTCCGCCATTTTGAATTTTTCGGTCCAAAAAATTGTACATTTGGGCGTTAATGGATTAATTCCGTATTTATCAACCCTTGTGAAAGGATTTCCAGAAAATTTCCGTAAGTAATTTGCGGAAATTCTTTAACATTATCGAGAATACTCCTGAAATATTCTGAAAAGTGTTATTAGAAAAAATCATGGTTTCAGAATTTATTTAAATTTTATTAGTTAAATATTTTTTGGAATTTTACCAAATATTAATTTATTTTTTAGTTATTTCATGTAAAAAAAACTTTTGTTTGATAAGAAAGGTGTCACTTTTTTCTGTCTAATTTTAGATATAATTGTAGGTTTAACAAAAAGAGTCAAGCACTAATTTTTCCAAACATTTATTTATTTCTTATAGTTAACCTATGTGAAAAAGTTTTCGAAAGTGACTCCTGAAAGTAAAAAAAAAATTAATAAAACGTAAAATGTCATTTTTTTGTCTATTAGAAATAAAACTAAAAACATGAAATAATTCATAAAAGATTACATCATTATTATTTTAATGATTACACTGTCGAAAAAATTAAAGTAATATTTAAAACAAATATTTTAAAATTTTGTTTCTTAAATAACCTAATTTTGTTATTTTTAAAAATTAATTAAGAAAAAGCAGAAATAATAAATTATATAAAAACTAACTTAACATAAAGTATTTCCGATGAGCTTTTAAATTTTATACCTTTTTTTAAATTTTTTAAATGTAATTTTTTCAAACTGAGTTTTCTTACAATATTTATTACTTAACCCTTCATTACACACCTTAGAAATAATTACACAATTACACACATTTAGAAATAAATGTTAAATTTATCACCACATTGTTAAATAAGCGACATTACAAAATAAACGAAGGAATCAACAGAATTTTAACACAAACTTACAAATATGTAGTAAATTAATCTAAATAATAAAATTAATTTTCGGTCTCAAAATTAAAAATTAATTGCACGAATGCACATCTTCAGAGAACATCCACTTTACATGTAAAAATAATGTAACATTAACAAATAAGGAAAAAAATAATTAAATAATTCATTTTAATTATATTTATAATCACACCAGTTTATAAAAAAGGAGATAAAAATGATATTGAAAATTTCAGACCAATCTCGGTTCTAAATAATTTTTCTAAAGTATTTGAAAAATTTATCTATGATGAACTTTACTTGATGTTTAAACCAACTCTTTGTCCACAACAGCATGGTTTTAGTGTCAAACTATCAGTTAATACTAATCTTGTTACGTTTATCCATTCTGTTAGTAGCTTGCTGCTGCTTCATGATCAGGTAGATGTTCTCTATATTGATATGTCAAAGGCTTTTGATTTGGTTGATCACGGTGTTCTCTTATCTAAATTAAAAAATCTTGGAATTAATAATAAATTATTAAACATTTTATATTCATATTTACAAAATAGAATAAATTTTGTGGAATACTGTGGTATGCGTTCCGAGTCATTTCCATCAATATCGGGCGTACCCCAAGGTTCTAATCTTGGGCCTCTTTTATTTATAATTTTTCTAAATGATGTTGGAAATGGCTTGGATTGTCATTATCAGTTGTTTGCTGATGACACTAAATTCTATCTGCCTGTGTCATCTGTTTTGGATTGTGAGGAGCTGCAGGCTAATCTCAATAAATATATTGAATGGTGTGACATAAATGAAATGGAAATTAATGTAAGAAAAAGTATGGTTCTTTCTATTACTAGGAAGCGTGACAAGATCAGTTATCCTTACTCAATTAATGATGAGATGTTAGAGAGATCTTCAGTTGTCAAAGATCTGGGTGTATATATTGATGATCGTCTTTCTTTCGTCTATCACTTAGATTCATTAATAAGAGATGTTAATAGAATGACTGGTTTTTTGTTTAGAATATGCAAAAATTTTAATAATGTTGAAACGATACAATCACTTTGTCATGCTTTTGTTCTTTCAAAGTTAAAGTATGGGGATATAATTTGGTGTCCTTATCAGCGTAAATATATTGATCAACTTGAAAAGTGCCAAAAGAGACTTTTGAAATATCTAGTTTTTAAATGTGATGGGATTTACCCAGAGAGAGGAGTGGACTACAAACTGCTTTGTTCTAGATTTAATGTCATGACCTTGGAAGACACGCACAAATTGTCTGGCATGGTATTTTTGTTTAAACTTATTAGAGGATTTGTTGACTGCGAATTTTTATTTAATACACTGCAATTTTCTGTACCACAATTTCATTCAAGAAATAATGTATTTTCTTTTTTTGTTCCTCTAATCAGAACAGACTATTTGCGAAATTCAGTAATGCAACGCATATGCATTCATTATAATAAAGCTGTTACTGACCCTCAATCTAGAATAGACTTATTTAATTCATCTCTCAAAGAATTCATTCGATTTGTTCACTCTACTTTACATAGTTCATAATTATTTTCTTCCTTATTCTCAGTTTTCAATTTTGTAACTTATAATCTACGAAATTGTATTACCTTTGATACAGAAAATACTGTTTTATTTTGTAGTCCTGTTATCGGTTGTAACTGTTGGACTTAATAATAATAAATAAAAAAAATATATATATAATTTTGTCATTTACCAACAGTGGAACAAAAAATGTTTTGAAAACTTGATGTTTTTTTAGAAATATGTTAAGAAGAAAATTGGCGAAAAGTATAGAAACTGATTTTATTTTGCGATGAGGAAAACAAAAGTTATTTAAAAAATACTGAAACCGTAAAGATAATCCATTCCCTACATGTGTGACAAAGGGTTAAAAAAATGTGTTAATAAAATTTAGAATTTTATAGCAATTAATTTATATTATGTGAGTTTTTATATAATTTTTTATTTTTACTTATCATAATTTATTGAGTTAATAAAAATATCAAAATTAGGTTATTTTAGAAAAAATATTTTAAAAGGTATATTTTAAAGATTATTTTAATTTTTTTACAGTATATTCATTAAGTAATAATAATGATTTGCATTTTTATTACTTATTTTATGTTTTTAATTTAATTTTTGCTTGTTTGGTACGTTATTTCTATGGTTTATATTACTGGATTAAAATAAATTTTGTGCTCATTTGGTCAAAATTCCGCCAGCTAAAAAAATCTATTCTTGAAGATTAGTGTTTTTTGTATGCTGAAAAAGTTACGGATAATTTACTACAAGGAAACCTTTTTGGTGTTATTTTCTGAGAACAGTGCACAGAAAAAAAACCCGACTCATTTTTGTTGTAACTCATTTGAAAGTCGGTCTCGAAATGAGTAATCTAACCTAAAAATTTTTTTCATTTCTTATAAATACAATAAATCGACTACAAGCATTAATATTTTGACAAGTGTAATGTGTTTATTAATTATAAACAATTATTTTAATTCACATTTTTATCAATTATTCTTAGTTTTTTCAATGTGATTGTAATTTTATCGTAAACACAAATTTATACCTCTTTAGACTCATTTTGAGTCTTTTCCCTAGAAACTCAGAATGAGTCGAAGGGGTATCATTTTTGTCGCAGTTCAAAATGAGTCTCATATGCGACTCATTTTGAGTTCAGTTTTTTTCTGTGTGTTTATGACCAAAAAAATCGATTTTTGGTTTTTGACGGTTTTTTCTATTTTCGGGTCTTAAAAATGTAATGCAATTGGTATGGGTTGAAAAAATTTGTTTTCACTTGTTTATGCAAATTAAAGAAAAATTCTAAGAGTCGTAAATTATGCCTTGAAATTTAATTATAAATAAATCGTGTTCTGCGGAAAAAATTACATAAGAAATACTTATGTGGATAATTATTAATAATCTGCAAGGTTTCCAGAAATAGAGAATAATTTAATGAAAAACTTTTAACGCATTTTACTCAAAAAGGTAATTTTAGTCATAAGCACCAATTTCTCAGACGCGGTCCCAATTAAATTATCACAGTTATTACAGTCCAAGTTGGATCATACAGGAGTAACGAAAGATAAATAAAAAATTATACATAGTATAAAGAATTAACAAAAACCTGAATTTTTATTCATATAGTGTGAAGTCGTAGTATGAATATGTATGTTTTCCACTCGAGATTTTATAAGCTGCGCGTTATAAACAATTTTTAAGGTGCCAAAAACAGTTTTTTGATGATTGTTCTTTCCCATCAGATTATAGGGAAAAAAGTTAATATGATATGTACTTGCACATTTTGTAAAAAAAAAATTTAATGTAGGTCAAAAGGGAGGAGAGACAATTATTTTCAAAAAATTCCTGAGCCTTTAATTATTAATATTCTTAATTTTTTCATATTTTTTAGTTAATTAATCATACTAATTATAAAAAAACCAATGCATGCATCTATGCACTTATTGATCATAAAAAAATTCGTAGAAAGTATGCTACCTTTGAAGCTGCTGTAAGTAGCGGAGTGGAAAAAGTCGACAGACGCTCGCGCCAAAGTTGAATTCAAACTTTCAAATTCGTAAAAGTTGCATAACATTGAAAGCTAAGCCAAATTTTTCTCAGGAATTCGAATCTGCAATTTGTTTTTTGAAAAATATATAGATAATATAAAAAAATTAATAATTAAAAACAATTTAATTTTGTTTTTTTGAAAAAAAAATTAATTTTTTCACATTTGTAATTTTTCGAATAATTAAAACAACACTTATTTATTATTTTCACTTTCAAAGAATTAAAGTTCTAGGATAAATGTAATTCTCAGAACTTGTTTCTTTTTCAAAATTGGGGTACTTCCGAAATTACTGATTTAAGACAATTTATGTCTCATAATAATGGAACAAAAATATGTTCAATATGTTTAATTTGTTTCAAAATGTTTAAAAGTTATTGGAATTACATATAATTTAACACTAAGGGGTTTTCGGGGTCGCTGGATACGAAACTGATGTCCTTTTTTCAAATTCGACTTTTTCAAAAATGATTCAAATTACTTGAAACTTGTTACTCAAGGGGTTTTGGATTTGCTGATTACGAATCTACTATTAGTTTTTATAAATTCAAAATGGTCGATCCAATATTGTAGATGAATTTACATGAATTTCACAATTGACATTATCTAATACATACTTTTCACATTCATTTTCATTATCTCTCTGGATAGCAATAGGTTTAGTAATAAAAAACAAAGCAACATCAATACACAATACTTTGCTACCGACGGACCCAAGCATGTGTAAAAAAGAGGAGGGTGATTTCAAATTAACCATGAGTTTCTTACTGACTGTAAGTAAGAATCCCTAAATTGCCAATTTCATGTCAACTTTACTAATTTGACATTAGATTCGTAATCAGCGACCCCAAAAACCCCTGAGTAATACTTTTCAAGTAATTCCATTCCTCTGAATATAAGTACGCTTTTCCTATTTCTTCCTGATATATTATTATTATTCTTCCTGATTATATTTATATTATATAGTATATTATAATCAGTTTCTGCTACCACCAGCACGAGGTTCATTATCAAAATCTTCATCAGAATTGCCATTGTTGTCGTCATCCAAATCGTCTTCTTTACTATCTAAAATGACATATTTCTTAATATCTTTTCTTTGTACCTTTCTATTATTTTCTATCGCGTATGTATTGTCAATTTTATGCAAAACTTCATGTGGTCCTAACCAAAAAGGGTCTCCTTTTTTCTCATATGATTTCTTATCAATATTTGTTCCAAAACTGCAATTGCCTGTTCATCTGTCAGTATTCGTTTTCTTTGAGATTCATTGATTTTTCTTCTTGCAACATGTAATTTTTTCATGTTTTAATTGTTTTAATTTGTTTTTCTTTACAAGGTTCGTTATTTTGTTTGCTGTTTCAAACGCTTCTCTTTCTTTTCGGCTACTCTGTAGTTCAAAAGGAGAATATCCTGTAATTCTGTTAATTGGCATATTGTATGTTGACATTGCTTTAGGTAACTCTTTATCCTATTCACCCTTTTGCGCATAGATACTTAAATATTCGTTAATCTTCTTGTGTGATCTGTCATTCCTTCCATTACTTTGTGGGTGATAAACTGAAGTTTTTACATGTTTTATATTTAAATCGGTCATTAAATCTAAAAATTCATTATTAATATATTCTTTTCTATTGTCAGTATTTCTAAGGGTTGCTGATTTGTTCTTCAATAATTCCAAATGCACATATCTAGTCCAAAAATCTTGAATTAAAAAAATGTATTTATTTCCGTTCTTTGTTTCATTTAATTGTTCTACTTGATCTATTAATATTGAATCATCTCGTCTTCAACATCTTCTGTAATGTTGGACAGCTTTATTTAAAGTTTTTGAAGCACCATTGGTTTATCTTCTCCGATTTCTCATTGTGATAAAATTGCTCCTAATCCTTCATTTGATGCATCAGTTCTTAAAACAAAAACTTGATTCCAATCTGAAAATTGTAGTATCGGTGCTGTTATTCATTTATCTCTTACCGAAATATTCCCATTCTGGTCGCAAATATTCGTATTTATCAGGCTGTAATTTTAGTCTAACTTGTCGAAGCCTTATAAACAAATTCCTCAAATTTTTATTATTTTCTTCCAACGTTTTTCCGTAAACGTTTCCGTCTGTATAAGCAAAACATTCCTTACCTATTAATTCTTTTAATCTATTATTTATCATTCTTTGAAATGTTAAAGGGGCGATTTTTAAACCAAAAGGCATTCTATTATATTCATAATGACCTTCGTTTGTGCTAAAAGCTGTTTTTTTGTGCTTGGGATTCATACCTATTTAATGAAATACGAAAGCAAGATCAAAGCAAGAAAATAATTTAGATTTTTTGTAACTGTTGAATAATCTCATCAATACATGGCAAATTTTTTAGTTTTATTTGATCTATTTGGAAAATTCTGACCCTTTTATAAGTTGGTTACTCAACTGAAAGCCAATTCCACTTTATTTATTTAACAAGTAAAAGTACAAAAAACTTGGAGTTAATTATTCCTTCAAATTGTTTACTGATATCCTTCAAACTTAATGAAACAGATTTTATCTCTCTTATCTGCGCTAGATTGCGGATGAAGTATTTTAGGCCCTAATTTGAAAATACCTTTTTCTAAGTCAATTTTAAATTTTTGATATATGCGATCCTGTATCAACTATAAATTTTCTTGATGCTAAATTATCAAATTTGAAAGCCGCTACAGGTGTGTCGTGACTTCTTCATTTTCTTCGTATCGGTGGAAAGTCGTGCTCAGCAGGTTTCTCAGATAAAGAAAATTCTTCGCGTGGCAAAGGTTTTTTCATGCTTTTTCGATTGGAAATAAGCATTTTGAAAAAAAAAATTTTGACCCAAAAAAATCAAAATTAAAAATAAATTTCAATTTTTGAGGGAGAGTTTTAGCTCCGTTTTGGAGAAAATTCTTTTTTTCAATGTTTAAACATTCTAGTCCCACTTTATCATTTATATGTCCTTTTAGGAAAAAAACCTCAGCTTTCGTTTAAAAAAAATTGTATCTTTCTCCCAAAAAATTGAAATTTATTTTTAATTTTGATTTTTTTGGGTCAAAAAATTTTTTTTTTTAAATTTTCGAACTTATTTTTAAATTTGTAAATTTAGCAAAAACATCTACTGCTTACATTTACCCCAAATGGCCTTACTTATACTAAATATTTGCGTCTACAGAACGGACTAAAATTAGGAGTACTCGCATTTGCCTGGACATAGACAAGAAATTTGAAGAAATTATTAAAAGTAAAGTAACAACGGTACAATTCAATAATCACAGTAATTTTGAAAGTATTAATAATACATACATACATAAATCGACGTACTTGTTCACGTAGTACATTCTGTCCGAACCTGAAGTTGAATTTCATATATATTTGTTTTGCACTGGCAATTAAATAAGAATTTTTTTGTACTATCATTTTAATCGTACTATCAAACGAGCCCGTTAAAAGCGGGCGAAGTTCGATCGAAATTATGTTGATGTCTCGCTCGAAGATGATAGAATATTGTACTCATGCTTGTCATGCGTAACATCACAACGTTTAAAGCTGAATAATTTTTAAATGTGGCGCTTTTGGCCGCCATTTACTACATACGCTGCTGACCGCCCTCTAGCTCTTATATTGTTTTGTGTTTGTTCCTTAAATTTATCACTTTTTATCATGAAGATGATAAAGGGTTTTCTTCATTTTTTGGGTTATTTATGGGAGGGAGACTATCATCTTCGAGCCAGACATCAATATAATCTCGATCGAACTCATTTGATCATACGATTATATTGAATGTCTCGCTCTCGATGATAGCATATTGTAGATTTCTAGAGATAAGTGATAAATTATTTATTTAAACTTTATTTTATTTATAATTTCAACTTTATTTATTACAACAACAAAAAGAACATTTTTGAGTTTACATTTATAATCTTAATTTTATTTTTCTTACAAAATAGTTTTAGCAAAGTGATCATTGGCTGATAGAATAGGCCTATTGTAATATTTGAAAAACATTTCCTTATTAGCTGTCCAACCGGCTGTTCTTCGATACTGCTGCATGACGGGTACTATAAGCTGTGAATTGATTATTATCTATACACGCTTTTTCAGAAGTAAACTTTTAATCCAATGACCAGTAGTTTGAGACGATGCTGCGTTAAAAGGTTTAATAGATGTAATAAACAAATTTTTCGTATTAACATTTCTTATTTTCTTAGTCATTTTAACATAATTTAACACTGCAGAGGCAACACATCGTCGGTTGGGTGCAGAAAGGTGCCAATTCAGATTAGTCATGAAATACGTGCCGATTCAAAAAACACTTGAAAAACCTGCTATTTGAACTGCGATTTGGAAAACATGCCAACTCAGATTGGACGTTTGTATTTTTTTATTTTATGTTGGTTGTACGGAAAAATTCGAAAAAGGTTATAAACTTTTACGAAAATGATTTTTTGTAAAATGTTAATTTGTAATTTAAGGAAAATATATATGATAGAATGATAGTAATAAATAAATGATTATATAATACATATAATATATGAGTTTATAATAATTTAGGAGTTATTTATAAATTTATTATTATAATTATATATCATAATTTATAAATTTATAAATTTATGAGTAAAACAATAATTATTAAATAATGCTAAGAAATAACTTTTTATTAGTTCTTTATAAATTTTTGCATATAATAAATAATTTTGTAACATTAAAAAATTGATAGAATTAGTGTCATAGTGATATTAATTGAGACAAAAGTGACATCAATATTTTATCAACTTCAATATTTAATTTATGATACTAGCTGTCGTACCCGTCTTCGACGGATTTTAGTTTCTGATGATATATTTGATGGGGTGTCTACCCACCGGGAATTAAATTTTACTGGGAAAACTAATAATTAGTAACCATTAACTATTTCGTTAAAAAAATATTATAATTTTTCTATCAAATTTGTTATTCAGGAACAGTATTTGTCAATTTTTAGAGCTTTATGTGTTTGTAGTACTGCAATTAATGTATTAAAATTTAATCCTAAATTTACACCAGCATTTGGAGTCAAAGTTGAATTTAATTATAAATAATTGTGTCGCAATTAGACTCTACGTTACGATTGCTAAAACCTAAATAAAATCTATATGTTAAAGCTAAAAGTGGGACCCAAATTTTGACTCGGGTCTGTTGTCATAAATATTACATCAATAAAAATTAAAGTATAAAGCAGTTTTTAAAAACAAATTACTATAATAGAACTTTTTTAATTTGGTAAGAAGATTACCGATTTTTTCTTGTAAAATTAAATTTCCGGCTATTAATCGGTTTACCCGCGCAATTTAAAAGTATTATAGTAGAAACTAAAACCCGTCAAAGACTGGTACTGGTATATAACATATATTCTTAAAAAAAGAGAATTTTCATAAAATAAATCAATTTTTGTAGCCATCTGAAGATTTATTAATGGCTAAAACTAAAAATCAAATATATTTGAATTTGTTTAAAAAAATAAACCGGGTAAAATTTGCGCAAAGCCGGGAATTTTGTTAAACGATCATAGACACCCTGCTTCAGATTTGTCTTTACATTGCTCAAAACATCGTTAGAAGTTTAATCAAAAAGTAATATAACTTAACTTTTTACCATGTACACTCGGGTCGCAAAGTTTCAGTACATTTTGACTGTTTACATGTAAATGCTCGCTCCACTTCAAATTCAAATATTTCTGTAAAAATAGATGCAACAGCTATCAAACAAGGATCAATTTAAAGCTCAATAAATTTAGAGTCAAATAGGCAAAAAAAATAACCAATTTAATATTGTAAATTTGAAAATATAATTCTTTAAAGTTAGAGATTTTTTATGAAAATTGCGATTTCGGAATCTGGAGTTCAAGCGAACGCCAATTGAAGAAAAAAATTTTTTAAGACTTGACAGTTGTACAATAACAAGTACAAATTCCATTCTTTAATTCTAGACAAAAATCATTTACAAATATGAAGTATTTTTTTCAAATTGTATTAAAATAATTGCTCTTGCTCTAAATTTTTCGAAGAATATAAATTGCAAATTCGTTGTTTCTATTCATTTGTTTTATCAATTAACCACACTTTTGAAAAATATTGAACCTCTTGACTGTAGTAAATTTAAATTATTTACATGAAATTTATCCCTCTTCTTATAATGTTTCAAATTTTAACTCGCATTATTACTTATTTTATTTCAAGGTGTAATTTTTTAAATTTTACAATAAAAAAGAGATGCACATTTTTCAAAAATTTGGTTAATTGATAAAACAAGTGAACAGAAATGACGAATTTGCAATTTATATTCCTTGAAAACTTTAGAAAGCAAGAGTAATTATTTTTACAGAATTTAAGGCAAATACTGAATACTTATAAAAGATTTTGGTCTCGAATTAAAGAGTGAAATTTGTACATTATATTGTAAAACTGTCAAAGCTTAAAGAAATTTTTTCATTAATTGGCGTTCGCTTAAACTCCAGATTACGAAATCGCAATTTTCATAAAAAATCTCTAACTTTAAAGAATTATATTTTTAAATTTACAATATTAAATTGGTTACTTTTTTGCCTATTTGACTCTAAATTTATAGAGCTTTAAAATGATCCTAGTTTAATAGCTGTAGCACCTATTTTTACAGAAATATTTGAATTTGAAGTGGAGCGAGCATTTACAAGTAAACAGTCAAAATGTACTGAAACTTTGCGACCCGAGTGTAAGATTCACCTAGTAGCTTAATGATAGTATCGTATCATAGGTGACTTACAATTCTAGACATCTTGCAATATCATTTTTTTCATCGAATATTTATCATCATCAAATCTATTTATAAATTTAAAGCGAATTTGAGAAGGCACATTTTTGACGTTAGTGATGATGAAAATAACAATGAAAATTAAATTATTTAAAGTCTAACGCCCTTAATTTGTTTCCTATTGTTAATATAGTTTTAATTACTATTATGTTTTTTGTTAAGTACAAAACTGTACAAAACGGCCTAGAGCGCGTATATGATGAAAATAAAATAAAATCATAAAACATCTCCATTTTTAAAGTTTCTGAAGTTCTTTCAATTAAAGAATATTGAATGAATTGGATATATAATTATGAATTGCATTATTTTGAAGTCACAATCCTCTTAATTAAAGACCCCAAAAATACTACTGAATCAAGCTTGATAGTAATTAATAACAATACAATTTTTTGCAAAATTATGCTAAAATGTGACTAAAGAACATGTAATACTTAATTATAGATAGTTTAAAAGCAGTTAATTAAAAAGTATAAAATTTGAATATTTGTGATTTTTTGAATTTTTTAAAAATCATGTTTATACTTTCATCTTAGTTAAAGGACATTTTTTGGCAAATCTATTCTAGAATGTGATTAAATAACATGTTATACTTAATTATACAAAGTTTGAAAGCATTTTTTAAAAAAAGGTAAAATTTTAGAATTTTTTGAAAAAATTGAATATCTCCTGTTCTAATTAATATTTTTCAAATCTGTAAATTTAAAAACCTTCCTTGGCCTAAGGTCAAACATTCTGCCAAATTTGGTTTCAAACGGTTGATCCGTTTTAAGTGATTCGCGAAGAAAGATTCTGAGACATACGGACATACAGACATACACGAAATTTTTTATTAGCATTTTCGGAATCCTGGATGCTCAAAACGAATAATTATGTGTAAAATTTTAAGTTCTGAGCAATGTACAGACAACAGTCTTATCTTATATATATATATAGATTACAGAATTTTTTAAAATCTTCGAGAAACCAGCTCTAGTCGATTTTCCCTGGAATGACCTAGAATACAATTGATAGTTAATTAAAGCTATACAATTTTTATTATTATTTATTTTCAGAATTAAATTTTAAAAAGAAATTACTAAAAAATAGTTAATTAAACCAAAACATTTATATTATCATCTATCTCTAAAAAAATCAAAATTTTGTTAAAGATTATGTTTAAAAAATGAAGATATTATTCCACTTTTTTAATCTTTTTTTAATAACAATTAACATTTTGTTAAATAATTTTCATATTTTGTTAGAAATAAATAAAAGAAACTATAGAAATTCGATTTGTCCGACAAAAAATATTTAATAACACTTATTTTTTTATAGAAAAAAATAAAAGAAATTTCATGATTTTTCTTTGTCACTAGAACCTGCTTAATTTTTAAAATTAAATTTAAAAGTTGCATATTTTTTGTTTTAAATCCCATCTAAAACTTGGAATAGCAAAGCAAAAAACTAAATAAAATCAGAAGATTTTGAATTTAATAATTATTTTTTAGAATTATTAAAAATAAATAAGACTTCAATTCAATTCATATTATTTAAAGAAATACTAAATAATTAATTCTTATTATTTATTAATCAATATTTATTTAAAAAATTGTGATAAATAAATAGAAAATTGTGCTAAAAATACTACAAATTTTGTAAAAACAATATGATAGTCAAAATTAATTACAAAATGAAAGTTTTTTTAATAAATGTTGATGGAGAAATATAAATAGTTCAAATTACTTAATTTTTTATTCAATTTTAAATAAAGAAAAAGAAATTATGCAAATTTTTTAATTAATTTTTAGATGAAACTTAAAATAAATTCATTTTTAGAAGGTTAAAAAATTAAATCTTATTAAAGAAATTCTTCAAATGAAATGAAATATTTTATTTTTTAATAAAAAAAATGTGAATTGTGAATAGACATTATTATTAGATTATTATATATCTATTATTATTAGAATGAGAAAATACTTGAGCGTTTTTTAGCTAGTAAAACATAAAATATCTTTATATACATAAAAAAATTGTAATTAAAAAACAAAAATTTCACAACTGTTTATTTCAAAAGAAACTAATAATTAAAAAAAAATTATAAAATTTGTAAATCAATATTATGAAAATTTCTTACCTTTTTTTATTAAAACAATATCTTTTAACCTTCTTTCTTCTTAAACAATAACTTTCTAACTTCTCTCTCTCCAACTCTTCTCTGTCATCAAAAACACAGCAGGAGTGCAGACGGAATTCTTGCGGACAGAATGAATAAAAGAATACGGAGATTAATATAGATAATAATTAATTATTGAAAAATTGATAATATTTTTCAGGTATGAGACCGCTATTTAGTAGTGAGTTTAAATCAGTCTTTTTCGCATTCTCCAAAGGCAATTTTGAGGTATAACAAATTTGTAACTGCTTCGTCGCATCAAAGGAAGTCAATAATTCTGTTAAATCATCATTGTTATTATATTGTATGGAAATCTTTTGGTTTGGAAACACACGAATTTTGCTCAGCTGAGAAATTTTAATTTTCTTCCAAAAATGTTTATCTGATAATTCAGAAAAATCTAAGAATTCGTCTCTCGAAACTTAATGCACCGAATATTTCGGATGCCAATGACTTGAATAAACGACTTTTTTCTATTTTTATCGACTAAAGCGACTTTTTTGCTGGTTAAAATCGATCCGAGGCCTGAAATATTATAAAAATACAATTTTAAAAATTTACCAAATGTATTTAAAAACATCGTCCGGCAAACTTTTATTTTCCCTGTAGAAAATTTCAGAAAGAAATGTCTACTGGTAGACTCGGTTGTAGTTTCCTCTGGATTTCGATTTTCCTCAATTAATTTATCTAGGTTATCCCATTGATGGGTATATCGATCACCTAATTTCCAATACTCTTCAAATAAAATTGTGCGATCTTGACAAGTTACTTTATTTCGACACTTAAAACGACAGTTTGTACAAGCTGGTCCCATTGCTTTTGAGTTTAGTAGTAAGGTTATTAATTTCAAATTCACATTGGAGACCAAGATTTCGAGCTTTTTTGAACGAATTTCGTTTCCAATTTTCCGAGTTTATCTTCCTTTTTCGCGTCCGTTTAACATTGTCATTTTCATCTTTTTCACAATGAGCTATATTAGAGAAATATTTCTATTTGTTAAGCGTTTTTAAGTAAATTTTGAATTAATATAAATGATTCATTATCTATTAATTTTTTAAGCCTATAATTATAATACTTACTATCCATTTTAATCAATATGTTTTACAATTAATAATGATAAAACTTAGTTATGTTTTCTTAATCTTACGATCATTTGCTTTTTTGTTTAAGTTGAAGTTAGACAAATAAAATTTGTTAACATAACCATTTTTAACGGATACTTTAAAAAACAGATTTAAATACTAAAGTTGGTTCTTATTTATTATAAATTGCAATTATTCGTATAAAACCAAATAGTTTTGTTAATATAAGTAAAATCAATTAAGTAAAATTAAATAAGTAAAATGAAATGTACATTTTCAATAAAATATTTGACTCAGTTATAAATCCGTTTGGTTAATGTTGAAAATTGAATTTTAATAATATATATTTTTTTAATTTACAAATTAATTCAACAAATTGGTATAAATATTCCTTTTCCAAACAAAAATAACAACCATACAAAAAGCAACTTTATTAATTATTTTTGAAAAAATTATAGCCTTTTTCGAATTTTTCCGTTCTACCAACATAAAATAAAAAAAACGTCCATTCTGAGTTGGCAAGTTTTCCAAATCTTAGTTAAAATGGCAGGGTTTTCAAGTGTTTTTTGAAGCGGCACGTTTTTTACGACTAATCTGAATTGGCACCTTTCTGCACCCAACCGACGACATAAGCCTGGTTTTTCTTTATAAAAGGGTAATATTAATTATGGTTGAAAGGATCCAGGTTTTGACGTTTTAAATAACAGAGTTGCAACTTTTCCTCCTGCATCTTTAAGATTATGTTTATTAAGTGGATGCATTTGTTCTATATGTAATTTATAACTGGTGTGACGTCCTATGTTGTAGAATAACGAGGTTTTTGATGGCCTCTGTTTAAATACGCCTTTCAGAAATCGAGAAATTGATCCATCATCGTTAATATTGTACGATGAAATCAAGGAGATCGAGGAACGTATAGTATTTAGTGTACCATAGGTTGCACCTTCTTTAAATCTTTTATTTAAACTAATACTTTCTCATGTGATGAGAATGTGAAAACTAATTATTTCTCTGGTATTAGCATTAAATAAATCTATACTCTTCGTATAAGAATAATTCTACCATTGCTTTAAACAAGATTCATTTTTGTTTAATTGTGGACTCGGTAATGGAGTTTATTATCATATTTACTGCATCTTCCGATAATCCTTTCTTCAAATACGCCGACCTGAGATAACTTGCTTACCACCAATGAAAGGTGGGATGCTAATGGATAATTTCGGTCCCTGTAAGGAGATAAAAATAATTTGTCATAAGGTCCAAATATTATAAGTGGTTCAATTAGGAGAGATTTAAATAGAGGATACCAGGGTTGGGTTGTCCATAGGGGGATAAGTGCGAAAGAAGGAAAAGCATAGTAATAGATATCTGACCATGACGCAGTAAATGCATCTATGGATGTGGCATCTGGGTCTCAAAACCTCGAGTAAAACATTTAGTATTTAATCTGGAGGCAAACAAATCAATTTTAAAGGGACCGAATTTTTTATCAATACTTTGAAAATCATCGGGAGAAATTTCCCACTCTGTATCTATATTCACATTCCGTGAAGCTCTATCAGCTTCAACATTTTCAGTTGATGGAATATAAGATGCTTTTAACTATATTTTCCTTGTTTTACACCATTCCCATATTTTTCTAGACAACTCACGTAAATGAGGAAATTGCACACCGCCAGCTCTATTGACATATGCAATAGCTGTGCTATTGTCTCGGCGAATTAAAAATTCACAGTTTGATAAATTTGATGCGAAGCATTTAATAGCGAAGAAAGCTGCTAATAATTCGAGAAAATTTATATGGTTTTTCGTTTCATTTTTTGTCCAAAACCCAAAGGCACTCAATCTATTACAAAAACAATCCCATCCAGATAATGAAGAATTGGAAAAAATTTCAATTGCGTAACTCTATGTTTTAATTGGATTTATTTCGATTTTAGCGTGTAGTTTCCATCATTGTAGATCTTCTAACATTGAACTGTTTCTTAACATCTTTTCCTCATAATTGTTGCCATTAAATTTTAACGCCAAAAATTTTTGTCTTTCTAATCGCTTACATTGAATGAATCCATAAGCTACAGTAGGATATGCTGCTGTCAAAATTCCTAAGAGTTCTACAAATTTTCTAATTTTGTATAATTTTCCTTCTTTAAAGTGACTGTCAAACTCTATAATTTGAATTTTCTTTTTATCTGTTAAATTTAAGGAAAGTCGATCAGTGTCAATAATGAACCTAAGTATTTACATTTTCTTTTAGGTACTAATGAACTCTTTTCATAATTTACAACAGGTCCTAAATATTCTAATAACTTCATTGCTTTTTTAATATTAACTTCACAATTGAATCTTGAATTTTGAATAAACAGAAAATCGTCTAAGTATAAGACTACAGACATTCCCTGTGTTCTGAATTTATTAACAACGGGCTTCATTATTTTAGTAAATATGTAAGGACAAGTGCATAATCCAAAAGGAAGACAAACAAATTGGAATAATTTCTAGACAAATTTAAATCTCAGAAATTTTTTATAATCTTTGTGCACCGAAATCAAATGGGATGCATCTTTTAGATCTATGGTCCCTAAATAATCATTTTGGGATACTAGATTTATGACGGTTCGAATGTCTTTTAAATTAAAATACGGGACATCAATGAATTTGTTTAATTTTTTCAAATTAAAAATATAACGATATGAGCCGTCAGGTTTTGGAACCAAAACATAAAAAGAAACAAATTGTTTTTTACACTCTACGTATTCTTCAATCGCGCCTTTAGATAGTTGTTTCTTTATTACGAAACTTAATTTTTCCCCTCTATGGGGGAAAATTCTTTGTCTTCTATATTAACGTTTTGAAAAGGTCTGTTTCTAAAAGGTATTTTATATCCTTTTAGACAATCCAAAATAAATGTATCTGTCGTAATTTTTTCCCAATTGTTAACAAAATATTTCAAATGACCAGCTATTTTTTCAACCTGTACTATTTCTTCGATGATGAGCGGTTCGTCATCTGAGCATTCGATCTGGAAGTGTTCTGTGATGACTTGTACTGTCTGGTTTTGAAAAACGGTTTTCGGAACTTCTAATGTTGACCCACCTGTCGAAATTGTTTTGCTGGTGGGTATTTCGAGTTTCCCTGATCTCGTGTTTTTGACATTGGTTTTGTTTTTTCCCTGATGTCTGTACAGGCTTTTTCCATTTTCTTCATATCTTTAACTTTCTCCTTAAGATTATCTCCATACAACCATTTTGCAGAAATTAAGGTATCTACAATTGATTTTACACCTTTATTCAATTGGGTGTAATAAATGATTTTCGTGTAATTGACTGTTGGTGGAACACATCTGTTAAAATCTGTCCAGCGTGGCTTATATAATCTGTGAATACTTCTTCGTCGATACCTTCCTCTGAAGGATATAGCATAGCCGAAACTGCAGCTGCCAAGGCTGCTATGGCTGTTCCTACACAATTCTGTATCTCTACAAAATGCTGATCCCTCTTTTTGCGATATCTGTTAATATCGGAGTTATTTCTAAATTCACTTGTGGTGATCCGGAGTAAAATTCTCCTTTACGGTCGTAAGATTCGAGAATGTCTGTTTTATTCTTTTCGGGAAGACCTTCCAACACCCACTTTAGCCACGTATTTTTTAATTCTGGATGGTATTTGACATCTTTGAATTTAGTGTCGTTAGGGTCGACTCCTAAGATTTTTAATGCATTTCCCACTGATTCATTATCGATTATATTTTTCTCTATCACTTTGTCCTCGACATCTAAAGACATAAAATGAATAAGTCAAAGGTTGCCACTTATTGTGCTACGGTGATATTTACATTCTTATTGAATTATATCACATTAACCGTTAAAGTCGTATGGACTTGACAAACCGTATAGGTTATGTCTCTTAACTTTCGTATGAAAAGATGAGACAATTTTTGCTAGAGAATGAGAAAAAAATACACTTACCGTCGATAATGTCGCTTTTTAAATCATCATTCTCTGGGGATATATTTGTTGTTTGTTCTTTTTGAACAAACACGTGTGGCAAGATGGCTTCCACTACCTTTGTGAGGTTATCAATTTTTTGTTCCAACTTTTCCATTTTTTTATCTTTCTTACGTTTTTGTCAATGATTCTCTCGTGATCGTGATCAAGATCGCTTTTTGTTCTTATTATCCGACATTTTTACACGCATTCAATTTAAAAGACAAAAAAAGAGACTGCGTCGCAATAAACGTGTTGATGCTTCAGCACAACGAAACAATATGAGAGCTAGAGGGCGGTCAGCAGCGTATGTAGTATAAATGTCGTCCAGAAGCACCACATTTAAATATTAATCAGCTTTAAACGTTGTGATGTTACGCATGACTACAATATTCTATCATCGAGAGCGATACATTCAATATAATAAGCATTATATGAACGGGAGTCGTCGAATTTTTTGTTGAGGAAAGAGACAGATAACGTCACGTTACGCCATTAACTTTTGGGGCTCAATTCTTAAGTTTAAAAAGAATTCAGAAAGGGGTTAATATAAATAAAGTAAAAAATTATTTTTTAAAAAGTTGTAAATGTAGATTTTTTTAAATAAAATATATTCAGAAGTTTAATAAGGAAATGATTTAAAAATAAAAGTGGATTAGTTCACACATTATACCTCTATGCTAAATTTAAAGTGTGCATAAGTATCTTTATGTCACTGAAAGGTTCGCCATAGGACTAATTTAAGCACATAGCAGTGTTGAATTTAAAGGAGTGGGAAATTTTTGTAAATGTAACAGTGTGGGAATCTGACTCTTTATGTAAAAACAAATGTTAAAAAATAATTGTTTAACATATACATTTTTTATTAGTAGAAAATTTAATGAAAATTACCAAGATTATAAACTTTTTACTCAAACGAAATTATCGCTTTTACAGGACACATTCCTAGAAAGAACAATGAGGGAAAAGAATTTATGTTGCTCTGTAAATTCAGAATTTGCAATTAAAAGCGGTAGTGAAACAAGTCGATTGTCTTACGAAAGGAATATCAACATCTCAAAAATTATTGAAAAAGAATCTAAGATAATTGCACTTGAACATGAAGTTGAGGTAAATAAAATAAATGGCTTAAGTAAATTAATGTTTAAAAATTAAAATTTTTTATTTCAATTTCTAGTATGCTTATTTTCTAAATTATAATTCTAATTATATAATAAACAATTTATTATTATAGGTTTTCTAATTATTAATTAAAATGATTATTCCTTTATTGACAATTCTAATTTTCTATTACACATTAGAATGGTTCGAAGAATAACTGATTTTAGAATCCTATTTCAATAGTGTAAAAATTCTTCTGTTTTAGTACAAAAAACGTGTGCAAAATAGTATATTAAGGGGTTACATACCTTTTTAAGACTTAAAAATTCGAAAAAAATTTATTGCTTATATTAAAAGTATATACTTTCGAGAATGTTTTCCTAAATCTTCATTAAAATCGAATGAAATTAGAACCAAAGTTCTTTAAGATCCATCTTAAAAAAGTGTTTTGGTAAAACAGCTACAGTTTCTACAAATGTCAATATTTTTTTAGTTTTAAGATGCTAAAATTTCATGCTTTCAACTATGATAGGTATAATTACCTAATTCAGCACTTTAATTTACCATTTTCAAAAAGAAAATGTAAATTTATAATTATTTGTAAATATAAAAAACACGAAAATAAGCATCAGTAGAAGACCGAATAGAGAAGCTTTTATCGCGCTTCTTATATATACAAATAAATATAAATTTACATTTGTTTATGATTTGTTAAAAATTTAAAGTATAATTGAAATTAGTATAATTATTAAAATTAAGTTAAAAAATAGAAAGAAGAAGAGTAGAAGTTTATACAAATAATATTTTTAATGATCCAAGAACTCCTGCAGACAAATACAGAGAAGTAATGGATTTACCATTACCAAAGTTTACATTTAGTGCTAATGTCTTGCCAATAGCCACATTACAACAAGAATTCCAGAGGAGAGCTCGAGAAGTAAGTATTTAATAATTAATTAAAAAATATTTAGTTATATTTAATGAAAATATTACAATAAAAAAAGTATACATTATTAAAATTAAAAATATTTAAAAAATTTTTTTTAACTTAAAGTAATAAGTAAAATTTTAAAAAAATTATTTTTTTATAGTGGTTATTTTAATGCAATACAGTGAGGAAACCATTTTTTTCCTTTCTCATACAAAATTTCCTTTTTATTAATAGGACAAAAACCAGTTTCCTCCAGTAGCAGAACTTATTGCACCATTTCCGATGCCAGTAGAAGGTGAAGTTTTCAAACCGATTCCCCGAGAAATGGCTTCATCTTTTGTTTACTCGAGGGTTGATCTTTATCGCACAAGACTTATTTTACATAAAAAATAAGTTATGAGATTAATAATAATAATACACAACACAAATCAGAAATTAATCAATACACACCAACACAAAACTTTGAAAAATCAGATTCACCAATGTCACCACCACTGTCAGAACAAATTGGTAACACTACACCATTAATTTTAAGAGAATCTTATGCACCCATGTCAGCACCAAATCCAATGCCATCTACATCACGAGATACACCAACAACACCATTAACATTAAATGAACTTTACGATACTACACATCCAACACCATCTACATCACGAAAAACACAAAACCTTGAGATTTTTACAACACCTTCAACATCAAACAAAAACAAAAGAAAACCATGGACATTAAAACAGACTCAAGTTAAAAAAATAACGAAATTAACAGACAAACAGCAGAATGAAGAGCTCGACAGAAAAAAAACCAGATGACAACAGAAACTCAACTACCACAACGGTACAGGAAAAAATTACTCAGACAAAATCAAAATTAAATAAATTGACTCCACCACAGACACCACCCAAAGAAATATTAGACAGTTTTATTTTACCAAAACACTGTACTCCACCCACAGCTCCAATAAATCCCATGCAAAAAACTCCACCAAAACAAAAAAACATTGAAAAAGAATACAACCAATACATTACAAACACGAACAAAAATTACACCGTTACAATTAAACACTGAAAAAAATTGAGCCTACTGCTGAAGAATTAGACAAAATAATTGTGGATGTTTATAACAATTTAAAACAAAATAATTGTGGATGTTTATAACAATTTAAAAATGATATAATGTAAAAGATTTTTTTCATTTTTTTAAAAGCAATATTGAATTAAAAAATGGTATTATTTTTTACTTCATAGTATTTTTATAATAGTTTTATTTATATATTTAGGTTTATTAAGATATTTTTTTATACCAAAAGTGTACTTATTAGGATTAGAGATAATATTTTTTTATATTAATTGTTCTTTCTTTACATTGAAAAAAAAGAAACTGTAAAAACTTATTTTTATGCCAAATATGTGTATTCATATATATAAGGTTAAGATATGCTATTTTTTATATTTATTGCTTACTATTTTGAAATGTATTATTACTGTTATTATTTTTCCAACCAAAGTTATATCTTAACATTAAGATAATATAAATTGTTTATATAGTATGTTTTTATATATTATTTTATTTAAAAAAAATGTATTATTGTTAAAAATGTTGTTTAAAATTAGGTTAAGATATATGTATATTTTTTTTATTAAATTGATATATATTTATATATAGGGGAGTGCTGTCAGGGTTGGACATTGTTTTGAATTTTCTTCATAACTTCCTCTGCAGTGCGAATTTCACGTTTTCGCGCATATTGTTGGAAAGATCAACTCAAATGCAATGTTTTTGCTATACATTGCAAAAAAATTTGTCTAAAAGTTTCAAAGTTATAAGCAATTTAAAAAAAAATTATGTTGTAAGGGTTGAACATGGGTGTAAGGGTTGAGCCACTGTAGAAAATCAATGAAATATTTAGGTAAATGGTTAAAAATGTCCTTCAAATAATAGAATGACACTTGAAAATGAAGAAAGGAACCATGAAAAAAATGAATTTCTGTTGCAAGTACGCTTCGTAATTGCAAAATTTTGGGCGGCTCAACCCTTACGACACCGCCTGGCTCAACGCTAACTCACGCGTCGTTTTGACACATGCCACACAGAACACAAACACGTCACATAAAACCCCAGATTTCTTTTCACATTTTCGTATAACATTTTAATAAACAATTTTAATAAATTTACTTTGTCTTTGGCATATTTCATCTACATTTACTTCTCTTCTTTTGACACCACAAAAAAGTTTCTGTTGAGCGTATAACAATGACTCGCAAAAAACAAAAGTAAACGTTCGTAACTTGACTGAAACTCATGTGAAAAGTTGACTGGCATTAGTAGCAAGAATTTAAGAACATAAACAGATAGCGCTAGTGTGATAAAAAAAATAAACGCGATGGCTCAACCCTAACACCTGTCCAACCCGAACAGCACTCCCCTACATTAAAAAAAGTATTATTGAAATAAATTTTTATATCTGAAATGTTTGCTTTTATCATTTCTAAGATAAGAGTATGTTGAGGTAAAATAATAAAAAATGAGTATTAAATTCATAGTTTTGTTTATTAACTTTAATAAAATTTTTCTTTAATTCTTTACATTTAATGTTTTTTTAAATTTAAATTCGATATTTTTATAAGGTTCTCCTATGTAAATCATTGTTAGAGTGTTGTTCATCGCTGCTTCTTGCATTGCCATCCAGGTAGCGCTTTCAATTTCAAACACTTTGTAAAACCTTGCAGGCAGGAAGATGTTGAAGGTTTTGTTTAATTCAGCAACAATCCTATATCCATACTTGGATTGAACTTTTTGGCTTTTGTAACAGTGAATTCACTTCCTTCAGCTAACTTGGACAGCGGCTTCGTGGGTAAGAATTTACTCTCCATCCGTCCAACAGCATTGATTTTTTGGAAGTCCACGTTGTTTCTCAAGCTTGTCCTTGGAGATGTTTGTCGTTCAGCTTGGAGCAGGTTGAATGAGAAATCATCCGAACGAAATGACCTTTATAGTTTTCGCTTTGGTGGGGATAACCCCCACAATTCATTATTTCTCCCACTTTAAATGCGCAGATATATATGCTCAGAAGGTGTTCCCCCACACTCCACGTTTACTAACACTCTAAGAAATATCCCCACTTTACTTTTTTCTCGGTGCTGGCACTGGCTTTTGTTGATTTGAAGAATTCATTAGTGTTTAATAAACAGTCTATAGATGAACGAGTATAAATACTAAACTGGCCGCAATTTATACCCTACTTTATATTTTGCGCATGTGCAATACTCTTTAAGCTAATGGGATAGGATAACATTTATTTAAAAAAATTCTTCTTATAATTTCGTTCTTAAAAAATTTATTTTATTCGTAAAAATGTTTAGAACTTTCATAATATTTTTAAAGAGATTCAGTAGAACTCACAGTAAAATATTCACTATTATTATCGACTTCATCATCAACATTTCTTACAAAACATTCTTTTTCAGATTTAAAAAACCAGATTCGTAACATTAATCCATTACTTGCAGCACACCATTTATTACACAGAGTATGATAGTTACATACATATACTGATGATTTTTATTTAAGCTTTTTAAGTGAAGGACAATTAATATCTTCAAGATTTCGTACATTAATTACATATCTTTCAAGCCATTTATTTTTCTCCCGTCCCTTTACATAAATCGTATGAGCATCATATAACAAATCTTGTAAAAGCGGTTGTAATTGGTCATATGGCACATCAACAACCGTCCATTTCAGTCCATGATAGTTATGCATCAACCACATATTTTTACTCTAATATCGTCCAGGTAGAGAACTTCAACTGCACAGTGGTTCAAAAAGGAACACTATCGGTTGAGCATCTTCTTGAAGAAGTATAATGGCCAGCTCCTTGAAGATGAAGTCGTTGTAGGGTTTCTTGAAGCCTTGGATGTCCACAATAACGTCCATGGTTGTAACAGAATGAGAATTTCTATCGTAAATTTTTACTTATATACCAGAGATTTACTCCCACTTATTATGTTACCTTTTTAACCAGACCGCTGATTGGTTTATATTGTATAATACGATCACGAAGAATCAACCAATATGCAGCTGTATTGGCGGGAAAATTTGCACTAGATTCAAATTCCAATCTTACATCTACAGAAGCTTGTTTAAGAAATTCATTTTGCTTTGATCAATCGATAACAGCTAATGGTGCATAATCTTTAAAATCTTTTCTAGATAATAAGGGTTCACAATCTTTCCCATAATATGATGTTTGAAAGTTGCAATATATGTCATACAGTATGGAGTATTTGTTTTTATTAAAATTCAAATTTAAACTACCATAGTGATAGTACTGTGAGTTTAGAAAAAGTTTTACTTTTATGAGGTTACAGTTATCAAACAAGTTTGTATATCTTGCATGATTGTCTTTTTGTTTGTTTGAAAACCAAGGATAACATATCTAGGTTTCTCAACCTGCGTTGATGTTTTTACAGTCCAAACATGTTTCTGAGTTGCAGGTATAAGTAACAGCAAATAATAAAAAGTGCACTGACTGAAGGCTTTATTTTCATTTTTCTGTCTCTGGACGAACTTTTAGACCGAGCTGTTTAAGAAAATGAATGTTCTGAGATGTTAATCTCTTGCGAACTGGATCGAGACTGAATGTTTTCTGACATGTTGACTCGTTTATATAACTTCTACCAGATTTTCTGTTAAACACAATGCCCATTACGTTGATTTCACATGTAGTCTAATTGTTATTGATTCCCCTCTGAAATTTACTAAATCTCCTTCATGATCAACAATTTTGAGTTGAATATTATGTATTGTCTTCACGGCGACTGGAAGATAAATTACGTGTGAAGGTACTTCTACAATCTTATATCCGGCTGGTACTATTGGAAAAAAATTTATGAATAGTATGGACTTTTTTATTATTATTATATGCACTAGTCGTAATACTACATTGTACACGAATAGAATTTACCTTAAGTATAGATACTGGTAAATCAGATGTATGAGTTTTGTTAGGTTCTAATTGTTGAGGTGCAAATCCTAATAGCTCTCCAATAGAATCTTTTTTTATAAAACTTATTTTAAGACTGCTTCGTATTTCACTGCGTAATATATTATTATTAGGTTTTATACTTATAACTTTAGTTCCATTGGCAACAGAATTTTGAATATTTTTTTCAATATCTTTAATTTCATAACTACCAAGTGGAATAGTAATTACTTGATTACCAATATAAAATTTATTCTTTCCTTCATCAATATTAGGAATTTGATTAAAGATTAAAAATTCTACAAGTCCAAGAATATAGTTTCTATTAGGTAATAATTCAATTGGTGGAAAATATTAACCTCTAAAACTGATGAATTACCAGATATTGTTATAGTAAACGATTCATCCATTATGAATTCTTATTAAAAACTGATTAATAATCCTTGTTTACATCATTTATATAGACTTTTTATTTACTTTAAGTTGTTTACATAAAAATTTGAGACACAAATGACCACAATGAAAAGTACCATAATCTTGATAATTTTCATAATTATACATTAATAGTTTTGAGTGAAGTCCTAACCCTTGTCGATAAGGTGGTGAAATTTTCTTTTTACCACCTGCTTTTTTGACAGCTTTTCTAACAGATTTAACAGAAGCAAGAATTGTAGATTGAGCATCATTTCCAGGAATTATTGATTTTCTAGCAGCAGCAACAATTTTTGTTAATGTCGTTCGTTTCTTACAAATTCCTTTTCTTTTTTTCTAGTTTCTCCTTCCGACTTCCATGCCAAATTTAGATTTTACTTTTATAGCGTTAGTTATTGCGTAAGCTGCAGCTCTTTCACTGTAGCTTGCGTCAGGAGCCCAAACACGTTGCCAAGCTTTATCGGCTAGGACTCTATCTGCAACGTTTCTTGATTCAACGTTTTCTCGATTCTGAGAATATGAGATATCGTGCTGTTTACAAGCTACGTCTAAAGGATTTATTCCTGGATCACCACGTTCTAAACGTTTAGTGCCTTATACTTTTTTGTCAGTCTGCCTCATGATGCGATTCGATAAACAACCCCAAAAACTGCTAGTTGTAAATCTGGATACTATTGTACAACAAAATGAGAAAAAAGTAAAACGACATGGTAGTTTACTCTCAGGTAGTATTCGTGCAATATTCTGTGGACCATCTAATTGTGGACCATCTAACCAAAACATAAATTTTTGGAGCAAGTTGTGAAAAAAGTTGATGGGGTTGAATATTTACCATTTAGTGAACATGAAGAGGTAATTTCTTCTCAAAATGCAAAGCCAAACTCTATATTTATATTTGATGATGTTGCATGTGAAAAACAAGACAATATATGGGCTTTTTTTGCATGGGTAGACATGTAAATGTCTTTGTCAAACTTATGCAAGAATTCCGAAACATTTAGTACGAGATAATGTTAATTTGTTAGTTCTTTTTCGTCAATATGAAAGGAATTTAAAACATGTGTATGATGATCATGTAAATACTGATATGACATTTTCTCAATTTCGAGAATTATGTTCAGCTTGTTGAAATTCTGACAAATATGGTTTTGTTGTAATTGATAAGGATAGCAATATAAATGAAAGAAGGTGTAGAAAGGTTTTGATTATTTTGTTTCACTATAAATAACAACAATTACTAAATTTGTTTTAGTTCAAGTTGAGACTTTGTTACATCAAGAAGTATCACAAAGAAAAAGAATATTTACATCAAATTGCTAACGCAAGTGAGGCAATTAGACGTAAGCATAACTTGTTAAAATTAGGAAAAGAAAATGCTGAAAATATATTGAATACAACATTCAAACCTATAGTTGAACCTTTACAAAAATTTTTTCTATAAATGATATAAAACTTGAAAATGCTAAGATAGAAGAGGAAGAGAATAAAGTTGAAGAGAATGAAGATTATAATAATAGTGAAATTGACGATGAAGATTTTTTGGGGTTTACAAATGCTGATGAAAATGACAAAACAATAATTCCAGACTATGATTACAATAAAGTACTAAGTAAATATATTTACTTGGTAAATCACAACAGAAAACAATGTTTGGATACAATTTATGGAGTATACAAAAATGAAAATGGATCGCTTATGATGGGTGATACACCAATCTATTTTAGAGACAATTTTGTGAATGTTGGAAACTAACGCTTTAATATTAATAGTGGATTATTAGAACTTTTATTTAAAAATAAACCACAAATCTCATACATTAGTGAAGATGACATGAATAATTATAAACAAATTTTTATTATGTCAAATGCACACACAAAAAATATAAATCTTCTGAATCCATCAATACAAGTTAAAGTTTAAAGTACAGTAGTATTATATCCAAATGAGTTAGTTGATCTTTTAAAACTGCTTACCGCATCCCAAGGAGCTGGTAATTCAAGTCATAATAATGAAACTATGTCCATTATTGAGGAGTTACGAAAAGCTAAAATTATATATTAGTAAGTGTTTTATCCATTAGAGATCAGTTTCAAAATGAGCATCGATGTATTCGGACATCCTCTGAATCGAGGAGGGACAACTGTAGCAAAAAGAGGACCACCTGGAGTTGGCTTTAAGGTTTTAATCATATCGAAACGCTGCAATAATTAGTGAATTTGATGCTCGATTAAGAACTGTGGAATATGAATGATATAAAATTAACAGTAGTAAATGAACTTCATACATAAGCTCGAAAAAATTATCCTCTACGTCGAGTAGAAATGCGTGATATTGATGACACTTGGCATGAAGATTTTGTAGAAATGATACTACTTACAGTTATTGATATTTTCTCCAAGTATGCTTGAGCTATTCCAGTAAAGAGTAAGAATTCAAAAGATGTTGTTTAGGCAATGAAATCTATATTCGCAAAGAAACGTATTCCAAAAAACCTTCATTCTTATAAGGGGAAAGAATTTTACAACTCACAATTTGAAGCATTAATGAAAATGTATAAAATTAATTTTTATTCAACATATAGTAATTTAAAAGCATCCACTGTAGAACGATTTAATCCAACACTAAAAAGAAAAATGTGTATGCAGTTTAGTTTACGAGGTAACTACAAGTGGTATGATATATTATCTAAGCTCATTACTAATTATAATGACACAAAACATCGAACAATAAGAATGAAACCTAAAGATGTAACTTCAGAGGATGTAAACACTTTAAAAGGAAGATTTTTAAAATTAAGAAAAATACAACAGCGAAGACCAAAGTTTAAAATTGGTGACAAAGTACGAGTAAGCAAATTCAAAAACGTCTTTGAGAAAGGTTATACTCTAAATTGGACAACTGAAATATTTACCATTGACAAAGTGGCATCAACTACACCTGTGACTTATAAGCTCAAGGATTATCAAGATCAACCAATCAGTGGTGGATTCTATAAAGAGGAACTACTTAAAATAAAATATGCGGATATATATCTTGTAGACCAAGTTTTGAAGGCTCGTGGAAATAAGATATTTGTAAAGTGGTTAGGCTTTGATAATTCTCATAATAGTTGGATAGATAAAGCAAATCAACAATTAATCATTAATAAATCAACAATGAATCATTAATGAATTAACAATGAATCATTAATGAATCAAGAATGAATCATTAATGAATCAATAATAAATCATTAATGAAGCAATAATGAATTATTAATGAATCAATATTAAATTAATAAAATAAAAAATGTAATACTATACATTGTACTCCGCAAACCAACAAATTCAGTGATAATTTTCCCACTACACTCATCTTTCATGAGTTCAAGTACTTTATTGTTGGCTTGTAGAATATTATAAATATTATCCTTTGGAAAATCTGACGTATCAAACTTGTGAATATCTTCCTTCATATGAGCAAAAACATTGTCGCATTTTTATTCATAAATTAAACTATCAGTATCTGTGTACATTAATTTACAAAATTTACCATATTTTTTACCATATAAGTATAATGAAAGTCATAAATAAGCGTTTTTGACAAATCAAGTACCGAAAAGCCAATATGAATTGGTTTGTTCATATAAATTTCTGTTTTTCTAAGTTCAATCGCGACTAAATTTTCATTAAAAATGGACCGACTGTGAAAATTTGGTTTCGAAATAAAAGCTTCAGCACCATAGCGACCATTCCATTTAGTTACAAGTTTAACTTCAACATGTTTCCGAACATATTCCATTGTTTTTCCATATACAGCATTGTTCATGAGTTTAAAAAGGTTTTTTCAAATTCGTTTTTTGCCTTAGCTCTCATCGAAGGATTAAAATCTATATATGACTTAAGCCATGTTGATTGCTTGAATTTCATGATTCTATGAATTTTTACTAATTTCAATCCATTAGCTATAACCTGTTTTAATGTTCTGTAATGAATAATGTACTTCCGCTTATCATTCAAAGTTGTTAAAAATTTCGCTTGCTTTGATTCTGATGGTGGATTTGAGTGTTCAGAGCAAAATGGTAGATCACTGTGTTTATCATGCAACTCATGAGGATAATCTAAATCAACTTCTAAAATGTAGCTAAAAGTGTCATCATCTTTCATTTCAAAATTGAATTCATCTGTAACTGGAACCCACTCAAATCCTCCATAAGGAAGTGGTTGAACCATACCCCATCCGTACAAATTGTTTGCATCAAAATACATAATATACTTTATTTTCTCATTTTCATTAAAATTGTCCATAAAAGGGTTATTAGCACAAGCATAACGATTACTACATTGACTAATACCTCCTCGCACACCACGTTCAAAAAACATTCGCTTATCAATGTCAGTAAGCAGTTCTAACCTCACATTAGTATATTTTAACATCGCGTCCCACGTCAATACTGGTGCCGTATAATTGTAAGCAGGATCAAGTTTATAAGCGAGTAGACACTGATCTCTAAAATTTTCAAAGATATCAGTTAATAATAAGACATCAGTTTTCATATATAAATCTACATAATCTCCGAGATTAAAACAATTAAATGTAGACCATATACTTTGAGCATGCAAATAATCATTATTAGAAATCTCACTATCGTTTAATGTGCTATAAAATTTTTCTTTATCTGGTAATTTTGTATCTTTCAACTTTACTTGAGAATCTAAATATGCATAAGGTAAAACTCCTTTACGCGTAAGTAAATTTATTTCATCTAAAGTGAAGTTAGAAAAAGCTTTTTTAACAGATTTATATTCTGTGAGATAATATGCTAATTTGTCTAAAGATGATGCCATAAATTTGAAGGAGTCGATAAATCGAAATTTAATTTCAGTTCCTTTTACATGTTTGCAAAATGAAATATATTTTCTTTATTTAACGGTAAAAGTGTAATCTTTCCTTTAAATTCTAAACATATGTCTTCAATTATAAAATGAGCATCATAATCACTCAAATTGTGAAATACAACAGGAATTACTCAAGAATCTTGATAATTTAAATTACATGCTTCATGTGCAGAACCTCGATATTTACCTGTTAAATGTGAATGATCTCGAACTTTCTTTTCAAGTGATGAAATTTCCCTTCGCAAATGTGACATGTTGTTGATTCTGCATACGTCTTAATTTGCTCTGGTGTCAATCTATCTATTGGAATTGGATTTTTCATAATTGCATCAACGTTTTGAGCAATTTTTGGCAACTCCTGTGAGAACCATTTGGCAGGACCCACTCCGCCTGGACTTAAATTTTAGCCAGATAGTGAGTCATTATAGCTACATTTAACGTAATATCCAATGCGCAACATTTCATGTCGTTGAATAATTTCCGTGTTACTAATATTTTCTTCTTCTTTATCTTTAACAGGTTTCAGAATGCATTCACAATCTGCATAGATCACAAATGGGACTTTTTCTTTATTTCCATAATTTTTAAATGAAGTAAAATTTTTTCCAGGTTTGGGTAGGTTAATTCTACATTCATTTAATGTCTGACATTCACCTACATGTTTAGTTAGCTTCTCCTCTGTTATAAAATAATGAAGACATCGATCGCAAATATATTTTTTACCTCGATTTTTAGAGAGTTGAGAATTCACAAGACGGGACAAATTCTTAATCCACACGTAATGATATTTTAGTGTTATGACTTGATTATTAACAATTTCATTATCATCATCTTCATTATCACTAGAATCCTCGTCATCATAACGACTTTCAATTCTTAACAAATTTACATGCTTCTTCTTTTTCTCCCCCGTTAAGTGTAATGGATGTTACATCCCGAGCGGAAGGCGAGGTTAAAGGTTAGGTTAATAACTTTTTGGAGGAATGGTAGGCTGATTATGGTCAAGTTGGTAAAGCTTGACTTTTATTTTTAAGTAGGATCGTTTGTACTTGTCAAAACTATGGGTTTTGCGTTAACAACCAATAAATATTCCCTTTTAATACATTTATTTAATGATTCAATAACAATATTACAAATAATTACATAAATGTTACTTACTTTTAGTTTACAGATTAGTCGTAGATTTGAGGTTATAGCGCTGGTCGGTATAAGTTTAGTTTCCAAGATGTTGTTTCAATTGAATGAAACTTAGAGAGTTTGTTATGTTACACTTGTGTAACTTTCACAACTTTGAGATTTTTGCGTTTGTTTCAAAAATTAATACTGCTTCTAAATGTTACTTTTCGTCACTTGCACCTATTACGGAAGGAAACTTGTTTCTAGGTGTGAGAAAAGCAACTTGCACAATAATCGAGTACAATTCTAACTGCAATTGCCGATTAAAGAAAGAATTAGTAAAAACTACAATTAATGAGACTTGACACGCAAAATACGACAGTTCATATATTGAAATTATAAATTCTAAGTGTCAAATTGCCTTTCTTGCACCCCTTAGGGAAAGAAGCTTGTTTCTAAGTGTAAAACAAAATTGACTTGCACCTTAATCGAGTACAATTCTAAACCGCAATTGCCGATTAAAGAAAGAATAATAAAATCGAATAAAACTGAAGGGTCGCTCGACAATGACTACTGATTTATAAAATCGCACTGGAACTTTTGACAATTTTCAATAAAGAAGCTCTGGTTTATATACCTTAAAATGCTAAAAGTGGGAGAATTTGTTAACTATTAAAGGTGTGAAGGATTGTTAACTCTTTGATTAACTCTTTGATTTGACTCATTATGAGTCTAATTAGTTTGTTTTGATAATTTTTTTTGACAGCTGACCTAATTATTTTATCTTATATATGGATAAGTGAAGCTCTGGTTACAATCAGCGAATCGCCGCACCTAGATTGCGAAAAGAGGTCATAGCGGACGAGCCTGAGCTTACATGATTCATGCGTTGATAAGACGCATGGCTTAAGATTTTGATTAGTTTATATCTCTTATTTGAATATTATGCTAATAAGTATGAAAATTTCTATCTTATATTATGAATTTTTAAGTCTTTTATCGTGAACATTATATGTTTTAATAACGATAAGGACTTTCTTTCGACTTTTCGTTACATTACAGATACATCAAACATATCCTATACAATTTTATCAAAGTTTAAATGTACCTGGGATGTAACAGTCCTCCCTCCTTACTTTTTCATTGTCCCTATGAATTTAAGACTAAAAATTCCAATATTGAGATTATCTTTTGTCGTCTTAATTACGCTTTACATACAGTGTTGATGGTGTATTAGATATCTTTGCGCTCTTCTTGTATTCGGCGATAAGAATGGCGAAGTGATAAGTTTAATATGTTGTTGTGTTGTGATATAGTGTTTGTGTGTTTTTCTAATCATCTTCTGGAGGTAAGTATGGATTTCTTCTTTCACAGGCTAGTCGTTGACCCTTTGATTCCCATGAAAATTGTTGACGACAGCTTTTTCATCCCTATAAATGATGGGGACATCAGGACTTCTTCAGTATTTTAATTTCTTGAGACGTAGAGTGCGGTTCTCTATTGCAAGTGAACAGTAAGAATTAGTTTAAAGTGTTTTGTGAATATTATAAGTTTTAAAGATATAATTATAACTAATTCTCTTTCTCTTTTTTTTGTGTTAGTGGCAGGTGTTAAGAAGTGTAGTTGGAGTCCAGTAAAATTTCTACAATGCTTGCAATCCATGGCAGCATCAATATTTTATTCGACGCAAGAGATTGACTGCTATGAGTTGATGGGCAGACCAGGTCGTCCCAAAAAGTCGCCTTATTCCGAGAGGTTGGATCCAAAATCTCGTCAGGCAGAATTGAAACGTTTGAAGGGAGAAGTGCGCAAGCACTCTGGAGAGATGACTTCTATGCTGAATTCATTATTGTAAGTACTTTGTATTACTGTTCTCAGTATATATATATATATTTTTGCTTCTGAATGTTTTTCCTTCCCTTTTTTTAGTTTTTCTCTTTGTTAATCTGTTTGTAAAGGATAACATAGTTATATTTATTTTTGTTCATACAATTTTCTTTTTTGTTGTAGTCGTTCCGGTCGTCCGGACAATTGTTTCTGCGGGACTTGTCAAACTGTTAATCGGTCCAATAAACGAAGACTGGAAACGAAAGGTATTTTATTCAAAATTAACTCTCTTTTTGTTTTGTTATGTTTACTTAGTTTTAATAATTTCTTTTCTTTGTTTGTTTGTTTTTCTTCAGAACAAACTGTACCATTGAAGAAGCGAAAAATTGTTGATACTATGGTATGGGTCAACAATTGTCCTGAATTTATTTCGGAACCAAAAAAATTGTCATCGGGGGTTTTGATTGATGAACAGCCTTTAGATTTGTCTGCAAAACATTTGAATCCCAATCGGCAACCAAGGATTATTATCAAGGACATAAGGTCTCTTCAAAAAAAACCTGTGGCATTGGAACCTATTCCAAGCACCTCTTCAAATCCTCAACCAGGTCCATCCTGGTATATTAAGCCGGAGAATGTGGAAGTTATTTTGGAGGAAGATTCTGATGATATTAAGCAATGTAATTGTGAAACTTGTTTTCTGTAATATTTTTTTTTATTGTCTCATTAATTTCGTTTAACTATAGTGTGAGTGTGTTTTATTTGGTTTTACAATTTTTCTGAATTTTTATTTATTCGTTTATTCCTTTTCTTTCTGAAATTATTATTAACTTTTAGCTAAGTTTGTCTGATGAAGATTAAGGATTTTTACAAGTAATTGCAACATTTAGGATTCATAATAAACCAGTGCAAATCATTCTTTTTAGTGAATGAAAACTATAATTTTTGTTGACTACAATATTTTAAACAATTTTGTTGCATTTTCGTGATAATTTTACCTAAATTTTCTTTTATCAGAATCATCTAAAATATTCATTGATTATTGTTCAATAAGATGAATTATTAGAGAAAAATTTTAGTTGATAACAATCATATTTTAATTTAATAAATGAATTTCTCGAATTTTTATATCAAACTTAATTATTTTGGTTTAAACTACATTATTTTAGAGCTTACAACATTACCAATCTTTAAAGATTTAGAATTGTTCGAATTTCATTTATTTCAGAATTTATTACAAATTTTTACATGCCAAAATTTTTATTTTTGTAATTAATTATTGATTATTAATTATTAATTATATCAAATTTTTATAAAATTTCTAGTTAGTCCAAAAAAAACTGAACTCATTTTTGTGTAAATTATTTTGAAATTAAAATGAGTAAACGACTAACTAGAAAATGTATCTGGCTTACTTTTCAAAATTCACTGAAAGAAGGAAAGTTCTAATAAAACAGTAATTTAATCAATTTCTTTCTTTAGTTAAAATTAGTAGACGTTGTTTTAACAATATTTTTTTTTTGAAGAATTATATTTAAAAATTATTTTTTTGATAAAACATGAGTTAATCGTATTTTATTAGGAATTACGCCTGGAGCGACAATATGGCGGGTCGAGCGGTTCTCGCTTCGCTCTGTATGAGGGGAGAGGCATGAGACCCAGCGAGCGAGCATTGGATAGTGGGCGTGGGGCCTTTCACTCCTCTGCGTAGCTGGTTGACTCCTCCCTCCTTATACTCGCCTGATACTTGAGGCTCGATTCGAGTCTTTCGAACGTCATTATTTATTAATAATAATTATTTAAAAATTAAAAATTGATGATATCCTTAAATGTTAAGCTATTTTCTTTAAATTTGTATAATTTTTAGTATAGATTTATAGTATACCAAAAATTATTAATAATAATAATTCTTTAATATCAATTTGTAATTCATTTTAACTTTAACAATAATTATTGACCATTTGATTTGTTAATTGTTAATTAAAGCAATTATATTGTATGTTAGTAATATTTTATTTATTTATAGTAATTATTACTATTATATATTTTCTTTTTATTTTATGGTAACAATAATGATGTTTATTAATTTTTATATTATTATAGGTTATTAATAAATATATTAATTTATTAATACGTTAAAGCTATGGTTAATTATTAATTATCTCTAATTAAAATAGTATCAACATAACAATATTATTATATCATTATTATTTCCAATGTATTATTGTAAAATTGTAGTTTATTTATTAGATTGTGATTAGTAGCATTATAATTAATATATTAGTATTTTAAAGTAAATTAAATTTTAAAGCGTACTATGCATTGATTAGTAATCTATTGTTAATAATGTTAAAATTATTTGGTTTTACGTTCGACTTTCATCATTTAAGAGCAAGAATTGATTTGAATTTGAATTATTTGCCGCTCTTTCATGATGGAAGTTAGTGAAGAATGCGCGTCTTACTATTAAGATGGAGGCACTTGCATGCATTGGTCACGTGGTTGAGTGGAACCACTATCCGGCCATCGCGGTGTGCCATGCATAGTAAAAGAGGTTCGAGCAAGGTCGATGTGAAATCGATGCATGAGCTTAAGGCTGGCGCGCTCTTTGAGTAATGCTTTCTTATGCTCTATTCATTTTTATTGTTGTTTATAGGTTTAATATTGGTTGATATTTTGCGGGTTTTTGAGACCTGTCCTCCTTCCTTAAACTTTACATTGTCCTCAATGTAAGGAAACGGTAGGATGGTTGTTTTGTTTTTGCTAATTTTTATGGCGTTTGTATTTGGTTTCTTCGCCTTTTCCATCTTGTAATCATTATCGAGTAGCAAAAGTATAGTTTTCTTGCTATGATAATGATTATTATCAAAAAGAGTAGCTGAAAGAAGAGTATGAAACCATCTTTAATTGTTGTGATGTAGTCTTTGGCATTTAAAATCCAACTTATAACAGGTATTTCCATCTGCAATCAGATTTATATTTAGCCGTTGTTATTTTAGGTTATTTTATTTATGTATTTTGTTATAAATTATAATTTATTTATGAAGTTGAAATTAATTATTATTATTGTATTTATTTAATTTTTATTTGATTAACTTATGGTCTTCCCCCTTTTTTTTTTGTCTTTTATGTATATTTATTTATTCATCATTTTTTTTTTGTTCTATTATTAATTACATATATGTTTTTTTTTGTTTAAAATAAGGAGGAAAGAAGAAGGCAACCGCCATTCCTCTTCCTTCTTTTCTTTCGTCCTTATTTTTGTATTTTTTTTATTGTTTACTGGTTAAGTATAATTTTAAATATTTTATTTACATACATTTAAAATATAATAATTTTTTGCTGTATTATTTATGTAATATAATTAATTGTCTCTATGTAGAATAGGATTTTAAAATATTTTTTAGTGGTTTATCGATTAATTAAGAAACGATCTCTCATTAACAGTTTATATGCTTTATTTATTATTTATTTATATTGTTTTTTTTTTTTTTACTGTTAATGAGAATTATTCAATGATTTAGTCCCATGGTATTGTGGGTGCTGGTAAATTCCAGAATTCGTCTGACTCGTCGGATGTATTTGTTACTAAATTGTCTCTTTTTATTATTTTTTTGTTTCTTATTACGCTAAAACAATGTTCTTTTGTGTGCCCCCTTCTATAACAATATTCACAGCAGTTTTCCCATTTGAAAAGTTTTAGTTTTAATGAAGCCATCTTCATCTTGGGGACATCACATAAATTTTGTGTTTTAGATTTTTTGGTCTTTCTTCTTCACTTAAGAAGTATGTGTCATTTAATTCTTTCAGAATTATCTTAGCTGCGGAATGTTCTGATTCTCTGATTGTTCTACACCTGTTTCCAGTTGCAATGAATACATTATTGTTCTTATTGTCCGTTACTGTACATTTCACTTGCCACAACCTATTTAAATCGGGGCCTGTGGTTTTGTCGATCATGTAAAAGGGTTTGTCTAGGTTATATTCTGCTGTTAGTTCTTCGAGTATTCCTTTTGGGTATGAAATCTCGTCTATGTTTCCTTTTGGAAACGAAAAAGCTGGTACCAATTCTCCTTGTAGTGGTGGGAAGAAAATTATGGATTCTGACATCTAAAAATTAAAATTATGTTATTATTGTTATTCATGTGCAATTTTTAACTTATCTACATGTTTTTGGAACCTGTGTCCATCGTCATTTATTAGAATAACATTATTTTTGTTTAGAATATCCACAATTTCATATGGACCGTGATAATGAGGATCAAACTTTCGTTTTACTCTTTCTCTCAAGACATATGCTTTGTTACCTACTTTTCCTGGGAATGGTTTGATAGATCTATCATACCATTTTTTAGATTTTAGTTTAGATTTTATTAGATTTTTAGCTGCCAATGTTCTAATTTCAATTAGTTTGGTTACAAGTTCGGTTAAATAAGAACCATATGTTTCTAGCTTAACTTCTTGAGGAAATGAACTAGGAGAGCGAGCAGTTTTTCCAAAAACTAACTCGTAAGGGGTGAAATTAGTTGCTTCATGCACAGAAGTGTTGTAAGCAAACATTGCAAAGGGTAATAATCTGTCCCAATCGTCATAGTCTTTAGAATACTGTTTTATATAATCTGCTAAAACGGCATGGCTACGTTCTAAAGCGCCGTTTGTTTGGGGCCTATAACCAGAGGTTGTGACTTGCTGAACTTTAAAAAGTTTGGATAGTTTTGACATCAATTTGCCAATGAAGGAAGTGCCTTTGTCGGTTAGTATTACTTTTGGGGCTCCATATACTGAAAATAATTCCTTTGCAACAGCATGAGCAATAGTAGTTGCTGAAATATCTGGAATTGCAACTGCTATACAGTATTTGGATAATTGATCTTGCATCGTGAGAATATGACAATTTCCGTCTGGGGTTGTAGGAAGCTTCCCTACTGTATCTAATGAAATTTTGTCAAAAACGTCTAGGGGTGTGTCAGTTATAATCATAGGTTCTTTAGTCTTTGCTCTAACTAGTTTTTGTGTTTGTCACGTAGGGCATCTTCTTACAAATTCTGTCACTTGTTCTTTCAATCGTGGCCAAAAAAACTTTTCACGAATTCTTCTATATGTTTTCACTATTCCTTTGTGTCCTGCTATTTTATTTTTATGGAATTCACTTATGATATCTTCTCTATTTTCTTCTTTAGGAACAGATACTTGTCCATAGCACATAGTTATATTAATGTTGCTATTGTAGAAAATTGATTCAATAATCTGTCTTAATTCTCCTTTTAACAATTCGTCTGTAAAGTCTCCATGTCGAGAAATTCTTATTTCTTTTGCCTTCTCTTTAGAAAGAAGTATTTTTAAATTCTGCATTCCTAAAATAATGTCTTCTTTTGATAATGGATCATAGTAATTATCTTTTGCTATTATAGAATATATGTTATATCGTCCTCTTGGGGTTACAAGAATTTGTCCTTTTATAGGATTTTTATTTTTTATTTCTTCAGGATCTATTACTGCAATGTCAATGAGTAATTTGCTTATTGAAGTTGTAAACTCACAATCGGCAGATAGAAAATGAACATAGTTATTTCGATGATAAGTAAGATTTTCTCTGTCACTTGTGATGTTTGAAGATTTTTCTGATATTCTTGAATAATTCGGAGGCAAATTTGGAGGAATGCTGTTTCTAGCATTAAACTTATTTTCCTGTGTTTCGTTGTCCGTGGATTCTTCTTCATTTTCCTCTTTTTCATTTTCTGTATTGTCTTCTTTTTCTTCTTCATTTTCGTTTTCTTTTTCTTCATTTTCCTCTTCGTCATCACATTTTCCTCTTCGTCTGTGGTTTCTTCATCTTCATCATCTGTATCAACATCTGTTTCGTGCAATGAAGTGTGATAAGGTGTTGACATAGCTTTTGGAGTTTTGAAAAATACAGGTGTGTTAGGTTCTGATGTTGAGGGTCTGAAAGTGACATTTTTGAGTTTGTTTTTGTCCCTATCGTTTTTCTGTGGTGTTTGATGTATTGGTTTTTCTGGTTCTATTGTTTCTTTAATTGAATTTTCAACATCGAAATTATCTGTTTGATTTTTCTGCCACATAGATTCACCTTTAGCATAATCCCAATAAAAATCTAATTTTTGTGAGAATTCTGAGTGGTCTCCTGTAATTAGTTCGTTCGCTGCTTTATGAATAGATTCGTCGTCATTTCCATCTGAGTGTGTAATCCAATCTCTAGGAGGTTGAGGTGAGTCTATTAGCCAATCTTCATGTTGTTTTAGGGATTGATTAAATCGCGATATAGAATTTCCTAAGTTTTGAGTTATTTCTTTTCTGCTTAAGTTCATCGTATTGTTTTCTTCTTCGTCGGAACTTTCTTCGCTTCCACTAAGTGGTGGATCTATCGTTATTACTGTTTTTTTTGAGCTTGGAAAATTTACATTTTTGGGTATCAATTGTGGAGGTGCACTTTTAGGTCCAGGCATATTTTTTATAGCTGCTGGTGGAAGTTTTAAACTAGGAAGCAAACTTCTACTAGGTTTTTGAATCGGAGGATTTGGTATCTCTATATCTTCTTCAGTAATATCTTCGTCTGAATCTTTATTTATTGTTATTACTCTAGGTTGTGTTGCTCTTCTTTGTGATACACTTGATCCTATTGTACTTTGATTTAAATTACCTTTTGATGTTGATGGTTTTAGTATTGATTTTTGAGGTTGTAACTTTGATTTTAAAGGATTCACATAGACTTTTGTCAGTGGTTTCTTTGGTTTCTTTGGGTCATTATCAAATTTTTTATTAATTAGGATTCTAACTTGCTTTTGTTGTTCGATCTCAGTTTGAGAATCTTTGTTAATTTCTTCATTAACATTTCTAGAAAGTGCATCAGCGTTTGTATTTAGTTTTCCTGATTTATGTTTAAATTCGTACTCATAATCTCTTAGTTTTAGTCTCCATCTTATTAATCGTTGTTCTGGATCCTTCATGGTATCGATCCATCTTAATGGTTCATGATCACTTACTAAAGTAAATTTCTTCCCATATATATATGGTCTAAAATGATGTACAGCATATAATACAGCTAGACATTCTTTTTCAGTTGTTGAGTAATTTAATTCTGGTGCATTTAGTATTCTAGAAAGATATGCTATTGGAAGGTCGAATCCGTCTTTTTCTTGACTTAAAACTGCACCTATAGCAAAGTCTAAAGCATCAGTTGTTAATGTAAATGGTTTTTCATAAACTGGGTATTGTAATATAGGAGTAGTACATAGAGTTTTTCTCAACTCTCTAAAGCTATCTTCCTGTTCTTGTTTCCATTCGAATTTTATTTCCTTTTTTAATAAATTAGATAACGGTTTGGCTTTAGCTGAAAAATCTTTAATGAATCTTCTATAATATCCTGCTAATCCTAGAAATTGTTTTATATTTCTGGCTGTTTTAGGTGTAGGAAAATTTTTTACTGCTTCTATCGTTTTTGGATTTGGTTTTACACCTTCATTACTAATTATGTGTCCTAAATATGCTACTTCTTTAAAAAGAAATTCGCATTTTTCTGGCTGTAAGGAAAGGTTGGCACCTTTCAGTTTATGTAACAGTCTTCTTACCTTTTTGCCATGTTCTTCCAAATCATTAGCATAAACCACTCCTTGAAGTCCTGTTAAAACTTGATCCATTAATCTTTGAAATGTTGATGGTGAATTTTTTAATCCCATAGGCATTCTTATGTATTCGTAATGCCCATGTGTAGTCGAAAATGCTGTTTTTGCTCTGTCGATTGGATCTAGTTCAATTTGATGAAATCCGTTGTCTAAATCAAATACAGAGAAATATCGCGCACCGCCGAGGGTATCAAGTATACTAATAATATTTGGTAGGGGATAAAAATCACCAATGGTCTTATCATTTAGTGCCCTGAAGTCAATTACTATCCGCCACTTTTTCTTACCAGTTCCATCGATTTTCTTTGGAATTATGAGTAGTGGTGAGTTGTATGGTGAATTAGAAGGACCTATAGCTCCTTCTGATTTCATTCTATCGATGACTTTATCGATTTCTTCTTTTTGGGAAGGTGAGAATCTATACTGCTTAGTATGACTTGGTATTTCGTCTTTTGTAAGGATTTTATGTTGTACCATATGTGTAGGTGTTAATTTTTCTCCCGCAAGATGAAAGCTACCTGGAAATTCTTGAACTAATTGCCTTACATGTTCTTTTTCTTCTTCATTCAAGTGATCAAGTCGCAAACATTCTATTATAGCTGAAATTCTGTCTGTGGATGGGATATAATCATCCTCTGTTGAATAATCCGCGGAATCTTCACCTGGTAATTTGTAAAATTCAAAAGGTATTAATTCTTGAGATGGTATTTCAATTTCTGCATCTTCAGATGTCATATTTATTGCATAAACATGACAAACGCCATTGTGGTTTGTTACTACTCCTTCGCCTACTAGTAGTCCTTCAGCTGTTTTTATTAATGGTAGGTATCCTTCTTTTAATTTTGTGTTTAAAATATCAATGGGTATTACTTGTCTTGTTCTGGCTTTAATAGTTACGTTTTTCCTTTTATTAGCTTTGTTTTCAGTTAATGCGTCTCTAGCTTCTGTTGATTCTTTATCCGCGAAAAATATAGGTTTTACAGGATGTGAATGTGTGACTATAGTATTATGCCAAAATGAAATTTCAACTTTTTCTTCACGTAGATATTCACGACCTAGTATACCATCCGATTCTATAGGGAAACTTGTGGATACTACTTGGAAAGTTATTAGTTTTGAATTGATGTCTAATTGAACTGTTCCTAATGTTAGAATTTTAATAGGGACAATTCCGGCTATATGTATAGCTTCGTCTTGGTTTATTGATAATTCTGGTAATATTACGTTCTCCTTTATGATGTTTATATCAGCACCTGTGTCTATCAATAAGGTCGCTGATAAATTTTGAAAGCTTGAGGATTTGATATTTATTAATGGAGATTCTCTGGAGTTTCTCGCATGGAAGATGTGTTTTGTAACGACAGAATTCTCGCGTTGACTGGACGCTCTTTGAAATCTTCGCTCGTCGTCGCGTCTGTCCGTCGAGTCGTGTTTAAGTTTAAATTACTCTTTTCAAAAGAGTGAGGAGATTGAGAACGAGGTGGTGTTCTATTTCCATCTTCAGATTTACCAAAATATGGTTCTTGTGGAGGAGGATAAGGATAAAAAGGATAAGAATTATATGGCATATAAGCATTAGGAAAATTGAAGTTAGGGTAATTAGAGTATTGTTGAGGAAAATTATTATTTGGCATATAAGGTGGATATGGATTTCTTAATATTCCAGTAGGAGCAGATGATTGAGATTGATATCTCGTTTGTTCATGAGGATATGAAAATTGCACTCTATTATTGGGACTTCTTTCTCGATATCTATAATCTTGTGGTTGATGTCGGGAATAATGATAAGCATTGTAATCAGGTTTGTGATAACCATGACGTTGTTCGAAATCTAAAGCAATTTCAAACGCATCATCAAGTGTTTTAGGATTTCGCGCTTCTATTATAGTTGCCATAGTATCTGGGAGTCCTTTTATAAAGGCTTCTAAAGCACAATGATTTAGGGGTTTCATTTGGGTTAGAGCATTAATTGCTCCATAGGAATTAGAAAGTGTTGCGTTTGCTCCTGATAATAACTGAGATAACCTATCGTAAAATTCACTAACATTTTCGCTTCGGTTCATACGAATTGTGGATATTTCTTGTAAATACCATGCGTATGATTTATGAGTAGAAAATCTTTGTTTTAAATGATCTATTAATTGTTGAATGGTTCCAAAAAACTTACCATGAGTACTACTTCTTGCAGCACCTTTTAATTTAGCAAGAACAGATTTCAAATACTGATCTTCACAATGTTTTGGAATAGTAGACTCAGCATTTATAATATCTTCAATAAAATCTTTGACTGGCATATTATGGCCGTCATAAAAAGGAATATTCATTATACCCTGTTGTAACGCAAAACATTCAGCCATAGAATTTACCATAGTATCATGAAGGGATCTATTGATGGAGGTTGTGAAGGTTGAGCCACTTGGTCCTGTGGTTTCATCATTATTATCGTCTACATAATCCTTTTGGTGTTTTCTACGAGGCATTTTGATTTTAATTTAAATTATTTCGTTAATAATATCAAATGAAAAAGGAAGCCCTAGAACTCCAATAATATCTGAATTGTCGTCACAAATTATCGTTTGAAATTCTACTACTGTATAATTAATACAAATTTTTGTTTCTCCGTGCGTTCGTAAAGTACCGTCTCTCAAAAAGTATTTTATTATACGATTTACTCCTAAAAATGGATTAAGTCTGTCTTCTTTAATGATATTAATAGGTAACGAGGGATCTAATATGAATAGGCCTTCGTTATTTGTAAAGAATGAAGAATTTAATGATAATAGTGGATATAATTCGCTATACTTTAGTAAAAACTGAAAATATGAGTTCATTAATTAAATTTTACTGGGAGTATTATTCTCGTATAGTTGTGAAATTTGCTTTATAATAAATTTTTTTTTTTTATATTCTTGAGATTTATTTAAATCAAAATATTTGATGAATTATTGAATTTAATATTTTGATTTATGTACCAAATTCTTAGCCACAAAATTATTGAAAATGTTACAATAAAAAGTGTTGTGAATAATATTATACAATACATGTAATATGTAGTCGATTAGAATGAAAATTTACTAGGATCTGTATTAAGGAAGGGAGATCCTAATATACCTGTTAACTCAGGTTGATTTTGATTAACAAAAGTTTTAAATTCTATTGCTTTATTAGCAATTACTATTTTTGTTGTTCCGAATGTAACGAATGACCCGAAATTTATTGTGTATTTTTCAATTCTTTTGATTTCAGTATCTTGAGTGAGTTTGTTTTCGTTTATTAAATTAATATCCAAAGCAGGATTGATTAAAAGAGTCCTCTATTCTCTATTAAATTTTTAGAAGATATGTGAATTTTCGGATAAATCTCTAAATTGAATGAAATGTTATTAATATGCTCACTCATGAAAAATTTCTATGAGTATTAGAAGAATCTTCTAAATAAAGTATTTCGAAAGAAATTAGCTACTCGACTTCTTAATCGTCTTTGAATTGATAATTCACGTCTCCAGATTTCTCTTTCGTAAATGACTGCTATTCTTTCAAAATATCTAGTTTCAAAAATTTGATCCAGAAATGGTGCTCCTAATATACCGATAATTTCTGTATCACTATGAGAATAAGCGTCAACTTCAAATCTCAAAGAAAAATCACTAAATTCTATTATTGTATTTCCAATAGTATGAATCGCACCTTGTCGAGATATATTTGAATTATTACGTTCTATGTATACAAATGATGCTATTGCTGATTGTTGAATTAAATTTATCGATAAGGTGTGATCTATTAAAAAGTTACCTCTATGTAAATTGAAACAACCCGAAATCAATTCAACGTAAGGGTAATTATGTTGATTATAACTAAGATTTGAAAAATATCTACTCATTTAATTTTCGAATTTATATTTTTATTAAAATTTTTGTTACAATTCTTTATTTTTATTTAAAAATTGCTCCGTATTAGTTAATAATTTTTTGAAAAATTTTGAAAATTCTTGATTTGAATTTAATTTTCGTACTTCTAATAAATTATCAGTATATTCGACTTGTTTTTGTTGAAAGCGTTTCTGATTTCTTTTTCCTCCTCTATTTCTTGATTTATCGTTGTTATTTTGCATGATCTCAAACTGCAAATAAAGACATTTTGTCTTTGATTATAAGAAAATTTAAATTATTGTTAATGTAGTATGTTTGATTATGGAATTCTATTAAGGAAAAACCTCTAATTCTTTAAAGTTAAAATTCGACGATCGGCGTAAAAATAACTCTAAAGTAAGCCTCAAACTTAACAAAATTTAGAAAAGCTCTTTATTTTAACAAATTCGCCGATCAGCGTAAAATGGTAAAATCAAGAACTTGTGTTTTAATAAAGTTAGTTGCCCTAATAACAAATTCGCCGATTAGCGTAAAATGCTATTAGTAAAATCGAAATTCGCCAAAAGGCGTAAGAACGATTTTATACAACTTGTTCTTTTATTATTTTAAGTGATTGATGTATAATGTGTTTTGTGTAATTAATAATTTACTTGAAAAGAATGTTAGAGCGTCAGTTAAATTTTTCTTTATTCTAAGTGTTGTAAGTGTTTAACTTGCACCTTATGAAGGAAAGAATAGTGTTTCGTATGACTCCTTTACGCGAGCAGAAACTAACAATTCTAAGTGTTAAAACTGACAACTTGCACAATAACCGAGTACAACGCGCACTGAATTGCCGGTTAAAGAAAGAATAATTTGAATTATTAATTAACTCTCCTAAAATTTTGATAAATTATTTTAATTTTGAATTTAATATTTTGTAATGGGAAATATTATAATTGTCCAACAAAAGTGACGAATCCCACCGCTGCCACCAAATCAGCTGTTACATCCCGAGCGGAAGGCGAGGTTAAAGGTTAGGTTAATAACTTTTTGGAGGAATGGTAGGCTGATTATGGTCAAGTTGGTAAAGCTTGACTTTTATTTTTAAGTAGGATCGTTTCTACTTGTCAAAACTATGGGTTTTGCGTTAACAACCAATAAATATTCCCTTTTAATACATTTATTTAATGATTCAATAACAATATTACAAATAATTACATAAATGTTACTTACTTTTAGTTTACAGATTAGTCGTAGATTTGAGGTTATAGCGCTGGTCGGTATAAGTTTAGTTTCCAAGATGTTGTTTCAATTGAATGAAACTTAGAGAGTTTGTTATGTTACACTTGTGTAACTTTCACAACTTTGAGATTTTTGCGTTTGTTTCAAGAATTAATACCGCTTCTAAATGTTACTTTTCGTCACTTGCACCTATTACGGAAGGAAACTTGTTTCTAGGTGTGAGAAAAGCAACTTGCTCAATAATCGAGTACAATTCTAACTGCAATTGCCGATTAAAGAAAGAATTAGTAAAAACTACAATTAATGAGACTTGACACGCAAAATACGACAGTTGATATATTGAAATTATAAATTCTAAGTGTCAAATTGCCTTTCTTGCACCCCTTAGGGAAAGAAGCTTGTTTCTAAGTGTAAAACAAAATTGACTTGCACCTTAATCGAGTACAATTCTAAACCGCAATTGCCGATTAAAGAAAGAATAATAAAATCGAATAAAACTGAAGGGTCGCTCGACAATGACTACTGATTTATAAAATCGCACTGAAACTTTTGACAATTTTCTATAAAGAAGCTCTGGTTTATATACCTTAAAATGCTAAAAGTGGGAGAATTCGTTAACTATTAAAGGTGTGAAGGATTGTTAACTCTTTGATTAACTCTTTGATTTGACTCATTATGAGTCTAATCAGTTTGTTTTGATAATTTTTTTTGACAGCTGACCTAATTATTTTATCTTATATATGGATAAGTGAAGCTCTGGTTACAATCAGCGAATCGCCGCACCTAGATTGCGAAAAGAGGTTATAGCGGACGATCCTGAGCTTACATGATTCATGCGTTGATAAGACGCATGGCTTAAGATTTTGATTAGTTTATATCTCTTATTTGAATATTATGCTAATAAGTATGTAAATTTCTATCTTATATTATGAATTTTTAAGTCTTTTATCGTGAACATTATATGTTTTAATAACGATAAGGACTTTCTTTCGACTTTTCGTTACATTACAGATACATCAAACATATCCTATACAATTTTATCAAAGTTTAAATGCACCTGGGATGTAACATGGAACAGTAATAAAATTCTTATTTTTCAAACGTAGCCCATAAAGATTAATAGAAATTTCATTATTTTGTTTTTCAAATTTTGAAATATCTTTTAGTTTGACAGGAAAATCTATTCATTAAAGTTTAATTCTCCATCATATTGACAATAATTGTAGAGCGCTGTTGCATTATTATCTTTTAGATGAATAGCTGATAGAACAGCCCACTTGAAACACTTTTCATCAAATTTTTTAACGTTAGTGCAAGCTCTTATTGATTTTATTTGACTTGGTAAATCAATGAATGAACCAACACGTATTGCATTGTACTTATTTATCTTAATTTCTAACTTTATTATAGAATGTAAAGTCCATTGCGATTCCTTCTCCGCAAACTCCTCTACTTTCTGCAATATCGGCTCCTTAATGTTCTTGTTATACCAATCATTTAAAATTATTGTTGGAAAAATTTGTTCATTTTTTATATTAAAATATTTTGGTTCAATTTTTTTTCATCATTTGCAACTTTTCTAAATTTTGCAGCAAGTATAGCATAAACTTTTAATGGTCCATGTTTCTTTAATATTTTCAAAATATTCTCTTCGAATAGTACAAAAGCATCATCTAAAAATGCTTTTACATCTATGTGTACCAAGTTGATAATAAAACTTGTTTGAAGGCGACATTTGAAAGCACTCTCACAATAACTCCAACGAACACGATTTGCTGTCCCATCATTTTCTACAGCTGGAGATTCTGGTTCATTTGAATATATAATGTTACTTTTTTAAAAAAATATTATTTAAAGATGCTAAATTGAATGGTGCTGCCTACTGCTGCGCGTCACCTAAGCATTCAACGGAGTCTCCCTTCTAAATGTCACAGTTAGCGCCGACTTGTTACGGACGAGCCTTTCTCTTTCTGCTACGCTGAAAGTCTGTCTCCCGCCAACTTTTTAAGACAATGCTCTCCTCTCTTGCTCTCTCCTCTGCTCCCCTTCTCTCTCTATCTATCTCCCACCATTCCCAATGACCTCCACCACCTCTTTGAAATGCGAGCCAAATTGATTGCAGCGCTGGTGGCGCCTCTAGCGGCGGCCGCGCGAACTAATTTCAAAAAAGCGCGCCATAACAGATTGCAGCGCTAGTCGCGCCTCTACCGGCGGCCTCGCGAACTGGCCATCTGAAAGTCACATAGATATATTACTGTTGTCAAAATTCAAAATGTCGGATCCAATATAGCGGATTAATTTTTTTAAATTGATCAAATTCACTTGAAACTTGTTACTCAGGATTTTTTGGGGTCGTTGATTATGAATCGAACTACAGATTTTTTATTTTTACATCATATTTGTAATCAACGACCCCGAAAACCTCAAAGTAATAAATTCTAAGCGTATCCAATCATTTTTTAAAACAGTTGTATTCACGGACTGCGTGAGTCAACTTTTTATGCTTGCCAACTGTTAAAAAAATTATTTTTGACGGCTAATTTAGTTTGTTGTCAGCAATATCGCTTTATTTTTCTTAAAGTACAAGGTTCAGGCTTTAATTTGACTCATATGACAAGTCTCTAGCACGTCGGATTTACCCGGTAGAAATTTTCGAAAATAGCGAAAAACATGATTTTTTGAAATTTTCTCCCACTTTTCTCAAAATCATGACCTGATGGCAGATTTTCGTTACCAGGTTTGGATTCAGCGCACCAAATACTGCGGGAAAGGACTTCTCGATCTCAGACAACGGCAATTTTTATTTCTTTGCAGGCTTGTGTAATATATATCTCAATTATTGTCGGTGCAAAAAGGACTTCAGTTTCGAGCGGAAGTTCACGACTTCACAAGACATGGTGGCATTCTTTTCATGAATTTTCTGATATTTTTTCTGCATCCTGTATCTATTCCGCAGAGGTTGTTCTTTTCAGAGTAAGGTCTGACGAGATCAAGTGCGATTTTGCGGTGCTAGCTTATTCCATTCTTATTCTAAGCAGAAGTGACGCCAGTTGTCATTGATCCTACACTTTTTGGTTGCCGTCGTGCAGTCTAATTGCATGTGGGTGATATTCTGATGTGGTTCACAGTCGGCAAGCCCAACTTTTACTTAGATCTGTCCATATGTGACTACGAATCAGTTCTATAATAATTCTCATCTTTTTCTCCTATCTTCAATTACACAAGCACACAAAAAAAGTTGTCTGTTTTTTGAAGCAGACATACATATCTTATAGTTTTTGTCCGCTGAAAAAGAATCTGAAGTCAGAATTACTCCATCACCCTCTGTTTTTTTAAATCGAGAAAACTACCCTTAACTTCATATTTTAAAGTAACAAAAATTGAATAACAGATTTCTCTTTAAAACAAAACAATAAATTTATCTACTTCTGCTACATCAACTCAGAAACAATGTCAACATTGCTTAAACGCCCTTTGTTTTTTATTAAATCGAAAAAACTACCCCTAAAATGTAAAACTTCAAAATTATAATAGGGGCCATCCATAAACCACGTAGGGGGAGGGGAGGGTCAAGTAATTGACTACGACAAGAGGAAAAAATGGCGCTAATAATAGCCTACTACATGGTGAGAGGGGGGGGGGGCAAATTCCCAAAAAATGGGGCTACGTGGTTTATGGACGGCCCCATATTAAATATAAAAACCCACATTAGTTTTCAAAACAACAAACTAAATTTATGTACTTCTCTTCCAACATTTCAAAAGCAATATCAAAATTACTTTATCATCAACTGTGTTTTTATGTTGAAAAAACTACCACTAATATGTAAAAATTCAAAATGTATAATAAAAACAAATGAAGAACCACATGGTTTTTCAAAATAGAACAATAAATTTATGTACTTCTCTTTCAACAACTTAAAAGCAATGTCAAAATTACTCCTTTCCTCTCTGATTTTTAAACCTACCCTTAAACTTAGGAAATAAAAGTTTCAAGTAAAAAAATGAAAAACCACATTGTTTTTTAAAACAGAATAAGAAATTTATCTACTTTTTCTTTAACAACTCAAAAGCAATGTCAAAATTGCTCCATCACCCTCTGTTTTTTTTTGAAAAACCAAACCTTAAATTTACAAAATAAAACTTTAAAGTAAAAAAAATGAAAAACCACATTGTTTTTCAAAACAAAACAAGAAATTTATTTATTTTTTTTAATAAATACATATCTTAATATCTTATAGTATTTTTGTCCGCTGAAAGAATTGAGTAATTTTGACATTGCTTTTAAGTTGTTGAAAGAGAAGTACATAAATTTATTGTTCTATTTTGAAAAACCATGTGGTTCTTCATTTGTTTTTATTATACATTTTGAATTTTTACATATTAGTGGTAGTTTTTTCAACATAAAAACACAGTTGATGATAAAGTAATTTTGATATTGCTTTTGAAATGTTGGAAAAGAAGTACATAAATTTAGTTTGTTATTTTGAAAACCAATGTGGGTTTTTATTTTTAATATTATAATTTTGAAGTTTTACATTTTAGGGGTAGTTTTTTCGATTTAATAAAAAACAAAGGGCGTTTAAGCAATGTTGACATTGTTTCTGAGTTGATGTAGCAGAAGTAGATAAATTTATTGTTTTGTTTTAAAGAGAAATCTGTTTTTCAATTTTTGTTACTTTAAAATGTGAAGTTAAGGGTAGTTTTCTCGATTTAAAAAAACAGAGGTTGATGGAGCAATTCTGACTTCAGATTCGTTTTCAGTGGGCAAAAATACTATAAGATATGTATGTCTGGATCAAAAAACAGACAACTTTTTTTTTGTGTGCCTGTGTTATGAACGAATTCAAGAATTATTCCCGAATTGTTGCTTTCTCGAGAAGAAGCTTTGCATTCGTGACGATTTTAATTTAACAAAAGAAGGTTATATGGACTCATTTCATCTAGAATATATGTATATTCAATTCTGAGCAAATTTCTAGATGTTTTTGTGTATCTGTATGTGTGTGTATGTCACAAAATATTGTATACAAAATATATCGGACAAATTTTAATGGATTGTCCTAAAATTTTGCAAGTTTATTGAAGTCATTAATACCTAAAATCTGACATAAGGATTTCTGAATATACGTATAAAAATTTTTTTTATACACTTTTTTCAAAATTTGATAATTTTTTTAAATGTTTTTTGAAATAACTTTTTTATTTATTAATATTTTGATTAATTCTGGTCTAAATTACGTTCCTGACATTAAAACGAATCGTTTGATGTATCATAAAGTATTTTCATCTAAATGTATAAAAGTAATCGCTATTTATATTTTTCAACAAACTCAAAATTTTGTACTTCTTGAGATTGTTAAAATTTTACTGTAAAATCATTACTATTCAATAAAAGATCGATAAATTGGTGTGTACTATATTGAGGAAGCAAAATGTTCGTGTAATAAACAACTTGTTTCTTCTTTGTAACTCGGGTTTTTAATGTAGTTTAGTAGACATAAAATAATTCATCATAAATGTAATACAAAATTAAAATTGTCAATTACTTTTTTAAACAGAATTTTATAATTATTGAAATTAATTATATGTTCTAATTCAGGCGAAAAATGTTGAACTAGGAGAAAAAGAAGAAAAAATAATTGCCATGAGTGACAGTGTGTTAAGTATAAAGGTTTGTTTTCAATGACGGAATTATTTTTTAGAAATTCAAGATAATCTACAAACATCAAATTGAATTTAATCATTCTTTTAATTTTCTTTTAATTCTTTTAATTTCAGATTATGAAACTTCTTATACAAAACAATTAATTTTTAAGATGATTTTTATTGAATGCAATAATTTTACCAGAGAGAAACTGAGAGTACACACGTAATGCAAACCGTGCTTTCCTTTGAGAGCATGCCCCTCGCGTCCGGAAGTCCTAAACTTAGGTGGTTGACTAAATATATTGCCTAAATAGGTGAGGTTGCACACATGTGTAAAATGTAATGGCTAAGCCGAATTATAATCGGAATCGCTCGTAAAATGCAAGGAACGCGAGGAATAGAACTGAACGAACTCAACTAATCTGATAATAGGCCAGAAAATGGTTTTGATTTTTAAAAGTAAATCTACCGTAAAGCTGAGAATGAAAAAGAGAAGGACAGTGAAATTTGTGTTTCCTTCTTTTATGCATTCTTATACTATTTCGATATAAAAATTATAACAATAATTAGTATAATCAATAAGTAGAACAATAATAGTAAAAATTAAAATAATAAAAAAAATTTTAAATAATTGAATTAAAAACAAAAGTTGAATTGATTTTTTTAAAATAATTATTATTGTGATCATTCCAAATAGAAAAATTAATTACTGTTTTTTAAAATGTATTTAAATAAAATTTTATTTTATTTATCTTATCTCGAATAAATTTTATACTGCAAAATTATACGTAGAAAACATATAATTTTGTATATCATCAAAAATTATTTTATTATTTTTAACTCCACGTTGATAAACACCAAATAATTCTATACAATTAAAAATGCAGTTTTTAGAAAAACTCTGCATTTAAATTAAACACAGTACAAAATTTTTCAAATTAAAATTTTTTTTAACTTTGAATTACTGAGTGATATTTTGGTTTTAGTTAGAAAATTTTACTTTTTTAAATCTACAGCATTTAAAACATGTTTCATTTTTTTGGTTTTGTGAAAAAAAAAATTTTCGATGCTCTACTTCGACTGTAACTTTAGAAACCCATGCAATTTAATTAATAAAATATTAATTTTACCAACAAATAGTAATTTTTACTAAGTTATTGGTAAAATGTATCAATTTATTAATTAATTATTTATTATTAAAAAGTTAGTCACCGATTCAAATTATAGTAAGCAGTACTAATAATTTGTATTTAATTCATTCTTGTTTTTTCTTGATTTCCAGATACAGAATTTTTATTTTTTAAAAATATTTAAAATTCTAAACTTATTCAAAACATTAATAATTTTTTTTCCATTAAAATTTAATGAAAAATCCGAAACTCAAGTAAAAAAATATTTACTTTTTTTTAAGTGGACTAGTGATTATTAGTTTTTTACATGACTTTGGATTTACAAAAATTATAAACATACAATTTTCTAAAACTCAATTATTTATAAAAATTGCAATCACAACTCTTAAAAAATTCAATAATCTAATAATTTAAAATGAATTAATTCAACATGCCATAAAGTTGGATTATTTATTGAAGGAAATGAAAAAAGTCCAAAGCAGAGTGGCCACAAGTTTCAGTTTATCAATTTTTCTGACAATTTACTGAGATTAAAATTATTTTCCTTTACAAAATTCTTTTTATAGAAAAAAATTAACTAAATTAACTAAAAATTGTTATATTTTGTTTTAATGTTTGGACAAAAGTTGAAAAATTCGTAATTTTTCAAAATTAGTCTCAATTCGCTTAATTTCTCTGGCAAAAATTTTTCACCTAGCATTAAATCCTGGTATTTCCTTCAATTTATACTGACAAAATTTTATTCCCCCTATCTTAACTGATAAAACATTGTTTCCCTGACTTTACTGACAATGTTTCCACCCTGCCAAAGTTTTGTGTCTATTAAAATTTGTAATGATTGCTAAGTTTCGAAGGTGAATTGAAAAAATTTAAGAATGAAATGCTTTCAATATTATTAAAGAAACAAGAATTTTAAAAAGAATTTGTTACTGTAAATATTTAAATACGCCCAAATCTCTAAAATATCACTATAAAAAATTTTCTGTAAATTTACTACACTTAATAAAGCAGGTAATAATCAGTAATAATTTGAACTATTTATTTACTACATTCGGAGTATGTGGTAAATTCACAGAAAATTGTAAAATTGATACTCTAAATAGGGATTGTAAATTTGCTACTTTTAAAGACGTTATTTTACAAATTTCTGTAAGAAAAAATTGTAAAAGTACAGAAAACTTATGTTGCAGTGTAATTTATATATTTCTCTTTAGAAAAATGTATACCTAAATATGAACAATGTAAATAAAAGTCTTTCGGCGATTAATACATCTGAAATTTTGTTATATCAGAATTTGTATAGTTTTGAAACCACAAAATTTTAAATAGACAAAAGTGCCGGATTTAAACTGGGAATTTATAAATAACAATCTATCACATTAAACTATTACAAATTTTGGTGTAAATAAAAATTTTTATCAGCATCAAAATCACAAAAAAAACATTACTTAAACCTTGGAAAAAATGTCAAAACATTGACATAACCTCTTTTTTAGTTCTATTCGGTATTCCTCGTATTCCTTGCATTTTACGAGTGATCACGAGCGATTCCGATTATAATTCGGCTTAGCCATTACATTTTACACATGTGTGCAACCTCACCTATTTAGGCAATATATATAGTCAACCACCTAAGCTTAGGACTTCCGGGCGCGAGGGGGCAGACTCTCAAAGGAAAGCACGGTTTGCATTACGTGCGTACTCTCAGTTTCTCTCTGATTTTACTAAACAAGGAATGTACAGTTTCTTAGTAATATCTAATTTCCTTTGCTTAATATAAATTGAAATAATGGTTATAAATCATAACATTTCAATTGCAGGTCATTGACCCCATCGTATGTATATGACGCAAAAATTGTCATCGGCTCAGTCACTTTGACTAACAACTCGTTTTAATATGTTTGTGATTTGTAAATTACATATTTTACATATTTTACATATTTTTATATTATTAAAGTGGCCTGATGATGATGGTGAACCAGACCACTAAAATGTCGTTTATTTAAACGGAGAAAAAATGCTGTTGAATCAATGACATATGAGTTTGATTCATTGAATAGTGTCATAACGGGCTGCCAAACGTATATGCTGTTGTTTTGAAAGCACCGATTCTAATGATTCGATAGTATCACTTTCATTGAAACAAAAGCATATTACTCAAATTGACAGCATGCTATGTTAATTTAAATGTATTCCTTTTGAATCAACGATCAAAATTTTTTAATTTAACAGTATTATGCTTTTGAGTCAATGACTATAGTTTTTAAATTTAAAAGCATCATTTTTATTATTCAAAAATTTGTACTTTTAATTTTTATAGTTGTTGTTATCGTTTGAATAACACCATACTGTTAAGTAAATTCTTTTATGTGGTTAAAGATGTACCAACGATAAATTGAAAAAGGAAATTTTTGTTCACATATTTTTTATATACTATAATTAATTCTCACACTTTTAACACAACACTTCTCATATACATCTTTTATTCAATTTTACACACTACATACACATCTTTATTATTTTTTTCATTTTATCCAACGACAAACACACACACACATTCAAACACACTTTATATTTTTTTGAGTCTGAAATATACAGGTTTAATAAACATATAAATATGTGTGGTTAAGTATTTCAATAAATTTAGCACCTGTCAATGTCTCAAATACATAGTGTCCTTATTTTTATAGCATATGCTATAGGCAGTCCGCAATAGCACCACTCATTGAAACGAAAGCATATGCTTTCGTTTTCCAGAGCGCGCTTCTTTGGAGCAAACAACTTTTCATTTGATTTAAATTTACACCCATTTTCTTCAAATTTATCTATTAGATGCTTCAAATGAATAATGTCAAAACAGCAAAAATTATTCTGTTGCTATACATAGATGAACTACAGAAACAATTTGTACAATATCATTAATTCTATAGTACCTTACTTTTAATTTAAACAGTTTTAGTTTTTCATTTTAAGCAATATGCTGTTCGATTAATAAATGTGTCATTGAATCAATAACGGGAAATTCAATAGCATCGAGCTATTTAATTCATCAGCACTTTTGTTTCAGTGTATGGAAATAAGTAAACTGTCATCCGAGCGAGCGTTAGCGAGTGAGGAATATAACGCTATTAGTTTATTAAGGGTATGTCTAAGTTGTGAAATGTAAACAAACAAAACCGTAATCAAACGAAGCACTAAAATCACATTTCGGAAACAGCCTTTCTCCCACAAAAATGAACATTGGAACGCTTTTTTTTACAAAAATAATAAATTAGTGTATCAAAGTTTCCAATGAAATCCTATTTCACTATAAGCAATTAAAATTAACCACTTCACTGGCAGGGCGTTCCAAATGGCGTTCCACGCGCCGAGGCCCAGACTGGCAAAAACACCGAAATGGCGTTCCTAAAAAACTCTTTTTTTTAAAGAGTGTACACCACATTTAACTATTGTAAAGCAATATTTCTATAATTTAGACATCAGGGAACAAGATTATCACAACAAAAATTTTAGTTTTTGTGATTTTCAACGTTTTTCCGAACGTTCAAATCGGCTATTTTTAATAATTTTCAACAAATGGCGTTCCACTTTTTTTCAATTTTTACACTATAAAACATGTATTTTTATTAAAAAAAGATATTTATATTACAATTTTATAATATAATAATATAATTATTAATAATATATATAAATATAACATATATAAATAACTATTATTTATTATTATGAATGGTAATATTATACGTATATGTTTTTGCCAGTCTGGGCCTCAGCGCGTGGAACGCCATTTGGAACGCCCTGCCAGTGAAGTGGTTAATTAGTAAAATAAATAATTCAAATAACCTGTAAAACAGCATTTTTGACGCGTCGCGAAAAATAGACTGTTTGAGTATATCCAAGTATATCAACCGCACTGACGATGAGGAAGTCTCATATTAGCGATTGGACCTTCAACATGTGGAAGGAGAAATTTTTCTCTTTTCTCCTTCAAATTACAAGGAGAAAGGGTAAAAACATCTTTGTCGTCCGTGCGGTTGATTCAGGTATACTAGGTATAGATTCCAAATTCAACACTTCAATTTTTTATGAAAATGGTAAATTGAAGTGTTGAATGTGGAATCTATACCTACTATACCTGAAAGTATGTGAAAATAAGTGATTTTCATTCTGAAACAAAATGTGTCTTTCTGCATATAGTGTTGTCAATGCTTATGTTATATTAATTACTATATAATAATATATTGATTTAAAGTGTTTGACTATATGAACCGCACGGACGATAAAGAAGTTTTTACCCTTTTTCCTTGTAATTGCAAGGAGGAAAGGGAAAATATTCCTCTTCCACATGTTGAAGGTCCAATCGCTAATATGGGACTTCCTCATCGTCAGTGCGGTTGACATACTCAAACAGTCTATTTTTCGCGACGCGTCAAAAATGGTGTTTTACAGGTTATTTGAATTATTTATTTTACTAATTAATTTTAATTGCTTATAGTGAAATAGGATTTCATTGGAAACTTTGATACACTAATTTATCATTTTTGTAAAAAAGCGTTCCAATGTTCATTTTTGTGGGAGAAAAGGCTGTTTCCGAAATGTGATTTTAGTGCTTCGCTTGTTTACAGTTTTGTTTGTTTACATTTAACAACTTGGACATGCCCTTAAGGGAAACGCATGCATTTCCCATAAACGCAAAGTCGTCGAATGTTCAAATAGTAGAATACCAAGTAGTCGAATAGACAAATCGTCGAATGCGCAGAACATCGAATTGTTATAGTACGTGAGCTGGTAACCAAATCAACTATCTCATTTCATACCGGTTGAAAATTTGAGTGTAGATTTCTCAAGACATGTAAATATCAAAAACGCCACCCCTGCCCTGGCGCTAGGGCGGGGTGAATAGATGAAAAATAGCATACCTTTTTCTTATTTCATACTAATTAAAACTTTTAGAAATCGATATTTTACATCTAAACAAAGGTTTTAATAGGATTGAAATGAGATTGAGTTTTTAGATTTTTTCCGTGTTGAACTATTTTCGAATTCTACGAAGGGCTGCAAGACGTATTTCGTTCCAACCCAGAACTGCCAGACGGGCATTTCTATATTTGTTTGGATGTAAACTTTTGATTTATGAAGATTCATCTTCGTACGTCTTTCTCGATTGTGCAGGTAATAAATCGATGTCCATTTCCTTAGCTTGTTCGCGAATTTCTGGTGGGGTGCATCCTTTTTCGTCGCTGCTTTCCAGTTTCTAAATAATAAAGTAAAATTTTAAATTGTTGAATTTTTATTTGATAGAAATGAGTAATTTAATTTTCAAAACTTGTAATAATTAAATTTTTTAATAGATTGGAATGTAGAAGAATTTAATTTATATTTGTTAAAAATTTGTAATAATTTAATTTTAAATTGACTGGAATTTGTAATAATTGAATTTTACATTGATTGGAATTTGAAATAATTGAATTTTTAATGGATTGAAATGAAGAATAGTTGAATTAATAATTGATTAGACGTATCAGTGCAGTGTTCAGAAAACTGTAGCTTTATGGTTACCTACAGGTAGACGAATCACGCCACTTTTTATGACTGAGTTATACAAAATTAATTAAAGTAAAATAATAAAACTTAATTTCATTTCATTAATTTTGCGAATAAAATGATAAATTTTAATGTTTTTATTTGCTGTAGACAATTGAAAATCTTTTGCAGATTTCCTTAGAATAGATTACTGACACTAAATTCCACAAAACAATTGAAAGTATATTTTCGTAAAAAAAACTATCTTGACAGTCAAAAGACAATAGTAATATACTACTTTAAGTTAAAAAATATTAAAATGACATGATATGAAAATATTGCTCAATTTTCTCTGCTTAACGCATAAAAATGACAAAACAATTGTACAGGACAAACGTTATTTATTTTGTTGTTTCTACATATGAATTATTGAAATGATACTCAGTTTTGGTACTTGTAGGGGATCCCTTACACGCCTCAAATGATAAAATACATTTTCTAAACTACTAGATTTTTTCCTTAATGCGCGCGTTTTGGAGATTTCGGACCAATGTGCGCCGTTGGCTTTACCGCGAACGAAGGTTATGTGTTTGGACCAGGTGAGATTTTTGTCTAAAATGACATCGAGATATTTGGCAGATGTTTATAGGAAGCCGATATCATCGTCATATTGGACAGTAAGGATCTTTTCACTTGTGGGAATATCGTAGCAGTACAAGTTGAAGAGGGTAGGAGAGAGTTTGGAGCCTTGGGAAACTCCAGAGGTGATGTATTGAGGAGCTGAGAGAGATTTGCCTACACAGGCGCTTATGGTTCTCTCGGTGAGAAAGGATTTTACTAGGCCGATGAGGTAATGAGGAAAGATGAGTTTAATGAGTTTGAAGATAAGTCCGTCGTGACAAACTCCGTCGAATGCTTGTTTACAGTCAAGGAGGAGCATGCAAGTATGCTTATTTTTGTTGAGGTTGTCAGCAATAAATTCGGAAACGCGTAAGAGTTGGTGGGCAGAGCCGTGACCTTTGTGAAAGCCATGGTGGATGTCCGGAAGGATATTGTTTTGTGCAATGCATTTGTCGAGGCGAGAAAGAATAATGGATTCAGCTACTTTGCTTAGGGTGCATAGTAGGCTGATTGGACGATGGTTAGAAGGGTCACTGAGGGATTTTCTTGGTTTAGGTAAGAATATGACAATAGCGGATTTACAGGTGGGAGGAAAATATTGGAGACACATCATAGCGTTTATTATGTTGCTGATGGTGACTAGATGTTTACGAGGAAGGATTTTGAGTACTTTGTTGCTGATGGCATCATTGCAAGGAGCTTTACGGGCTTTGAGGAGGCGAATTATGTTGGGAATTTTCTTGGGAGAGGTGGGAGGGAAATTGTTGTCGAGGCTGGTGAAGTTTGAAACCGTTTTTGAGAAATTTAACGAAAATATTGGCTTTATCTTCATCTAGGGTAAAGGTATTGCCATCTTTGGTGAGAGGTGGAGTGTGAGTTTTTCTGTTTCGAAGAGATCTGATATCTTTCCAACAGCTTTTTGGGTGTTGTTCAGCTTCAGCTATGGATGATTCAAAGGACGATTTAGAGAATCTTTTAATTTTCTTTACAAGGAATTGAGAAGGCGTTTGTAGTGAGGAAGGCGAAAGGTTTGCCATTTTTTTCGGGCATTGTTTTTCATTTGGATAAGGCGAAGAATGTAGGGGGATAATCTGTCTATGTAAGTTGGAGTAACTGTAGTAGTTGTGGCAAGTTTGACTGAAGATTGTATTTCTGAAGTCAGAGATTCAACGGCGGCTTCTAAGTCGGTCTTGGATTTGATGGTGGAGCATTTAAATGAGGTGGTTTCGAGGATGTATTTTAAGTAGATATACACTGCCGTCCAAAATTGTGCGAACGCTAACATCTCGAGCTTCTAAAAAACACACCCGCACAGAAACAGTAATAACTCGGTTATAAATTGTATTTCATAAATAGGAAGCGAGATATCATGTTATGAAGACAAAAAAAATAATTCTATTTTTTTCGGAATTTCTTACTCTGACTTTGACTCCTGGCACAGTTTAGCAAAGTTTATGAAAAAAATTGTTACTTTTACAGACTATGTCTTGTAACCTAAGCTTTAAATAGAGACCAAGAACAGCAAAAAATATTTACGGGTTCCCGAGTTATTACAAAAAGAGTGCAAAGCAGGATTTTTAATCATCGATCTCTCTAATTCGCCGTTGAGTCAATTACTTGTCTGTGAAAAAAGTATCGAAAATTAATTCTACCAAGTACATTCTTACTGGGATTTACTTTTTAAATATCGGTATATAATAAATTGAATTAAAACATGGATCCTAGTAAGAATGTACTTGGTAAAATTAATTTTCGACACTTTTTTCACAGACAGGTAATAATTTAATATAACATGTACATAATTACGCTCTTGAAAAAGCGTGGTTATAAAGAGTATTGTAAACTAGAGTAGCCCTTAAAAGTTTATCAAAGTATGTAACATTATCTTTATCAAAAAATGTACTTGACATCGTTAAAAAAGTGCTAAACTTATGATTTTCGTCTCTTCATAAGATATGTTTATATAGGGCTAGGATACAGAATCAACAAAAAAATTTGAGGTAATCTCATTTTTCATTTAATTTTGACTAGACGTACCGAGGAGCGGGAGCAGTAGATCAAATAAGTTATTACGAGTTGCCCTCTCTCTACATCAATTTTCTCTGCCATGGGAACAATTTCCATACCATGGTCTAGTACATAAAACAAACCTTAATTTCAGAAAATAATAGAAATATTAGTAATTAATAATAATATGAATGACAGAAAAATAAGAATGGTAATAAAAATAATATCATACTGTAAATGACAATGTGAAGAATAATATTATAATATAAATAATAAAATTACAATACAAATAATAACATTATAGTATAAATAGTAACGCAATATAAAAATAATACATCAACAAAATAATTAACAAACAAAAATGAATAAATCAAATAAAAAGTAGAAGTATAATTGACACGCAGGCAGATGGCAGATGAAATCACGGATTTTTTCTCTACCCGAGCAAGACGTTTTCGAGTTTTCCCTACGGCGTTGTCGATACACGGGACAATAGGGATTAAGGCCTCTCTAAATGTCTCATTCTTCAGTTTAGGGTGTTTGTGTAAATTGCATTACCTATGCAGGTAATGTTTGCAAACACAAACATTCCAAACTCGAAGAAGATGAATATAACAAAACAAACAAAAACAATAGGTGGACAACTTAGGACCACTGTAGAATTTTACAAGTTTCAAATTATTGTATTAATATAAAAATTTTAATTAAAAAGTCAACAGAACCTCTTATTACAACATTAAATAAAGAAACTAGAGCACACACTTATTTAGAAATTTTTAATTATTTATCTGTTGTAGCTGCTCTCGAAAAAACAAGAAATATAGAAATGTTATATTTACTTATTTAAAAGCATACACGAGTTTAAAAACCCTTTCGTGAATAAGTATACTAAGATAGAGGCCAAAAAAGACTATTTAAAGAATAAAAGTTATTATTATTTAAGAAATGCTGGATTAGGCGAATTATTTACTATTTGCTACACATGCATACCTACATAAGCATACACACACATCTGCACGTAATTAACTTAACAGCTGCTGTCGCAGATTATAATTATATAAAACGTATAATTGTATTGTCAAAGAATTTGGTAGAATCGACAATGGTACTCGCTTCTCTACATAATCTAATAATGAGTGAATTATTAACATTGACTGCAATGCTCGGAAATTTTTTGATGATGAGTTGTTTTAAAATGTTTAATCCATCTTGTAAGTAGTCGTAGTTGTAATTATACATAATATAAGGTAAGTTTAACTTTCTATCCAAAAGTCATAATTTTTTAGTGTTTATAGATACACTTCTGACAACGAGTATCCATTTTGAATTAAAATATTAATTTTATAAAATTTTGAATGTCTCGGAATATTGTTTACGGATTTTAATGTTACACATTTTTCAAGAAAAAGTATATATACTTTAAATGCAAATGAAGTTAATAAATTTTTTTTTATTTTTGACAATTTTTTGTTTATGTACTCTTCTTTGTAAAAAATGTTATTAAAATTTTTTGATTCTTTATGAATTCATTTTTAATTGAAATTAAAAAATTGATAGAGGCTCAATTGGTTCCAGAGATATTTGGGTGATTAAATTTAAAATGTCCTTTTTAACAACTACAAATATTTACTTAGCGATGTTGGAACTTCTAGGCAAATTATTATTTTTTTGGTTGAATAGCTTGTATAAGCCATGAAATTAATGGTGGTCAAGGACATAATAACAAATATTTTCATAAACAGACAGATTTTTGGAAAAAAACATTTTTTACAAGGCACTTTTTCACTTTTTCAACCTCAAATAAAGTTATTTGAATTTCAATTATGAAAACACTTGCATAGTAAAAATCTTATGGTCAAATACGCATTATAAAATAATTTATATTCACTTTCACCGTAAATTATGTATTTGTAAATGGCAGGAAGATTTAAGCAAATTAGGGGACACCAATGGCACTCTGAAAGATGTCATTGAAAATTATTTTTAAATAAAAATTTGAGCAAATTTGTCAATTCAGCCATCGTATTCAGATTCAGCGGCGAAAAATACATAAAATGTACTATTGTAGTGTGTAACGTTGATTTTAAATAATCACGTTATAAAAACCGAATTAAGTTCTCGCCGAAACTCATTCAATCTATTCTTGAATAATTATTATAAATTAAATACTGTAGCCAGAATCGAACTCAACATTTTTACTTTATGATTATATCTTTGAATTGTATAGAATTGATATAACACAGAAATGTTAAGTTGTACAAAATATATTGTTTATCTCAAGAGAATTCCACACGTTATGGTTGATTATAAAACATCAATTTATTTATTGTTATTTAATTATCAACCGACCGAATATGTATCAACAATTTATACCAATCGGCACAAATCTACTGTCAACTGGCAACCACCTGTCATAGATGTTGGGCCTGTTATCATGCTGCGCTGGGGCGAACGCATGGTGCGCATGACCTATATACGGGACCGAAGCAGGGAGACGCATGCTTATTCCCGAAATCTTTTTTGACCAAATAGTTATTTGATATAAAACTACTTAACTTAAAATTCATATAATATGAACATTATTTTACATAAATTTCATTGCACACAAAAACCATTTAACATAAATATCATTTGTCATAGAATTCATTTAACAGAAATATTATGTTACATAAAACTCAGATTACTTAATTCCCATTTGCCATAAAAATTATGTAACCTTAATTTCTATTGACATAAAAATCATTTAACATAAACTTCTTTTAACATACACTCGGGTCGCAAAGTTTCAGTACATTTTGACTGTTTACTTGTAAATGCTCGCTCCACTTCAAATTCAAATATTTCTGTAAAAATAGATGCAACAGCTATCAAACAAGGATCATTTTAAAGCTTAATAAATTTAGAGCCAAATAGGCAAAAAAAATAACCAATTTAATATTGAAAAATTTGAAAATATAATTCTTTAAAGTTAGAGATTTTTTATGAAAATTGCGATTTCGGAATCTGGAGTTCAAGCGAACGCCAATTGAAGAAAAAAATTTTTTAAGACTTGACAGTTGTACAATAACAAGTACAAATTCCATTCTTTAATTCTAGACAAAAATCATTTACAAATATGAAGTATTTTTTTCAAATTGTATAAAAATAATTTCTCTTGCTCTAAATTTTTCGAAGAATATAAATTGCAAATTCGTCTTTTCTATTCATTTGTTTTATCAATTAACCACACTTTTGAAAAATATTGAACCTCTTGACTGTAGTAAATTTAAATTATTTACATGAAATTTATCCCTCTTCTTATAATGTTACAAATTTTAATTCGCATTATTACTTATTTTATTTCAAATTGCAATTTTTTTAAATTTTACAATAAAAAAGAGATGCACATTTTTCAAAAATTTGGTAAATTGATAAAACAAGTGAACAGAAATGACGAATTTGCAATTTATATTCCTTGAAAACTTTAGAAAGCAAGAGTAATTATTTTTACAGAATTTAAGGCAAATATTGAATACTTATAAAAGATTTGGTCTCGAATTAAAGAGTGAAATTTGTAAATTATATTGTAAAACTGTCAAATCTTAAAGAATTTTTTTCATTAATTGGCGTTCGCTTAAACTCCAGATTACGAAATCGCAATTTTCATAAAAAATCTCTAACTTTAAAGAATTATATTTTCAAATTTTTCAATATTAAATTGGTTATTTTTTTTGCCTATTTGACTCTAAATTTATTAAGCTTTAAAATGATCCTTGTTTGATAGCTGTTGCATCTATTTTTACAGAAATATTTGAATTTGAAGTGGAGCGAGCATTTACAAGTAAACAGTCAAAATGTACTGAAACTTTGCGACCCGAGTGTACAATTCATTTAACGTAAATTTTATTTGTTATAAAATTTATTTGACATCAATTTCATTTGGCATTAATGTCATTTTACGAAATTCTCATTTGACACGAAATCCATTTGACATATATATCATTAGACATAAAATTAGCTTGACATAAATTTCATTTGACGTGAATATCTTTTAATATAATTATTATTTAACGTAAAACTTAATTTATATAAATTTCATTTAGCGTAAATAGCATTTAACATAATTCTCATTTTACATAAAATTTACTTGGTATAAATTTCATTTGTTATAATTCTCATTTAACATAATTCTCATTTGACATAAAGTTCACTTGATATAAATTTCATTTGACGCATAAGTCATTACACATAATTCTCATTTGACATAAAATTCAGTTGTCATACATTTCATTTTACATAAAGATCATTTGACATGGGAATAAAGGCGCAAATTTCAAAATTGGCGAATCACAATGTTATTGACAATGACATATTTCAATGATTAAATTGATCCTTAATGTAAATTATTAAATATTCGATTAATTGGCTTTAGGATCCGTGAAAAAAGAAGTCAAATAATTTTTCTTATTTCAGACGTTTCGGCATCAAATGTGTGCCTTCATCAGTGATTTTATTATTCTGTAAATGAAAGAGATACAATTTGTACAAAACGTAGAGTAACAATTTGATTGAAAATGTTTTGGAAATTTTTTAACCTAATGTAAACGTTTTTTTAAAAATCATATTGCAAATCTATATATAAAAAGTTTCAACTTAATAGTAAAATATAATTTGAGTAAATAAAATAAATAAAATAAAAAATAAATAAATAAAATAGTAAAATTAACTATATATAATAATAAGTGAACGAACAATATAAATATAGAAATATTATCAAGAAGGCATAATTCACAACCAAATAAGAATTGATAAATTAGCAATGAAACTTACTTTTACATGTGATAACAATCAATGAATGTTGCACGAATGTTTGTAATATTTGATGCAGAATATTCTAAATGATGACACTTGTAATACAATATTATTCTTGAGAGACACAACACATTCACAGGAGATGGTAATGACTGATTTTTATACATTTTAAAGAGTTTTTTCCCAAATTTGTGAAATAATAGCAGTTAAGAGTAATATGTTTAGTCAAAATATTATCAAAGAAAGGTCCCCTTTTTTATTTTAAATGTTCTTTCTTGAAGAATTCAAACGATACTGAATGTGGAGTTGTTGTTAGCACTTGTTTGTGAAAATGTGTTTTCTTGAAAGTCAAAATACGCATTTTTGGTGCGCATTTTCGTTTATACGGAACATGTGGGTTGAAGAGAGGTCTTTATTATTTGTTTGAAAGCAAGTATTGGAACTATTATATGTGGCGGATCATGTTACATTATTCCGAGCCCCAAAGATCGTGAAAACTCAAATTAACTGTGGAGATGAATTTTTTAAATAGAATATAAAGCACATTGGTTATCATTTTACATTGGAAAAGTAATATTGAATTTTTACTATAAAAATTTTTGTTTATTAATGAGTATTAGAGATTATAAATTATTTATATATTTTGCAGATTATTGTATTAATTTTTATTTTTGGCGAGAATGGCTAAATAGAATGATGAAATATTATTCACGTCAGTTCGTTCATTAACCGTATTCGTATTTGCAGCAATATGCGTCATTTCAAGTATCATTCTTTTTCTAGAGATTTCGGTTTGTTCTAAAATACGCGGGTTGTCTAAATTAAATTTGTGATCATTAAATCAAGCGTGTTTTGTTAGCGCGGTCCAGTTATCTGGTTTTTTATAAACATCTTTTTTGTGTTCTTTAATTCTTGTTTTAAGAGGTCTTTTCGTAGTTCCTATGTAAGCTGATTCACAGTCATTGCAAGAAATTTCGTAAACAATATTAGTTTTATAAATTTTTTCAATATTATCTTTTTGAGTCTTAAAAATTGCTGAAAGGTCGAAAATATTTCTGTACGCCGGACTTACATTGAAAGGTTTGAGTACGCCCGATAGTTTTTCAGAGAAACCTTTAACATAAGGCAGTGAGAAATATTTTTCGCATTGTATTTGTGAGTCTGTGTTTTTTGTTGTTTGAGAATAAGCATTAGTGGTTTGTTGCGGGATGTGTTTGCTTGTAAGGAATATGTTGTCATTTTTAATTTTCCGTAACCGTTTATCTACAACATTGTTAATAAAATGGGTGGGGTAACAATTTTTGGACAGTATGTCTTTAATTTTTTCTATGTTGTCTTTGTGAAATTGTTTACTTGAGAGGAGTATGCCTCTGTCAACTAAGTTGTTAATTACATTTATTTTATATTTTGGAGCATGATTGGAATGAAAGTTAAGAATTCTGTCTGAGCTTGTGGGTTTTCGATACCAATTAGTTATAATTTCCTCACCTTTTCTTAAAAGAAGCACATCTAGAAAACTTATTTTGTTTTGAGATTCTTTTTCAATTGTAAATTGTAATTTATGATTGTAATTGTTAAAAACATTGAGAATTGTATTAATCTCTCCAATTGGAACCGCTGTAAAAATGTCATCTACAAAACGAAAATAAAATGGAACTTGAAAGGGAAGTTGTTGTAAGCATTGTTGTTCGAGGTCGTCCATTACAATGTCTGAAATGATGGGTGAGATAGGGGAGCCCATTGGAAAACCAGACTTTTGTTTATATGTTGTGCCCTGAAAATTGAAATTTGAGTATTTTGTGCAAACGCGAAGAGCTGCCAAAAAATGTTGTGCCGGTATTTTTGTTTTTAACTTAATATCGTCAAATCTATCCTTAACAGCCTTGTGAGCAAGTCCAATTTGAACATTTGTAAAGAGGGATGTAGCGTCTAAAGAAATCATTACGTAGTTTTCTGGTATTTTAACACTCTTAATTTTTTCAATGAATTGGAAGCTGTTTTTACAGTATATTTGGGCGGAACAATGCTTTTTGATATAATGGAGCCAAGATAACTCGCTAATTTATAAGTGGGAGAACCATTTGTTGAGATAATAGGTCTTAGTGGCACGTTTGGTTTGTGAATTTTAGGAAGGCCATAGAACCTGGAGGGGGTGCTATTTTCTGCTTTAAGATATTGAGCATTTTGTCTCGTTATAAATTTATTGTTTGACCATTGTTGTATTATTTTGGTAACAAACTATTTAGCTTCCCTCAGATTATTTTTTTTTAATTGTGTATACGTGGATTTGTCTGAAAGCATGGAAAGAACCTTCTCAATGTATAATGGTTTGTCCAAAACTACTGTTACATTCCCCTTATCAGCCTTAGTTAAGAAGATGTCATTGTTATCTCTCAAGAATCGTTTTCTGAAGGTCAAATCATTTTTTACCTGCATTTGAAAATCGTTTAGAATAGGTTCACGCGATTTTGATGCGGAGTCAAGGTAATTCGCAAATTTAAGTCTTGCAATATTGCTATCATTAACATTAATGTAATTTATATTACTTTCAAAATCAGCTATTAATTGGTGTACTGGAAAATTTTTAGAATTGGTCGGTAAAGAAAATTTTTTGCCTAAGCATGCAATTCTCCTAACAGGAAGTGGTATATTAACAGTAGTTGTATTCACAATCCATTCATTAGTGGCCTCAAGAGGCAATGAATCAATAAATTCTGAATTAGTTTTAGTATTTCTGTAATGATTAATTGACTTTTGCTGACATAAAAATTCAAACTTGGATTTGCATTTTTTTTATGTTCTTGAAAATGTCTTTGAGCTTTTAAAGATTCAAATCTAAAAAAATTTACATAAATTTGTGTTGGTAGTAGTTCTTTGATTTTTTGTTCAATAAATTGTAGTTTACTTTTTAATTTAAACATCGTTTGACTGTTGTCCTTTATTAATAGTTTAAGAGTTTGAAACTTAAATTCTTTTGATTTACAAAGATATTTTGTTATGGATGTTTATGTTTTTAAAATTTAACGACTTAAAAAGTTGTTTCTCAAGAAATTTTGGTATGATTTGCAGATTTTTGCATCTTAATAGAAAAACATGTTGATTGTGTTTTGTCCCTAGTGAAATGTTGATAGTTGACCATTGTGAAAGGTAGTTTGATGACAAAATTCCGTAGTTATCTTTAATTTTCGAGAGGAAACCATATCCTCTTTGTGATTTAATTTGATTGCCCATAGTAATAAATGACATATTTCGATGATTAAATTGATCCTTAATGTAAATTATTAAATATTCGATTAATTGGCTTTAGGATCCGTGAAAAAAGAAGTCAAATAATTTTTCTTATTTCAGACGTTTCGGCATCAAATGTGTGCCTTCATTAGTGATTTTATTATTCTGTAAATGAAAGAGATACAATTTGTACAAAACGTAGAGTAACAATTTGATTGAAAATGTTTTGGAAATTTTTTTAACCTAATGTAAACGTTTTTTTAAAAATCATATTGCAAATCTATATATAAAAAGTTTTAACTTAACAGTAAAATATAATTTGACCTAATTTTAAAGAAATGAAACTGAAAGTTAAAAACGAATATAATTCGAACTAATTTTAATGTTCTATGTGTAAATCTATATATAAGAAAATGTATATATAAAAATAGTTTTTTTATAATGCTCATTAAAACTTAACAATGGAATATATTTTGAAGTAAGTTTAAAGAAATTGACAATATCTAATTGGTTACTTTTAAAATTCGCGCTGATATTTATATGTAAAATGTAATTTGTGTAAAATAATTTTTATGTCAAATGAGAATTTTGTTGAATGGCTTTTATATCCAATCTAATTTATGTCAAATGACTTTTATGACAAATGAGAATTATGTTCAATGTCTTTTATGTCAAATAAACTTTATGAAAATGAAATTTATGTTAAATGAGAATTTTATTAAATGACATTTATATCAAATGAAATTTATGGCAAGTGAAATTTATAACAAATGAAGTTTATGACAAATAAATTTTAGGACAAAATAAAATTTACAAAATGTATATTTATGTCAAATGACGTATATACTAAACAAATTCTACCTCAAATTAATTTTCTGTGAAATAAAACTTATGTCGATAGAAACATCCCAGTGGACACAAAAATCGCCTTACGTTTTAAGAACGTTTCTAAAACGTTTTTAGAACGTTTCATGTCCCTTACCAGACATGAAACGTTTTAGAAACGTTTAAAAAACGTTCCAGATGTTCTGTGTCAAATGACACATAGGTTATATAAATTTTATCTATAATGAAGTATATATCAAATGGATATCATATTAAATGCCATTTATGCAACATAAATTGTATGTTTAATGAAATGTATGTCAAATAAATTTCAAATAAAATGTTTTTTATACAAAATAAATTTTTTGTCAAATGAAATTTATGGTAAACGGTTTTATGTCAAATAAGAGTTTGGGAATAGTCATGCGTCTTGAAATATCACCGGTGCACGGTGTGACCGAGAAATCATATCTAAAAGGAAGACCGCATGAAAGTTCTCTGTTTTATTTCTACATCGTGACCCGAGTTTACCTACCTGGCGCCGGGGAAGTTCCCTAAAACGGATCATCAGTGTTATATTATAAGTTTGAAGTGTGGAATTTATAATTCGGTAACCGGAAAATCGGTGGTTGCCATTTTTGTAACGATTAATGGGTAAAACCCGTAAGTAAAAGTAAATATCGCTACAAGTGTTTAGAAAAATAAACTTTTTGTGTGTGCCTGTGTATTGTATATTTAAGGGGACACCTGTGGTATTCTGCCTCAATTATTATTTTACAAAACAATTATTATTTTTCTAACTTTGGAAATATGCGATTTCGAAAGTTTTAGTAATAAGTGCGACTATAATATAGTACTTTAAAAAATACTAATTTTGCGTACCATTTTGTCGCAGGGACCACCAGTGATATTTGTGCTCGGTAAATTCAGTGCCAATCTGCCATGCATCGTGTATTTTGTAGATAGGTTAGAAAGTTGTAGTTTTTTTGAGTGCTTCTGATGGCTAAAAATTAAAATTTGAACAAAATGAATTATATAATATAAAGTTAATTAGCCATAAAATATTCGATATATAAGTTCGGACTCGAGTTTTCTCGACAGGACAGTATAATGACATTTTAAATTTAATAACCCATTTAAGTTTTTGTAAAGAAAAGGGCTATTCGCAGCAGCAATGGACGACTACGGTAACGTACTACCACTTTATTTGCATTTTAATGTATATACTGCTACCTAAAAAATGTATAAATTTCATTAAAATCCATAACACAGGTTTACAAATTAAAAACATTTTTTTGCCAATAGAACAAAACATTTTTTTCGATTAGTAGGTGTTTTCTGAGTAAGAAAATCATAGTTTTAATTGCAGCAAACATGCAAATAGTAAAATTAAGTTAAGTGCTAAAGTTACTAAAATCACACATCAAGAAATTCTAGAGTTGATCAATTCGAATACAATGTCAAATCCCACGTGAAAAAGTTATCGGAGTCTCCCGGGATTCTCTTGGAGTCGTTTCCGGGAGTAACTTCCAGGATTCTCCCGGGAATTTTTTCAGAAGATTCACAGGAACAATTTTGGAAGATTCTCGAGCATTTTTTCGCTATTCCAGAAAAACATATCGTTGTTCTAGGTAACACGTTTCTCCGCGTATAGGGTAAAGTGCGTATAGATGCCCCCCAATTCGAAAATTACATCTAAATTCAATAAATATTGATATTTTTAAATGACCATTCGATTTTTCTACACTATTACTATTCATCATTAACATATGTAAGGACCAAATACCTGGAATAAACAATAAATGAATCAGAACGAAAATGCGAAAGGTCTGCATTTGGCCATATATCCCACCTGGGTGGGTAAGACGCCCCCTGCTGTAAGTTAATATAATTTATTACAACAATTATTATAAAAAATGTAAAACGCGGATCTAATATGTTTCTCTGGTTAATTTGAGATAAGAAAATAATTGCAAATATTTTCTTACGTGTTAAAAATCCTTGATTCTCGTAATAAGAAATTTTGTCCAGTTTTTTGAAAATTTTTGCACTCTTTTAGCAATCTGAAATTTTCACATTATTGTAACTAATAACCCCGAGGTGCTAGCGGGCTGGCACTTTACAGAGAAATTGTTATGACCAATAGGTATAAAAAGAACCAATAATACATAAATATAGTTTCTTCCATATTAGAGATATGAGAAAGGGGGCATCTATCCGGGAGGGGCATCTATCCGCACTTTACCCTAATATAATTTTCCTACCGTTTAAATTTATATACAAATTTTCTTTTCTCAAACTTGTGGAAACGTTACAAGATATTATTTTATTACATAAATATGAAAGGTAAGTAAATATAATATATTTATACAATTTTCGGCATTCAGTGAATTTTTAAAAAAATCTCAAAATTACTCCCGGAACTGTTCCCGAGAATCTCCCGAAATTGTTCCTGGGAATATTCTAAACCTAAACCCCGTTACTCGGGGTTTTTCGGTGTCGCTGATGACGAGTCTGATGTCAGATTTTAAAAATTAAAAATGGTGGCTTCAATAGAGAGGACAAGTTTTAGCTCTCTGATTAGGTCTCTGATTACAAATTCGATGTCATATTTTGAAAATTCAAAGAGGTGGATTCAGTCTGTTCGAACATATTTTAAAAGTTTAAAGATAAACTCATGAAAATTAATACTTTAGGGTTTCTGGGGTCTCTAATTCCTATACCAACGTCGGTTTTAAAATTTTTAAATTGATGTTATGTTGATGGAAAATAAAAACCTTACTCTAATTGCAATAAACTATCTTAATTTTCATTTTTAATAAATTTCTATACCTTTTTAACTGAAATACATTTTAAATCTCATTCGAAAATAAAGACACTGAAAATATCAAGAAGGGGGATGAAGAATGTAAAAGAGCTCGAAAACATTTTTAAAAAAATGTTTAATTTATTATTTAAAAATTCTTGTTTTTTAAATGTACTTTGATAAAGTTAATTACATATATTTAAAATGCATTGCAGTTAATTTTTAAAATCTGACATCAGACTCGTCATCAGCGACACCGAAAAACCCCGAGTAACGAAATTGTCATAAATTTGATCGATTTTTAAAAAAACTTGTCCGCCATTTTCGATCAACGATTTTGAAATTTTGATATTTGACATTGTATTCGAATTGATCAACTCTAGAATTTCTTGATGTGTGATTTTAGTAACTTTAGCACTTAACTCAATTTTACTATTTGCATGTTTGCTGCAAGTATTGAAAAGTATACTAAAAATGGCAACGTAGTTTTGTTCACTAAATGTGGTGTAGAATTTTCATTTTTAATTCAATCAAGGTCCAAAGGTCTCAAAAGTTTCTCAATGGAATAAGCTATCAATAAAAAATTTTAAACCTGTATATGTTCTACTGTTTGTTGTGGAAAAAATTATTAAAAGTTAGTGAAGTGTCTAAACATCATCAAAATTTCCATGAAATTTGATCTTAAATTGACTGTAGCTCTCTCAATTTTCATTTAATTTTATTCTGTAATATATGGATTCCTAATCATCATTTTTGGACGAGTTGATTTTCCTACAGGTAAATTTAAGTGCCGTCGCTCCTCAAAAATACCAAAATTTGAAGCTACAAAAAAACTACACGAGTAAAAAAATTAAAACTATGATTTTCTTACTCAGAAAACACCTACTAATAGAAAAAAAATGTTTTGTTCGATTGGCAATTTCACTGTAAACCAGTGTAAACAATATTCCGAGATATTCAAAATTTTATAAAATTAATATTAAAATTTAAAATGGCGTATCTTCAACAATTTTAAATTTAAAAAAATTGTAGGAAAAAGTCTCTTTTATGTATAGAACTATAGGTCGATTTTCACCAAACTTCGTAGGATTATATAAGGAATTATATGCTTTTTTGAACATTCGTAGTTTCTACTTAAATTACACAGGCCTACAAAATTTAGAATTTTGTTAGGCCCAGAAACGGGATAAGTCATTTCCGATGTAATTTATCACCCTGAATCCAAAACTGACAGCGAAATTGCTTTATCACGTCAGGATTCTGAGATATTCTAACCTAAAAAGTGAAAAAGGCCACTTTTGGCAACATTCGACTCTCAATAAAATCTATAAAATTTTTTTTTTCATTGGAACAAATTTTGAAAGAAAGTACAATAAATCACCTTTCAAAATATTGTACACCTAATCCGATCCGACTTTTTTCACTATGGTACAACAATTTAAAGTTTCTGTTACACGACCTAAAAATTGAGAAAAGGAAAAATAAAATAATTAGAAAGTACTTTAACTTAAGCATCTGATTCTTAATATTTTAGGATCATTGATTAGTAAACCGATGTTGGATTTTGAAATTCAAAATGGCGGATCCAATATGGCAGCTGTCAAAATAAAAAATTGATCGGATTCGCTTGAAACTTTTAACTCGGAGGTTTTTTAGGTCACTAATTACGAATCCGATGTTAGATTTTCGAAATTCAAAATGGCGGATGTAATATGGCGACATATCGAATCTAATATGGTGGGTACTTTTTAAAAATTTATCTAAATTGCTTATAATTCATTTCTTTCGGGGTTTTTTTTTGTTAGCTAATTACGAATCCGATGTCCAATTTTAAAAATAGGGAACTTTTAATTTTTAGGCTGTTTTTTTGTCCGGTAATTTATTACCAAATTTTGTAGTCTATTTAATCGAAAGATGTTCGTAAAATCGAAAAACATTAAATTCAAACATTTAGGGCATGATTCATACACTCTTTCAGAGAAAAAAATCAATTTTTTTTTCTTTATGGAATTTTACACGTTTTTCAAAAACTTTTGATTGCTTGAAAAAATAATTTCCACACCTATCGATATCTAAATTGAGAAATGATGTATTTACAGGTCCAGAAATAAACAAAGGGGTGATTCTGTATTATATTTCAAAAACAAAACCAACTATTCGAAGATCCTTTGAAGAAATATGTGTAAATGTTCATAAAGAAAAAATAATATTATATTCGATATGTCGTTATATTAGATCAGCCACTTTAAATTTTGAAAATGTGACATCAGATTCGTAATATGCGACCTCAAAAACACCCAAGTGAAAAGTTTCAAGCGAATCCGTTAAATTTTTTAAAAATATGTCGCCATATTACATCCGCTATTTTGAATTTCGAAAATCTGACATCGGATTCGTAATTAGTGACCTCAAAAACCCCTGAGTAAAAAGTTTCAAGCGAATCTGATCAATTTTTTATTTTGACAGCTGCCATATTGGATCCGCCATTTTGAATTTCAAAATCCAACATCGGTTTACTAATCAATGATCCTAAAATATTAAGAATCAGATGCTTAAGTTAAAGTACTTTCTAATTATTTTATTTTTCCTTTTCTCAATTTTTAGGTCGTGTAACAGAAACTTTAAATTGTTGTACCATAGTGAAAAAAGTCGGATCGGATTAGGTGTACAATATTTTGAAAGGTGATTTATTATACTTTCTTTTAAAAATTTGTGTCAATGATAAAAAAAAATTTTCTAGATTTTATTGAGAGTCGAATGTTGCCAAAAGTGGCCTTTTTCACTTTTTAGGTTAGAATATCTCAGAATCCTGACGTGATAAAGCAATTTCGCTGTCAGTTTTAGATTCAGGGTGATAAATTACATCGGAAATGACTTATCCCGTTTCTGGGTCTGAAATTTGTAGACCTGTGTTATTCGATAAAAAAAGTAAGTAATGGTTTAGAAAGGTTTTTTGTGTACTTTTAAAATATTTTATTTATTTAATAAAAAAAAATTTTATGCAAACATTTTTGAAAATAAATTGTTTTTTGCAATTTTGTGCAAGCTCGACAATTTTTATTTTCTTTTTAATAATCTTAATTAAAATCTTGGGATTTCCCTTAAAAGAAGATATAAGTCTGAAAATGGTCCAAAAAAATTTGCCAAAGATATATTGTAATAAGTACAATTTGTCCGTCCGCTCGCGTACTCCAGCGCGATGCACAGTGGGATTTTTTTTTAATTTACTATTAAAAATAGTCTGGAACCTACAAATTTTATCGGATGTTCATGTTCATGGTCTAATATTACTAAGAGATCCATCATAGTCCTTTTTTGAATTCTTAATTGTTTATTTTTTCATGTTACTCAAAAAGTAAACGAAGAACAATATATTCTTCGTTAAATTAGTCTAGTATGACCACAGTACAATTAATAATGCATAACTCAATTTATTTAAATTGTTGCAAACAACATTATTTAACAAAAGAATTACTTTGCACCTTCGTCATAAACAAAACTGTTTTTTTACAGGCAAGTTTTAATATTATGTCTATTTTGATAAAAAATTATTTAAAAGTAAAAAGTTATCATTGTTATTTACAATTATATAAACAATAATCAGATCCCTTTGTATTTGTAAACATTTTTGACATTTTTGAAACTTTAAATATTTATATCAGGTTGATTCCATTTCAATTCAGACAGGCTAAATTTTGTAAGTCTAATAATAGTTTTCTATGGAAATATATTATTTTTCACACAATATTTTAAACGACACATATTTTTTTTACATTGAAAAAAAGAGTTTTCTACTCGCCGGAGCGCTCAAAACCCGGTTTTAAGCTCCGTTTAGGAGAAAATTCTTTTTTTCAATGTTTAAACATTCTAGTCCCACTTTACCATTCATATGTCCTTTTAGGAAAAGACCTCAGCTTTCCTTAAAAAAAAATTGAGTCCTTCTCCCCCAAAACTTAAAATTTATTTTTAATTTTGATTTTTTTGGGTCAAAAATTTTTTTTTTCAAAATGCTTATTTCCAATCGAAAGAGCATGAAAAAACCTTTCCAAAATGTACTTTGTCAAATTTGTATGTTTAATTGTTTAAGAGTAAAAAATTATTGAAATAAGCACTGTACTGAAAAACATAAAAATTTAACCCTCTCCCCCTCGGAAAATATTGGACTAGGTAAAAAAATATTTTCATGAAAAATTACTTTCTATGAGTACTACAAAAGCCCCAAGTTTTGCTACGATTAGAGAAAAATTTTTCTCCACCTTGATCACTTGACATGAAATGCCCTATATATATGAGGCATTCTTTGTCAACGTTACCCCCCTGCTCGTCATAAGTGGTCTATGTTTAAATAATCAGTCATAGGTTTAAAAGTTAGTTAAAAATAAATGCTTTTAAATGCTGAGTGGCAGTTTTTTAAAATTCAAAATGGCGGGCCCAATATGGTGGACGACATGTCTAAAATGCATGCGATTTACATGAAATTTGTTACTCGGGGGTTTTTGGTGTCGCTGATTACAAATCTGAGGTTAGATTTCGAAAATGCAAAATGGAGAATCCATTATGGCGTTCGAAATTTTTAAAAATTGTTGATGTTCATGAAACTTTATATCTGGGCGTTTTTAGGGTAACTAGTAACACATCTGAAGTAAAATTTCAAAAAATCAATATTGTGGATCAAATATAATATAGATTTTTGTAAAATTTGAAAAAACGTGCAAAAGGTCTGTGTGTTTTATAGGGTTGACACTGTCATCATATTTAAAATAATGACCACATTACATTTTTACTTAAACATTTTTTTTTCATATTAGATTTGTATTGCTTAACACAGTAAAGAAATGACTATTTTGTATCTGAGGAAGTACAGGAAAAAAATCCTGTATTAAATGATCTCTTCATTTGGGAGATAAAATATTTGTAATCTTTTATTTCATTTCTTTGTCTTTTTTATTTAACAAATTACAGTGCTTACGAAGTATTTCTGCAAAAATTGTTACGGTCATTAGATAACAAATTTATCTTTTTTTAAACTGAAGCTAGATATTCTGCTTCATCTTTGAGTAATTTCAAATCTCTGTTAAGGTTGCTAAGCTCTTCTCTTATGGTGAACTGTCGATTTCCATATTTGCAGAAGACGGAGTTAAATGCTTTAAAATTTCGGGTTTTGACACAGATACTACACATGCGTAAATTATATTCTTTTTATAACTTTTATTATAGCCCTTTACATGGATCATGCAAAAGTAGCAATCTTCTCTATTCAATGGTTTTTTCCACAATGTTGGTTTTTTTAAACTTCAAGTGTTCCCTGCCGGAAGAATGGATTGAAATTTTACTGGGAAATTAGTACTAAGAGTTCAGTGCCATTTCAGTGAAAATTTGCTGCGTTTCAGCACTGAAATTGTACTGGGAAAAATTACCTGCAAAAGGGTCGCTATAGGTGATGTTTATGGCCTGACCGTCATTAAATTGAAGAACGAATATTTCTTTGTTAATGTTGAAAATAATTTTTATTTATATTTCAACATTATATTTGTTTTTCATAAACTCAGATTCTTTACAAGTAATTATTATGTATGCTAAATATTCATGTGAATCAAAATTCAAAAATAATATCCGTTTTTACGTAACAATTAAAGTTTGCGAGATAGTTTATAACTTTTATAATTAAAAATTTTTTATAATGAATTTTAGATATTTACAATCATAAAACAGAGATTTAAAATTTTTTGTTTTGAAAAATGAATTATTTAAATTGTAAACCTTTTAAGCCATAAAATTATAATCCCATACAACAATAGGCTTTTGGATCTATTGCTAAAGCAGAGGTTGCAATATAAGTTTAAAATTTAACTGGACTTTCGTTGATAAGTTTGTTAACCTTTTTTATTTTTACATCCCGACTATTAACAATGGTTTGTTGACATTTCTTACATTTGAAACTATTGTTTAAGGACTTCAAAAATATTTACCAAAACATTAAAAAAACGGACTAAAATTGTACTTAGTCCAGTACAATTTCAGTAATAATTTTCAGTCCATTCTTCCGGCAGAGTTTATCCTGTTTTGTATAATTCCATTTTTCATTCTGATTGACTATCTCAAAATTAAAACAATCTTTGTAAATTTTTTTAATTAATGTTTTCATTAATTAATTTGCGATTTTTTGGCATATCAAATTGTCCGCATACGTATTAAAATACATCTGCATTGCTGTCGCATGTGTGTTGTGAGGTTGACACTCCAAAAAGAACTTTTAAAGCGTTTGTAGTTTTTTATTGTTTTGATTTTTGAAAGCCATGATATTTAGGAAAATGCCCTCACGCTAGGGATCCTGGTCCGATCGCAGGCGAGTCCACCGTTCTAGGGGTGATAACTCTCATACCTCCCTACACGGAAAAACCTTTGAGAAGTTTGTCTTCCCACTGTCACAGTATTTCGCTTCTCACTGCATGGAAAGTCTGACCGCCCGCCACTGGGTGCATAGCGTTATCGTTTTTGATAGACAAACTTCCCAAACAGTTTAGAAAATAATAACTGGGTACGTGGGTCACCCGGTTTGGGAGTGCAGATGAACAAGTTTAGTGGTGGCACTGACGCATATGTTTAGGGTGAACTGGCTGCTTAAAGGTTTTTCCGTGTAGGCCTAAGTATGAGAGCTTTCCGACTTTGACGAGGACATTGTCAACTCGTCGTCGGACACACTACGGTATCATCCTTACACCCAAACGTCCCCCTGTAAGGGGGACTTCGATAGGCAGGAAGCAAATCATTCTACACATCCCCTTTCGGGGTAGTTGTCATCGCTTACTACATCTATCGAAGCAGCAGGATTAATATTGTGCTAAAGCACAACGAAAATACAATACGGTTTTATGTCCTAGCAGGCCTGCGTTCAAGAGAAAAATATTCTGCAATTGTTGAATTTAACTTCATCCAGAAAGTTTGTCTAAATCTCTAGAAATGTTCCTAGATGTCGTCTCGATGAATACATTTTAATTTAGGCATTTAGGTTACCAAAAATCTGCATTTCCTGCTGCATAAATGTTTACCAACAAACTTTTCGAAACTTTTAAATTCACCGATTACCAAAATGCTTGCACATCAAATCATATTCGTCAAGTTATTAGAAATTTTTAAAGTCTGATTTAAAATTTGTGATCAGCGACCCGAAAAACCACTGAGTACCCATTTTAAAGTAAAATAAATCAATTGTCGAAAAAATGACCACCGTATTGGGGGTTTTCGGGGTCGCTGATGACGAATCTGATGTTAATTTTCAGAAATTTAAAATGGCGGTCCAATATGGCGGACAAATTTTTTTTTTAATTTATCAGATTTCGTTCAAAGTTGTTACTCGAGGGTATAAAAATGTATAACAAGTAAAGAAATATTGAAATTGACTCAGGCTAAAACACAGTCTTATGATATTTTTTAAACCAAATACTTGGCAAAATAAATTAATTCAATTAATTTATCAATATTAATTATAATAATAATTTATTAACAATAATTTAATTTAAAAAAAATTATTTTTACACTTCTTATTGTTCATGTACACTGAGGTCAAAAAGTTTCAGTACATTTGGACTGATTACTGTTAAGTGCTTGCTTCACTTAAAATTTAAATATTTCTGTAAAAATGGATGTAAGAGCTATCAAAGTAGGATCATTTTAAAGTTCAATAAATTTAGAGTCAAATTGGCTAAGATATAACCAATTTAATAGTGTAAATATTAAAAATAGAATTCTTTAAAGTTAGAGATTTTTTGTGAAAATTGCGATTTTGAAATCTGGAATTCAAGTGTACGCCAATTGAAGAAATTTTTTTTTAAGTTTTGATAGTTGCACAATATAAAATACAAATTTTATTCTTTAATTCTAGACCAAAATCATTCACATATATTAAGTATTTCTATCAAATAACCACACTTTTGAAAAATATAGAACCTCTTCATATTAGGAAATTTAAGTTATTTACATGAAATTTATCCCTCTTCTTATAATTTTACAAATTTTAACTCTATCATTATTCCTTATTTTCATTCTAGGTGTCTATTTTTTTATTTTTTAATAAAAAAGGTGCATATTTTTTAAAAGTGTGGTTAATTGAAAAAACAAGTGAACGAAAACGACGAATTTGCAATTAATATTCTTTGAAAAATTTCGAGAGCAAGGGAAGATATTTTTATAGAATTTAAAGAAAATACTTAATATATGTGAATTATTTTTGTCTAGAATTAAAGAATTGAATTTGTACTTGATATTGTGCAACTATCAAATCTTAAAAAAAAATTCTTCAATTGGCGTGCGCTTGAATTCTAGATTTCAGAATCGAATTTTTTACGAAAAATCTCTAACTTTAAAGAATTCTATTTTCAATATTTAATTTTATTAAATTGGTTATATCTTTGACTATTTGACTCTAAATTTATTGAACTTTAAAATGATCCTAGTTTGATAGCTTTAACATCTATTTTAACAGAAATATTTGAATTTGAAGTGAAGCGAGCATTTAAAAGTAATCAGTACAAATGTACCGAAACTTTTTGACCCCAGTGTATATTGTCAATATATAATATAAATCAATATTAATAAAACAAATTAAATACCACATAAAGTTAGATTTGTTACAACCATTCTTTAAAATTATTGTTAAAGACTAAATAAACACACGATTAATTAATGGGAAAGTAATATTTATTATAATGAAATGGAATACACGATGGGCACAATTCGTCATGACTCGCCATGACGCCGACTAAATCGGAACTGAAAATTATACGCTTACTTCCGGCTATGTAAGTTCCTAGTTACTACAAGAAATAAATGTCCCTAACATTCGGCCATCCAAAATTTAAATCTCGACTTCAAGATCGTAGTTATAAATAAAAATGGTTAACGTAGAATTATAAACGAACATAATAAAATATAATTTTGATTTAAAGAAACATGATATTTTTTTACTAACTGACATTTTTAAAATGGATAAAATAAAAATTTTCTTTATTTTTCTTAATCGTTAATGCCTAAACGTTTAAGAGGTTTTCTCAATCTTTTTGGTCTTGAACGCGATTCATCATTGTCTGAGTTGGTCTTCGATAGTTCCGTTTCCGAATTGCTCTTGACGCATTTCGTATCGTCATTTTCGGAAGTTGATGAGTCTGAATTCGAGTCTATCTCGATCAAATCCACTGAGCTGTCGGATTTCCACATTTTTAGTTGGCTAATGTGTGAGGTTGATGCGTATCTTCGGTCTCGGCCATCTTTTCGGAGTGTAGCGACTCCATAAGTGTCACCTGGTTTATCTTTCGTTATGACCAATGGTTTGTATCTTGCTCGAACCTTCGATGATTATCTTGGTGCATATTTTGCTGCTTGCATCATGACTATGTCGCCTATTTCGAATTTGACGTTTTTCATTGGGTTTTTGTCGAATCGTGTTATATATTCATTTTGTTCTTTTTCAATCTTGGTTCAAATTTCGTTTTGGATGATTTCGTGAAGTGTGTAACGGCTATCGTCGTCTAACGTGAGCTTCCTTAGTTCACCTTCATCATGTCGATTTATAAATCCGTAGAGCGTTTCAAATGGACTTTTTCCTGATGTTTTGTTCGGAGATTTGTTGAGATCTCTCTGCACTTGCTTTAATTTTAAATCCCAATCTCGTCCCTTTGTCTGTCGAATACTGGCAAGAATTGCCTAACACATTATAAACTTAAAAAAAATTTTTAACGCACCGTATAAAACATTCTGAAAATCAACATCAGATTCAGTATCAGCGACCCCATAAACCCCCGAGTAATAACTTTCAACGAAATCTGATGAATTAAAAAATTTTTGTCCGCGATATTGGATCCGCCATTTTGAATTTCTGAAAATTAACATCAGATTCGTCATCAGCGACCCCGAAAACCCCCGAGTAACAAATTTCAAGTAAATCCGATGCATTAAAAAATTTGTTGTCCACCATATTGGATCCGCCATATTTATTTTCTGAAAACCGATATCAAATTACCGTTATTGCTTATGGAATATAAAGTATGATTTTGGGCTTCCTTCTTATTGAATGTAAATTGGAACTTCGAATTGACACTGGAGTTTTACTCGAATTGAATTTTAATTAAAACGTGACTGAGACTTAAGGAATTTTAAAAGAAAATTAGACTTAGACTTGAAATTGACTGACTAAAAGTGACTGCACAAAGTGACTGTCTGATGTCAATGGGACTTACATTTTTATACTCTTGTCTCTTCCTAATTTCGGGGTTAGGTTTGGCTTGGAGATAAGTTGTTTTGGAGTAGAGAAAAAAGAAGTTATAAAATTGTAGTGATTGAATCCATAAGAAAGAAAATAGAGAAAAACTCATTATAAAAGTATAGAACATTCTTTATATTTTATAAAATAGCTTTTTTAGTATATATTATTAAAATCACTATGACATTTATTTAAAAAATTTCTTTTACATGTAATAAATAATTTATTAAAGATTTTGCAAAAAAAAAAATTTTTATTTTTATTTCAAAATGGCGGCGAAAGAAGCCATTTTCGAAAATGCCCATTTTCGGTGGTAAGATCGATTCCAAACTTTCTAAAACAGATAAAACCAAAAACGAAGTAACATTCTCTTCGCTAGATATTTCTTTAGGTGTGGAACCTCAAAAAAGTGGAATTTTCTCCCCCCGTTTTTTGTTCATAAGTTTCGACTTTTAAAAAAAAATCATTGGATTTGCTTGAAAATCGTTACTCGGGTTTTTTTGAGGTCGCTAATTACGAATATCCGCATACAAAAACATATTTAACATGTCGAAGAATAAAAATGTATAACTTTTGTTTTACTTCGATTTTTGCAATAATATTTTAGAAGAATGTTCTTGACACTATAAGAAATCGGAAAATAAAAACAAAAAAAATCGATTTTTTGACATTTTGAATTGGAATGTCCTCTTAAGAATTATGAATGTTTATAGAGAATATTAATATATATTAATTCAATATTTTTTGGAAGCTATAAAATTATTTAAATCAAAACATCTTTTATTTAAATAAATATATATTGCTATTGCCTAAGTGTGAGAATGCATTATCGTAAGCAAGATTTGAATAGTTAGTTTAGATTACAGGAAAATGTAGAAGTGTAGCTCTATGCCTAAAAAATCAAAGTTGTACCCCAATTCTTCGATTTTGTTGAAACTTCGAGATTTTTAAGTGGAATACATGCCAGTAAAAAGACTCAATTCGATTTTAAAAAATTTTGAAAAAATTTGGATTTACGAGGTTTTAAATTTTTTTTTAAATTTAAAAAATGGTATTTCTCTAAGGAAAATGAATGAAATTTAATGAAATTTTGAGGGAATGCTTATTGTTTACAGACATTTTAAGAAAATATTTTAGAAAAAAAATTTTTGTAAAAAATAAATTATTAACCTTTAAAGAGCCGGGGTGGCCACTATAGTGGCCACCATTTTTGTTGTCGAATCATTTTATTGAATTGACTTCTTATTTATAAACTTTTTTGTAATGAAGAAGTACTAAAATCTGTGCAAATTTACCGGCCCTCTAAAGGTAAAAATAATTTTTAAATAAACAATTTTTTGAAAAGTGCCAGTTTTATTTTTTTAATAATAATGATTCGATTCCCGTTTATTTCACGAGTATTTTTCAAAAAAAATCGATCGAGGGTCTGAAATTTTAGGAGATATTGATTTTTTTGTCCTTCCGCACAACCGTAAAAAGCGCATTTTCCGGCTATACTCTACATGAGATGTTATTTCCCAAACGTCCCAGCCCAAATTTAAAAGTCTTGCGACTGTCTTGATTTTTTTGGGAAATTGTTGTCCTATATGAAAGTAATAAATTTGTAAAATATTAGCTCTTTAAAAAAAATTGTGGAAAGTAGTGGGGGTAAAACTTTTGACATTTTTAGTAACACTGTCATTTTCAAAACCATATAACTTTTATAAAACTTTATCGATAACAATGTATTTATAATGAATTTAAAGCATTTTTCATCTACTTTCTAACAATTTTACAAAAAAATAAAAAAATATTTTGCCCAATTTTTTTTAAATAAAGTATATTCTTTAATTTTGACCCTAATGGGTATTTTTAATTTTTATTGGAAAGCTGACATTTCTTCCGAAAAAAACATCTAAGTTTGATAGTGGGAGGACCAGAACGTTAGAAGAAAATTGAAAACAAAGTAAGAGGTGCGCCCTGGTTCTGTACGTTACGCCGGCGTTACGCCGTTGAACGACATAAATATCATTGTTTTATCTTCATTTTTTTCAATAAATGAAAGAAAGAAGTTTTATAAGGAACAATATATATTATCGATCAAAATAATTAATTTTGGAAAAAAATATTGATGTTTTATAAGTTTCTATTTAGTATTTAAATGTTTCTTTGGTTTTAAATATTACCGCGTTTATTAGTTTCTCGAGTTCTCCCTAGATGGCTGTGGCTTTTCTGAAACTCGAAAGTGACATTGATCTCTGTAGGTATAAGAGGCGGACTGTATTCATATTTTTTCGCAAAATATATTTTGTGAATATTCTTCTTCAAGAATCCAACAAAAAATGTAACAAGAAATCTTAAAAATAATCAAGTTGTTCGCATATTAGGTTTCGTAACAAATGTCATAAATTAATAAAAAATAAATAATTGAATCTTACGACTATTTAACATTTAATTTAAAAAAATTAATCTTTTAAAAATATTCAATTTCTATTTAACTTAAATTTTTTTTAAATTAATTATTTTAACTGATAATTATTGTTCTTTAAAAAACTTAAATCTTTCTTTTTCAAAATTACTCATTTTAATTGATAATAACAATTGTAACTTATAAAAGTTTAAACATTCTTCTTCAAAATTATATATTTCAATGTTTTTCGGTAAAAGTAATGCAGGCATTATTTTAATGGGGTAGATCCATGCCTAAAAAATCAAAGTTGTACACTAGTTCTTCGATTTTGTTGAAACTTCGAAATTTTGAAGTGGAATACATGCCAGTAAAAAGCCTCAATTCGATTTTGAAAAATTTTGGATTTACGAGGTTTTTAAATTTTTTTTTGAAATTTTGAAAACGGTATATTTCTAAGGAAAATGAATGAAATTTAATGAAATTTTCAGGGAATGCTTATTAATTACAGACAATTTAAAATAATTTTTTAGAAAAAAAAATTTTTTTTAAACAAATTATTAAAAAAATAATTTTTAAATAACTATTTACTATTTACAGAAGAGTATACTTAAAAGATGCAGTTTTTTCTAATCATGAAAATTTACCAAACTTTTTTTATATGTCGATTTACTTTAAAAATAAAATTATAATTTAAACAATTATAAGAATAAGAATTTATTTAAAAATTGTTTAAAAAATAATCGTACTTTTAATTTTAATCTGGATAGCTCCATGCCAAAAAAATTGAAGTTGTTTCCTAGTTCTTCGATTGGTAAATTGTCACAGAACACATGCAAATGAAAATTGTTAAAACGACTTTATAATTGTTTGTTAATCATGGTTATAAATATGAAATAAAAAACAAATTACCTATATTAAAAGCTTTTAAAATTTCAATATTTTGGAGACATTAAAAACAAAAACACTTTATTGAGTTTACAAAATTAATTGAAATAAACTTTTAGAAAGGAAAGTACACAATTAATATTAAATATAATTGTTGTTAACAATTATTTAAACAATTTTTTAACTAAGTTTATTATTTTGGAAATTTTTTTTTCTTTTTTTAGTAATTATAAAAATTTAAATTTTTTGAAAGAAAAATAATATAATTAGGGGAAATTTTACCAACTCAAATTAAAAGTTAATTAATAATTAATTAAATTATTATTCTTATTTTTGTTTAAATTATAATTTTATTTTTAATGTAAATCGGCATATAAAAAAAGTTTGACAAATTTTCATGATTAGAAAAAACTGCATCTTTTAAGTATACTCTTCTGTAAATAGTTAGTAATTAACAATAATAATTTGTTTAAATCATGCTTAAAAAATAATTATTATGTTTTAAATTTGCATCGGTATTTATGTTAGGTCCGGTAAATTGTAAATTTAGAAAAAATATACCTCTCTATGTACAATATGTAAAAAGTTAGTAATTAACAATAATAATAATAATTTGTTTAAACAAATATAAATTTAAACATTGCACAGTATTTTTACGAATTTATAGCCTGACATTCTCCAAAATGAAAAATTGAATTCGGTTAAAATTTACGACTTATAGGTGACTTTGAACATTAGTTTGTATGTAGAATATAGCCGGAAAATGTGCTTTTTACGGTTGCGCGCAAGGACAAAAAGTTCAATATCTCCTAAAGTTTCAAACCTCGTAAATCCAAAATTTTTCAAAATCGAATTGAGGCTTTTTACTACACTGAGAGAAGTCCGGGAACTAATACGTCCCGTGCAAGGCTTGAGTGATCATTTTGAATATTCTTATGTGAACCTTCGATCGGGACGTCTCAAGCCCCGATAAAAAACGTGGAACGTCCCGAAGCGGGATTACTTACAACTTTTAGTGTCGGCCATGAGTTGTCTCTCACATGCGGAAACAATGTTTGACCGATTCGGGGTGTCTGAGCCCTAGATTTGAGACATCTCAAATGCGACAAGCAGAGTAGCTTATAGCGACGTCTAGCGGGAACTATTAAGTCCTGGACTTCTCTCAGTGTACTTAATCAATTAAAAATTTTTTTACTCCTGAATGAAATGGGAATGCATTAAATAATTTATTTAATGTTTATAAACATTATAAATTAACAAATATTTAATTTTGTTCTTTTTCCACAGACAAAATATTTTTATTTATAATATACATTTAAAATACGGCTTTAACTGAAAAATGGTTTACTTCATTAAAAATATAAATATTTGTTAACTTATAATGTTTATTAAAATCATATGAATTACTCAGTTAATTCCTTTATCATTAAGGAGTTCTTTTTTATGATAGTTAATATAAAAAAAATTGTGTTTAATGAAGTAAGCGATTTATTTGTTTAATAAAAAAAATTTATTTATTGGTTTAAAAAGTAAATAATTTGTTTATAACTAATGTAATTCTTTAAGCTAATAAATTTTTTAATTTTTTGAAAGAATATACATGATATATATATATATTTAAAGATCAAAAATTGTCGAAAATGTTTTAAAATACAAAAGAAACTTGATTATTGTTTATATAATTGTTAATAACAATAATAATTTTTTACTTTTACTTGTATTCATAGAGAGGTACACTATGGCACTCTTACTTATTAATTTTATTTGCACTATTTATTGTTATTTATCATTTTTTGGCTCACTGAATGTTGTTGATTGAATGTAAGGTTGTTATTAAAAAATTCAAAATGTCGGACATATAAATTTTGAAAATTGGTGGATCTCACAAGCTAACAGCAAGCTTATATCATAATCTTGTACCAAGCTTGCAGCAATAGGACATTTTGTTACTTGCCACCAACTTGTTACAAGTTGGCTCTGTAATCTTGCACACCTTGCACAGCAAGATTAATGCAAGTTTGTGGCAAGAATATGTGCTGATTGGGTGATGGATGATGACATTCCGTGACGTCATGTTACAGTTTCAAGTCATGTGGGCATGAATAGTTTACAATGTAAAGTTTGTCGCAGTTTACAAAGTTACAGTTTGGAGATCTACCTGTAAAACGCCCCATATGTATCAACTGTATATTTTGAATTAATTATTATTGTTTACCTATTGCTCCTTTCTGCTGACTATTATTGTGAACCTTGTCTAACACATACAATAAATCTTCTACCTTGCAAACTTGTCAAATTGGATGATGTCCACAATTAATTTTTGTATTTTCAGTTAATTTCTGTGCATCTCCAATATTCACAATATCCTAAAAAAATACTCATTTATAAGATTAGAAGTTTCTGATTTCATAAACAAAACCTACCCTAACAGCAATGTGAAATTTTCATTGACTTGGTGCTTGACTTTTGGATACGACACAAAATACTAGAAAGAGTTTAGTACTTTTGCATAAGAGTTTCAAAAGCAGTCAATGAAAATTTCTATAGTACCTTGCTTGAGAATTTCATTGACTTTAAAAAAAATTGTATATTTCTGTAAAATAAAAAAAATAATTTCCGCTTGTTCACACAGTTGTTCTGAAATTCACTCTTTCATTTACATATTTGGATAATTAATCACACAAACAAAGAATAATTATTGTATCACTTTTCGACGTTTATCAACACTTATGAACGAACCTATAACACACACACATATATTCGCGTATAACTTAAATATAAACACACACTTGACATTTAAAAGTACGTGTCGAATTTTTCTTATATACCACATGGTGAAATTTTTCATGACCTGTGAAATATGCCATTTCACTGAAAACTGAGACTTGCATAACATTCTGTTTTGTGAGAAACACAAAATAAAAAATATTTTTCTGAAAGTCAATTCTTGAAGACAAAAATATATTAACACTATTTGTTTTTCATATAATAATGGTATATTCACATTTGAAATAACCACAAATGGAAACAGACGATCAGCTGTCATTTACCTTGGATAGAAACGCGCAACGCACACTGCGCATGCTTATAAAACTGAACAATTGACTTTTGGTTAAAATTTAAAAAACTAACTGTGTAATAGCTTGAGTCGCATTCGCTAGTGAAGAACTTAGAAAAATCCGGTCGATCTAACACGGGTGCTGAGCTAAGTTTGAGCTATAATTCACGAAAAGATTCCTTCTGTTCAGGTCTCTAATTCCAACTTTGGTTCTTTTGTAAAAGTCTCAGTAATGGTACTTTTAATTCAATCATTAATGAAATTCTGTTAGATGTAACCAATTAATGTTAACTCGGATTTAACTCCGGGCAAGTGCCAAAAACAGACATACTACAATTTTGCTATTAATTAATTAATTAAATTTAGGAGTTAAAATTATTGCCTTTTAGTTTTATTTTTAACAATAAATTCTTTATTAATATATCTTTACTAAATGTTATTAATAGTTTTTTTGTACATACTTTTTAGCATATTTTACATCAAACATCTATTGAAGTGGAAGATTTAAGATCAAAAGTATGTATTTTGTGAGTTTATTATAAAATCATTATTTTTATTCAAATTACATTTTTTTAAAATAGCAGATTATTTTTTAACCTATTCTTTAATAAATATAACATTTGATTAAGTTAAAAGTATCCAAACTTGAAAAAAGAAGATTGCAAGAATCTCTGAATAATCAGTTACTTGTATCTGAAGCTCAATTGGATGAAATAAAACATCTTCGTTGTCTAGTTCAACATGAGGAAAACACACTAAGAAATTTACTTGTAATTTCCTCTAATTCATAAACAAAATGTTGACATTAAAGCAATTTATCTAAAATTAGTTTATTTAATTTGAATTATTTCAAATTAGAGAGAATTGGATCAAATTAAAAATCAACGTGATTCTTTCAAGCGAATAATTGATCAAATGCATAAAGAAATAAGCGAAAGAAATGGAAAATATCAAGAGTTATTTCTATCCTGGCAAAAGAAATCGAAAGAATATGAAACAACTAAGGTATATATTATAAAAATTTATTTATATTTTTTAAATATATTTACAATGGTACATCGATTATTGAGAATGCTCGAACATTGTTTAACAGTATTAAAAAAATTATTTTAGAAAATTCCAAAGTAAAGTTAATCAAAAATACAAATATTGATTATTATAGGTATATCTTAAACCAGGAAATTAATTTAAATGAAATTAAAGGTAAAAGATAGAAAATTTTCTTATTAAATATATTTCTGAAAATTGGTACTTCAATCAATGCTCTTCTGTTTTAATTGTTATATTATTAAAAATATCCTAAATTAAAAGTAATCCATGTAGCTCATTAACCTTTTATCTTAAAAAAGTCAGTTCTTAAAACACACCAATTAAAATTGAGGAAAACGAAGGATAATAGATAATTCATGCGTCCACAGAAACGCAGAAACCTGTTGTTAATCTAAAGTCAAATTTTTTATGTAAGATTCTCTAAAGAAAATAAACAGGAGCGAGACTCTGAGGTAGCACAGCGCTTTATTGCGCAGCACTATATAGTCTGGCGCTTATAGTCCCGCGCTATATAGTTCAGGGTTATATTTATCCGAAATATAGCACCTACACGGAAAGAGGATTATACCTACACGGAAAAAATGTTGTCATATTAGACGTTTCGTCTGTAGCTCTTTATTCATACTATTGCTGATTCCACACTTCCCAGTCGCTCCGCTTTTCCGTGGCGCTTTGCGTGAGATAGAAAGAGACAGAGAGTATATCTTTCTTTTTCTGTCTTGCACGAAGCGCCACGGAAAAGCGGAGCGACTGGGTAAGTGTGGAATCAGCATATAGTTTAGGCACAGGGTCGGCAATTCGGTGGCGCAAAAGTTCTGCTTATCCGCTGAGCCTATACTAAGGATAGTCATAGGTGCAACAAACAGGTCATAACCTTCTTAAAAATTAGAAAGCTTATTAAATGCTTAGGTCCATGAAGCCTGGCACTACAACTTCAATGGATAGACATGGCATTTATGGCATAATTTAGTGCTAATTTATGCCACAAAAAAATTTTGTGCTGCATAAATTTTGCGAAAAACGTGTGGTAGTGCTAACTTCAGCTGAATTCAGCACTTCGGTATGCATATCTCCGAAACTAATATAAGCCTAGGAACCTCTACATTGCGGCATAATTTAGTGCTAATTAAATTCTCTCAGAATACACTGGAACTCCCAAGAGAGTCACTCGCTGAGTCTTATGTGACTCTCTTTGAGAGTGACCTTGACCTTTCAAAAATGAAAACATTAAAGGGGGAGCCTACTTTACATGGTAAAAAAAATTGATTTTTTTTGTTGCTTAAATCTTTCGAAAATACATCCAAGAATATGTACCTAAAGTTTAGAGGCCAATCTAAATTATTTTTCATGTTTTTCGTTGATTTTTGTCGAGTGTAAAAAGTTAAGTAAAAAACCTTGAAGGTTACAACCAATTGTTGAATTGTTATAAATAAACTAGAGGAAATGTAAACAAAATTAATTTTTTTATTTTTCGAAAGTAGATAAAATTTTGTTCAGAGACTTAAAATCGCGATTTTTTATGCAAAATTCGAGCAGATTTATAACGACGGGCCACCCGCCGGGTGGCCCGTCGGAAGCGCGAAAGTTACAGCGCGTTTTCTCGAATTTAACTTTTTACGAAATTTACTAACTCGTGGGCAGGATTGACAGAAAACGCCAGGACCGATTTTAACCACTTCACTGGCAGGGCGTTCCAAATGGCGTTCCACGCGCCGAGGCCCAGACTGGCAAAAACATATACGTATAATATTACCATTCATAATAATAAATAATAGTTATTTATATATGTTATATTTATATATATTATTAATAATTATATTATTATATTATAATATTGTAATATAAATATCTTTTTTTAATAAAAATACAAGTTTTATAGTGTAAAAATTGAAAAAAAGTGGAACGCCATTTGTTGAAAATTATTAAAAATAGCTGATTTGAACGTTCGGAAAAACGTTGAAAATCACAAAAACTAAAATTTTTGTTGTGATAATCTTGTTCCCTGATGTCTAAATTATAGAAATATTGCTTTACAATAGTTAAATGTGGTGTACACTCTTTAAAAAAAAGTGTTTTTTAGGAACGCCATTTCGGTGTTTTTGCCAGTCTGGGCCTCGGCGCGTGGAACGCCATTTGGAACGCCCTGCCAGTGAAGTGGTTAATGAATGATGGCTTGTTTTACTCAGTATTAATCCCTCTTCTACTTGAACTAAAAAAAATTAAAAAATTTTTTTTTTAATTTTGAGAACCAGTTAAAGTCATTATTTTTTTTCAAAAAAATGATTTTTTTGTTTTTATAACTCAAAATTATCGAATTTCACTATTTCTTTGGAATTTTTTAAGTTCAAATAGAAACTACATATGTAAACTTTAAAATTTTTCTTTATTTTTATGTTTCAAACAATAATTGCGGTCTCTATCGTGCCCACCGTTTTTTAAGTCCAGATGTGCACCACTATCAACAATTAATTTTAACTTATCTATTTTTTAATATTTCATGTTAAAAATTTTTCACAAATGCTTTAAATATGTACAAAAACATCTCAAAAAGCCCGGAGGTCTAAGTTATTTTTCTCCTTCCTAAAAAATTCATAAAAAAGCGCTATTTAAAGCCTTCTAAAGTAGGGTCCCCCCTTAAGGGCCGTAGGGTCTATGAAAAGAATATTTGGACGTTAACATGAAAGGGGCCCATTCATTCTATTTATAATTTATGTATATGGTTATAATTTTTTTTTATTTTTTTCAAATTTATATTATAAGTTCAACAAATTTTATTAATACGAAAAGAAAAATTTACATGTTAACTTTTTGTACAATTTTTTCTTCTGATGTAAATATATTCTAAAATCATAATGTAATCAATAAATTTTCAAGTACACATTTTTTTTATCTATTTATAATTTAAAACTGAAAAAATAATAATTTGATTTAAAAGATGAATCATTTTTTAGATAACAAAATTGATAATTCAAAAGTATTTTTTATTTTAGTTAAACTAATATTATTTTTCCGATATTTAGTTCAATTTTATGATACTATAATTAGACAATATGAAATGGAGAAACGAATTTCATATTTGAATAAAATATATTATTTTCATTAATTAAAAATGAATACAGTTTTCTCAAAAATATTAAATTAATATTGGATTAAATCATTACCAAAAATTCTGATCACAGTATAATTTTAAAAAATGTTTAGTATAAATTCTTTTCGGTTTGATAAATTTTATTTAACAGTAAAAAAAATTTAAAACAAAAAATCTTCAAAAATGGTTTCAAATATGTAAATAATCAGGGCCTTAAAGGAACACTTAAAATTTACGCTCCTGCTTTTTGTTAGCTGATTTTGATCCCGCTCATCTGTACCCCCCTGACGTCTTTAAGAGCAGCGACCACAACTGGTGACTCTGTTGGATCGGACTCTCTTGGGAGTTCCAGTGTACATACTTTTCATTTTAAAAATTAACCCCTTGACTCAAAAACTTACCCCCTCCATATGGGTGTGTGATCAAAATGGCCGATCCAATATGTCTGACGAATTTTTATGAAATTTTTTGATATGCTTTAAATTTCTTACTCAGGGTTTTTTTGGGTGTTTGATGACGAATCTAGCATTTGATTTTCAGAACTCAAAATGGCGGATCCAATATGGCCAAAGAATTTTAAAAATATGGTTGGATATTTTTCAAACTTGTTACTTAAAGGTTTTTGTAGTCGCTCATTACGAATCTAGAATTAGATTTCCAAAAGTCAAAACGATCAACAATTACATAATTTTTAATCATTTTGTTCTGTATAACCACTACAAAATAACTGAATTATTTAAAAATAATTTAAAATTTAACAGTAATAAAAAATTAATAAAAATAAATACCTAATAATAAGTAATAAAAAAATAATAATTTTAAAACAATAATTCACTTATTAGTTAATTGCTAAATAACTGAAATTTTCAACATGTCTGACAGAAATTTTCAGTTACTTTTAAATTGGCCAAGCAACGAAAAATGACGGATATTTAAGTCAATTTTAACTAATTGTCAGTGAAATTTCACTGATCTTTAGTGGGATTTTACTAATTCAGATTTAGAGAGTATCGAAGCAGATTAAAAAAGGCCTTTTTTAAAAAGTTGGAAGGGGGTTTTGGTACCTTTTAGTACCAACTAGGCAGTCAATTTGACTCTCTTTCTGTATTTCAAGAAAAGAAAAAAACAAGTTGCGGCGGGCTTCGCCCTCCTCCGTGGCTCTCTCGCCTCAAGACACATTAAAAAAGGCCTTTTTTAAAAAGTCATGTCAATCCATTGAAGTTGTAGTGCCAGCTTCATACTGCTTAAATGCTTTAGCATTTAAAAGTTTTTGCAATGAAAATAATTAGTCTTTATATATAATGTAAAGAATATTTAGTATAAATATTTTATATATTACATAAATATATAAAATATAAAGTGTTAACAATGTATACAGAATTATTGTATTTAACCCTATAAGGACCAAATGTACAAAAATTTTACATGAACTTCGATAGAACTTTTTAGAATTAAAACGAAGTAATAAACATTTTTAAATATATATTTTTTAAATCCCTGAAACCGCTTTTTTGAATGCAACAAAAAATATTGTAAATTCATAAATAAACAAATTACATACAATTAATTAACAAAAAACACGATTTTTTAAAGATTTTTCTTTAGAAATCAAACTTTTTTATAATTTATGGCAAAGAAATACACCTCAAAGGTATAAATATCGCGTCAAAAATGTCCGACCAAAAATGTAGTAACATGGAAAATAAAAAAACAAAATGGCGGATTGAAAATGGCGTTTAAAGTTGACTTTTTAATAAATAATATACACCAGGTGCACATTTTTTCAAATTTTTATCAAATTCATCTGAAATTGGATACTTATAGGTTTTTGGTGGTCGCTGGTTACGAATATGACAGTAGTTTTCAAAAATTCAAAATGGCGGACCCAATATGGCGGACACATTTTTTAAAACTTCTTCGGATTCACATGAAACTGGTTATTCGGGGGTTTTTAGGGTCGATTATTACGAATATGATAGTAGTTTTTAAAAATTCAAAATGGCGGATCCAATATGTCTGATATTTATTCAAAACTTCATTCCTTTTTTTCTAAATCATTTTTTAAAAATTAATCAATAATTTTTTTTGTCTTGTTTGTCAACTGCATTGCCTAAAGCATTTTCAGATTGTGATATTAGAACATTGTTTCATTACAATATGTGCAAATCATGCTTCTGCAAAGAATGTTTTAAATTTAATCATCAAAAGTAAATTTAAAAATAAAGAACTATATTGAGGAAAAAAATGGAAAAATTAAAAAAATAAGACTCCAAGATCTACGATTACCTCCGCGCGGTGAGAGGTGGTAACTTCATTACTAGTAGAGACATTTTGACGGCTGAAGTATGTGCAAAACATGATCAGTGATCCAAAAAACCCCGAGTAACCAGATTCAAGTGAATCCGTTCAAGTTTAAAAAAAATGTCAGCCATATTGTATCCGCCATTTTGAATTTTAGAAAACTACTATCATATTTGTAATCAGCGGCCCCAAAAACCCCCGAGTAACCAATTTCAAATTAATCCGAAAAAATGTTTTTCATATTAAGCAGGTTTCTGTATTCAGGGCGGCTGTGCTGTCGATACTTATGAAAGCCATGAGCTTATAGAGATTTATTTAAGATATTTAATTATTTGTAAATTGATTCGGAAAAGTTGTTAGCTTCTTTCTCATTTCAATATTTGACTACCGACTGATAAATTCACTTTCTATGAAAAAACCCAGTGTGCACGTACTATAACTGTTCTAGACCAAAAAAAGAACAGTGTTCTAGAATAAGTGTTATAATTTTATTATAGAACAGTTCTAGAGCTTTGTTCTAAATTTGTTCTGGAACAATTGTTCTGTATTTGTTCTATAACAGACATGTAACATTTGTTCCAAATTAGTTATAGAATTTTGATGTAACATTGTTCCTACAGTGTTCTAGAACACTGTTACAAAAATTTAATATAACTGTTCTTTTACTATAAACTCGTGTTTATTTTCACTACACGGGAAAATGTTATTATTAAATTGTATAAAAGTATTTTACAAGTGTAGGACAAAATGCGACAAAGGAAAATTTTGTTATCAACAAAACTTACACAGTAAATCTTATTTTAAGATCGGTCTTAAATTCAGCACTGTCTGCTATAATGTTAAAGGATACAAAAATGTTGTATCTTAATTTAAGGCTGCTTTCCTGCTTTAAAATAAGACTTTCTTTTTACTGTAAAATTTTAACAAAACGTACCTATATAAAATTTAGTAAAGTTATATTAAAATTTGTTAAAAGTTTTCGATATTTGATATAACTTTACTAAATAAAGTATAATTTTTATTTAAGTTTAATACTTCTAATATAATAACTGTCTTTCCGTGTATAGTGCAGCCGCGTTTTTGCATGAATTACAAAAAATGTTTTGAATTTAGATACTTAGAAAGACTCGTATCGATAATTCGTGAAAAATTAAATAATTTTTCACTGTCAGCATGCATAAATTTTCAAAATTTTTAAAACCATTATTCACCAAGAATAACATCAAATATTTAATTAATTTATTATCAATTATTAATTAATAGGTATATCATAAAAATACAATAATAAATTATTAATATTAACTAATTAATTAAAATTTGATATTATTTGTAGCATAATTATATATTATTCTTTGAAATAAAAAAAATAAATATATATATATATATATATATGGGCCCGATTGTGAGCCCACGATCGGACAAGGCTTAAAACATGTTAATTTAGTGCAATATTCTTACAAAAAATTTGAAAAAAATTCATTGAAACATACATTGTTGAAAATGAAATTTTATTTTTAAAATTTTAAAAAATATTTTTATTAAAAACTACGTGTGAAAACAAAACTTTTCATTATAAAAACGTCCAATTTGATCAATTTTTGATGCAAAAGCAAAATAATTTCCGATTTGGCCTAGAGTGCCTCATATATAGTTATTTTTTTAATAAGTATGTTACATTTTAATTTATAATTTTAGCGCTGCACATAAAGGTCCCTCAATTCAAAAGGAAGTTGAAGTAAAATCACTTCCAAGCTTGCGTGGCTATGCGGTATGCGTATTCGACTTGTGTCCTCTAGGTCTAGGTTTCGATCCCCCGTGCGTGCGGAATTTTTCATTCTTAGTTTTAAGTGTTCTGTGTATAATTCTGAATATTGTTATATAAAGTATAAGTTCAAATAATTATTAACAATTATAATAATAATTTAGTCATTAATTTAAATAAATAAGATAGTCTGTTTAAATTATTAAAGAAAATAAAATTTTTTTTTCAAAAACTTATTGCAAAAAAAGATATTCTATTAATTATTCATATTTTTGTTTATACTTATAAACATTTATTTGTTCTATGCAACTATTAAATTTCTGCTTGGGTATTATTTATGATAAATCGTTTTTGTTATAGAATTGTTATATATTTGTTCTAAAACAATGTTCTAGTTTTGTTCTAGAATTGTTACAGACTTTTGTTCCTATTTTGTGCCTCCAGGGGGACGACATTTTGACCTGCCTGTTCCTCACTAGTTACAGAACTTGTTCTTTTTTGTTCTGGAATAGTTACAGAATTATTCTGTAACTTTGCACACTGGGAAATTGTATTTTTATTTGTTGGGTAATAAACTTTTTAATTAATTTTGACTTATTTTAATAATTAAAAATGAATATTGAAACTTTGACGATACAAATGACAACCACGGCGACTCAGTTGAAGCGCAAAACATAGAAACTTTAAGGTTAGAATGCGCTTGGAACTTTAAATTTTACTAATAACTTTTAAAGTTTCTGTCCTTCTTCTTTACTTCTCTACTTATTAACGAACAACTTTCTCATAGGAAGTTCAACAGGTCTTAATATTTTTTGGATAAACAAAGCGCTTGAAAACATAAAACTATATTTTTTACATTGTTTTAAAAATAATTATGATTATTTTTGGTTTTAGATAAATGTGTTTTTCTATGCTTCTTATAGTTTTGGAACATTGTGACCTATAATTTCGTTTTCATTTTATCCAAAAATATTAAAAATTAACCAAAATCTCATGAGCTGATATTAAAAACGTCAAAATTTTTTGATTTTTAAAAATGCAATTTTTCCTCATTATTTTAAAAAGACAAAAAAATAGTATAAATTTTATGGAAAAGGTGTAGAATTTTATTCTCTACAAGAAACAATAATTAAAATTGCAATTTAAAAAACTCTTAAAATGCAGCCTACTGGACAACAATTCTTCGGCAGAATTCACATAGAATCCTCTTATTTCACATACAGCCCCTCAATTGTTTATTACTTAATTACTCTCTATAATAATAAAAATTATTTTTTTTGTTGAAAAAATTAAACTAGAATGATTTTTTTATAAATAATCACAATATTTCCGAAAGTTTTCAATGAAATTTAATAAAATTTGGAAGTCTCATACTTGAAATCATGTTTTTCTGACTATCACAGAACAAAACAAAAAAAAAGTTTTTGCCCAAAAAAAGTCAAAAAAAATTTTTGAAACTGTTTTGCCTAAGCGGGTCCGATTTTTGAGTTTTCTTGTCCATAAATAAAATATTCCTTATAATTTTAGCTTTTATTTTAAAAAAAGAAATCGATGGAGACTCAAACAGTTTTCGAGATATTGCAATTTTTGTGGAAGCGCAACAACGTTTCGGTGCCAGCGCGGTGTTAGTGCCCGGGACGCCTCGCACAGTAGGATTCTTACACTTTACTGTTCAAAATTGTCTAGAGCCTACAAATTTTATCCGATTTTGATGTTCTTGGTCTTAAATGAAAGAAGATAAATTTTCTAAGAGTTTCCCAGAGACCCGTTGTTTCAATTTTTAATTGTTTATATATTTTTTTGTTATTTAAAGTTAATAATTTACAAAAATTTTGAAAAAATCGTGTTTATTTTTCCATTTATCACAAAAATTGAAATATCTCGAAAACTATTTGAGTCTCCATCGATTTCTTTTTTTTTTAATGAAAGGTGCAATTATAATGAATATTTTATTAATTGACAAGAAAACTCAAAAAACGGTCCCGCTCGGGCAAAATAGTTAAAAAAAAATTTTTTTGTCTTTTTTTGAGCAAAAAATTTTTTTTTGTTTTGTTCTGTCATAGTCAGAAGAAACATGATTTCAAGTATAAGACTTCTAAATTTTATTAAAAGTTCATTGAAAACTTTCGGAAATATTAAGATTTAAAAAAATTGTAACAAAAAATTCAAAATAGCGTAACTTCAACAAATTTCAAAATTTTCAAAAAAATTTTGGCACACTAGTTTCTAGTATCCAATACTACAATTTCACCAAATTACAGCCTAATCCAAAGACCCCATGCAAAACGCATATTTTCTGGCGGAGTCTTACCCATGCAATACAATATTTTTTGCGAAATATGTGAAGAATTGTTCAAAAAAGATCACTCTTATAAATTAGTTGTAAGTCTAGGACGATATATCGATTGTGGAAAAAAATTATTTAGAGGAATTTTTGAAAAATTCATTGTATTCGATTAATATTTCTTATTCGGAGGTTTTCGGGGTCGCTGATTATGAATATAAACTTAGTTTTTTAAAATTCAAAATGGTAGATTCTTACTCGGGGGTTGTCGGGGTCGCTGATTACGAATATGAACTAAGTTTTTTTAAATTCAAAATGGCGGATCGATAGGGATGTGCAAGTAAAAATTATATCAATCAGCCTTTTTTAAGACTAACAAATGAAAACACTTTAAATTCTATCTCAATTGGCATTTTTAAAAGCCACAAAATATTTATATTGGATTCGCCATTGTGAATTTTTGACAACTAAGTTCATATTCGTAATCAGCGACCCCGAAAACCAACGAGTAAGAAATATTAATTGAATCTAATGAATTTTTCAAAGATTCTTCCGTGATATTGGATCCACCATTTTGAATTTTAGAATACTAAGTTTATATTCGTAATCAGCGATCCCGAAAACCCCCGAATTCATACGCCATCCCTGAGGGATAGGTCCATCGTGTTTTCAACGAAATAGCGTTGAAAGAGCGTTGGAAACCCAACGGTCTATAAAAATGTTGTTTAAACAACAAAATATGATAAACTATGTATTGAAATTTAAGGAAAAAGTATTCGTGAGTCTTTTTATACCTTAGTTTTGCAAAATTAATGAGAAATTAATTAAATAAAAGGTAAAATATGAATAAAAATCGTACAAGCGTGTTTTGAGGAATTCATGTTTAATTTAGAAGAAAGTATTATTGAATATACTTTTTAATACTAAAAAACCCGTGAAAAAAGTGTATTGAGTTGTTTTTAAGTGTTTAAAAATTTTAATAATTAATAAACGTTTATGTGTCTATAATGGATTTTTTGAGTATAAAGCCTGGTTGGCCTGGTGTAGCGAATGGTTTACCGGCAGTGTGTCTCGCGAGTTTCTTCGAGTAACGCCAGATGGCAGAGTAATATGTATTAAAGGTTTGAAATGGAAACTGAACATTTTTGACAGAAAAATACGTAGTGGTTCCGTGCACGTAGAAAACATAAACAGTGCGAGAGAATATGAATTATGCACATAATTAAAGACAAATTATTCATAAAATTCAGAAATTTTAAAGTAAGTTCTGAATATACTGTAAAATAATATGCGCAATTAATATTTGTACTATAATTGATTAAATAAACAATCAAAATAATTAAGTATTTAAATTCTTGACGTTTTAATAAATATTGTATAAAAGTTGTCCAATATTGTTATTCAGAACTTAATTTAAAATTATTACTATTGTCTAATTAATATTAGAAATTTTTTTGGAATCGAGGTTATGTTAACAATTTTCGTATTTAATTTTGTGGATAAATAATACAGTTCGCCCGTTTAATTTACAAATCGTCTACATAGTTTTCTGATGAGTTAAGTAATCTATTTTTTTACTTTCACACATTTTTGCAGCAATCTCTGAATTTTCTTATGAATTAAAAAAAAATAATATAATTCTAATCCTTTTGACAAAATTACCTGATTTCCCTAACAAATTCTCAGAAAGATTATTAAATAATTTTTAGAGAATTAGTTTTATAATTTTTAGATACAATGATACATCTCGAGCGGAAGGCGAGGTTAAAAGGTTAGGTTAATAACTTTTTGGAGGAATGGTAGGCTGATTATGGTCAAGTTGGTAAAGCTTGACCTTTATTTTTAAGTAGGATCGTTTGTACTTGTCAAAACTATGGGTTTTGCGTTAACAACACATAAATATTCCCTTTTAATACATTTATTTAATGATTTAATAATTATATTACAAATAGTTACATAAATGTTACTTACTTTTAGTTACAGATTAGTCGTAGATTTAAGGTTATAGCGCTGGTCGGTATAAGTTTAGTTTTTAAGATGCTGTTTCAATTGAATGAAACTTAGAAAGTTTGTTATGTTACACTTGTGTAACTTTCACAACTTTGAGATTTTTGCGTTTGTTTCAAGAGTTAATACCGCTTCTAAATGTTACTTTTCGTCACTTGCACCTATTACGGAAAAAAACTTGTTTCTAAATGTGAGAAAAGCAACTTGCACAATAATCGAGTAGAATTCTAACTGAAATTGCCGATTAAAGAAAGAATTAGTAAAAAAACTACAATTAATGAGACTTAACACGCAAAATACGACAGTTGATATATTGAAATTATAAATTCTAAGTGTCAAATTGCCTTTCTTGCACCCCTTAGGGAAAGAAACTTGTTTCTAAGTGAAAAACAAAGTTTACTTGCAACTTAATCGAGTACAATTCTAAACCGCAATTGCCGATTAAAGAAAGAATAATAATATCGAATAACAACTGAAGGGTCGCTCGACAATGACTACTGATCTATAAAATCGCACTGGAACTTTTGACAATTTTTGTTGAAAAGACTTTGGCTTATATACGAATGAATTATTAAAAACTGAGAGAGTTTTTAGACAATTATGAGGATAAAAGGTGTCAATTCCCAAGAATAATGCTTATTCCTTATAAATCTATTTATAATTAAGCTTCGAAGAAAGAATCACATCCATCGACAATTGGTCAGTACTTTTACCCCATATATGGAAAAGTGAAGCTCGAGTTACAGTCAGTGACTCCTAGAACTTGGGTTGCGCAAGTAGGTCACAGCATGCGAGTTCGAGCTTACATGTCGCAATGTCGATGCAACGCATTCCTTCCTATTTTGGTCAAGTTTTACCTCTTATATGGAAAAGTAAAGCTCGAGTTACATGCCATGATTCCTAGAACTTAAATTGCGCAATTAGGTCATAGCGAGCTAGTTCGAGCTTACATGACGCAATGTCGATGTAACGCATTCCTCTCTATTTTTATCAATATTTTACCTCTTGCTTTGATTTTCTCTATTTTAAAAATGAGACAATACAGCGAGTATAATGTTTCAATTTCACTTATATCTAAATTTCCGATTTTCAAGTCTTTTTAACACGCGTATTATATGTCAAAATAAGATAATTGCATTCCTTTAGCTTTTTGTTACATTGCAGATACACAAAACATATCCCTTACAATCTTATCAAAAACAAAAATGTATCTGGGATGTAACAGTCCTCCCTCCTTACTCTTTCATCGTCCCGATAAAATTTAATTTTTATTATTTAGATACCTATGTGGAGACTTGAAATTCCGAAATTGACACTGTCTTTTATTGCCCCTATTATAAGATTCATGCAGTGTTCTTGGTGATATTGATATCCTTGCGCTCATCTTACGTTCGGCGGCGCCTAGATAAGAATGATGAAGTGATAATTTGACGTGTTTATTGTGTAGTGATATGTGTTGTTTATGTTTTTTAATCATCTTCTTGAGGTAAGTGTGGATTTCTTCTTTCACAAGACAGTCGTTGACCCTTTGTTTCCCATACAATTTTGTTTACTTCAGCATTTTGCATTCCTATAAATGATGGTGGTGTTCAGGACATCTTTAGTATTTTACTTTTTGAGATGAAGAGCACATCCAGTAAAGAAAGTGAGCATTGTCATTATATTGTGTTGATCTTCGGTCGTTAAACTGTTAGTGATATTAATTTTTTTAAAAATTTTCTTTTTTTTAGTGTCGAACGAAAGAAGATGTGGTGTTAATATTCTAATGTTTCTGCAATCGTTACATGCACTAGCGGCATCAATTCACTATTCCATGTTGGAGATTGGATGCCTTGAAGAAATGGAACGTCCTGGCCGCCGCAGGAAGGGGGAACTTCAAAATTTCCAAGTACACTACCGGTCAAAATTGAGAGACCACTTGCAAAAGTGGCATTAAAAACATGACATCCTTTAAATATTGATAACTTCGTTAAATATTAACGTAAAAAGATTTTAAAGACAGTTTTGGAAGGATTATAAAATTTGCCGTTAAATGATGCTATGTTTAAAACTTATTGAAAAATATAATCAGAGATATGAAGTAATAAAGATAGGTGTAATTTTCATTATCAGTGAATTTTCATTGTCCAACTTTGATAGGTTGCAACTTTTTGAAAAGTGTTCAGAAAAATTTGACATTTGTAGTAAATGAAAGCTTATATTTTTAGCTTTAAAATAAGAGTAAGAAAACTTTATTTTATGCATTGGTTTTTAAGTTATGAGTAAATTATTTTAACCATGCACAAAAGATTTTCAATGCAGTGATTCAACTGTTTGCTCGTCCGGCGTTCGTCTCGCAGGGCCGAAATAGGTTATTGGACGAGTGGCGATTAACGGGGCAACAAAGTTTACAACGAAAATACTTAGATTTAAAATGCTTTTTAACAATATTATAATATATAGAATAAAATAAAAAATTAAAACAAATTAAGAAAATAAATTTATAAAACTTCATTAATAAAATTTACAAATAGAATATTCTACAGAATTTAAATTCACAGTAATTAAATAATTATTTGTCAATTTTTCAAATTGAAATAATAAATAACTAATAATTAATTATATTAAATTAAATTTTAATAATATTAAATAAATAAATTTTGAAATTTATTAATATTCTGAAAAATTTAAATTAACAGTAATTAAATATTTTTTTCTTATATTTTCAAATTAAAATAATAAATAATTAATTATATTAAATTAATTATTAATTAATTAATTTTTAAATTTAATAACTTTTAAAATTATTAATTTTGAAATTTATTTATTTATTATATTAACTTATTCAGCACTTTTTTTAAAGATAAACGAAATTTTATACTTCTTGTCACAGTCGTTTTGAAACTAAATTCCATTTTGTGTGTTAGGTATAATTATATTCTGAAGGCACAAGGTGGATATTAAGACGCAAAATAAAATATATAATTGAGCGTTTCACTTTAAAAAAGTGCTAAATTAATATTAATAAATTTAAAAATTAATTAATTAATAATTAATTTAATATAATTAATTATTAATTATTTTAATTTGAAAATATAAGAAAAAAATATTTAATTACTGTTAATTTAAATTTTTCAGAATATTAATAAATTCCAAAATTTATTTATTTTATTCAATGTTTTATAATATTGTTAAAAAGCATTTTAAATCTAAGTATTTTCGTTGTAAACTTTGTTCCCCCGTTAATCGCCACTCGTCCAATAACCTATTTCGGCCCTGCGAGACGAACGCCGGACGAGCAAACAGTTGAATCACTGCATTGAAAATCTTTTAATGATTGTTGATGTAAGTACATTTTTGTTCATTTCTTCTTTTTCTTCCACTTATATCGGTCCATAAGAAAATGTGGATATCCTAAACAAGAATAATGTTATTCTAATAAATGACGATGGACGCAGGTTCTAAAAAACATGTAGATAAGTTAAAAATTGCACATGAATAACAATAATAACATAATTTTAATTTTAAAATGTCAGAATCCATAATTTTCTTCCCACCACTACAAGGAGAATTGGTACCAGCTTTTACGTTCCCAAAAGAAAAACATAAACGAAATTTCATACCCAAAAGGAATACTCGAAGAACTAACAGCAGAATATAACCTAGACAAACCCCTTCACATGATCGACAAAACCAAAGGCCCCGAATTAAATAGGCTGTGGCAAGTAAAGTGTAAAGTAACAGACAATTAGAAAAATAATGTATTCATTGCAACTGGAAACAGGTGCAGAACAATTAGAGAATCAGAACATTCCGCAGCCAAGATAATTCTGAAAGAATTAAATGACACATATTTCTTGAGTGAAGAAGAAAGACCAAAAAATCTAAAACACAAAATTTATGTAATGTCCCAAGAAGAGCCATCTTCATTAAAACTAAAACTTTTTAAATGGGAAAACTGCTGTGAATATTGTTATAGAAGTGGTCACACAAAAGAACATTGTTTTGGCGTAATTAGAAACAAAAAAATAATAAAAAGAGACAATTTAATAACAAGTACATCCGACAATTCAGACGAATTCTGAATTCTCTTTCTCTCTCTCTGTCAAATCTCTCTAATCATAGAAGCACATTTCTTTATAAAAATGTGTTTCTCTAAAATTTTTAAATTTAATTAATTATAAAAATAATAATATGGATAATAATAACAAAGAATTTTTTGAAAATTTTTTTGTTACATGCTTGTGTTTTTTTCTAAAGGGCAAGAGGCTTTTTTTGCTTTCTTTTTCACAAATTAGAATATAACCTTAAAATAAATATTTCAATTTTTAATTCTGAAATAATTTTTAAAAATTTTATTTCAGATAATTTTTAAAAAATTTAATCCTTTTTGATATCTTTTGTGTGCTGTCTTGTTTTTGGATTATGTATTTGTGAAATATTCATCCCCTGATGAGGAGCCATATATGGCTTGAAACTAGTTGGGATTAAAAAAATAATAAATGTGATCTTTAAAAACCGTAAAATAGGCCTTTTTCATTATCTTATAAATGAATATTTAATGCGGTCAAACAAACAAAAATTATTATTCATATAATTGGTTAATGGTTAATTTATAATGTGTATATATGTATATATCAATAATTATATATTGGATTATAAGTTAGCGAATAATGTGCGCTGGAGGTTATTGGATTGGGAGGTTCGAGCATTGTTGGAGGATAAATAACAAAACTAAGCAAGCAAAAAGAATTTGTGTGAATCAACCAAATACGTTTAACTGAAACTGTTTATTTTGAGTCAAACAAATATTTTTCTCAAAGTGAACAAATTTTTGGTTATATAAAATAAAAATGTTTGGTTAAGTGTAATAACCATTTTGTTAGTACAAATAAACGTATTGGAAAAAAGTTTTTGGTTGAATCAAGCAGGCGTTTGGTTGACTGTATAGCAATGCATTTGTTTGGTTGATTCAACCAAAATTTGGTTGTTTCGAACGGATTTTCTGAATGTACATTCACAAATAAAGTTTTTGACAGGAATTCAATTATTTGAACTAATAGAATTTTTATAGCATTTAAAAACTCATTAACTAAAACAATGTTCATAGGATTCTTATGAAGATTTTAATTCCTTTTAAAAATTTAAAAATAATAAAATGTTTTTGGAAAAATCCAATTATTAAAAAAAATATATTTTTCAATTATTATTCAATTATTCATATTTTCATAGAATTATTGAAGATAAGAAATGTCAAAAAAAGATCAACAAATAATTTTGAAAATTTATTACATATATTTAAGAATTCAAGAAATAATCTTGTTTTTGTAAAGAAATTCACAACAAAATTGTGATATTATAGAGTCGAGAATATTATCAATGATATAATGAAATTCTCAAAATATCAATACACTTCAAGGTAATAGCTATTTCACTAAATATCGGTTGAGTTAATTCTTATGAATGATATTTAATTATTATAAAACTCTTTAAAGTAATTGTTCTATTATAACCAAAAATTTTGAAATTAAAAGAGATAAGCACAATTATTATAAATTGGTTTCTAATAATCTATACAATTTTTACTAACAAATTAATTAACTCGATTAAATTCATAGAAAATTATGTCCAAATTACTTACATTATTTCGAACAGAACCTCAGTTCATCTGTTGTATTGTTAATTAGCATAAGAAAAAAATTTTAATTCTCATAATTCAAAATTGTTTAAATTATTAAAAGTTCAAAAAAAGAAGATATAAAAAACTATAATAATATAATTATAATTAAACAAAAATGTTAAAGTCTGGTGAAGTAAATAATTTGACACTGTAAATTAAGAATATTTACGCAAAATCTTACTAATTAGAGATTTCCATACTTTGGCTCCCTCTGCGAATCGTAAATAATAGTTAAAAAGCTTAACAATTTTTTTTGTAGTATTAATATTGTGTTTTAAGGTGCAAAAACAGTTTTTAATCTTTTAAATATTATGACTGCGAAAAAAACATAAAAGAGGGGCTAATTTTTGCCTTCGCAAACGCAAGTACACCTCAAATGAAAATAGTATTGGTTGAAAAAATGCTAGGACGAGCAGCTAGAATTTCAATATTAATTGATTTTGAAACTTCAGATGACGCTTTAAAAGTTTGTACAAATAATTTATTTTGCCGACGTAGAAAAACTTTATTTTGCTTTAAGACCACCGTGACAGATAAACTGAGGTTCTGTTCGAAATAATGTAAGTAATTTGGACATAATTTTCTATTAATTTAATCGAGTTAATTAATTTGTTAGTAAAAATTGTATAGATTATTTAAAACCAATTTATAATAATTGTGCTTATCTCTTTTAATTTCAAAATTTTTGGTTATAATAGAACAATTACTTTAAAGAGTTTTATAATAATTAAATATCATTCATAAGAATTAACTCAACCGATATTTAGTGAAATAGCTATTACCTTGAAGTGTATTGATATTTTGAGAATTTCATTATATCATTGATAATATTCTCGACTCTATAATATCACAATTTTGTTGTGAATTTCTTTACAAAAACAAGTTTATTTCTTGAATTCTTAAATATATGTAATAAATTTTCAAAATTATTTGTTGATCTTTTTTTGACATTTCTTATCTTCAATAATTCTATGAAAATATGAATAATTGAATAATAATTGAAAAATATATTTTTTTTAATAATTGGATTTTTCCAAAAACATTTTATTATTTTTAAATTTTTAAAAGGAATTAAAATCTTCATAAGAATCCTATGAACATTGTTTTAGTTAATGAGTTTTTAAATGCTATAAAAATTCTATTAGTTCAAATAATTGAATTCCTGTCAAAAACTTTATTTGTGAATGTACATTCAGAAAATCCGTTCGAAACAACCAAATTTTGGTTGAATCAACCAAACAAATGCATTGCTATACAGTCAACCAAACGCCTGCTTGATTCAACCAAAAAATTTTTTCCAATACGTTTATTTGTACTAACAAAATGGTTATTACACTTAACCAAACATTTTTATTTTATATAACCAAAAATTTGTTCACTTTGAGAAAAATATTTGTTTGACTCAAAATAAACAGTTTCAGTTAAACGTATTTGGTTGATTCACACAAATTCTTTTTGCTTGCTTAGTTTTGTTATTTATCCTCCAACAATGCTCGAACCTCCCAATCCAATAACCTCCAGCGCACATTATTCGCTAACTTATAATCCAATATATAATTATTGATATATACATATAAGGGGAAATCTCACGGAATGGCGACAAATTGGGTTCTGAGATATATTTGCCACAAAAAGCTTCCATATTACTAACCCACATTTTTATACATTTCCTAATACTATATCGAGACTATACGATATAAAAAAATTCTTGTTAGTAAAAATTAAAGAAGTATGCACCTGATTTATTCATTAAAATTATAGAAATTAAGAGATTCTTGACGGAAATCGCATAAAATCGAATTTTCACTAAGCGATAACTTTTTGAGCAATTTTTTTTAAGTTTGGGATTTTTTGTCATTTATCTATAGGTCGTGAAGGGTAGAAAAAGATAAATTAGGCAAGTGTGCCAATTATAATATTCGAGATAATGAGCTGTTTATATGACTGTAATTGCATTTTCACCTTTTTCTGAAAATCATTAATTTTCTTATAATACTTGTTGAGCGATCATTATTTAAAATTCGCCAATATATTATTTATATTTTTAGGTATTCAGAAAAAGAATTATAGGTGGTAGAACATTGTGTCACTTAAAACATCTATGAAATCGTTCTGCGAAAACGCGCCACGAGTGCGTAACTCGTTGTCAAAAAATGGTTTTTTGACGAGCACAAGAAATTATATTTAAAAACATGTATTCCCCTTCGTGTAATATATTGGTTTAGTGTTAATAAATATTTGTGCAAAATGCTCACCCTTAAAAAAAATATTTGTGATTGATATTGAATAATTTTTGTACGAGATAATGTTACTTAGTCAATTACAGTGCTATTTTAGGAAAAAATAAATATGAACTATATCGCGTGTAGATTTTTGATAAATGTAAGTTTAGGTAGATAATGGAAAATGTTTTTTGAAAGGTTGTAAAATATTCTAAATTCTTGAAAATAAATACGTTTTACCTGCACTATCATAACCATAAATATGAAAAAATAGTTTAAATAAAGTCGTAATTAATAAATATCAATTACGCTGGTTAAAATATACTTCTATTTGGTCGAAGAATAATAATTTATGGTAAAAAAAATGTGCCACTAATTTGAAAAATAAATTTTTTTATAACAAACAGTCCCCATTTCGTGAGATTTCCCCATATACACATTATAAATTAACCATTAACCAATGATATGTATAATAATTTTTGTTTGTTTGACCGCATTAAATATTCATTTATAAGATAATGAAAAAAGCCTATTTTACGGTTTTTAAAGATCACATTTATTATTTTTTTAATCCCAACTAGTTTTAAGCCGTATATGGCTCCGCATCAGGGGATGAATATTTCACAAATACATAATCCAAAAACAAGACAGCACACAAAAGATTTCAAAAAGGATTAAATTTTTTAAAAATTATCTGAAATAAAATTTTTAAAAATTATTATTAATGAAGATGGCTCTTCTTGGGACATTACATAAATTTTGTGTTTTAGATTTTTTGGTCTTTCTTCTTCACTCAAGAAATATGTGTCATTTAATTCTTTCAGAATTATCTTGGCTGCGGAATGTTCTGATTCTCTGATTGTTCTGCACCTGTTTCCAGTTGCAATGAATACATTATTTTTCTAATTGTCTGTTACTTTACACTTTACTTGCCACAGCCTATTTAATTCGGGGCCTTTGGTTTTGTCGATCATGTGAAGGGGTTTGTCTAGGTTATATTCTGCTGTTAGTTCTTCGAGTATTCCTTTTGGGTATGAAATTTCGTTTATGTTTTTCTTTTGGAAACGTAAAAGCTGGTACCAATTCTCCTTGTAGTGGTGGGAAGAAAATTATGGATTCTGACATTTTAAAATTAAAATTATGTTATTATTGTTATTCATGTGCAATTTTTAACTTATCTACATGTTTTTTAGAACCTGCGTCCATCGTCATTTATTAGAATAACATTATTCTTGTTTAGGATATCCACATTTTCTTATGGACCGTGATAATAAGGATTAAACTTTCTTTTTACTCCTTCTCTCAAGACATATGCTTTGTCACCTACTTTTCCTGGGAATGGTTTGATAGATTTATCATACCATTCTTTAGATTTTAGTTTAGCGTTTATTAGATTTTTAGCTGCCAAGGTTCTAATTTCAATTAGTTTGGTAACAAGTTGAGTTAAATAAGAACCATAAGTTTCTAGCTTAACTTCTTGAGGAAATGAACTAGGAGAGCGAGCAATTTTTTCAAAAACTACCTCGTATGGGGTGAAGTTAGTAGCTTCATGTACAGATGTTTTGTAAGGAAACATTGCAAAGGTTAATAGTCTGTCCCAGTCGTCATAGTCTTTAGAATATTGTTTTATATAATCTGCTAAAACGGCATGGCTACGTTCTAAGCGCCATTTGTTTAAGGCCTATAACCAGAGGTTGTGACTTGCTGAACTTTAAAAAGTTTGGATAGTTTTGACATCAATTTGCCAATGAAAGAAGTACCTTTATCGGTTAATATTACTTTTGGGACTCCATATACTGAAAACAATTCTTTTGCAACAGCATGAGCAATGGTAGTTACTGAAATATCTGGAATTGCAACGGCTATACAATATTTGGATAAATGGTGAGGATATGACAATTTCCGTCAGGGGTTGTAGGAAACTTTCCTACTGTATCTAATGAAACTTTGTCAAAAACGTCTAGGGGTGTGTCCGTTATAATCATAGGTTCCCTAGTCTTTGCTCTAACTAATTTTTGTGTTTGGCATGTGGGACATCTTCTAACAAATTCTGTCACCTGTTCCTTTAATCGTGGCCAAAAAAACTTTTCACGTATTCTTCTATATATCTTTACTATTCCTTTGTGTCCTGCTATTTTACTTTTATGAAATTCACTTATGATATCTTTTCTATTTTCCTCTTTAGGAACAGATACTTGTCCATAACACATAGTTATATTAATATTATTATGATAGAAAACTGATTCAATAATTTGTCTTAATTCTACTCTTAGCAATTCATCCGTAAAGTCTACGTGTCGAGAAATTCTTATCTCTTTTGTCTTTTCATTAGATAGAATTATTTTAAAATTCTGCACTCCTAAAATAATGTCTTCCTTCAATAGTGAATCATAGTAATTATCTTTTACTATTATAGAATATACATTATATCGTCCTCTAGGGGTTACAAGAATTTGTCCTTTTGTAGGATTTTTATTTTTTTATTTCTTCGGGATCTATTATTGCAATGTCAATGAGTAATCGGCTTATTGGAGTCGTGAACTCGCAATCGGCTGATAGAAAATGAACAGAGTTATTTCGATTATAAGTAAGATTTTCTCTGTCATTCGTGATATTTGAAGATTCCTCTGATATTCTTGAATAATTCGGAGGCGAATTTGGAGGAATGCTGTTTATAGTATCAAACTTATTCCCTTGTGTTTTGTTGTTCTTGGATTCTTCTTCATCTTCCTCTTCTTCGTCATCTTTATTTTCTTCTTTGCTTTCCTCTGCTTCATTATCTGTGGTTTCCTCTTCTTCATCATCTGTGTTGAGATCTGTTGCATATACTGAAGTGTGATCAGTTGTTGACATAGCCTTTGGAGTTTTAAAAATTACTGGTGTGTTGAGTTCTGATGTTGATGGTCGGAAAGTAACATTTTTGATTTTGTTTTGTCTATTTTATTTTTCTGTGGTGTTTGATGTATTGGTTGTTCTGGTTCTATTGTTTCTGTAATTGACTTTTCAATATTGAAATTCTCTGTTTGATTTTTCTGCCACATAGATTCACCTTTAGCATAATCCCAATAAAAGTCTAGTTTTTGTGAAAATTCTGAGTGGTCTCCGGGAATTAATTTATTAGCTGCTTTATGAACTGATTCGTCATTGTTTCCATCTGAGTGTATAATCCAATCTCTAGGAGATTGTGGTGATTCTATTAGCCAGTCTTCATGTTGTTTTAAGGATTGATCAAAACGTGATATAGAATTTCCTAAATCTTGAGCTATTTCCTTTCTGCTTAAATTCATTGTGTTGTTTTCTTCTTCGTCAGAACTTTCTTCGCTTTCACTGGCTGGTGGTTCTACCGTTAATACTGTTTTTTCTGGGCTTGGAAAATATACAATTTTGGGTAACAGTTCGGGAGGTGCACTTTTAGGTCCAGACATATTTTTTATAGCTGCTGGCGGAAGTTTCAAACTTGGAAGCATATTTCTACTAGGCTTTTGAATAGGAGGATTAGGTATCTCTATATCCTCGTCTGAGTCTTTGTCTATAGTTATTACTCTAGGTTGCGTTGCTCTTCTTTGTGATACTCTTGATCCGATTGTACTTTGATTTGAATTAATTTTCGATGTAGATGGCTTTAAAATTAATTTGGTAGGTTGTAATTTTGGTTTCTGAGGATTTTCATATATTTTTGTCGGTGATTTAATTTGTTTCTTTGGGTTTTTGTCACCATTTTTATTGATTAAAATGTTTACTTGTTTTTGCTCGATTTCGGTTTGGGAATTTTTTGTAATTTCTTCATTGACATTTCTGGAAAGAGCATCTGCGTTTGTGTTTAGCTTTCCTGATTTATGTTGGAATTCATATTCGTAGTCTCTTAACATTAATCTCCATCTAATTAATCGCTGTCCTGGATCTTTTATTGTGTCGATCCATCTTAATGGTTCATGGTCGCTTACTAAAGTAAATTTCTTTCCATAGATGTAGGGCCTAAAATGATGAACTGCATACAGAACTGCTAAGCATTCCTTTTCAGTTGTGGAGTAATTTATTTCTGGTGAATTTAATACTATAGAAAGATACGCAATAGGAAGGTCGAATACAACTTTTTCTTGACTCAACACTGCGCCTATAGCAAAATCCGCTGCGTCTGTTGTTAGTGTGAAAGGTTTCTCATAGTCCGGATATTGTAAAATTGGACTAGTACACAAAGCTTTTCTTAGCTCTTTGAAACTTTCTTCTTGCTGTTGTTTTCACTCGAATTTTACTTCCTTTTTTAGTAAATTAGATAATGGTTTAGCCTTTGCTGAAAAGTCTTTAATAAATCTTCAATAATATTCCGCTAATCCTAGAAATTGCTTTACATTAAGTGTCGTTTTAGGCCTAGGAAAATTTTTGACAGCTTCTATTGTTTTAGGGTTGGGTTTTACTCCTTCACTACTTATTATATGCCCTAAATAGGGTACTTCTTTAAAGAGGAATTCGCATTTTTCTGTCTGCAGTGAAAGATTGGCACCTTTTAATCGTTGTAGTAATTGTTTTACCTTTTTGCCGTGTTCCTCTAAATCATTCGCATAAACCACGATGTCATCTAAATATACGAATAATTCAACACCTTGAAGTCCTGATAAAACTTAATCCATTAGTCTTTGAAACGTTGATGGTGAATTTCTTAATCCCATGGGCATTCTTATGTATTCGTAATGTCCGTGCGTAGTGGAAAATGCTGTTTTTGGTCTATCAATGGGATCCAATTCAATTTGATGAAATCCACTGGCTAAGTCAAATACAGAGATTTATTGAGCGCCTCCAATAGTGTCCAGTATGCTAATTATATTCGGCAGAGGATAAAAATCACTAATTGTCTTCTCATTTAGCGCCCTAAAATCGATCACTATTCTCCACTTCTTCTTACCAGTTCCATCGATTTTTTTTGGAATTATAAGCAATGGGGAGTTATATGGAGAACAGGAAGGTCCTATGGCTCCTTCTGATTTCATTCTATCGATGACCGCTAGACCAGTCGCCCTGTGAAAAAAGTGGTCATTTTTTGCTGCGCGTTATAAACAATTTTGAAGATGCCAAAAAACAGTTTTTGGATGACCGTTCTTTCCCATCAAATTATGGGGGAAAAAGTTGTAAATGAAAGTTATAGCGCTCGCAAATACCTTTAGAATAATGGGCCATATGTTAAAATTGGTCCATTTGTTTACTTGCAAATGAATTTAAAACACTAAAAATGGCACTTTCTTATTTGTTTAATAACTTGAACAAAAGTTATAAAATTCTTTCGATATTCTCTAAAAATGTACCTCTCAAGACCCTCAAGATGTGTGCCAAATCTGAATAAGATTCGATACATAGTTTATGAGAAATTCCATTTGTTAACTAAAAACATGATTTTTTAAAATGGAATTTCTACATTTTTGTCCGGATAAAAATTAATTTTTTTTTGTTGGGTTTTCTTCATGAAAGGCCAATCTATCAATCACAATTTGAAGCGAATTGAATTTTTACAAGAAAACTGGTTTTTGGGGGGGAGAAATTTGTGGCTTATAAAAAAAAGAACACCACATCAACAATTTTTGTGTTAACAATTTGGCATAAACGTTATTTAAATACTTATTCTTTCCTGCAAATTTTGCAAAAAAATTTTTTTTAATTATTAATTTTTTGACATTATTTATAAATTTTTCAAAAAACAAATAGAAAATTTGAATTCCTGAGAAAGTTTTAGCCCAGTTTTAAAAAAATGATCAAAATTCATCAATTTGTTTGAATGTTATGACAACTTTTACGAATTTGAAAGTTTGAATTCAACTTTAGCGCGAGCGACTGATGATGTCCCCCACTATGCATCCTAGAGCAGCTAGGCTGCTCAAACGTTACATTTAAACGTTGCATACTTTTGAATAATATTTTTACGAACAAGAAGTGCATAGATGTTTAGATTGATTTTTTTATAATTAGTATGACTAATCAACTAAATAAATAAAAATAAAAAATATTAATAATTAAATGCTCATGAATTTTTTGAAGAAATTTTGTGTTGAACCATATGTGTAGGGGTTAGTTGTTCTCCTGGAAGATGGAAACTGTCTGGAAATTCTTTAACTAATTGTTCTACATGTTCTTTTTCTTCTCTATTCAAATGATCTAGTCTTAAATATTCTAAAATATCTGAGACTCTGTTTGATGATGGTATGTATTCTTCTTCTGTAGAGTAATCATAGGAGTCTTCACCTGGTAATTTATAGAATTCAAAAGGTATTAACTCTTGAGGTGGTATATCAATTTCTGCGTCTTCAGATGTCATATTTATCGCGTAAATATGGCAAACTCCATCGTGATTTGTTACTACTCCTTCACCTAATAATAATCCTTCGTCGGTTTTTATTAAGGGTAACTATCCTTCTTTTAATTCAGGATTAGAACATCGATAGGTATTACTTGTCTCGTTCTGGCTTTAATAGTTACACTTTTTCTTTTATTGGCTTTGTTTTCTACTAACGCTTCTCTAGCTGCTACTGATTCTTTATCTGTGAAAAATATAGGTTTTATAGGGTCAGAGTGTGTGACAATGGTGTTATGCCAAAATGAAATTTCAACTTTTTCTTCACGTAGGTACTCTCGACCTAGAATACCGTCGGATTCTATAGGGAAATTGGTAGATACTACTTGGAAAGTTATTTGCTTTGTCTTTATTTCCACCTGAACGGTTCCCAATGTTAATAGTTTTATAGGAACAATTCCGGCTATGTCACTATGTGTATAGCTTCTTCTTGAATTATTCTCAATTCCGGAGATATTATATTTTCTTTAATTATATTCACATCAGCACCTGTATCTATTAATAAGATTTCTAATAATTTTTGGAAACTTAGAGAATTAATTACTATTAATAGAGATTCTCTGGAGTTTGTGGCGTGGAAGATGTGTTTTGTAATGAAAGAATTCTCGCGTTGACTGGACCATATGGTGGATACGGATTTCTCAATATACCTGTAGGAGTAGGTGATTGAGAAAGATATCTCGTTTGATCGTTAGGATATGATAATTTTACTCTATTACTGGGACTTCTTTCTCGATATCTATAATTTTGAGGTCGATATCGTGAATAATGATAAGCATTATAATCAGGTTTATCACTGTCGTGACGTTGTTCAAATTTCAATGCAATCTCGAAAGTATCGTTAAGCTTTTCAGGATTTCGGGCTTGTATTATAGTGGCCATAGCATCTGGAAGTCCTTTTATGAAAGCTTCTAAAGCACAATAATTTAGGGGTTGCATTTGGGTATTAGCGCTAGTCGCTCCGTATGAACTAGCTAGTGTTGCATATGCTCCTGCTAATAATTGGGACAGTCTGTCATAAAACTCACTAACATTTTTATTTCTGTTCATACGAATTGTGGATATTTCCTGTAAATACCATGCATATGATTTATGAGTAGAAAATCTTTGTTTTAAATGATCTATTAATTGTTGAATGGTTCCGAAAAACTTACCATGAGTACTTTTTCTAGCAGCACCCTTTAATTTGGCAAGAACAGAATTCAAATACTGATCTTCGCAGTGTTTAGGAATAGTAGATTCAGCATTGAAAACATCTTCTATAAAATCTTTTACGGGCTTATTATGACCGTCGTAAAAAGGAATATTCATTGTACCTTGTTGTAACGCAAAACATTCAGCCATTGAATTTACCATAGTATCATGATTTGCACAGGCACACAAAAAAAAAGTTGTCTGTTTTTTGAACCAGACATACATATCTTATAGTATTTTTGCCCGCTGAAAACGAATCTGAAGTCAGAATTGCTCCATCACCCTCAGTTTTTTTTTAAATCGACAAAACTACCCTTAAATTAAAGTTTTAAAGTAAAAAAATTTGAATAACAGATTTCTCTTTAAAACAAAACAATAAATTTATCTGCTTCTGCTACAACAACTCAGAAACAATGTCAACATTGCTTAAACACCCTTTGTCTTTCATTAAATCGAAAAACTACCCCTAAAGTGTAAAAATTCAAAATTATAATATAAAAACCCACATTGGTTTTCAAAACAACAAAATAAATTTATGTACTTCTCTTTCAAAATTTCAAAAGCAATATCAAAATTACTTTATCACCCCCTGTGTTTTTAAATTAAAAAAACCACCCCTAATATGTAAAAATTCAAAATGTATAATTAAAAAAATGAAAAATCACATTGTTTTTCAAAAAAGAACAATAAATTTATGTACTTCTCTTTCAACAACTCAAAAGCAATGTCAAAATTGCTTCATCACCCTCTGATTTTTTTTGTTTAAAAAACCTACCCTTAAATTTATAAAATAAAAATTTAAAGTAAAAAAAAATTAAAAACCACATTGTTTTTTAAAAAAGAACAATAAGTTTATGTACTTCTCTTTCGACAAATTAAAAGCAATGTCAAAATTACTCCACCCCCTCTGTTTTTTTATAAAACTACCCTTAAATTTACAAAATAATAGTTTAAAAACAAAGGGTGGAGAAGTAATTTTCACATTGCTTTTAAGTTGTTGAAAGAGTAGTACATAAATTTATTGTTCTATTTTGAAAAACAATGTGCTTTTTAATTTTTTTTACTTTAAACTGTTATTTTGTAAATTTAAGGGTTGGTTTTTTAAACAAAAAAAGCAGAGGGTGATAAAGCAATTTTGACATTGCTTTTGAGTTGTCGAAAGAGAAGTACATAAATTTATTGTTCTTTTTTGAAAAACAATGTGGTTTTTAATTTTTTTTTACTTTAAATTTTTATTTTATAAATTTAAGGGTAGGTTTTTTAAACAAAAAAAATCAGAGGGTGATGAAGCAATTTTGACATTGCTTTTGAGTTGTCGAAAGAGAAGTACATAAATTTATTGTTCTTTTTTGAAAAACAATGTGATTTTTCATTTTTTTAATTATTCGTTTTGAATTTTGACATTTTAGGGGTGGTTTTTTCAATTTAAAAACACAGGGGGTGATAAAGTAATTTTGATATTGCTTTTGAAATTTGAAAGAGAAGTACATAAATTTATTTTGTTGTTTTGAAAACCAATGTGGGTTTTTATATTATAATTTTGAATTTTTACACTTTATGGGTAGTTTTTCGATTTAATGAAAGACAAAGGGTGTTTAAGCAATGTTGACATTGTTTCTGAGTTGTTGTAGCAGAAGCAGATAAATTTATTGTTTTGTTTTAAAGAGAAATCTGTTATTCAATTTTTTTTACTTTAAAATTTTAATCTAAGGGTAGTTTTGTCGATTTAAAAAAAACTGAGGGTGATGGAGCAATTCTGACTTCATATTCGTTTTCAGCGGGCAAAAATACTATAAGATATGTATGTCTGGTTCAAAAAACAGACAACTTTTTTTTTTGTGTGCCTGTGTTGTGGTTGTGAAGGTTGCGCCACTCGCTCCTTCCGTATCATCATCATCATTACCCTTTTGATGTTTATTCTTACGAGTCATATTGATGTTAATTTAAAATAATTCGTTAATAATATAGAATGAAAAGGGGAGTCCTAAAACTCCAATGATATCTGAATTGTCGTTATATATTATTGTTTGAAATTCTACTACCGTATTATTAATGCAAACTTTTGTCTCTCCGTACGTTCGTAAAGTACCGTCCCTCAAAAAGTATTTTATTATACGATTGACTCCTAAAAAGGGATTAATTCTGTCTTCTTTAATAATATTAATAGGTAACGATGGATCTAGTATGAATAGACCCTTGTTACATGTGAAAAATGAAGATTTTAGTAATAATAGTGGATACAATTCGCTATATTTGAGTAAAAGTTGAAAGTATGAACTCATCAATTAAATTATACAATCCTTTATTATAATTTTACTCCAATGTAGTTGTGAATTGTATTTAATTTTAATGATATTTATAAGTTTGTTTAAATAATTATATTTGATGAATTATTTGGCTTATTTAAATTAAATGTTGAGTTATGTACCAAATTTTTAGCCACTAAATTATTGAAAATAAGGTTACAATGAAAAGTGTTGTTGATAGTATCACACAATACATATAATATATAGTGGATAAAAATGTAAATTCACTAGGATCTGTATTAAGGAAGGGTGATCCTAATATACCTGTTAACTCTGGTTGATTTAGATTAATGAAAGTCTTAAATTTTATTGCTTTATTAGCAATTACTATTTTTGCCTTTCCGGATGTAATAAATGATCCGAAATTTATTGTGTATTTTTCGTTTCTGTTTATTTCAGTATCTGGAGTGAGTTTACTTTCGTTTATTAAATTAATATCTAAGGCAGGATTAATTAAATAGAGTCCTCTATTGTTTATCAAGTTTTTAGAAGAAATCTGGATTTTTTGGATAAATTTTTTAATTGAATGAAACATTGTTAACATGTTTACTCATGAGAAAATTCTGCGAATAATGGAGGATCTTCTGAATAAATTATTTCTTAAGAAATAAGCTACACAACGCCTTATTCGCCTTCGAATTGACAATTCACGTCTCTAAATTTCTCTTTCATAAATAATTGCTATTCTTTCAAAATACCTAGTTTTTAAATTCTGATCTAGAAATTGTGCTTCTAATATACCGATAATTTCAGAATCAGATTGGAAAGCATCAACTTCGAATCTTAAAGAAAAATCGCTAAATTCTATTATGGTACTCCCAATAGTTCAATATAAACAAATGAGCCGCCGGATCGTAGAAGGGCACGTAAATTTTTCTCGGCCGAAATCGAAGTCCCCTGGACATCCAAAATTCGACTTTCGAATTTAAATATCTCATGTACATATCCTTATTGGAAATTTCATTGCGCATCTTTTTTTATTTAAAATTTTTATTGTATCTATTACTGTTTTCGAAATATAAGAAAAAAACTGTTTTTTTAAAGAGCGAAATTTTTATTGTTTTTTTCATTTCAACTCGCGATTACTCAGTCAATTTAATGAATTTCTTAATGAAACAAAAACGAAAATACGCGTTATTTTATCCTGCGAGTGACTAAAAAAGAAAAATGATGCTTTAATTATAAATAAAAAAATTATTAATTTTTTATTGAGATATTGGAAAATTCGTAACTTGAAATTTTCACTAAGCGGGGAAGTTGAGCAAATTTTGAGCAACAAAAAACTTTCAACGAGAAAGTTTTTTATTAAGGTCTAAACATGTTTTTCCCGAAAGATACAGTTCAATTAAACAATTAGTTAACAAATCGACGCCTCCCGTTCATATAATGCTTATTGAAAAGCGAATGCAAGATGATTCTTATTCACTTTTTGGTGCAAGACAATGCTTATTCGATTTTCCGTGCAATAAAATGCTTATTCAAAATTGTGTGCAAAACAATTGCCACTGACAGAACAATAAATGTAACCCTAAATCTTCCTATTAATATCAAATTGCAATTAAATATCTGAGAATTTCAGTACGTGTCTATTGTTATAAGAAACTTTAAACACGGATCCTATCACACGTATTAAGAAATATTGTTTAAGCAATTGCAATTATAAATTATACTGAATTGAAAATTTTATTAAATTCATAGAATAAGCTAATTTTAGAATGTACATTTTCGCATAGAATTTCAAATAGCATTTTATTGCACGGAAAATCGAATAAGCATTGTCTTGCACCAAAAAGTGAATAAGAATCATCTTGCATTCGTTTTTCAATAAGCATTATATGAACGGGAGGCGTCGAAATGGCGAATGTTAAAAGTCGTTGGCGGCTGAACGCCCAGGGCGCGTATCTCACCTTATAGTAAGCTGGAGAGTTTTATTCTGCGTATACATAATACGGGTAAGAGACGCATTATCATGAAATAATGCAGGGAGGTATAGTATATCAAAGGAACTCGGAGAATCTTGGGGTGCATGTAGCTCAGTGGTCAGAGCAGTCTACCGGCAATAGAAAGGTCGTGGGCTCGTATCCCACCATGCTAACCAATTTTTTCTGAGTTCTTTGATAATTTTGAAATTATTAATTAATTTCGAAAAAATGATTTTTATTGCAATTTTTTATTTCTGTTTAATAATTGCTCCGTATTAGACAATAATTTTTCGAAAAACATAGAAAACTCTTGATTTGAATTCAATTTTCTTACTTCTAATAAATTATCAGTATATTCAACTTGTTTTTGTTGAAAGCGTTTTTGATTTCTTTTTCCTCCTCTATTTCTTGTTTTCTCGTTATTATTTTGCATGATCTTAGCCTGCAATAAAACACATTTTGTCTTTAGTTATAAAAGTTTTGTTTTGATAAATTTATATGCAATTAGTTTATTTGTTTATGGAATTTCTGTTAAAAGAAAACCTTCTATTTCTTTAAGGTTAAAATTCGCCGATCGGCGTAAAAATAACTCTAAAGGAAACCTTAAGTTTAACAAAATTTGAGGAGTTCCTTATTTTAACAAGTCCGCCGATCAGCGTAAAATGATAAAATCAAGAACTTGTGTTTTAATAAAGTCAATTGTCCTAATAACAAATTCGCCGATCAGCGTAAAATGCTAATAGTAAAGTCGAAATTCGCCAAATAGCGTAAGAACGATTTTGTACAACTTATTCTTTATTATTTTAAGTGATTGTTGTATAATATGTATTGTGTGATTAATAATTAACTTGAAAAGAGTGTTGTTAGAGTGTCCACGGCTGTCTTGAAGCTAGGAAAATCCATGCAAAAATGACGAGTAAAACTGGACCCGGGAATGTATTGGGAATGAAGTAAATATTACAAATCTGTTTGATTTAAAATCCTAGCTGATCGTTTAAGCGAGATATTGCATAATTTTCGATAATTGCGAGAAAATGTTAACTTACTATTTGAATTATTTTACATTAAATTTTAAGTATTAACGGTTAAATTAGTTAAAAAAAATTTTATTGAATCAAAAAGTTGTAACTTTTTTACATGATGTATTAAAAACAAAAAATGCAAATTTAATTGAAATATTTAAATGTGTTGAGAAGAAAACTCAACAACTGCTCTTTTCAATCTTTCCGCATACTTTGCAAACAGTTCCTTGCCGCCTACCATAGAATTTACTTTATATTTATTCCATGTCTTCAGAAAAGCATGATGAACACTTTCGCCCGTCTGTTCGGATTAAATTCCTAAGCCGTCAGACCTACATAAAAATTGCAAGCATTGAGCAAGATGATCTAGAAGTACATGTATCTTAAGAGTTTCAGTCATTTCGGTAGCCTCATAAGCTTTTTTTACGTTGCTTATTTCAGAACAAAAGGAACAAGTGCGTATTGGGTGTGACCTTCATAAATTTGCGGATATAACAATTTATCTGCCTCGGACAAAAATTTTTTACAACCATTTCCTTCAATTACTTCACCATGGTATGATTTCGAGATGATCCCAAGTTTTCTGGACCACAAAAGAGCCTTTTCACGAACAACAAGACGCACTATTCCATTTCAAAATAAGTTATTAACAAATCCTTAAAGAATATGTAATTCTGGAATAATACACTTCTCCAATACACAGAGATCATCAGATTTATCAAATAACGATGCATTTACTGTGCTATGATAATTTGGAGCAAGTGTTTTTTTCCCGCGTCACAAAATGCTTTAAAGTCATTTTTTAATTGTCCAAATGTTTTCAGTTCTCGTGACTCTAAATATGAATAATCTATTTTTTTCCTTGAAGTTGAATTTTTTTTTCGTCCTCACTTGAATTTCTTAAAGTACGCAGACATACGCAACAATATGGACATGGGAACTATGCAGTGGCGGATTGTTGACCATTTACCATCAAGATTAGCTTGAAGTCAGCAACGAATTTAAACGGAATATTATTTAATTTAGTCAGCTCAAATAAAGATTACAAGTTTTCATACGTCTCCTTGATTTTTGGAACTAAGCACAAAATTATTAAACGATTAATACTAGTCAGTTTGCCTTTTTTCAACTTACTGCGCCTTTACAATAACGTCTTCGTTTTTTGACAGGATAATCGGGTTCAACATTTTCGTCCGCTTCATCATCGTCATCAACTTCTTGTCCGGTATTGTAATTGTGTAGAATTAAAGTTAAGCAAATTTTAAAGAAACCTTGCCCACCATCTGCAAGAACTTCAATATGATAATCTCCAATTAAATTCCGGTGTTCAATAATTCTTGAAACTATCTTTTCGGCATTGGCATACACAACGGGCCTTTTTTCTATGATATCTTTTACACCTTCTACGTCAAAGTCCCTTAGTTCGTATTGGGCTAGCTCCATGCCTAAAAAATCAAAATTGTACACTAGTTCTTCGATTTTGTTGAAACTTTGAAATTTTTAAGTGGAATACATGCCAGTAAAAAGCCTCAATCCGATTTTGAAAAATTTTGTATTTACGAGGTTTTTAAATTTTTTTTGAAATTTTGAAAATGGTATATCTCTAATGAAAATGAATAAAATGTAATTAAATTTTCAGGGAATGCTTATTAATTACAGACAATTTAAGAAAATTTTTTAGAAAAAATTTTTTTTTTTAAACAAATTATTAAAAAAATAATTTTTAAATAAACAATTTTTTGAAAACTGCCATTTTTATTTTTTTTAATAATAATGATTCGATTCCCACTTATTTCTAATCATGCAAATTTACCAAACTTTTTTTATATGTCGATTTACATTAAAAATAAAATTATAATTTAAACAATTATAAGAATAAGAATTTATTTAAAAATTGTTTAAAAAATAATCGTACTTTTAATTTTAATCTGGTAAATTTGCATGATTAGAAAAAACTGCATCTTTTAAGTATACTATTCTGTAAAAAGTTAGTAATTAACAATAATAATTTGTTTAAATATTGCTTAAACAATAATAATTATGTTTCAAATTTGCATCGGTATTTATGTTAAGTCCGGTAAATTGCAAAATTAGAAAAAATTCACCTCTCTAGGTACAATATGTAAAAAGTTAGTTATTAACAACAATAACAATAATTTTTGTAAACAAATATAAATTTAAAAAATGCAAAGTATTCTTACAAATTTATAGCCTGACATTCTCCAAAAAGAAAAATTGAATTCAGTTAAAATTTACGACTTATAGTTGACTTTGAACGTTCGTTTGTATGTAGGGTATAGCCGGAAAATGCGCGTTTTATGGTGTCGTGCAAGGACAACAAATTCAATATCTCCTAAAGTTTCAGACCCTCCATCGATTTTTCTTTTAGAAAATACTCGTGAAATAAGTGGGAATCGAATCATTATTATTAAAAAAAATAAAAATGGCAGTTTTCAAAAAATTGTTTATTTAAAAATTATTTTTTTAATAATTTGTTTAAAAAAAAAAATTTTTTCTAAAATATTTTCTTAAATTGTCTGTAAACAATAAGCTTTCTCTGAAAATTTCATTAAATTTCATTTATTTTCCTTAGAGATATACCATTTTTAAAATTAAAAAAAAAATTTTAAAACCTCGTAAATCCAAAATTTTTCAAAATCGAATTGAGGCTTTTTACTAGCATATATTCCACTTCAAAATTTCGAAGTTTCAACAAAATTGAAGAACTAGTATACAACTTTGATTTTTTAGGCATGGAGCTACCCATTGGTATAAATCCGACAATAGTTTAGAGTTCATCGATAGGTGCTCGGCTAACTTTGGAGTTACTGAATGTTTACCAGCAATACACCTCACGAAATTAGCCATCTTCTTCATAAAACTTCCTGACGATCCTGTATTAACTTGAAAATTACTGAATTCTTCACTTGAGACTTTGATTTGTTTATTTACAGGGTGAAGTGCAATTTTCATAGCAGATCCTGATATATTTGTTAACTCAATATTAATATTTTTTTATTTTTATCATTATTGCTGGGTCGATCTCTTAACAAACGACATATCATGCGATCTTGTTGTCTTTCGGTCAGTTGCTTTACAATATCAACGACATTTTCACAAACAACATTACTATTCGGCCCTAGAAAGGAAAACAATGGGTGCTTAAGTGATATTTCCTTCAAATAAATTTAATTAACCCCTTGACAGTCCATGGCCCATATGTGGCCACAAAAAGTCGTGCCACCTTTACGTCTGTGGCCATATATGTCAATCTCAAAAATAAAATACTAAACATAATTCAATTTGAATGACCAAGTGCATACTAAGGTTTTTGGGGTCGCTGAATATGAATTTCAAATCAGATTTTCAAAATTTAAAATGGTGGACCTAAAATGGCGACTATGAAGATTTTAAAATTTATCAAATACGCTTGAAACTCGTTACTTGGGGGTTTTCGGGATCGCTAATTACGAATATGATGTCAGATTTACAAAATTAAAATGGTGAATCCAATATGGCGGATAATTTCAAGATTCATGCAATTTGATCGACTTTTAGGTCCGCCATTTTGGATTTCAAAATCTGACATCGGATTCGTAATCAGCGACCCCGAAAACCCCCGAGTAACAAGTTTTAAACAAATCCGTTGGATTTTTTATTTTCTCGACCGCCATATTGGATCCGCCATTTTGAATTTTAAAAATCTGACATTAGATTCGTAATCAGAGACCCCAAAAACCCCCGAGTAACAAGTTTCAAGCAAATCTGATAAAATTTAAAATTTTCGAATTCGCCATTTCGGGTCCGCCATTTTAAATTTTGAAAAACTGACTTCAAATTCGAATTTTGCGACTCCAAAAACCTTAATTACAATGAAACCACATTTTTTAGAAACTTTTTTTCTTGGGCCGTTTTTGGACCACAAGCGATTTTTAGCTGGACTGCGAAAGGTTTAACAATTTTTAGACAAATTTTTGGCTCAATATAGCAAAAAAAGCACTCTATTTGGACAAAAAAATGTTAATACTCATGATACTTAAAAATTTACATGAACATTTGGCACTGCCGCTGACCCTTCGCGTTAAGAACGAGTTGTAAATCGTCTGCAGCGCCGCAAAACAATGAAATTTAAAAATAATTTCTGATTTTTTACATTTTAATAAATGTATAGTAAAGCTTTTATATCGCGATTTCGATACGCTTTATAGTTTCTTTTCAAAAATTTACAAAAAACACGTATCATTTCAGTCTGTAGTTTGTTATAACCTTCTAATAATGGACAAGGTAAATTATATGTTTTGACAATATATAGAAAAATATGTACGGTAATGCCATATGTACTTTGTTCCTTGTTAAAGTGAATTTAATTAATTAAAATTAACTTACCTTTTATAAATATATTCTTAGAGATAAACGAAATTTTATGATTTATATAACAGTTAAACTTTTCTAAAAATAATTTTTTTTAAATGTTATATACAGAAAAATTTAAAAAATGTAATAAATAAAAAACATCTACAAAATTAGAGAAAAACATTTATAGGTGTTCTAACATTTTTTTAAAGTTTGAGCAAAAAACGTTTTTTTGAAAAATTTAAAACCAACAAAATAAATAGTTAAACTTTATAGGTCAAATAACATAAAGATATGTTAAAAAATCGAACATGAAAAATTTTGGTATTACAATATTCATCGGTAAATGGTAGAATTAAAATAAACAATTAAAAAAATATATTAAAATCATTTGATAGAAAAAATTATTTTAAAAAATTAAAGTATTGTATATTTAATATTGTGGGGTGGTAGCGATTCTACGCAAATAAACCCTACAAAATAAAATTCTACACAATTAACTCTACACCAGGAAATTGTACACACTACATTTAATAAATTTGATTAATTCTACGCAAATAAATTATACAGAAAAAAGTCCTACACATTAGAATTAAATAGAACAAAATATATCATTAAAATCTTTTAATTCTACACGATTAAATACTACATCAGAAAATTTGATACAGTATATTTTAATTAAAATAAAATTCTAATAATATTTTTTTTATTTTAATTTATAATTCTACGCAGTTAAATTGTACACCAGAAAACTCTACACATTTGAAAAATTTTGATTAAATTAAGTTTTAAAAGATTCTAAATAAATAAATTCCACAAATAAATACTCTACACAATAATAATACTAAATAAAATGTAACTTTAAATAAAATTTATTTAATTTTGCACTGTTAAATACTACATTAAAAAATTCTACATAATGTAGTTTTAAACGAAGAAAAATATGAATTATTTTTTCAATATAATTTTTAATATTCTGCACAGTTAAATTGAAAACCAAAAAACTTTACACAATGAAATAATTTTTTAAAGAAATTTTAAAACTCTAGTCAAATATATTCTTCAAAAAAAACTGTACACATTAAAATAAAATAAATATAAAATTTTTAATCTAATTTTGTGTTGAGTTATATTTTCATCGTTTATCTAATTAAATGAATTCATTTGAAGAGTTTCTTTGTGTTTAATTTAATTACGTAGAGTTAAAAAAATAATTTCATCTTATCTAAAAATAATATGCGAAGACTTTAAAGCTCATATGTGTAGAGTTTTCCAGAGTTGAATTAAAATGTATAGGGTTAAAAATTAAATTAAAAAAATAAAGAAAATATTTTTCCTTGCTTAAAAATAATTTGTGTACAATTTTGTAATATAGAATTAAAGTGTGTAGAATTAAACAAATTAGATTAAAAATTTTATATTTATTTTATTTTAATGTGTACAGTTTTTTTTGAAGAATATATTTGACTAGAGTTTTAAAATTTCTTTAAAAAATTATTTCATTGTGTAAAGTTTTTTGGTTTTCAATTTAACTGTGCAGAATATTAAAAATTATATTGAAAAAATAATTCATATTTTTCTTCGTTTAAAACTACATTATGTAGAATTTTTTAATGTAGTATTTAACAGTGCAAAATTAAATAAATTTTATTTAAAGTTACATTTTATTTAGTATTATTATTGTGTAGAGTATTTATTTGTGAAATTTATTTATTTAGAATCTTTTAAAACTTAATTTAATCAAAATTTTTCAAATGTGTAGAGTTTTCTGGTGTACAATTTAACTGCGTAGAATTATAAATTAAAATAAAAAAAATATTATTAGAATTTTATTTTAATTAAAATATACTGTATCAAATTTTCTGATGTAGTATTTAATCGTGTAGAATTAAAAGATTTTAATGATATATTTTGTTCTATTTAATTCTAATGTGTAGGACTTTTTTCTGTATAATTTATTTGCGTAGAATTAATCAAATTTATTAAATGTAGTGTGTACAATTTCCTGGTGTAGAGTTAATTGTGTAGAATTTTATTTTGTAGGGTTTATTTGCGTAGAATCGCTACCAAAACCAAACAAAAATCAAAATGTCAAACATTTCGGTTCGAATTAGTTTGCATAGCTCTAATATTTAAAAGTCATGAAAAAGTATGGGTCGCAAAATTACCGCTGGCAAAAATAATATTAAAAAAAATATAATTATTAAATCATAATTTATGTTATTTCTATAGGAGATTTTTTTATACGTCGTATCCAATGACATTTTTTAAAACCTGAAAATTAATAGTTTGATATATAATCAAACTTTTATTTTTAAAAAATATTATAATATAATACGGCCCTGACCGTTCGTTAACGTCTCGAACATTTATCGTGCCTCTCAAATATTATATATTTGGCAGTTTTTATTGTTTATAAATTGCCACGAGCTTACCCAGTACTGCTTTAATGTTAAATCGAACATTTTGTCGTTTTTCTAAATAATTTTAAGTTATTTGCTGTGCATTTTAAGTGTTATTTCCGATCCTAACCTTACTTCACTAGTGAAGCATGGCAGACAAGGATAAATTGGTAATAAATCCAAAATTGTGTCCGGTGTGTAAACAAACAGTGGTTAAACAATCAGATGCAGTTTTCTGCAAATTGTGTTCATCTCCATATCATCCAGGTTGTGCAACACGCACTGCTACGCTTTCAAACGGTGCATTTTCAAAGTGTTGCCGTCCCAAATCTCCTACATCAATGTCTCAGACGATCCCGCTCCGTCTAAACCCTCTCCGGCACTTACTAATGAAAGCATTGAGCAAATAATTGGCAAGGCTATCGAGTGCCGGAAAATTGGCATGAACAATAATTTTTCAATATAATCAACAAATATAAACGATTTAAAAACAACAGTCAACACGGTAACTGCAAAGGTGGACGAAGCAATAAACAATATTGTTGATCATTCTCGACGCATAGCAACTATTGAAGGTACACTCAATGATATTAATACAAGTGCTATTTCTGTTAAATGTATGCATGAGATTCAGGATAGACTCTCTCGCTCTTGTAACCTGATTCTATTTGGCTTTCCCGATGAAAATGAAAATTATAGGAAAACTTTAGTTTCTGTGTCGAAACTTTTTTCTGGGCTTTTTAAGCCAGATCTCGTTGACGGTTTAAAAATGTTTAGGATTGGTACTTTTACGCAGGCGCAGAATCATCCCAGACCTGTCAAAATCATATGCAGTTCTGTGGAGAAAGCGAAGGAAATCCATCGATCATTCATGGCAGCAAAGAAAAGCGACACGGATCGTGTACAGATACAGAACATGCGTCTCACCTGGGACCAAACAAAACTGCAGCTAGAGGAGTTCGCTGCTCTAAAAACAGAATTGGGGATTCGTCAGCAAGCGGAAGAAGTGAGTGCTCGCATAACCTATCGAAACGGCATCCCAATTATAGTGAACACTACCCAACGTCGGAAAGCAGAGAGGAGTGTGCGTGTCTCACAGACATAGTAGATCACGGTGATAGTGTTTACTCTCTAATTGTAAGTATATATGATGGTTCGTCCAGTGTTTCTCATTCCCACCACATCACTACATCTGATTCTCACGCATTCTCTATTTATTATCAAAACGTGAGAGGATTGAGAAGTAAACTTTCTTCTCTACGTCTGTCACTGACTTTTATTTTATTTAAAATTTTTATTTTTACAGAGACATGGTTAAATGCGTCATTTAGTTCTTCAGAACTTGGTTTTTCAAATTATAATATTTTCCGAAAGGATAGAAATTCTAGTTCTAGTGTTTATTCACGTAGTGGTGGTGTACTGATAGCTTGTGACACGACTTTGAGAGCATCGGTTTTAGAGACTCATGTACTTTCTATTGAACATGTTTTTGTTAAGCTAATTTTGAATTCAACCTTATATATTATTGGTACTTTTTATATTCCACCTAATTCTAATTTGAGTACTTATTAATCAGTTTGTGATATTATTGACACATTATTTACAGAGCATCCTACCGCAAAATTTATTATCTCTGGAGATTTTAATTTACCTTCAATTGCATGGAGACAACCGTCTGCCATAGGCCCATTGTGTTATTCTTTATTGCGTACTTCTCGACTTTATAATCTAATTGCTAACAGATTAACAGAAACATTGAATTTTCCGGTTTAAAACAATTGAATATGTTTGCGAATTCTTCTGGCAGTATTCTTGATTTAGTTTTTACAAATTTCTCAGACTTAAATTTAAGATTAGCTACTGAAAACGTTCTTCCTATTGATAATTACCACCCACCTCTTCTTTTCCTTATTAGTAATAGAAACATTTCTACAGTAAATATTGACGATTTTAAGCAATTCTGTTGTAAGTATGATTATAAGAATGCAAATTTTTTTGAACTAAATAAATATCTCTTAAACACAAACTGGGATATGCTTTTGGGCAATTTACAGATTGAGGATGCGATTGCTGTTTTTTACAATATAATATATTATGTTTTAAATTTATTTGTTCCTGTAAAAACGTTTAAAACTGCTTGCTACCCCTCATGGTTTGATAATGGACTTAAGCGTTTAGTTTCCCTGAAAAAGGCTGCTCATGTTACCTATAAATATTCCAAACTTCCAATAGATTATTCAATCTTTTCTCAATTACGAGCTGAATGCAAAGCAAAATCGAAAGCATGCTACAAAAGCTACATTGCAGGTGTTAAAAATTCAGTTATTTCAAATCCCAAATACTTCTGGAAATTTGTTAATGACTTGCTTGCGAGTCCTAAAATTCCAAACGAAATATTTTATGGTGCTCATACGGCTTCCACATGTACTGACTCTGCTAATTGTTTCAAAGACTACTTTCTTTCAGTTTATACCGAATCTCCTTCTGACGTTTCTGCCATAACTTCAGATTCTTGTAATAATGAATTTATTAATATTCTTAACGTATCAAGAGACCTGATGGAATTCCTCCTTCTCTTTTGAAGTGCTGCTGCTCCTCGTTCGTTGAACCTCTATACATATTATTTAACTTGTCACTTTCGAGTTGTGAGTCATGAGATGTGCCTCAAATTTCACAAACATATTGGCAATGAAAGTGCTTTTCTTCACTCTGGTGAGACCAAAGATTGGATTTGCATCTGTTTTATGGTGGCCTTATCAGGAATACCTTATAACCGACATTGAAAGAATCCAGAATAGATTTCTGCGTTTTTTAGCCAAACAGACAGGTGTACCTCATGATTATTATGATCATGATTACACTAACTGAAGAACATTGTTTAATATTCCTCCTTTGTGTCAGAGATTTTTATTTAGTGATCTTCTTTTTTTATTTAAAATTATTAACAGCTTAATTAATTGTCCAAGCTTATTATCTTTGTTTAATTTCTCTGTACCACATCGATCCCTTAGAAGCCGTAAATTACTTAAAGTACCGTTTGCTAGAACTAATTATATGGAAAATTCTCTTCTTGTTAGATTAAGTCGTGAAGCAAATCAATTTCATAATAATGTTGATTTTTATGGTGTGTGAATTAATGTATTTATAACGGAGTTGCGAAATCAAATATTTTATAATAATAATAATAATGCGGTTAACTAAATTGATTAACTAATTATAATAAATAGTTATTAGTACTTTGTACGATTGGGCATCTAACAGTGCCCGTTTATATGAAATAAATAAATAAAATTAAAATATCACTAAAATTTCATTGTATTTAAAATTTATAAAACTAATTCTCTAAAAATTTTTTAATAATCTTTCTGAGACTTTGTTTATTAAAAACAAGAAGGACACTTAATGTAAAATAAGTTGAAATTCAAATCATTTTCAATTAGATTTAACAATGACATAAGAACTGAATATTTGAAAAATTGAACAAAATTAATTATTAAATTTTTAAAACACTTAAAAACAACTCAATACACTTTTTTCACGGGTTTTTTAGTATTTAAAAGTATATTCAATAATACTTTCTTCTAAATTAAACATGAATTCCTTAAAACACGCTTGCACAATTTTTTTTATATTTTACCTTTTATTTAATTAATTTCTTATTAGTTTTGCAAAAATAAGGTATAAAAAGACTCATGAATACTTATTCCTTAAATTGTTTACACTGTTTACTTTTCATATTATTTCATATTAATAATAATATGTGACAGGTACACACTATAGTATTATAAGTTTCATAGCTGAATAGTTTAGGGTCTCAACACAATTTATCCTATTCATCAGGTTAAACAAGTCTGTTTATATAGTCCAAGAGGGAATAAGAGTGTAAAAAATTGGAAAGAGAAATTACTTTCTCATGTAATTGTTAAAAGAACGCGACAGTGTACAAAACACAAGTCAATAATAGAAAGCGAAATTGAACTAATAGTACTCAGTCCAGTTCTCTCGAAAAATGAACGCCGTGTACATATAATGAAAATAAAATTTTTGTTACCACTTTGGCACATAATTTTCAAATTGTTTAAAAAAATTGTTTATAATATTGTTAATTAACATCATATCACAATATTTTTTGTTGAAGGAACATTATTTTGCTTCCTCGTGAGGAAGCTTTGTAGTCGTTTAATTTACAAAATTTTTAAAAATCCTTTTGACAAATTTTCTTCTATATGGGACTATGTTATATAAGACCCTGAACAATTGTCCGGATGTATGTATGTGTGTATGTGTGTGTGTGGATCCCGTTTTTTGTGAACACGATAACTCGAAGAGGTTTCAACGAATTCGGCTGAAAATTGCTAGGAATATTTACCATAAAAATATCTCGAAATGGATTGATGGACATTAGAAAATCTATTAAAAAATTTTTTTTTACTTTTTTCAAAAAAAAAAAATTTTTTTCAAAAATTTTTTTTAATTGAATATTGAAGTTAATATACAATAAAATCTTCTTCTTTGCATCAAGACGAATCGATTAGTATATATAAAGTATAAATTGTATGAGAGTTTATAGAGGTAATGACAATTAAAGCAAAAAAATTACCTTTTTTTATCAAGAATTTAGTTCTTTCATCAAAATTATATTCCAGTACAATAAGATTTTACTCATTTTTTCCAATAATCTTATCCGTTGCATTAAAACGGATCGATTGGTATATATAAAGTATATATTTTATTTGAATTTATAGAATTAAACATAATTAAAACTAAAAATTCGCACTTTTATTAGAAATTTATTTCCTTCTTAAAAATTATGTTGCTTTATAATAAAATGTTAATCTAGACTTAAAAACAAACTAAAAATCTTTATTTCATCAAGACGAATCGATTGATGTATAAAAAGAATATATTTTATTAGCATTAATAGAATTAAATAAAATGAAAAAATTCACTTTAAAGCAAATTTTTTGCTTATCGTAAAGAGGAAGCAAAATGTTCATGTAATGAACATCTTAATTCACAACTTGTTTTTCAAATGAAGCATAAAAGTAAAAAAAAATAATTTTAGCATTTCTTAAAATTATTTTTCCAAATTTGAATATTTTGGAGGCCATTTTTAAGGCGCCATTTTGAAATTTGAAAAAATTTATTTTCGGTATCATGTCTATTTGAAAGTCCGAATATTTTGGACGCGATATTTTCATATCACGGATTTTTTCCTAACTGATTTTGATTAAATAATCTTATTTGAAAGAAAAAAACACTTAAAAAACGGCATATTTTTGTTTAAACAATTATAACTTTTTACTATAATTTTGAAATTGAAATTTCTTGTTCGATTCTGAAAGAGAACACTAAAACCATGAAAAAACTAATCTCCCGATTTTTTTGAAAACCGTAGCTCGTAGAACAGGAAGCTCAAACTTGTGCTAAGAAATACGGACATTTGGGACTAAATGGGTTAAAATTGAATAATTAAAGGAAAATCGTTAGATAATAAAATACAGAAAATTTCAATATAAAGGTTACAAATTATTTGAAATATCTTTTTAGTAAGAAAAGTTACAGAGAAGATACAAGAAAAATTAATACAAGAATTGAAACGATACAATTGTACTCACTCAATCTCTCCTTAAAACAATTTCATTATATGGTACTGTCGGAACTTGAACGTTTCGGTAGGTGAAGATTTCCTTTTATTTGAATATTTCTAGGCCCTTAAAATGGAAATGACCTAGATACACACACGCACAATAAACTCACGATTTGAGAGAGAACATTTAAAACAGCAGGCACTTATGCACTGAATTAAAACTTTTTTACTTTATTCAAGTTTTAGTCTGTGAATTAAAATTTTTATACGCGATTTTATATCACATGACATCCAGACCAAAAATCTACTGGACATTCCAAGATATCCACATTTGATTTCCATGATTTCCGAACTAAAAATTTATAGAATGTCCTAGGATATTCGCAAGGCAATCCGTATGATATCAAGATTAAAAGTGTACGGGATATCCGAGGATATCCCAGGGCAAATCCCAAGACCTCCAGACCAAAAAATTACTGGACACTCCAGGATATGCACACGTGATTCCCATGATATCCGAACTAAAAATTTATAAAATGTCCTAGGATATTCGCAAGCGATTCCCGCGACATCAAAATCAAAACATACAGGATATCCTTGGATATTTCAGGGCACTTCCTATGATATCCAGATAAAATATTGATCGTAATAAAAATAAATAAATAAAATAATAAAATAATAAATAAAATGGCGGTCCAATATGGCGGACAAATTTTTTTTTAAATTTATCAGACTTCGTTAAAAGTTGTTACTCGGGGTTTTTTGGATCGCTGATATCGAATCTGTTGTTCATTTTCAGAAATTCAAAATGGCGGATTCAATATCGCGGACAAAAATTTTTTTCTTCATTCCTCGGTCGAAAGTACGTACTTCCCTCTGCGATTTCGCAGCAGAAAGTCAAATATTTGTGCACTGGTCGATTTTCATACCCAACCTCTACTACAGCGGGAGTAAAAGAATTCTCTGTCGGTAAAAATACCACTGTCGGTAAAAGAAAATTTTAACTTCCATGGCAATTTAACGAGTAATTGTTATTGCAATGCAAAATGAGAAAGAAATTTATCAAGAATACTTTTTATACTTTATAAATTTATTATCCACAAGCTCTGAATATTGAAATGAACGAAATCTTTTGCTGATATAATTATTTTAATAAACATTAGAAACTAAAATAAAATAATTGAAAATTTTGTAATTTGTTTATTATTACATTCCGAAATGTTATAATAAAATTTTAAAAATTTTAAAAAATAATGAAATTTTGTTCATTAGAACGTTTAAAATTTCAGAAACATAAAATTAATTGTGTATCAACAGAAAAAGTTCTTTTAAAAATATAATATTAATTTATCTTTCACATTTTTTTCGTGCCTGCCCCCGACCAGAAGCACTCGCTTCGCTCGTGCATCAAATGTCGGGTCAGGCGAATGTTGTTTGCAAGAGAGAGACAGAGAATAAACCAGAGCTTCACGAGTGTCCGCCAGAGGCGTTGAAGCGAGGAGCAAAAGTAAAAAAAGATGGCCGGATGTCAAATGAAACACGATTACAATTTTCTTAAAAAATTACTCGGGAGTTTATTGGGTCGCTGATACCGAATCTGATGTTGATTTTCAGAATGTTTTATACGGTGCGTTAAAATTTTTTTTTTAAGTTTATAATGTGTTAGTCAATTTTTGACAGTATTTGACATTCAAAGGGACGAGATTGGAATTTAAGATTAAAGCAAGTGCAGAGGGATCTCAACGAATTTCTGAACAAAACAGCAGGAAAAAGTCCATTTGAAACGCTCCACGGATTTATAAATCGACATGATGAAGGTGAACTAAAAAGGCTCACGTTAGACGACGACAGCCGTTACACACTTCCCGCAACCATCCAAAACGAAATTCGAACCAAGATTGAAAAAGGACAAAATGCGTCAAGGGCAATTCGGAAACGGAACCATCGAAGACCAACTCGGACAATGATGAATTGCGTTCAAGACCAAAAAGATTGAGAAAACCTCTTAAACGTTTAGGCATTAACGATTAAAAGAAATAAAGAAAATTCTTATTTATGAATTTTAAAAATGTCAGTTAGTAAAAAAAATATCATATGTTTCATTAAATCAAAATTATATTTTATTATGTTCGTTTATAATTATGCGTTAACCATTTTCATTTATAACTACGATCTCGAGGTCGAGATTTAAATTTTGGATGGACGAATGTTAGGGACATTTATTTCTTGTAGTAACTAGGAACTTACATAGCCGGAAGTAAGCGTATAATTTTCAGTTCCGATTTAGTCAGCGTCATGGCGAGTCATGACGAATTGTGCACATCGTGTATTCCATTTCATTATAATAGATATTACTTTCCCATTAATTAATCGTGTGTTTATTTAGTCTTTAACAATAATTTTAAAGAATGGTTGTAACAATAAGAAGTGTAAAAATATTTTTTTTTCAATTTAATTATTGTTATTAAATTATTATTATAATTATAATTAATATTAATAAATTAATTCAATTAATTTATTTTGCCTAATATTTGGTTTAAAAAATATCATTAGACTGTGTTTTAGCCTGAATCATTTTCAATATTTTTTTACATGTTATACATTTTTATACCCTCGAGTAACAACTTTCAACGAAATCTGATAAATTAAAAAAAAATTCTTAGCCATATTGGACCGCCAAAATAGTGAAAATATTGTTTCAAACGAAACGACAGCTACATCGAGTTTTAAAAATTCGACTTCTTTTCAAATTCCCGTTTATCTAAACCAAAGAACGCGAAACCTAATACCGACAGATAGTTCCAACTATCTTCAAGAAGAAAACGATAAACTCATGATGGATTTAGATTTTGGTGGACTGATAAGCCGTTCTTTAAATCTTTTACAAACAAACCAGAGGGAATAAATAGACAGAATGATTGTCGAGCGAATCATTCTGTTGACTTTAAAAATGTTCGAACCAATGCAGAAACAGGCCAATCCTCTTTTACTCTTTTAGAAAAGTTAAATGATGCTTCCGCAGGAAAACTGTCGAGTAATAAAAGAAGTTGTATGTATGACGAGCCACTAAAACAATTTTCCAGTTATATACTAATGACGGAAGGTAAAATTGCATATGAAACACTTGCTGCCAACTTGACATTTCCGTCAACAAGTACAGTCATGCGAGCCATAAGCAAATCGAGTTCTTCAATCATTGAAGGAGTGAGGATGCAACTCGAATTGTAAATCGTATCCAATATGATCCTAAGGCAAATCAATTGATTGGTTTCGTATTACCTTTGAAATCTAATGGTATGCCGCAGACAAAAATATTTCTCGCAACTTCCGCAAAAGTAATTGAGGATCATTTTTATAAGAATAAGCCAGCTTCACTTTTGCATGCGATAATGGTGCAACCATTTGTAAGAAACAGTCCACCTTTCTGTCTCTGCTTATACGGCACTGATAACAAATTTAACACAGAAAATGTGAGAGATCGCAGCAATTTTATTCTGAAAGGATTATCGGATATTTCAGTAACAGCGATCGGTATATCTTCTGACGGAGACAGCCGCTTATTAAGAGCAATGTCCATTGAAAGCTGTTTAGGGACAAACGAACTTCAACTTTTAACTAAAAACGATTTCGACGTAGTTTTTTCAGGATTTAGTGCAAATCCTTCACCAAAAATTCTTTCTTATCAAGATGTCATTCACATCGGAGGGAAATTAAGAACAATATTGTTAAAATATACTTCATTATTGCCAATCGGAGATTATATTATTTCTGCTACTCACATCAAAATGTTAATGAAGGATGTTTTGTGAGATAAGCACCAATTAACTAAAAAGGACGTCTCTAATTCCAATTAAATGAATTTTCAAGCTGTCATTAAAATTTGCGATCCGAAAATCTGGTCTTTATTGCAAACGCATGTTGCAACCAGTGAAGGTACACGATCGTATCTACAAGTAATGTATTATGTTCTTACTTCATTTTTGTCTGAGGCCGTCACTGTTAAAGACAGAATTTATTATATCTGGTACTCTGTTTTCTTTTTACGAATGTGGCGATCTTGACTGCGAACCATTGAAAACTATTCAGTGATTGAACATTTTATAAGTAGATATTCTTACTTGTGCATTGATTTCTCAATATCAAAGTGTCTAATTTTTACAAACAAAAATGTTTTTATTCATTTTCTAAACAGTCTATCTGAAATTGTGATAATATGAGATTGTAAAAGAACTGATTATTTATTTATGGTTATCGAGAAAAGTAATTGATTTAATTATAATGTAACGTTTTTTCTTTAAGGAAATTTATTATAAAAATATTGTCAATAATATTTTAGTTTTTTAATACTACAATTATATAAATTATAAATATATTTTATTATGTTTATAATTTGTAATATACTTTATTTTCAATTACAGCAGTAAATAATATAAATAGTTAGATCAAAAAACTTTTCCTTCTTTTAAAAGATTGTTAAAATTAGTATATAAACTATAATTACATAATTGTAAAAGTGTTTTTTGTTTTATTACTATAGTAATACCCAGTCTTTATTCTTCTTTCTTATATACAAAAAAAGCTTTAATACTGTTTTTGAAATTAGAAAAATAAAAATAGTTTAATACAGTTTTTGAAATTAGAAAAATAAAAATGGTTTGATATAGTTTCTGAAATTAAATATTCATAAACAATATTATGTAAATAAAACCTTAAATTGTTAGTTATTATGCACCATAATAAAGTGATATTTTGACAATCATATTTTGCCAAGTTTAAATTTACTAAATGTGAATCTCAGCAAGACTGAATTCTTATATTATATTAAATCTTTGATTTTAATATAAATCTTTTCTGTAAATATCAAACATGCGTCGGTCTTTAACAGTGACGGCCTCAGACAAAAATGAAGTAAGAACATAATACATTACTTGTAGATACGATCGTGTACCTTCACTGGTTGCAACATGCGTTTGCAATAAAGACCAGATTTTCGGATCGCAAATTTTAATGACAGCTTGAAAATTCATTTAATTGGAATTAGAGACGTCCTTTTTAGTTAATTGGTGCTTATCTCACAAAACATCCTTCATTAACATTTTGATGTGAGTAGCAGAAATAATATAATCTCCGATTGGCAATAATGAAGTATATTTTAACAATATTGTTCTTAATTTCCCTCCGATGTGAATGACATCTTGATAAGAAAGAATTTTTGGTGAAGGATTTGCACTAAATCCTGAAAAAACTACGTCGAAATCGTTTTTAGTTAAAAGTTGAAGTTCGTTTGTCCCTAAACAGCTTTCAATGGACATTGCTCTTAATAAGCGGCTGTCTCCGTCAGAAGATATACCGATCGCTGTTACTGAAATATCCGATAATCCTTTCAGAATAAAATTGCTGCGATCTCTCACATTTTCTGTGTTAAATTTGTTATCAGTGCCGTATAAGCAGAGACAGAAAGGTGGACTGTTTCTTACAAATGGTTGCACCATTATCGCATGCAAAAGTGAAGCTGGCTTATTCTTATAAAAATGATCCTCAATTACTTTTGCGGAAGTTGCGAGAAATATTTTTGTCTGCGGCATACCATTAGATTTCAAAGGTAATACGAAACCAATCAATTGATTTGCCTTAGGATCATATTGGATACGATTTACAATTCGAGTTGCATCCTCACTCCTTCAATGATTGAAGAACTCGATTTGCTTATGGCTCGCATGACTGTACTTGTTGACGGAAATGTCAAGTTGGCAGCAAGTGTTTCATATGCAATTTTACCTTCCGTCATTAGTATATAACTGGAAAATTGTTTTAGTGGCTCGTCATACATACAACTTCTTTTATTACTCGACAGTTTTCCTGCGGAAGCATCATTTAACTTTTCTAAAAGAGTAAAAGAGGATTGGCCTGTTTCTGCATTGGTTCGAACATTTTTAAAGTCAACAGATTGATTCGCTCGACAATCATTCTGTCTATTTATTCCCTCTGGTTTGTTTGTAAAAGATTTAAAGAACGGCTTATCAGTCCACCAAAATCTAAATCCATCATGAGTTTATCGTTTTCTTCTTGAAGATAGTTGGAACTATCTGTCGGTATTAGGTTTCGCGTTCTTTGGTTTAGATAAACGGGAATTTGAAAAGAAGTCGAATTTTTAAAACTCGATGTAGCTGTCGTTTCGTTTGAAACAATATTTTCACTATTTTGGGACATGCTGCTGTTCTCACTCAAGTCTTGGTAAGTTTTTCCATTTTCCGTAAAAGTTTTGCTTTGTGTTGAAGCTGAATTCTCAATATCAGTTCCAGATTTTTCCACTATCTTTCTTTGTAAGTTTTTAGAGTGACCGGTGATGTGATTATGTATATGTCTATAAAAGTTAGACAAGACTCATTTTTTTGTAATACTTTAGTAGTATTAAAAACAAAATCACATACTGGACATATTATACGACATGTGTGTGTAAATGAAGTTAAGAGATTTTGGGAGGAATTTTGAGTATCTGCTACACTTATTACTTCAATATTGATATCAGCCATTTTTTGGCAATTCTGTATTATTTAGTTCTTTTGACTTTTTTATATACAAAACAATCAAATTAAGCAATTTCTTCTTTTCTCTTTCATTATCACACTCATTTGGAAGTCGTGGTTGAGTTTCAGTAACATTCGATGTGGCAGTGTTTAAATTTTCTCTTCGATGCACAGGAACCATTGAATTTATTTTAATTTTTTATTCGATTGTGACAGATTTATTAAATTCACATACTCAATTACATCAAAAATATTTTTTTATACCACTTACAAAACGAAGACTTTTGATTATTCCGAAAAATTCCGAAATAATTTTCAAAATTTTCACTTTGATCCAAAAGTGAAGGCAACTCATTTGCCACAAACTTTTCCACCTCATTTATTTGTTCTTCTTCAAGATAATCTTTCAAAGAGCAAAATGAGTTATTTTCAAAAAATGAAAAAATTTACAAATAATTTTTTTGAAAAATATATATTTGATAATTTATTAGCATCAATTTCAATTTAAGTTTTATTTGTTGTTTAAAACAATTTGTCAGTTTGTAGATATGTCAAACAATTCGGGATAAATTTGTTCATTTTGAAAACAGTTTTTTTAATAGTTCATTAGTTAACAAGTCGTTTTCTTATTCTAATCAAAAGATATTAAATATTTCTAATTACGATTGATTTATATTTCATTGTAAACAAAAAAAAACCTTTAATGAAAACACGAGATAATTTGTCAATAAACACTTCGGGCACACTCGGGCTCATACGGCAGTTATCGAGAGGTTTTAATATTAATTTAAGAAGATTAGTTTAAGTAAAAAAAATAATTTAAAATATTAAGTAATAATTTTTAATTTAAATTTAAATTTTTATATTAGGTTATATAGTAACAATTTTCGGGATAATTTATAAAAACCCAGATAGCACGACTTATTGCTGTAAGGCCACTGTGAGGAAATCTGTAGAGGTTGTAAGGTTTACCACGTAAGTCTGTTGAAGACATAAGTTAGTCTAAAAATTTCCGCATTTCTGTAAGATTAGACATAAAAGCTGATGTGAGATTACACCTAATTCTATTGTAAGCTTACTCGAAAAACTCATAGTAAGCTTACATGTAAAAGTTGAGGTAAGCTTACAAGTAAAGGTTGAGGTAAGCTTACAAGTAAAAGTTGTGGTAAGCTTAAAGTAAAGGTAGAGGTAAGCTTACATGTAAAGGTTGAGGTAAGCTTGCATGTAAAAGTTGAGGTAAGCTTACATGTAAAAGTTGAGGTAAGCTTACAAGTAATGGTTGAGGTAAGGCCGTCGGAAGGTTATTAACAAGTTGTAAGGTTCTTGTAAGGTTGTAGTGAGTTTACCTGTTATGGTCAATATTAACAAAATAATTTGTAACGTAATGAATTAATAAATGTTAAATATAAAAATTAAGTTTGTTGCCCTTCTCTTTATTGGAAACCAAACATTCTGCAGAAAATTTCATAACCAGTTTTGTTATTTTTCTTTATGTACCATAACACGAAACTTGCAGTAGTTTCTTGATTACACAGTTAAACACTCTTTATTAATTGTAAGTGTAAAAGGTGACGAAAATTATAATTTATTTACTTGTAGCTTCGATAGAGTAGTGGTTAGAGTGTTAGGCTATAAGTATGTAGGTCGTAGGTTCGATTCCCCGCAATATCAAATTTTATTTAGTTATAGGTTTGTGTTTATACTGTGTCGTAATCATTAATTTGATTGAAAGTTAAAAGTTAATAATTATTTCATGTTTGCAAATACAAATTAATTGTTTTTATTATATTAACATTGAATTAAAAAAAATTATCATTTGTTTTGTTAAATTATCGATGTTGAAGGGCTGCTTTATTATATTTAGAAAGCATTAAATATCTATTTTGCGGTTGGCTAGCGCCTGTCTAGGATGTTTATTCAGCGGTTGAACGTTTCTAGCGTTACACTTTTGGCCCTCCGCAGACCAGAGTTTCAGGCCAGCCACTAGACTGAAAAATAGACGGTCTAGTCTGACTCAAGGCAGCGCCAATAGATTTTTCTACACGGAGTGGGCCAGGAGAATCTGTTCGGTGGCCAAAAGTCAATTTATATTTCAAATGGCCTAAAACTTGTTACTCGGGGGTTTTTGGTGTCGCTGATTACGAATCCATTATTAGTTTTTAAAAATCCAAAATGGCGGATCCAATATGGCGGACGACTTTATTAAACAAGTTGTGAATTAAGATGTTCATTACATGAACATTTTGCTTCCTCTTTACGATAAGCAAAAAATTTGCTTTAAAGTGAATTTTTTCATTTTATTTAATTCTATTAATGCTAATAAAATATATTCTTCTTATACATCAATCGATTCGTCTTGATGAAATGAAGATTTTTAGTTTGTTTTCAAGTCTAGATTAACATTTTATTATAAAGCAACATAATTTTTAAGAAGGAAATAAATTTCTAATAAAATTGCGAATTTTTAGTTTTAATTATGTTTAATTCTATAAATTCAAATAAAATATTTACATTATATATATAAATTAATCGATCCGTTTTAATGCAACGGATAAGATTATTGAAAAAAATGAGTAAAATCTTATTGTACTGGAATATAATTTTGATGAAAGAACTAAATTCTTGATAAAAAAGGTAATTTTTTTGCTTTAATTGTCATTACCTCTATAAACTCTCATACAATTTATACTTTATATATACCAATCGATTCGTCTTGATGCAAAGAAGAAGATTTTATTGTATATTAACTTCAATATTCAATTTAAAAAAAAAATTGAAAAAAATTTTTTTTTTTTGAAAAAAGTAAAAAAAAATTTTTTAATAGATTTTCTAATGTCCATCAATCCATTTCGAGATATTTTTATGGTAAATATTCCTAGCAATTTTCAGCCGAATTCGTTGAAACCTCTTCGAGTTATCGTGTTCACAAAAAACGGGATCCACACACACACATACACACATACATACATCCGGACAATTGTTCAGGGTCTTATATAACATAGTCCCATATAGAAGAAAATTTGTCAAAAGGATTTTTAAAAATTTTGTAAATTAAACGACTACAAAGCTTCCTCACAAGGAAGCAAAATTCATCAGATCCACTTGAAACTCGTTACTCGAGGGTTTTCGGGGTCGCTGATTACGAATCCATTATTAGTTTTTAAGAATTCAAAATGGCGGATCCAATATGGCGGATGTTTTTATTAAAAATTCTTTAGATCCACTTGAAACTCGTTACTCGGGGGTTTTCGGGGTCGCTGACTACGAATCTGTTGTTAGATTTCAAAAATTAACAATTGCGGATTCAAGATGGCGGATGTCTTTATTAAAAATTCATCAGATCCACTTGAAACTCGTTACTCGGAGGTTTTCGGGGTCGCTAATTACGAATCCATTATTAGTTTTTAAAAATTCAAAATGGCGGATGTCTTTATTAAAAATTCATCAGATCCAATTAAAACTCGTTACTCGGGGGTTTTCGGGGTCGCTGATTACGAATTTAATGTCAGATTTGAAAAATTTATTCTGGCGGTTTCAAGAAGGTAAACGATACGCAATAAAATTAATAGATTTTCTTGTAATTGCATATCTAGGGGTTTTTGATGTTGCTAATTTTAAACCTCATATTCAGGCTTTAAAAATAAAAAAGGTTTAATTTATCTGCATTTAAAAAAATCGTCTGCCATATTGGATCCGTCATTTTGAATTTTAAAAACTGATAACAGATTAGTAATCAGAGACCCCGGAAACCCCTGAGTAACGAGTTTCAAGTGGATCTGATTAAGGGGGGAGCCTACTTTAGAAGGCTTAAAAATAGCGCTTTTTTAAGAATTTTTTAGGAAGGAGAAAAATAACTTAGACCTCCGGGCTTTTTGAGATGTTTTTGTACATATTTAAAGCATTTGTGAAAAAATTTTTAACATGAAATATTAAAAAATAGATAAGTTAAAATTAATTGTTGATAGTGGTGCACATCTGGACTTAAAAAACGGTGGGCACGATATAGACCGCAATTCTTGCTTGAAACATAAAAATAAAGAAAAATTTTAAAGTTTACATATGTAGTTTCTATTTGAACTAAAAAAATTCCAAAGAAATAGTGAAATTCAATAATTTTGAGTGAGAAAAACAGAAAAATCATTTTCTTGAAGAAAATAATGACTTTAACTGGTTTTCAAAATTGTTAAAAAAAATTTTTTTAATTTTTTTTAGTTCAAGTAGAAGAGGGATTAATACTGAGTAAAACAAGCCATCATTTATCAAAATCGGTCCTGGCGTTTTTTGTCAATTCTGCCCACGAGTTAGTAAATTTCGTAAAAAGTGAAATTCGAGAAAATGCGCTTTAACTTTCGCGCTACCGACGGGCCACCTGGCGGGTGGCCAAGCAATTATTAATGTTATAAATCTGCTCGAATTTTGCATTAAAAAATCGCGATTTTTAAGTCACTGAACAAAATTTTATCTACTTTCGAAAAATAAAAAAATAAACATTTTTTTACATTTCCTTTAGTTTATTTATAACAATTCAACAATTGGTTGTAACCTTCAATGTTTTTTAACTTAACTTTTTACACTCGACAAAAATCAACGAAAAACATGAAAAATAATTTAGATTGGCCTCTAAAACTTTAGGTACATATTCTTGGATGTATTTTCTAACGATTTAAGCAAACTTTAAACTCTGACATTAGATTCGTAATCAGCAACCTCAAAAACCTCTGAGTACAAATTTTTAGCCACTTTTGAATGGATGTTGATATTGTAGCCAAGCTTTTCCTAATCTTATTCACTACGTATATTGTGACTCAATTATTGACTTTAATATTTACAATTTTTAGTAAACAAATGAATTTGTGGTAAAATGTGCCACTTTTTCTTAAAATACGTATAACAAAGAATACATACATATGCGAAACTTTACAAAATCTTAGGGAACTCCGGGGAACTCTTAAATCAAATATTATTCTTCACGCAACTTAACTTAATTTCTAACTTCTATGCTTATAAAATTAATCGAAAATAAATTATCCATTAATTAGATACTGATTTTTTTGTTTGTTTGAGACTAATATTGAACATCATTAAGTAATTGTTTGAAAAAATTAACTCTATTTCGAGAAATGTACAGAACTTCAATGAAATTTTTAAATGAAATTTTTAAATATTTTTAAATTTTACATAATTATTAACGTGTTAAATATTTATAAATAACCGTGTCATTAATGAAAAAGATGCCAGAACTATCACTAATTAGAATGTCATAAACTACTTTAACAAAAGATAAAGTTCAAAAAGTCGACTTTTGGCCAGGAATCAAGGTGTTCTGGCCCACTGGCACGGGTTAATGTGTTATTTTTGCAGATAATTTTAATGTTCTAAAACTGTTCTCCAATTCGGAACTTCAATAAAAACCATTATTATTAAATTATTTGTCAATTTCAAATATTTTTAATACTACTTCGAAATTAATTTAATTTAACTTTCTTTAACTCGCTATAGTTTTCTTTATTTGTAATACGTACCAAAAATAGGGATAAATTGGGTAATGAGCTTTTGGCACCACAAAAGGATGTTGCGACATGAATCCTTATTAACGTCAGCTGCACTACTATCGGTGTGTTGGACTGTCTTACACGTATAAACATGTAAAAACAAAATTCTTTTTAATCTTCCTCCCGATTAAAAAATTTGTTAAAGGACAGTTGGCACAACGCCTAAATATACATTAAACGTCAGTCGGCGACGTGAACATGTGCAAAAATGAGGTTTTTAGTCATTTCCTCTCAGTTGCTGATATTTGTAAATAAGTTATCCATCTTCATGCCAGAATCCGAATTCTAAACATTCATTGATACAGCTGAAGATTATTCTAACCACATATAACCAGCTGAAGTTTATATTCATTAAAATTGTGATGTAAACTATCATTTGAATGATTTCTCAGCTCCACATAAGTAAATCACTGAATGTACAATATACTTATGTTTAAAAGACAATTTGGAAGATACCTATCTTCCAATTTGATTTTCAAATTCACGTACATTAGCAGATTGTTTTAGAAAGTGAGTATCGTCGCTTGGGGGCAGCAACATGCCGACACAGCTAAACGGTGAAAAAGATGCCGTTTCAAAAAGAAAAGTGAAAAACATGCCATTTCGCGAAAGCGCTGAGAAACATACCTTCTTCAAACGAACGGTGAAGAACATGCCTTTTCAACCGTTAATATTTAATATTCATATTATATTAATAATATTATATTAATTATAAATAATTAATAATATTATATTTATTATAAACAGTTAATGATTAATTAATTAATTTAATTAATTGGTTAATTTATATTTATTAATATTATTATATTAATTATTTATTTATTTAATATTATATTTAATATTAACGGTTGAAAAGGCATGTTCTTCACCGTTCGTTTGAAGAAGGTATGTTTCTCAGCGCTTTCGCGAAATGGCATGTTTTTCACTTTTCTTTTTGAAACGGCATCTTTTTTCCGTTTAGCTGAGTCAGCATGTTGCTGCCCCCAAGCGACGGTATCTTTCCCGTTCATGCAGAAAGTGCGTAACTCTGCCAGTCGCTTGAGAAGCTCTACTTTCTATTATTATTACTATTATTGTAAAGTTAATATTTTGTTATGAAATGCATTTTTTTGAAAGTTGATGCATTAAAATGTATATGTTCAATAATAATGTAATTTTTTAAATAAAATTATTATATTATTTACTACATTACGTGACTTCTATAACCACCTTGGAAGATATTTGGATACTTGGAAGATACAACTTCCAAATTGTCTTTTAAACATAAGTACATTGTACCTAAGAGTGAACGATATGTTTTTGGGTTCGCTGAAAACGAAAGTTAAGTCCTTTTTTATCCATCACGTAAGGATTTTTCCCAAACCTCAATCTATGTAAGATTTAACATATTACTATAAATATTGACGAATTTACCTCTATCTTTTGGTATCGAAGGGTTTTCGGGGTCCCTAATTACGAATTTAAAACCAGATCATTTTCAAAAATGATTTTTTTTAGATTCGCCTAAAACTTGTTACTCTGAGGTTTTAGGATCGCTGATTGCATAATTTATAAATTTCTCGAAATTCGGGATGCTGGAATAAATGTGGTTGTAGAAATATTCAAATCGAATAACCGCAGATCTAAACATTCAGAACATTTATAAATCTAACAATTGAAAAGTTTCTTTATCAAGACTAATAATATTTTTTGTCCAGTTGTATCGATAAGAAGCTAACAATAGATCAGAAGATAACAGATCCCAGTTTAAATTAATTTAGTTGTCCACTCGTTCTGTAAAGTATTTTGTATTTAGATACCAGTAATGGTTAATTGTTTTATATGACAATGATATGATTGATGTTTTAATTCTCTAATTACACTGGACGACAAAAAGTTACTTATTCTCTGATTCAAAGATCGGACAATGATATTCTTATAGGACTTTCATCGCTGAACACGAATATGGCCTCCAAAAGTGCCCATCACGTTGAGATTTTGAGAAAAATGGACTCAAATTTTCAAAAACCCCGTTTTTGGCCTTTTTTGATCACGTGTAGAGAATGATGCTGACGTACTAGAAGTCTCTAATTAGGCTTAAATTAAAGCTTGAAATGTCAACTATAAGAATCAAATCGAGAAAGTTGTAAATCAGTCAAAAATTTTAATATAGTACAACTGTTTCATGTACGCGCACGCTCTACTTGTACTCATAGAGAGGTACACTATGGCACTCTTACTTATTAATTTTATTTGCTCTATTTATTGTTATTTATCATTATTGGGTTTACTAATTAATACTAATTTTGAAACCACCATTTTGAATTTTTGAATTTTGACTTAAGATTCGTAATCATCGACCCCAAGTAGAGCGCGCGCACATGAAAAAGTTGAGTTCTATGAACATTTTTGACTGATTCACAACTTTCTCGATTAGATTCTTGTAGTTGACAGTTCAAGTTTTAATTTAAGCCTAATTAAAGACTTCTAGCTCGTCGGCATCATTCTCTACACGTGATCAAAAAAGGCCAAAAACGGGGTTTTTGAAACTTTAAGTCCATTTTTCTCAAAATCTCGACGTGATGGGCACTTTTGGAGGTCATATTCGTGTTCAGAGATGAAAGTCCTATAAAAATATCATTGTCTGATCTTTGAATCATTTTTCGTGTCGACCAGTGTTATGAAACATACAACACAGAAGTACTGCTTCTACTGCTGTCTTTATATGATCTCTATCCTACGACTGTCAGTACTTTTCTCTGTTATCCTTATTCTGAGACAATATCGTAGCGATTTGAAAGAAAATTCTTATTATTTCGCTAAGTTATAACGCTACGCAAATTTATTATTTGTTTTATTCCTTATTATTTAACTTTTTTTTAAACAAATGCAGTTTTTAATATTTATTAATATCGTGTTGAAAACATTTTTACAAAAATTGATAATTTTTAACAAAATGCGTAATCAAATGAGCTATATAACGCCGTCTCAAATTATAATCCCCCTGCAGATCGTCAATATTTAACGATAAATATTATTTTAAAATGCAGGTATGACCCAAAAAAAAGTATTCAGAAAAGAAATGAAGAAATATGTATACATTTTACTTACCGAGAATACATTTTCTTAAAAACTATCGAATTAAAGATTTCCAAATGAAGTTCAGAATATTTATGAAGAGTGCGAGTGACCTGAATAGTCCGGGAGCTAGCGACCAAAAAACACATATCTCATTTCATACCGCCTGAAAATTTGAGTATACATTACTAAAGACATGTAAAAAACAGTAACTCACCCATGACTGCCAGACGTACATTTTTATACTTGTTTAGATGTAAGCTTTCGATTTATAAAAGTTTTAATCGGTATGAAATGAGATTAAATTTAACGATTTTTTTACATGTTTAACCCGTTGCCAGACATACTTTGCCCCACCCCAGAACTGCCAAACGCACATTTTTACACTCGTGTAGAAGTCAACTTTCGATTTCCAAAGGTTTTAATCGGAATTAAATGAGAAAAAATGTTTTATTCTTTTACCTGTTTACCCCTTTGCCAGACGTACGTTGTCTCAACCCAGAACTGCCAGATTCACATCTTTACACTCGTGTAGATGTCAACTTTTGATTTCTAAAGGTTTTAATCGTTAGGAAATGAGAAATTTTTACATTATTTTTCACCTATTCGCCCCCCTGCCGCCGCCCCCTGTCCCAGTACCGGCCTGCTAGACGTGGGTTTCTGTTATTTACATGTCTTCAGTAATCTATACACAAATTTTCAGCCGGTATAAAATGAGATAATTCAGCTTAAACGTATACATTATGGTCTTTTTTCTTATATTCAAGCAAAGAAAAAGGTGCCGACTTAGGACCAGGGGGTGCCGACTTAGGAAGACTATTTTAAGAAATGGACAAAATGCACCTTTTCACTCTTCATTGCATTAAGATTACAAAAGCCATTCGATATCGTTCTCAATAACATATACTTGTAGAAAAACGATCGCTGAATACATCTAAAAACTCACCAGAGTCAATAAAGTCAATTTTCTTATTATTTTCATCCAAATACCTTACTATGCCGACTAAGGACCACTCTCCTCTATTTATTAATTAATTTAATTGTAAACACTAAATAGAATGCTGAAACATATGAATTATTATTAATTGTTAACGAAAAATCTGAAGACATGAGGAATTGAACTCAGGACCCTCGGGCTGCTAAGTCGACGCCGCAGCCGCTAACCTTAACCTGCTTATGAAAAGTGAATGGAAAGTTTATATATGAAGTGTGACACCAGGACTAATTACAAAATGTTCTAAATTAATAGAAAAAACCTTTTCTAAAAGACAGTTTGAATAATGTAATTCAAAGTTAATAATTATAATAACATTTGTTAATGTCATTATACGTTGGGACTAAGGCTAAAGAAAAACCGCTGGCATGGTACCGGCCCGGTACCGGCTTTATATAAAAAACTTGCAGAAACTTAGTATAATGAAATTAATATAATACCTTGTTAAATTATCAAAATTTTATAACAATAAATCAGATAAAACCTGACCAAAATTATTTTAAACGAACAAAGTTATTATAGGGTGTCTAGTAATTCGGCAGTTACATATTCCCAGATTTTTCAGTGATTTTCCCGGACAATTAAAAGCTGAATTAATAGAGTTTAATGAAATGTAATTTTTCCAACTACACTGAAAAAAAGTATTGAACCAAGAAAATTTTTCTTGGTTAAAGCAAATAGTGGGATTGAATACGGCCAAGAGTATTATAGTATTGATTCAAGAAAACGATTTTCTTGACATACTATACTTGGTAGGAGAGTATATGTTCTTTATCCAAGAAAATATGGAATTTAGTCAAGAAATTAAGTTACATGAAAGAAATGCAGATTATATTAATTCAAGAACATTTGTGTATCAAATTAAGAAAAAATTTTCTTGATTTGAGAAAATTATATGGATTTCAATCAAAAAAATATTTTCTCAATTCAAGTAAATTATTTACTTAAATGCTCCCCCCCCCTTACCCCCATCCCATCATTTCTAATACTTAGGTCAAACATTTTTATTATTTAATTAATTAACATTTTAATTTTTTATTTTAATAATTAAATAATTGTTATTTTACATATATATTTACATTTAATTAATACTTAACACAAATACAACAAATATACTTTGAAAGAAAATTTTCCTCGGTCGAAGGAATTGAACCCGGGTTGCGCGCATCAGAAGCAGTACCGTTACCACTATGCCATCCAAGCCTCAACGGACAGTTTTCAAAAACTGCTATTTAAGTTGCACATCCATTTGAAGAGAAATATTTTCTTGGATTAAGAACACCGGCATTGTGTTAAGTAAAAAAAAGTTTCAAATCAAATGAATGAAATGATTTGATTTAAGAAAAACGATTTCTTCAGACAATACTTTACTATTTCGCTTGAGAACATAATATTCTTGATTCAATCCTTTTTGGTACTTCGGATAAGTAAAATATTTGATTGTAATAATAACATATTTACTTCCACCAAATACTGAATTATTAATTCAAGAACTCTATCCAATGCTAATAATTACTTGGCACAAGAAAATTAATTTCTCTTCTCAAATAAATATGGGATTGATTTAAGTAAATTCTGCGAAGTAAATGCATTTACTTGGTTCAATTACAATTTTTTTTCAGTGTATATAAAAATAGATATTAAAAAACATTTGATTTCGAGAGATTTGATTTTCTTATTCTTCCGAATGGTGTAAAAAAAATTTCAAAAAATTAAAAATTTAGACTTTTTAAGACACAAAAATATTATAAATTTTTTTTTAATCCTCGAGGATTATTTTGTTTCATTTTTCAATTTTTTTTAGAAATCCCCAAGGATTATTTTATTTTATTAATTTTCCTCAAAGATTTTTTTTGCATTTTATTAAATTATTTTTTCTCGAGGAATCTGTAAGAATTTTTTTCAATTTTATTATTTTTATAGAGGAATTCGTTTTATTTTATTAACTTTTCCTCGAGAAATTCTTGATAATTTTTTTATTTTATCAAAATTTCTCAAGTATTCCTCCAGTATTTATGAACCGCGGTCGGACGCTCTGACGACACCACAGAAAAAAACCGGACTCAAAATGAGTCGCATATGAGACTCATTTTGAACTGCAACAAAAATGATACCCCTTCGACTCATTCTGAGTTTCTAGGGAAAAGACTCAAAATAAGTCTTAAGGGGTATCATTTTTTCTTTACGATAAAATTACAATCACATTGGAAAAGCTAAGAATAATTTATAAAAATATGAATTAAAATAATTGTTTATAACTAATAAACACGTTGCACTTGTCAAAACATTTATACTTGCAGTCGATTTATTGTTTTTATGAGAAATGGAAAATTTTTTTTTAGGTTAGACATTTGTCAATTGACAGACAGGGATGGGCAACCATGGAACACGAAACATGCGAAACACAAAAGAAAGTAACTAGAATATTGTTATTTTATTCATTTTGAGTCACTTGAAGTTGCCGATTACTCATTTCGAGTCACTTGAAGTTGTCGATTACTCATTTCGAGACCGACTTCCAAATGAGTTGCAACAAAAATGAGTCGGGTTTTTTTCTGTGACGTGCTAGTACCAGTCATGTAGCAGTGAGTGGCCCAGAGGAGCTCACTGCTCACTGACTGGCAGTTGCGCGTGTCGTTCGAGCATCCGACCGGTTCTTGAATTTATGTTATTAAATATAATAAATGTTAAAATTAAATTAAATGTTTGAATTAAGTTAAATGTTAAATTAAAATGTTATTAATAAAATTAATAAATGTTAATAAAAGCTGAGTAATATTTAAAATGTCTCGAGCAATTAATATTTTAAGCGAAGCAACTTTTATTATATAGGGGAGACTGGGCTAAACCCGCTTACTTTTTTTTAGAACGGTAAAAACCTAGGAAATTATTCTCTAAATCCAAGTTAATTTATATAATTTGAAAGCTTATGATTTCTACTAACAAAATAAAAAAAATTGTTGATTTATCTGTTTTAGTTTTACTTAGGGGAAATTTTTAATACACATACCAAATTTCAAAATGACAATTTTCCAAGGGTAAATATGCTCACCCCTCGGGGTAAACCCAATCACTTGATTTTTTAAAAAATGTAAGGTAATCCCGACAGTTTCATTTTGTATATATTAAATTTCTCCTTATTTCCGTCTTCAGTATGATTTATTAATGATAAATTATGAGTTTTATAAACAATAAATATTGGTTTATTGAATAATAAGTAAAGGTTTTATGATTTGAAACTGTGAATTTAAATAATATTTTATTTAGAAAAAATTAAAATGTAGATACAATTGTGGATGTAATAAGTTATAGATTTTATTATTGATAAAAAATAACAAATGAAATTAAAAATTTTAAATTTAAAAATAAACAATGATAAAACGTGAACTGAACGAAGACAACAAACTTAGAATTATGACAGCGACAAATTTTGATTATTTATTTCGTTGTTTGTTATAACCGTTATGACCTAATAATCACTAATAATGACTGATATAGATATGATTCCGCTCAATGTGGCCAACAAATATTGATAGTTCGGCGCCATCTACTGAAAAAAAATCGCGAAATGCGGGACATTCAAAATGTTAAATATTCAACTAATTACCCAATAATTCAATAACATTGTTAGGAAATGAATATTATTTCTCTTTTAATAAATATTTTTAATATTAAAAATTTTAAGATCGCCAAAAAAACGCAAACATTGTTAATACTAACTCGGCATCCTACACAAATTTAATAAGTGAGCGGCTTTACCCCAAATCTGTTTCTCCCATTTTAGAATAATATTAAATAAATCTTTTTGAAATCAAACAAAACTACATATATATTTCAAAAAAGGAAATCCAATAGCATCAAAAAAAATTTGTCGAATAAATTAAGTCTCAAAAATAATAATCGAAAAACTTAACAATCCGAAGATCATTTTTTCTTTTTTGCACTTCTAAAAACAATTGACCGTCCCTGATTCTATGACGAATTCATGAAACTAAACGAAAGTTCGTTAACATTAGTTGTATGTTAAGTACTATTCACAGTACAAATATCTCCATCTTAAGTTGAGCTTATAGCGTCAAATCGCTAGTGAGTGGGTTTACCCTGTGCGCGGGTTTACCCCAGTCTCCCCTATCAGAGCAATTATTACTACATTGTACAGATTTTTAATTTTTACTCGAAAAAGCAAACGCTATAAAACAAAATTTCAGTTACACGCAAATATCCTTTTCCCATATATAAACGTAACATTACAGTAATATTATAGTCATATTAAATATCTGTCTGAGGGTAATATTACACAGGCCGACAAATTTTAATCAACTGCATGTTGCCTAAAATATTACTGCCGATTCTTACAGGATTTTGTCCGTAGAATACGAATCTGACCTTGAAAATATTGGATTGGCTCTAGTTTTTAATCAATTTACGTTTCAATATACAAAATATGCATTTTTAGCATTTTTTGAATGAATGTACAACAATACACCGAATCAGTAAATCTGTCCGCATAGCACAAAATGAAAGTTTAAACACTGCTCTTCAATATCCAAAAACAAAAAATGTAATTTATGTACACTTTAACCTGTAATGTCAAAAGAGACATTCGCTGTTCCACAAGCATATTGAAAACAACAGTACTTTTGACCATGTAAGGTAATTTAAATAACAATTAGTCTCTCTAGGGGTTTTTATGGTCGCTGCTTACTGATCTGTATTTAGATTTTAATATTCAAAATGGCGAATCCAATATGGCAGAATTTTTTTAAAATTTTAAATTTTTATCATAAAAGGCGTAAATTATATTTAAAAATTTGGTCCGCCACTTGTAATTTTTATATTTCATAGCAGATTTGTAACTAGCGATTATAAAAACGCCAGAGACACTAATTTTTACTTGAATTACCTTACATGGTCAAAAGTAATATTAATTTTAATACGTTTATGGAACAGCGTATGTTTTTTTGGACATTATAGGTTAAAGTGTACATAAATTACATTTTTTGTTTTTGGATATTCAAGAGCAGTGTTTAAGCTTTCAATTGGTGTTATGCGGACAAATTTACTGTTTCTGTGTATTGTTGTACAATCATTCAAAAAATGCCAAAAATGCATATTTTGTATAATGAAACGTAAATTGATTAAAAACTGGAGCCAATCCAATATTTTCAAGGTCAAATTCGTATTCTATGGACAAAATCCTATAAAAATCAGCTTCTATTGGTTAGGCCACAAAATTTTGTTGGCCTGTGTTATCTATCTATATTATTAAAATCAGACTTTTGTCTGTATATTGCACGAAATTAATTTTTTCTAGCATAATTTATTTATTTGAGCAACGGAGATTCCAAAAATGGTAATAGAAAATTTCCTGTCTGTATTGAAAACGACTTGACCGATTAAAATAAAATTTGTCAATCTTTTAGGTATTGGTATAACTTAAAATACTAGCTATATTTGATGAAAAAATATTAAGCTGAACAAAAGTTATGATTTTTTCAATAAATTAAAAAAAATTTTTTTTAATTTTTTTAGATTGACATAAATTTTTAAATTTAGTAATAATATAAATGATTTTAAAGATACATAATAATAAATTGAATTAAAAAATAATAGGTGCTAATATGAAAAAAATTATGTATTTTCCAAAAAAAAGATTTTTTTAAAAATTTTGACAGATTGCAGTAAATTAATCAGTAAAGACTTTTGTAACATAAAGATTTAAACAATAAATTTACAGTTTTTTAACTTTTTAATTAGAACGGGAGATATTAAAGTTTTTCAAAAAATTTTAAAAATGAAAAATTTCCAAATTTTATATTCTTGAGTGTATAACTTTAAAACCTTCTGTAATTAAATATTACATGTTATTTAGTCATATTTTAGCATAATTTTGAAATAAATAATGTCCTATAACTATATCTATAAGATGGAAGTAAGTATAAAAATGTTTTTAATATCAAAAAATTGAAAAATTATAATTGACAGACCAATTACTATCAAGCTTAATTCAGTAGTATTTTTGGGGTCTCTGATAAACTTTTGACGTCAAAATAATGAAATCTAGAATTATTTGTTTATCTAATTAATCAAACATTTTTTAATTGCAAAACTTCGAAAATATTAAAAATGGTAAATGATATTAAAAAATATTAATTTATAGCATTAAAATTATGTTTCAATTATTAAAAATGGAGACCTGTATGACACGATACTTGCATTATGCTACTGGGAAAAAACTTTGGTAGTAAAATGTTTTGTTATTTTAATTTCAGATTTAACTTTTAGGGATGTTTTGAGCATTGTAAAGGGAAAAGTTAAACAGGGTGTCTATTATTTTTTTTGTTTAACAAACTATCCGGTTTTTCCCAGCTTTGTCAAAATTTTGCAAGGTGTATCTTTTCTTATCAAATATAATTTTTTTTTGATAAGTAATAACGATAAATAAAACTACAAATGGCTACAAAAATTCACTTATTTTATAAAAATACTCTTCGACAGGTTTTTGTTTTTACTAATACTTTTAACAGGGGTTCTACCAACTGGTAAATAACGGGAAATATGCAGGAATTTAATTTAACCGGAAAAAACTGTGAATTCAGCTTGCAATATAGGTATTATTTTAGATTTTAGCAATTATGATACAATTAGTTCGAATTCGACTTTAGTATAACTCCAAAAATTAGTGGAAATTTTGGATTAACTTATAATACTATAATTAAATTTCTACAAATAATTTACAAACATTGTTTTATGCATTTTAATTAATTAAAAATAAATTATTTGATTATTAAAAGTCAATCACTGATTTAAAATAGTAATATTTTTCTAATGAAATAGTTAATGTTAGCTAATTATTATTTTTTCCGGTCAAATTAAATTCCCATCTATTTCCCATTTTTGGAGACTGGGAAATTTTTATCAAATTTTTCAAAGGCGCAGAAAGTTAAAAAAAATTTGTTTATAACAAATTTGTTAAATAATTATTCAAAAATAAACTCTTAAAAAAGTCTATAATTCTAAACGAAAGTATATCTTATCCCCATAATATTCAAGCTTAATTTATTTGAATTGGTTTATTCATTTAGAAGAAATAAAATTTTGTTTAAAAACTTGCAAAAAAAATTCTTTTAGCAACAACTATTATAAAAAAAATAAAATAACATTTTCACTAAGAAAACAATACATTTAAATCAAACACAATTATCTTAGTCATGTGAGTATACATGTGTATGTGTTTAGTGTATTTGTGTGAGTGTACATGTGTATGTGCTGTCTGTATATGTGTGAGTATACATGTGTATGTATTGAGTGTATATGCATGAGCATACATGTGTATGTGTTGTGTGTATATGTATGAGTATACATGTGTATGTGTTTAGTGTATATGTGTAAGTATACATTTGTAAGTGTTAAGTGTATATGTGTGAGTATACATGTTTTTATTTATTTATTTATTTAACTTTTCAAAGTTCCTAGGGCTAATTAGCCCTTCAAGAAACAGTACATGATATACATATTTAATTGGTGTATTGCATCATAATGAGAAGAAAAAATATATATACTAGTAACATTAGGATACTGAGTATTGAAAATATAATGAATTGTCTTATTATATAATATGCTTTTATCTTACAAACAGTGTTATTTTGGTTCATGTTAATAACTGTGACTAAATATAATATAAATATAATCCTATATAAACTATATTTGAAGAACAACAATATAACATAGAGAAAAAGAAATAAATATAAATATATTAATAAATTTACCAATATGTTATCTCAAATAGGTTATTGTTATATTTAAATAAAAATTCAAAAAATAGTTTCTTAAAAGAAAAATGTTGTGATACATCTCTAATCGAAGGTGGCAGTTTATTCCATAAGCTCGCACCTCTTATCATAAAAGAACTTTGCATTTTACAAGTGCGGTGATTAGGTATCTTTATAACTGATTTTCTTTCTCGGAGCCTGTTAAGATTCTGTTCACCCGAGTCCCTGAACTCAAACAAATCATAAATATAAAGGGGGTTCTTATTATTGAATATTGAGTAAAGCAAATTACCTATAAAAATTGTCTTCTGGTGGCAACGTTCAATAGTCCCGATTTTACTCTAAATTGTGTAATGTGTTCCGACTTAGAAATATCATATATGAATCGAATACATGCGTTTAGTGCTCTTTCTAACTTATTATTTAACTCATCACTAATATCATCGTAAACAGGAAAACAGTAATCGAAAAAAGGAAGTATAAGAGCTTTAACTAATAATAAGCGTGTAGATGTTGGAAGAGAATTCTTGTTTCGATTTAACTGTTGCAAAACCATAAACGTTTTTCGCGAAATTTCGGAAACATGCTCTCTCCATGACAGGGTTCGATTTAATGTAATACCAAGATCTTTTACAAATTCCTTGTACACTATTGGAACTCCCCCAACCAAGAGTTGTGGTAAGATTTACAATGTATCAGTTGAAAGGTTATTGGTTGAGGAAATTATCATAGCTTGTGTTTTATTCGAATTTAGAACAAGTCCATTGTCACTCGCCCACTTGACAACATAATCAACATCTGTTTGAATCATTTGAATTAGGTCCGTAAGCGATGACAGTGGACCTGAGAGATAAAACTTAAAATCGTCTGCATATTTATGGTATTTACAGTAACGTAGTTGATCCCCAAGATCTGCTATAAATAAGTTAAAAATCAAAGACGAAAGTGACGCGCCCTGGGGAACACCACATTTAAGACTATCCCATTCAGAAAAATCACCATTTGTACTGTAAACTCTCTGAAATCTAGGACCAAGGTAAGACCGAAACCAAGTACACACCGATTTCGATAATTTAAATGAATTTAGTTTGCGTAATAATAAGTTATGATCTACTGACGGGAACGCCTTAGAAAAATAAAAAAATACAACTATAGTAATGAATTTTGAATCCATGGCGAGTTTAATGTCAGATGTGAACTTTAGCAATGCTGTGCATGTGCTGTGTTTTGCACGAAAACCAGATTGTAGGGGTTCTAGTAAATCATTATTCGTAAAGAAATCAGTCATTTGTTCGCACACGATCTTCTCAAAAGGTTTAGATAAGGAACATACAATAGAGATCGGTCTGTAATCGGCAGGTCCCCTTGGATTATGTATCTTAGGGACAGGACAAATATTACTCATTTTCCATATTTCTGGAAAAATTCCCACATGGAGAGAGTAATTATATATATGTAGAAGGACAGGGAAAATGATTGGAAGTGCCAATTTAATCATTTTATTTGTAATATAATCCGGTCCTATTGCATTAGTTTTAATACTGTTAATACTATCAAGCAATGTATTTGGTGCAATATCATAAAAGAAAAATTTATTTTCATCAAATGTGTCACTGCTCACTGGCCATCGTTCGCATGTGGAAGAAGGAGCCGGAACAGGATCGTGTAAAAAAACGCTTACAAATTCACTTGCTTGAAATGTATGATCAGAATTTTTTTTAGAGGGTATTATATTAAGTTTCCTTAAAAGATGCCAAATATCTCGAGTTTTACTTTTATTTTTAATCATATCAAAATTATACTTATTGTACGCATCTCTTAGTTTAGTTTGAACCAAATTACGAATTTTTCTAAAATTACTTAGGTCAATTGGATTTTTAGTCCTTTTGAATATTCTACGTAATTTGTTTCTTTCTATGATAAGAGTTCTCAAGTCATCTGACATCCAAGGAGAAAATCTTTTTTTAGTACTTGATAAATGAAGGGGTGTGAAAATATCAAAAGCAGAGGTCAAGTAATTAGTTAGTTTATATACTTTTACATTAATGTCAGGTGAGAAATATAAGCTAGTCCAATCGTAGGTAGAGATATGCGCAAGGAATTCATTCTCGGGGATTTTATTTAGATTACGAATAAGATTAGATTCGTTATCAAATGGAGATCGACTTCCCTCAAATTCAAATTTCATATTAATCAAATCATGGTTGGGAAGAAATGATATCGAGTGTTGTCCAAAATTAAGTACTTTATCCATATTATCGACAATCATGATATCAATTCTAGTGCTAGAGCTGTTCGTGTGGTGAGTAGAGTTATGAGGGACCACATTCAAACCTGCCGAGTAAACCATTGAAGTTAAGTAGTTTGTAGAGGAACTTTGTAAGTTTAAATTACAATTGAAATCGCCCATTAAAATAGTATTGTTAAAAAATTGCATAAACGAGAATATTTGACTTTCCAATTCATTGCCAAATGATGCATTCGGTGGTTTGTAAACAACCCCTATTAATGCACTGTCATGTTGAGATTGAACATTAATAAATAAAAATTCGGCAGTAGGATATGGTCCCTCAGTACTCATGGCAACAAGGGAACATTTAATATTGTTAGTGATATACAAGCACACTCCCCCGCCTCTGCGTAACTCTCTGTCCTTACGATATAGTTTATAATTATTAAGTTTTACTAAGTCAGAATCAACATTAGGTGATAACCAAGTTTCAGAGACAGCAATAATATCATAGTGGCCTGTGTCAAAGAAGTCTTTAAATTCGATATAATGCGCACACAGTGATTGCGCATTAACATGACAGATGTTTAATGTTTCCACTTTAATTGATTGACTATAGCAAACAAAGTTTCAAAATTGATGAAAAATAGTAAAAAGGAAATATGAAATGACATTATTGCAAAATTCAGGGACCTCATAAGAAACCGAATCAAACAGGCGTCAAGATTACACTCAAAAACAATTAAACTATTTGTGTTTAAGAAAAATGAAAGTGAGAAAATAAACATGTAATAACTATAATAATTAAGAGTACTCGATGAATCCATGCTAATGATAGTATTATACGAAGAAAAATAAAAATTTACTTCGTTAGAACTGAAGAAAAAGTAGGTTGGAACTCAGAAACTTCCACGTTGCCTTGTCTACGAATTCTATATATATTATCAATATTATTAATATCAATGGGATTTTTCAATGCTTTTGCAATGTCAATGAAGGTCTGACGCAAATCCTCTTCTTGCCTCATAGGCAAACCATGAACCTCAAGAGTGGAGAGGAGGGTAGACTGTTCCTGGACATTCACAATATGTTCTAATTGATCAACCTTGTTCTTTAGTTGATCAGATTCAGTTTTCACCGTTTTTAATTTTTTAGAAAGATCAGTTGATTCGACCTCGATAGCACTGATTTTTTTTTAATTATTACTAATTTCCCTTTTCATCAACAAAATTGATTCATTCAATCCTCTATTAAATTCAGTCTGTTCAATTTTAAAAACATTGAACATTTCTGCTATTTGTTTTTGAAATTCGGCCATTATATTGCTTTGCCCCTGTTCGACTGCCACACGGATAGCATCTAGGTATTGTGAGGATGGCTCAGCGCCTAATGTGGAAAGAACCGACACGTTTTGTTTTTGACTACTAGTTGTAGACTTAGGTCCATAGGTGTCACTACTATTCTTGCACTTAGCACAGTAATAATTAACTGTGCCTCTTTTTAAACAATCAAAATCTTTTTTGCTAATGTTTACATTGACACATGCCTGATGTACTAAACCACTACACTTTGCACAAGTCAAAGACTTACCCGATGCTCTAGGCACTTGTAATTGACATTCAATACAGAGTGGCATGTCAGTTTCACAAGATATAGCTTCAAGCAAAAATCAGTTTATTTATCCTGCCAAAAGCACAAAGTCAACACTCAACACTTATAAAAGTGGTTATTAATCAATATTCCGAGTAATAGTTCCAATAGATTATTGATAACTTTTTAAAAATCAAAAATAACTTAGAAGCAATACAAAGCACGTGTACTCAATAATACTCAGTCGATAAAAACATATACATGTGTATGTATTGTGTGTATATGTGTGAGTATGCATGTGTAAGTGTTGAGTGTATATGTGTGAGTATACATGTGTATGTATTGTGTGTATATGTGTGAGTATACATGTGTATGTATTGAGTGTTGTAACGTTGATTTTAAATAATCACGTTATAAAAACCGAATTAAGTTCTCGCCGAAACTCATTCAATCTATTCGTGAATAATTATTATAAATTAAATACGGTAGCCAGAATCGAACTCAACATTTTTACTTTATGATTATATCTTTGAATTATATAGAATCGATATAACACATAAATGTTGAGTTGTACAAGAATATATTGTTTATCTCAAGAGAATTCCACACGTTATGGTTGATTATAAAACATCAATTTATTTATTGTTATTTAATTATTAACCGACCGAAAATGTGTCAACAATTTATACCAATCGGCACAAATCTACTGTCAACTGGCAACCACCTGTCATAGATGTTGGGCCTGTTATCATGCTGCTGAAGCGAACCCATGGTGCGCATGACCTATGTATGGGGCCGAAGCAGGATGCCAATTTACCTAATTTCGACAGTTCGTGCCTGGCTGCCGATTGAAGTATACGATGTTACCGCGGTTGGTGATTTGAGTAATTTAAAGTTGAGAAAATGGATTTCCGTGCCCGCCTGGAACGGATCAGAGGTTAGTGCTCAGGACTCATCTCCTCGTTATCTTGGAAATATCACCGGTGTACGGTGTGACCGAGAAACAACCTCAAGACCAAGGACCGCATGGCAAGCCGATACGACGCCGCCATTTTCGGTTGTTGATTACATAGACCGGCGTGTGGAAGTTCTCATTCTTTGATAAATAGAATTAAAGTGTGGAAAAATAAAGTTACATTATTTTAATTAATCAATTAAATTCTCTCAGTCAAATTTGTTAATTGAGTGTAAATTCATTGTGTCTGTCTCTCTCTCCTGTGTGCGGTACTCAAGCCTGATAGAATTTCGTCACTTAAAGTTAACTTCGATTTGAATAAAATAGTGAGCTCGGTTTTGAGCTAGTCCGGGAAAGTTCCTGTTTTGTTTCTGCTATCGTGATCCGGGTAGTTCACCTACCTGGCGCCGGGGAAGTTCCCTAAAACGGGTCATCGATGGTGTATTATAAATTCGAAGTGTGGAGTTTATATTTCGGTAATCGGGAAACCGATAGTTGCCATTTTTGTAACGATTAATGGGTAAAACCCGTAAGGAAAAGTAAATATCATTACAGTGTATATGTTGGAGTATACATGTGTATGTATTGAGTGTATATGTTGGAGTATACATGTGTATGTGTTGTGTGTATATGTGTGAGTATACATGTGTATGTGTTTAGCGTATACGTGTGAGTAAACATGTATATGTATTGAGTGTATATGTGTGAGTATACATGTGTATGTGAGGAGTTTCATATGAGATTGAGGGGTCACTCTCGGATTTTTTTCAACTTTCATTTTTCAATAGAGTTTGTTTGCCTATGTAATTATCCAAAATATTAATTTAAAATATTTAATATTTTGTTAGATATTTGCATTAACAAATTAATGCAATATTTTTTTTAAACTTGAATAACTTTTTTATTTTTGCATATAGAAAAAAGTTGTCTGAATGTTTTTTTTTGTTTAGAATAAATCAAATTTAAAAAAAAAATTAATTAAATAAAAATTAACTTTTTAAGTAAATTTATTTAAAAAATAAATTTGTTTTTTAATATTTAAACCTGTTGTCGGCCTTCAATCAAGCTGAAAAAAAGATAAATATTGCTTACTATACTACAAAATAACATGCCAAATTTGGTGAACACGTTATTTTTTGTTTTTGAGAAAAAAATTTTCAAAAATTGAAGTGCAGGTAGCGAGCCGACTTAGCTGACGCGACAATGGGAAATTTTCGTCTCAGGAGTCATTGTCGCGTCAGCTAAGTCGGCTCGCTACCTGCACTTCAATTTTTGAAAATTTTTTTCTCAAAAACAAAAAATAACGTGTTCACCAAATTTGGCATGTTATTTTGTAGTATAGTAAGCAATATTTATTTTTTTAAAGCTTGATTGAAGGCCGATTACAGGTTTAAATATTAATAAACAAATTTATTTTTTAAATAAATTTACTAAAAATGTTAATTTTTATTTAATAAATTTTTATTTCAAAAAATTTGATATATTCTAAACAAAAAACATTTAGACAACTTTTTTCTATAAGCAAAAATAAAAAAGTTTATAACGCGACAATGACTTCTGAGACGAAAATTTCCCATTGTCGCGTCAGCTAAGTCGGCTCGCTACCAGCACTTCAATTTTTGAAAATTTTTTTCTCAAAAACAAAAAATAACGTGTTTGCCAAATTTGGCATGTTATTTTGTAGTATAGTAAGCAATATTTATTTTTTTTCAGCTTGATTGAAGGCCGATTACAGGTTTAAATATTAAAAAACAAATTTATTTTTTAAATAAATTTACTAAAAAAGTTAATTTTTATTTAATTAATTTTTTTTCAAAAAATTTGATTTAGTCTAAACAAAAAACATTCAGACAACTTTTTCTATAAGCAAAAATAAAAAAGTTATTCATTTTTTTAAAAAATGTTGCATTAATTTGTTAATGCAAATATCTATCAAAATATTAAATATTTTAAATTAATATTTTAGATAATTACATAGGCAAACAAACTCTATTGAAAAATGAAATTTGAAAAAAATCCGAGAGTTTACCCCTCAATCTCATAAGAAACTCCTCATGTATTGTGTGTATATGTGTGAGTATACATGTGTATGTGTTTAGTGTATATTTGTGAGTATACATGTGTATGTATTGAGTGTGTATGTGTGAGTATACATGTGTATGTGTTGTGTGTATATGTGTGAGTATACATGTGTATGTGTTTAGTGTATTTGTGTGTGTATACATGTGTACTATTGCGCATGCCTAACATGCGTCTATGTATGTACAATGAGTAAATATATAAACAATACGATGAATGAATGATAAAAGCCGAACGACCGAACGATGATGTACGGAGTTACACGACCGACGGACGACAAAACGACGACGAATATGTTAATATTATAGAAAGATTATAGAAGATTATTAAATTATTCATTAAATTAGGTTCCAGAATGATCCAAAAAAGTTTCAAATATTTAAAAAAAAAATTTTGTTGTAAAAACGGTATCAAGTAGTAGTACCGGGCCGGTGCCGGACCGGTTGTCTCTTATTAACCGGCCCGGTACCACAGTGCCGGCACCGGTTATTGTCCGACTTTACCACCGGGCTGGTGTCGAACCGGTCGTAAGCATCGGCACACCACCGTCTTTTCTGCCTTGGGTACTGACGAGTGTCTTGTATTTATATTTTTAAAATATGACTTAATTATTTTCACTACGTTATGTTGAGCATCTCAATAATCAAGAGCTCATGAATAATAATCTATGTTTTACTGTATTAAAATGAATGGATTTCTCAACCCATTTAAGTAATTTCTTGTTTCTATTTTATTTAAGATAAAAACCTTAGAAGTTTTAAAAGTTCTTGAATACGACATAAAGAAAAAAAATGGCGTTATTTCAAAATACGAAGAGAAAATTTTCAACGTTGAGCAAGAAGTTGGCGATATTTTTGTCATGTTGCAAACAAGTTTAAGTGAAATTGAATTAATGGATAATCGCGAAATAAATAATAATCTTGATAATTGTGAAGTTGAAAATATTATTGTTCAAACAAAAGCAACTGTTAGCAACGTAAATGTTGTTATTAAATTTCTAGAAACAGAACGTAAAGATTTAAAGAAACAATTAAACGAAATTAAAAGTGAAAAGAAAATTGGGTCCATTTGTGCAGGTAATATTCAAACTAATATTTTTGCTTTAAGTAATAAAAAATTATACAATAAATTGCATAAATTGTTATTCACTTTCCATTTTTTCAAACTTTTCTTTATTTTTTCATATTTTAAAAAAATTAATTTTTAATTATTAAGAAATTTTCTTCTCTCTAAAGTTGATGGTTTTTAAAATTATTGCTTATATCCAAAAATTATTTGTATACGTAAGTACTTTTGAAAAATAAATGACCTTTTAAAAATATCCAATATGACGGCGGAAATATAACTTATAAAAGCATAAAAACAGTTAAAATGATTACAAACATATGTGACCTGACGCGGTGAAAGGGGCCATACGTCAAAAAAATAGTTTTTAATTATTAATGTCGTTTTATGATTTGAAGGAATCTATATAAATAAGTAAGTACTTTATATAAAATGGTATTAACCCATTAACGCCTGAATGCACTGAATTTTTAGTTTGACTTCAAACTTAAATATTTTCTAATAAATTATTATTTACTCTTCGACAAATAATTTTTTTTGTATTAAAGTGTCCTCTATCCATATATGCAAAAAAGTTAACCCTTTTAATTTGCATATATGCAAATTAGTTGACCATATTAATTTGCATGATCTTAACCGATTTAGTCCTAAATGTCCGTATTTCTTAGCACAAGTTCGAGCATTCCGTTCTACGATCTACGATTTTCAAAAAATCGGGAGATAGGTTTTTTTAATGGTTTGAGAGTCCTCTTTTAGAATCTAAAAAGAAATTTTAATTTAAAATTTATAGTAAAAAGTTATAATTGTTTAAACAAAAATATGACGTTTTTTAGGTGTTTTTTTTCTTTAAAATAAGATTATTTAATCGAAATCGGTTAGGAAAAAATCCGTGATATGAAAATATCGCGTCCAAAATATTGGGACTTTCAAATAGACATGATACCGAAAATAAATTTTTTCAAATTTTAAAATGGCGCCTCAAAAATGGCTTCCAAAATATTCAAATTTGGAAAAATAATTTATAAAAATGCTAAAATTATTTTTTTTAACTTTTATGCTTCATTTGAATAAAATAATGTTCCTTTAACAAAAAATATTGTTATATGACGTTAATTAACAATATTATAAACAATTTGAAAATGATGTGCCAAAGTGGTAACAAAAATTTTATTTTCATCAATTTTACTTATTTTTTAAGGAAAAATGATAATGAAAAAAATCCTTTTTTAAAATTATTTAAAACATTTCAGAATGTTATAAACAATTTACGGAACATGAAATGGATTCGTAGAAATTTTTTTAAAAAAATTACTTTACGCTCTCTTGTAATTAAAATGTTGTTAAAGGTTCAAACTTTAATTTAAATTTATTTAACAATATTTTAAAATATTATAAACAATTTTTTTTAACAATTTTCATAGAAAAAAGAGTTTAGAGTGGAAATAAATGTTTTTTTTACATTTTGCTTGGTTTGTCATTAGAATAAATGTTGGAAAGACAAACCTTTGTTTGTAATTGTTTAACATTTTTTTTACAATATTATAAACAATTTTTAGAAAAAACTATGTTCAGAGTGGAAAAAAATCTCCTTTCCTTCGCCACTAACTTAATTTGACAACTTCTTTTAACATTAAAATGGAATTGATGTATGAACCGTTTATTCAAAATTTATAAACAATTTTTAAAAATGTTCTAAACAATTTTTACAAAGAATTTGCTAAATATAAGTACCATTAAAGATAAAAAGCATTTTATGATTATATAATGCACTCTTGTAATCAAACCCTTTATTATAGATACAATTTGACATTTCTTATAATTTGAAAATTTTTAAAATGTTTTAAGGCGGTGTCAAAGTCGATGCGATTTTCCCAAAGAAATCAATGCAAAAATCAAATCGACTTTGACACCGCCTTAAACAATTTTTGATAATTGTTAAAAACATTTTTTATAAATAAATGGAAAAAAGTACTTCAGCCGGTTAAAATATCTCTGTTGTCCCATTTTTAGTGCATTCCTGGAAGTGATGGGAACTACAATCTTTGCGCATGCGTGTGATCTCTTGCAAAGCATGAGCAATGAACAGGGTTCCCACCACTGCACTGTACAATACTCGCTTAGTCTTAATATTCCTAATTTTTGTTTCTTTGCGTGTTCTATAGTTTTAAATTTCTTTTAGAAAAGTATTTTTTATACTGTTTGGCAACATTGCATTTGATTGTAAATTTTATTTTCACATAGTATTATATTACACTTTCGCATGCATTTTAGGTAAGTATTAACTTTTACGTTTACTTTAAATGCCGAAAAGAAAAAGATCAAAAATGTTGTCAAACAGTGTAAAAAATACTTACCTGAAAGAAATTTAAAACTATAGAACACGCTAAGACACAAAAAGTAGGAATGATAAGACTAAGCAAGTATTGTACAGTGGTGGGAATCCTCCTTACTGCCCATGCGTTTTAAGAGATCCCACGCATGCGCAAAGACTGTAGTTCCCATCACTTACAGGAAAGCACAAAAATTGGACAACAGATATATTTTAACTGGCTGAAGTACTTTTTCTTTTCAATTTATTTATGAAAAATGTTTTTAACAATTATCAAAAATTGTTTAAAACATTTAAGAATATTTCTAAATGATAAAAAATGTCAAATTGTATCTTTAATGAAGGTTTTGAATACAACAGTTCACTATATAATCATAAAATGTTTTTTATCTATGACGGTGCTTGATATTTAGCAAATTCTTTGTAAAAATTGTTTAGAACATTTTTAAAAATTGTTTAGAACATTTTTAAAAATTGTTTATAAATTTTGAATAAACGGTTCATACATCAATTCCATTTTAATGTTAAAAGAAGTTGTCAAATTAAGTTAGTGGCGAAGGAAAGGAGATTTTTTTCCACTCTGAACATAGTTTTTTCTAAAAATTGTTTATAATATTGTAAAAAAAATGTTAAACAATTACAAACAAAGGTTTGTCTTTCCAAAATTTATTCTAATGGCCAACCAAGCAAAATGTGAAAAAAAACATTTCTTTCCACTCTAAACTTCTTTTTCTATGCAAATTATTTTTAAAAATTGTTTATAATATTTTAAAATATTGTTAAACAAATTAAAATTAAAGTTTGAACCTTTAGCAGGTGTATTCCACGTCAGTTCATTACAATATTTATAAAAATATGATGTTTACACACACAAACACACATACTGAATGACATTTTTCAAAAATGTCATTTTTGAAGTCCTGAGGTCAAACAACATAAAGATATGTTAAAAAATCGAACCTGAAAAATTTTAATACTACAATACTTCCTCTATATGAGAAAGCAAAATTAAAATAATTACAAAAAATGTAATCTGGTACAAATGATTTAAATTTGGGGTGCCTAATCACCCGATTTTTCCGTTAATGTATTAAAAAGATCATATTTCTGTTCTAGAGTTAGTATTTACTCGTATTTTTATTCAAATTCCATCTATTATCGCGCGGCATTGAAAAGGCAAGCTAAAGCGTTACGCACAGATATGTGTTTTATTTTTTTTCTCAAAAACTTCTGGCTGTCCCACGATGAAACTTGCAGGACAAGTTCAACACATTTGTGGCTACATATGGTAAAAAACGAAAAAAATTGAAGGTAGCATATTTTTTCTATGGCATTTTAAAAATTTTAATGAAATGTTTAAACAATTAATTTGAATAATTTTTTCAATTTTGAATTTTTAAGTAAAAATATACTTTAATACGAACAAATTAAGAAATCAGATGCTAAAATCCGTTAAAAAGAACCAAAGATATAGAATTAAAAAGAAAGTACCAAAAATTGAAAATTTAATATGTCCGTCAATTTAAAAAATTTTTCAAAACCGTTTGCGGATTTTGTTTATTACCACTAGAATTGTTTATAATATTGTTAATTAGCATCCTATCACAATATTTTTTGTTAAATGAACATTATTTTATTTAAATGAAGCATAAAAGTAAAAAAAAATAATTTTAGCATTTTTATAAATTATTTTTCCAAATTTGAATATTTTGGACGCCATTTTTGAGGTGCCATTATGAAATTTGAAAAAATTTATTTTCGGTATCATGTCTATTTGAAAGTCCCAATATTTTGAACGCGATATTTTTATATCACGGATTTTTTCCTAACCGATTTCGATTAAATAATCTTATTTTAAAGAAAAAAAACACCTAAAAAACGTCATATTTTTGTTTAAACAATTATAACTTTTTACTGTAATTTAGATATTGAAATTTCTTTTTAGATTCTGAATGAGGACACTAAAACCATAAAAAGAACCTATCTCTCGATTCTTTTGAAAACCGTAGCTCGTAGAACGGAAAGCTTGAACTTGTGCTAAGAAATACGGACATTTGGTACTAAATCTGTTAATTTGCATACGTTTTCTATTGTTAACCCTTTAAGTTTATGCAAATACCACTCATTTTTCACCCACCTTTCTTTAAGTTTTAGGCAAAATCCACCCTTTTAGACGTTGAATATTCAATTCCACCTACTTTCACTCCCCTCTTTTTTATATTCTACCTAATACCGCGCGGGCGTTGTGGGTAGTTGGAGTGGGTGGTGCGGTAAGGCCCAGTGAGCAGCGTACGGTTACCGCGTTAATTTTTGTACGTAAAATATTCAATTTGATCTGGAGCTTTTAATATTCATCGTAGAAATAAACCAGTAGAAAAAATTTTCTGCTCTTAAGTTTTAAAAATTTTTGGACTCAACAAAAGTCATAAAAAATTGATCTGTGAATCCCCATTTGTATATAAATAAATTTTTCAGGTTTCCACTGTTTTGAAAACTACACATTTTTTTAAAGTAAAAAATTCTCGTCTCTGAAACTATGTACACAAGTGACATTTCAGCTACCTGTGACCCTATTATAAAAATACTTCCAACTTTCTAATTTTTACAATCTTTAAAAATGAAGTGGGAGATCTAGTCTCTGTGTTAAAATATTTGTTGTGTAGTGCAGTTACAATTATTTTTCCAACACTTGAGGAATTTAGTTAAAGGATGAGCCACCTTGACCCTCACTTACATGAAGGAAGACGTGTCATGACATTGAGAGTTTTAGATCGGGAAAAGATGAAATTGTGTAGAAAATGGATGGTATGTATAAATCATTTTACCTTAATAAATATTACAATGGTTAAAAAACTGTTTTCGAATTAATAAACAACATTATTTATTTTCAGCATAAATACATTCTAGTAAATATCCTTGAGGGAGTAATTGGCAATAAGCGGACATGGATAATGTTAGGTAAGAGGATTTACCTCCAAGGGACGAAAATAGTCCTGCACTTAATAGAAATAGGTGGGATGAACCACCACCATCACAAGGACCATGTACCACTAGAAGGGACGAAAGTAGTCTTGCACTTAAAAGAAAGAGGTGTCATGAACAATCACCAGGACCATCAATCACTGAAAAAGAAGAAAAAAGTTGAAAGCTTAAAATAACAAGGTAGGATGAACAATCACCAGGACCATCAACCACTGAAAAAGAAGCAAAAAGTTCAAAGCTTAAAAAAACAAGGTGGGATGAACCAGGACCATCACTAGAAGCATCACCATCACCAGAAGCATGTGTTACCTTATTCTTTCTTATTCTAATATTAAAAAAAAAATTTTTAATGTTTAAAAAAATAAATAAAGAAAAAAATATAACCAAAAATAAATATATCTATATATCATCTATAACTATATTACCTTACTCAGGTAAAATTACCATTTGTAGATAAATTTATCCTTCATGGGTACAACTATAGATGTTACCAATGAATTTCTACTTTACCTTCAAAGCAGTTCTTCATGTTTCTGATAGTCTCCGTCTCCGGCAGTAGTGTAATAGTGGGTGCAGTGTTAGTGGGAGAAATGACATTAGTGGATGTAAGACCCATGGTTGGGAGAGAGGTTACCTCTGGTAGTCCCGAAGCAAGTGATCGTCATTCTGTTTCAGGAATCACTTTCAACAGCATCTTCAGCACCAGCTCCGGCTCCAGCTAACCAGTCAGCCTGTAGTAGCTGTAGCAGCCTACCGCCAGCCGCCTACTACTTGTACGAGCATTGCAGGGGTGTACGCAGCCGCTTGAAGAACCAGTTAGCCTGTAGTAGCTGTAGCAGCCTGTCGTCAGCCGCCTACGACTTGTACGAGCATTGTAGAGGTGGACGCAGTCGATCAGAGACGATTCTGTTTTATTTTATTACAGTTATAACAGTAGTCCCAGTCTACCGGCCCACCGTCGTTACAGTAGTGGCAAACTGCCATCAGCCGCCCACTGCTTGTATAAGCATTGCAGAAGTGGAAGTAGCTACAACTTGATCAGAGGTTAAAGCGGAGGTTGGCGCAGGAGTGATATCTGTTATATAAACCCATTCTTTGTATAGGTTATTTTCACAATATTATATGCATTGCATATAATTTACATGTAAATTGTCTTCAATGATTAAAATTGGTTCTAATGTATTCCAGATTTTCAAAGTCTTTTTTTCACATATCTCTGGTTCTTGAAGACATTGAAAAGGTGAAGTGTTAGCTGTTGACGACTTTATACTCTTTCCTCCTCCTCTTATCGTCGAAAACATGTCAGAAGCAGAGTTAGCTGTGGACACAACTGTTAACTGAGGACAACATTTTCTGTTTTATCTGTTACAGCTTTTGCTTCTTTGTTTGGAAATTTTTTTAAAATTGTTTTATAATTACAATTAAATTTTTTTCATTATTAACATGTCGCGAGTAGTTAGAAACCCATATGCGAGAGTATCATCTCAAGTGCTAGTAGCTTCCCAAGTAGTATCCCAAGACAGCATTAATGAAATTTGTATAGTCTCACAAACTTTCATTGATATTGTTCATGGGCAAGGCAATAATCGTTTAATAACGATTATTGCCAATAAAAATCATAAACTTTTAAGCATTGGATATTATCTCAAATGTAGTGAACAAAGATGTAATAATACAAAATCTGTAAACAAAGCATTCATGGCATCACCTATGGATAAATTTGCTTCATATCTGTCAAAATATACAATAGTACATTCCGAATTTGAATCTTATAATGTTAATAAGGTTCAGTGTTCAACACGCAAAGGAATTTTTATATATCAGTATTTAGACAATAGATTGAAATTAAACGAGACACAACTACTTCCAAAAGAGAAATTTTACAGTTCCCTAAATGATTCTCATGTAACCGAAGAAGATTATAGTCATGCACAAAAGGTTTGGTCTGCTTTTTATTATCAATATCTCTACGAGTATGTATATTTGAAGGGTGGCATGACAAAAGAGGTCAAGCAACAATTTCATGATTTTACAGGAGGCTTCTCCTGCACGTCGTTTATTTTTTTAATTTTCTTTTTTATTAATAATTTTTTTCCGCATCTACGTGGCATTTTCAAATTTGGGAAAATAATATTTTTAACCTTATTGACTTACTGATAATAATATTGACTATGCATTTCTTTTGTTTTTCAGTTAAGTTGCATTACAAGTAAAATTATAGGCTATTTTATGATTATAATTTTTATTAAAACTCATTTAAAAACGCAATTAAACAGAAAATCCTTTTACAGAAATGTGTAAATGAATTTATTTGATGCATCAAAAAATGCACTAGACTGTATTTCGATGTGGCTAAATGATTATATGTATGTTAATTACTGTAAATTATTTGTTACAGTTAATATAATGCCTTAAAAACAGTACATATTTAAAACTTCTATTATCTCTTTTTATTTTATGTTGTTGTATAATCAGGCTGTTTCTAAACACTAAACTTATAGGTGTGTCCTCAAAGTATGCACTTCATGGTATTTCTAGAATTAAATTGTCTTTAAATTGGGGGGTCACTGTAAGTTTTTTTCTGATTTATTTTAATACATCAAGTATAATTTTAGCTGTAGATTTAATTATTAATGCTTTACAAGTAATTGTTAATATTTCACGTCCTTTAAAATATTACATTCTTTGCAGTGTCCTCAAAGTATGCACTTAATAGTATTTCAGGAATTAAATTGTCCTTAAATTAGCTGTCACTGTAAGTTTTTTTTTATTTATTACAATACATCAAAAATGGTTTAAGCTGTATTTTTAAAATTTAATGCTTGACAAGAAATGTTTAATATTTCACACGCTTTAAAAAACTCTATTCTTTGTAGTGTCCTTAAAGTATGCACTAGACTGTATTTTGATGTGGCTAAATGATTATATGATTGTTAATTACTGTAAATTATTGTTACAATGAATTTATAGCCTTAAAACACTACATATTTAACACATTCATTTTATTGTTTAATTTATGTTGTTGTATAATCAGGCTGTTTCTAAACACTAAACTTATTGGTGTGTCCTCAAAGTATGCACTTGATGGTATTTCGGGAATTAAATTGTCATTAAATTGGGTGTTACTGTAAGTTTTTCGCTTATTTATTTCAATACATCGAATAGTTTTTTAGCTTTATATTAAAAATTAATAATTGCTAATCAATAATTTACCTCCTTTAAACAATTTAATTGTTTTCAGTGTTTCCAAAGTATACCTTAGACTGTATTTTGTTGTGGCTAAATGAGTATATGATTGTTATTTACTGTAAATTATTGTTACAATTAATTTAATGCCCTTAAAGTAGTACCTATTTAACACTGCCTTCTTTTTAAAGAACCTTAATAGTTTAGATATATATCTTGTTTCATATAAAAATTTTATTTTTTATTAATAATTCTCTATAATTCAGAATTTTTAAAAAATTTAAGGTATTTAAGAGTCTCTAATGTATGCACTTTACTGTGGTTTGAGATTTCAAGGAGAGTATATTATAGTTGCTTAATGGATCTTATTCTCAAAATCACATAAATATGTAAAATACTGATCTTTTTGGATATCGACATTTTTTAGTTTAATCTTTTCTCTTAATAAATAAAATTTTTTAAATTTCAACCTTACTTTGTATTAAAGTCTGATTTTTATTAACAATTTTATGAAATTCAGCTCTATATTTAAATGAAGGTTTTTAAGAGTCCCCAAGATATGCACTTAGCTGTGTTTTGAGATTTTAAAAAGACTAGCAATATATATCTAGCTCGCTAAGGCTCGCTCGATCACGTATGCATTTATTGATATTTATTTAATTATTTAATTTTTTAGAATTGATATTTATGATATAAATTTCGTTCACATAAAATTTTTTAAAACATAACATGAATCATAATACAAAATAATAGCATAACAACTGATAATTTTTAATTTCAAATTAATTAATTCGATTTCTTGGGACTAAAAAATATAATTTTATTTCTACAAATTGAAGTATTATTATTATTAAATATTTTTATTTAAATATTACTATTCCTATACTACTATTAGAAAGACATTTTACTTGTTTATTTCCACTTATATAAATGTTATTAAATGCCGAGTAATATTTAAAATGTCTCGAGCAATTAATATTTTGAGCGAAGCAACTTTTATTATATATCAGAGCAATTATCACTACTTTAAATAGATTTTTAGTTTTTACTCGAAAAAGAAAACGCTATGAAACAAAATATCAGTTACACGCATATATCCCTTTCCCATATATAAACGTAACATTACAGTAATATTATGGTCACATTAAATATCTATCTGATGGGTAATATTATACATTAATATTACTGTAACATGACAGTAACAAGACTTTAATATTACACGCTTATGGAAAAATTTCAAAACAGTTCCTAAGCAGCACGTACGGTTATAGTGACATCACTGTAATATTACACTAGAGATTCGTAATCTTCACTGTAATATTACAGTGATCTTACTGGAATATCAAAATGTCCGCCTGGAGGTAATATTAATGGGAATATTAAGGTAATGTCACCTCACAATGTTAAGGTAATATTACACTGTAATATTAACGTATTGTTAATATAATATACAGATAAAATTAGAATATTTTTATATTTTAGAAATAAAACATTTCACCAAGTCTGGACTCGAACACTGAACCTTGTGTTCAGTAAGGTCAAGTAAGATTGGCTCACTTGTAAGACTCTTGCTTGCTGTACACAAGGTTCAGGGTTCGAGTCCAGCTTGGTAAAATGTTATTTTCTAAATTATAAAATTATTCTAATTTTATCTTAATATTACTCTGCAATATTACCTTAATAGAAAACGTAATAATTTTTCAAAAATTAACATTCATTATAATAATAAGGGACATTATATTTAATTTAAAATTATTTATTTTAATTATTAGCAGAGAGAAACTGAGAGTACGCACGTAATGCAAAGCATGCTTTCCTTTGAAAGTCTGCCCCCTCGCGGCCAAAAGTCCTAAGCTTAGGTGGTTAGCTATATATATTGCCTAAATAGGTGAGATCGCACACATATGTCAAATGTCTAAGCCGAATTATAATCGGAATCGCTCGTGATCACACGTAAAATGCAAGGAACGCGAGGAATACCGAATAGAAGAATAGAACTAAAAAAGAGGTTATGTCAATGCTTTGACATTTTTACACTGCAACGTTTTTTTTGTGGTTTTGATGCTGATAAAATTTTGTATTTACACCAAAATTTGAAATAGTAGACGTTATATTACAATTTCTATAAAAATTGTAAAGCAGAACATTTTTTATAGTGATATTTTAGAGATTTGAGCGTATTTAAATATGTACAGCAACAAATTCTCTTAAAAAAAGAGGAATTAAAATTAGCAAATATAATATTGTATTAATAATTTTAATTCCCAACATTTATATCAGTATTTTTACACTAAGCGATAAACTCATAATATTGCATAAATTAGGGAAACATTTGGGAATTTTATCAAAAGTACTGAAAAAATATTAAATTTCTAAAATTGAGAACAAAATTCTTGTTTCTTTCATAATATGCTAAGTTTCGAAGGTGAATTGAAAAAATTATATTTTCAATTTACCTTCGAAACTTAGCAATCATTACAAATTTTAATGGACACAAAACTTTGGCAGGGTGGCCACATTGTCAGTAAAGTCAGGGAAAAAATTTTTTATTAGTTAAATCAAGAAGAACAAATTTTTGTCAGTAAATTGAAGGAAATACCAGGATTAAATCCTATAGGTGAAATTTTTTGCGGGGAAATTAAGCGAATTGAGACTAATTTTGAAAAATTACGAATTTTTCAACTTTTGTCCAAACATTAAAACAAAATATAACAATTTTTAGTTTATTTAGTTAATTTTTTTCTATAAAAAGAATTTTGTCAAGGAAAATAATTTTAATGTCAGTAAATTGTCAGGAAAATTGATAAACTGAAACTTGTGGCCACCCTGCTTTAGACTTTTTTCATTTCTTTTAATAAATAATTGAACTTTATAACATGTTAAATTAATTAATTTTAAATAATTAAATTATTGAATTTTTTAAGATTTGTGATTGCAATTTTTAAAAATGATTGAGTTTTAGAAAATTGTATGTTTATAATAATTTTTGTAAATCCAAAGTCATGTAAAAAAATAATAATCACTAGTTCAGTTTAAAAAAAGTGAAATTTTTTTGCCTTTTTGTTTCGGATTTTTCATTAAATGTTAATGAAAGAAAAAATTATTAATGTTTCGAATAAGTTTAGAATTTAAAATATTCTTAAAAAATAAAAATTCTATATCTGGAAATCAGGAAAAAACAAGAATGAATTAAATACAAATTATTAGTACTGCTTACTATAATTTGAATCAGTGACCGACTTTTTAATAATAAATTTTACGTTAATATAATAACTAATTAATAAATTGATACATTTTACTAATAAGTTAGTAAAAATTACTATTTATTGGTAAAATAATTATTTTATTAATTAAATTGCAAGGGTTTCTGAAGTTAGAGCCGAAGTAGAGAATTGAAAAAAATTGTTTTCACAAAACCAAAAAAATGAAACATTTTTTAAAGGTTGTAGATTGGAAAAGTAAAATTTTCCAACTAAAAACCAAAATATCACTCAGTAATTCAAAGTTAAAAAAATTTAATTTGAAAAATTTTGTAGTGCATTTAATTTAAAGGCATATAGTTTTTCTGAAAACTGCATATTTAATTGTATATAATTATTTGGTGTTTATCAACGTGTAGTTAATAATAATTAAATAATTTTTGCTGATACAAAATTATATTTTTTTCTACTAATAATTTTACGGTATCAAAATTTATTCGGGAAAAACTAAACAAAATTAAATTAAATTTTATTTAAAATCAATTTTAACAAACAATACCTAATTAATTTTTTCAATTGGAATGTTCATAATAATAATTATTTTTTTAAATAAATTAATTTATTTCAATTTAACTTTTGTTTTTACTTCAATTAATTTTAATTTTTTCTATTATTTTAATTTTTATTATTATTATTCTACTTATTAATTATAATAATTATTGTTATAATTATTATATAGCAATAGTTTAAAAATGAATAGAAGAAGGAAACACAAATTTCGCTATCCTCCTCTTTTTCAATCTCAACTTTACGATAGATTTACTTTTGGAACTCAAAATCATTTTTCGGCCTATTATCATATTAGTTGAGTTCGTTCAGTTCTATTCCTCGCGTTTCTTGCATTTTACGAGTGATCACGAGCGATTCCGATTATAATTCGGTTTAGCCATTACATTTGACATATGTGTGCGATCTCACCTATTTAGGCAATATATATAGCTAACCACCTAAGCTTAGGACTTTTGGCCGCGAGACGGCAGACTTTCAAAGGAAAGCATGCTTTGCATTACGTGCGTACTCTCAGTTTCTCTCTGTTATTAGATTATTATTCTTACATTTCTTATTCTTATTTTGTACAAAATAAAAAAGAATTATTTCAATAAATGTTATAAATAATTTAATGTAAAACTAAAATTGCACATTTTGAAATATAGAACTTTAGGTGTATTAGCATAAATGATTATTATAACAATATATAACATTAATATATTACAATCGCTGCGCATGACAGTAGTAACGTGATCACACACTCAGGTGTGCGTGGTAGCGGTACGGATTACTACTTTTTCTAGCAAAAAGTTAAAAAGTAAAACATTAAAATTTTTACAAGTAATATTTACAACATACTGAATGTAAAAAGTAATACAAAATTTAATGAAAATTACAATGACGATGTAAAAATTTAAATTCTTAATGCAATTTTTGAAAGTGAATACAGCAATAATTACTATTAGTATTTTTCACTACAAAAATAGTAATAGTTGGATAGTTCAACAATCGAATAAAGAAAATAAAAAAAATTTTGTCCCATTATGCTCATTTCTCAAAAAGTTCGAGAAAAAATAAATTTTTAGTATGGAATATTTAGCTATATTTTTAGCAAATTCGAATTACTTTGGTCAGAATTCGTGAAATTTTCCCTAAAAATAAAAAGTATATTTTTTAAATTGAAATGCTGAAAAAATATTTCTATTTAACTTTAGGAATGTTTTTACCAAAAAACAAAAAGAAAAATATTTTTTTATAAAAGTTATGTCAAATTAATTTTTTTGCAAGTTTTTAAACAAAATTTTATTTCTACTAAATGAATAAACTGATTTAAATAAATCAAGCAGGCATATAATAAAGGGGATAAAATAATTATACTTTCGTTCAGAATTAGCAACAATTTTTAAAAAGTTACAATCAAAATTATATTGCAGCGGAGATGCGAGTTTGATGTTTTTCTGAATTAAAACATTGTTTGCATCTACGAAATAAACAAAATACTGTCGAGTTAACATTTATATAACCATAAAATTTATTAAAAACTAAGTACAGTTTTGTTGCACTATACATTTTGATTTCTAATAATTTTAATTATGTTGAAAGTTTTATCAAATTTTTCAAAGGCGCAGAAAATTTAAAAAAAATTTGTTTATAACAAATTTCTTAAATAATAATTCAAAAATAAACTCTTTAAAAAGTCTCTAATAAACATACATGTGTATGTATTGTGTGTATATGTGTGAGTATACATGTGTATACATTATGTGTATATGTGTAAGTCTACATGTGTATGTATTGAGTGCATATGTGTGAGTATACATGTGTATGTGTTAAGTGTATATGTGTGAGTATACATGTGTATGTGTTTAGTGTATATGTGTGAGTATACATGTGTATGTGTTTAGTGTATATGTGTGAGTATACATGTGTATACTACTGTATTTATGTATATGTTTTATATGCTGCCGATCGACGAACCGATGTATATATATATCTATATATGTTGCCAGACGACGAATCCGACGAAACGACCAAACGACGAAACGACTAGGAAACATTTTAATATTATAGAGATAGAGATTATAGTATAGTTATTTATTGTTTCTTATTCTCAAAATCACTTGAATATCTGAAATACAAAACTTTTTAGGCATTGATTTTTTCTAGTTTATTGTAATTTTTAAGTAATATGGCTGTTTCTAATTTTTTAAATTTATTCGTGCGTTTTAAAAGTATAAACTAGACTGTATTTTTGGAAATTTGAAGGGAATCATTAAATTAAGTGTTACTGTAACTATTTCTATAGAGGCCGTCCATAAACTACGTCACGCCTTAGAGAGGGGGGGGGGTGGAATTCATTTTTTGTGACGTTCTGTAGAAAAAATGGCGCTAAAGCATGTAAAATTTGTGACGTGGGTAGGGGGGGTGAAAAAATTATGCAAAATAGTGTGACGTGATTTATGAACGGCCCCATAAATTGTTTAAGACTTTAAAAATATATCTTGTTTTATGTTAAAATTTTATACCTTATTAACAATTTAAAATAATTCAGCTCTCTCAAAGAAATTGATTGTTTTTAGTGTCTGGAAACTGTGCGCTATACTGATCTTTAAATTGGGTGTCACTTAATAGTAACTTATACCTAAATGACTTAAATACTCTAAATTTGTACCTTGTTTTATATTGACGTTTTTTACTTAAGTAATAATTTTCAATGCGGTGGAGTAACCCGAAAATGTTGCTCAGCTTCCTCTTCATCGCTATATTACTGCGCGTATGCATACGTCACTTTAAATTATTGCGAAGCTTTATCTGTATCACAACTCATCTGCGCATGCAAAATTTTTCTGACCTGCACAAGCATGCGCATATATCCGACAAATGCTAAAATTTTTACAATTTACAACTTTGTGCATGTTTTCTTCCTCGGTGTTTTCTCTGCGCATGTTTGCATCTTAGTTTATAAAAGTGCGCATTAATATTTCTTTTATAACTCAAATGCGTATGTTAAAGTTGCATGTATTTTTTATTTTTATTATTTAATAGCCTAAATCGATTCCAATCATATCAAATGTTTGACCTTGACTCTTATTAATGGTCATTGCAAATGCTAATTTTATTGGAAATTGGCGTCGTTTAAATGTAAATGGATACAAATTTTCACAATATAAATCTATTCTGTGTATAAATACTATATCATCAGCTTTATCACCTGTTAAAATTTTACACCGTAAAAGAGTATTCGCAAGCTCTAACACTTGTAATCTTGTTCCGTTACACAGTCCTTCGTTAATACTTAAATTTCTAACTAACATAACAATACAATTGATTCTTAATCGTAATTCGTATGGTGGAAAGTTAGGTGGATTTAATGTATTTAAGTATTCTGGCAAAAGCCCATAATTAATTTCTCCATTGTCACAATTTTTAACGCTATCGACGCTAGTATAAATTTTTTCCGTATTTTTATCGAGAAGTTCTACAACTCTGCAATTGATTTCTTCAACGTCAATATTTCTTGCAGCTAAAATTGCAACTTTTGATAAACTTTCATATTTACGTTCTGCAATCAATGAACCAAAAATTGTGCGAACAATATCATCAGATTTTGGGGCTACACATTTTTCTGGTAGCAATAAATTATTATTATCTTTATCATTTAAGATTCCATCACCAACAGATAATAGGAATTTTGCAAATTCTGTTTCTTCTGATAAAGTTCGCATATTTTTAGTCAAGGTATGTAAAGAAAAATTTTTCCAAAGAGAACTAAATTTAATTGACAAGTTGATCATTTCACTTCGAGTAGCATGAATTTTTACAGGTAAAAGTTGCCTGAAATCTCCACCAAGTACCATTACTTTTCCACTAAATGGTAAATCTACGTTCATAAAATCACGCAAAGTTCTATCAATTAATTCTAAAGCATAACGGGGTGCCATTGGTGCTTCATCCCAGATAAAAACATCAACTTGCTTCAAGTATTCCGCATCTTTAGATTGACTTTTGAAATTTGAAACAGAGTCTGAAAACAAAGGTACTGGTATTCCAAAAGTTTTATGAAGTGTCTTTCCACGAGGAAGTAATATTGCTGCAATACCCGTAAATGCCGTGGTGCAAATATTTTTTTTCTTACTTTTTAATAAATAATATAATGTAGTATAAATAAATGTTTTACCAGAACCACCAGGACCATCTATATAAAAGCATGATGATGGTTTGTTTAATAAAACAGATTCCAAAATCATATCAACAACAATTTTTTGTTGACAATTTAATTTTAAGTACTGACTTTGACCTAGTTCTTCGTAATTTTCCAGGATAAAGTCATTGCTACTATCAATATTTATATTTATATCATTTACGATATCAGATAAAAACGGAAATTTACTAATGTCTAAATTTTCATTAGAAAGAATATTATTAAATTCGACAAATGTTTGCCTATAAGAAATTAATGTATCATTATTTCTTTGAAAATCTTCTGACATTGAATCTTTAAATTTTTCCCAGAGATCTTTAGGATTATTGGGTTGACAATATAATAACATACGAATAAATAAACGTCTTAATTGTGCAGGCATCATCCAATTTTCTTCTTCTAACATTGCACGATTCCATTCAGCATCATCTTCAATAAGACCCAATGCTAAACATGCATTTTGAAAGCTCTCATGTCTTATTCCATTAACAGTTTGAAGATCTTCAAAACTTTTAGCACTTTTGACTGATATTTACAATAATCGAAGATGAAATAATTAAACTTGAGTTGGACTGAGAGAATACATGCGTCCAATTACATTAAATTGTGTTTTGCGTTGTTGCCAATTACAATTAGATGATCCATTTGTCTTTTTGTATACAAAATAAGAAGGTATTTCAGCATAAGTAAATTTGCGAGCTTCTGGATCACGTTCGTTTAAACGAAAGTAATCAAGAAGCATAGTTTGTTTCTCTAAAGCAGCTCTTATGGAATCATTATTTTCGCTTCCGTTAATCATAACACTCTGTTGATTTGGTAAATGGACAGGTAAACGAATAATAGAATGTTTTTTTCTTGTAAAGATCGTCCTAGAATTCTATCATATGCTTCCACAGGACCAACATACCGAGTTTCCAAATAATTATTAATTTCATCATGATTTATTAATGTTTCATCTGATCCTCTATCAGAAATCACAACAGTAGCAGCATCATGACCTTTATAAATATATTTGTACACATATTTGACAGATTTAATGCTAGAAACTACTTCTACATTGATATGACAATTAAACATTTTTAACAATGTTGATTTATAGGGAACAACATATTGATTATTTACTTTACACCCATTAGTACGAAAGTAATCTCTTAAATTTCTTCGCTTATATGTAGGGTATCCATTTTCATCCATAATTGTCTCTTCTTCAAATCTTTTAGGGAAATTTTTATTACATTTGCCTTTTTCATCTTTGCACCAATCTCCACATGGACCATGTAGCATGTTTTTAATCACAATGTCATGCAATTTGGGATAATTTTCTGGTATTTCAGCTGAAATAAATTTATCTAATATTTCAGAAGTTGTAATTTTACAATTTTGTTTTAATGTAATTAAGATATGAATATGTGGTAAACCTCGTTTTTGATATTCAACAACAGATACATAAGCCATAACATCACCAAATAATTTATGTTTAACAATGGTATCAATTAATGCGTTTTTTTTAATATTAAAAACACGTGATATTAAATCTAGTCGATCAGAAGGGATTTGTCCAGGTAAAAGATTTTCTTGAATCTCAATCCAGTTTGGATTGCATGTCATGGTTATAAACAAATCTGGTTTACCATATTTTCTAACGATAGCCATAGCGTCTTGATAATGTTGTAACATATTTTTAGGAGAACCTGTAAAAGTAGATGGCAAAATAACCATTTTTCCTACACGTGTATGATTTTCCGTTGCTGTTTGTTGTAAATGATCAATTAATCCTTGATAAGTATCAGCACGTAAGGTTTTTTGATTAAATCTACAAAAATTCATTCTATCTTTCTTTATTTTGACATAATTATCAACTAACCACTGTTGAAATAATCTACCCCCTTGTAAAAATACATTGTTATCTCGAACGCCTAAACGATACTTCATGTATTCACTTCTTGTCACTCGTCAACGTCTTTTTACATGAGCTATATTATCAGTCCATCCTTGTGTTCCATGTGGATAAGATAATGGATAAATCCAAGGTTCAACATTAGCATCCATCGTACTTACAAACTGCAGTTCTTTAGATGTTTTATTTCGTATAGATATATATGATTCAGGAATTTCGCCATCTGCTGTGGTAGTAAATATAGCTGCAACTTCATTTACTCTTTGTGGATTGTATCTTCTAAGATCCATTCCCGGTTTTAAAGAAAATAGTAATTGTAGTTTAGAAGATGATTGAAAATTAGATTCACTTAAAGTTGATTGGAATTCTTCATGAATCATTTTATAAGATTTAGCAAAAATATTATAATCACGTAAGGCTTGATCAATGCTATTAACAATATCTGGATTTAGCAAAATACTTTGATCACATGGTAATTGTGTAGCTTCGTTTTGATCTACAATAAATAACTGCCCAAAAGAAGGATTATCATTATCAGAAGGATACATTGAAGTATTGATTTGATAATAAATTTGACCATGGATTTTAAAACAAAAAGGACCAGGTCTTCTATTGTTAAAATTAACTAAATTTGCATTAAAAGATGCGAGAGCAAAAGAATTATTATACGAACGTATGCGATCATGAAAATGTTTTGATTTTTTGTGAGTGCCATCAAATAATTCTTTCAAAATAGTTGGAGGATCAGGTAAAGAATCTAAAACTACTTCACCATGACTACAACAATCACTGAAAGAATTTTTTTTACGCAACACACTTTCTACTGCGAAATGTTTTGCTTCACAATGTTGACATACCACACTAAAAGGACCAATATAGTGTTCTTGAACATCTAAATAATCATTTTGACATTCAGTAATAGAATATTGATTGTCAGAATTATCAATTATTTCAGAATTACTTACATTCAAACCATCTCTTGTCGAATTTTGTGCAATAAAAACTTCATTTTTTTGTAAAGAAGCGTTAACGTCACTTTTTGATGTTAAACATTTTGCTGAAGTGGTCTCTGACGAATTTTGCACTCTTTTTATGAGATTATTTTTTTTTCTTTGACGATAAGCTCGCTGTCGATTAGCATCGCGTTCACGTTTCTGTTTCTTCAGTTCTAGATTTACAGAATCTAAATTAGTCGTATTCGAAATATCATTTATCATACTACTCTCCACAAAAGCAGCAGTAGATTTAAAATTATTTTCATAGCTAGTAGTAGGTTGAATTACATTATCTTCGTTTAATAAATATTCTGTTTCTAAAACAGTTTCTGAAACCTCTTTTTTTCTTCTTATTTTGGCGATAAGCTCGTTGTCGATCTGCATCCATTCTACGTTTCCTTTCTTTACATTCCTTTTTTTTACGATGAACTCGCTGTCTAATAGCATTCTTTTTACGCTTTTCTTTCATAAATTCTGCATTTTCATAATTGGAGTTGCTTACTTTTGTTTTTTGCGATTAATTGTTATACGCTCAACAGCAATTTTTTTGTGGTGTCAAAAAAAGAGAAGTAAATGTAGAAGAAATATGCCAAAGACAAAGTAAATTTATTGAAATTGTTTATTAAGATGTTAATTTAAAAATTTTAGATTTCATTCTTAAGAAATAAAATAAATAATGTTATGCAAAAATTCACAATATGGGATTTTATTTTAATTTCATGGTTCCCTTTCTCATTTTCAAGTTTCATTCTATTATTTGAAGGACATTTTTAACCATTTACCTAAATATTTCATTGATTATCTACAGTGGCTCAACCCTTACACCCATGTTCAACCCTTACAACATTAATTTTTTTTAAATTGCTTATAACTTTCAAACTTTTGGCCGAATTTTTTTGCAATGTACAGCAAAAACATTGCATTTGAGTTGATCTTTCCAACAATATGCGCGAAAACGTGAAATTCGCACTGCAGAGGAAGTTATGAAGAAAATTCAAAACTATGTCCAACCCTGACATAGTTTTGTCAGGGTTTATTATTTTATTATCTAAATAATAATTAAAATTTATAATTTAATGCAAATAAGATTTGGTATCTGACGTTATTTATAATGATTTTGTATCTGTAAAATTGTCAAATCAGGTATCTGATCAAATTTACAAATAAGAATTCTATTTGGTATAAATTACATATTAATAAAAAAAATTCTTGTAATGAAAATTGTAAAAGAAATTTACTATTTGATTATAATAGTTTATAAAAATATATATTACATATATATTTTTAAAATTAAATATTACTTTTTATTATTATATTAATATTATTAAATCTATATTTATTTCTTAGAATATCACGAAAATCCTACCATACACACATAATATATTCCGAAAGTTTAAAATAAAAAATTAATTTTTAGTATACGTCCTAAAATTTTGTTTACAATATTGTATATTTTTTTAAATACAGTTTTGAGCAAAGCAATATAAATAAATATTCTAACCCTCTTTTAAATTATTTCTTTATTCATATTTGACAATGTATTCTAAATTAAAAAATTTTCAAGCTTAATCAAGGTTTAATAATTAATTTCTTTCTTAATTTTTATTATTAAAATATTATTAACTTAAAAATTTTGCACTTTACTATTTTTCAATTAAAAAGATGACTAACCTCAGTACAAATTTTGTCTCACACCAAATGTATATACATAAAATAATTAGCACATTAAGATGAAAAGTGCAGCAATACAGTCTCCAATTCTCAAAATATAAATAACATTAATCACTCAAATCAATATTTTATTAGAATTACTTTTTGTACATTTATTTGCATATAGACGTCAGTCTTATACAATAAAACAAATTTTTAAATGGCAATATTGATTTTTGAAAATTATTTATGAATATTTGACAACTTCATGTATCACATTATATTGCAAAAACTCGATAATCTTCGTAAATTCGATTTTTTTAAATTTTATAACCAACATATTTACATAAAATAATAAAATCTTACTTTTTACTTTTAGAAAAAAAGAAACTACATTCAAAGAGACAATTTTTACACCAAAATTAAAAACCTATTTTTTAATAATTTATTTTGTAAAATTTTTTTTAAATTTCATAATATATGTTATACAAATGGTTTAGAGTTGCCCAGTTAATATATTAAAAATAAAATAATTATTATATATTTTAAATATTATACATAACATTTAATTAAAAAAAAATTTTTTTTATTAATTTCATTATTTTTATATTATTGAAATTGATTGTTATTTATATTTAATTCTATTCTATTATTTTAATTTACATAATAGAAAAACAGCTAATTTAGAACATCATTTCTATAACTTGTAAAAATTATAATTCTTTTTATTGATTTTATTATTTTTATATTAGTGAAATTAATTGTTTTATAGTTTTTAATTTTTAAATTCACATAAATAGAAAAAAAGTTAATTTATAACATCATTTTCAATAAAAAATTTTAAAAATTAATAAAGATTTTTTATTTTTAAATTAAAAAAACAATTTTTATTTATTCCTTTTATTGTCTTAGAATTAAATACAAATTAAACGTAATTAAGAAATAGTAGTAAACAAAAATTACTATTAGTTATTTCAATTTTAATTAGTTTCATTTTTCGTGCACTGCTTTTTTGAGGTTGATCCTTCTTCCTCAGATTGAGAAGAAATGGGACGTTTGGTACTAACTAAAAGAACGGGATGTATGCAGGCTTTTAATTTTGACGGTGACATAATATTTTCGTCTACTTTCACAATATTTTCCATATTTTTCACTTTGAAACAGCCAGCTTTAAAAATTAAAATAACTAATTAGGTAATCTTTTTAAATAATCTAGGACTTTAATTCAATTTTTTTGTCTAATATTTATTACAGAAGATATTATTATTTAAACATTTATTTATATTTTTTAATTTATTGTATTCCATTATTTAAATATATTTTTTTTAACTTTAATTTTAGATATTTTTATTTTATGTTGAAGATTTTTAATATTTTTTATTTTTGTTTATTATTCGTAAGAGAATTTTATTATTAAAAAATATAAGTTATTTATTTTATAATTTATTTATTATTTATTTGTCATACTTATATTATTATTTTTAAAACATAACCTAATATTTTTATTGTTTTCTAAATATATATATTTTATTATTTGTATTATATTCTTTATTATATTTAATTATTTTTTAATTTTTAACAATATTTATAAATACTCACTTTGTTTTTTCATTATTCCACGCAATCGCAAATGAACTCCCTTTACCAAGTTTAAATCTTCCGCGTATGACGCAATTTGAACCGTCAGGCGGTAAAAACCGTCAACAACAATTCCTTGGGCGTATTTTGAATTTTGAGTTATTATTTCTATGAACGGGACTTTTAAATAGGCTTCTATTTCTAAAATAATAAATTTTTTTATAATTTTTTGATTTATTTTAAATACCTACTATTTTATTTATTTTTATTATTTTATTTATTGTTTTACTTATTTTTAATATAATATTATTTTATTTATATTGTTATAATTATTACTTTTATTATTTTAATTGAAATTTTAAATATGTTTACTACTTTAAAAACATTCTTAATATAATTATTATTAATTTATTATTATAATATAATTTTATATTTATTGGAATTATAATTATTTATTTTTTTCTATTACTTATATCTCCATCAGCGATCATAACTTCGTCAATAAAAATCTTTTGAAAATTTTCAATAATTTTAACACAGGGGCTTCCAAAATCACCCAGAATTTTAATTTTGCTGTATTGTTGTACATGAAATTCTAACAAACAAATTTTTTCATTAGGAATTCTAAATCCTAGCGACGACATTTTTAGATTTCCTCCTGTTATTTCCACAACCTTTTAAAAAATTTAAAAATATTTATAAATTTTTAAATAAAATTTGAATTTTTTTATTTATATATTTTATTATTTATTAATTTATTTGTTTAATCGAAATTTTATTTTTATTTATATTTTTTATTTAATTTTTTACCTTATGCATTTCGATTATTGCTGCATATTTGTGGGCGTCTTCTGTTCCCCATATCAGGATTCTTATTCGGGAGTTTGAATTATTATTCAAAACAAACTTAAATACATGTTTTTGGCTGGTCCTCAGCTCTTTTAGCCTGTCAATAGAATCAACATATCCTACGACATCCCTAAATAAAATTTTTATTGTAAAAATTTAAAAACCTATTTTCCTTCATCACACATTTTTTTAAATTAATAAATAATAATAGGGGAGTGCTGTCAGGGTTGGACATAGTTTTGAATTTTCTTCATAACTTCCTCTGCAGTGCGAATTTCACGTTTTCGCGCATATTGTTGGAAAGATCAACTCAAATGCAATGTTTTTGCTGTACATTGCAAAAAAATTCGGCCAAAAGTTTGAAAGTTATAAGCAATTTTAAAAAAAATTAATGTTGTAAGGGTTGAACATGGGTGTAAGGGTTGAGCCACTGTAGATAATCAATGAAATATTTAGGTAAATGGTTAAAAATGTCCTTCAAATAATAGAATGAAACTTGAAAATGAGGAAAGGAACCATGAAATTAAAATAAAATCCCATATTGTGCATTTTTGCGTAACATTAGATATTTTATTTCTTAAGAATGAAATCTAAAATTTTTAAATTAAAACAATAAAAAAAAATTCAAAAAAAAATTTTCCGCATTTTTCGTTAGAAATAAAGTTTTTGACACCTCATTAAGTCAAAAAATGAATTTCTGTTGCAAATACGCTTCGTAATTGCAAAATTTTGGGCGGCTCAACGCTAACTCACGCGTTGTTTTGCGATATACCACACAGAACACAAACGCGTCACACAAAACCCCAAATTTCGTTTTATATTTTCGTATAATATCTTAATAAACAATTTCAATAAATTTACTTTATCTTTGGCATATTTCTTCTACATTTACTTCTCTTTTTTTGACACCACAAAAAAGTTTCTGTTGAGCGTATAACAATGACTCGCAAAAAACAAAAGTATACGTTCGTATACTTGACTGAAACTCATGTCAAAAGTTGACTGGCATTAGTAGCAAGAATTTAAGTACAAAAACAGATGGCGCTAGTGTGATAAAACAAAATAAACGCGATGGATCAACCCTAACACCTGTCCAACCCTGACAGCACTCCCCTATTATATTATATAAAAGAAAATTACATTCATTTGTCACCGTCTATAAAAGCCTCAATTTCTTGATCTGATGTAAATTCAAACGCCATTATGACACTTCAGTTTTTTATTATTTTTTTTAAATTAAAAAAACAATGTTGTTTATGTCACTTTATGGCAACTGATTATTTTAATTTTGTTAAAACAAAACAATCAATAACTGTTCCCATAGCAACAGTGGTTTTTTAAAAATTAATAATTGTTATTTATAAATTACAATTATTGAATTTATATAAAAATAATAAAACATTATAAGAGTGTAGAATTTATAATTATATAATAAATAAATTTAACAATTACATTTTAAAGAAAAATTAATTTTTTTATACTACAATGTGTAAGCGATCATATTTTATTTCTAATTTTGGATATACTTCCGATTAGCGGTTACCTCCGATTCTTCTACAAATTGGTATATGTACGTAATTTTGTGCCCTGATTACGAAAATCATAGTGAAAATTGGCGCAAATTAGAATTTTATGGTAAAAACCATAAAATTGTGTTTTTTGCGTATAATTCACAAAAAACGCAAAATTTTGCAAAATGTTGTTAACAAAAGTTTTAGATCTGTCCAAAATACACTTTTTGCCCCTTTTTGTATTCAGGAAGTAGGAGAACATGAGCTAAGACGGGCTCCGCCCGCCTTTGTACTGTTCGCTTCAGGGGCCCTTTAAAGAGCTTTTTTATAGGTCATGTTGTAGGGGGGTTAGGTCTGGGTTCGGTACCTTCTAGTACCAAATAGAAAGTTAATTTGACTCCCTTTCTGTATTCAGGAACTAAGAAAACATTTAACGTCTTCTGCAAGTTATAAAAAAACACAATTTTATGGTTTTCACCATAAAAAAATTCTAATTTGCGCCAATTTTCACTATGATTTTCGTAATCAGCGCACAAAATTACGTATGTATACCAATTTGTAGAAGAATCGGAGCTAACCGCTAATCGGAAGTACACCCCTAATTTTAATGTGACACATGAAAATTAAAAATGAAATATTTAAATTTAGAAAATGAATTTTTTATATTTTACATTTAAAATTATTCTTTATATCAGACTCATTTATAAATATTAATAATAAATATATTAACAATAGTAATAACAATTAATAATAATTATTAAAATATAATAATTTGTTGAAAATTTAGACAATTAGTTAATTAATAACAAAAAACCTACATATTATTTTTTTTATAACAAAAACAAATATTATCTTATAAAATAATACATAATGATAATAATAATAATAATAATAATAATAATAATAATAATAATAATATTATTAATAATAATAATAATAATATCCTATTATGAAACAGAAAAATCAATACAAAAATTAAACAATTACTTTCTTTATTTTTTTTATTTAATAAAAGTTCAAAATGTTTTAAAGTTACGTATTTGTATTGTCACCCTAGTAATTGATCATACGTGACGTATAACAGGTGTGACACATTGAAAATTGATCGTACATAAAGTGTGACAGGTGTGACACATTGAAAATTGATCGCACGTGACGTGTGACAGGTGTGACACTTTAAAAATTGATCGCACATGAAGTGTGACAGGTGTGACGCATTAAAAATTGATCACACGTGACGTGTGACAGGTGTGACACATTAAAAATTGATCGCACGTGACGTGTGACAGGTGTGACACATTAAAAATTGATCGTACGTGACGTGTGACAAACTTATAATTGGTCATGCGTGACATGTGACAGGTGCGACATTTGTGACATGTGACATGTGTGTTCTTTTTTAAATAGGATTATTTTTAAGGATTATTTTTATAGAAATTTAAAAAAAAGCTCTGAAGATGGTATTCAACTTGTACCTGAAATGTCAGTATTATATAGTAAAGATTAAAACTGATCGTTTGACCAAAAAAAGAATTTTTTTTTTATTAAAAATTTTTTTATCTATTCACATATGCTACAAATGTCCGTCAAAATGCTACACTTTTTACATTTTACAACTTTGCGCATGTTTTCTTCCTCGATTTTTTCTCTGCGCATGTTTGCAACTCAGGTTTTAAAAGTGCGCATAAATTCTTCATTTATAATTCGAATGCGCATGTTTAAGTTGTATATATATTTTTTTCTTATTATATAATAGCCTAAAATTATTGAATTACTACTGCTCATGGCAAAAGTTAGTTAACTAATATTGATTTAAAATTTAAACTGCGCATGTATATGATCATTTTGGGTCATGAGCTTTAGCATTTGTATTAAAAATAATTTATTTTATGGTTTCAATTGCTGTATTATCTACTGCGCATGTGTAGGCGTCACTTGAAAACATTGCGCAGTTTTATCTCTATCGTAACACTACTGCGCATGTGTGGAAATCACTTTAACAAAGTGCGCATTTATATGTTTTCTTCAGCTCTAATACCGACGCCTTTATTTCATATATCTTGTTTATTTTAAAGATTTAATTAAATTTATCGACCATTACTTTGACTAAACATTACTGCGCAAGTATTTTTTTTTAATTTATTTACTGCGCATGTACACTCTGGTCGCAAAGTTTCAGTACATTTTGACTGTTTACTTGTAAATGCTCGCTCCACTTCAAATTCGAATATTTCTGTAAAAATAGATGCAACAGCTATCAAACAAGGATCAATTTAAAGCTCAATAAATTTAGAGTCAAATAGGCAAAAAAAATAACCAATTTAATATTGTAAATTTGAAAATATAATTCTTTAAAGTTAGAGATTTTTTATGAAAATTGAGATTTCGGAATCTGGAGTTCAAGCGAACGCCAATTGAAGAAAAAAAAATTTTAAGACTTGACAGTTTTACAATAACAAGTACAAATTCCATTCTTTAATTCTAGACAAAAATCATTTACAAATATTAAGTATTTTTTTCAAATTGTATTAAAATAATTGCTCTTGCTCCAAATTTTTCGAAGAATATAAATTGCAAATTCGTTGTTTCTATTCATTTGTTTTGTCAATTAACCACACTTTTGAAAAATATTGAACCCTCTTCTTATAATGTTTCAAATTTTAACTCGCATTATTACTTATTTTATTTCAAGGTGTAATTTTTTAAATTTTACAATAAAAAAGAGATGCACATTTTTCAAAAATTTGGTTAATTAATAAAACAAGTGAACAGAAATGACGAATTTGCAATTTATATTCCTTAAAAACTTTAGAAAGCATGAGTGATTATTTTTACAGAATTTAAGGCAAATACTGAATACTTATAAAAGATTTTGGTCTCGAATTAAAGAGTGAAATTTGTACATTATATTGTAAAACTGTCAAATCTTAAAGAAATTTTTTCATTAATTGGCGTTCGCTTAAACTCCAGATTACGAAATCGCAATTTACATATGTTATGATATGTTATATGTTGTTTTCGTATGTTATAAGGACTCTCCTTAAAAATCCATATTTACTGCTAAATAGACATAGACCTGCCATCTCTTAGTCGTTTAGAAACTTTAGGGTCCTCAAACCATACACCTTTTCTAAAATCATTAAAATGTCCCCAAACTATGCGTTGCGTCAAGTGATACTTTGAGGACGTCCTCAAAGTATCGCTATATCCTTAAAACATACTTTGGTCTGATGAAATGTCCCTAAACTATGTACTGATTTAGTACTGATTTAAAGTCGATATGTATCATCTTAATGTATAATTTTATATTCACGTAATTCTTAAAGTATACTCTTAATTTCATTGTTATGACTTGGATTGCCAGCTTCTCGTGATGCTTGGCTAAATCATTTGAACTTATAGAAGCTTTATTAAGTTGCTGTCTGAATAAAAGTTCTAGTAATCCTTCTGTTTTATAATATTTTTTCTTTCGATTTAAGTCAATGAAAGGGCCATTGAAACTAATTTCTGTATTACCTATCACAAAATTTCCATTTTCAACTTTCCGCACACCGTAAACCATATCCAAATATTGTTTTCTACTTTTATTCAACAATTTTATGAATTTATCTATTAATTTGTCAGAATCTTGGTCTTGTAGATTATTCTGCTCATCAAACTCTTGACTTGTTGAATTAGGATCTTCTAAAATATACTGCGAGTTTAAAAATACCGCATTTTAGAGGAGACTTTATGAGAAATGAATTACCTATAGGAGGACCATTTCAATATAAATCTGCAATAATAAATCTTGACGATAAAGAAGGTCCTGAAACTCATTGGGTTGCATAGAATAAGGTAAACAATGAAAACGAATACTTTGACAGTTTTGGCAATCTTTCACCACCATTGGATCTCATTGTTTACCTCGGTGTTGGTAGCTGTATAAAATATAATCATACAAGATATAAAGATTTTGATACGTATATATGCGGTCACTTGTGTCTTAAATTTCTACGTAATCAACTTAATGTGAAGAACAGTTTCAGTCTATATAAGACTGTGTAATCATTTGTATATTTCAGTATGAAAGTAGATATCCAACATGAATGATTCATTTACTTTTACGTTAAGTTGGAACTCTTCAGTTCTGGAAGCTTCATTCTTCCCACCAATTGAACTTACATCCAATAAAAATTATGTTCTTGGTCTTGTTGATCTACTTACATATAACACTATTCCAACAGAGCTTCACTGCAAAAAATGGCGTCTAAAAATAAGACGTTTAGACGTTTATAAACGTCTTATGTAAATAAGCGTCTTATTTGAACGTCTTAAATGAAAAACATAGCCTCCAAATACATGCATTTTAGAAGGCAAATAAGACGCTTATAAACGTCTAAGAAATGACGACGTAAACGTCTTAAACCAAGACGCTCTTTTTTTGCAGTGTTATAAGCGATTCCATGTTAAGTGATCAAGGTGGAGAAAAATGTTTCTCCAATCGTAACAAATTTGGGGCTTTTGTAGTACTCATAGATAGTAATTTTTCGTCAAAAATATTTTTTTTACCTAATCCAATATTTTCCGAGGGGGAGGGGGTAAAATTTTTGTGTTTTTCAGTACAATGCTTATTTCAATAATTTTTTACTCTTTAACAATTAAACATACAAATTAGACAAAGTACATTTTGGAAAGGTTTTTTCATACTTTTCGATTGGACATAAGTATTTTGAAAAAAAAATTTTGACCCAAAAAAATCAAAATTAAAAATAAATTTCAAATTTTTGGGGGACAGAGGTACTATTTTTTTTAAACGAAAGCTGAGGTTTTTTCCTAAAAGGACATATAAATGATAAAGTGGGACTAGAATGTTTAAATATTAAAAAAAGAATTTTTCCCTAAACAGAGCTAAAAACCGGGTTTTGAGCGCTCCGGCGAGTAAAAAACTTTTTAAAAAAATCGTACCTTTCTCCCACAAAAATTGAAATTTATTTTTAATTTTGATTTTTTTGCGTCAAAATGCTTATTTCTAATCGAAAGAGCATGAAAAAACTTTTCAAAAATGTACTTTGTCAAATTTGTATGTTTAATTGTTAAAGAGTAAAAAATTATTGAAATAAACATTACACCAAAAGACCACTTGATCACTTGACGTGGAATCGCTCTTATATAAATGGTCAAAAGTACATACTATACATTAATTTTTTCCAAGCGTTTCTCCTGGATATAAGATTATAGAGATTCCAGCAAACGTCATTTACCTTCCAGTCACCGTGAAGAAATACATAATATTCAACTTCGATTAGTAGATCAGAACGGTGATATAGCTAATTTTAGAGGAGAGGCAATAACAATTCGTTTACATATAAAATCAGTGTAATGGGAATTATTTACAATCATAAAAAAAGAAAAGTTGGTGGTAGCTATAAAAATCAATCAACATGTGTAAAGAAGAACAGTTGGAACATAACTCGCACGGTGTTATGAATTGAATGGTATCGAGATTGATCGATGCAAATATGTCGGTCATGCTTCAACAATAAAAAACTTGGTTTCCCTAACTCCTTCTCAACTTAAGCGTGTTGGAAATGCAGGTGTCTTTGAATATTCTGCTTTGAATTTAAAAATCACTTTACAAAATGGTTATTTTAATATAACAATTGCACTTAGTATGTTTTTCGATTTCGCAGAAGATTATAAGAAAATTTTTGTAAATGCTAAACATAAACTCATTTTGATAAGATCAAGAAATGATTTAAATGCTGTTGTTCAAACAGCAAATATTAACAATAATGAAGAATTTAAAATCACAATTAATAAAATTGAATGGTTAGTACCATATATTTTACCATCTGGCGGTAATAAAATTACATTATTAAAATTTATTGAGAAGGATCCATTAATTTCTATGAGTTTCCGATAGTGGGAAATGTATGAGTATCCTTTACTTTCAGCGTGTACAAAAGTTATGTGGCAACTTAAATTATCATCCTAATTAGAGAAACTACGATATGTAATTGTTGGATTTTAAACTGGAAGAAACAATCAACTTAAGAAGGCATCCTGTTACTTTGATCATTGTAATATTATAAATGCAAAACTCTTTTTGAACTATCAATTCTTACCCTTATGGCCATACCTTCTTATTATGGTAAAGATTCAGAACCTACATTATCGATTGATACTTTTAAATCCAAAGCACCTTTAGTTGTTAATGAATGTTTGAAACAAAATGAGTTTTTAAAGCAGTCTTCAGTCGATATACGTTTAGAATTTGAAGCAAGAGAAAATATACCCAACGATTTGCAAAAAGTTTCAGAGTGGGCCTGACAAGTTTAATGGGTTAAAAAAAAGAATTAATCTGCCTGTGCAGGTCGCACGCCCGCGGCGCAATGGGATTTTTTTTACAATTTACTATTAAAAATTGTCTAGAGCCTAAAAAATTCTATCGAATTTTGATTATTATTATCAAATTTTTAGGCTCTAGACAATTTGTAATTGTAAATTGTAAAAAAATTCCATTGCAAATAGAAAAAAAATATTTTTGGCCGATTGTAAAAGGTCGACTAAAATCTCACGTGGAATTGCCCATATACATATAAAGGAAAAAAGTGGGTGGGTGGGAGGGGGTGGTTAACTAAAAGCATCTTATTTACATAGGTAACGGGTGAGTAGCTGGTGGGAGAGGGGTTGTTGCAAAGAACAAGATGTACGCAGGTTAGGTAGAATGTAAAAAAGAGGGGGGTGAAAGTGAGTGGTATTTGCATATTCAACGTCTAAAAGGGTGGATTTTGCAAAAAATTAAAGAAGGTGGGTGATAAGTGGGTGGTATTTGCATATATGCAAATGAGGAACCCCCACCAACGGCCAGTTCTGCGTCATTTCAGTCGATAAGTGGGAATTTGCATTACCGACTGAAATGAGGCAGAACCGGCCTAGCTACACTACTAGTATTATTTCGAACCGTTGACGTTTAAAAGTAATTAATTTCCCCAAAAACAATTATTCCTATTTTCAAAAATCTTAATTTGGAAATAAATTTAAGTGTCAACAATTCTCAAATCTTATATTTAAACAAAACATTCCAAATTTCAAAACATCGAAATTTGTTCGAGAGACGACAACCGTGTGGAAGAAAGTAGATATTGCTTTGTTATGATCAGCATGACTTTCTTGGCTCATAATTCAGAATCTTTCAAATGTTTCCACTTGCAAAAATTTGAATTTATTGTTCAAATGTAGCTGGATATATACCGAAAATTTTAAAGTCCTTAGTTTACAAGGTGCTTAAAAAGAAAATCTCTATTAAACTCTGTCAAAACGTCCATCACATGGGGTGATCCCTTAAAATTTGTTACTTAGGGTTTTTTGGAGTCGCTGATTACAACTTTTAAGATACTTTGATTTAATTAACTCTATTTTCTTAAATATTTTGTACCGTCATTAATTGTAAATTTTAATAGCTGCCCTGGATACGGTAAAAATTCAATAAACAATAAAACAACAGTTGCTATGGCAGTGGTTGTCATAACAACCGTTGCTAGGGTCATGGTTGTTATAACAACCATTATCATTTATTTATTTTTCAAAATTATTTTTTCATTTTAGGCAACAAAACCAAAAATGAAGGCTCTCACAGATGTTCTCTTACTGATTTTTATTTATATGTTTCTAACATTTTTGACTGTTTTTTTATGATTTTATAGGTCACATTCCGTCGCCATATTGGACTTTTTAAAAGGCCACTCATTTTTCAAATGATTTTTCATTTTATGTATACAAATAATTTTTGAGTACAAGCAATAATTTTGAAAGCTCTGAATTTTGGAGATTAGGGTGGTCCGATTGGATCGAAACGTCCCATATATGTGTGTGTGGTATTCTACCTCAAATGATCCGGGTCCAAACTTAAAATGTTTGAGAGCAGGTCAAAAGTTTGCACAAACAGTAGCCCTATTTAAACAATTAATCCATTAACGCCCAAATGACCAATTTTTACTTAAACGTCACTACACGAATTGAAGTCTTTTTGGGTAATAAATTTTAGCCGTAATGATCAACACAAAATCCAATATGGCGGTTTTTTTTAAAAACACTAAACAAAATTTTAAACCGTTCTAAAGTAAACTATTGGTGGGCAAAATAGTTGTACTTTTAAAATATAAAATAGAGAAACTTTGATTTTAAGATGTCAGAATTGAAATTTAGAAAAAGTGAATGCATTATAGTAAAAAAATTAAAATTTTACATCAATGTTCAAACGTATGCAAATTTGATGCAAAATGTATACTAGGGGGTTTTCGGGGTCGCTGATAACGAATCTAATGACAGTTTTTTAATATTTAAATGGCAGATCCAATATGGCTAATATTTTTTTGGATATCCTTAAACGTTGTCAATAAGCGGGTTTCGGAGTCGCTGATGTCAATTCCTATGTCAGTTTTTGTAAATTTGAAATGGCGGATCTGAAGTGGAGGACATTTTTTTGAAAAAGTTTTGTTGCTCCCCTTGAAACTTTTACTCTGAGCAAATTTAATATCGTCTGTTAGCCACTATTTTAATGGCGTTGCCAACTTGTATCAATTCGCCATTTTTAATTTTGAAAAACTGACATGGGATTCGTGATTAGCGATCCCGAAAACCCTTGAGTATATATTTTGAATTAAATTTGCATACTTTATGAACATTGATGTAACATTTTTATTTTTTTACTATAATGCATTCACTTTTTCTAAATTTCTATTCCGCCATCTTAAAATCAAAGTTTCTCTATTTTATAGTTTGAAAGTACAACTATTTTGCCCACTAATAGCATACTTTAGAAAGATTAAAAAAATTTTTTTAGTTCTAAATATAAATATTTTTTTTATAATGCACTAATTTTTTGGGTGTTTTTAAAAAAATCCGCCATATTGGATTTTGTCTTGATCAAATCGCTATTTTGACCTCAGAATTTTGAAGAGCGACCCCCGAAACCCCCTATACATCATTGCTGCTATAATTTATTACCTAAAAATACTTCAAATCGTGTGGTGAAGTTTAAGTAAAAATTTTGGTCACTTGGGCGTTATTAAATTAAATTAAAAATAAATTTCAATTTTTGGGGTGGGACTAGAATGTTTAAACATTGAAAAAAAGAGTTTTCTACTCACTGGAGCGCTCAAAACCCGGTTTTAAGCTCCGTTTAGGAGAAAATTCTTTTTTTCAATGTTTAAACATTCCAGTCCCACTTTACCATTTATATGTCCTTTAAGGAAAAAACCTCAGCTTTCCTTAAAAAAAATTGGGTCTTTCTCCCCCAAAAATTGAAATTTATTTTTAATTTTGATTTTTTTGGGTCAAAAAATTTTTTTTTTCAAAATGCTTAAACACAAAAATTTAACCCCCTCCCCCTCGGAAAATATTGGACTAGGTAAAAAAATATTTTCACGAAAAATTACTATCTAGGAGTACTACAAAAGCCCCAAGTTTTGCTACGATTGGAGAACAATTTTTCTCCACCTTGATCACTTGACATGAAATGCCCCATATATAAATATATATATATATATATATTTTATATATATATATATATATAATATATATAATAATAATATATATTGTAATATAATAATATATATATAATAAATGCAATTATTTTATCACGTTTCATAAGCTGTTGGACTACCGTCCAAATGAAAAATATGCATAAGCGCCATTGTCGCTTCCCGTTCCCCAACAAATTTCCTAATTTTAGATTCCTAAACGTATTTTCCTTAAGTATTTTTTCCGAATAATCAAAATTTGATAAAATTTTTTTTAGGAAATTTTGAAATTAGGGATCTAAAATCAGTAAGATTAGTAAATAATAATAATAGAACTATAATAATGATCATTATTATATTATAAATAATATATAATAATATATGGGCAAAACTCTGGAAACTTTAACATTTGAATTTGAATTTTAAAAAAAAAAATTTTGTGTCCACAATTTTGATATTTTTAGTATTACATCTTCGACCAAAATAGATTTTATTTTTATTACTGTACAACCATTATTTGGTTGCCTTCTATTTTAAAATATAAATTTTTGGAAAGAAAATAATGTTAGGTTATCTAAATCTGTAACAACATGTACATAAACATTTTATCTCCGACACTTTAGTAAGTTATTTTTCAGTATCACAAAAAAATAATTAAACATGAAAATAAATATAATAAACGTCTAATACAACTAATAAGGAAGATACAATACAATATAAATACAATACAATACATTTCTTCTTTGATTTTCATTCATTTTGTCACTTTTTATTACATTTTTGGTTACTTCGTGATAAATAACATGGAACAAATAAATGCGAAACTTCAGATTGATTGGAAAACGATTGTTTTGACCAAACGACATATTTGACGAGCGACAATTTCTATATCCACGTAAAAAAATAATTAAATAAGAATTAGAATAAATAAAAACACATGCACAGTTTTAAGGGGGAAGTCTCTTTAGAACGCTTAAAAATAGCGTTTTTTAAAGAATTTTTTTAAGAAAGGAGAAAAATAACTTTGACCTCCGGGCTTTTTGAGATGTTTTTGTACATATTTAAACCATTTGTGAAAAAATTTTTGACATGAAATATTAAAAAATAGAAAAGTTAAAATTAATTGTTGATAGTGGTGCACATCTGGACTTAAAAACCGGTGGGCACGATACAGACCGCAATTCTTGTTTGAAACATAAAAATAAAGAAAAATTTTTAAGTTTACATATGTAGTTTCTATTTGAACTAAAAAAATTCCAAAGAAAATAGTGAAATTCGATAATTTTGAGTGATAAAAACAGAAAAATCATTTTTTTGAAAAAAATAATGACTTTAACTGGTTCTCAAAATTGTAAAAAAAAATTTTATTTTTATTTATAACAATTCAACAATTGGTTGTAACCTTCAAGGTTTTTTACTTAACTTTTTACACTCGACAAAAATCAACGAAAAACATGAAAAATAATTTAAATTGGCCTCTAAACTTTAGGTACTTATTCTTGGATGTATTTTCTAAAGATTTAAGCAACAAAAAAAATAGATTTTTTTTACCATGTAAAGTAGGCTTCCCCCTTAAGTACATCTAAAGTAATATGTTCCCCAATTTTGGAGCAAATTAAATAAGAAACTTTGGAGAAAATAATGATTTGACCAGAGACATATTTTTCGTACTACACCAGTATTACAAGTAACCAACAATTTTTTATCTAAATATAGAGGAAAATAAAAATAAAAATCACGCACATAAAATTTGAATTACAATTCAATTGTGTCTCTTATTTCAAATTTTTTCACTGAGTTTTTTAATGTTTATTTTATAAAACCATTTTGATTTGACCAGCGACACAAAAACTGAGGGGCACTTTATAGAAGATTATATCTTTTATAATTTTTACTTTTTATTTTTCTTAAGTTTGTTTATAAAATTCTTAAAAAACGTGTTTTCCAAAAAAATCTTATTTAAACAGTTAAAATACTTTTAGAAACATGAAAGTTGCACTTGCAAAATCATGGTATTGTGAACTTTAATAAAGAAAAACATAGAAAAAATAAACAAAATAATTTATATCAATGGTTAAATCGTAATCCTTATTTTCTTTTTAAAAACATGTAAATATTTAAAAATCATTAGTTTTCATATTTAGGCTGTTTAAGTGAAAATAGTGTGAGGGACATAAAGGTTAAATGTTCCAGAGATTCGCCCATATTTATAATTATAATATATTATATATATATATATATATATATATATATGCGACGATTTACGTCAAACGGCCCAAAGCTCTGCCCAAAATTGTATGCAATAAAAATACAAGTTATGCATATGAAAATACTCGTCATGACATCCCCTTTTAATTGCAAAGTGACAGAATTAAAAATTCAAAAAGGCGTCCTTACTATGTTAATTAGAAGATGCTAAGCTCAAAAATAAATAAATATATATTTATTAATTACTTGTGTCGCGATCTGAAGAAAGGGACCTTAAAAGCAAATAATTTTAAGGTTATGTTAGTGTTACTTTTTTGTTGATTAAAAGTTTCTTTGTATTTTTTGCAAATTAAAATCAGTCTTTATTAAATATTTTAGTTGTACTGAAGACGTAAACATTAATGAACCCAACTGACAGTTAATTCTTTTTTTGTATTTTCATTTAAAAAATTGCAAACATAACCTATAATTTCTTGCTTCTAAGGTCCCTTTCTTCAGATCGCGTCACACTTATAAAAAACGATGCATAAATATTGGTTCAAAATAGATTTTAATGTTTTTAAAGAGTTGCTGATTACGAATCTGAAATCAGATTTTCAAAATTCAAAATAGCGGATCCAATATGGCGGACGAATTTAAAAAAATTTCTTAAATTCGCTTAAAACTCTTTACTCGGAGGTTTTCGGAGTAATTAAAAAAAAATTCTTGAATTCTATTGAAACTTTTTACTCGGGGATTTTCAAAGTCGTTGATTACGAATCTGAAGTCAGAGTTGAAAAATTCAAAATGGCGGCCTACGCCATTACATGATCCATTCCCATGTTCTGTCGTGCTGCTGTGTTGTGAGTTGTGCTCTCTGACAGTAATATAATGCTACTGTGCTCTACCTTGTCTCCATGCTTATAATAAAAAATGACTAGATGTATCGTGAACTGATCATTATTATAATGAAACCCTTGAACCCCATTTTGTGCCACAAATGCATGATTTTCTGAGAAATCGAACTGCAAAATAACCTCACCTTCTTCAAGATTATCTTTCTTAAATTTAAAAAAGTTTGACTGATTCTTAGGAATAAAATGATGCTGCGTAAACATTCTCAAATCATTAGACAGTTCAGAAACATAATCTTCTGCAGAAAAATATAACTGCTTCAGAGTACATCTGTCGGTTGATTGCCAAGAACTAGAAATTATCTCAGAAACATAATTTTCCGCTAAAGAAGATGAAATTTTTTCTGGAAAGTTTTTCAATCCCGGGACATGACGAGCACTCCAAAAAGAAGCATGTGGGTTCTGGGTTTTGGCATAAACATAGTTTCAAACAATCTTTATAATCTCTGATGACGATATCGCTGATTACGAATCTGAAGCCAATTTGCAAAATTAAAAATGTCGAATCCCATCTGGCGTACGAATGTTGTGAGAATTCGTATTTCTTTAAAAATTTCGTTATGGATAAATGGATTTACATAAAAAAAATTTTCGCGGGTTTTTGATATTGTTGAATACGAATACTTTGTCAAATTCTTAAAATAAAAAATGACGGACATATTATGGCAGTCAACTTTTTGAAAAACAGATGCAATTCACTTAAAAATTGTTATTTCAGGTTTCCAAAAGCTCCGAGTAAAAAGTTTAAAAGGAATTCAAGAAATTTTTTTAATTACTCCGCCACATTGGATTCGCCATTTTGAATTTTTAAATTTGACTTCAGATTCTTAATCAGCGAGTTTGAAAACCCCCGAGTAAAAAGATTCAAGGGAATTCAAGAAATTTTTTTAAATTTCTCCGCCATGTTGGATTCGCCATTTTGAATTTTAAAAATCTGAATTCAGATTCTTAATCAGGGACCTCGAAAACCATATTCCATAAGCAATAACGCTATTTTGATATCGGTTTTCAGAAAATAAATATGGCGGATCCAATATAATGGACAAAAAATTTTTAAATGCATCGTATTTACTTGAAAATTGTTATTCGGGGGTTTTTGGGGTCGCTGATGACGAATCTGATGTTAATTTTCAGAAATTCAAAATAGCGGATCCAATATGGAGGACAAAATTTTTTTTAAATTTATTAGATTTAATTGAAAGTTGTTACTCGGGAGTTTTTGGGGTCGCTGATACCGAATCTGATGTTGATTCTTAGAAATTCAAAATAGCGGATCGTATATGGCGGAAATTTTTTTTTAATTCATCAGATTTCGTTTAAAGTTGTTACTCGGGGGTTAATAGGGTCACTGATAAAGTATCTAATCTTGGTTTTTAGAATTTAAAAATGACGCATCCTATATGGAGGACAAAAATATTAATAGTCTATCATATTCTTTTTAAACTTGTGACTTCAGTGTTTTCAGATAGAATTTTTCGTTATTAAATAAAATCCTAATACTCTACAGTATTTATGGGTACTGTGGCACCAGAAATCGCATCACTTGTAATTTTTTATTAAGAAGAGCGTAGAATGCATGACAACTTTGGATTTTTTTAACATCAGGTGCTGTGGAAAATCTTTTTATTAGAAATTTTTCCTTTTTTGTGTTTCTGTTTATTTTAATAAAATATCTTAATATCTTTGAATTTTTCTTTGGCCCAGTTAAAAAGATCTGTTGAATTTAAGATAGCTTCTGTCGGTTTGGTCTGGAGACTTGCACGGGTAGCTTCTCTTTTTAGAATGGCACTTAATCCATCGCATGCTTCTTTGCCATGTGATGTTGCATGATAATGCCATTCTGGTACAATTCCAAAATCTTTCTTATGATAAACTAGATTTATCATTTGGAATTTATTTTTGTAATGTTGTTTTGCGCCGTCAGTAGAGTATATAATTTTCTTTATATTAGGGCGAACTTTTTTTATTTCAGGAATTAAAAGTTCCTGCATTACTCGCACAGCAGCTGTATCATAAGATGTGCTATCTGATAGTAAGATAAGGCTCTGGTGTACAATTTCATTTTTATTGTTAACATAATAAAAGACAACCGGATACACAGTGCATTGATCATTGTTGTAATGAAATACTTGCGCTGCATCTTGTGCAACATAAGCATAGTTTTCAGAAAAGTCGCATTGAACAAGAACTTCATCTGGTTGTAAATTGTTTTTTCAATCTGAGACGTATTTCGATTGATTTTTTGAAATGAAATGATGAGGAAATAACATTTCTAAACGAATGCACATTTTCAAAATAAACTCTTGGGTAGAGAGGGATTCTTTTTTTAAAGTACACCTGTCGGTACTTTGCCATGTACTGAAAATAATTTCTGAAGTACCTCTTTCTGTAAATATTTCTGTTAAATAATCAGAAAATACATCAGTACTTGGACATTGATCGCATTATCTTAAATAACAAGCATCTGTTGGCACTTCACAAATGATCAATTGAAAGCAGTTTTTGTAATCCGTTAATTTAGTTTCATGATCACTTGTAAGTCGTGAAATATTTGCCGCATCAAACATCATTTTGAAGTTTTGATGGATAGTACAAACACATACATTATGTGTACCATTTGCTCCTGCAAATATGCAATTTGTTGGTCGCAGCTCTACGAATTTCGTAAGTCCAATTGGATGCTCTGGATTTTCATGTTTAAACTGCCTGTGTAAGCTCGTTATATCGCAAAGCAACAATCGTTTTTGAATTTTTTCTTTACGCCCATCAATAATGACATTTACAAACTCCTTTTTATGAGGCATGATCCTACTATTAATGGCATTTAAATAAACTTCATTGACTTTTTTTTTCGTAGCATCTGGTAAACATTTTCTAGTTTTTAAAGCTGGCATAGCTAAAACACCCTCTAATTTTCTCAGAGCACTCCAGCACTCTGGAGCTATCGTCAGTATCATAATACGATGCGGATCATTTACATCTAGACTAGAATATTTATCTTTAAGACCATTTAATATTTCTTCCAATTCATTCTGTCTAGAGTAACATTATTTCTTTGGAGAGTCATTATCGTCCTCATCTGAAAAATCAGTGTCAGAACTAACTACGTCGTTTAACTTTTCAGTCGAGAGTGTCAAAACGGAATTTTGTGTAACCCTTATTCTACACATTTTACAAATTTTTGAATTCTCGTGTAAATTAGACAATTCTTTTAACATAAGTTTTGAAATTTTTCGTGTCTTTACCAATGTGTCCATCATCTGGGAAAGGATTTGCAATCTGACCGAGCTTTGGATTTCAAAGAACTCATTTTAATAGTTCTTTAATATACGACTGATGCAATATTTTTTTTGAATTAATACGAATAAGTTAGCAAAATAATCAAACAACAAAAATAAAAGTCAAACGCTCATTTGCATATACACTAAATAAGCATCAATAGTTAACCAAGTAAAAAAGATTAGCCACAGAGAAACGTCTATTTAATGTATTGATTCGAGATAGAAATGAAACAATCATTATCGACATCTAGCGGACAACAGCGTGAATTAAATAAATGACGCGCGCAATTTAAACCACGTTCGAAACACAAACTTAACGTCCAGATTTAAATAATAATAATACATAATAATTCTTGTTATCAAAAATTTATTTCTTTGCTTCTTTTATTTGTAATTATATTATTTAAATAATTTTCAAAATCTTTTTTTAAAATCAGTATAAAAATTTATAATATGTAAAAAAATATTGGAATTGACTCAGGCTAAATCATAGTATAATGATATTCTTTAAACCAAATATTAGGCAAAATTAATTAATTAATTGAATTAATTTATTAATATTAATTATAATAATAATTTATTAACAATAATTAAATTGAAAAGAAAAATAATTTTTTCACTTCTTATAGTTCATGTATATTTTCAAAATGTAATATAAATCAATATTAATAAAAAAATTAAATAACCTAACTAAATTTCTATGATAAATATCATGGAATTAGAAGTGTTAATATGAATAATTAGGGTATATATTGAAAGATTGGTATTTTATTAATAGTATTTAAGCCCTAAAATGATTCTTTTTTATGAAATAAGAATAATATTAATTAAATTATAAAACTCTGCACTGTACCTATTACGGAACGATTATTTTCTGTATGTACGGGTGTTCCAAATTGAATGTCCCTATTAAGGAACACCTAGAACACCTTATTTGATTCAATAAGTCATTACAATTCTATTGATCTATCTCAACAATTTGAATATTAATTATAAAGAATTAAATACAATAAACAAATTCTAGTTTAATAGATAATTAAAAAGCCAATTTTTCTGGTAGAAAATAAATACGAAAATACTGAAAACATTTGAGGTTATGTTTGCTGTATATTTCCTGTGTGTTCCATTAATCGGGGCATGTAAATAATAAATGTACCTAATGTGGAACGGTAGTTTGATGGACACCTCAACTTTAAAGCTAAAATACAATTTAATATTTCTTATTAAATTAAATACTATACTGAAATAATAATTCTTATATCATGTAAAATTTATTAAAATGACTAGAATTTTCTCACCACCAATTTTAATTGCTTTTATTTCAATTGGTACTTTTACCTTAAACTTAGATTTGTTACAACTTTTCTTTAAAATTATATAAACAAATAATAATTGTTATTGATTAACTTTTTTCATTGTACCTTGAAGGATGTAGTATTTATCTAATTTTTGAATTTATAAAGCTAATTATAATGACCGATAAGTATTAAATTTCAAATCGATATTTCAGCAATTGTTTAATAATTATAGAATTAAACAACTGAAGGGTGAACTAAAACAAATCATTAAACGCCAATTTTTCGTAGTTTAGAATTGCATCAAATTTGACATTATAAATCCTTTTCTGTGCAATATATGGTTAAATCAGTTAGAAATTATTTTTTCTATAAATTTTACGATAATTACAAAGTATTTTTTATTATAAACACATTGAAATTAATTATTGATATTTGACTCTAAAAGTTGAAGTGTCGTGTTGGCGCTTAATGTTCAAATTACACATAAAATGCTTTTTTCAAATTTACAATTTACTGAAGAAATAATAGTAAATAAGTAATATACATGACAAATTATAGTTAACAAATATTTATTTGAATAATTATTGAAATAACGATTTTCCAAAAATTCTTTATTCTATACATAAATGAATTTTTCGAGGCGCGCCGTAAAAAATTAATATATATCAATAATAACTTAATTAGATAGTTGTTCAAACAATTGAGGATAAAGTTATTGATGTTTTTAAATATTTGCTTCCTTCTAGAGAAAGTATCTTTGTTTTTGCTTCCTCGTGAGGAAGCTTTGTAGTTCTTTAATTTATAAAATTTTTAAAAATTGGTATATATAAAGTATAAATTGTACGAGAGTTTATAGAGTTAATGACAATTAAAGCAAACAAATTACCTTTTTTTAATCAAAAATGTAGTTCTATATCGAAATTATATTCCAGTACAATAAAATTTTACTCGGTTTTTTTCAATAATCTAGTCCGTTGCATTAAAACGGATCGATTGGTATATATAAAGTATATATTGTTTATTATTGGTGAAGCCTAACACATTATAAACTTAAGAAAAAACATTTTTTTAACGCAGAGTATAAAACTTTCTAAAAATCAACATCAGATTCGGTTTCAGCGACCCCATAAACCCCCGAGTAACAACTTTCAACCAATTCTGATAAATTAAAAAAAATTTTGTCCGCCATATTGAATCCGCCATTTTCAATTTCTAAAAATTAACAACAGATTCGGTATCAGCGACCTCAAAAACCCCCGAGTAACAACTTTCAATTAAATCTGATAAATTAAAAAAAAGTTTTGTCCGCCATATTGGATCCACTATTTTGAATTTCTCAAACACAGCCACACAAAAAAAGTTCTGATCTGGGGGTCACACTATATAGACTTTATGTTTTTTGGGTCGCTGAATCCGAATCCGAGGTCCATTTAACCCCATCAGATCAGGATTTTGACATAACCTCAAAAAACCAATATGGCGGACACGTTTTTGAATAATTTATTGGGTTCGCTTAAAACTCGTTACTCGGTGGTTTTTGGGGTCGCTGATTACGAATTTAAAATCAGATTTCAAAAATTTAAAATGGCGGATCCAATATGGCGGACACGTTTTTTAAAAGATTATCGGATTCGCTTTAAAATGGAAACTCGGGGGTTTTTGGGGTCGCTGATTGAGAAACCGAGATCAGTTTAATTTGATCAGAAAATGCTTTTGACATATCACGATTGCTATTACAATTGTTAGATGGATTGTTACTTCTTCATGTCGCATAGTACTCTACATTAACCAAGTTTCCCACCAATGAAGAGCTGCAGTTGTTGGATAACGACGCCTGAGAGCCTGCGTTCTCACCCTCAACCGCCGATACTGGGGTTCTGAGTCCCTGCATCGTAGGACGTTTTCTTCGTGTGTCTGCCATGACGGCATCAAAGCCATTATCCAGAACTTAGCCGGATAGCGGACAAACTCCGTTGCCCACCGTCCCACGTGGAGGTGTCCTGGATGCTGGCACACGTAAGATACAGAGTAATTCCGGATGAATTGGATCACCCAAGTTCTTAATTCCTTAAAGGAACATATTTATTGGATCCGCCATTTTGAATTTTTAAAATCTGACTTCAAATTCGTAATCAGCGGGCCCAAAAACCCCTGAGTAACGAGTTTCAAGCGAATCCGATAAATTTTTCAAAATGGTGTCCGCTATATTGGATCCGCCATTTTGAATTTTTGAAATCTGACTTCAAATTCGTAATCAGCGACCCCAAAAACTCCCGAGTCACGAATTTCAAGCGAATCCGATGAATTTTTCAAAAACGTGTCCGCCATATTGGTTTTTTGAGGTTATTTCAAAATCCTGATCTGATGGGGTTAAATTGACCTTGGATTCGGATTCAGCGACCCAAAAAACATAAAGTCTACATAGTGTGACCCCCAGATCAGAACTTTTTTTTGTGGCTGTGAAATTAACAACATATTCGTCATCAGCGACCCCAAAAACCCCCGAGTAACAACTTTCAAGTAAATCCGATGCATTTCAAAATTTTGTATCCACCATATTGGATCTGCCATATTTATTTTCTGAAAACCGATATCAAAGTAGCGTTATTACTTATGGAATACAAAATATGTATCCTAATGCTAATTGTACCGCTAATACCTAGGTGATTTCCTTATTTAATTCCTCTTTATTAGCACTTTTAGGACTCTGTTTTTGAATTTAGACACACTTATAGGTTATATTTTGTCCGCCATTTTGGATTTTTGAAAAGGCCACATATTTTTCGAAAGTACTTATATATATGAATAATTTTTGGGTGTAAGCAATTTTTTGGAAGCTCTCAATTTTGGCCTTCGGTGTGGCCCGCTTAACGTGAAACGTCCCATATATATAAAAAAATTAGGCAGAGAAGCAGGCGCAATGCGCCTACATCATAGGGTTTCGTAGCCTAAAATGACAAAAATGATGATAATGATAATAAATGAATAAAAAAATAAATAATACAAACTATAAGTTTTAACTTACACTCAATAACCATTACCTTGACAACAATTGTTATGACAACCATTGACATAGTAATGGTTGTTATGGCAAACATTAACATAGCAGCGGTTGCCATGGCAAACATTAACATAGCCACGGTTGCCATGGCAATGGCTGTTATGACAAACATTAACATAGTAACGGTTGTTAAGACGTAAGACATAAGACGTAATACTTAAGACTTAGGACTTAGGACTTAAGACCTTCCGATACCAAAGACGTAAGACGTAATACTTAAGACCTTCTTATACCAAAGGCGTAAGACGTAAGACTTAGAACTTAAGACCTTCTTGTACCGAAGTCTTACTATAAGACTTAAGGCTTAACACATTAAGTCTTACTTAGGAGTTAAGACCTTCTTATACCAAAGTCTCGCTATAAGACTTAAAACTTAGGACTTAATACATAAGACTTAAGACTTAAAAACTACGGACGGACACCGAAGTCTCGCTATAAGGGTTTTGGCCCTTGGACACGAAACCCTAAAAATATATATATATATATATATATATATATATATATATATATATGTGTGTGTGTGTGTGTGTGACACGGACAGTTAAAAGGGACCTAAGATCCGAAAAAATCTATTTTCACTTTTTAACTAAAAAATATTTGGAAATTGTCGCTTTCATCAAAATTCATATATAGCACAAACATAATAAAATCACTCATAAGACAGTGATACTTATACATATTTTTCTTTGGACGATAGTCAGGAATCAGCTGTATATTTATGCCTAATTCAACTTTAGAAAATAATAAATTTAATTAAATAGTTCGTGATGCAGGAACTTATGTTAATTACGAAAGTTCGATGGAAAATGAAGAAATAACACAAGAAACTGAAATTAAAATTCGAAACTTAAAAGATAAAGGAACATTTATTAGACTCGCCAACAATTCAGAAATCAGTCAAGTAATATTTCGTTTATTATTGTAATTAAATAACACACCCTCAAAAAATAAGTATCCTGCGAGACAAACCAGAGTACTCCAGAGTACTCCTCAAACAACGTGTAAAACATTATGTGAAAAATAGTTTTAAAAAAATTACAGTTCATTCCTTACATTATCAAAATTAAAAATGGTAGATCCAATATGGATGACATTTTTTTTAAATTGATTTATTTTTCTTCAAAGTGGAGACTTATTGTTAGCCATTTTAAGTTTTGAAAATCTTACATCAAATTTCTAGTAGGCGATTGTAAAAACCTCAGAAAAAAGTTTTTAAGTAAATCGAACTAATTTTAAAAAATTTAGTAATTTCATAAAATCTGACATGTTTTTTAAGTTGGTATAATAATCCAGACGTGAAGAAGCACATCTGATATAGGATTCGTGATCTGTGCCCCAAAATACATGGGAATAGAGTTCTCTTCATGTCTCACAGGAAACTAATTGTTTTTGTGGGTATAATTTGTTAGAATCTTTTAAATTGAATTGTTTAAATTAAAAATTTCAAAAAGATATTTTAATTAATAGGTAAGACTCCGTCAGAAAAATTACAATTTGAATAGCTTATACTTGAAATTTTGTTTGAATCCTATTTGCACGATCGGGACCGATTTTTGAGTTTTGTTGTTAATTAATAAAATATTTCTTATAATTTCACCTTTCATTAAAAAAAAGAAATCGATGGAGACTTGAAAATTTTTCGGGATATTGCAATTTTTGTGAAAGCGCGACCACCTTTCAGTGTCAGTGCAGTATCACTGCCCGGGACGCCTTGCACAGTGGGATTCTTACACTTTACTGTTTAAAGTTATCTAAATTTTTCAATTTTCTAAGAGTTTCCTCCAAACCGCTGTGTCAATTTTTAATTTATTTTTTTGTAAACATTAATTTGTTAGAAAAAATACAATTTTCTTTAAGAAGGACCAAAGTTAGCTATTTGTTAATTAACATTATTTTTCAACTATTTAAATAAATTTTATTATGGATTATTATTTATCGGGTGGTCATACTAGGCTAATTTAAATTGAGGGGCTGGATGCTATAATGTGTTACGCGCCATTCACTTAACATGGCGCGTAACACATTATAGCATCCAGCCCCTCAATTGATTTCGATTATGTGCAATGGAAAAATAAAAAATAAACACGATTTTTTCTGAAAATCTTGAAAGTTGCTAACTTTGAATAACAAAAAAATATATAGACAATTAAAAATTGAAAAAACGGTTTAGAGAAAACTCTTAAAAAGTTTATCTTCTTTCATTTAAGACCAAGAACATCAAAATCGGATAACATTTGTAAGCTCTAGATAATTTTGAACAATAAAGTGTAAGAATCCCACTGTGCGAGGCATCCCGACCACTTATACTGCGCTAGCACTAAAAGGTCGTCGCGCTTCCACAAAAATTGCAATACCCCGAATACTATTTAAGTCTCCATCGATTTATTTCTTTTTAATGAAAGGTGAAATTATAAGGAATATTTTATTTATTCACAACAGAACTTAAAAATCGGTCCCGATCGTGCAAAAAGGATTCAAAAAATTATTTTTGACTTGTTTTTGGCAAAAAAAATTTTTTGTTTTTTCTTACACACAGAGAACTGAGTGTTCTTTTTGATGCGGGTAAATTTCGGTAGGGTAATTTTAGTGAGGATAAATTTTTTATAATAGAAAATTTACCTTATTTTCGGTGTTAAAACAACACTTCCTAGATAAATTTTGATTCAGAAATATTAAGAATTAAAAAAATATCAAAACAAAAAAATTGAAAATGGCGAAACTTCAACAATTTTGAAAATTTTTTTTAAATCTTTGGTACACTAATTTCTATTATCTAATACTACAATTTTACCAAATTACAGCTTAATCCAAAGACCCCATGCAGATTGTAATTTATCTCACGGAGTCTTACCGTAATACTTTTAATTTTTTTAAACATTTACTATCTTTTTATAGTGTGATAATAATTTTAATTTTTCTTCCAAAATTTAAAGGATAATTTAGAATCTCCAGTGACTGACCAAGAATCAACAATAGTAATGTGGAATTTCTCGTCAGATGAAGAAATAGATTCTGTTTTTGAAAATTATATGACCTGTTCAATTCTCAAAATTCGTAAACTTAGTGAAGCTTTCAAAAGTAAATTCGAATGTATAAAATTTGTTTCGATTTTTTAAAATATTTAATTAAGGGGATATTCCAGTTCAAAACGAGCAAAAAGAAGTCTCTTTTAGTATATATTATTAAAATAACTATGACATTTATTTAAAAAATTTCTTTTACATGTAATAAATAATTTATTTAAGAATTTATAAAAAAATTTTTTTAAATTTTTATTTCAAAACGGCGGCGATTACGCCATTTTTGAAAATGCCCATTTTCGGTGGTAAGATCGATTCTAAACTTTCTAAAACAGATAAAACCAAAAACGAAGTGACATTCTCTTCGTTTGATATTTCTTTAGGTGTGGAACCTTAAAAAAGTGGAAGTTTCTTTCCCCCCTTTTTTTAGAGTACTTTTTTCCCAAAATCTGCAAAAAAGGTGTTTTTATCCCTCAGGCACAAAAATGGTACTTTTCATGCGTCAAAAAAGGGCGTAAACTAACTCATTTTTCACTATCGGTGAAAAAAGATTCTTGTTCTCCGTAGGGAAAAAAAGCAGGGTAAAAATGAATGTTCTCGTCAAATATGCTGCTTTTTTACCTCTGAGCATGTATTTTTGACCAGGACAATATCTGTTTTAGCAGAGACAAATAATGCTGAACGGGTAGTAGCTTGTCAATTCAAAGCAACCAATCGCCTCCGATTCACGTTACACTCTCGGGAGAATTCAAGTATTCTCGGTTGAACCCGTATATAACGTGAATGAAAGCGACTCGGAAAATTGCAAATGGCTGCTTCTGTATTCTGATTCCCAATCGTCGCCGGTTATCATCTTTAAAGTTGAACATGAGTGATAGTGAAAATTGTTTCGATGGTGTGCCACCTGAAATTGCAGAAATTGCTGATTCTGCATTAAATGAAATTCTGCCAGAAAAGTCAAGACAAATCTATGAAAACATTTACGATGTGAACGTTAAGTGGAAAAAATAAAAAAAAAGTTGAAAAAACCAATGAACAAGTTATTTTGGCATATTTTAAACATTTATCAGAGCATTACCAACCACTCACTTTGTTTCCACAATTTTCGATGTTAAAGGCGATGATAAACCTAAATGAAAAATAAATATCCAGAAATATGTCGAAACTCAAGCGTTTATAAAGCAAAAAAGCCGTGGCTACTATGCAAAAAATGCAAAGTATTTTCTGCTAACGAAAAATCCCGATCTTCATGACTTGGATAAAAAGGTAAAATTGATAAAATTATACAAAAATATACGCTTATCAGTGAAATTCTATTATAATCATATTTTAATTCGCTTTCATTACATTTAATTAAAAAATATAATTTAAATTGTGTTCGTAAAATATAAGATCTATGAAAATATAAAAATATAGTATATAAAAATAGTTAATAAATAAATAGATATAAAATGTGTAACATGCATAAAATATAAACACTAGCAAATATTATTTACGTGCAACAAAACAATATAAAAAGATAAAATAGTTAAAAGTACATTTAGTTATTTTGAAAATAATTAAAAACTACTAAATTAATATAAAGAAAATTATTTTAAATAATTATGTTTTTAATAATAATTCTTTTTAATATTAAACAAATAATTATGTTTTTAATAAAAATCTAATAATTGTTTGTAATAAAAATAAATAATTTTGTTTAATAATAAGTAAATAATTAGTTTTTTAATTTATAAACTATGTATTTAGGTCATTGCAATTTTTAGGATATTTGGAGCTCTTCGTGGAGATTAACTGGTCAAGGTAACTACCAAAGATGTTGAACGTCAAGGTTCCCTGTATTTAATCAAAGTTCGTGTACGGAAAAACTTAAATCCGCGATCGTTTGTTATTCCCGAGCAATTTAGCTCGTATTTAGACAAATATATTAACCTCCGTCCGAAGAATGTTACCACCGACCGATTTTTTTAAAATTACCAATCAGGAAAATGTACTGTTGAGGTATAATAGAATCTATGTATAATAAAACCGAAATCAGTAATATGTTTTCTAAAATAATTAACGGCCCGTCATCTTCCAAGCAAACACCGATTGATGTTTCATCTTTCAAACGTCTTTAAATTGACGATAAAAATACTGATGAGTCTGATGAACCATCAGAGTTCTTGCCAAAGGAGACGTCGCTTCAAGAGAAAAAATTTAAATTCGAAAACTGTAATATTACAATGCATTTTAATAATTTAGCTCCCGGATCAAAAAACTCGTTTTGCGCGAGAACGCACACGCTAATACCGGTCAGGTGGCAGTGAGCGCCACTGGGCCTCTTACTGCTACCCGACCGGAAATAGCGCGTGCGTTCTCACGCAAATCGTGTTTTTTGATCCGGGAGCTCAATTATACGTTTCTTTGGAGTTTTTTTATTTAAATATTTATATTATTTAGGTCTTTTCTGTATTAAACGTATAATTAAAAATAGTAAACAATTGTATGTGATATTTTACTAGGTCTAAGTGACATGTATAATTAAAAATAGTAAACAATCGTATGTAATTTTCTTCTAGTTTAAGTCTAACTAAGAAATGTTGACACTTTATAGTTTATTTCAATGGTCTTGTACTACTTAAACAATTAAAGACTGTTTACAAGATTATTTTTCTAATTAAAATATTATAATCAGATTATTCTTTAATAAAAAATTGTTTTCAAATAGTTTACTGTTATAATTTATTGTTTGCTTAATTTTTTTTGGATATTTGATGGTATTTTGTTCTTCTTGGAGGTCACCACTAAAATTTTTTCAACTTTTTTTTGTAACTCTTTTGAGTTAGTTTTTTTGCAGTCGGGGGCCTCCGCCCCCCAACCCCTCCGGCCGGGGCGATGCCCCTGGACCCCGTTGGGGGGAAACCCCCCTCCAAAACGTGCTTGTACGTTTGAATGTTGTCACGGACAGCACATTGTATAGCGAAAGTGTCTTCTGACTAAAAGCGCGAATTTCTTTACATCGACGCAGGCACACACAGGCGACGCTCGGTTGACGCGGTCTCCATTCACTGTGACACGATTGGCTGGCGCGCGCGAACACAGTCGGGAGAAGGGGCAAACCTCGATCAGTCCGCCCGTAAAGGAGGAAGACCAGCGAAGCGCGGACGTAAATACCACTGCCTCGACCGAGCGCGCCTCAGTAGTCGACAGTCAGCCGACCCGTTGGCGAGACTTGCGACAGCAAAATCAAATAAATTCGTACTTGATTCCAAAAATAACGACTCTCTTTTCTGATTGCGTCTTCACGAATTCTCGATACCAACACTCCGGGGCGCATGAGTCGATCAGCCGAGGCAAAGCGGAGAAGGAATTTCAATAGGAAAAAGAGGGCAGCCAGGACTGCGGATAAGAGGACTTTCCTTCTAGCATCCGAAGAGAACGAGCCTCTAAATCCTTCGAACGCTCCACTCCCAGACCTCGAGGTGCTGCCCAGGGGGCAACCTCGTCCTCTCGTCTTCGGAAACCTCCATTCGCGCTCTCCTCTCAAGGTCATTCCTCCTGAGGTGGTTTTTCCGGAGAAGTCGTCGCTCCCTCCCCTTCCCCAAACAGTAGACCCAGAACCCTTCATCATCGCACGGTTGTCGGAACCTCTCCGACGTTTCCGGACGTATACTCCGGGCAAAGAGGAAATTGAGCGGTTAAAGGGGATTCGCAAGCAGCTGGCGGACAAGAGCACGGAGGAGCGGACCCAGTGGTGTCAACGGTTTCCTGGCCTCTGGAATTTTCTCAGATTCTCGGAAGGCCGTCCTTTGTATACCATACGCATTCGCCACGGCACCACATATCAGTGGTTACGAAAAGGTCCACCGGTGCTATCAAATCGAGACGCCATGACCTGTAAAATAGCATTTTTGACGCGTCGCGAAAAATAAACTGTGAAATCCAGTTTCTCTTCGATTTGCAGGTACGCGAACATAGAATCGAGTCGTCACAGTTCATTCTCAGTACACCGAATGGTCGCAACACAGCTTTAAATTTTTAATGATAAAACGATAGTGGATTAACATTCTTTAATTTTCTAAGGCTTATTTTAAAGCTGAAATTTTAACGAAGATTTCTGTGCTTTTAAAAATAATTTTCTAAATTTTTAAAAGTTTTGAAAAAGTTGAAGTCAAGAGACAAAAATGAGAAAATTTGATAATTTTTTGTTATTTTTTAACTCTACAACTCAAAAAATAGTTAATGAAATGACTTCAAATATGATGTATTTTACGCAAAATTTTGTTTCTCCTTTTATTGACGATATATGCTTGAAAAAGTGATGGAATGTTTTTCAAGCACTAAAATCGCAATTTTTAAACAGCCTTTTTTCCCCCACAAACTAACATTTGTAAACTTTTTTTACGAAAATCGTAATAATAGTGTCAAGGTTTCGAATAGAATCATATTTGATTATGAGCAATAAAAAGAAATTATTAAAATAACAAATTAAAATTACCTGAAAAATAGCATTTTTGAAGCGTTACGAAAATTAACCCATTAACGCCCAGACGGACGGAAAATTTCAATGGACTTTGAGGACCTGGTTTATTACAACAATGGATGCAAAAAAATTGACAAATAATATTTTTAACGTAAAATTTACTCCTCTTTCAGATTCTGATGTTAAAATTTGTTTACAACAAATTGTTAAAAATTTATAAACAATTTTTTCCAAAAAAACACTATTTTTCGAGAAAAAAATTTATTTTCATCCGTATTTTCACCAGAAAAATGTAAATAGATGCCCTCAAAACATTAAAATATCGCGTCCATGAACCCTCAGGTACGAAACCCTGAAGAGACCAATTTTTTGATTAAAAATGGCGGACGACAATATGGCGGCAAAAACTAAAAAAATGGCTCACATATGAAACATAGTGCTCCAACTTTTTTGAGTCCCCGAAATCGACTGAAACTCGTTACTCGGGGGTTATTGGGGACGCTGATTACAAATATGATGTTATTTTTCCAAAATTCAAAATGGCTGACAAATTTTTTAAAAATGACTCTATATTGCTTGAAATTTTTTACTCAGAGGTTTTTGGGGTCACTGATTACGAATATGATGTTATTTTTCCAAAATTCAAAATGGCGGATCCAATATGGCGGACAAATTTTTTAAAAATGACTCTATATTGCTTGAAATTTGTTGCTCAGGGGTTTTTGGGGTCGCTGATTACGAATATGATGTTATTTTTTCAAAATTCAAAATGGCAGATCCAATATGGCAGACAAATTTTTTAAAAATGACTCTATATTGCTTGAAATTTGATATTCAGGAGTTTTTGGGGTCACTGATTAAGAATATGATGTTATTTTTTCAAAATTCAAAATGGAGGATCCAATATGGCGGACAACATTTTTTAAAATGACTCCACATTGTTTAAAATGTTATGGTCCGTTTACCGTCAAATAATTTGCCGTTGCCCGACTCTTACCGCGTGGAGGTGGACATAAAAGAGTCTTTTCTTTTTTTATATTTATTGTTTTTTATATTTTTTTGTTTTTTTTCCTTTTAAATGTGAGAATCCTAGAAGCAAGAAACGCATAAATATGCATCACACTCAACACATTTTCGTTGCGTTCTTCAGACTTAGATAACATCAGCTTAGACTTGATATAAAAAAAATATAAAAAAGAATATATATAAAAAACAGAAAAGACTCTTTTATGTCCACCTCCACGCGGTTAGAGTCGTATTAAATCTTTCATTTTGAATAAATAACATCATATTCGTAATCAGTGACCCCAAAAGCCTCTGAGTAACAAATTTAAAGCAATATAGAGTCATTTTTAAAAAATTTGTCTGACATATTGTATCCGCCATTTTGAATTTTGGAAAAATAACATCATATTCGTAATCAGTGACCCCAAAAACCTCTGAGTAAAAAATTTCAAGCAATATAGAGTCATTTTTAAAAAATTTGTCAGCCATTTTGAATTTTGGAAAAATAACATCATATTTGTAATCAGTGACCCCTAAAACCTCAGAGTAACAAATTTCAAGCAATATAGAGTCATTTTTAAAAAAAATTTCCGCCGTATTGGATCCGCCATATTGAATTTTGGAAAATTGACATTATATTCGTAATCAGCGTCCCCAATAACTCCCGAGTAACGAGTTTCAGTCGATTTCGGGGACTCAAAAAAGTTGTAGCACTATGTTTCATATGTGAGCCATTTTTTTAGTTTTTGCCGCCATATTGTCGTCCGCCATTTTTAATCAAAAAATTGGACTCTTCAGGGTTTCGTACCTGAGGGTCCATGGACGCGATATTTTAATGTTTTGAGGGCATCTATTTACATTTTTCTGGTGAAAATACGGATGAAAAGAAATTTTTTTTTCGAAAAATAGTGTTTTTTAGGAAAAAATGGTTTATAAATTTTTAACAATTTGTTGTATACAAATTTTAACATCAGAATTTGAAAGATGAGTAAATTTTACGTTAAAAATATTATTTGTCAATTTTTTTGCATCCATTGTTGTAATAAACCAGGTCCTCAAAGTCCATTGAAATTTTTCGTTCGTCTGGGCGTTAATGGGTTAAACTGTTTAAATATATACTAGACGTTCGAACTCTTAAAAGACCCAGAATGCGATTTGACGTTCAACATGTGGAAGGCGAAATCCTTTTCTTTTCTCCTTGTCATTACAATACCTGTAAAATGATGGGTCATATGTTAAAATTGGTATCCGAGTGAAGCTAGCAGTCGTGCTCAGCACCCTTCTTTAGGCATTAATGAGCGCTGGCCATTGTTTATATAACAATTTTGTTTGTTTAGTTTTTCACTCGACAGTATTTTTTTGCAAAAATTCAATTTGCTACAAATTTTGATTGATAGATTAGCATTTCATAAAGAGAACCAAAAAAATTGATTTTCATCCGGACAAAAATGTAGAAAATCAATTGAAAAAAATTATGTTTTCAGTTAACAAATGGAATTTCTCAGAGACTATAGTTTATGAAAAATACCATAAGTGAACATATTTTTTTTTAAAATTCTATTCGATAAATATATTTATCGAATTGGATTCAGATTTAGCAATACACTCGAATCTCCCTACTACGACCTCCTATATAACGAACGCTCCTTTTAACGACCATGTATACTCTCTGCTAAGCGAGTAAAGTCTCAAAGCCTGCATTCCCACTATTTATAAATATAATGTGCTGGCTCAACAATTTAATTTATAGTGCACGAAAATTTAAAGACAAATTATGTTCAATAAATTGAATTTCAGATGTTTAACTGAAATTGGTTTGTGAAAAAATCAATAATATAATATAAATTGATATTAAAAACTAGGTAGTGTGATTAAAAAATTCAATCTTTTATAAAGTTTTCATTAACCTTCGCAAGAGTATAAAAAAACTATGCTCAATAGTGTAAAAAAATTTACAATATACATAGGTTGAGGTCAATGATATAAAGTTTTCATGTAATTTTATAATGTTCAAAGTTTTTTATAATAAATGCATCATCATTTAAATATATTTTCAACCAAACTTTTAAAACAATAAACTATATATTTTCCAAAAAACAACAATACTCTCAAAATCTGAATTAGTAGTTTTCTACTAATGAAATAGTGCGGATTCGTTTACCAATTGAATTAGTAACTGTTTTTACTAATTTTTAGTATTTTTTTACTAATTATTAGTAGAAAATTTACTAATTTGAAACAGTAAAAAATACGTTCTACTAATTGAATTAGTAATTTTCTACTATCAACTAGTAAAAAACCACTAAAAAATAATAAAAAATTTTACTAATTCAAATTGGTAAACGAATCCGCACTAAATCAGATTTAGAGAGCACTAATACACATATTATTAAGAATGAAAAAGTGGGAATGAGGGGTTGCCGTCGTTATACGAAAATTTTTAATCCCGAACTTCTCGCTATGTAGAGATTCGAGTGTATATGAATCCACGATCAGAATTTAGGTATTAATTTTGGCAAAAAATTACCACTTTTTCACAGGGAGACTGGACTACTCCCAAGTAGCACGTTCCAGTGGGCACACTTGTTCAAAAGACGTCCTAAGGATGTCTTTTAGACTTGTACAGAAGACCTCTTAAAAAAACCTGTATATGTTCTATGTCTTGCCTATTAGACGTCTATAAGATGTCTAAAAGATGTCTTTTTCATTTGACTTTTGAAAAGAGAAAAATTTTAGTAGATATAAAATCTTATTTTTAAAATTCAACTTGGACTTAGAAGCTGATTAATATAAAAGTTTGTTGGAATTTACAACAACGACAATTAACAAGATTACTGTGTTTTCAATTAGAAAATATTATAAAAGAGATGTCTATCTAAGACTTGCAGGAATGTGAAAAGGACGTCCAAAATACGTCTTTAACCCTTTTACGCTCAAATCACAAAATTTTTTTACTTAAATTCACCACACGATTTGAAGTATTTTTAGGTAATAAATTTTAGTAGCAATGATGTATAGGGAGTTTCGGGAGTCGCTCTTCAAAATTCTGGGGTCAAAATAGTAATTCGATCAACACGAAATCCAATATGGCGGATTTTTTTAAAAATACCCTAAAAAATTAGTGCATTTTTTCAAAAATATTTTTATTTAGAACTAAAAAATTTTTTTATTTAGAACTAAAAAATTGTTTTAAACCTTTCTAAAGTATACTATTAGTGGGCAAAATAGTTGTACTTTCAAAATATAAAATAGAGAAACTTTGATTTCAAGATGGCGGAATCAAAATTTAGAAAAAGTGAATGCATTATAGTAAAAAAATAAAATTTTTAGATCAATGTTCAAAAAGTAAGCAAATTTGATTCAAAATGTATACTCAATGGTTTTAGGGATGGCTAATCACGAATCCCATGTCAGTTTTTTAAAATTCAAAATGGACATTTTTTAAAACAATTTCTTGGATTCGTTTCAAATTTGTTAATATGGTGTTTTCGGAGTCGCTGATGACGAATTCAATGACAGTTTTTAGAAATTCAAAATAGCAAATCCAATATGGCAGATATTTTTTGTTTTCCCTTAAACCTTGTCAATCCACAGTGGTCTGAAAGACTCTAAAAACTGCCAAAATTCAAGTTATGATTGGATTTAGCTAAAAATACTGGAAAATGGGTTTTTGAGTACATTGGAATTAAATTTGTGGTTATGTTTCCGAAAAACAAAATGGTGGAAATATATAGTGGATAAAATTATTTTAAATTTAATCACTGTTTAGAATAATCATTACTTTAGAGATTTTTGGGTATTGATAAAAAATTTACGAATATAAATTGCAGTTAAAATTTTGAAATTCTATATTATAAGTAAATTTTTATTAAAGATTTTTAATTTTAAATATAACGTAAAATAAAATTTTGAAATATACATGAAAAGCATTAACATTAAATTCTTTGTTTACGAATATTTAAATATTTAAAAATATACTTGTATTAAATGAAATCTTAAATATATTTAATAAAATTTCAACATAATTATAATTATTCTTCTTCAGACAATTCCAATTCTTCTAGTTGTTCGTAAAATTCAGAAAGTTCTGATGAATCATTTTCATTTTCTGCTTCTACTGTTTCTTCTTTTTCTATTTCTTTGATTGAGAGCAATTTTTTTACTTCTTCTGGAAGAGCCAATTTGTGTCGATTTTTAATTCTGGAGGTTAAATTAAAATCATTGACTATGGGATCAGATGTATCCATTACCCGATAAAATAAATCATTTAGAGTTGAAAGGCGGCTACATGTTTCTTATAATGTCAGCTCCATGAAAAAGTATTTTATGAGCAGTTGCTGACATTGGATACCACGAATAGTGCTTGACGTATATTTTAGCAGTAGAGGAACATAACTCATCAAATAAATCTGGGTTTATTGGAAGCTGAACGGACAAAGCAATTACAATTGTTTTTAAGTTCATAATTAACTGTTTATCAAGTCCTAATAATTCAGCTAATTTCCCAGGATCTTCAAAGGCTCTTCTTGCTGTGTTACCATTGTTGGTTGTACCACTACCTCCAGGTTTTGGCTTATCAACGTGCAAAGATAACTCTTCCCAGAATGTCTTTTGAACTTGAGCTTTTTTTCAGCAAATTTTCTTTTTTGTTCCTTACTTCTTACCTGTCATGCTTTGAAATCCAATTGGTATGAAATATGTAACAAAAGTTCAAATATTCTTATCCAAGCATGCAGAGGACTTATTCCATACTGAAGCGATTGAGGATTAGGAATAAAAACATTTCTACCTTTGTTCGAAAGATTATTAAACATTTTTGAAGTTGCATGGCAGATAGGGCAACTCTGCATACTCTTTGTGTTAGTTATAATGCTTAATACTTTACCATCAATCAGTGTTAAAAATAACAAGAAATGCACTTGAATTTTAATCCCATTCAAATCTATTTCATAAGCTTTCAATTCGTTTATTTGATTATCAAGGTCATTTTTCACTTTCAAAATGAGTTCGGCAGATTCTTTTACGTACATTAGGCTGATAGGTCGAGCAAATGAGGCAGATTGAGAAGATCTGTTATTCCACAAGACGATATTATTTGAAGTCATCCATCTCAATGGTACCAGAGTGGCAGCAAATAAATTTCCATCGTCACTTGGCTTCTGAGACGTGTCCTGATACCCTTGATTAAAGCGAGATTGGCCAGAACTTCCATCGAATCCGTATGAAAATATGAAAACTGTTTCAAGTTCTGAACAAGATTTATCCACCTTTGACAAATATTGAAGAAGGACATCTTTCTGCAATTCGACAGTTCTTTCAGTTGTGTGAACCAATAAAGATTTAAGAAGAACTTTTGCCATTTTTTATTCCGATCAGTTCTGAGCCTCCTTAAAGAAATTCTTAATTTCTCTAAATTTTTCTCTTCCACAGTATTTATTTGGATTTCTAACGGCCTCAAAATAAATTTTAACGCAACATCAATATCGTTTTTCTCGTTTTCAGCATCATATGCAGTAAAAAGAACATCAATAATTTCACGTTTGGTGATTTTTTTCATATTCACTCTGAAATTTTAGAATTTTTTCGTATTAACCTGTACATATTATTATGCAATAAAATTTGAGTATTTCAAATAGTTTAATTTTAAAAACAACTTACCTTTATTTTATTAATTATTTCTTAAATTATAAATTTCAATACAATTTCTAGTTCATCATTTTTTAAATTTATTCAGTGTATTTTGAAGGAAAATAAATTTTCTTAACAAACAATAATAAATGACAAATTCGTTCACAATACTAAATCAATGATAAAACAAATGAAGTCTTTAACACAGATAGAAATAAATTCCATTAAATATGTCATCAAAAATTACTTACCTTATTGAATATAAATAAGAATAACTTTACTTAGGTAACAAAGTAGCAGCAAGTAGCAGCATATATTATAATATAGAAATCCACTAATAAAACGGTATATAAAAGACTTTACTTGATTGCGAGACGTCAGAGGTCGATGAAACGCAAAAATGTCTTCTTTCATTATTCGAATAAAAATATTGCAAATACTTCAACTTTTCAACTAAAAATGATTTATTTAATAAAAATTTTATACACAAAGATAATAAAACCATTTTTAAAAAATAATTTATAATTTAAATCAATGAAAAGCGTAGATTTCATTACAAATAATACAACTTTTTGCAAAGGTGTCTATATGATTGTTTGAAATTATTTATAACTTTAGAATTCTAACAAACACTTTTCACTTTAATAAAAATAATTTTCAATGTCATTTAAAATTACTATAACTACTTTAGAAAATAATTGCGTTAAATTTTAATTACATAAAAAATCTTAAATTTTAGCAAATTTTTAAGCCTTTCAGACCACTGTGCAATCGGGGGTTTTCGGAGTCGCTGATGTCGAATCCAATGTCAGTTTTTGTAAATTCACAATGGCGGATCTGAAGTGGAGGACTTTTTTTTAAAATTTTTGTTCTTCCCTTTGAAACTTTTTACTCTGCGCAAATTTAATATCGTCTGTTAGCCGTTATTTTAATGTCTTTTTCAACTCTTACCACGTGGAAGTGATCAAAACAAAGAGTTCCATTTTGTTTATTTTCAAATTATTTTTAACTTTCTAATTTCAATTTTTGTTATTTTTTAACATTTAAAATTTTTTTGTAATGTATTTAAATTTTTGAAATTTTGAAATTGTCTAAACGTTATACATTTGTTTCTTTTCTTTCTTGTTTTTCGACTTTATAAAAATGTCAAAACATTTTTTTTTTAAATATTTTTGACACATATTGCAGAATGTTTTCGTTCTTAGCCGAGAATTGTCAGAAGAATAAAGCTTCTGTTTTGACATTTTTCATAAAGTCAAAAAATAAGAGAAAAGGAACAAATGTATAATGTTTAGACAAGTTAAAATTTCAAAAAATTACAAATATTTAAAATGTTCAAAATTAAAAAAAAAATTTTTTTTAATTGAAAATAGAAATTTGTAAATTTGACAGTTGAATTGACTGTTGTCAACTATCAAATTTATATATTTCTATTCAGGTTTACCTCAATACCCTGAAAATATTTTTATTTGAGCAATTTAATGTAAAAACAGTCAAAAACTCTCGTTTTTAAAAGTTTGACAGTTTAATTGACAGCTATCAACTGTCAATATTACATAGTACTATTCAGTTTGACCTTGTTGTTTTTTAAATATTTTTATATGAGAAAATTTGGTCTAATTTACTAAATTAAACACAGAAACTGTCTAAATTGACACAAAAACTGTCTTTTTAAAAAGATTGACAGTTTTTTTTACAGCTGGAAGCTGTCAAACCTTATTTTTAACATCGGATTCGTGTTCAGCACATCAAAAACCATAAATATAAATGTCGCCAAGGCAACAGATTAATTAAAAAAAAGTTCTCATACAAAATGTATAAAAGTGCACTAATCCTATGTTAAACCCCATTTAAACTTTAACCCTTCGGTGGCACGGGTTAATATTGATCGATTAGGATCTTTTGTGCATAGCTCATTTTTTTCACATTCTAAAGCAAATTCTGCCCAGCGACCTAAGAAATTCCAACTTTTGCAAAATAACGGTAACCCTATTGGACAATGACAACCTGTAAAGAAAACTCTGGTAGGACCGCGGAGATTCGGGACTTTTCGCAACCTCGCATGCGCAATTCATTTTCCTACCTAGAGATCTCCACGGAGAATCAATCTCTTGAAAACACGAAATCTGTCACGCCTAATAACAGCAACCACACAAGTTTTATGTAACGAAATGCTTCGTCACACATTCAAACATCCATTGATAACAATTTAACATTAAATCTAAACCAACTGGTCACATACTGTCATTCTAATTATTCCATAACTCGTGTTCAATAATTTTACGAAGTTTTTTAATTGTTAAGTAAAGTTAAGCAACTATCAACGAAAAAAGTGTCCCGTCTCAAAGTAATATACTAATCCATTAATGATTAACGGACTTTTTTCCGTGTACGTGCTGCTTGGGCTATAAAATTGCTAAGTAGAGTGAAAAAATGTAAAATATTTATTTACGAAATTGAGACGTGTAAAAATTACTTATTATTTAATCTTCTACTGTTTCTTATGTTCGTTCAAAAAAAATTTCGCTTCCACATGTTGAACGTCCAATCAAACAGTTTAACTTTCGCGACGCATATTCACATAAAACAGAAACTACAACGAATACTAAAAATCACAAAGAAAATGTACCATACACTGACTGATCTAACGACGCCAAACAACGCGACGCCATTAGACGCCATGTTACTTAACAGCTGGGCACACATCGACGCATGCGCATATAACATCCTAGACCAAATCTAGACGGTCTTCATAACACCGTACTAGACGGACATATTTGACTTAGGTTTATTTTTCATTAAAAAAAATTATGAATTCTAACTTAAATTTAATTTATATAATATAATTACAAAATTTGGTTAAAATTCGACCATGTGTAATATCAACTGAATGTTATGCACGCCAACTGTAAAGTGTCATAACTTATTGCGTCTTGCAAGTTACTGCTCTGAGCTTGGCCGATCGCAAGACAGGCTGGATTAGACGGGCTACACTATAACTGTCTAGTCTTTTTGTAGACACCAGACTTCCATAAAATTTTTCCACGCGGGACACGGCAAACTGTGCAATGACAAAATTCTGCATTATTTAAACTCTCCACAATTAAATTTTTAAATTCTACACAGTTAAATTGAGCTCTGTTCAAACTCGACACATATTTATTGAATAAATAAAAGTTATTAATTTTAAACCTTACACAGTTAAACTATTTACGGTTAAACTGCACACGTGTTTAATGAATAATAGAAAAATATAATTATTAAATTCTATGCAGTTAAATTACACATACATAAATTCTAGTCACATTTATCAAATAAAAAAGAAAATTAATTTCGTTAAATTCTCTACATTTAAATTAAATACTGATAAATTCTTCACATATTTATTGAATAAATAGAAAAATGATTTCTTAAACTCTACACAGTTAAATTACACTGTCCGACACTAATTTTGCCCCTTCAATAATTCTGGTCACTTTCAATAGATTTTTTTTACGCTGATTAAGAATTTGAAAAGAAAAATGCTCCAGCACGTCGAGTTTTTGAGAAAATTAGTGTTAAAAAGTGAAAAAAGCATGTTTTTGGCTATATTTGATTATGATTAACAGAAAAATAGGAGGTGCTAGAATTTTGTTTCTGGTATCAAATGAAAGCTGGAATTACAACCAACAATTTCCTTGAGGAAGAATTCGAAGGCATTTCCGATAAGGCAATTAAAAATGATTTTTTCTTTTGCATTAAATTTTGTTATTAATCAAATTTTATTAGCACCATGTATAACCTCAGCATTATGAAACAAGTGATAAACAAATGAATTTTTTAGCATTTAAATTCATAACATTTTACATTATTTTCAGGTTACTTATATTTTATTCCAAAAAAAAATGTTTAGCAATCTTGACGTATATACTCAACAAAATAAATAAATAATTTGAACATATAATTGATGTCTTTGAAATATAAAATATTCCTGTGAATTTAACGTTTTGTTTTTCCAAAATTAAAACATTGTTTTCAGAAATTGTTTTTATTCATTAGAATAAATGCAGACAATATTAAAAATTAAAATTAATTTCAACATCTAACAACGAGAAAATAATATTTATAATAAACAATTAAATTATAATTAATTTTATGAATAAATTAAGTGTTTAAATATAACAAAAAATTTTATTTGTATGATCACTGAATATCTAATTTAATATACTTTTTTTTCTTCTACTAGTTAGGCATTTAATTTCTATTAGAAGAATTGATTAATTTCATTTGTTTAGAATTTAGATATAAAAACAGTAAAATACAATGAAAGCTTGAATAAAATTTTAATTAAAAACTTTTGTAGGGATTTCTAAAAATTAGATTGCTAAACATTTTTTTTTGGAATAAAATATAAGTAACCTGAAAATAATGTGAAATATTATGAATTTAAATGCAAAAAAAATTCATTTGTTTATCACTTGTTTCACAATGCTGAGGTTATACATGGTGCTAATAAAATTTGATTAATAACAAAATTTAATGCAAAATTCAAGGAAATTGTTGGTTGTAATTCAAGCTTTCATTTGATACCAGAAACAAAATTCTAGCACCTCCTATTTTTCTGTTAATCATAATCAAATATAGCCAAAAACATGCTTTTTTCACTTTTTAACACTAATTTTCTCAAAAACTCGACGTGCTGGAGCATTTTTCTTTTCAGATTCTTAATCAGCGTGAAAAAATCTATCGAAAGTGACCAGAATTATTATAGGGGCAGAAAAAAAATTTATTTTTGTCGGACAGTGTTATTCACCTTTAAACTCCACACACATTTAATATATTTCAAAAAATTAATTTTTTTAGATTCTATACAGTTACATTGCACACTGTTAAACTCTGCACTAATTTGTTTAGTAATAAAAAATTAATTTCATTTAATTCTTCAAATTTAAATTAAACACTGACAAATCCTGCACACAGCAATCATATAGAAAGAATATTAATTTTGTTGAATTCTCCACATGTAAATTGAAAACCGTCAAACCCTACACAATTTTTTTTTATTGATAATTATTTTATTATAAAATCCTACACAGTTAAATTCTACAATTCATGATTATACACATTGTATTAGCCCTGTTAAATTCTACACTGTTTAAACTTTACACAAGTTAATTGAGTAAATAATAGTACATTATGCAACAAGGGAGGTACGTTCGAGTTCCATACTTTTCTTTATACAACAAAGGCGTATTATGGTTACTCTATGCTACCTGTACCGGTGCATGCTAAGTTCTCCCTTATAACCCAGCTGGTCAATAAAGTAACCATTATTGCCCTAGGGAGATAAAGGGTACTTTATTGACCTGTGAGCGGTCAATAATATACCCTTTATCTCCCTAGGGCTACAACGGTTTCTTTATTGACTGCTGGGTTATAAGGGGGAACGTAGCATGCACCGGTACAGGTAGCATAGAGTAACAATAATACGCCTGAGTTGTATAAAAATTATTATTTTTAAGTCTTACACAATTAAACTCTTCACCGTTAAACTCTACACGCGCTGGTTTAATAACGTAAAATTATATTAATTAAATTCTTCACAGTGAAATTGCACAAAGCTAAATTCAACACACTTTTATTATATAAAAGGTGAATAAATTTCGTTAAATTCTCCACATTTAAATTGGACACTGTGAAATTCTACACATAATTATTAAATAAAAAGAAAACTTAAATTGGTAAATTCTACACAGTTAAATGGAGCACTGCTAAATTCTACACATAATTATGGATTGAATAAAAAAAAAGTTTATTTTGATTAATTATTCACATTTAAATTGAACACCGTTAAACCCTACACAATTTTTATATTGGTAATTATATTACTATAAAGCTTTACCCATGTAGCAGAATTTAACAGTGTTTAATTTAAATTTGGAAAATTTATTAAAATTTAATTTCTTTTGCTTCCTCATAAGGAAGTTTTGCATTCGTGACAATTTTCAATTTTTCAAAACATGGTTATATAGACTCATTTTCATCTAGGATATATGTATATTAAATTCTGAGCAAATGTCCAGATGGATGTGTGTATGTGTGTGTGTGTGTGTGTGTGTGTATGTCACAAAAAATTGTGTACAAATTATCTCTAACAAATTTTAATGGATTGCCCTGAAATTTTGCAGATTTATTGCAGTCAATAATACCTAAAATCTGACACAAGGATTTTCAAATTTATCCACAAAATTTTTTTTATACAATTTTTTCAAAACTAAAAAAAAAAATTTTTTGTATTTTTTTAAATAACTTTTTTATTTCTTAATATTTTCATAAATTATTCTCAAAATTACATTTCTGACAAAAAAACGAATCGATTGATATATACAAAGTGCACATTTCATCAAAATTTATAAAATTAATCAATATTTTTCTTTTTTACAAAAAATTCAAATTTTGTGTTTTTGGAAACATTGCCTTAATATATTAATTAAAATTAAATTAAGCAATTGGTTTATAATATTTTGAGGAAGCGAAATGGTCATGAAATGAACAACTTGTTTTTATTTTCTATGTGTAGGATTTAACAATGTTCATTTTAAATGTAGAGAATTTAACCAACTCTATTTTTTTACTGAATAGATGTGTAGAGTTTAACGGTGTTCAATGTAACTGTATAGAATCTAAAAAAATTAATTTTTTGAAATATATTAAATGTGTGCGGAGTTTAAAGGTGAATAATTTAACTGTGTAGAGTTTAAGAAATCATTTTTCTATTTATTCAATAAATATGTGAAGAATTTATCAGTATTTAATTTAAATGTAGAGAATTTAACGAATTTATTTTTCTTTTTTATTTGATAAATGTGTGTAGAATTTATGTATGTGTAATTAAACTGCATAGAATTTAATAATTATATTTTTCTATTATTCATTAAACACGTGTGCAGTTTAACCGTAAAGAGTTTAACTGTGTAAGGTTTAAAATTAATAACTTTTATTTATTCAATAAATATGTGTCGAGTTTGAACAGTGCTCAATTTACCTGTGTAGAATTTAGAAATTTAATTGTGGAGAGTTTAAACAATGCAGAATTTATCATTGCACAGTTTGCCGTGTAGAGTTTTAACAGAGTACAGTTTAAATGTGTAGTATTTGAACTGCCCCAAAATAAAGTATATACAGTGCCGTTCAATAACTTTGTCCACCCTACAGCGATTAAAGGCTTTACAAAAAGTTTTGTATTTTGTTTACTATTGACGTTACAAAGCTCAAAAGAATATTGTTTGAAAGCTCATTCCCTCAGCTTTAACATTACATAAAATCGAAATTAAAAAAATAATGTTGTTAATGAGTAAATAATGTTATTGCAAAAAAAAATTTTCCGTTCTTTTGCTTCCTCATAAGGAAGCTTTGCATTCGTGACGATTTTCAATTTTTCAAAACATGGTTATATGGACTCATTTTTATCTAGGATATATGTATATTAAATCCTGAGCAAATTGTCCAGATGTATGTGTGTGTGTATGTGTGTGTATGTATGTGTGTGTATGTCACAAAAAATTGTGTACAAATTATCTCTAACAAATTTTAATGGATTGCCCTGAAATTTTGCAGGTTTATTGTAGTCATTAATACCTAAAATCTGACACAAGGATTTTCAAATTTATCCACAAAATTTTTTTTTATACAATTTTTTCAAAATTAAAAAAAAAAAAATTTTTTGTATTTTTTTTAAATAACTTTTTTATTTCTTAATATTTTCATAAATTATTCTCAAAATTACATTGCTTACAAGAAAACGAATCGATTGATATATACAAAGTGCACATTTCATCATATAAAATTAATCAATATTTTTCTTTTTCACAAAAAATTCAAATTTTGTGTTTTTGGAAATATTGCCTTAACATATTAAAACAAGTTGTTTATTTCATGACCATTTTGCTTCCTCAAAATATCATAAACCAATTGCTTAATTAAATTTTAATATGTTAAGGTAATATTTCAAAAAACGCAAAATTTGAATTTTTTGTGAAAAAGAAAAATATTGATTAATTTGATAAATTTTGATGAAATGTGCACTTTGTATATATCAATCGATTCGTTTTCTTGTAAGGAATGTAATTTTGAGAATAATTTATGAAAATATTAAGAAATAAAAAAGTTATTTAAAAAAATACAAAAAAATTTTTTTTTTTAGTTTTGAAAAAATTGTATAAAAAAAATTTTGTGGATAAATTTGAAAATCCTTGTGTCAGATTTTAGGTATTATTGACTGCAATAAATCTGCAAAATTTCAGGGCAATCCATTAAAATTTGTTAGAGATAATTTGTACACAATTTTTTGTGACATACACACACATACATACACACACATACACACACACATACACACACACACATACACACATACATCTGGACATTTGCTCAGAATTTAATATACATATATCCTAGATGAGAATGAGTCCATATAACCATGTTTTGAAAAATTGAAAATCGTCACGAATGCAAAGCTTCCTTATGAGGAAGCAATTAAATTAAGCAATTGGTTTATGATATTTTGAGGAAGCGAAATGGGCATGAAATGAACAACTTGTTTTGGTTTTTTAATGTGATACACTTTCATTAGAAATCATCACAATTTAATGCCATACATATAATTTGAAAGCAAGTTTTATCAGCTTTAAAACGCATTTTTAAAAATTTTTATACGTTAATTTTTAAGAAAAAATATGATCCTATGTTTAAAAAATCAGCTTTTTTTCAATTGTTGATATCTCAAAAACAATTACTTTATGAGAAAAAATTTGAAGAACAAAAATTGTTCCTTTCTGTGTATAGCATTAAAAAAAATTATTAAAAAAATTTTGTTAAAAAAATTTTTTTTAATTATTTTTTGAAAATTTTTTTTTTTACATTTTTTAGATTTTTAAGTTTTTTGTGTAGAAACCAAATCGTTTCAAGATTTGATATAATTTTCGTTTTCAAACAATAAAATAAATAAATGTATAAGAACTTATTTAATAGATTAGCGAGATAAAATTATTTAAAAAATTGAATAAATATGAATAATGAGTCTAAAAAGCGAGTTTCTATACAAAAAACTTAAAAATCTGAAAAACGTAAAAAAAAAAATTTTCAATCAAAATTTTTTAATAATTTTTTTTAATTCTATACACAGAAAGGAACAATTTAAGTTCTTAAATTTTTTTTCATAAAGTAATTGTTTTTGAGATATCAACAATTGAAAAAATGGCTGATTTTTTAAACAAAGGATCATATTTTTTTAAAAATTATCGTATCGGTTGGAATTTTTTTTTATTTTTCAAATATAACTTTTTTCTCCATTTTTGTTCAACTCAATAAATAAATATAAAAGTTGATTTTGAAAGTAGAAGGATTTTTGTCCCTTTTTTTATTGGCCAAAAGCGTTCATTTTTCTTTTGGGGGTTGGAATTATATATTTTATTTTTTTAAATAAATATAACTTTCTTTCTCTATTTTGTTTAACTCAACCAACAAATAGAAAAATTGATTTTAAAAGTAGGAAGAGTTTGTTTATTTTTTTATTGGTCTAAGTCATCCATTTTTTTGGGGGGTTGGAATTATATGTTATAAATTATAATATATTTATATAAAATACATCTTGAAAAGTTTGTTTTCTTATTTCTTGTTTTGAATGTGACAAAACTGAAAGGAGTATAAATGCCAGTCCCGCCATCTGCCGTGACAAATGCGCGACGATATATTAGTAGTATATTTCACTATCGCTTAAGACACATACACACATAAGTCTCACGTTAGAACTGACATCTCCAACTTCGAATATTCACAGGAAGAAAAGTTGGACGTCTGCCAGCACTAACGACCGGCATGGTACCGAACCGGTTGTAAAGTCGGACTTATGCCGGTACCGGCAAAAAGTTTTATACCGCCGAAGAAGACTTGCCGTTGTAAAAATTTTTACCGGCCCGGTACTGTAATTTCGCTGTTTCATACAGCCGAAGGAGATTTGCCGATGACAATATTTTTACCGGCCCAGCACCGGCGTACCACCGGCCCGGTACCTTGACTCTTGTTACACTTTATACCACCTGGGTTATTCAATCAATAACTAAATATTAACTTGCCCTAAATATTGTTTCCGACCACTGTATGGAGGAGAGTGACTGGCTCAAAGGTGCAGAAGCAAAGTTAGTGAACCACAAAACTCTTAACGCGAGAGTGTTTTAGTGGCCCTGAAAAGGGCCAGTGTGCCTCAAAGGCGAAGTGGCGCTATGCGCTCGGGTTGAGGGTAACATGTGTGCAGACGACTGACTCTTGGGCTACTCGATCCACCAAAGAGATAACAGGTTTAGACGCAGGCGTAGAAATCGACGTTCGGGCAGACGTCTTCGTGGGCTCCGGTGGTGGACGTCCAGATGGCGGCGACCGTATCTTTCACTAGAGCTTGACAGGTTTTTACCCAGCCCTAGTGTTTCCGAACTAGGGGGTGAACCCGGTGTAGCTTCACTTCTTGTAGGGGTCGGCGGATAGCTCTGATCACGTTGTCGGGGTTGGCCGAGACCACGGCAAGGTCCAGGGTGAGGATGGTGACCCGGTTCTGCGAGTAAGCTACCGGGAACAGGGTACTACGGGCGCTGCTGAATTTGACTCGGATGCGACGGCGCAGCCTGCACACCTTGAGTGGCGTTGATAGCAGTTCTTGGCCATGTGGCACGAAAGCTCGTTACTGAGGAGTGTTCTACTTCGATACAGAAGGTCCCGGGTATAGGCCTTAAGTTATCTCCGGACGACGAACCGCAAAGTGGCCCAGAAGTACACGAGGCCTTAAGGTGCCCGAACTAACGGGCTTAGTGACACGAACCTTGGTTGGCTTCCGAAGAAGCTAGAGTCCTGAGACGGAATGTTTTGGAACTTCAAACGTAAAAATTTTGTCCTGAAAAGGGCAGATTGGTTGAACTCGCTCCTGGAAAGGACCGGCGGCGGGGTGTTGGGTTCTCGACCAAGTGCGAGAATAATTAGGCAGAGTCTTCCACGAACGTTGTTTATTTAAACTTCAGACAGGAGAGCAGGATACCTCGACTGGTCTCTCAGTAATGGCACGGCAGTGTTAATAGAGAGTTTCCGACGGTGTAGCCCCTCCTGGGAAAGTCCGTGGTTGAGTGAGTCAGTTCAGCGAGAGTGGTAGCACGAGAGAGTCTTGTCCACTAGTTACTCCCAGAAAGGTCAGCGATCGAATGGTGCTGACTCGGAGGAAGTGTCGCATATTTATGCGCCTCTGCCACGGTCTTCCCCACTCTGCTCTGTGGCGTGCGGTGAGGGAGAGAGAGGAAAAGCGCGCCATTGGCCGAGAGCATATGTAGTATTTAACATAAAAATACCATTTTGTATTTTTTTGTTTATCTATTAAGAGACAAAATTATTTTCAATTTTTTACTAAAAATTCAAAAATTTCGCTACTTTTCAGGTTTCTATTTTCGTACCATCGCTTATTTTTTTAAAGGACCCCGCACCAAATACATGGGAAAAAAGATCCCGGTGAAATTTTGTTATACTTTGCAATTTTGTAGTTTATGACCATCTGATTAAGAAATGTAAATGCCAAAATTCAAAATAATGGACAGTTTTTTTGTTATATAACATTAAAGACATAAAAGGGTACTGTACAAACTACATCTTAAAAAGGGTAAAGCGCAACATAGAAAATGATAAACAGAATGAAATAAATATTCTGCACTTCTCCAAAGCAAAGAACATTTATTTAAAAGCGTTTAAAGTTCATGTATGGTAAATATTACTGCAACCAACTACTATAAAACAACCATTGTTGATAAAAAGTAATGCACAATCATTTTTATTATATTAAAAGTCTTTCATATTTTTTTAAACACTTATACGCCTAGGAAGAGAATTCATATGAGTTAAAAAATATTATTTTTACTACCAACAACCATACAACCATTGTTCATTAAAAGTCACACACAATCATTTGAACTAACTAAAAAGACTCTTATTTTTTTCAAATATTATACGCCTATCATGTGCAGTCGAATGTGTTAAAAGAATATTACAGTTGCTACCAACAACCATACATCAACCATTGTTGAATAAAAGTCACTCACAATCATTTTAAGTATACTTACAGAGCCTTTTTTATTTTCTTTTAACACAGACAGCCTGAGATTGTTTAGCCGAATGTGATAAAAAAATACAGTTACTATCAACAATTATTCAGCAACTGTACTGTTGATTCAACGTCACATACAATCATTTAAAGTTCCTAAAAAGTCTCCCTTACTTTTTTAATTATTTCTTTTTTTATTTTGATTACTTTCTTATCATATGAGAAGTTATTAGTTTTGTGCGAATTTTTTTGGTATGTTTTTTTACATTTTTTTATACTCCCAGATAATAAAGACTTTTGCCAATTAAAAACTATTAAACTCCTCCTTTTTCTAAAATGCTGATTTCTTATTCGTTTTTTAATTAAAAAATGGCGAGAATATTTAATTTTTTTTATTTTTTAAAAATATAACATTTAGTCTCAACCCTTAAAAAATAAAGACTTTTAGCCAATAAAAAAATATTAAACTCCTCCTTTTTCTAAAATGCTGATTTCTTATTCGTTTTTCAATTTAAAAATGTCAAGAATATTTAATTTTTAAATATGTAGCACTTTTTCTCAACACATAAAAAGATAACACAGGCCAACAAAATTTGATTCAATTTACTTTCCAAGAATCAGACAATACTTTTCCGAAGGATTTTGACGTGCTAAATCCAAATCCGACATCAAAAGGGACCTATCACGTCAGGTTTTCGAGATATTTTAACCTAAAAGTGCAAAAAACCTGTTTTTAGTTATATTTGATGTCATGTAACATCAAGAAATAATTTTTTTCTCTAAAAGGTCAATATTGAGCCTGAAAGTGCTACTGTTCCCCTTTAATTTGCATTTTGAAAATTTTAAAAATCTTCTATTGCCTCTGAGTAATCGTTTATTGAATTTTCTGAGTTTGTCGAATTTTTCGAAAACTGAGTAGAAACAAAGAAACTTTTATAATATAGCAGAATTTAACTACAAATATCTAAATTTTCAATAGTTCTGAGGATTTTCGATATAACTGAATACGAATTCAATATAATATTCACAAAATTCAAAATGGCGTATACAATATAGCAGGCGATTTATTTAAAATCGATTGTATTTTCCTAAAATATGCCATTTTTGAACCTGTCAATCTGATATCGAATTCGTATTCAGTTATATTGAAAATCCTCAAAACTATTTAAAATTTAGATGTTTGTAGTTAAATTCTGCTTTATTGTCAAAGTTTTGTCTATTTCTACTTGGTTTTCGAAGAATTCGCCAAACTTATAAAATTCAATGAACGTTGACTCAGAGAAAAATGAAGATTTTTTAAAATTTCAAAATGGATATTAAAGGGGAACAGTAGCACTTTCAGGCTCAATATTGACCTTTAAGAGAAAAAAATTATCTCTTGATGTTACATGACATCAAATATAACTAAAAACAGGTTTTTTGCACTTTTAGGTTAAAATATCTCGAAAACCTGACGTGATGGGTCCATTTTGAGGTCGGATTCGGATTCAGTACGTCGAAATCCTTCAGAAAAGTATTGCCTGATTCTTGGAAAGTAAATCTTGTCGGCCTGTGTAATGATCGTGTGCGGCTTGTAACGATCCAAATCGTTCTCCTTATTATTGTAAATATGCCGTTCACGATGACGATCTGAAGCGATTCTCTCATCAGAGAGAAGCGAGACTTCAAGCCGCGATTTTCCGCGCGTAATCGATGCGCTGCGTCGCATCCTAGTTATTTTGTGTACAATTTAAGTTCATTCTTTAATTAAATGTTTTCTTAATTATTAATTTTATTGGTTTTCTTGTGTTGTGCGCCTTCTTCCTAATAGGATCATTCTACTCCCAACGGCGATCCAACAATCGGCGAAATTGGTAAGTTTGACCAATCTTTCTCATCTGTGTGGCTCGTCTCGATTTGCAATTGCTCATCAAACTGCGTCGCTGGTTGGATTGCCTCCGCACGGATTGTGGAATCTCTGCTCAATTTGTTGTGTCGGCTATCGCGAGCCGAACCCTGATTTCCGCCTTAAAAAAATTATTTTAAGACTCGCGAAGTTCGTCACATTTTTGGCGCCCCACGTTGGGCGCCATTTTTGTGACAGCCCTGATCGCGAGATTTTAAATGTGCAAGTAAAAAACGAGTTTAAAATATATTTATGAGTATGGGTTCGACTCGCGACGGAAAGCACAATTTACGCTTACACAATCCGCGATAGAAATCCTCCGTGTGCGACTACACTGGCTGCAGAGAGCAAGAGAAAGAACGTTGTGTGAGTACAACAAACGCGCTGGCCAAGAAAAGGATGGACTTACTGGTGGAAGCGCTGGCTCTCTGCGAAGATAAATTCCAAGATAAATTGAAAAACACAATTCGTTTGAAAATTAGGCACTTGAATAAGTTAACTATGCGTTTATTTGGACACAAAGAAATACAAAAAACAACAATGATCTAGACACTAATCGCGTACAACTTTCGTGTCGAATTATTGTGATTCGTGACAATCTCTCGTCGTAGCTCGCGACAATCTCCGGTTGGCGTCGATTTTCAGCACGCGGTTTTGTCGTCTGCTCCTTTAGCAGCGTGAATTGGCGTATCGAATCGCTATATCGCGTAATCGATTCTCGAAATTTAAACAACGCCGAAAGTAACTTTGATTATACAATCATTCGGTTCGTTTCAGGCTTTAAATCAAGAATGGTTGTTGTATAGTAGCAACTATAATATTTTTAAACACATATGGCTACAGAATCTAGGCCTGTCAGTGTTAACAAAAAATCAGGTAGACTTTTTTATGTACTTTAATCAATTCTGAGTGACATTGATTCAACAATGGTTGTTTGTAGCAACTATAATATTGTTTTAACACATTCGACTGTACATGATAGGCGTACAATATTTGAAAAAAATAAGAGTCTTTTTAGTTAGTTCAAATGATTTTGTGTGACTTTCAATGAACAATGGTTGTATGGTTGTTGGTAGTAAAAATAATATTTTTTAACTCATATGAATTCTCTTCCTAGGCGTATAAGTGTTTAAAAAAATATGAAAGACTTTTAATATAATAAAAATGATTGTGCATTACTTTTTATCAACAATGGTTGTTTTATGGTTGTTGGTTGCAGTAATATTTACCATACATGAACTTTAAACGCTTTTAAATAAATGTTCTTTGCTTTGGAGAAGTGCAGAATATTTATTTCATTCTGTTTATCATTTTCTATATTGCGCTTTACCCTTTTTAAGCTGTAGTTTGTACAGTACCCTTTTATGTCTTTAATGTTATATAACAAAAAAACTGTCCATTATTTTGAATTTTGGCATTTACATTTCTTAATCAGAAGGTCATAAACTACAAAATTGCAAAGTATAACAAAAGTTCACCGAGATCTTTTTTCCCATGTATTTGGTGCGGGGTCCTTTTAACATAAGTTTGCAAAATCTTGTCAATAGTAAAGAATATTGATAATTAACATTATGTCTGAAAATTATGTTAATTATCTATATGATAATGATGTTCGAAAATGTTATTTATCTTGGTTAGTTTATTTAAGACGTTCAAATTTTTTGGAAGATGGTTAAAATTTTTTGTCAATAAAATTGAACATAACTTATTATGAATGGGTAAGTTTTAAGTAGGTAATTTTGCTTCCTCATAAGGAAGCTTTGCATTCGTGACGATTTTCAATTTTTCAAAACATGGTTATATGGACTCATTTTAATCTAGGATATATGTATATTAAATCCTGAGCAAATTGTCCAGATGTATGTGTGTGTATGTATGTGTGTGTGTATGTCACAAAAAATTGTGTACAAATTATCTTTAACAAATTTTAATGGATTGCCCTGAAATTTTGCAGGTTCATTGTAGTCATTAATACCTAAAATCTGACACAAGGATTTTCAAATTTATTCACAAAATTTTTTTTTTTACAATTTTTTCAAAATTAAAAAAAAAATTTTTGTATTTTTTTTAAATAACTTTTTTATTTCTTAATATTTTCATGAATTATTCTCAAAATTACATTGCTTACAAGAAAACGAATCGATTGATATATACAAAGTGCACATTTCATCATATAAAATTAATCAATATTTTTCTTTTTCACAAAAAATTCAAATTTAGCGTTTTTTGAAATATTCCCTTAACATATTAAAATTAAATTTAGCAATTGGTTTATGATATTTTGAGGAAGCGAAATGGTCATGAAATGAACAACTTGTTTTTTCTTAATATGCAAAAAAATATAAAATTGTATTTTTATGTTAAATACTACACATGAGTATCAATAAATCCTAAAAATAAAGAGAGAAAAAAGATGTCCTTTTTTAGAATTTTTTTTAAATTTAATTTGTATCACTTATTTTTTTATTATTTTTTATTTTGCGTAATTTTACATAAAAGAGTATATAAAAGGAAAAAATGAGCCCCAAGAGCTACAAAAAATATTAAAATTATGCAAATTTATAGAAGAAAATACAAAAAAGTAATTTTTTTGATAAAATCTTAAAATATTCGTAAAAAGTGCAAACAGAATCCTATTCAAAATTAAAAAATACGCATTTTAGTATTTTTTGAGTAGGATAACATATGTCATTGCGAAAATCATTCGCAATTTATATTGTCGAAATGCCTGCATGATTTAATATGGATCCTTTCATAATAATTTTGCCGTAAAAGTACAAAAATCTTAAAATTTACAGTGTTGAACTTTAACTTTAAATAACTCTTAAAAGAGATAATTTATCAAAAAATCATTACAAAACTTTTTTTAGAGCGTTAAATTTCCTATAAGAATATATATTTTTTATTGATGTAAAATGAAATATTTAACGAAAAAAAAATTAATTTGTAAAAAGTAGCAAAATCCCATGTATTTTAAATGGAAAATGTATCGTCTTTGGGGCAAGGTTTATTGTGAATATTAAGGGTTTATTTTGGTCTGACATTTTGTTTTAGATGGTAAACTAATAATTTAGGGGGCGTCGCAAGAAATATAAACAACTTGGTAAATAACGGACACCCTAATATGCAGTAATATTATAAAATAGATAATAACATTATAATATAAGCAATGATATTATAATGTAGTTAATAATATTATAATATAGTTAATAATATTATAATAAGGGTAAGAATAATTTAGATGATAATAAGTAATATTGAAATAGTGTATTAATATAATTATAAGAGGACAATTAAGTAAATAGATAAAGTTAAGAGCAAGCGAAAATTAACCACGATAAGTTTAGAAATTAAGAAAAGAATAAAGTAAGAAAATAAAACGTTAAGGAAAATGTGCAGTTCGCGTGTCCGTGCGAGTGACGTCACGGGTTTTTCGGTCCGCGCGCCAGATGCTTTTGGGTTTTCCCTATAGGTATGTCGCCGCTCGGGACAATAGGGGATTAGGCCTTTCTAAATGTTTATTCTTTAGTTTTGGGATGTTTGTATATACTGCATTACCTTTGCAGGTAGTGTTTGCAAACACAAACACCCAAAACTTGAAGAAGATGAGTTTAACAATGTATAAGAAATAAATGCTTTAGTTGTTACTTTTGTCAAATTAAATATGTTTTATTATCTTTTCTTTTATTTATTCACTAAATACGCTATTTAAAAAGCACTAATAATGACGGGTAAGTACTTCACTTTACACAGTAATTACACTATAATTAACGATTAATTCAACAACATTCTTACACAAATCAACTAAAATATTAACCCACTTTCATTAGCAATGCTTTATTCTATCAAATTTTATCAATTACTAGCAAAATTCTGCTTCTAATCAGGAAACTGCCTGAGATCAGTAAAAATGATTCCTCTTATGTGAATAACTTTAAGTGTGCCAAATGTGAGCCCTTTTCATGTCGACGTAGTCATTCAATGTACCAGATATTAAAATAGAATATTTTATAAAAAGAACTGTTGATAGAAATAGTGAAAAGGTATGAAAAAATTAATAAATGTAACTGAATGAAAACTCTAATCACAATACAGATTTGTACGAAAATGAAAAATTCAATGGAGAAGAAAAAAAAAAACTGAAAGATAAAATTGAATCGTATGAAATTAAATTAAGATGTGTTAATAAGGACTACATGAATTTAAAATATCAAGTTCAAGATTTACAAGATAATAGAAACATGCTACTCAAAAAGAACGAGAAAAACCAAATAGAAATTAAACTTCTTCAAAAAGATTTAGTGTTGTTTGAAAACTGTAAACAAAAAGTTCACGACATGCAGTTAAGGTTGAACAATTTTCTATTTAAACATTAATTTTTTTATCAACATTCTAATTAAAAACTTTGTGATTTAATATTACTAACTTTATCGTTTAAACATTAAAGGTTTGTTTTGTACAAATTTTTCAAACTAAATTTTTTCTTTTTCGTTACGTTTTTCGTCATTAGAAATTCAAAAATCATATTTTCAAAAAGTACCATTCCTTATACTTGTGTGTGAAAAATGCTTAATTTTTATAAATATCTGGAGTTTAAAAAGAGTTAAATGCATAAAGTTGGAGTCTAAACTACATTTAATCGGTTCCTTTTTTGTATGTCTGCGGATCCCAGCTTGTTGTGAGTTCCAGCTATAAATATGTACGAATAGAATCCATATAATTTCCATGCGAGGCTATGTCAAGTCGATAGAAAGAGACAAGTAGTTTCTTTTGACCCTCTTTATTTTCTTGTCTAATGATTTTGGCTAATGCTCAAACGTTATTAAGTTGAGTCCACAATAGACAGCTTTAAGGAGATTAAGCTACTTAACACCATAGATTTTAATGGTCTTAAGTTGCTCAATATTTTTAAGAATGTCTATTGTGAACTCAACCTTTAACAGGACAAGAAGAGGAACGAGAGAGCACAACATATTTCTATCTACAGAGTTCTTTTTTTCTTCATAAATGACTTTTGTCAGAGCCAACTGACAGGACTAAATTCTACGGAGAATTAGAAAAATGCATTTTCTTTTGCATTTACACGTTGACCTTTATTGAATATTTAAAGAGATAATATTATGCTCAATGTATTATTCAATTGTAAAATATAATACCAGATCACCCTGGTCTAGGAAAAAGAGTGTTGCGTGTGAATACGAAACGAATTTTCAAAAATTTTGGACTTGTAATTGTAGACCTAAATTCAGTAGCTTATAAGTTTAAAAATATTGAGTTTAGGAAAAAGTTGTCAAAGAATGAAAGTTTTATTTTTATATCGACTTTTAAAAAAGTGAAAAAAAATTTTAATTACTTGAAAGCCTCACGATGGGGTTTTTTTATAATTAACTTGTAATGATATGGTTTTTCTTTGCTACAGAATTCGCTCGCCGGATGAAGTCCGGGTCTTAGTTATTATTTAAGTAACAGATACTAGCGTCTTCAATTATCTTCAATTATCTAAACAGTAATTTGCTAGTAGGGAATTTAGTAGGAGTACATTTGGAAAGCTAAAGCTATTAACTAGGCCAAATTTAAAGCTTTGAATGTAAGTATATTATAACAAAAATCATATTTTACTAAAAATATAATAAATATAACCAAGAATCTCTAGGGGTTGATTCTTAATTTCGGCAGGTTACTGAAATTCTTGCAATTTTGAAATATTACGTTAAGAAGTACTATAGTGCACAATCTCTACTCCAGAGAGCACCCGGGATAAGAATTTGCGCCCGTATTGACCCTCAGATGAACAGAAGAGCACCTCTGTTCACCGGGGGTGAATCTAGTTATGCTCGGCATAATTCCATGAGAGCACCCCTGGTTGGCCGCCTATAACATGCAAGAGAGAGAAAGTTCATTCGGCCTAAGAGCACCTGGGCAGAACGTACATTTCCCTTGTTAAAATTACAAAGGAGCACCTATACTTGAGTTTAATGCTCGAAAGGTAGTGACATCGTTCATGCCTGAAGAGCATCTCTGGCCAAAGCGGAAGACGATCTCACGAGAAAGTGCAGCCAGGCACCTCGATTTTGGAGTGACTATTAATGATACGCAAATGCAATATGCCCTTATTACAAACATTTGAAAACTGTTTACAGCATACAACTTTTAATCTATTTGAGTGTTCTTTGCTTTAAATTAAAGGGAAATAATTCCTCACGATATTCATACATGAAAACTTTGAAATATTCAATTGTTTAAATAATTTATTTTCAACCAAACTTAACAAATTAATACTGTATTTTCCTTTAAAAATAAAAGTTTATTTTTCTATTCCGTTACTGCACATATTGTAAATCAGTTTAAATTAATATAATTTAACCTCCAGAAATATAATAAGCATAGAATAATTTATCTAAACTGTTATAAACAATATTAGTTAATAAATAGTGCACTTTTGTTCCTTTCACCAAAAAATATATTTCTTATATATTTATATTGTATAGCTAATATCATATATGCCTTCCTTTCGGTTTGGACAACTTTCTGAAAAGTGGTGTGCATTCTTAAAGAACGTTTTAAGTCTATGGCGTATCTCAATCATCATACGCCATAGACTTAAAACATGCTTATAGAAGGAACACCACTTTTCAAAAAGTTGTCCAAACCGAAAGTAAGGCATACATGATATTGGGTGTGCTTTAGTTTCATTTAAGGGGTTATATAGGTTTGGCAGCTTTAAAAAATCAATTTTTTTATTGTTTTATTAATTGCTACAACATCTCAAAAATATTGTCCCAAATTTTAAAGTCAATCCGAATAAAAGTTTCGGAGATATACACTCGGGTCGCAAAGTTTCAGTACATTTCGACTTTTACTTGTAAATGCTCGCTTTACTTCAAATTCAAATATTTCTGTCAAAATAGATGCTACAGCTACCAAACTAGGATCATTTTAAAGCTCAAAAAATTTAGAGTCAAATAGGCAAAAAAAATAACCAATTTAATATTGTAAATTTGAAAATATAATTCTTTAATCTTTTATAAGTATTCAGTATTTGCCTTAAATTCTGTAAAAATAATTACTCTTGCTTTCTAAAGTTTTCAAGGAATATAAATTGCAAATTCGTCATTTCTGTTCACTTGTTTTATCAATTAACCAAATTTTTGAAAAATGTGCATCTCTTTTTTATTGTAAAATTTAAAAAATTGCACCTTCAAATAAAATAAGTAATAATGCGAGTTAAAATTTGTAACATTATAAGAAGAGGGATAAATTTCATGTAAATAATTTAAATTTACTACAGTCAAGAGGTTCAATATTTTTCAAAAGTGTGGTTATTTGATAAAACAAATGAATAGAAAAGACGAATTTGCAATTTATATTCTTCGAAAAATTTAGAGCAAGAAAAATTATTTTTATACAATTTGAAAAAAATACTTCATATTTGTAAATGATTTTTGTCTAGAATTAAAGAATGGAATATGTACTTGTTATTGTACAACTGTCAAGTCTTAAAAAATTTTTTTCTTCAATTGGCGTTCGCTTGAACTCCAGATTCCGAAATCGCAATTTTCATAAAAAATCTCTAACTTTAAAGAATTATATTTTCAAATTTACAATATTAAATTGGTTATTTTTTTTTCCTATTTGACTCTAAATTTTTTGAGCTTTAAAATGATCCTTGTTTGATAGCTGTTGCATGTATTTTTACAGAAATATTTGAATTTGAAGTGGAGCGAGCATATACAAGTAAACAGTCAAAGTGTACTGAAACTTTGCGACCCGAGTGTATTTCTGAGAAGGTGCACGCAAAAAGTCAAGTAGGCTCTGCGCGTCGCAGGTAAGATCTGTGACAGAAACTCGAGAAGCCAGAATTCGCCATAGACAGGAACAGAAGGATGCCCTGGACATTGCAGTTGCTTCAGGCAGTTTAATCGACGATCGAATCTGAAGTCCGTTTTGCTCCATCAGGTCAGGATTTTTTCCTAACCTCAAAATACATATAGGATTTTACGTGACGGACAAAAATCTAAAAATATCGTCCGATTTGGCTTAACCTTGGGATAGATAGGTTCACGGGGTCACTGATTGTGAACTTAAAAGCAAATTTTCAAAATACAAAATGGCACATCCAATATGGCGGTCGAAATTAAAAAAAAATTCTTGAATTTTCATAAAACTTGGTATCCAGGGTTTCTTGGGTCGCTGATTACGTATTTAAAGTTAGATTTTTGCAAAATACAAAAAGGTAGATCCAATATGGCTGTCGAGTTTTTACAAGACTTAGTATTTTTGAGTTTTTAAGCTTAGTGATACGATTTTGAAGACATATTTTTGAAAGAAGGAGCTAATATTAGTTTAAGACATCCTTCTTTTTATATAATTACCTATATTCAGCTGTACCCACGAACAACGACGTGGACGTAGCAGGCGTCTGTTCCCATTGGGGTGCTTGTTTTTATAGTGAGTCCCCTTGCCTCTCACTGTTCTTAAAGGTAGATTGATTAGGGTCTTTCGTGGAGGATTGACCAATAAAAAGGCTGATTCGATTTTATCAATTAATTTAATAGTAGCGAGTTTTTTTAGTTCCGAATGATCTTCGTAGTGCTTTTCTTTTATGTGGATATACACTGTCTCTTTTTAGTGACCAACAGTAGTATGCTAACATGTGGCCATTCCATACCCTTTGATATCTCTTTTCAATTTCTTGTAAATCGTGGTGGAATCTTTCGCCCTGCTCTTCACTAAATTCACCCAAATTTTCAGGAAAATATTCAACATGTGAATGAAGAAAGTGCAGTTTTAGAATCATTAGGCATCCCAATTTTTCATAATTCTTTACCATTTTCTTGACAATATTTGCGTCATTAGGATCTTTTGTATTCCCCAGAAATTTTTGTGTAACTTCTCTAAAACTTTGCCAGGCTTTTTTTCTATCGGCGTAATTGTTTTTTCAAATTCATTATCTTTCAAAAGTTCTCTTATCTGTGGTCCATTCAAAACGCCTTCTTTTATTTTCGCTTCTGACAATTTGGGGAAGTTTTTGAAGAGATACTTATAAGCTTTGCTATCCACATTTCTTATTGCTTTAATATATTGTTTTGCAAGACCTAGTTTTACATGAAGTGGCGGCACCAAGACTTTACTTCTTGGAATTAGACTCTCTTTTATAACATTTTTAGAGCCTGGTGTTAAATTTTTCCTAAGTGGTCAATCCTTTTGCACATAATGCTTATCACGCGCTCGACTGTCCCACTCACATAAAAAGCATGAGTATTTTGTAAAACCGCTTTGTTGACCCAGTAAAATTGTTATTATCTTTAAATCATCACATAATTGCCACTGATGTATATTATATTGTAGTTTTTCTAGTAAGAAATGGAGGTTGTAGTATTCCTCATTTAACACTACAGAATGAGCGATTGGTAACGAAGCATATTGGTTACGATTGTGCAGCAAGACTGCTTTAAAACTTCGTGTCGAAGAGTCAATAAATAAGCGCCAGTCCTTAGCTTCATATGGAATATCATATTTGTTTATTAGTCCTTCAATATCGCTGCAGTATACTAAACTATCAATGTCTGTAAAATATTTCCTGAATTCAATGTCTCGATTGCGATAGTAACTTATACGAGTACCTGGAGCTAGACAATTTTTTTCTTTCAATCTTGACGCTATCAGCTCAGAAATTTTTTTTGAAAGTCCTGCGTCTCGAACCAGGTCATTTAACTCTGCTTAAGTGAATCCTTTAGGATTTCAATCAGACTCATTATCTGACTCTTCTGAGGCATCATCATCCATCTCTATATCATCCATCTCAATATCTTCAGTGTCAGCAGGGACAAGATTTTCGCTGTTAGAAATATTATTTTCATCATTTTCTTCAGGAACAATAATAGGAAGAGTTACAGAATTGACCGAAGGGTAAGTAATAGCAGATTTTGTTTAAAAGTTGTGTCCGAAAGCACTTGTTAAACAGAAATAACAATCCCTCTTATGATTTGTTGGTCTGCGCCATATCATTGGAGAAGCAAATGTTTGTTTCTTGTGACTCGTCAGTTGCATTGAACATCTTAGGCTTATCTCTTTTGGAGTCCAATCATTATCGATGTCACTAGGTTCTATGCCAAAAACTTTCGTGTAGCTAGATTTTAGTTTACCTGTAAATTTTTTTCGGAGTTTACTTACAACGTAGTCTCCACAAACGACACGAAAATTGTCAACTTTCATTTTGCAAAATATTTTTCTTGTAGCATTATACTCATCAAAGGCCAAGTCACCAACCAATGTAGAGCTGCGTTTGCTTGATGACGACGTCTGCGGCCCGCTTTCTCACCCTGACCAGCCGCCGTTACTGGGGTTCCGTCTCCCTGCATCGTACTTTTCTTTCGTGTGCCTACTATGACAGGGTGAAGGTGAGTCTATAATGGGTTTAGTGTTACTTGCACGTAAAATCAGAATTTTTTTTAAATTCCGACCGCCATATTGGATTCACTATTTTTACATTCTCATCACATGAGAAAGTATTAGTTTTGGTCGAAAATTAACTTTCGCTAATTTCATGAAATCTCGACGTTTGGGGTCCCCTGAGTCCGAAAAACATGGTCTAGAAAAAGTGTCTGTCTGTATGTCTGTCTTCGTGTCTGTCTGTAGACACAATGGTGTTGCCACGATAACTCTTGAAAAACTTATTGCATCAACTTGCAACTCTGCATGCACAAAAATAGTGTTAAAATACAGATCCAGTTCGTTAGCCAGCCATTTTCGTCGAAACCTACGCAACCTACGTTGCGTAGGTTGTTGTTTTTATTTAGAAGTGAGAACATTTTTTTTGTAATCATTGTATGTTTTATTATTTTATTGTATACGGCATATTAGTTATTAATTTGTATAATTGTTAATTTAAAAATTACACATTGTTAATAACAATTTTGTAAACAATAATTTGATTTATTTGTGTTCATACCCTCCCCCCATATTGACTGTCTACGGATCAGAATCGCTTCATAGATTTACAAAAGTGTATCCGGTTTAAGACCTCAGTTGCCACCTATAGCCTTTCTACATTGCCAAAGGGCCGCTGTAAGTTTCTTGCACTTCTCCTCGAATTGTTGTTTCCAGAGCATCTTGCTATCCAGGATTACCACTAGATATTTAACGTGCTCTGTGAATTGAAGCTCTTTCCCAGACAGACTAAGTGAGGACGGGGGTTTCCATTTATCACTACTACCAGAGACCAAAGCAAGAGTAAAAAAATTCCCTGGGGACAACTTACTTTAGTATGAAATATGCAAGTCTAATAGGACGGAAATCCCGGGTTATATCCCAGAGTTAGACTTGTCCTAACAAGTCACAATCCTATTAGCTAACTAATAGGAGACCGATGTTTAGCCTGTGAAAGGTTGAAGAAAGACCCAGGTTGGGGACTGCTCTCTCCAGACTTCGAAAAGCACGGGAAGTGTGTTTAGACTAAAAAGGCTAAGGTCTCCTCTTCCCATTCGGAGAAACTTCCATCAGTCAATCTCATAGTGCCTAAAATTGCATCAGGGTTTCTGGCAAGCAGCTTATCTCCATCTTCTAGTTTTGATGGCAATGCCCTTAGAGCAGAGAGTAATAACAATCACTTTCTGCCTAATAGCATTGCTAAAAGTCGAGGGGGGGAATACACGCTGTAGGTTTAGCAGCTCTGCAATCCCTGTAACAAATAAGACCAGCCCCACCAAGTCCTTTAATAGCACCATGGTTATTGTATTATTGAGATGCCTATGTGCATCTTAGTCATGCCTCTCATCAATACTGATGAGGCGCCTTTATTATGATTCAAGTTAAACCGAGTAGCAGTTAGCTTGCAAACAATGAATTATGTTTGCAACATCCTTTAAGAAGAAAAAAACGTTCCAATTGGCATGACATTAATCACCAACACTGTTGGAGGTTCATAAGATCAAAATATGCTGAAATTTTACAAAATTTTTAGAAATATTAAATGATGGATCCAATATAGTGAACTATTTTTTTATAAATGACCAAACTTACTCAAAACTTGTTACTAGGGAGTTTTTGGGGACGCTGATTACAAATCTAAACTCATTTAAAAAAAATTTGAAATGGCGGCCCCAATATGGCTGACTATTTTTTGTTTGAATGGATCAATTTACCCGAAACTAGTTACTCAGGAGTTTTTGGGATCGCTGATTACATTTAGGAACTCAATTTTTTAAAATACAAAATATCGGACTCAATATGGTAGACTATTTTTTTAAATGACCAAATTTACGCGAAATTTGTTACTCGGGAGTTTTTGGGGTCGTTGATTACATATCAGAACTCAATTTTCAAAAATGCAAAATGGCGAACCCAATATATCGGATTATTTTTTGTTGAAATGGCCATATGGGGTCCGCCATTTTTTACTTTAAAAAATTGATTTCAGATTTGTAATCAGCGACCATAAAAACCTTGCGTAACAAGTTTTGAGTAAATTGAATTATTTAAAAAAAGTTTGCAATATTGGCTCAGACATTTTGTATTTTTGATAATTTCAAAATTATCAAAGAACTCAGTATCCCAGCATGCTACCGTTTTTTCTGAGTTCTTTGATAATTGTTTTTCGAATAAGCAGGTTTCTGTATGAGGGCGGCTGTGCTGTCGATACATATGTATATAGCATGATCTTATAGTGATTTATTTAAGATATTTAATTATTTGTAAAATTGATTTAGATAATTGATAGCTTCTTTCACCTTTAATATTTAAGTGCCGAATGATAATTTCACACTCTATAAATTATAATTGCCAATGAATTGAATCAGTAGGCTTACCATCTTTAAGAAACTTCCTACGCCATCATCAAATACCGTAGAAAGGGATAGTATATGTCAAGGACCACGGAGAGTCTCGGGGTGTATGTAGCTTAGTGGTCAAAGCAGTTTACCGACAATAGAAAGGTCGTGGGCTCGTATCCTACCATGCTACCGTTTTTTCTGAGTTCTATGATAATTTTGAAATTATTAATTAATTTCGAAAATATTTTTCAGATTAAGCAGGTTTCTGTATCAGGGCGGCTGTGCTATCGATACATATAGAGCCTATAACGTGTGGAATTCTCTTGAGATAAACAATATAATTTTGTACAACTCATCATTTATGTGTTCTCTCGATTCTATACAATTCAAAGATATAATCATAAAGTAAAAATGTTGAGTTCGATTCTGGCTACCGCATTTAATTTATTATAATCATTCAAGAATAGATTAGACGAGTTTCGGCGAAAACTTAATTCGGTTTTTATAACGTGATTATTTAAAATCAACGATACAACTCCCCTTGGCCTAGCCGAAACACATCCCTCGAATACATTGGTTATATGACGAGAACACACCTTATCTCGTTATCTAGACCAACCATTTTAACTATGAAACCCTTCCAAACCCTGAAACCTTCATCGATCTGACTGGGTACTTTATACTTTGAAAATTAAGGTTACCCTGATGTTACTTGGTTACCTGCAGTGTCCTTTCTACCTACCTTTAGACAGAATTCGATGTTCTCGGTGTCACAATGACATGATGTTAGGTTTATTCGGTTTCTTTAACTCTTGTGGAGGAATAGCCAGTGGATTAATAAATGAATTAAATTTCTTAGCTTGAGTTTTCAAATTTATTAACTAATTAGTCTTAACATCATTGTTTGACTAAGTTGAACATATTTCCTCTTATTATTACGCTTGTAAATTTAACTATAAACAAAACTTTCCCATTTGGTAACTAAAAAAAAGAATGTGTTCCTAATTGGATTCTGGTAACACTGAATTTTCGAATCTAAAGAAGAATGAAACAAAATATCATCATCGAGTTGGCAAAAAAAATTTTTTTTCTAAAAGGGGGGGAAATCTAGTTCCTGTTTTTCATATTGGCCCCTTCGAGGATACTAACACTCTATTAGTCTCCTACCCTTCCGTATTGCCGGTTTTGGTCGGACAGTCTTCCTGGATGTGTCCCCGTTGATGACAATTTTCGCATCTCATTCGGCGACTGGCAGTTTCGGTTAGTAGTGGGATGCCATTTAGAAGCGCGTATTGCTTTTTCTCCTTTTCTTCCCACATCCTCTGTACCACTTCGATGCAAATGTCGGCGGCTACCTTAGTTGCTTCTTGTCTCACACGTATTTTCTCTTCCTCCTCCCTTTTGATCCTCTCCGCTCTAGCTTCGTTTAGCCACTTTTGTCTGGCTGCCTAGGCCATGTCGGCTTTGGCTTGTCTCCTTCGGTTGGTCTTTTGTTGGGTTGCCTCCTTCTCGGCGTTGGCTTTATCCTGCTTTGCTTCTCTCTTTCCTCTCTCGGCAGAAGTTTCGTGTGTCGATTTGGATTCCTGTTCCCGAATAAATTTAGGTGGGCGGTGTACCCCTGACCGTAGCCGAAATTCCTTCCAGGATTCTCCTGCTCTGCGATGCAAGTTTACTTGTACCGGGGCTGGTTTCGCGTTTCGTGGGCCTCGGTTTGAGCCCTCCGGTATTATTGATTTTCTACCGTATTCTTCGGTGTAAACCCTACCGTTGTTGCCTCCAGACTGGGAATCGTGTCGTATGGGTCTGCTAGATCCGGAGAATCTCCTTCCCTCTTCCTCGGTTTGAGCAGTACCGTGCCTGTTTATTGGTTGTGTGGTGCGCGGGATGGCTCCTCCCAATGCCACAATTCTTCTTTCTTCCATTTTGGTGTTGACCGTATTACTTTGGCTTGCCGCTCGTGGGTTGTGTCGTACTTCTCTCTCCGATTCGTAAAGTTGCTCGATGTTGGCTCTAATATTAGCTAAGTTGTTGCCTCTTAGGGTTTCGGTGTGTCCTAATGCTCCAGCTGGTAGCCATCCCTCTGGTAAGTAGACATCGGTCATCCTTAGCGGTTGTACGTTGGCTACCGTTCGTGGTTTTCTTCTCGGTATGGCTTCGGGAGTCGATCTCTCCGCTTGTATGAGAAGTCTCTCAATTTGGGCGGCTAAATCCCGTTTTCGGTCTGCTTCCCGGCGGAGTTCATCTTCTTCTTCTGTAAATTAGAGCTTATTTTCCAATCTATCTTCTGTAATCTACTTTTTATGTTTCCATCACCCGTTTAATATTTTACTCATTAAATCTAAACTAAGATGACTATTCTATGTTATTTATTTACAAATGTGAGTTCTATCTTCAAGAGATTCTTTTTATGGGTTATCTCTTTTCCCCCCAACCCTAGGTTTCCTGTAGGGGACCAAGAGTTTTATAGGGAACCTACCTAGTGATCTACATTCATTTGTCGCGATTTCGTATACGGAAGGTCCTAAAATTCGTATTACTGTAAACGGTCCCTGATTTTTACCACCGAACGCTCGTGTGATTTTCTTACTAGCGGATGAAGTTACTTGTTTCATGCACATGACTTTATCTCCTACTTGAAATATTACGTTTCGACGTCTTTTGTCATATTGAGCTTTTTGTCTATTAAACGCGCTGCCCATTTGTAGTGTCCCTAAGTCTTGAAGTTCTTTAAGTTTCTCTATTCGCTCTAACCATTCGTCTTCGTTTGTTGCTTCGAATTCTGTCGGTTCTTCCGTTCTGTACCGTAGATTATTGTACGGCCTCGGTTCCCTTCCCGTCTTTAGAAATGCGGGGCTGACACCAGTACTACCGTGAACTGCGGTATTATATGCAAATCTAAGGTCTTTTAGGTAAACGTCCCACTTGCTGTGATTTTTAGAAACGTACGCTGAAATCATTGTCTTTATTACTCGGTTTACCCGTTCTACCGGATCGGATTGCGGGTGGTATAATGGAGTGAACGCGTGTTTGATTCCATACGCTTCCGTTAATCCTTCGAACGCTTGATTTACATATTCCGTGCCGTTATCCGAAACTAGTACTTGGGGCGCTCCCCATTGATGAAGAATCATATCCTCGAAAGCTTTAATTATCGATTCTGCGTTTGCTTTGCGCATCGGAGCTAATTCTATCCAGCGTGTGTACAAGTCCTCGAAAATGACTAAATATTGGAATCCAAGCGAACTTTTAGGCCATGGGCCCATAACATCTGTCGCGACTACTGACCACGGTGTTTGTATTACTCGTTTTCCCATGAGTCCTGCCGCGAGTCTTTGATCGGGTTTGATTTTCTGACAAATGTCGCATGTTCCTACCCATTCTTTGATATCGCGGTACATACCTGACCAGTAATACTGTATAGAAACTCGTTTGTACGTTTTTTCTATCCCAATGTGACCTGCTTGAGGTTCGCGATGTGTCTCGTTAAAGACTTCTTTTCTCTGTTCTTTAGGAATTACTAATTTCCACACGTCGAGGTCGTCGATTACCGAATCGATTAGCGGGTTTGGGCGATAACGGTAAAGTTTACCGTCGGTTACCTTCCATCCGTGGAATTTCCTCGGAGTTTCATTCACTTCCTTCACACGTTGTCAATACCATGCATCTTCCACCGGTTCTATAGCGGCTATCGGTAGCGCCATCTCCTCATCATACATTCTCGATAGTGCATCCGGAACCAAGTGTTTTGAACCTTTACGATACACTACATCGAAATCGTATTCTAGGAGATCTAACGCCCATCGGGCCTACCGTCCAGTCGGATTATACAAGTTGTGAAGCCAGCGTAGTTAACTGTGATCGGTAATGACCGTGTAGTGAAACCCTTCGAGATAATGGCGGAATTTCTTTACAGCCCAAATTACCGCGAGGCATTCTTTTTCGGTGACCGAGTATTTCCGTTCGGCTGATGTTAACGTTCTGCTTGCGTAAGCTATTGCTCGATTTTTTCCTTCTTGTACTTGAGTAAGAACTACACCAATACCGTAATCGCTTGCGTCGGTGTGTAGTTCAAACGGTAACGTAAAATCAGGATATGTCAGAGTTGAGGCTGTCACGAGTTGTTCTTTAATTCGGTCGAACGCGATTTGTTGGCTTTCATCCCATTCCCAGGAGACGTTTGTCCTCAACAGTTTATTTAGCGGTTCTGCTAAGGTGGCTAGTTGGGGAATAAAATGTCTATACCATGACGCCATATTTAAGAATCGTCTTAACTGTTTAACCGTTTTTGGCTCTGGATACGCGCGGATGGGTTCTACTTTTTCTGGGTCTACTTGTAGACCCTTATGGTTTACAACGAATCCTAAATACTTTGCGGATGTGACTCCAAACTTACTTTTCTCAGGATTGATTGTAAGACCTGCCGCTTGTAAACGGGTAGCAAAGAAAAAGGTCCGCTTGTAAGAGTAAGACTATTACTACAGGAAGGTCGCCCGGTGTTCCGGTGCCGCAGTTTAAGACACCTCTGTTGTCATCACACTAAGCCAGTCGCGCGACCGCCCGTCAGAAACCCAGCCAGGTCGCTCCTTCTAGCTATACAGGATCATTAAAACTAACCGGTACAATTCCGACAGACGTCCACGCAGCCAGCCTGTCGCGAGCGACAGATTTGGTAATCTTAGTGCCATTCATCCATCGACACGGCAGAAACATTTTGGATTGGGAGACCGTTTCTTGGTCGGAGCCCCGAAGAGGACTCTTTCGCTTCCAGTGGCGGTCATTTCCCATCCGCGGTTGTTTCCTCACCATTCCAACAAGGTCGAGAATGGGGTCGAGAGGTACTTTTAATAAGGTTCCTAAGGCACCTCACCAACAACAAGGTCCTACGATCCCTAAGGATGGTGTTTAACCTTAAGTAAAATATAAATTTTAAAGAAGAACCTTTTTCGATAGAAAGGATCAAAAATGAACTATTTGGTAACTAATATTGTTTATGGCAGTTCAGATGAATTATTTAATGCTTTATTATTTACCTGGAGTAAAAATATAAATTTTAAAGAAGAACCTTTTTCGATAGAAAGGAACAAAAATAAACTATTTGGTAACTAATATTGCTAATGGCAGTTCAGATGAATTATTTAATGCTTTATTATTTACCTGGAGGTTATATTATGTTAATTTAAACTGATTTAGAACATGTGTAGCAACGGAATAGAAAAATAAACTTTTATTTTTAAAGAAAAATACAGTATTATTTTGTTGACTTTGGTTGAAAAAAAATTATTTAAACAACTAAATATTTTAAAAGTTTGCATTTAGGGATTTCTTGAGGGATTATTTCCCTTTGAATGAAATCAAAGAACACTCAAATAGATTAAAAATTATATGCTGTAGACAGTTTTGAAAAGATAATTGTAAAAATGTCCCATTGTGAGGCTTGCACGTGATTAAAAAAAAATAACACACTAAACGCATTAGGACCATTTTGGGTCTTTGTGGAAAATCTTCTGTATATTATAAAGTATGAAATTTTTTTTAAAATATAAAAAATCTGTCCCAAAGTTAAAAAAATTACTTTTATATTTCTAATCTTGCAGTCGCGCTTCTGCATCGATTAACAAAATCTTTTGAATTCAGATAATTTAAGGCTGCTTCTACAACAGTTTTTTTATCGACACGTACAAGATGCAATATTAAAACCATATAAAATAGTTGCGCGCGCATTGTTTTCTCGTTCATGTCGATGAAAAAATAGTTGTTGTTGTAGTAGCAGCTTAAAACATTTGTGATGATTCTTCGTTGTCTAATTTTGTACTCCCGTGGGGGTCCCGGGCGCAGAATTGGCCCCCTGCGATTGGCTGCATGTCGTAAAAGGCGACTAAAAGAGACTCGGAGTGGTGCCATGCTTGCGGGTAGTACTTGGTTCGTCCCAGGCTACCTTATATAGTATTGGCTCACGATGATAATGGGCAGTGCCGTGACGGCCCGGCAGGTCTAATATTGATCGTCGAACCTAAGTTGCCGAAGCAAGGGTGGTAAGACTCTTAATCGGTACTCTTACCAGAGTACTAAAAGGTAGCACGGGGACCGGTCCGAGCCCGGGGGACTTGCGAAAAGGCTTTTTTTCTTCCGGTCATTGGGTTGGACTCATGCGGGCAGTGGTTATAACCTACATCGCTTGAGGCTAGGGGCGTCATGAACAGACTGAAGCTTCGGCAACGGTCTTAGTACTGGCGCTTCGACATGTGAGTTGTAATCTCTCTCCGTTACGCTCGTAGGCGAGCCGTGTGGGTATACCTGTATAGGTGGGCCCTGCACGTAAATAACGAAAAGGCCGCTGTCTAATTTTGTAAAATGTGCTAGTGGGCAGAGAGAAACTCGTTCGAACACGGTTGTTAACTAATTTCACACAAATTTTAAGCCGGTATCAAATGAGATAGTTGATTTGGTCGCCAGCTCCCTTATTAATACTTTTCTTCCGCTTTACAGGTAAAATGGTGTACATTCGGTGCGTGTATTAGAGATAAACTCTTTTTATCCCCCATGCACAAAAATGTATCTTTTAGATAGCCGAAGAGAGTGTTCAACCGTTTATGAGAATGGCAACTATTTTTTTCTGTGGACACAAATAATAGTTGATCCTATGCGTTATTGAGCGTTTTCGGTATTTGTCCTGAGTTAACTTCAGAGTCAGCAGTGGCGCTTTCACTCGATTTTAAATGTAATTTTAATTTTTCGTTTCAGCTGTTAATTGTCATTGGCGAAATCAGTAAACATCTCGCTCTGATTGGTAAATAATTTTTAATTAAAGTCCCTAGAAATTTGATTTTTAAAGAAAAAACGAAATAACATATGATGTTATCACTCGGTCGACAAATTAGTTAGATGATGATAAAATCGATCACTCCGTGTCAGGAATGCAATTTTCAATTAAAAATTTACAATTTTTTTAATCCTGACTCGGAGTGATCGATTTTATCATCATTTTATAAAAAATGTTTGAAACAGTTTTCCTAATTAGACCCATTGCACTCGTTTTTACTAAGATTTTTTTTAAATAGACACCTTAAATATTGAGAATTTTTATTGTTTTTTCATTTTTGTTGAGGAAATACTTAAAAATGAAATTAAACTTTTTTTAATTTTATAGGAAAATTGGAAATGTTAATAATATTATTGTTAAATATCTACTGACATTAACATTTACAAAAGAAAATTAAAATTAGAATATGAGACAAAAAATATTTCTCGATTTAAAGCCCTGTTCACAGGGACGAAATTTCGGGTTGAAGTACAAAATCAAGTGAGTGCCACTGCTGACATTAGAGTTAACTCAGGGCGAATGCCGAAAATACAATGTGTGATCATCAGGAGAAAATAAACGCCATGTTCTTAGTTGTCAAATAAGTGAATTACACTTTCTCCTATAGTAATTAATACGGAAACAAATGGCTACCTTGTTCAGTTTTTTGTATTTTTCTCGAAAATGGTAAGAGTTATAAATTTTTTTTATAAAAGAAAAAAGAAGCAAAATTCAATTTCCAATAAGAAAGTGATTTAAAAAAATTTTTTTATGACCATCAGGGGCCAAGTGAAACGCCTGTGGAAATTTTATGTGTGGTTTTACTTTCCGGAGGCTCATATATGAATTAAGAATTGTTAACAGTTGAATTTATTTTCAAATTAATATTTTATAAAAATAGTAAAACTTGTTTTTGGGAAATAATTCACTTTTAAACGTTGTACGTTCCGAAATAAAACTTGAAGATATTTTGTAGTTCACTTTTAAACGATATATTTTTTAATAATACTTGGGGGTAAACTGTTGTTCAATTTTGAAATTATACTTTAAGTTCACTTGACGATGTTGTGTTTCCAAAAAATTACTCTCTGTTCTAAACTAAAATGCTCACTCTTTTTCTATAAAAATGTCCTCATTAGTCTAATGCTTTGTGGATCTCGTAGTGGTTTCAGCTATTTACTACTCGCATCCTTTCAACCTTAATAGATTTCATTGCGAGTGGCATCACTTCGACTTTTATAGTTTTGAAATCGCAACGTTTGTCTTAGATCCTCAGGAGTAGTGCGTGTCATTATAATAATATGTATCTTCGATCTTAAATTTTCCGTAATCGTTATTCTTTTGACATTATTTGGAAATACTAATCTTTCCTGGATTTGTAATAAGAAACACATAATATAATTACAATATTTGTTAGAAAATATACTGAATATAATGCAAATTTAAAACACACATAAAATAACAACTACAATATTTGTTAGAACATTATACTAAAAATAATGCAAATTTAAAACACACAGAAAATAAAAATTAAAAGTACTGTATATAATATTATGATATAATTCATTATTTTAATAATAGATGTATCCATTATTGATTAAATATAATATATGAAAACAAATACATATTTGCAAGATCTTGCTTGGCAATGTGTCCGAAACGATAACATTCAAGGTACATTCTGGGATCTGGTATGTACGGGCGTACATTGCAAATGCTTTTGTAAAAGGCTACGCGATCGGGAAGAGTTGTGCCTTGAAAAGTTAAAAGCATTGTATTGGTAGGAACATATGTGACATCACCCTTATCATTTGTTGTTTTTCGATTAAAGCGGATGGAATTGGTGACTTTGATGATTTTACCGTTGGGATTCATTGTTTCAATGTTTAAGAGTATTTCTTCTACAAGCATTTTTGGTTTTGAATTACCATCCAGACTGTGATGACCTGAACTTCTGTCAGGTGGAGGCATAGTTGGTTTGTCTTTTCTGATATTAGAATCGTTGTTATCAGAACGGAGTCTCTTATTTGTATATGTTACGTCAGAATCCGAATGCTGATTGATGGAATTACTGCGAGATCTCCCTGATTAACACGTAAGCAAAGCAAGACCCGCTTGTTCTTCTTCAGAATAATGATTATCTGTATGTTCGACGATCATTTCACTTTGTTCATCAGATCCTCTGTTTGGTAGATTGCCTAAAATGGCGGAGGCGTCACCTCCGGCCATTTTGTTGCCTGACTACAGACCGACACTTAAAAATTGACTAACTGCACAAATAAAACATGAAATTCACTGAAATAAACAAGTTCACTGTCGATAACGTCACTAACTTGATGTGTGAATCACGATTTACACTTAATCGAGTGGAATTGCTATTAGAACGAAACGTTTTTCGAAAATTGTAAAAAGCGATGCCAAAATGGCTGATAAATGTAATTAAGATATAAAATTTTTAAATGATTTTATGTATTAAAAGTTCAAGAAAACTCAAATTGTCAAATACATTATGCATTAATTAATAAGGTCGCCGAATGCTAATCTGATGTTAGGTTTTCAAAATTCAAACTGTCAGATCCAAATTGTCCGTCAAAATTTAAATAAAGGATTAGATTGCTTAAAAATTGTTTTTGGGTGATTTTTGAGGTCGCTAATAACGAATTAAAAGTAAATTTTTAGAAATTTAAAATGACAGATCCTAAATGTCGGACAAAAACAAAATGTCGGTTTTGTATCATTTATAGGCCCTAAAATTGTAAGCTTATAAAAAATTATTTGTTGTTAAATTGAAAAAAACAATTTATTGATGAAAAGTTCTTACATGTTAATGTGAATGTTAAGAAGTCTTAAAAAAAGAATTTCATATTTGAAAAAGTATAAGTAACTTCTTTAACAGAGGGCTCTTTATCGACTAATAAAAATTACTGGTTGTCAATGTAACTCATTGCAGAATTATTTAAAATAAAAAAAAACAAATATAATTTGAAATTTGACGACTTGTCGTGTAGAAATATCGCTATGGCCCGGATCAGGGCCAGATAAGGCCTTCCCTGTTAGGTCAATTTCTACACAGGTTAATATAGGACCTAAACGTCTGATTTACTTATAATATTTAAATAGTATATTAAGCAACAAGGGTATAAAGGCAGCCAATTCGTTTACGATAATTTTTGTGACACAAGTGAAGGTCGAGAAGGATGAGGAGGCCCTTTTTTACTAATCAGATAGCATCCATAAAACATTGTTAAGAAGAACGTCCTTTCTTCTTCTTTTAATTATAATTATTACATCATTTTAAATAATTTTACATAAATATCAATATCTCTTAGGTCAATTCAATCAACCTGAATTAAAAGTTAATAAATCAAAAATGATGAATTAAAATCATAAAATACGTTTCCGTCCCAAAAGCCTTTTTAAAACTCCTTAATAGAGAACAATGTGGAGACGGGCAAAGCGTGCCTCATCTTACGTGCGATCACATTGTGAATGTAAAAAAAAGAGTCAAATATACTTTCGAGTTGGTACCCGCAGGTACCTAACGTTGATCCCCCCCTCCTACAACGATGAAGGAGTGTCAGGGCCTACGTTTTTATAAAAATTATAATTTAGTGTGTCAAAATTTCCAATGAAATCATATTTGACTATGAGCAACAAAAAAGTAATTAGTAAAATAACCTATTATAATTACCTGTAAAGAAGCATTCTTGACGCGTTGCGAAAAATATACAGTTTGAGTATATCAACAGCACTGACGATGAAGAAACCTCATATCTGCGATTGGACCTTCAAAATGTGGAAGGGGAAATTTTTCTCTTTCCTCCTTGAAATTACATGGAGAAAGGGTAAAAACTTCTCAAACGTCCGTGCGGTTGATATAGTCAAACAATTAAACATTTCGCGACGTGAACTCTGTTGCTCTCCGCGCACGCGCAGGCCGTACCAAGGACACATTGACAACACCATGCGAAAATACACATTTTGTTTTAGACTGAAACTCACTTTTTTCACATGCTGTTAATGAAAATTGTAAATTGAAGTGTTGAATTTGGTACCTATATCTAGTATACCTAACAGCATGTGAAAAAAGTGAGTTTCAGTCTAAAACAAAATGTGTATTTTCGCATGGTGTTGTCAATGTGTCCTTGGTACGGCCTGCGCGTGCGCGGAGAGCAACAGAGTTCACGTCGCGAAATGTTTAATTGTTTGACTATATCAACCGCACGGACGTTTGAGAAGTTTTTACCCTTTCTCCATGTAATTTCAAGGAGGAAAGAGAAAAATTTCCCCTTCCACATTTTGAAGGTCCAATCGCTGATATGAAACTTCTTCATCGTCAGTACGGTTGATATACTCAAACAGTTTATTTTTCGCGACGCGTCAAAAATGCTATTTTACAGGTCATTTAAATTATTTATTTTACTAATTTTTTAAATTGCTTATCGTGAAATATGATTTCATTGAAAACTTTGACACACTAATTTATCATTTGTATCAAAACAGCGTTCTAATGTTAATTTTTGTGGGAGAAAAGGCTGTTTCCAAAACTTGATTTTAGTGCTTCCTTTGCTTACATTTTGGTTTGTTTACATTTCACAACTTGGACATACCGTTAAATGGAAATTTGAACAAATATTTTTGAAAGAAATGCTAGTTTACATTTTGTGCAAAATTGCATACGAATTTCCCTGCAGAATTTTGTAAAAATTTTCCAAAATTGATTCGCTCAAATTGCGTACGGAAATTAGATTAAAAATTTTTGAAAAAAATTTTTGTTGATTTTTTGTGCAGAATTTTATACGAATTTTCTAAAAAAATTTCAAAATTAATTAGTACAAATTTCGTTGAAAAACGTTTCAATACGCCGCTCGAATTTCGCTATTAATTATTTATGAATTCGCTCGAATTTCATATAAAATTCGTATGAACTTCGAACAAATCATTTTTACCTGGGCTTTAATTAGTAAAATTTGGCTAAATCTATTAATCTCTATATTAAAAGTTTTATAACTTATTTAATTATAAACTGAAAATCTTGTATTTTTAAGTCATTTTAAAGGTGAGAGTGTGCACTTTAAGAATCTGAAAAATAATTTTAAAAATTTTTTAAGTAGAAAAATTATTTTTAAATAACCAAAAGTTTAAGAAATCCAATGTATTTTAAATGGGTTAAATTAAGCGCTTACGGGAGAGGGATAATCAACATTAAGATATATTTTTTAACAAATTTTTTCAGTTTAATTAAAATTAGGGGTGGGTGTTATTCAAAACAATTCTTCCTCTAACAAGAAGAAATGTTAATTTCCTTTTTCAATTTACTGAATTTTAAATAATTATATAAAATTAAAATTTAGATTTCAGCACCTACAAGAAGAAAATAATATATTAATAAAAGATTCTGAACTTCATAAGAGAATAAAATCATTAAAGAACGTAGAATTTTTGGATAACTCACAATATGAAAAACTTAAAAGAGAAGTTGCAATTTTAAACGGAGAAAACTGTAAATTGCAAGAAAAGAAAAATAATTCAGAATCGGCTGTTACAGATTATCAAAATAAAAATGTTGAACTTGAAGAAAAAATGGATAATATGTCAGAAGAAAATAAACGTCTTAATAGCTTAGTCGATATTTTAAAAGATCAAATTGAAAATATCGTTAGTGCAGAAGTTAAATATATAAATGAAGTGAAAAAAGAATATTTAAATGAAATAGAAGATAGTGATCACTTAAATGAAAATTACAAAAATGTAATTTGTCAAAGAGAGGTAATAAAATTATTAAATATTTTTTTAATTATAAGGAAGAGTTGCCTTCATACGATTTTCTTTGAGTTGATTAAATTACACCGGCACACAAAAAAAATAAATTTGGATTGCCAGGACTTCCATGTGGTAGGTGTTCTCCCTTAAGGTGTATCTAAAGAGAAAAACATTGTCCGACGTAAAAGTTAGTTCGTGTACTCTTTTTACAGGCTTGGCGGGGAGGAGTGGGTGAATTTTGAGAAACTGATTTTGATGGGAATATACTCAATTTCTATAAATATAGCTGAATTTTTGCTTCTTCTAAATATTTTTTTAAATTCAGTGACTTTAATGTCATAAGAATTGAATATGAGGTATTTTACGTGTAATGTCCTAAGTTGAAATTTTAACTTCTTCAAAAAAATTGAAACTCGAGGAATTTTTTAAAATGCAAAATTGGATCCGCCATTTGGAATTTTGAAAAACTGATGTCAGATTTGTAATTAGCGACCCCGCAACCCCAAGTTTCAAACAAACCCATAAACAAAATTTTAACACACTTTTGGCCAAAACAGTGGAAATCTCGTTGACAGCCAAAGGGTTAACCTTTAAACCAGTTTAATTCTTGAACTATTATTTTTATGTGTTAGGAAAAAGTGTTGTATGTTAAGAAAAGACGAGAATTTTATTTTGTTTCAAATCAATTTTTGTTATAATTGTCTGTTTCCTTAAAAGTTAATAGTCTTTGAAAACACTGAAAAAACTCGGTGTGATTTTTGTTGCATATAAAATTAGCCAATGTTAAATATAACGTTACATATAACGTGGCGCCACTTTTGTACCATCCATACTTCAAGAGGTTAATAAATCTTGAAGATGATAACTGGTTGTGTGTTACAGACTGCAGTTTCAAGATGTTATTTCTGAAATGAAAATTCACCTCTAACTCATAAAGGATTACTGAATCAGAAAAATGTTTAACGAAGTTTTTCCAAGGTCTAAACCCGTAAACATCAAGGGGCTGTATTTTACCTGTTATTCCTACAGGGACTGTTAAAATTTTCACTTCTTTTCCATGAGTATCAACTTTTTCCAAATTTTTGTTTGTTTGTCCCGTCCAAGAATCTAATAAAAGCATTGATTTTTGATCAACAATGAATAAATAAACATCTTTAAACCACTGCCCTGCTAATTTAGATGACAATTTACCGGATGTCGAAGGAAGTACAACTATGTTGTCGGCTTTATATATAATTTTTTGAACTATTGGTCCTAATTCTCCACCTTTCTCTTGCAAAACAATAAATAAAGAGGACTTCAATAGTCCACTAGCTGTCACAGTAGGACAGGTTAAAACAAAAATTGATTTGAAACAAAATAAAATTCTCGTATTTTCTTAACTTACAACACTTTTTCCTAACACATAATAATAACAGTTCAACAATTAAACTGGTTTAAAAGTTAAAAAAAAATTATTGTTTATTAATTTTTTTATAACAATTTGCATTTTGAAAATATATTTAAATTAGATTTATGTACTTATAGTAAATTTAATGGCGCTATTATTTTCTTGTGCAATTTCCTCTTTAAAACAATTATTGTTTTAGAATTTTTAAAACTGGTATCTTATAAGAATCGTAGTTTAAGATTATGATTTTATTGTATCATTAATTATCTTAATATTTCTAATGGTTTACACATATGACCCTTACACATTACATAAAAATTGGTACTTGTCAGATTTTCTTGATTCTTGGTACTTAGCTCAAACTTTTTGAGATTGTAGTATCATAGAAATGCGATTTAATTTTAGTAAAACATTTACAGTAAACCATTTCAAGATTATGAAAAATTCAGATTTAATCTTAGCAACTAGAGGAAACACCTAAGTACTAAGTATCAAGAAAATCTGAGAACAATTTCATCGTAAGTTGTATTGGATCCGCCATTATGAATTTTTAATGTCCAATATCAGGTTCGTATTTGTCGACCTCGAAAATCTGCACGGAGTAGCAAGTTTCAATCGATTTCATTCATGTAAATATATTTTGTCCGTCCTATTGGATCCGCCATATTGCATTTTTATAAACTAACATCATATTCGTATTCAGCGACCCCGAAACCCCCCGAGTAACAAGTTTCAAGTAAATACGAGGAATTTTTAAAAAAATTTGTCCGACAACCAATTATCAAAGAGGGTCCTCGCAGGTGACAGTAACTACCAACTTCTCCACCTATATCTATACTCTGTTCAATGTAGAAACGTTTTTTTCGGTAAAAATAAATTAGTTTTTCTTCTCTTGTTGCACATTTATGAGGGTTGCCATAAAAGTTAGTTTAAAGGATCATAAAAAAAATTTATAAAATGTTTTAAAACATATTTAAATAATATATTCAGAATCTGTAGGTAACATGTAACGATTTCTATAATGCTATATGAATGCGAGTGAAAGGGATTTATTCGTCGATAATGTACAATGCTTGCCATAACTCATTGCATATACGTAATCGTAGTTAAAGGTTTTTTAAATTAATTAATAAAATTATTAATTATATACTAGCGTCATTGTCCTCGTTCGGAAGACATTTCACTTGTTTATTTCCACTTATATAAATCTATTAAATAACATCTCCATTGATAATTCTGCTTCCAGACCGGAGTCTCACCCAGGAAAGGGGACATGGGAAGGAAGAAAGGAGGAAGGAGGTAGGTAGCTGGGAAGTGCTTTTTTAGTCGTCTCTTACGACACGCGATCGCCTACGGATTTACTATTCTCTTGCCGGTAAATCACGGCCCCGAAATTGGTGGGTCCCATTCGAATCGACGTCACCAAAAACGGGCGTACTGACTGACGTATCCCGGGTAGGTCACACCCGCAGGACCGAAGTCCCCCTGTCGGATGGCCCTCGATCGTTCGACTTGCCGCAGGCCTTACGGCGACGTCAGCTGGAGCTCCGGGACTCGCCAGCCCCCGTAGAGACTGATCTCCCTCCTGGAGGACTAGAGGATGCACCAGGCTTGTCACGCCCGTAGAGCTAAAGTCGTTCACTCTCCTCTAATGCGAGGGGCCAGGGGGAGTAGGGCTGGCACCGGGATTCTCACACCCGTCAGGCATCCTTCAGGCGTTCTGAAGGATGCCACCCTTTGGTGCGAACGCTTTTAGATCCAACGGCCCGTAATGGCGATACGGCAACTCCAGACACGCCACTTGGTCTGATATTGAAGATAAATCTTCAACCCTTAGGCTCGTTCAAGTACCTCGTGGTCACGAGGCCCGTAGAGGCTGGGGGTGGGATGAGGTCCCCAACCCCCATTGTGAGGTACACTCGGGCCGTCAACGCCCGTAGGACCGAAGTCCCCCCTGATGCAACAGCACCGTCCCTGCTGCCTGGCTTGGCCTAAGGGTACTCGGGACCAGCCAAATCCCGTGAGAGCTTTCCCGAAAGGGAAAAGGAGCTCCGACACCCCAATTCCCTCCCTTGCGGTACTAGGGTACCCCGGGTTTGTCAAGACCGTAGGATGACGTGCAACATCCTCCCTAGGGGTCGATCTATATTAGACTTGCCGGACCGACACGGCGCCGTCCATTATCATCGTAAGCGAATACTCTATAGAAAAGTCAGGGACGAACCGAGTAATAACTGCAAGCATGGCACCACTCCGAGTCTCATTTTGTCGCCTTTTACGACATGCAGACGATCGCAGGGGGCCTATTCTGCGCCCGGGACCCCCACGGGAGTAATACGGTCAAACAATCAAAAATTACTATAGCACATTATTATTCACATAAAACAGAAACCACAACGAATACTAAAAATCACAAAGAAAATGTACCATACGCTGACTGATCTAACGACGCCATTAGACGCCATGTTACTTAACAGCTGGGCACACATCGACGCATGCGCATATAACATCCTAGACCAAATCTAGACGGTCTTAATAATACCGTACTAGACGGACATACTTGACTTAGGTTTCTTATTCTTTATTTTTCCACACGGGTAATTTTACTTTTTCACTTTGTCAATTATTTGTTTTTTTAGGTTATGTTTTGTAATTACAATACGATACTTACCTCCACTATTTAAAAACAAGAAAATTTACAACATAATTGGATTGTGAAGTTTTAAAAAAAATTATGTATTCTAACTTTAATTTATATAATATAATTACAAAATTTGGTTAAAATTCGACTATGTGTAATAGCAACTGAATGTTATGCACACAACTATAAACTGTCGTAACTTATTGCGTGTGAAAAAATTTTATGGAAGTCTGGTGTCTACAAAGAGACTAGATAGTTATAGTGTAGCCCGTATAATCCAGCCTGTCTTGCTATCGGCTAAGGAGCAGCTTAATAGACCTCATTGAGTCCATCTATCTAGACGGTCTTTTCAAGCACAGAACAGTGACTTGCAAGACGCAATAAGTTGTGACAGTTTACAGTTGGCGTGTGTAACATTCAGTTGCTATTACACATGGTCGAATTTTAACCAAATTTTATAAATTATATAATATAAATTAATTTAAAGTTAGAATACATAATTATTTTTAAAACTTCCGAATCCAATTATGTTGTAAATTTCCTTGTTTTTAAATAGTGGAGGTAAGTATCGCATTGTAATTACAAAACATAACCTAAAAAAACAAATAATTGACAAAATGAAAAAGTAGAATTACCCGTGTGGAAAAATAAAGAATAAGAAACCTAAGTCAAGTATGTCCGTCTAGTACGGTATTATTAAGACTATCTAGATTTGGTCTAGGATGTTATATGCGCATGCGTCGATGTGTGCCCAGCTGTTAAGTAACATGGCACCTAATGGCGTCACGTTGTTTGACGTCGTTAGATCAGTCAGCGCATGGTACATTTTATTTGTGATTTTTAGTATTCGTTGTGGTTTCTGTTTTATGTGAATAATAATGTGCTATGTTGTTGTTGTTTTCTGTATAAATTAATTTTAAATGTGCACTGAAAAAAATAGATTTTAATGTGTTTCTATGAGTTTTGATTACTCGGCTGAAGCTAGCAGTCGTACTCAGCAGCAATGTTTAGGTGTCATCTATCAATATGCGTCTCCTTCAAATTTAGTAATACTTAATAATTTAAAAAACCATCGAGTACTGTTGTTTGAGAATCAATATCTACTAAATAGCAAATATAGTAAGTTTCTATTTATTAATTTCATTAATTAGTGGTTGACACCTAAAGATTGGTGCTGAATACAACTGCTAGTTTCATCCGGCTGTTTTGATTTGCAGTAAATTTTATTTTACAAAAAGACTACTATCTCCAATGCCAAAGATTGGGAGGGGCACAAAGACTTTCGCTTAAAGAAAGTTGATGTGAAAAATACAGAAATTTAAAATATTTTTTTGGGTCAGTCCATTATATTTCACCTGAAGCCGTTGCGGCCTATTTTTAAAAAAATCTTACAATTTGTAAAAATGATGTTTAATATCCGTAGATTTCATTTTTGAGAATTATTTTATAAAATTTTTTGATTTAAACATAGAATTTGAATTTTTAAGTTGAGTTGCACAGAAAAAAGGTTAGATTGACAGTTATGAAAATTTAATAAAGAAGCATGGAAATAATTTAGATCATACAAATTTCTTGATTGATATTTGTTAAAAATGAGCTAATTTACTTGTATAAATAGATTATTATGTAAACAAACCCAAATTAGTAGATAAAAATTGATTTCAAAACTTAACTATAAAATGTCAAAAGTCACTACATTTTATTTACACTTTTCTAAAAAGTATATAAATATTTAAAAATTTATTACTATTTAATGTAAAGTATTTTTAATGTACTTTTATAATATGTGCTAACTTTTTAATTTTATAATATAGAAATATAAAAAATTTTACCTTTAATATTGAGTGTTTCATGATTTTCAGTGATTTTAATCACTTATTTCTTCTCAGGCGGTTAATCAAAAAATCCAATTTTTGTCTTAATATTTAAGTTTGGCCTTCTTTTTCATTTTATTAAATTTTCGTGATGGAGAACGAACTATTTTTCAGTTTAAATTTAGTTTAAAAAATCTGCTGAAAAAACGCATTTTTTTGGTTAAAATACAAGTAGATTTTTGCAAGACTGAAGTTGGCTATCTCAATAGTGTTAAAAAAATACTTGCATTTTAACCAAAAAATGCGTTTTTCAGCAGATTTTTTAAACTAAATTTAAACTGAAAAATAGTTCGTTCTCCATCACGAAAATTTAATAAAATGAAAAAGAAGGCCAAACTTAAATATTAAGACAAAAATTGGATTTTTTGATTAACCGCCTGAGAAGAAATAAGTGATTAAAATCACTGAAAATCATGAAACACTCAATATTAAAGGTAAAATTTTTTATATTTCTATATTATAAAATTAAAAAGTTAGCACATATTATAAAAGTACATTAAAAATACTTTACATTAAATAGTAATAAATTTTTAAATATTTATATACTTTTTAGAAAAGTGTAAATAAAATGTAGTGACTTTTGACATTTTATAGTTAAGTTTTGAAATCAATTTTTATCTACTAATTTGGGTTTGTTTACATAATAATCTATTTATACAAGTAAATTAGCTCATTTTTAACAAATATCAATCAAGAAATTTGTATGATCTAAATTATTTCCATGCTTCTTTATTAAATTTTCATAACTGTCAATCTAAAAATTCAAATTCTATGTTAAAATCAAAAAATTTTATAAAATAATTCTCAAAAATGAAATCTACGGATATTAAACATCATTTTTACAAATTGTAAGATTTTTTTAAAAATAGGCCGCAACGGCTTCAGGTGAAATATAATGGACTGACCCTTTTATACTTTTTATGTAAAAAAAGTCATTAAAATTATTTTAAATACAATTAAGTCTTATCTTTCTAAGAATAGTTGTCATAACATACAATGAGAAATTTTGAATAGACGTAGATTAGAATTTACTAGCACTGCTGATCAGACCAGAAACGCTGGTCTATTCTAGACGATATCGTGGAAGTTTCGTTTCAATTCTGAACAGCCGCTCGACAAGACCGTCTGTCTATGGTCTAGAAAGACGTTAGGCGGTCTCTTAAGCGCTTGGTCAGCGCCCTAAAATTTTTCCACACGGGTTGCAAGTCACTGCTCTGAGCTTGAAAAGACCGTCTAGATAGACGGAATCAACGAGGTCTATTAACACCTTGACAGTCCATGGCCCATATGTGGCCACAAAAAGTCGTGCCACCTTTACGTCTGTGGCCATATATGTCCATCTCAAAAATAAAATACTAAACATAATTTGATTTGAATGGCAAAGTGCATACTAATGTTTTTAGGGTCGCTGAATCCGAATTTCAAATCAGATTTTCAAAATTCAAAATGGTGGACCTAAAATGGCGAATATGAAAAGTTTAAAATTTATCAAATACGCTTGAAACTCGTTACTTGGGGGTTTTCGGGGTCGCTGATTACGAATATGATGTCAGATTTACAAAAATAAAATGATGAATCCGATAAAACGTATAATTTTTAAGATTCATGCAATTTGATCGAATTTTAGATCCGCCATTTTGGATTTCAAAATCTGACATGGGATTCGTAATCAGCGACCCCGAAAACCCCCGAATAACAAGTTTTAAACAAATCCGTTGGATTTTATATTTTCTCGACCGCCATATTGGATCCGCCATTTTGAATTTTGAAAATCTGAAACTTGATTCGTAATCAGAGACCCCGAAAACCCCCAAGTAACAAGTTTCAAGCAAATCTGATAAAATTTAAGGGAAGGCACCACCCCCCACTTTGACCCCTTTAAATTTAAATTATTAAAGTAGGTTATATTTTTTTTCTTGCACCATTTTTAACCCTAAAATATATAGGTTGGTCAAAAATTAAAAATTTTTAATTTTTTAAGAGGTTGGAATTTTTATCTTTTCACTAATTGCATATTTTTGCAAATCCATGCGAGAGGTTGTTTAAAGCTATAAAATAAGCTTCGAAAAAAATTTGCGTTAAGAAATATTGAAAATTGTAAGAGAAGATTAATTTTGAATGTTCAAATTTTACAACTTTTGACATATTTCCAAAGTCCTAGACCAATAATCTTTTTGAGAATATCAGTATTTACAAAAATTTATTCCCTAAATGCAAAAACCATATCGAATAACTTATTTACTAGGTTAAAATTTTAACACCTGTCAAAATTATTTTATTTTCTAAGTTATAATTTTGACAGATGTTAAAATTTTAACCTAGTAAATAAGTTATTCGACATGGTTTTTGCATTTAGGGAATACATTTTTGTAAATACTAATATTCTCAAAAAGATTATTGGTCTAGGACTTTGGAAATATGTCAAAAGTTGTAAAATTTGAACATTCAAAATTAATTTTCTCTTACAATTTTCAATATTTTTTAACGCAAATTTTTTTCTAAGCTTATTTTACAGCTTTAAACAACCTCTCGTATGGATTAGACGGGCTATACTATAGGCCAGTCGTTAGGTCGAAAAAGTGCACAAAAATGCAACCTGAAAAGTCTCAGTGGTTTATTGTAGTTTGGGGGCTCCTCATAAGAGCCCCAGAGTTTGCCCTCGATTATCAGTTGCGAAAAATAGTGTTTTTAAGGGTCAGAATTTCTCAAACGGATCACTTTAAAGAAAATATTTTTTATTTTCATCCAAAATAATTTTTTTTACTCCTGGTAGAGTAAAAAAAAGACTCTAAAAATAGTAGACCAAAAAATTTTTTTTGTTAATGTTATTAACAATTTAGTTTTTATGTAGTCTTAAATTAAAAAATTTTTTTTTGAAATACAGTTGACCGATTTTAAAAATTCAAAAGGGGTTTTCTTTTTCTTGAAACAAAGTTTTTAAAAATAATTTTTGTTTTTAAAAAAATTAATTATTAATAGTTTTTTATATAATTTGTTTATAAATTGTTAATAACAAATTGTGTTCTGCACCTCCTAGAAAAAAAATAAAAATTGTATTGTATTGCCAATATCCCCCTGAGAAAAAAAACGTTTAGAAAAAAAATGTACATCAATTACAAAAAAAGTTATTAAATAGTTAGTGGCGCGGTGCAGAGCGATATATGACTCGCAAGCACGGCTCTCATGGCACCTGTGTGCACTGGCGCTACACTATAAGTTTGTACAAATCCTAACAGTCTCAATATTTAAGGAAAAAGTAATACAGTTTAATTATTCGTATATTTATATAACATTTCTACTCTATTCCTTTTTTAAAATCTTTAGACCGTGATTTTTCAGTAGTTGAAGGTTCTGAGGTGTTAATCTCTTCAAGATTCGCTGACGACTAATTTGATTCTGGCATGATGTTTTAATTTTATAACCAAAACCAATCCTTTTTCTATTATTAAAATCAATACCCATTATAAAAGGGATTTAGTACGAAGCCTTATTGTTATAGCTTCCCCTCGAAAGTTAACTACATTTCCGTCTTGGTCTACAATTCTTAACTGAATATAGTCTTGATAGCGACTGGAAGGAAATGACGTGATTTGGTACTTTCACTATTTTATATCCTGGTGGAACAATAGGAAAAAATTCATGAATGGTATGTACTTTTTCACCATTGATGTATGCTCCTGTTGTTATATTACATTCTACTCTTACTGAATTTATATTAATGATTGATACTGGTTGATCAGACTCATGGTATTCTTGAGCTTTTAATTTGCGAGAAGAAAATCCTAACAAACTACCTATAACATTCATTCGGTTTAAAATTAATTTCTTCATCACAATAAACTGTACATTTAATGTATTATTGTTTGGTTTGACTGTAAAATCAATTCCTTTATTTTTTTAAATTAAATGCAAAACAAGAAACCTTTTTAAATATACCTAACGTTCCTCGTTTTAAATTAGTTTCATAAATGAATCTAATTTGGGATGAGGATAAGTCAATGAGCCTACTAATATTATAAGAGAGTAGAACCAAAACACGCGCTTGTCATTCATGCTTCTTCTTCACTTTATTTTAAAAATATAAAAACAATGCAATATATGTTATTTACAATCATGGTACAATATTTATAACAAAATACATTATTAAAGGAATTTTGAAAACTTTACGTCTGGAAGAAGAACTCGCCAAGCGCGCGAACGTACTTTCTTTAGCTGCCTCTTCATGGAAAAAAAACCAGAAACGCGTGACGTAAACTCGAAACGCGAGAAAAATATATTGTAATTTTTCGCGTTTCGCGTCTGCATCATGCGTTGTTCTTTTTTCTTAGCAATGTAAAGACAGCATAAATGTGACATTAGTTAAATTTTTATAAAAACAAAAAAAGTAACTTAAAATAACATGTCCCAAATTTTATAAGTTATATTTTTTATTGAATAGCACTTTTTCTATTTAGAAAACAGATATATAATTAGTTTAATTTCTATAACTATAGAAATGTATGTAAATATCTATATAAATTTCTTATCAAAAATCATAAAACAAACGTCGTAAATTTTTTTACAATAAATGTTTTTGTGAAGATAGTATTATATCAGTTAATTAAATTATTATCACCAAAATTGTTATGTAACATTCGTTATAATATACATTATACTTATACTATGCATATCTAATTGATGATAATACAAAATAAACATTCGCTGCATTTATAAAATATTAAGAAAATATTTTTTTTACAATGACTGTCATCCTTACGAAAATATTGTCTTGTATAAAGTGAAATGGAAAAATAAAAACTTACGTAGTATTATTTAAGTAGTATAATTAGAATTGTCATGTAACATTCCTTATAATAGGCTAAGTTATAGTTGAACTATGCAAAATTGATGAGAATACAAAATAATCATTTGCAGCATTTATATGAATATTAGCAAAAAAATATTTTTACGAAAATGACTGTCAACCTAACAAAAAAGTTGTTTTCTATAAAATAAAATGAAAAAATAAAAATTTTCGTTTGTTTAAAGTAAAATATTACATACTTCAGATAACTTAGTTAAATTACAATTCCTAATAGTAGTAATTCTAGTTCAATACTTTCGAAGGTACAAAGGACACATTAAATTAGATATTTGAAACTCATACCGGTATTGAATAATTTTTAATGTAAGAAAATTAAAAAATTACTTGTGGTAAATCATATTGTCAGATTTTATTTTTATATGAAAATACCTAATGGAAAAAAATTATTTTCAACTGAGGGTGATCTTACAATAGTGCATTAGACGCTTGAAAAAGAAACTGTATATACTATGCAACGTTAAATTAGGTATTTTAAATTCATACCGCAAATGAATCATTTTTATGTAAAAAGCCAAAAAAATTATATAGAGGAGGACAGAATCCAATAAGACATTATGTCTCAACTTTAAATTACCTAAAAAATATTGGTCCGAGCCTCTAACGTACTATTACTTGTGCACCCTAAGTTCTAAAAAATATGTTTCCTTCCATAATTTAAAAAAATAAAATTTTTTTAATATTACAAAAATAACTATTAAATTGTTTAGTTTTTGAGAAATAATATTATAAATGATATTGCGGTAAAAATTTTAAATAACCATTAAATAAACTATATTTGGCTTTCAAATTATATGGTTGTTTCCACTATCAAGTGTACCATTTTAAAGACTCCATAATATTTCTAAATTAAAATCATAATTTTTGTGTTAGAAGTCGATGAAATAAAAAAACTGATAAAGCTCTTTTATGATCTACGTCTTGATCAAGATGGTACTTTAGCATCAGACAATCGTCTTTTTAATTTTCGAAATCCCTCAAGAAGTTGATTCAGACGCATAAGACCATCTAACTCCACGATGTCATTTACATTACTTAATTGCAAATGCATTCCTGGTCCTGTTAATTTAAATATTTAACTTTCATACAAATAACATTTCTTAACTAATTTAAAAAAAAAAATTTGTTGAAATTTTGGATAATTTAACTTGGATTTTACTCAATGCAAATTTAAAAAGTTTGAATTTAAAATGAAATAAAATTTTAAATAAATAAATTTTAAATTGAGTGAAATTTTGATAAATTGAATTTTTCATAAACTAATATTCATCGTAGCGCAACTTTAAATCGATGACAACTGTGAATTATTAATTTTTAATTGTCAAATATGTAAAAAAAGAATTTAAAAAAATAATAGAACCGTTATGTTTATGAACATATTAAAAAAGTTGTCCTCACTTTTGCTTAAAGTCGCGAACGTTTTCTAATTTTTCCCGATTTACCAGACGGTTAAACAACTTAAAAGCATCTAATTTCCTCAATGTTTCTGTTCAACGATTTTAAAAAATATATTTTTTTATTACAGTTTATGAAAAATGTTTGACAGAAAGAAAAGTTTTTAATCTTTTTTATCAACAATTTTAAAAATAGAATTTTCTTAAGTTTATTTTATTTGACATAATAGTCATTTGACATAAAACCGTTTACCAAAAATTTCACTTGAAAAAAATTTATTTTGTATAAAAAACATTTTATTTGAAATTTATTTGACATACATTTCATTAAACATACAATTTAGGTTGCATAAATGGCATTTAATATGATATCCATTTGATATATACTTCATTAGACATAAAATTTATATAACATATGTGTCATTTGACATAGAATTAATTCAACATATATTTTATTTAATTTAAAATTCATTTAGCATAATTTCCATTTAACGTAAAAATACAATTGACTGGAATTTTATTTCACATAAAAATCTCTTTACATATGTTTCTATCGACATAAGTTTTATTTCACAGAAAATTAATTTGAGGTAGAATTTGTTTAGCATATACGTCATTTGACATAAATATACATTTTGTAAATTTTATTTTGTCCTAAAATGCATTTGTAGGCCAGTCGGTGAGTGCAAAAAGTGCAACCTGAAAAGTCTTAATAGTTTCTTGTAGTTTGGGGGCCCCATATAAGAGCCCCATGGTTTGCTCTCGATTTCCGGTTGCAAAAAATAGTGTAAACAATCGTCAAAGTTCGAGAAACGTAGTTTTTCGATGACCCTTGCTTTCGGTTAAATTTTAGAGAAAAAAGTTGTTATTGAATGTTGTAGAGCCTAAAAATACCTTTCAAATGACTGGTCATACGTTGAAAAAGGTTTATTAGTTTAGTTGTAAATGAATTTAAACCATTAAAAATAGCACTTTTTTAATTGTTTAATTACTTTGTTAATAATTATCGAATTTGTTAATAATTCAGCAGGAATATTCTCCTTGCGAAGCTGAATAAATACCCAAAAAATTCGACTCGATCAGATAAATGGTTTATGCATAATTCCATTTGTTAACTAAAAACATGTAATTTTTCAACGGAATTTCCTCACTTTTGGACCAACGAATTTCGGTTTTTTCTTTTCGAGAGTACAGTTTAGGAGTCAAACTTTCATTCCATTTAAATGGGAAATTGATTTTTTTTAATTTAGTGCATAATAATGGACGTTTTTTTATTAGTACAAAAAATAATTTATTTAAAAAAAAGTAAATTCATTTTTGGATTCAGCGTTGGAAATTATATGAAATTAAAAAAAAAAGATTAAAATCGGTCAATAATTAACAAAGTTATGACCATATTTGCGAATTTGAACGGCTGAATAGTTTTGCGGCGGGCGAGAATCTCGCGCCTCCGAGTTCCCCCACTCCGCTGTCTAAAGGTGGAAAAAACTATGCAATACTTTAACTTGATATAAGTGCAAAGTAAAAGCACAAAACCTTATGTTCAATTTTTTTTCATAAAATACATATATTGAACTGTAAGTGGTGTGAATTGCAATTAAAAATATTGATAAATAACTAGTCATGAATTTTTTGAAAAAAAAATAACTCTCCCCCCCTTGAAGCTAGGTTAAATTTTTTTTTTTGAAAATTTTTGTGAAAACAAATGAAATCAAATGCCCTTTACACCAAATCGATAAAGTGAAAATTGACTGAGTTATTCCATTTGTTTATGTCAAAAAAACATACCCTTTTTTAACGTCTATTATTATGCACTAAATTAAAAAAAATCAATTTCCCATTTAAATGGAATGAAAGTTTGACTCCTAAACTGTACTCTCGAAAAGAAAAAACCGAAATTCGTTGGTCCAAAAGTGGGGAAATTCCGTTGAAAAATTACATGTTTTTAGTTAACAAATGGAATTATGCATAAACCATTTATCTGATCGAGTCGAATTTTTTGGGCATTTATTCAGCTTCGCAAGGAGAATATTCCTGCTGAATTATTAACAAATTCGATAATTATTAACAAAGTAATTAAACAATTAAAAAAGTGCTATTTTTAATGGTTTAAATTCATTTGCAACTAAACTAATAAACCTTTTTCAACGTATGACCAGTCATTTGAAAGGTATTTTTAGGCTCTACAACATTCAATAACAACTTTTTTCTCTAAAATTTAACCGAAAGCAAGGGTCATCGAAAAACTACGTTTCTCGAACTTTGACGATTGTTTACACTATTTTTTGCAACCGGAAATCGAGAGCAAACCATGGGGCTCTTATATGGGGCCCCCAAACTACAAGAAACTATTAAGACTTTTCAGGTTGCACTTTTGTGCACTTTTTGCACTCACCGACTGGCCTATTGTCATAAACTTCATTTGTTATAAATTTCACTTGCCATAAATTTCATTTGATATAAATGTCATCTAATATAATTCTCATTTAACATAAATTTCATTTTCATAAAGTTTATTTGACATAAAGACATTGAACATAATTCTCATTTGCCATAAAAATCATTTGACATAAATTAGATTGGACATAAAAGCCATTCAACAAAATTCTCATTTGACATAAAAATTATTGTACACAAATTACATTTTACATAAAAATATCAGCGCGAATTTTAAAAGTAACCAATTAGATATTGACAACATCATTGTGATTCACCAATTTTGAAATTCGCGCCTTTATTCCTATGTCAAATGATCTTTATGTAAAATGAAATGTATGCCAACTGAATTTTATGTCAAATGAGAATGATGTGTAATGACTTATGCGTCAAATAAAATTTATATCAAGTGAACTTTATGTCAAATGAGAATTATGTTAAATGAGATTTATACCAAATGAAATTTATATCAGGTAAATTTTATGTCAAATGTGAATTATATTAAATGCCATTTACGCTAAATGAAATTTATATAAATTAAATTTTACGTTAAATAATAATTATATTAAAATATATTCACGTCAAATAAAAATTCATGTCAAGCTTATTTTATGTCTAATGATATATATGTCAAATGGATTTTGTGTCAAATGAGAATTTCGTAAAATGACATTAATGCCAAATGAATTTTATGTCAAATGAATTTTCTAACAAATAAAATTTACGTTAAAAGAATTTTATGTCAAAAGAAATTTATGTTAATTGATTTTTAAGTCAATAGAAATTTAGGTTACATAATTTTTATGTCAAATGGGAATTAAGTAATCTGAGTTTATGTAACATAATATTTCTGTTAAATAAATTCTATGACAAATGATATTTATGTTAAATGGTTTCTGTGTGCAATGAAATTTATGTCAAATAATGTTCATATTATATGAATTTTAAGTTCACCCTTTAACGCCCAGATGGACAAAATTATGGCATGAAGTTTCAGGACTTATTTCAGTACTTAAAAAACAATAGAAAAATTCATGAATTATTATTTATTATGTTTTCATATGCGCTCTATCGAATGGCGTTAAAAAACCATCAAAAATTTATAAACAAAAAAGTTATTAATGTTTTTTTTTAAATTCAGATTTTTTTTCCAATTTTTGTTTAATTTTCAATTTTTTCTACTATGAAATGGTGTCAAAATAATTTAAAATATTATAAATAACGTGACATAGATATATAACCTAGAAGATAGAAATATAGAGAAAATTAAAAATTAAAATGGCGGCTCAAAATAGAGTTTGAAGTTCAAATTTTTTTCAAAATTTTGATTCTAAAGTACGAAATTATTAAAAGCGTTTAAATCGGCTTGAAATTTGTTACTCGGGGGTTTTTGGGGTCGCTGATCACGAATCTGAAGTCCAATTTTCAAAATTCAAAATGGCGGATCCAATATGGCGAACAATTTTTTTCAAACTCATTAAATTTGTTTAAAACTTGTTACTTGGGGGTTTTTGGGGTCACGGGTCACAAATTTGGAGTCTAATTTTTAAAATTCAAAATGGCGAATCCAATATGTTGGCCAATTTTTTTTCAAACTCATTAAATTTGCTTGAAACTTGTTACTCGGGGGTTTTTGGGGTCGCGGGTCAAAAATTTAGAGTCCAATTTTTTAAATTAAACATGGGGGATCCAATATGACAGACGAATTTTCAGTTAAAAGTCGGTTATCACGTTAAATTTTATTATTTCATAATTTATTTAATTATTTCTGAATAGCAGATAAAAAAAATAAAACCGTTTTAGTAGAAAATTTCTTATCCTTTTTTTTTAATTAAAAAAAGAAATTTTCTACTAAAAATTACAAATTTTAGGAGTTGAAAAAAAAGAAAAATATTTATTTTCTGTTAGTTTTTGAATGAATTAAAATTTTTTTTTCTAATTTTAACGCAATTTTAACATATAAACTTATATATAAAAATATATAAGGAAATTGCAACCATTATCCAATATAAAGATTTCTAAAGAATCACTTATTTACATCTGTAATTAGTACCTTTAATTCATTCACTAGGATGCTGATTGTATTTGTCCAAAATTTACACATACTGCATATTATTGTATCAAAATTTCCATTTTTATTGAAATTCAAATTGCTATTTAAAAACAGTTAGGTTTTAAAAAAAATGTGCTGAGAGTTTAAGTAATATCTGCCAAAATGCATTATTTATTATAAATATACATACATTTTCAAAAAAACGCATCTTGTTAATTATCACAAATATGTCCGACAAATTTTCAAAAACTCATTAGATTAGCTTGAAATTTGTTACTCAGGGGTTTTTTGGGTCGCTGGTCACGTATCTGGAGTCCAATTTTCAAAATTCTAATTGCTGGATTCAATATGACAGACGAATTTTCCGTTAAAATTCGATAATCATATTTTTAATCACATTTATTAATTTTTTTTAATTATTAAAATTTTTTATTTAATTAATTTATTTATTTATTATTAATTATGTATACTTATATATGAGCGATTCCACGTCAAGTGATCAAGGGGTCTTTTTGTGTAATGTTTATTTAAATAATTTTTTACTCTTAAACAATTAAACATACAAATTTGACAAAGTACATTTTGGAAAGGTTTTTTCATGCTCTTTCGATTGGAAATAAGCATTTTGAAAAAAAAAAATTTTGACCCAAAAAAATCAAAATTAAAAATAAATTTCAATTTTTGAGGAAGATGCACTGAGAAAAAAGAGGGCACGTTGCAGCACATTTTCGATTAAAGTTACGCGACTCAGCCCTGAGTTCCGCTGCACACTTTTCTAGGGCGCGTAGCGCGCCCCAGACTTGAAGTTTTTTGAAAGAAGTGTGTAACACGCTCGTCTGGGGAGCGCTACGTGCCCCACAAGTGTTGTAGCAGAACTCAGGGCTGAGTCGCGCAACAATACTCGAAAATGTGCTGCAACGCGCCCTCTTTTTTCTCAGTGTGGATACGATTCTTTTTTTTTTTTTTAAACGAAAGCTGAGGTTTTTCCTAAAAGGACATATAAATGATAAAGTGGGACTAGAATGTTTAAACATTGAAAAAAAGAGTTTTCTACTCGCCGGAGCGCTCAAAAACACAAAGATTTAACTCCCTCCCCCTCGGAAAATATTGGACTAGGTAAAAAAATATTTTCACGAAAAATTACTATCTATGTGTACTACAAAAGCCCCAAGTTTTACTACGATTGGAGAAAAATTTTTCTCCACCTTGATCACTTGACATGGAATCGCTCATATGGGCATTTCCACGGGAAATTTTTCTATGACATTTTAGAATCGGTTAAACATATCTTTTTCTCGTTCCTTATAGAAAAATATTAAATACGTATTTTTTTATTTATCCATAATTGCCAAAATTTTCGAAATATTAATTTTCGAAATTTTGGATTTTTAAAAGCAGACTTATTTTCATGAGCTTATAACTTTAAAAGTATTGAGTTTCGAAAAAAGTTGTCAAAGAAAGAAAATTTTGGTTTTTCTTCAACTTTTAAAAGATTAAAAAAAAATATTTCTTAAAATTTTTTAGAAAAAAAAATAATTTTGTTATAAACAAATTAATTTATTTTTAATTTGGGCGCAAATAATTTTTATCTTAAAGTATACAGAATATACAGAAGATTTTTTAAAAAGATCCGAGATGGGCCGACTCGTAGTTTTCGTTCTATAAATTTTTTTTAGAACGAAAACTATGAATTAGTAAACCTAATAGCTTAAAATTTTTAAAATTTTAAGTTTAGAAAAAAGTTGTCAAAGAAAAAAAGTTTTGGTTTTTTTTCAACATTTAAAAGATATAAAAAAAATATTTTTTTAAATTTTTTAGCAAAAAAAAATTATTTTTATATAAACAAATTAATTTAAAAATTTATAATTTTAAAAATTGGACTTAAAATTTTTGACCCGCGACCCCAAAAACCCCCGAGTAACAAGTTTCAAGCAAACTTAACGAGTTTTTGAAAAATTGTCGGCCAAGTTGGATCCGCCATTTTGAATTTTAATAATTGGACTCCAAATTTGTGACCCGCGACCACAAAAACCCCCGAGTAACAAGGTTTAAGCAAATTTAATGAGTTTGAAAAAAAAATTGTCCGCCATATTGGATCCGCCATTATGAATTTCGAAAATTGGACTTCAGATTCGTGATCAACGACCCCTTAAACCCCCGAGTAACAAATTTCAAGCAAAATTAATGAGTTTGAAAAGAATTGTCTGACATATTGGATCCGCCATTTTAAATTTTGAAAATTTGACTTCAGATTCGTGATCAGCGACCCCTAAAACCCCCGAGTAACAAATTTTAAGCCGATTTAAACGCTTTTAATAAATTCGTACTTTTGAATCATATCATATCATATTTTTTAATTAATTTATAACAAAATAATAATATTAAAAATTAAATTTTAATGTAATGTTTAAATATAAAATTTTCATTAAATTCCAGTAAAAAAAATATAAATAAATTTGTAATTTGTTATATTAAACTTTAGTGTAAAATTTATTTTGGTTTAATAAAATACTTGCGTATATTAGTTTAGTACTATCCAATTTATGGTATAGAGCAATTCCAAGCCAATTGATTATGAGGATTTTTGATGATTTTAGCAATTTTAAAACTATTTTGTGAATTTGTTTCTTTATATGCATGGAATAAGAATGTATAAAAATTTTTTCAAAATTTTCAAAATTTGTTGAGTTATGTCTTTTTCAAAATTTTGATCGTTTTTTTAAAAAAGGCACGTAACTTTTTTTCTTGTTGACCGATTAAGATAAATTTTCTTGGAAAATATTCATAATAAAAATTACTTTAAAGAAAAAAATAAAAGAAAAAAAAAATTTTTTTTTTGCCCGAAAAAAATTTCAAAAAAATTTTTGAATTCAATTTTTAGAAAAAATATAACTTCGATTTGAAATTTTTTTTTTTGTAAATATTGTCAATAAAGTAAAGAATACTTCCTATAAATTTAATTATGGGACAACAATAACTTTACGAGAAAAAAAATAAAATGTCCAGTGCGGCGCGTCGGGACGTGTGCAGTATTTGCTTATAGCCGCGCAAGTTTTGTTTTAAATCTTTTTAAAGGTCATACTTTCTTGCTAAAATGATTTTTTTTCTAAATTTTGTAATTAAAATTAAAAATTGATTTCTCGAGCTTTATTTTTGAATTTTTGAATAAAAACTTTTTTAAATAACAATAAGTATTAAAATAATGATGATATATTTTTTTGGCTTTATTGATTAAGAAAATTAATCAAAAATCTTATTAAAATAGTATTGGATTCACAAAGAAATAGAAAATTATTTAGTTAAATATTATTTAAACAATTAAAAGTAATTATTATCATCATGAAGTGTACTTAGAGCTAGAAATTTATAGTTTTTTTTATATATTTTGCATTGAATTGTATTTTGAACATTGAAGTGTAAAATAATAACTAAAAATTTATTTGTTAAACATTATTTACACAATTAATTTTAGTTTTTTAATTTTCTACAGTTAAAACAAGAAATTCTTAGTTTAACTTAATTGTGAAAAAATCAATTGCAATCCCTATTTTTTTATTTTAATCTACTGCATTAGCAAAATATAAAGCGACACCTTTTTTTAATTGAAAGTGAAAAAAAAATAATAATTAAATCTTTTTTAATAGGGTTAACAATTTTAAGTTTTAAACATTATCTTGTTTTAACTGTAGTAAATTAAAAAACTAAAATAAATTGTCTAAATAATGTTTAACAAATAAATTTTTAGTTTTTATTTTACACTTCAATGTTCAAAATACAATTCAATGCAAAATATAGAAAAAACTATAAATTTCTAGCTCTAAGTACACTTCATGATGATAATAATTACTTCTAATTGTTTAAATAATATTTAACTAAATAATTTTCTATTTCTTTGTGAATCCAATACTATTTTAATAAGATTTTTGATTAATTTTCTTAATCAATAAAGCCAAAAAAATATATCATCATTATTTTAATACTTATTGTTATTTAAAAAAGTTTTTATTCAAAAATTCAAAAATAAAGCTCGAGAAATCAATTTTTAATTTTAATTACAAAATTTAGAAAAAAAATCATTTTAGCAAGAAAGTATGACCTTTAAAAAGATTTAAAACAAAACTTGCGCGGCTATAAGCAAATACTGCACACGTCCCGACGCGCCGCACTGGACATTTTATTTTTTTTCTCGTAAAGTTATTGTTGTCCCATAATTAAATTTATAGGAAGTATTCTTTACTTTATTGACAATATTTACAAAAAAAAAATTTCAAATCGAAGTTATATTTTTTCTAAAAATTGAATTCAAAAATTTTTTTGAAATTTTTTTCGGGCAAAAAAAAAATTTTTTTTTTCTTTTATTTTTTTCTTTAAAGTAATTTTTATTATGAATATTTTCCAAGAAAATTTATCTTAATCGGTCAACAAGAAAAAAAGTTACGTGCCTTTTTTAAAAAAACGATCAAAATTTTGAAAAAGACATAACTCAACAAATTTTGAAAATTTTTATACATTCTTATTCCATGCATATAAAGGAACAAATTCACAAAATATTTTTAAAATTGCTAAAATCATCAAAAATCCTCATGATCACTTGGCTTGGAATTGCTCAGCAACGAATTTCGTTTAGTTTACAATTCGTTTCAAATGAAATCAGTGAAACTTGCAATTCTTTAATTGAGAATTAGACTTAATAGTCGTTATGCTCTTTTCAATCTGGAAAAGAGACACCTGCATCCCATTTGACCACTTGGCGATTAGGGGAAAATCATGCGTCTCTGGTTGTTTTCGGCAAATGATCGGATTTTACTCCAGATTACTTCAGTGGTGCTAACTTTAATTTTTAAATATTGTTTCGATTACTGTTTAAGTAACACGTTGTAATTGGTTACTTCAGTAAGCTATTAATTTTCATTGGTTCAAATATTATGAATTGTCACAGTCTGTGAAATATCCCTTAGGTTCTAGATAAATTGTTTTAAAACCCAACCTTCCGTTTGGTAATTTCCTTGAAATTCCCTAGAAAAATATTACCTGATAAACCAGATTGTGCTCTCACTTCGAATTCCAATTACACTCTAATTTATCTGGTAACATTTTTACTAAGGAATGGAAAGAAATTCCCAAAAAGGAGGTTGGGTTTTGAAGCAATTTTTCTAGAACCTAAAGGATATTTTATACATTGTGAAAATTCACAATATTTGAACCAATAAAAATTAAGAGCTTACCGAAGTAACCAATTACAACGTGTTACTTAAACAGTAATAGAAGCTATATTCAAAAATTAAAGTGAGCACCACTGAAGTAATCTAGAGTATAATCCGAGCATTTGCCGAAAACACCTAATGTCAAAATGTATGTAAATGTTACATATTCCGTATCCGTCTTACTTGCCCGATTCAGTTGTGATTTGAGCAATAGCTGAAAGGAAAAAAAACAGAACACACAATAGAATTCTTACGGATAAAATTTTATTTTCAATTTATTTTCAATGTTTTACAGATTTAATGAAGTTTAAATACTTTCCATCTACATATATATGTAATTGAAACCAATTCTATAACGGAATTAACACTTTTTACTTCATAGGAACTTCAAAATATGCTGAAATGTATGTTTTTGAGGTTAAGAAAGTTATAGAATTCGTTTTAATTACATATATGAATACATAAATTGTTTAAAATACATTAAATTTTCAAAAAATTAAAATGTAATAAAAAACTTTTTTCTTGCATATGAATTGTATTGAGTCGTCTGTTTGTTTTCCATCCAGCTATCTGACATCACATCTTGAACCGACTCTGACGTCACAACTGAAACAGCCTAATCTACGGAAAAAAATATTGTGCTTAATTTACATGAAGCGTTGTTGTACTTTTCGCTGAATACTATTTGATGTATAAATCATAATCAGGTTTTCAAGAAAAACAATGAATTAATAACAGCTATATTATGAATATCATGAATAAAAATTATTTCTATAGTTTATCAACTATGTTCAAGAAAGAGCTGAAAATAAATTGATTAAGCAGGAGTTTTTATAAAATTTGATAACAAAAAACATAGACCTATCCACGTTTCAATATAACTGCTATAAATATACACATGTTTTGTTAAAATATATAAAACATTATGCCTAGTGTCACTTGTATTTATTCAAATTTTTTGCTGATAAAGCGTATTGCAGAGAAGTAATCTAGGAATAATTCTGAGTAAATTTGATCAAAAAACTATAGCTATAAATTAAATTTCGAGCCTCCGAAATTTTTAAAATATATATTTCTTAATAAAATTGAATTTTTCATAATAAAATTATCATGAAATCCGATAAATTTTCGTAAAATATACTTGACATCTTTAAGAATTGATAAAAATTGTCGGGATATATCTCATACTTATTTTTTTTATAAAAATTTTATTTTTCTTAACACTTTTTTGAAAATTAAATTTTTTAAATTCTTTTTTCAAAAAAGTATTTTTTTATTTTTTTGTATCATAAAAAACTTAAGATTTGTACTTTTAATACACAAAGCAGGAAAAGTAACGTTTTTCTTGGTTTTCAAATATTAATTAATTTATAAAAATTATTAAAAATTCAAATATTTTATTACATCAAAATAAAGTTAAGGCAATTCTGAATTTAATACTGTAAAACATTACAAATCCGCATCCAACGAGACATAAATGAATAACAATGAAAATTTGTGGAAACTTACAGTATGCCAAGTACATTATTTTGATCAAACATCCTATCAGAATAATTTCAAGGATTGACAATATCATCAACATGTTCAAAAACTTCAGTGTAAACATAGTTTTTTATTAACTTGTTACTTCTATTATCACCTAAATATATTTTATTGATTTAATTGAACGGACTCTAGACAATGCTACATACATCTGACCATGGTTAAAAACATCTCTTCTTAAATGAATTGAGATTCTATTAAAAGTTTGACCTTGAGATTTATTTATTGTCATTGCAAATGCAAGTTTTATAGGAAACTGTATTCTTTTAAACGTAAAAGGATAAATATTTTCACAATATAATGTTATACGGTGCAAGAAAACAATATTTCCACGCTTATCTCCAGTCAATATTTGACATTTTATTACGTTATTTAATAAATCTAAAATTAACAACCCTGTTCCATTACACAAACCCTCATTTATACTTAAATTTCTTATAAGCATTATTATACTGTGTATCCTCAAATGTAATTCATGAGGTGGTAAAACCGGTGGTGAAATACTATTTAAATATTCTGGTAAAACTGTGTCACTAAAATCATCATTATCACAATTTTCAGTGGAATCAACACTTTTATAAACCTTTTCTTTATCACTATCTAATAATTGCACAACTCTTTTATTAATGTCATCAACATCATCGTTTCTAGGTGATAAAATTGCACAGTTTGCTATTTCTTGAAATCTATTTCCTTCTATTAAATCACCATACACATAATCAACAATATCTACATTTTCTGTTTGAATGATTTTTTCTGGTAATTCAATATTATCATCTTCATCATTTAATTCACCATTCCCAACTTTCAATAAAAAGTCTACAAAGTCAGTCTCTTCTGGCAAAGCCCTTATATTTTCTGATAAAGTAAACTTTACAAAATATCTCAAAACTTTGCTATTTTTTATTGATAAATTTACAATTTGCGATCTAGTGCCTCTTTCTTTAATTGGTAATATTTGTCGAAAGTTTCCACCTAAAACCAATACTTTTCCACTAAAAGGTTTATCTGATTTCATAATGTCTCTAAATAACTTATCCATAATTTCTAAAGCATATTTTTATATTTATCCATGTATAATGTTCTTGAATTTCTAAGTAATAATATTGATGAGCATTTCTGTCACATTTATATAAATCAAAATAGTCTAATAGTTTTGTGTTTCTTTCTAAATTAAAAGAAATCTGATTATCTTGCCCTTTACGAATAATAACATTCTATTCATTCGGTAAATGTGTAGGTAAACTATTAACACTGTGACTTTTTACCCTAAAGGTTTTCAAAGCTTTCTCCATACTGCATCAACTGGACCAAGATATCTATTCTCTTCATAATGACGTATTTCATTATGATTGAGACTATTTTGTCCATCAACATTCGTAATAATAATAGAAGCTGCATTATGACGTTTATAAATATATGTAAATAAATATTTCACAGAATTTATACTTGAAACAATTTCAACATTAATATGACAGTTAAATATTTGTAAAAGCATTGGAGAATAAGGAACAACATATCGATTATCTACAACATAACCATTAGGTATTTCATACGTTTTACCTACATCTCTTCGCCAAAATAAAACATAAGAATCATTTTCTATTGTAGTTTTATTTTGAAAAGCTTTCGGAAATTGTTTAGAACATTTATCATCAACTATGCACCAATCTCCACAAGGACCATGAATATTATTTTGCATTATTATTTTATGTAAAATAGGATTAGTTTTCTCGTCTGGAATTTCTGCTGAGAAAAAATAATTAACACTTTCAGGTGACAACATTTTAGATTTTTCTTTCAATATAACCAGCATATGAATAAGCGGTAATCCTCTTTTTTAAAAATTCTACAACATAAACAAAAGATTGAACTTTACCAAACAACTTTTGTCGGACAATAATATCTATTAAATGATTTACTTTCAAATAAAATACTCTTGCTACAATATCGGGTCTATCAGATGCCGTTTGATTCACAAACAAATTTTCTTGTATTTCTTTTCATTGCGGATTACATGTCATTATTATAAACAAATCAGGGTTTCCATGTTTTCGGACAATAGCCATAGCATCTTGATATTGCTGCATCTTATTACGAGGTGATCCAATAAATGTAGATGGTAAAATAACCATTTTCCCAATATGTATTTCATGTTCATTTGAAATATTTTGCATGTAATCTATGAATCCTTTAAAACTTTTAGATCTCAATTGCCGTTGATTGTTTTCAGAATAGGAAAGTATATCCTTTTTATACTTAAAACCATTATCAACTAAATATTGTTGAAATAATCTTCCACCATGTAAGAACGTATTAAATTCTTTATCTCTTATTGCTATCTTATACTTTATAAAAGCACATCTAGAAACTTTCATTTTTTACGTCTTTTCTGAGTATCAATACGAATTATATTAATATTAAAACCTTCTATTCCATATGAATAAAAAATTAAATAATACCAGGGACTCTAGAACATCTCCTTCTGAATTAGTTTTAAAAATAGCAGCTACTTCATTAATTCTTTAAAAATTGTATCTTTTACGATCCATTCTATTTTTTTAAAGTGAATAGTAATTTCAATTCAGGAAATTCTTTATCGTTTTCTCTAGCTAACTCTGATTCTATTTTAATAACTTCTTTCATCATCTTTAATGATTTGGTAAAAGCATTGTGAGTTCTCATAACATTTTCTATATTATATAAAATTTCAGTATCTAAATTCTCATTGTAATTAAATCTAAATTGAACTGCATCATCAGCATCATAAATAAACAACTGTCCAAAACGTGGATTAACTCCATCCTCTGGATAAAGAGCACTATTCATCTGATAATAAATTTGACCTTGAATTTCAAAACAATAAGGACCTGGTCTTCTATTTTTAATATCAATAATATTTGCATTGAATGAGTCGAAAGCAAGTGATCTGTTATAGTATCAAACACATCTAACAATACTCTTAATTCATGCGAATATTCTTTTAATTGTAGTTTACACCACCATGACCACAGCAATTGTTATAAGAATTTTTCATTCCCTGTATCTGTTCAATACTAAAATGTTTAGCATCACAATGCTGACATACATAATTCCCTGTTCGTTTCAATTAACATTTCTATTATTTAAAATTGTAATCACTTCCTGAACATTACTTATTCAATTATCATTAATGGTATAAATCTCCTTAGAAACATAATAATTTTCAGTAGATAACTTTTCTTTATTTTTCTTTTTACGATATCTTCTTTGTCTAGAATATTCAGTCCTTAATTTTAATGCTCCTAAATCATTATTATTATCAGATGACACTTCAACGCATCAAGATGACTTGTTCCTATTTTTATCTTTATTTTCAATTAAAAATTCGTGTTCCACTTTTTTTCTTTTTATAGTTTAATTTTATTCTTTTACTTGTTTTTTGACATTTGGAACTCGCAATATCATTACCATTTTTGAAAACAATAATCTTATTACATGCAGTACAAAAAAAATTTTTCCTGTTTTTTCTTTCTTACTTTTTAGGACTGAACGAAACAATTTTGGATTAACAATTTTATGTACAAATTCTAAAATTATACATAAAACTGTAGTTATCAATAAGGCGTCCCCAGTTCTTCTGAATAATTGTCATTTGTTTTTTTCGTTTTAAAAGGAATTAAACGACTTTATTTAAACATTACATTTATATTTTTTCGCATTTCACTCATTTCAGTTTCAGCAATATCAATTACTACATTTTCATCCAAAATAACATAATCAAGAGTCTTTGGAAATTCATTGAAAAATATAGAAGTAGCAAATGCTATTGCAAATACTTCACAATCATAGTTATCAGTTATAACTACCAAACGGTTGTTGTTGAACACCTGTAAAAAGTACTTGTGATTTAAAAGGAAATAATCTACTTAAATAAACCAAATGATCCTTATTTAAATGTCCTTTGTTAAGACTATCATAAACATGTAGCACTTGTTTATCATAATAAGTACAAACCTGATAACCCTCTTTATTATCTCCACTAAAGAGTATTTGAATATATTTTTCTTTCACATTAACTTCCTTAACAAAATCAGGCGTCTGCTGCAACAAAGTACTTTGCATACTAAAAACTAATCCTGACTCTCTTTCCAATAATCCAATTTAATACCACTTCCAACAATTCAACCCTAACTAAATCCCAAAAAACCAATTTCCAGTAACCAATTTCATCTGCTAGAACACCTGAAATGAATTTAAAAAATTAGTTAAACTAAAATTTTATATATGAGTGATTCTTCTGAAAGGCACCTGTTTTCCCCAAAAACTTAAAAAAACTTAATTTTTACATTTTCTGAATTTTTTTGTCATGGATATGTTTTAAATACGTTTAAAGATAACAATTTGAGTTGCGCAAAATTAATTCTTAAAAATAAGCCTTCCAGCATCATTTTAATATTAAGTGTTTTGAAGGTTAAATATACTGTAATCAATATTAGGGTTTTTGTAAAAAAATTCCTTTTAAATTTAATTTCTTCAATTTATTGAACTTTTAACATTATTCATTTATCATGGAATGAATTGTGTATTTAATCATTCATTTACACCTATTTTATCTTTTCGAAAATAAATAATATATATTTTTTTAAATTGAACGAAAAAAACTGTAATGAACTTTTAATTAATAATTTTGAGTTCAAAATTGATATTTTCTATAAAAAAATTTATTTCTAATTATACTTTTGTTATATATCTAACTTTCTACTTAACTCTTTAACGACGAGATGTGCTGCTTTTCAACATGAATTTCAAACGCCTACAATTAGTAGAAAGACCCCTGTACCATTTGTCTTCGATTAAGCTGGCACTTGGTGGAATGGTTGTACCAATAAAGTAGATTTTTTATTATTATATTATTATTTATTTATTATATATTGTCATTGACTTTAAATTGGTAAAATTAGCGCGTACCTGTAAGAAAGCAACTACTATTACAGGTACGCGCCAATTTCACCAATTTAAAATAAATAACAAATAATAAATGAATAAATAATAATATAATAATAATACTAAATAATAATGATAAATTACACGTTTGAACCAGTGTAAGATTTAATAAAAAAATAAATAAACAAAAAACAGTATTGAGTGTAAATTTTTATATAGTGACATGCCAAACTGGCGCTTTAATGCGTAAAAACCGTCAAAATAAGCATGCCGCGCGGTAAATAAATGACTATTGTTCTTATATAAATGCCGAGCGGTGAAATTTTTTTTGCATTCTTAATCTTAAGTACCTAAGGTATTTATTTATGTAAAAAAGAATTAATTTCTGGATGGAGAAAGTAAAAAAATTGATAATTGTTAATAAAAATTTTTTTTTTAAACTTTTTAATAATTTTTTTCTACTAAAAATATTTTTTTCAAAAAGTACAGTAAAAATGAAGAAAAAAACATTTTACACATTTTTTCCTACGAACAATATTGTAAGAGCTAGAAATTTTTGAAAAATAACGTTTCGAAAAAAGTATTAAACTTTGACACCCTGTATGTAGACAACCCGTTATTATTATTCAACCAAATTTGGCAAGTTTCATCTACTCTATTGGTACAACCATTCCACCAAGTACCAGCTTAATCGAAGACAAATGGTCCAGGGGTGTATTCACCTGACGTGATTTGAATTTAGGGTTAACATATTATATTTTAAAAAATTAAAATTATTTTATTTTAAATAAAACGGAAATTTTTTTTATAATTTAAGTGTTAGGTATTTGAAAAAAATTATTAAAAACAAAACAATAACGCTTACCAAATATGAAAAAGGCTTCGGAGATGAATAGTTTGTCAAATAAAAAATACACGTTTTTATTAAATTTAAAAATATTGAAACATAATTTAACAAATTTTTAGGGCTACAACTTCAAATATATATATATATATATATATATATATATATTACGTATAAATAAAAAACAGTTTCAATATATGATATTATTAACTGAAAAACGACGTTTCGGAAATGAATTTGAATTTTTACTCCCAGTGCCAGTAATTTTTAATTAATTATTTAAAAAATTTCTTTTATTTTATTTAAACTAAAAATAAGTGAAAAATAAATGGTAGATACTAAGCTTCAATTTGATACATATTAAGACTATATTTATTTTATTTAAACTAAATATAAGTGAAAAATAAACGGTAGATACTAAGCTTCAATTTGATACATATTAAGACTATACTAGCACAGGATACGCGCGCTAAAGCGCGCGTTCACATTCTATTTCAATTGTTAAAACTTTAATTTTTTTGTATAAAAAAAGGAAGAAGTTTGCGTGATGTTGATTTATCAATTATTATTACAAGATTATAAATATTTTTTTGAATAAAGAAAAGAAAATTGCATAATTTCTCTTTCTCAATGACAATTATTTTGAAAATATTCAAATTTTTCATTAAAAATAGAGAAAAATTTTTTGCAGATTTTCTATTTTATAAATTTTCATCATTTTAACCTAATTTTTAAAATTGACACAACACCTTATCGTTCGTTCAAAGAAAACAAACTTCAATCCAGTCTTGAAAATAAAAATTCAATGAAAATCAGGTTAAATTTCTTATAATTTTTAATATTCATTAAATAATTAATGAGTAGTGTGCCCAAGGAAATTCTAATTAAAATAAATTTATAATTTTAAAAGAAAGTTTAAGGGGGCAATCGCAGTTGTAGTACTTAATCGAAGGATTTAAAAGGAAAAAATATTTTTAAAAAATGGCGACTTGCCAAAGTTGACGAAAAAAGAAAAAAATCGAACGTTCAACTTTGGCAGGTCGCCATTTTTTAAAAATATTTTTTTCCTTTTAAATCCTTCCATTAAGTACTAGATAATCTTTCAATACAAGTAAATCCGTTTTAATTTTTAATTTCGGACTAATCAGATTTTCATAGTGTTGGTCACCGCAAAACTGTTTTTTTCGTAGGACGTTACTTTAACGGTATATAACTTTGAAACTTCTTAATATTTTTAACTTTTTCTTTTGTTAACTCAAATCTAAATGATGTACTTTTAGAAAAAAAATCGATTTTTAAAAAAGTTTAATGGCTTACAAGAAAAAAATTATTGAAAAATGTATATTATTTGACGTTACAACTGCGATTGCCTCCTTAAAAGTATTCGTTAAAATTCCTTTTTCTCCACAAAAGATATAAGTAAAAGAAAATTATGTTTTTCATTCTGTGCAAATTAAAATAAATACTAATTTTACTGTTCTGGTGAGATATTTTCAAATAATTTTTTATTACTTAGATGAATTTAGCAAACAAACGTATATTAAAATAAAAATCAGTATTTATATTCCTATTTTTAATGATTTATACTGAGTTTTCAAAAAATGGGCTACGTTAGACTGCATAATATATTAATTACAGAATTTTTTTAAATCTTCGTGCAACCAGCTCTAGTCGATTTTCGCTGGAATGGCCCAGAATGCAATTGATAGTTAATTAAAGCTACACAATTTTTATTATTATTTATTTTCAGTATTAAATTTTAAAAAGAAATTACTAAAAAATAGTTAATTAAGCTAAAACAGTTATATTATCATCTATCTCTAAAAAAATCAAAATTTTGTTAAAGATTATGTTTAAAAAATAAAGAAATTATTCCACTTTTAATATTTTTTTAATAACAATTAACATTTTGTTAAATAATTTTCATATTTTGTTAGAAATAAATAAAAGAAACTATAGTAATTCGATTTGTCCGACAAAAAATATTTAACAACACTTATTTTTTTATAGAAAAAAATAAAAGAAATTTCATGATTTTTCTTTGTCACTAGAACCTGCTTAATTTTTAAAATTAAATTTAAAAGTTGAATATTTTTTGTTTTAAATCCAATCTAAAACTTGGAATAGCAAAGCAAAAAACTAAATAAAATCAATAGATTTTTAATTTAATAATTATTTTTTAGAATTATTAAAAAAATAAATAAGACTTCAATCAAATTCATATTATTAAAAAAATACAAAATAATTAATTCTTATTATTTATTAATCAACATTTATTTGAAAAATTGTGATAAATAAATAGAAAATGATAAAAGAAATACTACAAATTTTGTAAAAACAGTATGATTGTCAAAATTAATTTCAAAATGAAAGTTTTTTAAAAAAATGTTGATGGAGAAATATAAATAGTTCAAATTACTTTATTTTTTATTCGATTTTAAATAAAGAAAAAGAAATTATGCAAATTTTTTTATTGATTTTTAGATGAAACTGAAAATAAATTCATTTTTAGAAGGCTAAAAAATTAAATCTTATTAACGAAGTTCTTCAAATGAAATGAAACATTTTGTTTTTTAATAAAAAAAATGTGAATTGTGAATATACATTATTATTAGATTATAATATTAGGGGAGAGTGGAGCAAACCGGGCCCCTCTTAATATTTCAAAAATGGCGAAATTGTCAAAAGTGCTATTTAGAAATTTGAAACAACCTTGTGTAGTATACCTTATTTTTTCAATTTGACATTTTTTACTTTTGTTTGTGCAACGCTGAAAGCAAAAGTTAAAAAAAAATTTTTTTCTACACTTTTCCGATTTTTTTAAAGGAAATTCTGAGGAAATCGTGTAATATTTCCAAATATTAGGTCTTGGGCTTTAAAGGTGCACATAAAAATATATATATACAATGAAAAATAATTGTCTTCCAATGAGAATTGGACCCTTTAATATTGTTTCTCTGATAATGACACACATTTATATTTTTTTATTAAAAAAATATTTATTTAATTAAAATTCAATCCCGAATTATTATTTTCATTACTACAACCATTGTTTACATGATTCTTTATGTTTTTTATTATTGTAGATTATGTAAATGCAATATTATAAATAAAAAACCAAACGGTTCGGTTCGCCCCATGGGGGGCCCGGTTTACCCCAGGGAGTGGGGCAAAACGGCCCTTTGGACAATTTTTTTAAGTTAACATAGTAACTAAACAATAAATGATGAAGTATAGGTGTCTCTAGGAAAAAGTTGCGTAATTAAATGATTTTTTAAACAACAAACAGGGCATCGAAAAATGAAATCGCTTGATTCGTTTAGTCACAAGATTTAAAAAACCGTTACGGGGTCCGGTTTGCTCTACTCTCCCCTATTATATATCTATCATCATTAGAATGAGAAAATACTTGAGCGTTTTTTTAGCTAGTAAAATATAAAATATCTTTATATACATAAAAGAATAAAAATTGTAATTATGAAATACACAAATTCTTCCTACACATTTTTTCTATTAGTTTAAAATGGAAAAAACAATTATTAAAAATTGTAATTAAAAAAAAAATTTAACAACTGTTTATTTAAAAAAAATAAACAACAAATAATTATAAAATTTATAAATCAATATTATGAAAATTTCTTCCCTTATTTTATAAAAACAATATCTTTTAACCTTCTTTCTTCTTAAACAATAAAAATTTTGATATTGACAAATCGAAAAGCTGTATAATTTCGATCTGTCAAGCAGGGCAGTGTCCAAGATAGTCCCGTGAGGGGAAGCAGCTTATCCCCACCATGCGGCACACCAAGTCGAAACTGAGTCCTGAGCGACCCTCGCAGCGGGGGCTCTCGGACCCTCGACCCTCATTAAGGAAAACTCTTAATGACTTTTTATATAAAAATATAAATTTTTTAAATATTATTTTTAATTTTTTATAAACATATTCAAATTCCTTATTTTCTCACGATTTCATACATATGTTATAATACAAAAAAATGTTAAAATTTAACAAATTACTGCCAGTCCTAAGCCTGGAAAAAATGTGAAGGGAAAAATTCTATAAAAAAGATTTTTTTTTAAATGTTGTAGGGGGGGTTGGTTATGGGTTGGGTACCTTCTAGTACCAACTAGGAAGTAAATTTGACTCCCATTTTATATTAAAAAATAGCATCAAATTGATAAAAATAATGAATTTGTTAAATTTTAACAATTTTTTGTATTATAACATATGTATGAAATCGTGAGAAAATAAGGAATTTGAATATGTTAATAAAAAATTAAAAATGTTAATATTTAAAAAATTTATATTTTTATATAAAAAGTCATAAGAGTTTTCCTTAATGAGGGTTGAGGGTCCGAGCGCCCCCGCTGCGAGGGTCACTCGGGACTCAGTTTCGACTTGGTGTGCCGCATGGTGGGGGTAAGCTGCTTTTCCTCACGGGACTATTTTGGACATCGCCCGACTTGGTGTGCCGCATGGTGGGGATAAGCTGGTTCCCCTCACGGGACTAACTTGGACATCGCCCGTCAAGCAAAGTGTTTTGAAAAAGAAAAATAACAAGCATTTACAAAAACTAACTTCAAACTGCGGACAGAATGAATTAAAAATACCAAGATTATTCCTTAATTAAGTAAAGAACACAAAAAGAAAATTAATTGTATTCAGTTAAGAATAAAAAAATAAATCAAATAAGAAAAATATTTCATTTTATTCTTTTTTCTACTCTGTCACAGAGAAATGAAAAATTATCTACCAATAAGGAAACATTACGCCCATTGGTGTTTTCGCTTAAATGTAAAAGTCCCCACTTCTAACTAATAATATTCCATTCTTTTACTCACTCCTTCTATCTGTCACTGAGAATACAGAAAACGATGATACCCAAACCAAAAAAAGTAAGCGTTACTTTCTTAACTATTCGCCTCTCTCTCGCTCCTACTCTAAACTGAAAGAAAAGACGATACTTCCCACTCCTTCTATGTATCATGTTTTCTCTCTCATATACTCTGACAAACTTCTCTCTCCAACTCTTCTCTGTCATCAAAAGCACAGCAGGAGGGCGGACGGAATTCTTGCGGACAGCATGAATGAAAGAATACGGAGATTAATATAGATAATTACAGAATTTTTAATTACATTAAATTAAAAAATAATTAAAAATATGTATCATATTTAACCAAATCCAAAAGACAAAATTAAATAAATTTTTTTACTAAAAAAACTTTAAATTTTAACATTACAAGATTATGCAAAGATAAATAATGTTTCGTAGATTATGGATAGATTCTCCCTTTCAGGAGAATCACCCATATCTCTTTATTAATAAAATTGTACTTCTGCCTGTATATACTACACAAAGTTAATAATTTCTTTTATGAGCATCCTTATGAACATCCTATAAATAACAACAAATTTCTTTACTTCTCTTGTGTCCATATTGACGACACAATAAAAAAATATATTTCTTATTAAATATCAAATAGATAAACAACCGTTTCGCCAGCAGTACCGCCAAACAGAGTAACTTCGGACAGTTTTCGATGTTTTAATTAATATCTTTTACAATATACAATATTTGGAAGTTTTACATTTCGAATATTTCATATTCCAACTTGGAGAACACACTTAAAAGTCCCCGTGTGTCGCACACCCAGTGTGCGGTTTAAGGATGGATTCGGCCGTGTGCGGTTTAAGGGTTAATATAACTTTGTGGACATAAAAATGTTGTACAATTTGAGTCTATAAACAATATATATATTTAAATCTTTTAAAAATTTGATAAAAGTAAACTTTAACTTAATTAACGCTAATCAACGCCAGAAAACGTATATTTACCCATATCCGAAGGCAACCAACAAAATTTCATTTTCCTAAATAAAAACCATTTACGAAATAATTTTTTAATTTAAGTTATTCAAATTATTGTCAATTTTATTTTTAAAAAATAGTAGATTAAATTTTTAAAAATAGCTTTTATCTTACATACGTTTAGTTTTATAAATAAGTTTTTCACAATGTTCAAAAAGGGATATAAAATCTCATGTTAGTCATCTCATGCTTTTTTGATTCGTGTGTCACTACAGCTTACAATACAAAAAATACAAATAAATTAGTTTATGCTGATGTTTCTTATATTACTGGAGGTAATATAAGCTGAAAAAGATATGGCAAATGACATCGATACGTTGATGATTTTATTATCGAAAATTAAAAAGATGCTAATTTCAGCGACACACTGAATTCAGATGAGAACAATACAATACAGAAATAGGGAGAAAAATTTCAGTAAATATTTCACACAGTGCAAGAACAGGTACTTCAAAAGGAATTAAAAGTTGGATAAAAAGATGTGATTAATTTTAGTCTTGTTGACCATAAGACAATTTTACTGTCAGTGCTTCATATTAAGTTAAGAATCATAAAGCAATTAGAAGGATTCTGGATTTTACTAACATACAATACCTTGACAGATCGGCAATTTAAAATTTTTAAAATGTGATATCAGATTCGTAATAAGCAAATTCAAAACTTTACCCTTGAGTAAAGAGTTTTAAGTGATTCCGTTAAATTTTTTAAAAATTCATCCACTATATTAGATCCGCCATTTTGAATTTTAAAAATCTGATATCGGATTTGTAATTAGCTACCTAAAAAACTCCGAGTAAAATGTTTCAATTATTTATCTGTTCCGTCAGAGTTTTCATAATTATTTTTAAAGTTCTCATTAAAACTTTAATTCCATAATGTACATTGTACCTGATAGTACATGTTGTCATGAAATTTTAGCAACTTTAAAACTGAAAAAATATTAACATTTGTGGAAACTGTAACTGTTTTACCAAAACTATTTGTTTTTAAGGTGGCTTGCGGTGTGCACGATAAAACGGGAACAACTCAACTCAAATTAAAAGCAAAAAATTGGTTAGTTTACTATGTTACCTGGTTCGTGAACGAAGGGTTTTGAGAAAAAAAATTTCTAGAAATGGGAAATGATTTTCAGCAAAATTCGAATTTTTAGGTTTTTAAAAACTGGTTTTTGACTGAAAAAAATATTAATTTTGGTACAAAAAAAATTCTTTTGTTCACGAACTAGCTATTCTATATATAAAGAAACCCTGTAAATTTTAAGCTTATCGCTTTAGCGGTTTTAGAGAAATCATGCACACCGTAACAGTAGTTTTAAAGAAGTACGATTTAGAGATAATAGCGTTTAAAGTTTATAATTCAAGTTCAGTTCTAACCTCTGAGGAGAACCGCGTTAAAAATATCAATAACTTCGGTTCTAATGCACCGATTTTAATGAAAATTTGGGTAATGAACCAACAATATAATTTGCGATTTTTTAAAATGCTGTGCCTAGTGTAACTGTAATAATAATCATTGGATCTTTTGTTTTAATTGTAACTAATTTTTTTAATTGGCATTGAAGACAATTTTGTATACGTTTTTGGATACAATTTTATTATTTTTAGAATAATAATTTTGTCGTATTCGAACATAAGTTTTGGTTACACCTTTATGTACATCTGTAGAATTATAACATTTTTTTAATCGGTTTTTTGAGTTTAGCTCAAAATTTTAAGCAAATCTGTAAAATCTGACATCGAATTCGAATTCAGCGGGAAAAAATGAATGAAAATATTCTAAATTTTTACAATTCTAATTTTCCATTAGATTATCATCTTTATCAGATGATTCTTCGTTTCTCTTCAGTTTTAAATTCTGTTTATATACTCAGGATCTGACTTAATTTTGTCATTTTAAACTTCTTTATATAAAAATTCAAAATTGTTAAAGATTCATCATTTTCAATTTTAATATTAATTTTTAAAAATTTTAAATATCTTTGAGTATTGTTTAAGGATTTCAATGAAATTTACACATTTTTCAAGCAAAAATATATAATTTAAAAAGCAAATAAAGTTAATTAAATTTTTTTTTGTTTATTTACTTCTCTCTGAGAAAAATGTTAATAACGTATTTGGATTCCTTACACTGAAAAAAAGTGCTGTTGAATCAAATAGCTCCATGCTATTGAATTTCCCGTTATTGATTCAATAACATATTTATTAATCGAACAGCATATTGCTTAAAACGAAAAAATGAAACTGTTTAAATTAAAAGTACTGTACTGTTAAATTAATGATCCCGTGCAGAAATTGCCATAACAGGGCCCTGACCCCACATGAAACAGGGAACCCGACCGGGCCCCGGTCTGGGAGCTCGGCAAATCGGGCTTTTCGCCATGGCCCCGGTCGGTTTTATTGTTTCACCCCGGTTTGTGGAAGCCCGGTCTGGATCCGGCCAGGGTCCTGTCAAAATTTCTACACGGGATATTCTAAAAAATGTTTCTATAGTTCATCTATATATAGCAAAAGAATAATTTATTGCTTCTTTGACATTATTTATTTGAAGCATCTAATAGATAAATTTGAAGAAAATGCGTGTAAATTTGAATCAAATGAAAAGTTGTTTGCTCCAAAGAAGCGCGCTCTTGAAAATAAAAGCATATGCTTTCGTCTCAATGAGTGGTGCTATAGCGGACTGCCTATAGCATATGCTATAAAAATAAGGACACTATGTTTTTGAGACATTGACAGGTGCTAAATTTATTGAAATACTTAACCACACATATTTATGGGATAAAATCAAAAAATCGTTAAAATCTTGTCCTGGATAAATAATAATTAGGTTGTTAAACATTCATGATTTTAAATACAAACATCTCACAGAGTATAGTTTTATCTACAATATCTGGTTATTTAATTTAATTTTTTATTGACACAAAAGGTACAAAATAGTAAAAATATGTCGAAAATGTCATCGTGTCCCGTGTCCCTATATACATTTTACGATATAAAAAAATTTTTAATTCAATTTTTTATTATATAAAATAAAATGTATAATATTAAAATGTATAAAGTGTAATATAGGAAAATGGTGAGAATTTTTATAACACGAAATGCGAAATTTAAAGAATTTTTAACGTGTCCCCAGATTAAAAATTTTTTAATGTCATCGTGTCCTCACACACATATTTACCGGTTTTAAAATTAGGATCACAATTAAAAGTTGTAAAACTATGAAATAAATGAAGTACGATATAAATTTGATAATACGTGAGCATAAAGAAATATCAAAATCAATTTAAAAATCAGTAAAATGATATTTTGATAAAAATAAGAAAAGAGTACATCTTCTTTTTGTCATCGTGTCCACATGTTTTTTTTAAATGCGAACATTTTTAAATAATAAATAATATATAAAAATTTTTGTAGTTTATTTATATTATTTGTGTAAATACACAATTAAAACTAAATTCAAGTTTTCGAAAAATTTCAAAAATAAAAATTCGTGTTTATTATTTTTTGTCATCGTGTCCCGTCCGACATATCTTTTTTTAGGAGTAAAGTCAGACGTGACATAGATAGAAAGAAAATTTCTAAAATCTGTTTGGTTAGATATCAAAAAATAGTTTCAGAAATTCATAATAAAACGATTAACACGTTAAATAATATGTTATTATTATTTAACCGGTAAATTCAGTAATTATATAATTATACTAACTAGAAATAAAAGATTAATTATTACTATAAACTTTTTTTTGTAATTTCATCAAATTGAAATATGTTAAATATGTGATTACTAAAAAAAATATTAATAAGCTAATAAGTATTCCTTGATCTTGCATTTTATGATTTTTGACATATTTTAGAACATAACAAACAAAACAGACAATTTTCTTCAACATTTCAAAGATTTTATTTCCTTTTAAAAAGTTAGGCACATATTGTTGATTTTTTGATTTTGACCCTTATATGTTTATTAAACCTGTCGTTTTTGAAATTCTTATATAAAAAACTATTATTTAAATTGTTTTAAAGAATTAAGGACTAGTTAAATATAAATTCCCTATATAAATTCCCTTATTCACGAGAAAAATCTCGCGCACGGTATTTAACTACAAAGTAACTGCTCAATGTAAGAAGCGAATGTATTACACTGCAGCGCGGCAGTTCTCGTCTATCACGAAAGTTAAGCAGCTTTGGTCGCGGTTACTACATGGATGGGTGACCGATTGGGAACAGCGTATTTTTCAGACTCAGAAAAATAGAGTGTGTTTGAATGTGTGTTTGTCGTTGGAAAAAATAAAAAAAAATAAAGATGTGTATGTTAGTGTGTAAAATTGAAAAAAAGATGTATATAAAAAGTGTTGTGTTAAAGGTATGAGAATTAATTACAGTATATAAAAAATATCTAAACAAATATTTCATTTTTATAATTTATCGTTGGTATATCTTTAACCACATAAAAGAATTGACTTAACAGTATGGTGTTATTCAATCGATAGAAACAACTAAAAAAATTAAAAGTACAAATTTTTGAATCATAAAAATGATGCTTTTAACCTTTTCGCAATCGAGATCAAAATCTCATCAGTGGGCTCAAAATGTCGACAACTTTTTAGAAAACTAAAATTTGCCCAAATCAGTATACTATAGTATTTGAGGTCGCTGATTACGAATCCGAATTCAGATTTTAAAAATTTAAAATGGCGGATCCAATATGGCGAACGACATTTTCAAAAATCCATCGAATTCACTTGCAACTCGATACTCGGGGGTTTTCGGGGTTGCTGTTTACGAATCTGAACTCCGATTTCAAAAATTTAAAATGGTGGATCCAATATGGCAGATGATATTTTCAAAATTTTTAAAATTCATCGGGTTCACTTGAAACTCGATACTCGGGTGTATCAATTTGGCAGTTCCAATATGGCGGATGCTATTTTAACAAATTTGCTCTGTATGTGTCTAATGTGTTATTTTTTATTCTTCGCTAATCTTAAAAACTGTCTTTTTTGTAACCGTTTGCAGTTGTATTTGGTCGTCTTTATTCCACTTTGTCCTGTTATTGTGAAAATGTTGTCCTCCATATTGGATCCGCCATCTTGAATTTTCGAAATCTGAGTTCAGATTCGTAATCAGCGAACCCGAAAACCCTCCAGTAACGAGTTTCAAGTAAATTCGATGAATTTGTGAAAAATTCGTCTGTCATATTGGATCCGCCATTTTGAATTTTTTAAATCTGTGTTCGGATTCGAAACCGGCGACCCCGAAAACCTCCGAGTATTAATTTGTGGACAAATCTGTGTGTTTTTGTAGTCAAAAATCTGCTTGCGTTTATACACGTTATCGACAGTTTGAGCCCACTTGCACCATGACGTGTATACACGTCATCGACTGTCAAGGGGTTAAATTGAAAAACTATAGTCATTGACTCAAAAGCATATACTGTTAAATTAAAAAATTTTGATATTTGATTCAAAAGGAATACCTTCAAATTACCATTGTATGCTGCCAATGTAAGAAATATGCTTTTGTTTCAATAAAAGTGATACTATATCGAATCATTAGAATCGGTGCTTTCAAAACAACAGCATATACGTTTGACAGCCCGTTATGACACTATTCAATAAATCAAACTCATATGTCATTGATTCAACAGCATTTTTTTCTCCGTGTATGAATTCATTTTTAATTTCATTATAAAAATTGATAGAGTTTCAACTGGTTTCAGAGTTATTGAAGGTTTTGTAAATAAAAGGCCTATTTTCAGCAGCAATGTCCGACTTTAGTAACATACTATGCGAACTGTGCAGTTTTTTTTACAAAAACTTCAATATCTCTGGAACCAGTTGAGTCTCCATCAATTTTTTTAATGAAATTAAAGGAGAATTTATAAGTTTCGAGAAATTTTCTTCCTGTTCTTCTAGTGGGGTATTTGCATAAACTACAATATCGTCCAAATAAACAAATAATTCTGGTCCTTGTAAATCCAAAAATACCTGATGAAATTGTAACGAAGATATATTGCATGAGCAATTGCCTTAGTCGTCGCATTGCAATGAGAGTGAGTGAGAAACGACGGCGCGCGCACAGCAGTCTCTCGCTCCCCTTCTTCGCTTGCTCGTTCCACTACTCACGTGCAAATCGAGGTACCTGGCTGCATGACAGTGGATCGTCAGATCGTCTTCCGCCTTGGCCCGAGGTGCTCTTCGGGTCTAACAGGAACGGTCTCTCTTTCTACACAGGTATTCGTCTCAGGCAGAGGTGCTCTTCTGTGAGACAAATACTGTAAAGGGAATCGTTCTTTCTGCCCAGGTGCTCTTAGGCCGAACAAACGTTCTCTCTCTTCTCATGTATGCTTTGCAACCAACCAGGGGTGCTCTCGTGGAAGGTTGACGAGCATACCTAGTCTTTTTTGTCAATGCTGGTCATCCTGGGTGAATCGAGGCGCTCTTCTTTTCACCCATGAAGACAACAGGGCTGCAAACTCTTATTCCGGGTGCTCTCAGGAGTAGGGTTTGCACTCATAGTAAATTCATTTCTCACGTATTTCCGCATCGGTAAGAGTTTCGGTAACCGGCCGAAACTGTGAATTAACCCCTAGCGGTTCCTCGGTTAATTCCTAGAAATGCGCGCCTCGGTATTCGTCGATGTCGGAAAATACGGAAACTTATTCTAGAACGGTTTCGCGATAATGAATGAAAGTTAAAATGCCTCGGTAGGCTGGTCTGGTTAAAATTCTTATTTCTCTTTTCAGAGTGACAGAAAGAGGTAATTTGGTTGACGAAATGTGAAGCGAGGTCTCAGAGCAGCGTTATTTTTCTATTTAGACTCATTTGTTATATTTTGTTATTTTCAAATATTGATTATTAGAATTTAAAGTTTAAGAAGTATTATTTTCTATAATTATGTTAAACTACATTTTTAAATACTCAAGTATTATTTTCTACAGTTTATATTTTTTTATACTGTTAATTTCACTTAGATATACATTTTATATTTTCTTATTGTATTTTTTTCTTAGTAGTTAATTTTATATTTTGTTAAAATATATTTACTTTCGAAGGTTTAAAGGCCTAATCAATGACTATACCTTTTCCAAATTTATCCAATTAGTTCCCTACTAGAAAATAGAGTATTGATAATAAAGATGGCGGTTTACGCCACTATTTGCTAATTATAAAAATAAATAAGGTACCCGGACTCCATCCGGCGAGCGAATTCCGTAGCAATAAAAACCATATCATTACATGGCGCCCGAACAGGGACTAAAGAATTTTATTAATTACTAAAATTAGTATTTTAGCTCTGAGGTCTCGCTTATTTCGTATTAAAAAAAAATTTTTTTTTGTTTTTTTGTGACTCGCGTTTCGACGGTGAAACTAGAGTGGGGGTAATAAGGCAGGTTATATATAGAGTGTCTCGGTAGTTTTGGTTCATAAGGATTTTAGTTCTCGTGCTATATGGTCATAATCAGTTATTTTCTCAGTTGCTCTCGTTGTTTTCTCTGCTTCGAGTCATCATGGTGAAACCACTTCAGGATTTCGAGGTCTACCGCCACATTGAAAAAATCAATCGCTTGTTTTCTCCTTCGGATATTTGGGAAACATTATGCGCAGTGTCTACGTTTATGAAGAAATTTAATATTTCAAAAGAACAAGTTCGTCGAGTGTTTCCGGAGATGTTGTTCGAAGAAGAGCAAAGAAAATATGAGCGGAGATTGAGGAATTTGGATTACGACACGGCGATGGATTGGAAGGAAACGTATTTCTGGACACGGTTGACGTATGAGGAGACGAAAGGACCGTCAAGGGCTCAAGTGAATAAGCCTAGTGCGGAATCATCACACTGTAATAAGTGGACTGCATGATGGCGCTGTAGTCAAGATGGACATCGGAGGACATCTTGTGCTAACCCTCCAATCAAATTCTGCTCCAAGTGTGGCGAACGTGGTCTTTTCACTAGAGACTGCTGTAACAAAAAAGAGGTTAGAAGATACGTGAAGATTTTCCGTTCATATTATCTATTTTTCCGCATTCCTTACCTTTTCTACAAAATTCAACTGAAAATTTTCGTTACTTAAAATTCACCGATTTTTTTTCTCTCTCCTTCGAAAGAAATCGTTTTTTCCCCCTCCTCCTGTGGTCTCCCCTCTGCAAAATTTTCCTCCCCACTCTACTCAGTTAGTATCATCTTGGAGGCATAGAGGGCTTATCTAGAATATAAGGAGGAACTTTTAAGCCCGAAGCTCAGACGTTACTAAGCCTTGTAACAGAAAAATTATCTACAGTCAAGAATGGGAGTAAAATGGATCTACGAGCTTTCAAAAGCTCAACTCATCGTAGAGCTAGATAAATATCAAATTGAATCGGAAGGAACAGTGGCCCAACTAAGGCAACGACTAGTAGCTTTTGCGAAAGCTAATCCTCAAATATTCAACAAACCAGCAGACCCAGAGGACTACAGGAAAGAAGAGGATAATTCAAGAGATTTAATTGCTTTAGAGGATCCGCAGGAAACTAGAATTCGACAACAAATTTTATCAAGCCTTTCGACTTCTCACCATCAAGGAAATTTTATTCCTCCATTGGGTTCTTCTACGCCATCTTCTGGGGCAAGTGACACGTTCGTGTTGGATTCAATGCGAAAGTGGAGTTGCAATTTTGATGGTCGTGATCCGTATACATTTTTGGTAAGACTAGAAGAGCTCCAAGTAACATATGGTTTTTCGGATAACCAAATTCTTTGTAGTTTCCCGGAACTTCTTCGTGGAGACGCTTTGCTGTGGTACAGGAATGAGATTACATCCACTCATTCTTTGGAACAATTGACAATTTCTCTAAGAAGATTTTATTTATCACCAGGAGAGTTGAGAAATTTGGAGTCTCAGATCGCTAGTAAAATACAAGGAAAAGACGACTCTATTCGTAGTTATGCTAATTTGCTACGAACTCTCATGTGTAGGCATGGGGGTTATGATACCAGTCGTCAATTGGATACATTGTATTGGAATATGCAAGCATTATATCGGTTGCATATTAGAAGAAGCGAAATCGATGGTGTAAATACTCTGATACAACGTGTGGAAGAAGTGTCAGAAATTTTGAATGCTATTAAAAAAAGAGGAAACTCCGCAACAACCATCTAGGAGATTGGAAGTAGCAGAAGTAAGTAAGCCGTATGATCCGAAGTCTCATTGTTGGAGATGTAGAAAACCTGGACATCGCCGTATTAATTGTCGGAGTAGACCGGTAAAGTTTTGTTCCTATTGTGGAGCTGAAAACATTTTTACGCGTGACTGCAAGTGCCATCCCTCGGGAAACGCCAAAAAGGTCGAGCGAAAGGAGTAAGTTCGGCCTTACTAATTCCTGACTCCAGAATTTTCGTGAACTGTAATTGTGAAAATATCACCTTCTCCGCACTAGTAGACACATGAGCCGTCTCATCTTTTATCAGTCAAGAGACAGCAAATCGTCTAGTTTTACATGGAGGAGTTTCTCATATAGAAGACATCCAGATTGCCCTAGCTAATGGTTCACAATACAAGGTAAAAACTAGATTCGAAATGAAGATTCTGGTAAGAAGAACTAAGGTAAAACACAAATTTCTCGTTTTACCGTTTTATCTTACTAAAAAAGATGCTTACCCGATTCCTCGTATCACCAGTATTGTTGATCAATTTAAAGGAGCAAAATACCTGCCAACATTGGATTTAAAAAACGGATACTGGCAAGTAGAGCTTACAGAAGAAAGTATTCCCCTTACAGCGTTTACGGTCCTCGGTTTAGGACTTTTTGAATTTCTCGTTATGCTATTTGGTCTTCACGCAGCACCAGCAACTTTCCAACGATTAATCGACCTAGTTATCCCTGCAGAACTTGCACCTAGAGTATTTTCATATCTCGATGACCTCGTTGTGACCTCAGAAAGTTTTGAAGAACATATTTTTCTATTAAAAGAAGTGTTTTCAAAATTACGTGAAGCTAAATTAATTCCAAATTGGGAAAAATGTTTTTTCGCTAGAAAACAATTAACTCACCTCGGTCATTTGGTCGACGAACAAGGTCTTCATCCAGATCCAGAAAAAGTGAACGGCATTTTGGAAATTCAACCTCCAACAAATATTAAAGAATTAACATCTTTTATTGGAATGATTTCGTGGTACCGCCGTTTTGTGAAGAATATTTCTCAATTAACTGCTCCGTTAATAAAACTTTTAAAAAAAGATACATCGTGGCATTGGAGTGATGATCAACAGTCAGCTTTTATGGAAATTAAACGTAAATTTACCGAAGCACCAGTTTTAGCATGCCCAGATTGGCCAAAAATGTTCTATCTGCAGACGGATGCCAGTTTGCTTGGATTGGAAGCAGTACTCACCCAAAATGAGGGCGAAGAAAAAGTAGTTATTGCCTATGCCAGCAGAACTCTTAATCCTGCTGAGAAAAATTATTCAACGACCGAACTAGAGTGTTTAGCTGTTAAATGGGGTATCTGGAAAATGCGACATTACCTCGAAGGTTATCACTTTATTGTAATCACCGATCACCAGGCCTTAAAATGGCTCAACAACATCGAAACACCTTCTGGACGTTTAGCTCGCTGGATTATGGAACTTTCACAATGGGATTCTGAAGTAAGGTATAAAAAGGTCATAGAAAATAGGTTACAAGACTATTTATCTCGTATGCCGCTCCAAATTGCTGAAACAAGTAATTTACCATCTTGCCCCTGGTATCAGCGCCAATATAAATTAACTCAAGATCACCCCGACCGTAACCCGGACTACAGAATTGCAGAAGGAAAATTATATCACCATGTTTTACACTCATTGGACTTTAAAGAAACTCCGTACAATGAACAATGAAAATTGTGTATACCTAAAGAAGATCGTGTAAAAATTCTTAAAAAAGTCCACGACGAACCAACAGCAGGTCATCTGGAAGTAGCAAAGACTCTCGCTCGCTTGGGTGAATTTTTTTTTGCCAGGTATGTTAAGAGATGGTACAGATTACGTTAGAAATTGTGAGAATTGTCAGAAAAACAAAAGTTCTCAACAAGCTGCGCATAATCAAATGCATTCTACTAACGTGGAAAATCCATGGGATATGCTATCAGTGGATTTTGTCAAACCATTACCTAGGACAACTTCCGGTAACACAATACTTTGTGTTATCCAGGATAGATTCTCGAAATGGGCAGAATTCAAACCGTTATGAAAAGCAACAACCATATTATTAATTTCTACGTTAAAAGAAATATTTTTTCGCTTTTGGTTGTCCATGAACTATTGTATCGGATAACGGCAGACAATTCATAAGCAACGAGTTTAAAAATTTCTTGGAGGATTTTGGTATTACACACCGTCTGACACCACCTTATTCTCCTCCGTGTAATCCAGTTAAAAGAGTCAACAAGGTGGTAAAGACGATGATCAGACAATTCATGGACGAGAAGAAATCGGACTGGGATCGCCATCTACCGGAGCTGCAGTTCGCCTACAACACCGCGCGTCACTCAGCGACAGGTTATACGCCAGCCTACCTTACCACCGGCCGTGAATTCTTACCACCAGGGTTTCAAGACTTGCGTTTAAACTCCCTAATATTAGAAAATATAATCGAACGAAAATTTCTACTGCGTGTCAAAAAATTCCCGTCGCGGAACTTCCGCAGAAAATAAAGGAAATTCCTCCTCCGGTGTCCACAGAGGATTTTGAGCAAGTATTAATTAATATTGCTAAACAGGAGGAAATTAATATGAAAAATAGAGAAACAGAAAATATTAAAAACATTTTGAAAAATTCGTGTTTTCCGATAGTTCGTGTGAATCGAATGCTATCACCACTTTTACCGGATGTAGTTCCGGAATTTGTGCCGAAACCCATTTCGCCATGAAATTAATAGCAAGGAATAAAATTGCTCAACCAATGAAGAAGAAACAAATGAAGAAGGAACCCGTAAAGAAGCCGAAGATCACCGTCACCGCTGCTAAACCTAAAAAAGAAAAGAAGAGATTAGTTTTAAAGAAAATTAAATTATTAAGCAAAAAAGAAGAAAAGGAAGAAAAGAAAGAAAGGAAAGAAAAGAAGGTAAAGAAAGAAAGGAAAGAAGATATGGTAAAAAGAAACTTACCCGTGATTTTGTCCAACGAAATACTTACCACGCCTGTCGTTTTTATGGAAAATGGTACGAAGAAGTTGTCGGAAGATTGCCCTAAATCTTTCGAGGAATTGTTTGCAAGCTTGGAGGAAACAATTCACGACGCTGAGGATTTGTTAAATGGAAATGGGGAAATTTTTCACAACGCAGAGGAACTAGTGAATGAGAACGTAAAGGTTCAACAGCCACCTTTGGACCAAAATAATAATTTCATCGCCGTTGAAGGTTCATCGGAGGATTTGCCGATTCCACTTCCGCTGGAAATGTTTGGTCGTCCATTTAAGGTGTCTTAAATACCTGATGGTCCATGGGTTCAAATGCCCCTAGGTGCAGACCGTTTTCGCATTCCGGTTCCAGGACACAAATGGGTCCTTCGTTTTAAGAAAATTACGGAAGAAATTAAATGTTTAACACTTGTTCCGTAAGTAACATTCAATTTTTTGTTATTTGTTTTATTTTTGTTTGTTTCAAAAATAATTTTATTTTATTTTCTCGTACGCTCATTAGAATTCGCTTTACAAGAAGGGGGGATGTAACGAAGGTATATTGCATGAGCAATTGCCTTAGTCGTCGCATTGCCATGAGAGTGAGTGAGAAACGACGGCGCGCGCACAGCAGTCTCTCGCTCCCCTTCTTCGCTTGCTCGTCCCACTACTCACGTGCAAATCGAGGTACCTGGCTGCATGAGAGTGAATCGTCAGATCGTCTTCCGCCTTGGCCTGAGGTGCTCTTCGGGCCTAACAGGAACGGTCTCTCTTTCTACACAGGTAGAACTCCTTCTAGGAAGTACAAGTAAGTAGCCCTAGTTGTACCTGAGATACCCCCGGCTTGCACAAGGTAAAAAAGGAAAATCTCATTTCTTGGAATAGTCGTATCTCAGCCTCGGCGTTAGACGCGGTCAACGGCTAACTAAGGAAATTGTACTACATTGTCTATGAGAAAATAAAGACCTGTTAAAATAAATTTAGGAAGAAGGAGAATTAATTATAGAAATTTTGAATCTTTAAAAATTTTCTAATTAATTTCTTTTTATTTAAAGAACCCGCACCAAATACATAGGAAAAAAGATCTCGGTGAAATTTTGTTATACTTTGCAATTTTGTAGTTTATGACCATCTGATTAAGAAATGTAAATGCCAAAATTCAAAATAATGGACAGTTTTTTTGTTATATAACATTAAAGACATAAAAGGGTACTGTACAAACTACAGCTTAAAAAGGGTAAAGCGCAACATAGAAAATGATAAACAGAATGAAATAAATATTCTGCACTTCTCCAAAGCAAAGAACATTTATTTAAAAGCGTTTAAAGTTCATGTATGGTAAATATTACTGCAACCAACAACCATAAAACAACCATTGTTGATAAAAAGTAATGCACAATCATTTTTATTATATTAAAAGTCTTTCATATTTTTTAAAAAACTTATACGCCTAGGAAGAGAATTTATATGAGTTAAAAAATATAATTTTCACTACCAACAACCATACAAGAACCATTGTTCATTGAAAGTCACACACAATCATTTGAACTAACTAAAAAGACTCTTATTTTTTTCAAATATTATACGCCTATCATGTGCAGTCGAATGTGTTAAAACAATATTATAGTTGCTACAAACAACCATTGATGAATCAATGTCACTCAGAATTGATTAAAGTACATAAAAAAGTCTACCTGATTTTTTGTTAACACTGACAGGCCTAGATTCTGTAGCCATATGTGTTTAAAAATATTATAGTTGCTACCATACAACAACCATTCTTGATTTAAAGCCTGTAACGAACCGAATGATTGTATATTCAAAGTTACTTTCCGCGTTGTTTAAATTTCGAGAATCGATTACGCGATATAGCGATTCGATACGCCAATTCACGCTGCTGAAGGAGCAGACGACAAAACCGCGTGCTGAAAATCGACGCCAACCGGAGATTGTCGCGAGCTACGACGAGAGATTGTCACGAATCACAATAATTCGACACGAAAGTTGTACGCGATTAGCGTCTAGATCATTGTTGTTTTTTGTATTTCTTTGTGTCCAAATAAACGCATAGTTAACTTATTCAAGTGCCTAATTTTCAAACGAATTGTGCTTTTCAATTTATCTTGGAATTTATCTTCGCAGAGAGCCAGCGCTTCCACCAGTAAGTCCATCCTTTTCTTGGCCATCGCGTTTGTTGTACTCACACAACGTTCTTTCTCTTGCTCTCTGCAGCCAGTGTAGTCGCACACGGAGGATTTCTATCGCGGATTGTGTGAGCGTAAATTGTGCTTTCCGTCGCGAGTCGAACCCATACTCATAAATATATTTTAAACTCGTTTTTTACTTGCACATTTAAAATCTCGCGACCAGGGCTGTCACAAAAATGGCACCCAACGTGGGGCGCCAAAAAATGTGACGAACTTCGCGAGTCTTAAAATAATTTTTTTAAGGCGGAAATCAGGGTTCGGCTCGCGATAGCCGACACAACAAATTGAGCAGAGATTCCACAATCCGTGCGGAGGCAATCCAACCAGCGACGTGAACGGCATATTTACAATAATAAGGAGAACGATTTGGATCGTTACAAGCCGCACACGATCATTATCTTTTTATGTGTTGAGAAAAAGTGCTACATATTTAAAAAATTAAATATTCTTGACATTTTTAAATTGAAAAACGAATAAGAAATCAGCATTTTAGAAAAAGGAGGAGTTTAATATTTTTTTATTGGCTAAAAGTCTTTATTTTTTTAAGGGTTGAGACTAAATGTTATATTTTTAAAAAATAAAAAAAATTAAATATTCTCGCCATTTTTTAATTAAAAAACGAATAAGAAATCAGCATTTTAGAAAAAGGAGGAGTTTAATAGTTTTTAATTGGCAAAAGTCTTTATAATCTGGGAGTATAAAAAAATGTAAAAAAACATACCAAAAAAATTCGCACAAAACTAATAACTTCTCATATGATAAGAAAGTAATCTAAATAAAAAAAGAAATAATTAAAAAAGTAAGGGAGACTTTTTAGGAACTTTAAATGATTGTATGTGACGTTGAATCAACAGTACAGTTGCTGAATAATTGTTGATAGTAACTGTATTTTTTTATCACATTCGGCTAACAATCTCAGGCTGTCTGTGTTAAAAGAAAATAAGAAAGGCTCTGTAAGTATACTTAAAATGATTGTGAGTGACTTTTATTTAACAATGGTTGATGTATGGTTGTTGGTAGCAACTGTAATATTCTTTTAACACATCGGATTACACAATCTGGGCGAATAATAGTTAGAAGAAAATAAGGGATTATTTATAGGTACTTTCAATAAATGTGTGCGACTTTGATTCAACCATAATCGTTTTATGGTTGTTGGTAGCAACTACAATATTGTTTTAGCACATCCCACCACACAATCTGGGCACATCATAGTTGGAGAAAAATGTCGGCGGCTTCTAAGTTACTTTATTCAATTCTGAGTGACATTAATTCAACAATGGTTGTTGTATGGTTGTTTGTAGCAACTATAATATTGTTTTAACACATTCGACTGCACATGATAGGCGTATAATATTTGAAAAAAATAAGAGTCTTTTTAGTTAGTTCAAATGATTGTGTGTGACTTTCAATGAACAATGGTTCTTGTATGGTTGTTGGTAGTGAAAATTATATTTTTTAACTCATATAAATTCTCTTCCTAGGCGTATAAGTTTTTTAAAAAATATGAAAGACTTTTAATATAATAAAAATGATTGTGCATTACTTTTTATCAACAATGGTTGTTTTATGGTTGTTGGTTGCAGTAATATTTACCATACATGAACTTTAAACGCTTTTAAATAAATGTTCTTTGCTTTGGAGAAGTGCAGAATATTTATTTCATTCTGTTTATCATTTTCTATGTTGCGCTTTACCCTTTTTAAGCTGTAGTTTGTACAGTACCCTTTTATGTCTTTAATGTTATATAACAAAAAAACTGTCCATTATTTTGAATTTTGGCATTTACATTTCTTAATCAGATGGTCATAAACTACAAAATTGCAAAGTATAACAAAATTTCACCGAGATCTTTTTTCCCATGTATTTGGTGCGGGGTCCTTTTTAGTTATAATATATCTTGGAAACAATTTTGCTGAAATAAATAATTTTAATAAACATTAACGGATGATATTTATTTATTGTTAACAATAAATAACTTATTTTTGTGAAGTAGATTTTGAAAAATATGGCAGGTAAGTTCCAATCTAATTTTAATTTCAATACTAACAGGAGATTTTTCTGAACAATTTTTTATTGGAAGGAGGAGAATTAATTTACAGAAATTTTGATAAGAAATTATTTTTAATTGATTAGATTGTAGTATTTGAAATCACGTCCGACATGAATAATTTCTTTTTATTTAAAACATTCGTTACTTCCCCTTTACTTTTTGTAAATTGAAATTACAATTATTACGTCTGTGACTGCAATAACTTTTGACCTAATTTAGGTCAACCCTTGACCTGATTTTGAGGTTATGTTTACCCCTTGATTTACGTCTATGACCTGAGGCCAACTTTAGAGTGATGACCCTTGACCTAATTTTGAGGTTATGTTTACCACTTGACCTACGTATATCACCTGAGGCCAACTTCAGAGCGATGTCTTTTGACCTTTGATCTTTGACCATTTGTGTTCAACTTCAGGCCACTGAATATATATACTACATATATTACTGAGCTCACTGCTTGTCTGACAGGTAAAGAGTACCGATGGCGCACCTATTGCCACGCATCACATGGGTTTTCTCACTTCACGCTACACCTCTTGAAGGACCAGCGATCTATAATATAATATTTGGTTGCTCGTAAAATTTCCTCAGTTCGCCGTTGAACGAACTCGGGGCTTGCTCCGAGGCATATTGACAGCAACTCTCTCTTCTTTTTTCACGTATATATGAGGCATTCCATGTCAAGTGATCTAGGTGAAAAAAAATTTTTCTCTAATCGTAGCAAAACTTAGGGCTTTTGTAGTACTAATAGATAGTAATTTTTCGTTAAAATATTTTTTCCTAGTCCAAAATTTTCCGAGGGGGAGGGGGTTAAATTTTGGGGATTTTCAGTACAATGCTTATTTCGATAATTTTTTACTCCTAAACTATTAAACATAAAAATTTGGCAAGGTACATTTTGGAAAAGTTTTTTCATGCTCTTTCAATTGAAAATAAGGAATAAGATTTTTTTTAATTCAAATTTTTTTTTTTAAATGCTTATTTTCAATCGAAAGAGCACGAAAAAACCTTTCCAAAATGTACGAATAATAAAATTGGTTCCTCTGCTTATAGCTTATAATATAAAATATGTAATACATCAGTTCGTTTTTGTTATTTATTTGTGACACTGCACGGTGAAAGGGACCTCAGCTGCTTAAAATTTTAGGTTATGTTTACAGTAGTTTTAGCTTCATTAAAAATCTATTATTGATTATTTAACATCAGAGGCATATTTTTCTGAAAATATTAATAATGAATTAAATATTGATATTTGATAAAGAAAATTAGTCATTTTTATTTATTTATACTTCCAATTTTAGTTCTGTCAAAAACAGCTAAGGTCCCTTTCACCGTGGAACGTCACATTTTTAACCTAGTGTCGTATTTACTTTCTCTGTTTTTAAAATACTAACGTGATGGACAATTTTGGGACCCTTGTTCGTGTTCTGTAGATAAAAATACATTAGAAACAACTTTTATATAAAAAAGAAACAAAACTAGGAATTTTACCCAACTTTTTCAGAAATCTTTTATTTTTGTATCTTGCATATGTAGGTCTTCAACTGTACGTTTCAAAGCACAATTCCAAATCAATATTCAAGTTTCTTGAACGTCATGTTAAAGAGAGGAAGAATGTTGAAAACCCTCAAAAATCCTTTTTTATACTCTATTCCCCACATTTCTCAAAATTCTAAATTTTTCGGTTTGTGCATATATTTCTCAAAGTGCACATTATAAGCTTCAATTAAAAGCCTTGCACGATTCTTTGACACCTTCGGTTAACCCATTAACGCCCAGACGGACAAAAAATTTCAATGGACTTTGAGGACATGGTTTATTACAACAATGGGTACAAAAAAATTGACAAATAATATTTTTAACGTAAAATTTACTCCTCTTTCAGATTCTGATGTTAAAATTTGTTTACAACAAATTGTTAAAAAGTTATAAACAATTTTTTCCAAAAAAACATGATTTTTTTCTATATTGCTTGAAATTTGTTACTCGGGGATTTTTGGGGTCACTGATTACAAATATGATGTTATTTTTCCAAAATTCAAAATAGAGGATCCAAAATGACGGACAACATTTAACAAAACAAATTTTAAGCAATATAGAGTCATTTAAAAAAATTTGTCCGCCATATTGGATCCGCCATTTTGAATTTTGGAAAAATAACATCATATTCGTAATCAGTGACCCCAAAAACCCCTGAGTACCAAATTTTAAGCAATATAGAGTCATTTTTAAAAAATTTGTCCGCCATATTGGATCCGCCATTTTAAATTTTGGAAAATTGACATTATGTTCGTAATGAGCGTCCCCAATAACTCCCGAGTAACGAGTTTCAGTCGATTTCGGGGACTCAAAAAAGTTGGAGCACTATGTTTCATATGTGAGCCATTTTATTAGTATTTGCCGCCATATTGTCGTCCGCCATTTTGAAAAAAAATTGGCCTCTTCAGAGTTTTGTAGCTGAGGGTCCATCGACGCGATATTTTGATGTTTTGAGGGCATCAATTTGCATTTTTATGGTAAAAATACGGATGAAAAGAAATTTTTTTCTCGAAAAATCATGTTTTTTAAAAAAAAATTGTTTATAACTTTTTAACAATTTGTTGTAAACAAATTTTAACATCAGAATCTGAAAGAGGAGTAAATTTTACGTTGAAATATTATTTGTCAATTTTTTTGCATCCATTGTTGTAATAAACCAGGTCCTCAAAGTCCATTGAAATTTTTCGTCCGTCTGGGCGTTAATGGGTTAATGAAAAAGAAGTGTTGCAAACTTAAAAACACGTTATATTTGCTCTTTATCTTCACATTCCTTAAAGGGGAATTAAATTACTTTCAAAAAATCGATTTTTTTTCTTTTAGTAAAACATCTAAAAAATTTTGAGCTATTGAGATGTTACATCCAAATGTTCCCTGATGTAATTTTCATACAGAACTGACTACTCAAAGTCGATGGTAATGGTTAAACGTGTTTTTCTCAAAACGACTTTTTCAATAGTGTGTTCACTACAATTTGAAACCTACATGACAAATTTATCTCAAACTTCATACACACTTTTTACATATAAATTATTTAACCCCAAAGATGAATTTTAATTTTTTTGTTTACATTAAGGTTGATTTTCACTTACAAAATGGTGGGATTTTTTCGTGAAATATGACAATTTTCACTTCAAATGGACACAACAATTTTAAAAAAAGTTTAAATTATTATCGGGGAAGGTTGGGCTTCGAATTTGATGATAATATCGAATTGTGCAGGCCTGTGTAATTATATAACTGTATAAAACCGCTGCAAAGTTATACATTTTTGTTATAATTTTGGTTCTCATTTCATTCGTTTTCGTAAATCTTGTTGTTTTCATTTCATTTCATGAACTATAGTTTAAAAGTTATTTCTACATTTTTCAATAAAATTTTCAAAAAAGTCTTTTTGCTGCCTCGTGAGGAAGCTTTGTAGTCGTTTAATTTACCAAATTTTTAAAAATCCTTTTGACAAATTTTCTTCTATATGGGACTATGTTATATAAGAACACGATAACTCGAAGAGGTTTTAACGAATTTGGCTAAAATTTACCAGGTATATTTATCATAAAAATATCTCGAACTGGATTGATAGACTTTAAAAAATTCTCAGAAAAAATTTTTTTTCGACTTTTTTCTAAAAAAAAATTTTTTTCAAAAATTTTTTTTAAGTTGGTTACTGAAGTTAATATATAATAAAATCTTATTCTTTGCATCAAGACAAATCGATTGGTATATAAAAAGAATAAATTGTATGAGAGTTTATAGAGGTAATGACAATTGAAGCAACAAAATTACTTTTTTATATCAAAAATTTAGTTCTTTCATCAAAATTATATTCCAATACAATAAGATTTTACTCATTTTTTTCAATAATCTTATCCGTTGCATTAAAACGGATCGATTGGTATATATAAAGTATATATTTTATTTGAATTTATAGAATTAAACATAATTAAAACCAAAAATTCGCACTTTTATTAGAAATTTATTTGCTTCTTAAAAATTATGTTGCTTTATAATAAAATGTTAATCTAGACTTAAAAACAAACTAAAAATCTTCATTTCATCAAGACGAATCGATTGATGTATAAAAAGAATATATTTTATTAGCATGAATAGAATTAAATAAAATGAAAAAATTCACTTTAAAGCAAATTTTTTGCTTATCGTAAAGAGGAAGCAAAATGTTCATGTAATGAACATCTTAATTCACAACTTGTTTTCTAAAATTTTTGATTTTTAAAAGTTCAATATCTCTGGTGAATATGGACGAAAAATGTTCATTGAGGGCTCAACAGATGCGTCTAAAAAAACTCTACAAAATTAGAGAAGAACATTTATAGGTATCCTAACATTTATTTAAAGTTATGAGCAAAAAAACGTGTAATGATCTTAGTTTTTATAGCCAAAAGATTTGCTCGCCGGATGAAATCCAGGTTTAAATACAAATTATCTTTTAACAAAGAAGTTCATAAGATGGCATGAAGCGTTATTACAAAATTTAAACAAGCTAGTTAGTCAATTTAGTGATATCGATAGGTAGGGTAAAGTCAGTAACAAAGCAGAGTTTTAAACCTTCGTAAGAAAATATATTCAAAATAATAAAGAAATAATACAAAAATAATAAGTAACGAAGATGATTTAAAAATGAACCAAAAGAAAATTAACAATACATAATAAAAATAAATGAGTCGATATAATGCAAAAAATAATATAAAAGAATTCACTCAATAACCTAATCTAGCTAATAACAATTTAATTTAAACTTAACTAACTAAAATAGAATTAAAAGAAAATAAGTTAATTCCTCAAAATGACAAATTCCTACCCGAGATCGACGCTCATTATACGCGAAGGTAGACTCTAGAAAGTACCCCTAAATAACGGTACGGACGATAACTTGGGTCGTGCACGCTAGGTTGGTTTGGAAAAATCGAAAAGACTGGATACCGCGATTCACACGGTATTCATGCCCGACACGATAAATAGTTGCGTATAAAGAGAGAGAGAGAGAGAGAGAGAGAGAGAGAGAGAGAGAGAGAGAGAGAGAGAGAGAGAGAGAGAGAGAGAAATTCATTGCCTTGGTCTTATACGGCTGTACACCTGCTTAGACCAAGAGCAATGACAGGTAAAATGAGAGAGAAACGGAGAGGTGAAGGGTGTTACTACTGCCCAGTTGTACCTGAGTCTTGAGTACAACTCCTTCTAGGAAGTACATGCTAGCAGCCCCAGTTGTACCTGAGACACCACTGGCTTGCCCCAGGTAAGAAAGGAAGATCTTATTCCTTAAGAGAGTTGTACCTCAACCTCGGCGTTAGATCGTAAAGGTAAAAGAAGAAAGAGAAGAGAGAGTTGCTGTCGATCTGCCTCAGAGAAAGCCCCGAGTCCGGTCGACGGCGAACTAAGGAAATTGTACGAGCAACCAAATATTATAGATCGCTGGGCCCTCAAGAGGTGTAGCGTGAGGTGAGAGAAACCACGTGATGCGCGGCAATGGAAGCGCTATCGGTACTCTCTACCTGTCCACCGAGCAGTGGGCTCAGCAATATATATATATATATATATATATATATTACGCGTACAAAAATGAATGAACCCCCTCTATCAGAAACTTTGAAATTCTAACATTAAAAGTAATGCCATATCATTACAAACGTTTTTTTAAATAAAAAATAAAAAAAATATATACAATTAAAAAAAATTCAGCCCAAAAGCTCTTTATAATTTGGAGATATTAATGAAAATATGATGTTTGCACACATACGCGGAATGACATTTTTTAAAAATGTCAATTTTGAACTTTTGAGGTCAAATAACATAAAGATATGTTAAAAAATCAAACATGGAAAATTTTGGTTTTACAATACTTCCTCTATATGAGGAAGCAATAATTTAATAAAACTTTAACAATAATTAAATAATAATTTAAAAACGAAATAAGCACTAGCTTTTCGCGTCAGATTCATAATACATGATCATTTTTGTAGCGAGCAAGAGCCAAATGTCCGTTATTCCAAAACAGAAAAAGCCGGGAAAAAATTTTAAGAAATTTTTTCATTTGGTCGAAAATGGTTACTCGGGGTTTTTGGAGTCGTTAATTATGAATATGATGTTGCTTTGTCAAAATTCAAAATGGCGGATCGAATATGACTTCCATTTTTTAAATAGTTATTTAATTTGCTTCGAAATAGACAGCCACAAAAAATGTCTTGACCTGTGACCGATACATACTTATGTATTACGATTCGCTGAACCTGAATCCGCCATCAGATATTGGCCACAAATTATACTATATACAACTAAATAAAAAATAAGTAAGCTTATGAAAGTTACTACTCAGGTCTTCCTGAGGTTGGTTATTATTATTATTAAAATTCGTTTGGATTTGTTTGAAAATCGTTATTCGGGAGTTTTTGGAGTCGCTGATAACGAATTTAACATTAAATTTCAAGCCTATTGTAATGGCAACGTATCCTTGTAGCTTTAAGACAATTGACTGACGACATGTTCTAACGGTAACAAAATTAATAAAGGTATTATTTTAAACGTGTAGAACAAAACAAGGGGTAATGAAGAGTACATTAGAAAACAATTGTTTTGTCTTTAAGATTATAATTATTGATATAGGATTAGTCATATTAGGTCCACTATTTTTGATTTTTAGAAAGGGAAATCGGATTCGTCATCAGCGACCCCTTTAAGCCCCCGAATAACAACTTTTATCAACTTAGGTCCAATTTTGGGATTTGTGACCGTCATATTAGATCCACCACTTTAGACACAATCAATTAATTTGCTTATTTAATTAAGCATTGTTAATATATGGGGCATTTCATGTCAAGTGATCAGGGTGGAAAACAATTTTTCTCCAACCGTAGCAAAACTTGGGGCTTTTTTTCAATGTTTAAACATTCTAGTCCCACTTTACCATTTATATGTCCTTTTAGGGAAAAACCTCAGCTTTCGTTTAAAAAAAAAATTGGGTCTTTCTCCCCCAAAAATTGAAATTTATTTTTAATTTTGATTTTTTTTGGTCAAAAAATTTTTTTTTTAAATGCTTATTTCTAATCGAAAGAGCATGAAAAAACCTTTCCAAAATGTACTTTGTCAAATTTGTATGTTTAATTGTTAAAGAGTAAAAAATTATTGAAATAAACATTGCACCAAAAGACCTCTTGATCACTTGACGCGAAATCCCCCATATACAAATAAATAATAGAATTATTTATCGTATAGAATTAAAATTAACAAACAATTGGATTCATAGGTATATTGGATAGAAGAAATACCTGTTTTTTGCATTTAATTTGCAATTGCTTAAACAAATTAATGAACATTTAACAATTTTTGAAAACTGTTGATACGAATCGATTCTGTGTAAAAAATTAAGGAATTTAAGTATGGGTCATTTTCTATGTCCAAGTCGTATTTTGTTAACAAAATTATTTTAAACAAATTATGCTGAATAAATATGGTGTTTTATTCCATGCAAAAACAATTGGAAATTAAAAACAAAAATCAGGTCTATAATTTTTACAATTTGTCGATGAATCTGATTGTTAATTTTACTTAATTTTACTTTAGGGGTTAAATCTGGTTTGCATTTTTTTTGTTGGCTCAAATTGCGTCTAAACATTTATTGATCGGAAGCCGCCCCCTACTGAAAATCCCCGTACATTTACGATTTAAAAACAACTGCGCAGCTGGTAGAAGCCATAGAAAACTACTGCGCAGCCATTAAAGTTATTAATTAATTTGAACATGTACAGGATTTCGTACAAAAAATTATACATAAACAATTATTCAAAAACGAAAAAATTACATGTACAGGTTCTTGTACAAGATGTTGCACAAGATCTTGTACAAGAACTTGTTTCAATTTCTTATGCGGAAATGGTACAGGTTCATTGACAGAAATGGTATAGTTTCCTGTACAAGATCTTGTAAAATATATTGTACGGGGATTTTCAGTAGGGCCATTTTGTTTAATTTTGTCAATAAACAATTTTTTTCATATACTTAAAGAGTTGCTTAATTGGTCTTTATAGTATTTCTTTATGTTTATTGAAAACCCTGTTAAGAAAAAGAATTTGTAATAAGCCTATTTTTAGGCCTCCAACCAGATTTAACCCCTTAATTGTTAATTCAAATCCATTTCTTTGTTCTTGGAATGAAACACCATTTATGCAGCATAATTGGTTTAAAATAATTTTGTGAACAAAATACGATTTGGACAAAAAATAATCCTTATGTACTAAAATTTCTTAATTTTTTGCACATAATCGATTGGCGACAACAGTTTTTAAAAATAAAATGTTTTTATAAATTTATTTCAACGATTATTGTTAAAAAATCAGAAATTTTTTTAAACAAAAAACTTTTTTTTTAAGCTTGCCTGTTAATCTTGTTTTCAATTATTTAATGCAATGATTTGTTTTTTCATAAGACTTAATGGGGTAAATATTGAAATTAATATTTTTAAGCATTTGTTATTGTTGAATGTTCATAGTAATTAGTTTTAGCTTTGGAACGACTGAATAGCAGTGTGTCTCTAGATCTTTTAAGCGGTACATTAAAGTGAAAGAGACTCAAGAGCACTCTGCAGTTAAGCATTCCGTTTATTACTTTGAAGAGAAAGAGCAAATCGGCAAATAAAAACCTTTGTGACAAAAGTGGGATATCTAGAGCGACCTAGAGAACGTAATTGTGGAACACTTTTTAACATTGAGAAATAGATTGTTCTTTACTGACCAAATTTGTAAACGATCAAGATCAGATTGAAGATCTTTTTGATCTTGATTATCCTTAATAGGTTTATAAATTTTTAAATCGTCAGCGAAAAAAAGGAAAAAACTATGTTCGAAATTAAGTGATAGATCATTGATAAATAATGTAAAAAAAAGAGGACCAAGGTGTGACCCCTGGGGTACACCAGAGGTAGCCAAAAAAACATCTGAATACTGATAATCGACACGCACTGACAAGAATCTATCAAGTAAATAACTTCTCACCCATGCGAGTAAGTCGCTTGTAAATCCCACGGCTTCCAGCTTCGCCAACAAAATGGCATGATCAACCTTGTGTACACTGTGTCAACCTGAAATCCCAACTCTAAGTTCCGAAGTACACTGCTAGAAAAAAGACTCATATTTGTCACAACTGACCTGCCTCTCATGAAACCATTCTGCTCCTCGATTATGGTAGATTCTACGTTTCTGTATATTTCGTCGAACATAAGATTTTCAAATATTTTAGCAATGCTACTAAGAATTATTATTGGGCGGTAGTTCGTAACTTCATTCTTACTCCCCTCCTTATAGACTGGAATAACTATTCCTCTTTTCCATATAAGTGGAAAAGTTCCACAAGAGAGGGAGCGATTGAATAAGAGATAGAGGGGTGCAACAAATGCAGAGCAACATGATTTAAGGATCGATGGTGGAATTTCATCAGGACCTGCACCCTTTCTGGCATCTAGAGATCTTAGTTTCAACAATATACTTTGTTCAGTTATGCAAAAAACGTTGACATGATTATTGTTGTAAGAATCGAAATCATCAGGTGACACATTAGTTGTTGGGTTAGTGTAAACTGAACCGAAGAATGATCCAAAACAATTTGCAATATCAACACTCGTTTTTGCAGTAATATTGTCGTATTTAACCTCATTTGGAATTCTAGAGTTCTTACGCAAAGAATTAACGTATTTCCAAAAATATTTTGGATTGGTAGTTATTGAATTTTCTACACGATGCAAATAGTTCTTGTAACACTTCCTAGATTCTCGTTTACATTTCGTACGCAGTTGAGAAAATGTCGAGTAGTCCAAAGAGGAATTTGTACACTTATACTTAAGGTGGGCCGATTTTTTTTGAGACACTAAGCGTTTGAGGTCATTAGTAAACCACACAGGATAATTTGAATTCTTAATAATTTTGACTGGAACAAAGAGACTGAAAGCGTAGTAAATAGCATTATAAAAAGCTTCCACTGTGTCATCAATGCTTAAATTGCTAGACAAAAGTAAAGCCCAATCCAAGCTGAAAAGATATGCATTCAATTCAGTTAGATTAGCTTTTTCAAAATCATACCTAATATATTGAGCGTTGAAGGAACTATTGTTATCAACTGGAATATAGGTTAAAATTGTAAGAAGAAGGGGTGGATGATATTTATCAGAGGTAATTATAGGGTCATCTATTAATTCAATTGTATAATTAGACGAATTATAAAATATTAAGTCAAGAATGTTACCAGCAGAGTTAGCAAAAGTATTAATTTGACAAATGTTTAAGAAGTCGAATGTATTGCTCAATAAGTAGGCAATTTGATTATAAGCTCGAGATGATTTTACCTTAGAAGAACATGAGGGACCACTTTCAGTATCCTTGCTCCATACGATAAAAGGTGTATTAAAATCGCCGGTACTACATAATGCAGCTGTTAGAAAAGAGATTGAAATTTCATTTATTGTATTACAAATATTGTTGTAAGTATCTAAATTTGAGTTTGGGGGAATGTAAAAAGTCCCTACGATATACAAAGTTGAATTATAATAGAATTTTACAAAGACATGCTCAATAGATGATTCGTTTGAAGGGACGAGAGAAGCCTTGAGTGTTGAATCACATGCGATGAGAACTCCCCCACCTCTTGAAAATTTACTTGTGGTAAGATTCCTATCTTGGCGGAATATATCGTAATTTGTGAAACCAAGTTCATAGGAATTAAAAGCTGAATTCAACCAGGTTTCGGTTAAAGAAAAATTTTTAAACTTTGTTGTTGATAATGATTGACGTAGAAAAATAAGTTTACTTCGTAAGCCTCTCACATTTTGGTAATATATAGATAGATCTGTACATGTGTGGTGAGAGGAGGGAGTGGGTAATTCTCTTTGTGAAACAGATTGGGAGGGTAAAGAGGGAGAATCACTGCCAACATTCACGATGTCAAAAGAGTTTGCGCACAACACTTCTATTTCTGCTGCAGGGCCGTCGACACTATACGGTGTACACCGGTGCGGTAAACGATCCGAATGTTTGTTTCTCCCTCCCTTTGTCGGAGTTCCATCTCTCTTTTCAATAGCGATAGTTCCTCCTGTTGAGATTTTGTCAGATCCCATGCAAGTCTCATTCATTGTATTTTACTTTAGTTCTAAAAAAAGTACAAAATTATTAAAGAACTGTGATTAAGAAATTGAAAATGTATTTATTTTTTTTTATATTTGGAACAGAATTTTCCACAGGAATTAAGAACTTCAAAAATTCAAACATTTTTAAATTAAACAACTTATAAAAGTATTGTTTATAAAACATTAAGTGTGACGATGTGAATTTTCATTCTGCTGGAAGTCTATTGAAAATTCTACATCGTTATGCCATCTGTCAGGAAAGCCCCAAGTTGATAGGTCCCAATTATCATGGTCAGTGAGGAAAAGCTAGTACCGCCAGCTGACCCGATAGTCGAGAAAAAGTAGGTCGCGCGACTAGCTTAATTAGAGAAAGTGGTAGATGGCGGGGCCAGTACCACTGTTGGAGAGCAAGGCGAAGAAGAAGACGGGCCACGTGGGAAATATGAGACGCTACAGGTGGGCCGTGTATTAGCCGCCATAATGGAAATTGTGTCTTGCCGCGCCGGTACATTTGTCCTTTGCCGCTAACAATTTTTCGTTTTTGACGTGGAATATTGGTGGAAGTGAGAAACTCATCGCGTGTAATTTTAGTGGAGCGTGAAGCTCACTATTGTGATTAATTAAATAAAGAGCAGTGACTAGTTGTGAAGTGTGGAGTATTATTATTTTCCCCGCTTGCCAGATTCCTTGCGTTTTGCCGCCACCTCGCTGCCAAGGAGCGCCAAGCCGAGGAGGAAAATCTTGAGTGTGAGAACGAGGAGTCGTCGTGGGTAAGTCGTTTGCCAGATTTAAACCAGTCGTGTCTCGCCGTTGGCTTTTCTGCTGCCAATTTTGTTTGGGCAGAATCTCCTCTGAGCGAGAGAGAAACTCGGAGGTCGAGAACGTTGAGTGTGCCGGTCGAGTAGAGAAAGTATATTAATTAATCTTTTAAAAATTAATTGGCGCCTTACGGCGAAATTTATATTTATTTACATTTCAATTTTTGTTGTTGTTGTAAGCGTCAGATTTTGCATTGACGTAAGCAGAAATTTTGAATAGAATTTCAATTTGTTCAAAAGAATACATCACAAAATTTGGCGCTCAACGTGGGGCCAAGCTCGAACCGAGACACGACTGTGAATGTATTATTGTAAATTGTATTGCCAGAATTCTGAAATTTTCGAGAGCCAGAGCCAGACAAAAATTTCGTTTTTTTTGTTACAAATAGTCGAAAACTTCAGAATTTTTATTGCCAGAACCGGCCAGAAAATTTCAAATTTGCTAAATTGCCAGATACAGCCAGAAAATTCGAAATTTTGAAAGTCCAGTGCGAGAGTGTTAGAAATTGTGTTGCCCTTGCTATCGCGTGTGTAATCGAAAAATGTTAGAGTGCCTTTGCCATTGAAATTTTGAATTTAGTTTGACTTGTGAAAATTTCCTGCCGTGGTTAAATTTTAATTGACAAAAATTAAAATTTTTTTTTTAAATTGCCGAAAGCCAGCCGTGAAAATCTCACATAAAAATTTTCTAACTAATTTGTGCCAAAAAACAAAAAAAAACTTTTTTTTAATTAAAATTCTTTTTGCTGTTCGAGCACATGTTAGAACGGAAATAAAAATTAAAAGTAGTCACGTGACTGTAAATAGTGCGCCGGTCGGTCAAGAGAAACGACGCGCCGGGCTATTTAAAATTTCAGCAGCCAAGAGAAAGTTCGCGCGCGCCAGGAAAAGCGGTTCAGTAGTAGTAACAGCGGCTACAGAGAGTGGGGAAGTCGAGCCACAAGCCAGCCAGAAAAGAAAAATTTTAAAAGGGGGGCCCCGTCGAGTGAGTACGTCCTTGCAATTGAAGCAGTACAGGGCCGTGTATACTAATTGCGCGACCCCCTTGAAATTTGCTAAAATTTTAACTTAGAAATTTTCGTTAAATTTTTTTTAAATGGCAAAGGCAATTTGCGATATGAAAGACTATAAGAGGCGCATGCGCGAATTAATTAAAATTCCCAACGTCAGCCAAGCATGGGAGGTAATTAATGCCATGCAAGTCGGCCAAGTAGTGACGAGCCTTCTGAGACACGAATTGTGTATCAGTGGCACTTCACAAGTGTTGCGAGAGAGGTTATTGAGGGCCGAGATGAGGTTGGCCCTACCGGAGGAGACGACGTGCCATTCGCGGAGAGGTACGACCTGGGGCAATCTGACAAGATTTTCTTGCTAGAAGCCTACCCCGAGCCAGAGAGTAGCCCGTTTCCGAACGTCACACGGAAAAGGGGCGGTAGGATTTCGTCCGCGGACGATGAGGAGTCAAGTAGTAGGGAAAGTAGGTCCAGTGATCGGGCTATTGCCGATCTAGTGCCGGAGGAGGGGGAAGCGACACCAAAACGAAACAACGTACAGCAGACGTAGTCCGACCCACGCTGTTTTGACCCCGCGATTCACACCCCCACCACCAGTCATGTCGACAGCCAGCATGACTACGACTTCCCCCAGCACCACCAGTGCTCACATGATGGTGACAACGAGCACGATCATGACAGCCCCCCACACCATACAGTCGGCAGCAATGGCACCGAATGCGCAAAACATGCGCGACGCAGTTGCGAGGTTGAGCCTGACCCCCGAGATTGAGCGTCTAGCGGGTTGTACCGAAAGGTTAGAGAGCCTTTACAGAGGGGGGGGATGAGATTGGCAACAGAGGCAGAGCCGGACAGCCGTGGGAAATGGGTTCAAGATTACCCATCACCAGGAGTCGCGGATCATTTTGCCCCACGGACCGGGGAAAATGGTCGAAAATCCACACACACCCAACGCGGGTGAGCGGGCGAGACCCACCCCAGCCCCCCCGAAATCCATCGAGCCGTAGTAGTATGAGTGAGGTGAATGTCACTCAAAATAGGGTGCCAGCGAACGGAGAGCCAGTCAGTGAGTTCAAGAGAAAGGAGAGCGCGAAAGAGGCCGTAGAGGGGAAGAAAAGTAAAGTTGGGCGGAAAATAGAATACAGTGGTAGTGAGGAGGGCCAGACGAGTTGTAGGTGTAGTTGTGGGAGTAGGAGCGACGACTTAAGTAGCGTGGAAAGTCGAAAACAAAGCGTAAAAAATCCGAAGCCACAGAAAGAAAAAAAGGAAAGCCGACGATCGATCTTAGATGATTCGACGAGTGAGTCTGAATCTGAGAGCGACCACAGCCAAGAAGCGAAGAGTACCTCGTAACAGTGGACGACGATGACGTCATTGACGAGCTAAGAGCCAGGACACAAGGAAAAGGAGAGAAAATTTCCCCCTACTTGACTAGTTTCCGACTGATCTTGGGCCACATAAAACGGCCAGTAAGCCAGAAACAACAAGTCAAACTGGCCTATAAAGGCCTGACACCCGCTTATCGCCGCCAATTAGAAAGACTCCATTTCGAGTCGTTGAGCCAGATGGAGAAGATCCTGAGAGATTACGAGAGAGCCAAGGACTTAGATGAACGATATGCCCCACCCCCACCAAAGGAAAGAATGCGTTTTCCGTTAGCGGCCGTGAAAGAGAAGAAAAGCGGCCAGAAACAGGTGAAGAACGAGAAGGTTGCAGCCATGGAAAAAGAGTCCGAGTCGAGTGAGAGCGACCACTCTGCAAAGACTGAAAAGCCAAGGAAAAAGAAGAAAAGGAGCAAGAAAGAGAAAAAAGAAAAGGAAAGGACAGAAGAAAAGAGCGTCGAGGCGATGAGTCCAGCAACGCCCAGCCAGAAACCAGCAATGGTACGGGGCCAAGTTGCCAGTGCTCCACCAGCCCAAGCCATGCAAATGCCCATGCATTTGGCTTATCCAATGGCGTATCCTGGGATGTTTCCAACGGGAATGAATCCAAATTACCCCAAGCCGAATGTTCCAAATGGACCGAAGCCGGGGCAAAATGGTACATCAACGCCAACGACGCCCAAGGAGTTTGTGGGGGCATGCTTTCACTGCCAGACGCCAGGACATCGAGCCAGAGATTGCCCTCAGAGAATATGCTTCACGTGTCGACAACAGGGACATCATTCGAATCAATGCCCCATGAAGCCAGCCCAAGCAGAGGCATGCCTGGTATGTAAAAGACCAGGATGCAACTTCTTAAGTTGTCCAAATTGTGACGCAGTGAGAGCCGCCTTGAGAAACGGTGTGTGGGGGGCGCAGCACAGCCCTGTACCCCCCTCAAACCTAAACAGGCAGTAAGAAATGCTGGTGAGCCATGCGACGTAGAGAGAGACGAGTGTAGTGAGCCGTGTGTTGTGGAGAGTAGGGCCGAGAGCGGTGAGCCGAGTAAAATAGAGAAGGAGAGCGAGCGCGTAGATAGATTCGCGCCCAGTTGTAGTTGGGTGAAGACGGAACGAGAGTTGCAATTAGAGAGAGAGAACAGCGTTGAGGAAAGTTTAGAGCCAGTCATAGGTAGGGACGACTTGACCGAAGAGAAAACGTTCAAGTTCATGTGGGAAAAGAGGAGAGGGCGGTCGAGTGAGGAGAACTCACTCCATCCGAGAGAGGTTGAGGGAAGGACAGGAGAGTGTGGGACAAAAGGTACGGATGTGATCCCGGTACCTATAGTCCAGGGGAGGGGAGAGGCTGTGAGAGTCACAGCTAACACGAACTTAAGTAATGAAGAAGACATCGACGGATCTAGGACGGAGAACAGATACTTCTTCGACATGTCCATTGGTGACCAACATTACGAAGCACTTTTCGATCCTGGTGCGATGATATCAGTGATCACCACCAGAGTCGCAGAGCCTTTCAAAAGCCGAATTCAGCCGTGTGGTACAGTTGTGAGAAGCGCAACCGGAGGTATCACTGAAGCAGCCGGAATCCTGGACCTTAACATAGTAGTCGACGGATATGCCCAACGTTTCGGAGTCAAAGTGATAAAGACGTTGACACAAGACATCATATTGGGCATCGATTTCTGCAAGGCCTGGGACATGGAAGTTAAGCTGAAAGAAGGACGGTGGAAAGTTTGTCAAGGTGAATGGCATGAGTTTGGGCCAAAGGCGAGAGAAGAGGACGAACAGCTGATATTTGCCGAGTGCGCCGGTATCTCTGCACTCAATGATCGACAAAAGGACATCATCCAAGCCCTAGTGAACAAATGGGTACTACCAGAGTCGGAGGAACACGGAATGACAGACCTGACGGAACATCACATACGTGTTACCGACGAAACGCCAGTACAACATGCCATTAGACGGATGTCACCAGCCATGTTGACTTGGGCCCAAGGTAATGCGGCCAAGTTATACAAACTAGGGATCATCGAGCCATCGGCCAGCCGTTGGAGAAGTGCGCCAGTGATTACGAGAAGAGGTGAAAATGACTTTAGACAGTGCAATGACTATCGAGACGTTAACAAAGTAACAATAAAAGATTGTTACCCATTGCCATCAATCGATTATATCTTGGACAAGCTCCGAAAAGCCAGATACCTATCAAAAGTTGACCTCAAGCTAGCATATCACCAGATCCCAATGGCCGAAGAAAGCAAGAAATACACTGCGTTTGCCATACCTGGGTCAGGATTGTGGCAGTTTCGCCGAATGCCGTTCGGACTCATGAACGCGCCGATGACGTTCCAACGAATGATCGACTCATTACTGGGACCAAAGGTGGAGCCGTATGTCTTCGGATACCTGGACGACATCATCGTAGTCACTGATACGTTTGAGGAACATGTTAAGTGGCTCGAAACGGTCCTGCGAAAACTGAACGAAGCAAAGCTGATTGTCAACCCAGAGAAGTGCGAGTTTGGATGCTCTGAGGTCACTTACCTCGGATACTTGTTGGACGGTGAGGGCCTGAGGCCAGATCCGAACAAAACAGAGCCGGTGAGAAATTATCAAGAGCCGAAGAACGTGAAACAGTTGAGACGTTTCTTGGGCATGGTGGTGTGGTATTCCCGTTTTATCCCAAACGACAGCGCACAGTGGGCTAGATGCCTATTAAAAACGGCAAAACTACAAATTTGATTATATCTAGCTGAAAACCCTTACTCAGGGGTTTTCGGGGTCGCTGATTACGAATCTGAACTCAGATTTCAAAAATTCAAAATGGCGGATCCAATATGGCGGAAGAAAACTTCAAAAACTCGTTGGATTTGCTTGGAACTTGTTACTCGGGGGTTTTCGGGATCGCTGATTACGAATTTGAACTTAGTTTTTAAAAATTCAAAATGGCGGATCCAATATGGCGGATACATTTTGATTATATTATAGGATTTTCATATAAATTGGTATTTAAGGGTTTTTAGGTTCGCTGATTACGAATTTGAAGTCAAAATTTCAAATGGCGGATTTAACTTTTTTATGTTCAATACAAATTTGATTTTCAGTTTTTTTAAAGTTAAAATAAGTGGGCTAACTTTAATCGAAAATGTTAGTAACAAATCCATTTTAAATAAAATTCATTATATATTTGAAAAATACGTTTATGTCATTAAAGTTTTTAACTGGAAATAAAAACAAAATTGAAGGTAACAATTTAAAATATAATTAATCATAATTCGTTCTCATCATCAGATGAACTATTTGAGTCTGATTCTCCAATTGAAGAGTCCATTTCCTTTAAAACCAAAATTATTCAGAGAAACCATCAGTACTGAGCAACATTTGTAACGCTTCAGGTGATAAAACTTTTTCCTTTTTTTCGGGATACTCCTTGCCCATGCTCGATATGTATGGATCTGAAGTTAAGAGAAGGCGATTGAAAATATCTTCCATGGTAGCTGTTCTAGAGTGTTTTCGAGCAAAACTTTCCCGGTATTTTTTAATGTCTTTGTTGCGGGCTTTCTTGCGCGTCTTCCGACATTTGTCCTACAGGTAGCGCGGACCACACAATGATCAAGGCACCGTCAATCAACACTTAGTGAATCGTGGTAGGCATACAATACCAAGGATACAGACTTACGAAAAATTTCAGCAGTTTGAAGACAAAATTCTTTGAACGCATTTACATTTACAGCAAATCCACTTGAAATAACCTGCAGTATTGTGTGGAATCTTTTCATAATATTTTCGTTTACACCTAAAATTTTTTGCTGAAACTGGAATGTTATCGAAAAATCTTCTAGCAGTATTCCCATCATTGCTGCTTCCAGATCCTTGTTTCGGTTTATCTATAATTAAATGTAATTCTTTCTTGAACGCGGCTTGAATACGACTTTTTTGTTCAGCCATGGCTGCCTTTTCGTCCATTTTTTCGAGCTTGCCACTTCTCAATACCTATTTTGTAGCCAATGTGCAAGAAGCATTCAAAACTTCGTATCTTCGCATGCAACGGTGATAACCCTAGATTGAGTCGAGTTACGTTCACATCTGCAGTCTTCATCAACTTTATATCGTTGAATTTCGATGATGTGTAATTGCATATGTAGCAACGCATAGCTGATTTTGTATCTGTCACAGAATTGCAAATTTTTCCGTCTATCATCGTAAAGCAAAGATCATATTTGACAGTAACTACTTTTCCATCAATTGTACTGGTTAAAGGGATGAGTGACTCGATCTGACGCTCAATGTGCTGTTGTTCTTGTACCGTTGTAATCACGGTTTCTTTCAGAAATTGAATCCTGATAGGACGACAATAACGCGAAGATGAAGGCCTGGGATTTTTCCAAATAATTATTTCTTTGTTAGAATTATCAGACCCTAAAATTTGCAATGGAACCAAAGATGTTAAAAACATACTTCCATCGGAACAGTCCTCATTCGTGAATTTTTGTTAATATTCGCTGTGCCCGGAACTTCCATCACAGCCCCACTTACATATTAATTTTAAATTTGTCACACTTCCGAGGGCAAAGAATTAATCACCTCTTCCTGTACTTTCAGAATTCTGTCGCAAGTATGATCTAATAAAAGACTGTAATTTTACTTCGGCTAAAGTCTCATTTTACCGTTATATCTGAAGGATAACAACGCTTTTTGGCAGCAGAAAGTTTTTTCATACGATGGATAAGCATTAAATTTTTTCTTTTTTAAAGAAATTCTGAGGTCTTTATATTGCTGTTTCGTTAGTTTTGCATCTACGAAGTGTACCAGTGCATCATCACCAGACATTTCCGTAGGTGGTGGTTCTAAAGACGATTTATATGCAGCTCTGTACTTTAAAGCGCTCTTGAGGGAGATTTTGTTGTTACATCGTTAATAATATTGGCAGCATCGGTTTTTCCTGTTGAAATAAGCTTTATTTTGGTCGCTAAAACCAATTCGTCAATGGAATGAGCATCACTAATCGCTGATGCCCTTCTTTTTCTTGTACGTTCACTCGAATCGTCGAAAATTTGATTTTCGAGGTCGACCCACATCTTCTTGTTTCAGTTAGAACTGGCTTTTCAGAACTTTTTGTGTTTTTCAGCAAAAGTCACTACAATTCTAGAAATAAAAAGAAAATGTTAAATTGGTTAGTTTTAATAATTTTCTTTTAATAATTCTATCCTTTTCTTTAAAATTTTGACATTAATTACTAAAATAGTTGTCGATGTTTGCAACCAATTTTCATTTTTTCTTAGAAATACATCTGTTTTACGATAGGCTTCTTCCCATTTACTTTTAAATTTTACAAATTAATTTTTTTCAATTTATTTTTGTAATCACTGTCAATTGAAAAAGGTTCGGTTAATGTTGTAGCGATTTTCTCCTCTAAAACGTTAAGTTGTGCGTCTAAACTTAATGGAAATTCTGGCAAACAATATTAAAAATATCGTGATAAGTACACGTGTAATCCATAGCTTATGAACCTGGAATAACAATAAAAAAATAACTACAAACAGAAAAAAATTATTTATTAAGTTAAAAACAAATATTGTGTATAAGTAAACATATGAAAGTAGTTTTATAGTTAATTTATTTAATTTTTAAATCATTTATGTCGAATATTTTCACTAAACATTATTCATAATAAAAAATCATTTTTAACAAAATTTAAATTATTAACCTAAAACAAGTCAGCAATTGAGCGAAACATAAAATAAGAAGCTAGAGGCCAAAAGTTGATTACTTTCTATTTTCCGAGAAAGATAATTCATTAAATTTCAAAATAATCACTGATACATTAAGAAAAAAATTGTTAATAAAGAATTATATTAATTTTAGAATATTTCTACTTAACCAACAAGAATTAAAATTTTAGTTTTTTTTTTAACTAAAGAAATGCCCAAAATTATAAAATACATTATTTAAAATTTACTTTAATTAATAATGATACTCCTAAGTCCAAAAAAATATTCTGATACAAATAATTCAATATATATTTTTTCTATTTTGAAATTAACTTTGGTTATATGTCAAATTGCATTTATTTAAATTTTTCGAAATAGTAAAAAATGGACTTATACACTTTTGGCCGCTTACTCCTCAAATGTGGCATGCAATTTTTTAATCCCAAAATCAGGTCCGCAAAATTCCGCAGAAAGTCTCAATCGATTTTGAATCTTTATAATATTCATAATATTATGCAATCAATAAAAGTCTGGGATCTCCCGCGATAACAACTATTTTTATACTTTTTGTAGATTGTGAACTTCCCATGTTTACTTTAAACACATATTTTTAACTTTCTTATTAATATACAATAGAAACAATTTTTAATTGATATTCTATACAAAAATAATCTACATACCTTACAGATTATTTTTCATTAAGCAGTTTTTATTTTTTTTGAACTCTGTGCAAAAATGTTTAATAAAAACCAATTCAATATTTTGTTGTGAAAAATCGTTACACTTGTCATTTAAAACAGGTTAAGTTCAGACGCGTCGTTTGTTAAATACAGCAAATATTATAAACCAATTTTTGCAGAAATCAGTGGAGTAATGCCTACTTTATAATATTCCATAGATAAAAATAAAAAACTTAAAATTTCATTTTTTGAGTTTTGCCGAATTTTTAAGCAATTCAGCCCACTGTGCAGCGAGATCAAAATACCATTGTTGAAGTTGTTACACAAAGGCCGAACATGGGAGTGGGGGGACGAGCAACAAGAAGCTTTCGAACAGCTGAAACAGAAGCTGACATCGGCGCCAGTCTTAGCCCGACCCGACTTTACCAAGAAGTTCACTATCCAATGTGACGCCAGCAACTATGCCATTGGGGCCGTATTGACGCAAGAGTTTGAAGACGGAGAGCACCCAATAGTCTATATCAGCCGTGTGTTGACCGAGGCCGAGAGAAACTACAGCGTGACAGAAAAGGAGTGTCTGTTACTATTGTGGTCGATCAAAAAGTTCAAGCCGTACATTGAAGGGTACAAGTTTCATGTGATTACAGATCACAGTGCCCTAAAATGGCTCAGGAATTTGAAAGATCCGACCGGTCGTTTAGCCAGATGGGCCCTGGAAATGCAGCAGTGGGACTTTGACATAGTTCACAGACGAGGTGCACAACATCATGTCCCCGATGCATTGTCCAGACTACAAGAAGAAGAGTCGATGGCCGCGTTTGAATCCATTGAGGACCAATGGTACCTCAAACGCCGTGAGTTAGTGAGCCAACACCCGCAGCGATTCCCTGGATGGATTGTAGAGAATGAAAACCTCTACCGACATAGAAGTGACCCACTTTTATTTCCAATAACAGGAGACGAGGACGGTTGGAAATTAGTAGTGCCAGAGGAATACCGAGCAAGAGTAATGGAAGACGGGCACGCCCAAGCATCAGCCAGACATCTGGGTATTGAGAAGACTTACGACAAGATAGCACGAGATTACTATTGGCCAGGCATATGGAATGATGTGCACAACTACGTGACACATTGTATCCAGTGCCAATTGCACAAGGTGTCTCAAGCCGGACCAGTCGGACTAATGGGCCAAAGAATTGTTGAGAGGCCGTGGGCCGTAGTAGCCGCAGACACGATGGAGTTCCCACCGAGTAAGAAAAACTTCAAGTATTTGGTAGTGTTCCAGGACTTGTTCTCGAGGTGGATCGAAGTGAAGCTCTTGAAGTCAGCAGATGGAAAGTCGGTAGCCAGAGCATTCGAAGAGTTGGTCCTATTCAGATGGGAAACACCGGAGTACTTGCTCACCGATAATGGTAAGGAGTTTGACAACAAATTTCTCAAGTCAACACTTGAAGAATACGGAGTCAAACATATCACGACGCCACCTTACCATCCGCAAGCCAACCCAGTAGAAAGGAGAAATAGAACGCTGAAAACAATGATTTCGACCTTTATTGGCGCCGATCACAGACACTGGGATCTTCATGTTCACGAGTTCCGTCATGCTGTGAATACAGCAACACAGGCGGCCACGAAGACGTCTCCTGCGTTCCTGAATTACGGAAGACACCCTAAGCCGGTGAAGAGCCTGCGGAGAGAAGTCGAGAGTAAAAGACAAGTCGTGAAGATAAAGCCGGAAGATTGGGTCGAGAGAGTGAAGATACTAGACGCGTTGAGAGACATGGTAGCCAGAAATATTGACAAAGAACGAACCAGACAAGCAAAGTATTATCACAAGGGTAGGAGAGAAGTAACTTTTAACGTAGGTGATTTAGTATTACGAAAAAGCCACAAGTTGTCCAGCGGGGCACAAAAGTTCGCGACGAAACTATCACCGAAATACGAAGGTCCTTTTGAGATCGTCGAGGTACGGTCGCCAACCGTATTCATTCTACGTGACGAACAAAGCAAGCGAGTCCCTAAAGTCCATATTACTGACTTGAAACCATACTTACCTGTTTCAAACCACTAAAATGTCATGTCCATGTTTTGAGTAAAGAAATTCTTTCAGAACGAGTTGGGAGCCAGGGCCAGAGAGAGAAGTCGAGGAAACGGAAGAGAGAGACAATGTCAAGGCCACGGAACACCCGTAGACAGAGGTCTTCGAGCCGTCACCGAGTGTCCTCCGAGTTTGTGGGGGCAGAGTGGGAAGCATCCCCATCCCCTCCACGTATGAATCGCCAAGGAAGAGGCCAGAGTGGTCACCGACCACGAACAGGAGTTCCATCACGGGGACGTCCAAACGAGGGGGCCGTCTTACTTATCTTTCCCTATCACGGAGCAGTTACCGGGGGAAACGCTTGAGGCCAGGAGAGAAAACGCCGAAAGGAGGAGAGAGACACGTCAAACCGTGGAGGAAACGGAGGGGGCAGTCGGAGGACAGAGAGAGTTCGTGACGAAGCCAGAGGATTGGGGAGAGATAAGTGCGTTAGAGGAGAGAGGAACGAGGGAGAAAAGGAAGGTAGTCCGACCAGATGGAGCCGAGGTGGTCACCCCTTACCGATGGCCGGCGGAACAGGGCCCTGAAAAGAGCACCGAGGCGTACGAGAGTAGGCTAGCGGAGTACGAACTGGAGATGTTCTTAAACTCTAAGCAGCCATTGACTACGGTGGCATTGGAGAGAGCCAGAGCCCAGCAGAGGAAGGCCCTCCAAGCGCGGCGTGAGAGGCAATGGACAGCTGACGACGTCGAGAGCCAACCACCCATGCCACGAGCGGTAAGGTCGAAGAGCCCTCAACCGGGACCACCGACCGAGCCAAGACGAGAGTTGGGAGCTAGGCCTAAAGAGAAGGCTGGGCCCCAAGTCAGGACCATGGAGGAGGGCCAGAGCACGGAGCAGAGGGTACGGAGAGGTGGGGGACCACCACTCAAGCAGAAGATGAGGGGGATAGTGTTCGGGGGACTGGATCTTATTCCGACGGAGAGGTCGTTGGACCCACCGCCCTACAGTTGTTTCAACTGTTGGCGAGGGGGGTACAATGCCGAAGAGTGTCGCCAACCAAAACGGCACCAGTACTGCTGGAACTGTGGTCGCCGCTTTACCAGCGTGGAGCGATGCCCTCGATGTGCCCGAGCGTACGCCCGGTATATGGGGCGAACGTATGACGAAGAACCCCAACTAGAAGAACGGCCAGTGAGAGAGGGAGGCGAAGGAAACGGTAGGGAGGAAGAGCTGGTGTATGTAGAGCCACCGAGACCAAGCAGTGGTCAGGTGGTTGAACCGGACGCCCATGAACCGAAAGCAGTAGCTGAGAAAAAGGAAGAAGTGGGAGAGCAGGAGGACCTAGCTCAAAGTATTCTGTCGTTAACCAAGGCATTAGCGGGGTTACCAGCCGAAACACTGGACCTAGCAATCCGCCAACTACTTAGAGAAAGGGAGAGCAAAATAGAAAAGGAAGCCCGGAAGTGAGCCAGGGAGAAGAAGAGGGGGCCAGAGAGGGTTGGGAGAGCCAGAGAGAATTAGGGAGGCCAGAGAGAGAGTTTGGGAGAGCCAGAGAGAGATCTACATGAGACAGAGAGGAAGGGAGAGCCAAGAGCAGTAGCCAGAGTAGTCATGAGTATGACGGTCCTATATAAAATAGTTCCGGTCATGGGGAGGGGATTGTGACGATGTGAATTTTCATTCTGCTGGAAGTCTATTGAAAATTCTACATCGTTATGCCATCTGTTAGGAAAGCCCCAAGTTGATAGGTCCCAATTATCATGGTCAGTGAGGAAAAGCTAGTACCGCCAGCTGACCCGATAGTCGAGAAAAAGTAGGTCGCGCGACTAGCTTAATTAGAGAAAGTGGTAGATGGCGGGGCCAGTACCACTGTTGGAGAGCAAGGCGAAGAAGAAGACGGGCCACGTGGGAAATATGAGACGCTACAGGTGGGCCGTGTATTAGCTGCCATAATGGAAATTGTGTCTTGCCGCACCGGTACATTTGTCCTTTGCCGCTAACAATTTTTCGTTTTTGACGTGGAGTATTGGTGGAAGTGAGAAACTCATCGCGTGTAATTTTAGTGGAGCGTGAAGCTCACTATTGTGATTAATTAAATAAAGAGCAGTGACTAGTTGTGAAGTGTGGAGTATTATTATTTTCCCCGCTTGCCAGATTCCTTGCGTTTTGCCGCTACCTCGCTGCCAAGGAGCGCCAAGCCGAGGAGGAAAATCTTGAGTGTGAGAACGAGGAGTCGTCGTGGGTAAGTCGTTTGCCAGATTTAAACCAGTCGTGTCTCGCCGTTGGCTTTTCTGCTGCCAATTTTGTTTGGGCAGAATCTCCTCTGAGCGAGAGAGAAACTCGGAGGTCGAGAACGTTGAGTGTGCCGGTCGAGTAGAGAAAGTATATTAATTAATCTTTTAAAAATTAATTGGCGCCTTACGGCGAAATTTATATTTATTTACATTTCAATTTTTGTTGTTGTTGTAAGCGTCAGATTTTGCATTGACGTAAGCAGAAATTTTGAATAGAATTTCAATTTGTTCAAAAGAATACGTCACATAAGATATCGATTGTTCCGAGTTCTATGAATATAATTAAATATTTTTCAACAAATTCCATTGACATTGAACCAAAAATAATAGAAATTCTGCGATGATTTTTATTATTTATGAAAATAATTGAAAACCAACATAGGATCAGTGTAGGTAAATAGAATTTAGGGGTAAATCGAAACAGTAGTTATTTTAGTTAAATAAAAAATTTTAAAAATAATTACGGCCTAAAACCTCGAATCTTAGATCACCCACAGGAGGTTCGAAGTATTTTCCAATCCTCTGTTTGTCAATTAGCTGCAGTATATACAAAAATATTTCCTATTGCATGAAAAATTGAAAATCAAAGAAGACACCCTTTCACTTTTTGTGAAAGTCATCTGCCCCGTGACACACACCATATTTTTTACCACAAAGGTAGGAATTTTAGACTGAGAAAAATAAATTAGTAATTATGGAATAAAGCTGTTTAAAAAGGTTCGTAGATACTTTATCAACAGAGTAGTGAACCGATATACATAACCTATATACTACAACAAATCTTTGTACGCAAGGCGCTGTAGTCGCAACGTTAAAGAAATGAATTACCTCTTCAAATCGCTCGTCGGTCGGTAAAGAAAACACTTATTTTTTCGTTTCGCCTGTCCGCCACTATATTTGCTGCCTAGGGAGCATTTACTCCCGCTATTGTAGACCAATCAGAAAACACAGCTTTCTGCCTCGCCTCGCATGCATGAAAATTGAAAAGTAGCAAAATTCATGCCTGCGTGGTAAAAAAATTTTTTTAATCTCTTATTAATCCTACAACAAAATACAACTTCGATTTTTTTCATTTTGCAGACTTTAATTAAAAATAGGAGACTGTTTCTTTTTTTTACCCCTAAAAACTGGAAATTCGGAGTAAATAGAAACAAAATAATTTCAACAATATTTCTTATAATAGAAAGAGAAAAAATTGTTTCTATCAAACTACAACATTATTTCGGATTTATAATCAGCGACCTTAAAAACCTTCAAATAGTCATTTTCATTAGCTTAGCCTTATTTAATTTTTGATTTTGTAATTTTGTTGTAAATCTTGCCATGAACATTATTTTTTTATTATTGTTAGAATTAAAAAATTGTTAATTCTTTATTGCACTATAAATTTTGTTCACAAAGTATAGAATAAAGGGGATAGCGGAGTAAGCATACAAAATTTGCCCCTTCTCAAAAAAATTTGAAATTTTTGATACATGTTGGCAGCATTAAGATAAAATTTTCCACTAAATATTTTTTCAAAAAATTGATTTTTATAAGAGTTATGGAGGGGGAAAGAAAAAACAAAAACTTGTTTTTTCTCGATTATTTTTTAATTTGCTTGAAATTTAGTAATTATGTGTTTCTGGCGCCACACATTACGCATGAAATTGAAAAATTTATCGCATTTGCTTGAAACAAATGATGCACTACCTATGATTTTAATTTTTTTACTATGTGGTACCCGATTAAAAAGGGTTAAACTTACGTAATGCATTATTATTTATTAGTCTGAATTATTTTATGACTAACATGATTTTTTATGTAATTCTTTGTATCTTTTAACATTTCGTTACTTGAAATTGATTTTTTCTTAAATTTTGAAAGAAATAATCAACTGCTTCTATTTACCCCTAAATTTTAGCAAAGTTAAAAAATTTAGTAGTAAGTAGAAACAGTTTATTATTGCGATTTGGGAAATATTTGATTAAAATCGTAGATATTGAAAATCATTAAAATTAGAAAAATTTCTAAAAAGAGAAAAGAAGAATTTTGTTATTTATAAAGATAATTGGGATTTTTTTCAAAATTTAAACATAGCTGAATTTAATAAGAAGAATTGTTTTTTTAAAGAATTTTTGAAATTATTTTTAAATTCTACAAAATTAAAGTTTTTTAGTATTTTCAACAAAAATTTTAATTAGAAATTTACAAATTTTATTATTTTTAAAATTGCTAATTTCATTTAAAAAAGGTAGGAAGATGTTTGCCGCGCGTTCTAGCGCGCGATTTGTTGCTAGTTCTATTATTTATTTGTTTATTAAAAATTCTTAATTAATTAGGGTCCCTAAGGTGTTTACTTATCTTTTGAACGACTGTAAATAAAATTTAGGCGATTTTTGAAAAACAGATGAAATTTCGACTTTTAAAAAAGTGTCCCCCAAACCGTTTCTAACGATACTTTATTATTCAGCGCTTGTTAGCAAGCTCGTGGTAAAATCTTACCCCAGATCAAGACACTTTTTTTATTTTGTGTGGCTGTGATATTCATTCGTGCGTTTTGGGGATGCTAATTACGAATCTGTTTTCAGCATAATATTCTGCCAATCCTCCACGTCCATTAGCCGACAAAAAAATGTTATTGACGTTGCCCAGCGCTTACCACAAAAAGGTCGATGTGCAAAAGAGACAATTTTTTTTATTTAAATATTAATTAAAATATTAATTTAAAAAAATTGTTTTCTTAAACAGGGTGTTTTTTTATATAAAATTGTAAAATTTTTTTAAAAATAATTATAAGCAAATTTCAGCTTTATAATCTGAAAGAAAGATAAATTTCACGTCAGAACACAACTAGCGTCGTTGTCCTCGCTCGGAAGAGATTTTACTTGTTTATTTCCACTTATATAAACTTATTAAATAGCATCTCCATTGATAATATATATATATTTTAAAATTTTTAATTTATAGGGGAGAGGGCTCTAAGGTGGTCACCCATCTTTTGAACGACTGTAGATTTCAAATGGAATTATATATAAAGGTCAATAATACGGCGTTTGAAACTTTATCTTATTACCTAACTTTCTATAATAAATTTTTTTTCATTTCATTAATAAAAAAAAAGTTATGGCACTTTTTAAAAAAAGTTGAAAATTCGACTTTTAAAAAAGTGGCCCCAAAGTGGTCACTATTCAACAATTCACTAAAAAAGTTTTAAAAAAATGTAAAAAACGTATTATTAATTTGTTTATTTAATAGTAATTGTTTTTCAGGATTACAGAAACATATAACATATTTTTTTTTGCACTTTGTCCTTTCGTCAAAAATGATACTTTTTGTGTATGTATTAGACAGGTAAAATTTTGAAAATAATTCTTTTTCATTATTATTTATCATAAAACTTAAAAATTGATAAAATTCACATTCACAGCGATAAATGTTGATAAATATAGCGAATAAACACATTTTCATAAAAAATCAAAAGTGACCACCTTGGGGCCAAAAAAGTGTCCACCTTAGGGCTAAGACACAATTTTTTAAACGTTAATGAAAATTTTTTTAAAAGCACAATATTAATTATATTCATTTGGAATATTATTGTACGATATATAAAGATAATTGTAACGATTTTTACTAATGTAAAATAGTTAATTTCGATGATTTTAGCATCCTGAGAAAAAAATTTTTCGATCATTTAAAATCAGAAATTTTACGACGTTCACGTTACAAAGAGACTCATACGACTATTTACCTCAAAACTATACTAAAATATTTGTCTTCTCAAATAATAACAATAACAAAAAACATTCGAAGATACTAACTAATATACAAACATTTTCTTAGGGTGAGCACCTTAGGGCCCTGACCACCTTGGGGCCCTCTCCCCTATATATATATATATATATGTGTGTTGTATTTATGTGTGAATATACATGTGTATGTAAACAATAATTTTTTTTTTCATTTTCTTTTTTAAAATTATTTATGTTTGTTTTGAAATATTTGTTATTCGACATTTATATTTGTTCATAAATTAAGATTGAATTATTTTAAATATTGATATTTTATTTTTACCAACTTGTAATTATTTTTAAAGTATTAATTTTCTAATTTTAAAATACAAATATTTCTACTTACATATATATATATCGACGCCTCCCGTTCATATAATGCTTATTGAAAAACGAATGCAAAATGATTCTTATTCACTTTTTGGTGCAAGACAATGCTTATTCGATTTTCCGTGCAATAAAATGCTTATTCAAAATTGAATGCAAAACAATTGCCACTGACACAATAATAAATGTAACCCTAAATCTTCCTATTATATTAACTTGCAATTAAATATCTGAGAATTTCAGTACGTGTCTATTGTTATAAGAAACTTTAAACACGAATCCTATTACACGTATTAAAAAATATTTTTTAAGCAATTGCAATTATAAATTATACTGAATTGAAAATTTTATAAAATTAATAGAATATGCTAATTTCAGAATGTACATTTTCGCATAGAATTTTGAATAAGCATTTTATTGCACGGAAAATCGAATAAGCATTGTCTTGCACCAAAAAGTGAATAAGAATCATCTTGCATTCGCTTTTCAATAAGCATTATATGAACGGGAGGCGTCGATATATATATATATATATATATATATATATATATATATATATATATGAGCCGCCGGATAGTATAACCATGCATAAAATTTTGATGGACATTTTAGTTGGCCTTTGTCACGCACAAATAAACTTAGAAAATTAAAAAAAAAATTTAATTACATTATTTTAAGTTTCTGTAAGACAGAAATTCAAGAAAAAAGTTTTTTTTAATTGTATTTGTGTGGGGTGGTAGCGATTCTACGCAAATAAACCCTACAAAATAAAATTCTACACAATTAACTCTACACTAGGAAATTGTACACACTACATTTAATAAATTTGATTAATTCTACGCAAATAAATTCTACAGAAAAAGTCCTACACATTAGAATTAAATAGAACAAAATATATCATTAAAATCTTTTAATTCTACACGATTAAATACTACATCAGAAAATTTGACACAGTTTATTTTACTTAAAATAAAATTCTAATAATAATTTTTTTATTTTAATTTATAATTCTACGCAGTTAAATTGTACACCAGAAAACTCTACATATTTGAAAAATATTGATTAAATTAAGTTTTAAAAGATTCTAAATAAATAAATTCTACAAATAAATACTCTACACAATAATAATACTAAATAAAATGTAACTTTAAATAAAATTTATTTAATTTTGCACTGTTAAATACTACATTAAAAAATTCTACACAATGTATTTTTAAACGAAGAAAAATATGAATTATTTTTTCAATTTAATTGATATAGAATTTAAGTGTGTAGAATTAAACAAATTAGATTAAAAATTTTATATTTATTTTATTTTAATGTGTAGAGTTTTTTTTGAAAAATATATTTGACTAGAGTATTAAAATTTCTTTAAAAAATTATTTCATTGTGTAAAGTTTTTTGGTTTTCAATTTAACTGTGCAGAATATTAAAAATTTAATTTAAAAAATAATTGTTATTTTTTCGTTATATTGCGTAGAATTTTTTTATGTAGTATTTAACCGTGCAAAATTAAATAAATTTTATTTAAAGTTACATTTTATTTAGTTCTAATGTGTAGAGTATTTATTTGCAGAATTTCTTTATTTAGAATTTTTTTAAACTTAATTTAATCATATTTTTCCAATGTGTAGAGTTTTCTGGGGTCCAATTTAAGTGTGGAGAATTAAAAATTAAATTGAAAAAATAATTCATATTTTTCTTCGTTTAAAAATACATTGTGTAGAATTTTTTAATGTAGTATTTAACAGTGCAAAATTAAATAAATTTTATTTAAAGTTACATTTTATTTAGTATTATTATTGTGCAGAGTATTTATTTGTAGAATTTATTTATTTAGAATCTTTTAAAACTTAATTTAATCAATATTTTTCAAATGTGTAGAGTTTTCTGGTGTACAATTTAACTGCGTAGAATTATAAATTAAAATAAAAAAATTATTATTAGAATTTTATTTTAATTAAAATATACTGTATCAAATTTTCTGATGTAGTATTTAATCGTGTAGAATTAAAAGATTTTAATGATATATTTTGTTCTATTTAATTCTAATGTGTAGGACTTTTTTCTGTATAATTTATTTGCGTAGAATTAATCAAATTTATTAAATGTAGTGTGTACAATTTCCTGGTGTAGAGTTAATTGTGTAGAATTTTATTTTGTAGGGTTTATTTGCGTAGAATCGCTACCACCCCACAATTTTCCAGGGTAAATACGCTCACCCCTCGAGGTAAACCCGATCACTTGATTTTTTTAAAAAAAGGTTATCCCGACAGTTTCATTTTGTATATATTAAATTTCTCCTTATTTCCGTCTTCAGTATGATTTATTAATGATAAATTATGGATTCTATAAACAATAAATATTGGTTTATTAAATAATAAGTATAGGTTTTATGATTTGCAACTGTGAATTTAAATAATATTTTATTTAGAAAAAATTAAAATGTAAATACAATTTTGGATGTAATAAGTTATAGATTTTATTATTGATAAAAAATAACAAATGAAATTCAAAATTTTAAAATAAACAATGATAAAACGTGAACTGAACGAAGACAACAAACTTAGAATTATGTCTTTTTTAGCCGAAAAAGACAGCGACAAATTTTGATTATTTGTTTCGTTGTTTGTTATAACCAGGGCCGCCAAGCCGCAATGTGTTGTATAGAAACGTTGAGTTTCGGAACCGGTCTACCGTCGCGCTACTGTCACACCTCTATACACACAAAGCTTATGTACGTGTTGATGACGCATCATATTGCTGTGACGTGTCATTCATTTTTGAAATGCTTCTATTATTTTCATAGATCAATTTAAATTCTAAAAACTATTTTTACAATATTTATTACTATAATTTTTATTATATTTTGCTATTTCTTTTATCCATAATAAGTAATTTTATATTTATCAGAAATATAATACTTTAATGTTCAAAATTTGGTACAAGATTAAACATTTTATTTATTTCTATAAGGTCAATAAATGATTAAAAAAATATTAACTACAGAATAAATATTTAATCATTTTTAAAATCATTAATAACAGTTTTAAACATTAATCTTAAACTTAAAAATTCTTAAAATGTAGAAAATATTGTATAAAAAATTATATAAATTTTAATCTAATGTTTTCGCCTAAATGATAAAAATAAATTATTTTACTTTTTTCTTTTATAACGCATGCTTGCTTTATATACAATAAGTTGTAGATCATCAGCTTCATTCATTAATTCATTAATTAATTAACCGTAACCTTTAATTAATTTTAATAAATGAGAATAGTATGAACGAAGCATCCTGCATGACACGTCACAGCAGTATAATACGTCATCAACACGTACATAAGCTTTGTGTGGATAGAGGTGCGACAGTAGCGCGACGGTAGACCGGTTCCGAAACTCAACGTTTCTATAGAATACATTGTGGCTTGGCGACCCTGGTTATAACCGTCATGACCTAATAATGACTGATATAGACATGATTCCGCTCAAGGCCAACGCAGAATAGAATCTTTAACCGGAACCGCAATCGTAAGCGTAACCGAAAAAATGAGTTGATAATTTTAATAAATATTTTTAATATTAAAAATTTTAAGATCGCCAAAAAAACGCAAATACTGTTAATACTGACTCGGCTTCCTACATAAATTTAATAAGTGAGCGGCTTTACCTCGAATCTGTTTCTCACATTTTAGAATAAATTTAAATAAATCTTTTTGAAATCAAACAAAATTACATATATTTTTCGAAAAAGGACATCCAATAGCATCAAAAAAAATTTGTCGAATAAATTAAGTCTCAAAACTAATAATCGAAAAACTTAAAAATCCGAAGATCATTTTTTCTTTTTTGCACTTCTAAAAACAATTGACCGTCCCTGATTCTATGACGAATTCATGAAACTAAACGAAAGTTCGTTAACATTAGTTGTATGTTAAGTACTATTCACAGTACAAATATCTCCATCTTAGGTTGAGTTTATAGCGTCAAATCGCTAGTGAGCAGAGTTGGGAACGTAAACTACCTAAGGTAATCTAAGTAGTTGTTTACATGTAGATTACTTGGTAATTTACGTCAAGAGTTTTCTACGTAATTTACTTTAATGTATTTTGTCACGTGATATAACCTGAAAAGCAAACTTTTCAAGAGATTATGTTATGTTTTTTTATTCTTTTAATGGCCGCAATCTTGAAAATGTAAATTACATGGGTTTTCTACGTTGTCTACGTAAATTACTTATCCTACGTAATCTACATCAGAAACCAAAAATGACGCGTCATTTTCCAACCCTGCTAGTGAGTGGGTTTACCCTTTGCGCGGGTTTACCCCAGTCTCCCCTATCAGAGCAATTATTACTACTTTGTACAGATTTTTAATTTTTACTCGAAAAAGTAAACGCTATGAAACAAAATTTCAGTTACACGCAAATATCCTTTTCCCATATATAAACGTAACATTACAGTAATATTATAGTCAGATTAAATATCTGTCTAAGGGTAATATTATCTACCTATATTAATAATATCAGACTTTTGTCTGTACATTGGACGAAATTAATTTTTTCTAGCATAATTTATTTATTTGAGCAACGGAGATTCCAAAAATGGTAATAGAAAATTTCCTGTCTGTACACGGAAAAAATTTATTCAGGAAACATTCCTGAATTAGTTCAAGAACGGTGGATATGAGAAAAAGTCTTTAAGATTTACGGATTAACTAGTTTTAAAATATCATATACACATTTCAAGAAAGAATAATTAAATTTCTGTGAAAATTCGTTAATAATTCAAGAGAAACTCTAAAGTAATTGATTGAATATTTCCAATACTGTAAGCAGTAGAAACTATAAGATAAATCTAAGAATCTATTGTCATGTTCAGTGAAACTATACGAACCGTACGGCAACAATTCTTGTTGAGTTCGGGAAAATTTCTGGGTGAATTCAAGAAAAAAAAATTCAGAGATATGAAGAGAAATACAGTATTATTTTCACATACACCAACCAACATACATTCAAACAAGATACACTGCAAATATAACACATCTAAATATACATATAAACACAAACTATACTTATAAGTATAACCTAAACTAGTAACATACATATACGCTCGCAACTACAACGTTTATCGAAATATCGCACGCACGCGCTACACGAAGATCGCTGTGAACGAGTGGTTTAGAATTTTCTTATATACTAACGTATAGGATATTTCGCCACTTTTGGATTGCTTTATTTTGTTAATAACAAGAGAAATTGTAAAAATAATTTGTTTCTAAAAAGATGGAAAAATTTTAAAATAACAAGGTCAGTTTTTAAATAAGGTTTTCACACGAAATATTTAGAATTGAAAATTATAGGTACTAAAAATATAGATAATCGATATCAATTATAAGTTAAACTTGTTGAATACATTCTGCCGTTCTGCGCAAAGTAACCGTTGCGCACTCCAATTTTCTTTTAGAGTTTGGGAATTTTTCAGGCACAACAAGCAGTGATTGTTACTTTTTGGTAATACTAGAAATCTTGTTCAAAATAATGTGATTTTCTCGAAAAATCTAGAACCGTTATTAATTTTTTCAAACTCTGTCTTGAACTTACCATTAGTATATCCTATTTCTATTATACTGTATCTAATTTAAATCTTTTCTTTTAAGGTCAAGAATAATTCTAGAATGTTTTCAACTATTTCACTTAAAGTTAAAGTATAATTGTCAACTTTTTCTCATATCCACCGTTCTTGAACTAATTCAGAAATATTTCCTGAATAAATTTTTTCCGTGTATTGAAAACGTCTTGACCAATTAAAATAAAATTTGTCAATCTTTTAGGTATTGGTCTAACTTAAAATATTAGCTATATTTGATGAAAAAATATTAAGCTGAACAAAAGTTATGATTTTTTCAATAAATTAAAAAAAAATTTTAATTTTTTTAGATTGACATAAATTTTTAAATTTAGTAATAAATTAAATGATTTTAAAGATACATAATAATAAATTAAATTAAAAAATAATAGGTACTAATATGAAAAAAATTATCTATTTTCCAAAAAAAAGGAATTTTTTTTTAATTTTGACAGATTGCAGTAAATTAATCAGTTAAGACTTTTGTAACATAAAGATTTAAATAATAAATTTACAGTTTTTTAACATATTAATTAGAACGGGAGATATTAAAATTTTTCATAAAATTTTAAAAATGGAAAATTTCCAAATTTTATATTCTTGAATGTATAACTTTTAAACTTTCTGTAATTAAATATTACATGTTATTTAGTCATATTTTAGCATAATTTTAAAATAAATACTGTCCTATAACTATATCTATAAGATAGAAGTAAGTATAAAAATGTTTTTAATATCAAAAAATTGAAATATTATAATTGACAGACCAATTACTATCAAGCTTAATTCAGTAGTATTTTTGGGGTCTCTGATAAACTTTTGACGTCAAAATAATGGAATCTAGAATTATTTGTTTATCTAATTAATCAAACATTTTTTAATTGCAAAACTTCAAAAATATTAAAAATGGTAAATGATATTGAAAAATATTAATTCATAGCATTAAAATTATGTTTCAATTATTAAAAATGGAGACCTGTATGATACGATACTTGCATTATGCTACTGGGAAAAACTTTTGTAGTAAAATGTTTTGTTATTTTAATTTCAGATTTAACTTTTAGGGATGTTTTGAGCATTGTAAAGGGAAAAGTTAAACAGGGTGTCTATTATTATTTTTGTTTAACAAACTATCCGGTTTTTCCCAGCTTTGTCAAAATTTTGCCAGGTGTATCTTTTCTTATCAAATATAATTTTTTTTTTTGATAAGTAATAACGATAAATAAAACTACAAATGGCTACAAAAATTCACTTATTTTATAAAAATACTCTTCGACAGGTTTTTGTTTTTACTAATACCAACTGGTAATTGGGGTTCTACCAACTGGTAAATAACGGGAAATATGCAGGAATTTAATTTAATCGGGAAAAACTGTGAATTCAGCTTGCAATGTAGGTATTATTTTAGATTTTAGCAATTATGATACAATTAGTTCGAATTCGACTTTAGTATAACTCCAAAAATTAGTGGAAATTTTGGATTAACTTATAATACTATAATTAAATTTCTACAAATAATTGACAAACATTGTTTTATGCATTTTAATGAATTAAAAATAAATTATTTGATTATTAAAAGTCAATCACTGATTTAAAATAGTAATATTTTTCTAATGAAATAGTTAATGTTAGCTAATTATTATTTTTTCCGGTCAAATTAAATTCCTTACTATTTCCCATTTTTGGAGACTGGTAGACACTCTATTCAATGTATTTGAAGAAACTAAAACCCGTCGAAGACGGGTATGACAGCTAGTCCATTAATATTACTGTAACATGACAGTAACATTACTTTAATATTACATGCTTATGGAAAAATTGCAAAACAGTTTCCAAGCAGCACGTAAGGTTATAGTGACATCACTGTAATACTACACTTGAGATTCGTTATCTCCACTGTAATATTACAGTGATCTTACTGAGATATCAAAATGTCCGCCTGGAGGTACTATTATGTTGTACTATTACGGTAAATTAATGGGAATATTAAGGTAATATTACTTCACAATGTTAAGGTAATATTACACTGTAATATTGGCGTAATGTTAATATAATATACAGATAAAATTGGAATAATTTTATATTTTAGAAAAAAGACATTTCACCAAGTCTGGACTCGAACCCTGAACCTTGTGTTCAGTAAGTTCAAGTAAGATTGGCTCACTGGTAAAACTCTTGCTTACTGTACACAAGGTTCAGGGTTCGAGTCCAGCTTGGTGAAATGTTATTTTCTAAATTATAAAATTATTCTAATTTTATCTTAACATTACTCTGTAATATTACCTTAATAGAAAAACGTAAAACTACCTCCAGACGGACATTTTGATATCCAGTAAGATCACTGTAATATTGCAGTGGAAATTACGAATCTCCAGTGTAATATTACAGTGATGTTACTATAAGCTTACGTTCTGCTTGGAAATTTTGTTTCTAATGATAAAATATGAATAACATTCTTGTTTATTTATTAAGTTATTTTTATTTACTTTACATGTTCGAGTAATAGTACTGGAAAGTTAAATTAATTTTGCTTTGAAAAATTTACTGTAAGATTACTGTAATTTTATACTAAAATATTACAACAATATTACTGTAATAATAATAATAATAATAAAAATAATAATAATAAGGGGCAGTATATTTAATTTCAAATTATTTATTTTAATTATTAAATTATTAGATTATTATTTTTACATTTCTTATTCTTATTTTGTACAAAATAAAAAAGAATTATTTTAATAAATGTTCTAAATAATTTAATGTAAAACTAAAATGGCGTATTTTGAAATATAGAACATTAGGAGTATTAGCATAAATGATTATTATTACAATATAACCATAATATGTTACGATCGCTGCGCATGACAGTAGTGATGTGCTCACACACTCAAGTGTGCGTGGTAGCGGTACGGCCCTTACGGAAAAGTATGACATGTAATTTACAACATGAATGAGTGTTGTAATTTACGTGGCGTTTTTTCGCGACGCCAAGAAAAAAACACAATCGAGAATGTCAAATTGTTTTTAACTTCTCAGGTTATCTAACCAAATTATCAAAATTGATTCGGAGATATTGTTAACTTCACGAAGTAGTATTAGGAGACCTCACGCCAATGCTTAGCAGCGGCAAAAATCAACACATTTTAGGGGGGTTAGAGTTATGAGTATTTGCACCACTAGCAGAGGTTGCGCCATTACGGCTGAAATGTAAACCATGGTCGCCATTACACTTCGTCGTATTTCTTTAATTTGTAGGTTATGTTCATATACAGTAGCAGACGAAAAATGTTAGTACAATACTTTAACCACAGAGGCGCAACCTCTGTTAGTGGTGCAATCTCTGAGATCTCTGTCCCCCCAAATATGTGCAGTTTTTTTTGTCGCGTGAGGTCTCCTTATACTACTTCGTGGTTAACTTGTTTCACCTTTATCAAATTATCAATCAAAAGTTCTAATTAGAAGTAAAAATAAAATATTTATTTTCTATGGGACAGTATGATATGTATTATAGTTTTTATTTTGTGTCCTGTAACAAAAAATTTGCATTGTTTCTCGAATTTTAAAATAATGTTACACGCATAGAAAGATTGGTTAGTTGAAATAGGAACATAGCTAACAAGTTTGTTGTTATATCAAAAAGGTTCGCTATATGACAGCGAACTGACTGAAAATACTGATGATGGTTGACAAAACGAAGTGGTCCGCTGTCATCGCAAACTTCTTAGTTGTGATAGATAATTATTAAAGATTTGACAGCAAATATCAATTAAACTATATACATAATCCTGTTAAAGGTTTTTGTGCCTTGAAGTTTGTACATGATAATGTTTTGTTTGTGGCGTCGCGAAATAACGTCACGCAAATTACTGCAACTGTTCATGTCGTACATTACATGTCATATTTTTTCGTAAGGGGGATTACTACTTTTTCGAGCAAAAAGTTAAAAAGTAAAACTTTAAAATTTCTACAAGTAATATTTACAACATACTGAATGTAAAAAGTAATACAAAATTTAATAAAAATTACAATGACGATGTAAAAATTAAAATTCTTAATGCAATTTTTGAAAGTGGATACAGCAATAATTACTATTAGTATTTTTTACTACAAAAATAGAAATAGATGGGTAGTTCAACAATCGAATGAAGAAAATAATGAAAATTTTAGCCCAATATGCTCATTTCTCGAAAAGTTTCAGAAAAAATCAATTTCTAGTATGAAATATTTAGCTATATTTTTAGCAAATTCGAATTACTTTGGTTAGAATTCGTGAACTTTTCCCTAAAAATAAAAAATATATTTTTTAAATCGAAATGGTGAAAAAACATTTCTATTTAACTTTAGGAATGTGTTTACCCAAAAAAAAGAATAAAAATATTTTTTTATAAAAGTTACGGCAAATTGAATTTTTTGCAAGTTTTTAAACAAAATTTTATTTCTCCTAAATGAATAAACCGATTTAAATGAATCAAGCGGGCATATAACAAAGGGGATAAAGTTATACTTTCCTTTAGAATTAGAGACTTCTTAAAGACTTTATTTTTGAATAATTATTTAATTTGATAAAAAAATAATTTCTTTAATGTTCTGTCTTTAAAATTTTTTTTTAAATTCCAACATAATATCAAAACTATAAGAAATAAAAATTCGTTGAAAAGATTAATGAGCAACAATTTTTGAAAAGTTACAATCAAAATTATATTGCAGCGGAGATGCGAGTTTGATGTTTTTCTGAATTAAAACATTAATATAACCATAAAATTGATTAAAAACTAAGTATAGTCTTGTTGCACTATACATTTTGATTTTTTATAGTTTTAATTCTATGTTGAAATTTTTATCAAAGGGCTTAGGGGGTTAAGTATGCAAAAATGCCCCCGCTTCTATTTTTCTCAAATTTGGCCCATATGTTACTATCCATATGACTATAACTTTCTGCAATTTTGAACTCAAAATTCGCTTTTTTAGGGAAGTTATGGAGAGGGAAAGCAAAATCAAAAAACTTGTTTTTCTCGAAAACTACTGAACCGATTTTAATTAAATTTTAAGAGGTTGTAAATATAGATAAGACGATTTTAGAAAAAAAATCCAAACATTTTTTTCCAAAAAAAATTTTTTGAAATTTGCAAAATTTTTTTTTAGGGTTATTTTTTTAAGTGACCACTTTCTCTTTTGTTGTAAAAAGTACCTTATAATGTCCCCTTTAACATATATTTTTTCAAATTTTTTAAAAATATAGTTTTTGAGTAAAATGTCAAAAACCATGGTCATGCTATTTGTCACGTACGGTAAGACATATATATATATATACATATGGGCCATATTAATGTGATAGGGTATAGCTAAATAAGTATGGAAAAAGTGACCCAAATTTATTTTTCCCATTCATTCCTACCCACTTAAAAATAACTTTTTCAAATTTTTAACTCAAAATTTTGAGTTTTTTGGAACTTATGGAGGGGAAAAAATCGAAAAATGCATTTTCCTCAAAAACTACTGTATGTATTTTAATCAGCTTTGGATATGTTGAAAAGACAATTAAAGAGATTCCAAAAAAAATTAAAAATTTTTTTTTCAAAAAATTCCAAAAATATTTTTTTTTTAATTTCAAAATGAAAATTTTTCGAAATTTTCAAAAAAAAAATTTTTTAGTTCTATTAAAGTGACATTTTTATGTATTTTCTCATTTTATTTTCTTATGTAATCTATTTAATAAAAAAATTTTGCTCGACATGATTTCAAGATGTGTCACGGTAAATAACTCAAAAACCCTACCCGGAACATTTTTATGTTGTATGCGAATGGTTAATTTTAAAATTTTTGTCAAATTTCATTTCACAAAATCGGGATAAAATGTTTTTAATTCCTGGCATCTTCCTGCAACTTTAAAAAAAAAGATTAAAATAGCTAAAAGGGTGTCAGAGATAACTTTTCTTTTTCAATAAAATTCAGACAATTTGTTTATTAACATTTTTCATTTTTTTTATGTGGATTGTAAGATCATAATCAGTAATTTAATTTTAAAAATCCTGAAATTTATTCCTTCATTATTAATCTTTAAAACAAGAGATGAAAGTATAAGTAAGAATTTATCTACAGCGCGTGGGGTGGGGGACCCAGCGGCTAGCGATCTTCGCTCGCGTCAGAATTGAATTCGAGCATTTAAATTCGCAAAAATTGATGTAACTTTTGAACAAATTGGCCGATTTTGATCATTTTTTTAAATTTGGGTGTTTTTTACTCAGCGTTTTAAATTCAAGATTCTTTTCTAAAAAAAATAAAATTTCTACTTCTAAATTAATATTTAATTTTTTAAATAAATTATTGTAAAATGAACTATTTCTTTCATAAACTATATAAATTTACTAAATACAATTAAAAAATTAATTTTGTAAATAAAATCGTATATTTTTAAATTTTTGTACATTCTAAATAAAAAAAACCTACTTTTAAAAAATAATTCAGTATCTGCATGCTATAACGTGTTACGCGCCATGTATTTAACATGGCGCGTAACACATTATAGCATCCAGCCCCTCAATTATAAATGTTATTTATAATTTTTTACAGTTTAATTAAAAACATATTATTTACACAGTTTTTTTTTAAATTGTACAAGTTATCTTTTAACTACATAAAAAAAAATTATTGGATCTGTCAATTGGAAATTTAAAAGTTCGATTTTAGATTTTTATTCAGCAACCTTAAAAACTTTTTTTACCAAAATGAAAGTTTTTCGAAATTTTCAAAAAAAAAATTTTTTAGTTCTATTAAAGTGACATTTTTATGTATTTTCTCATTTTATTTTCTTATGTAATCTATTTAATAAAAAAATTTTGCCCGACATGATTTCAAGATGTGTCACGGTAAATAACTCAAAAACCCTACCCGGAACATTTTTATGTTGTATGCAAATGTTTAATTTAAAAAAAACTGTGAAATATTTTTGCAACTTATTACTAGTGGCTTATGAAGGTTGATAAATACAAATCTGAAGTTGATATAAAAAAATATTTTTAGACAAACAAAAAAGTTTCGAAAATTTTAAAATCAAATTTTAGGATTTTTGGAGTTTTTTTACCGTGTCACACTCTAAAATCATCTAGGCCATTATTTTTTTAAAAATAAGACTGTTAAAGAAGTTAAATAAAAAAAGTGTGATGTACAGCTTCAACGATCCAAAAAGAAAAAAATTTAAAATGTAAAAATAAAAATTTTTTGATTATTCTTTGGAAATAATTTTCTTGACATCGATTTCAGGCTTGTATTCAGAAAACCCCTAAGTATTATTTTGCAATTAAATAAATAATTAATTAGTTAACCATTCGCATACAACATAAAAATGTTCCGGGTAGGGTTTTTGAGTTATTTACCGTGAGTTATTTACCGCAGAAAATTTAAAAAAATTTGTTAAATAATTATTCAAAAATAAACTTTTAAAAAAGTCTATAATTCTAAACGAAAGTATATCTTATCCCCTTAATATTCAAGCTTAATTTATTTCAATCGATTTATTCATTTAGAAGAAATAAAGTTTTCTTTAAAAACTTGCAAAAAAATTCATTTAGCAACAACTATTATAAAAAAAATAAAATAACATTTTTACTGAGAAAACAATACATTTAAATCAAACATAATTATCTTAGTCATACAGTCAATTAAAAATTATGTTAGATTTAAACATAATAATTTTGATTCAATGCATAGTAAATTTCGTTCGATAAAAATTAAAATAAATTCAATAACAAAATATGTTTAAATTAAACATATATTTTTAGTTCAAAAAGTTTTTTGATTCTTTTTTAGTATTTAAACGGTGTCAGATACCTAAATTTATTTATTTGGTTAAATAATTAAACAAAAAAAAATATATATATATATATATATATATATACATCAAGAAGGATAGAGACAGGAGGTAAAACTTCGGTAGTGGGGGTATGGCAATGCTGACACGCTCAGCTGCTATATGGTCAGGCGTCTTCTTTCAAAAAAGTTTCCGGCGCAATAGACTTCTGCACACCCTACCTACAAATTCAATATCAAAAAATGGTCGTTGGTTTTCAGTGTTGTGTTTATCTTTTTTCTTGACTCGTTGTCGGCATTTAATAAATGTTTTAATAACACTAAATTAATGCACTTAATTGACTAATCACTTGAATCATATGTAATATATGTATAAGTTTTGATTGTTTTGATACACGTTCTGTCTCAATTGCACATCAAAGTTAACCTCAAATTAAAAGCATATATGATGTGTCAATCACACGGTATAGAAAAATTTGAATGTGTGAGTGATGTGCAGAAGCATCGCGTCGCCGACTTTTCGAAACGAAACGCCTGGTTAATAGCAGGCTCCTGACTCATCCCCACTACCGAAGTTTTACCTCCTGTCTCTAGCCTTCTTGATATACATATATAAATGTATATATAAGAATTTTGTACATATTATATATTGTGTGTGAGTATACATGTGTGAGTATACATGTGTATGTGTTGTGTGTATATGTGTGAGTATACATGTGTATGTGTTGAGTGTATATGTGTGAGTATACATGTGTACACACAAAAAACCCAGTCTCATTTTTGTTGCATCTAAGAAGGGCCTAGCGGAGTAAGCATGCAAAATCGGCCCCGATTACAGAAAATTCTCCTAAATATGTAGCAAATGAATGTAGTTATAAAATATAATTTATATTAATATATTATTATATTCTATTATTAATAAACTAAATATATATATATATATATATAATTAATATATTACAATAAACTTAAAATATATATAGAAAAATCAAAATAAGAAAATTAAATTGATTATTCGAATAAATGATTGTACTTCATTACATATTAAATATTGTACATTTGAGAATTAATTAAGACCATTATAAAATTATTGTAATTAAAAAGTAAGAACGGTTCATTGTTTCTTAGTATGACTACATTAAAACTACTCATAACAGATAAATGTATTGTTGCGAGTAAGCCAAGTCAAATGACGTTCTTTATTTTGGACTATGAACTAAATTCATTATTGATTATTTTTATACTCTTTTTTATGATTTTGAATAGTCGATTACATGAATTTTGAAAAATTTTAATTTTTAAACAAATTATTTGTAAAAATTGTTAAAAGCTAATTTTTCTCTCTCAAATTGTTTAAAATGTTCGAATGCTTGCGAATGCTGTTTTGAGTAGTGCATGAAAATAAGACTTTCGATTCGTACACGAAACTTGCCCATCGAATTTACCGGTACACAATATATACCTGTGTTAAAAAGTTGTTTGTGAGTTAAAATAATATTTGATAGATGTCACTTGATTAGTAAGATAGATAATCTCTATTTACTGTTAAATAAAAAAATATAGTCGATTAATATTTATTTTTCAGTCTCTTAATACTGATGAACTGAAAATATCGTGCCAAAGAATTCCATCTCTATTACCAGTAGAAGAATTGTCAACAATTTTAAACAATAAACAGAATAAATATCTTCAGGAACATTTAAGTGAAAAGCAAGAACTTATTAAGAAAGTGATGAAATTAGAAAAACATATTTTGAAATTTAAACAGCATAATGTCCAAGGTTTCTTACTAGAGAAATTTACTGATTAATATTATATATATTTATATGATGCTCCACGGTGAAAGGGACCTTAGCTGATTAAAATTTTAGGTTATGTTTAGAGTAAATTTAGCTTTATTAAAAATTTATTATTGATTATTTAACAATAAAAGCATATTTTTCTGAATATATTGCATATAATAAACAATTAAATGTTAATAGTTTGTAAAGAGAATTGGTCATTTTAATTTATTAATACTTGCAAGTTTAGTTCTGTCAAAAACAGCTAAGGTCTCTTTCATCGTATAAATATTACGGTGGGTCAAATTTTTTGCAAATAAAGCGTATGGCAGAAGAGTAATCTGGGGATTATTCTTAGTAAAATTGGTCAAAGAACCATAACTCCAAATTGAATTTCAAGCATCCGAATTTTGAAAAATAGATATTTTTTTAGTATAAAAATGAATTTTTGACAATAAATTGCACCGGCTTACAAAAAAATTGGATTGCTAGGACTACCATGTGGTAGGTTTTCTTTCTTAAGGTGTATCTAAAAAAACATTGCCCAACCTAAAAATTAGTTCGTGTTCTCTTTTTACAGGCTTGGTTGGGGGGGGGGTAATTTTGAGAAACTGATTTTTATGGGAATTTACTTAATTTCTATAAATACAGCTAAATTTTTGCTTCTTCTAAATATTTTTTTAAATTCAGTGACTTTAATATCATAAGAATTGAGTATATAAAAAAATTTAAAATAACGGATTCAAAATGGCGGATCTAAAATGGTGAATTTAAAAAAAATTGTTGAGATATTTTTGAAACTTCTTACTCAGGGGTTTTTGGAGTCGGAGATTACGAATATGACATCAGATTTATAAAATTCAAAATGGCGGATCCAATATGGCGGACAAAATTAAAAAAATTTTTTTTGCATTTCCTTGAAACTCGTTACTCGGGGGATTTCGGGGTCGCTGATTACGAATATGATATTAGTTTTTCAAAATTCAATATGGTGGATCCAATATTGCGGAAAAATGTATTTAAATGATTGAAATCGATTAAGTACCAAGAATCAAGAAAATCTGAGAACAATTTCATCGAAAATCTATTGGATCCGCTATTTTGAATTTTTAATATCCAACATCAGATTTGCATTCGGCGACTTCGAAAATCCCCACAGAGTAGCAAGTTTCAATCAATTTCATTCATTTAAATGTATTTAGTCTGACATATTGGATCCGCCAAATTGAATTTTGAAAAACTAACATCATATTCGATTCGTAATCAGCGACCCCGAAAACCCTCGAATAACGAGTTTCAAGAAAATGCTAGGAATTTTAAAAAAAAATTTCTCTCTCATTTTTAATTTGATAAATCTGATGTCAGATTCGTAATCTCCGACCCCAAAAACCCCTGAGTAAGAAGTTTCAAAAAATTTCAACAATTTTTTTTATTCACCATTTTAGATCCGCCATTTTGAATCCGATATTTTGAATTTTTTAAATATAAGTCATTTTACGTGTAATGTCCTAAGTTCTATCAAGTAGAAATGTGTCCCAAAAAATATTTTTTACTTTTTCGACAATTTGAAAAGGGTAGAGGGGGGGGGGCATTTTACCAATTTTGCAAACACCGGCTATTTTGTGAATGTTTTCTGAACATACTTTTAATGCGAAAAATTTTTTAGAATATGTTTCGGAAAGGTTTTTTTGTCTTCTTTCCAATGGTGCATTTTATTTTTTAATATTTTAAAAATTTACCCCAATTTTTGATAATTAATATTTAATTTTTAATTTTCCAAAAATCGGTACGTTTTATTTGAAAATAAATTATTGCAAACGAAAGGTGAGGTTTTTTCCTATGCGCACGTATATTTTCAGAAGGCCTTTTTTTGTTTTTGAGTTATTAAATTTCAAAGAATAAATTGCTGCGTCGCGGGCGCCTGGCCTCACGCTGCCGCTGGGTACCACGCGGTTCAGTTCTACCGGGACAAAGTGTTAGCAAAAAATTGGCCCCCCTCTACCCCCTTCAAATTTTGGAAAAAGTCAAAAATATTTTTTGGGACACATTTCTACTTGATAGAACAACAAATTCCTCGATTCAATGTTTTTTTCTTTAGATACACCTTAAGGAAGAAAACCTACCACATGGCAGTCCTAGCAATCCAATTTTTTTTGTGTGCCGGTGTTGTCATAAAATCAAATAATCTACAATACATTTAGGCGTCTACATGATAAGGGACCATTTTGGCAATATTGGACTTATCTATACTGACAAATTTCTTGCAAAATATGAAAAATTTTAAGTGGTCTTAAAACTTTCTTAGTGAAAAATTCAATGAGTAACAGAATTTAAAAATTTAGATTGCTAAAAATTTCATTTTAAGAATAACAGAATAAAAGATTGTGATACCAATTGATTATGATATCTCTGGTTCTTCTAAGAAGTTATTTAGGTAAGAATTATTTTCAGTCCAGAGCACCTTAAAAATGGCGGATTTAGTATAGCAGCCAAGAGTATACAAATTTATTAGATTCATTTGAAAATGGTTAATCTGGGGTTTTGATGATCGATGAAAATGAATGTAACGTCGGTTTTAAAACTTTAAATGTCAAATTCACAGCAGGTTTAATCTTTATTTCATGAATATCTTATTCTTTTTTATTCAAATGATCGTCGGAAAGGATCTCTTTTTTTCCTCTTTGAATTTTCGGCCTCTGCTATGTTTCTTTATAACTTCCAAGAGTAGTCCGCTAACATACTTTTATTCCATTTTCCTTAGTAACGTTTTTCCATTTTCTATATATTATGGTGAAATCTCTCAACTTGTTCTAAAAAGTGACCTTACAGTTTTTTGTATCAAAAATGGTAGAGAATTACAAACGTTTAGGTTGCTTAATGAACTATAAGGACCACTTTTTAGAACAAGATGAGATATTTCACCAATGTATAAAGGAAAGGGAAAAACAATACCTTGGAAAATGGAATAAAACTATGTTAGCGGACTACTGTTGGACTCTAAAAAGAGACATACCAGAGGCCGAAAATTTAAAGAGGATAAAAGAGCTCTTCTCCAGAGATCATTTTAATAAAAAAATAAGGTATTCACAAAAGAAAGCTTAAAACTGCAGTAAATTTAACATTTAAAATTTTTTAAATGATTTTCAAGTGATTCTGATTAATTTTTTTTTGCCACCATATTAGATCTGCTACTTTTAAAAACCGACTTCAAATTCGTAATAAGCGACCCCGAAAACCCCTGAGTAACGATTTTCAATTAAATAGGAGCAATTTTTTATAAATCTGCCATTTTGGATCCGACATTTTTAACTTCAACACGGAGAGAAAAATCTAGCCTTTGAAGTATGTTACCGCTCCATGCCTTTCTTTTATGAGTTTTGATTAGTAATATAGCATAAATTGATACTTTTTTTGCAGTGCAGTGATCACAGAAAAAACCTAAGTCTTACATGCCCTTTTTCCATGAATATTGCAATGGTTTAGACACGTGTCGCCTTAGGTATATAGCATGAAAACTTTCTTAGTACATTTACAAGACCATCACGGTATTCTGCCAAGGTGTTTCTGCAATGAGCCTTTTAGGCCACGCCTATCCGGTACGTACCGCATAGGAAGGGTTAAATATTTTCGGAATAATTTTTCTAATAACGTTTAGAATTTTCAATTTATAAACTCTGTTTATTTACTTATTTTACTGGTCGACAAAAAGTTACTTTTTCTCTGATTCAAAGATCCGACAATGATATTCTTATAAGATTTTCTTCGTTGAATACGAATATGACCTCCAAAAGTGCCCATCACGTCGAGATTTTGAGAAAAATGGACTCAAAGTTTCAAAAAACCCTGTTTTTGGTTTTTGTTATCACGTGTAGAAAATGACGAAAATCCTATGAGAAAATCATTGTCCGATCTTTGAACCATTTTTCGTGTCGATCAGTGTTATTATTATAGTATTGTGAAAGTGCTGTAAAGTTCAGTTGATATTCTCTCAGTTCTGTTGCTTCCCAAATTAAGAATATTTTTATGTAATTCTGCTTCATTGAGTCTATAAATATTTGCTTTAAATAAATTTTTAATTATTTGTATGTTAACAAGTTTAGATTAAACAAAAGTTTTTTACATTATCTTAAAAATAAGTTTTTTACAGAAAAATGATAATATGTTAAATCATGTTATAACTAATATTTCTGCAGTCGGTAGGCGTGGCCTAAAAGGCCCATTGCAGGAACATCTTGGCAGACTACTGTAATGGTCTTGCAAGTTTACTAGGAAAGTTTTCAAGCTACATACCTAACGCGCCACGCGTTTAAACCATTGCGATTCAAGGAAAAAGGCTTTGTTTGTCTCAGCTTTTTCCCGTGATCACTACAATACGAAAGAGGTATGATTTTATCCCAATATTCTGTGAAACTTATATCAATATACTATGAGACAATCTCATGCGTTAAAAGCATAATTAATCATACTACAAACGGTAGATTTTTCTCTCTGTGTATGTATTCAATTTTGATGTAATATTGTGTCAAGCATACCAGGGAAGCTTTCTATGCTGGAGACATTTGAAGCTTGTGACAAGCTTGCCGCAAGCTTACACGGTAATATTACAAAACTTGAATTTTACAAAGACTAGTTTTAAACTGATTTAAGATATAGGATACTTACTTTCTGAAATCATGCAAATTATTTTTAGACACTGCTTTAAATTAAGGCTAAAATGAATATCAGTTCAATTGTATTTTCAGTCAAACGTTTTACTGCGTAGGAGAAGTGTGCCGGTTGTGGGCACCCCTACGTAAACTTCGACGGCAAGCAGACTTTACTAATCTAAGTATTGCAAGTCGTGTCCGTTAACAATACGGACTTTTCGTATTGATAACAAAACAAATATATGAATTTGTGTAATAGCTGTGAGCATAATAAAGAAAATTTGCATTAAATAAATAAAAAAGTAATTTTGTATTGTTTTCGAAGAGCAACATATGGGTGTAGATTCGTTCAGAAAAAAGGGTTTAATATTTCTTTTGCAGTGTTGTCATTATATTTTGTGATTTACCTTCGTGTTTAACCAAAATCCTGCATCACAAAATGTGTTGGTCTTTTAAAAAAATGACTGTCATTCCCGGTTGTGGGCACCTTTATGTCAAGGCGGCTCTACCATCTGACAATGATGTGGTCTACTGTCTCATCTATCTAATCTTTCTGCCAAGGAAATTGACAGCCGCAAACTCCATTGAATGCGATGAATATAGTCGTTCAGTGCATGAGAAGTGCGTTATGATATGCGGGCCAGCTACTTCACATGCTAGCATTATGCTTCTGTTAGCGATGAGCATAGTGTGAAAACGTGTAATCATTTTTGTTCTTTATGCCGGCGAAGTCTCTTAAAATAAAGAAACTTTCATTTCCTCTTTATTTATGTTGGTTTTCTTTAATATTTTTCCATTTTTAGGGGATTTTTAAAGGGTGCCTACAACCGGGTACAAAAATTTTTTTGTCAAAAAATTTCCATTTCACTAAATTTCTAATAAAATTTTTTATTTAAAGGAATCAATTTAATTTCTTCACTGACAGTCACCTTAGACCTCTAGCTTGAAATTCATACACATATATTTCAATAATATGCACATGGACAAATGTTATGAGGCAAAAACAAAAGGGTGCCTACAACCGGCGCACTTCCCTTACATATTAATGAGAATGTGTCACGTTAGTACATTTATCATATGTTTTCTATGTTAAATGGTAAAACTTTGAAGCCCAATATCCTAATTTTGAGTATAGGAAGAAGTATTGAGGTTTTTATCACACATAAAGTATATAAATAGAAGCTTTTTCCAAGAGCTTCAGAGAAATTCTGTAGAAAATCTATTTGCAGGAGAAATATCTTATGTACATTGTTGCTTAATATACTATATTTTAAAAGTTTTTGAACGCTTGAAATTCAATTTAGAGCTATTGTTTTTTAAGGGGTAACACAACTATAGAGGCAGAAATAGAAATTTTGGTTGAAATAATAACATATATTTATTTCTACTAAATAATAATAATTGAAAAAACTGTTTAAAGCTAATAATTGCTCGATTTATTTTCTTGCAAATAGTTAAAGAGCTGGAACTGAAGCTTGGACAGGAGAGAAGCAAAAATGCGAGCCTAAAAAAGCATTTATCACAAACTTACGATGATGGAATTAGTAAAGAAATGAAATTTTATCAGTGTTTAGTGGAGCAAAATTACATGAAGGAGAGGTTTGTAAATTAATAGTTATGTTACTTACATAACACACACACTCTTACGAAATTTAAGTTGTGATGTGAGTCAGTACACACTTCGTGAAAGTCATTATCAAGTTGAAAACCTTAAAAAATGTTCCGTGCAGTGCAGTTAAAAATTTTTTTTTATTATTTAGCAGTTCCTTTTACTGCTATTAGGTAATGTAACAAATATCCCACTATTTTTAATTTTGGTATTAAAAACCAAATACTGGCAGTAAGTATTTACAATATTTATATATTATAAAATTTAAACTAGCATAAGTTAATTCATCCGACTCCTGCCGAAAAAGTATTTATTGAGAATTACTCATAAAGACGTCACCTTTCGATAAACATAAAAGGTTTATGCTACTTTTCGAAATATTTGTCTTTCAAAAACCGACTTAAAATTCGTAATCAGCGACCCCAAAAACCCCTAGTGACAAATGTCATTAAAATCTATGGAAGCATTTTGGAGAAAACAATTTTGGACCAGCTACACTGAGAGAAGTCCAGGGCTTAATAGTTCCCGCTAGACGTCGCTATAAGCTACTCTGCTTGTCGCGTTTGAGATGTCTCGAATCTAAGGCTCAGACACCCCGAATCGGTCAAACATTGTTCCCGCATGTGAGAGACAACTCATGGCCGACACTAAAAGTTGTAAGTAATCCCGCTTCGGGACGTTCCACGTTTTTTATCGGGGCTTGAGACGTCCCGATCGAAGGTTCACATAAGAACATTCAAAATGATCACTCAAGCCTTGCACGGGACGTATTAGTTCCCGGACTTCTCTCAGTGTAGATTCTAATTGCAGACCACTGTGTGTCGGTAAAATAGTTTGTCGTTGTATGCTTTAAGGCTTAAGTACAATTGGGTCGGGTACGGGAAACCATCAGCGTCGGAACCTCAAAATGTATGTAAATGTTAGATATCCTGTACACGACTCAATTGTGCTTAGGCCTTTAAGTGGATAATTTTGCTTTAAACTGCTTTAAGATATAGGATACTTACTTTCTGGAGTCATGTAAATTAATTTTAGACACAGCTTTAATTTAAAGCTTTAACTATTTTATCGGCAATACTGAGTGGTTGTGTTGTATATCGGTCGTTGCAATTTTTATATTTTCGTATGTTTGTTAATGGTTTTTTAAGTCTTTAGTAATACAAATATTAGTTTATATTTAATTGATTTCGTGAATGTGTTTTCTTTGACTTTTAAGACGTTTTTGACTTTTTCCTGAATAAGTTCATTTAAATGAAAAATAGCTATGCCACTTTGTATAGAATGTGATCATAATGTTTCTCGAACTCTAGGAGACTTTCTAACTTGTTTAAAGTGCAGTGAATTGGTACATAGTGCCTGTGTCAATGTGAATATTTCTAAAAAACAGTTTGAACGTTTAAGATATGGTTTAACTAATTATTTTTGCGTTAAATACAAAAAAGACAGTGACAACTCTCGTACCTCCTTCGAATCTCCTTCTCGAATTTTCTCTACTTAGGTTACTACTTCTCTTATTAGCAAGTTGCCTGATAATTGCTTGAGTGTTATTGTGATGTAGTTCAACAGGGTAAAAAAGATCAATGTGATTTACTGATAGCTTCTAGCTTTCAAAACTGAGCAACTGGAATTTAATTAAAAAAATTAGCAACTATTTCTGATATGAAAGAGGACATTAACAAAAACTCGAAAAAAATTAGTTGCAATGACATTAATTCTGCTGATATGTCTAATTCCTTGACAGCTTCTAAATTGAATCTAAACGACCGAGAAATAGAGTTGATCAATTAAAGTGAGATAATCAATGAACGTACAATTTTTAAAAAAAATGTCTCAATTAACATTGCGTAGTCTGAAAGGGAGAAATGTTCTATCTACATTCGGGAATCACTAACACCTCAAAATCGTCAAATATATGCTGCAACATTGTCTCTTAACAGGGATAACAATATAAAATATTTATTTGTATCTGATGGCAAAATCTCTTGTCGCAATACCGAAGAAGAAATAATTTGCGATGACTTGTTGCGCTCCTGCTGGGTGGCACTGTATATCACTTTGTACAGTGTTATTATTCAAATTTCAGCGATATCATTTCCTTTCCTTATTTAGCTTCGTTAATTGTATTTCTTTAAATTAGGCAAAATAAAGGTAAAACTTGTTATTGTCTTTATGTTTCCTAACATCTTCTTAAGATGATTTTTGTTTTCTGTTTTTCTATTTTACTTTTCAGTAATTTTTTTGTTTTTTAAACATAGGTATTCATTTAACTCATTTCGTTTTTTCTGCGTTAAATTTATTTTTTTTAAATTCTCTTTTTTCTTGTATGTTATACTTATTTAGTTTTTTGTACATACTCTATGTCTAAGCTTAATTCCTGACATTTTTTATTTTACGTATATTTATAAATTGGTAAAGAATATTTGTTTTGCATGCATTTTATTGTTTAGGATGGTTATTGCCTGCAAAGGGTTATACTTAGGGGAGAGTGGAGCAAACCGCACCCCCTAACGGTTTTTTACTCATGTTACTAAACGAATCAACCGATTTCATTTTTCGAGGGCTTATTTTAATGATCATTTCATTGCGCAATTTTTTCCCAGAAACGCTTTGTAAATTCATCAAAGTTTTTGGTGGTAAATATTCCAGAGGTGTGTACCTTTAAAACCCAAGACCTAATATTTGGAAATATTACACGATTTCCTCAGAATTTCCTTAAGAAAAAATTCGTAATAGTGTAGAAAAAAACTAAAAAAAACTTTTGCTCCCAGCGTTGCACAAACAAAAGTAAAAAATGTCAAATTGAAAAAATAAGGTATACTACACAAGGTTGTTTCAAATTTCTAAATAGAACTTTTGAAAATTTCGCCATTTCAGAAATATTGAGAGGGGTCCTGGTTTGCCTCACTCTCCCCTACTAATATTAATTTTAACGGAGACCTTCATTTGTGCCATGCTTATTAGTATATAAAATTATATCTTAAATTAAAAACGAAATTTCAGAGATTTCAGGCGTTAATGGGTTAATGCTTCATCTTTGCGTGCTCATTTTCTAGAATTTAGAGATTTTTTTAAGACCAGTTTTTATGCCGTTATTGCTGTTTCTGAAACATAGCACTCAGTTAATATTTCATCTATCTTTGTGAAATTAGATGATTATAATCTGTTTCGTAATGATAGAGATATGTGTAGGTGTGGTGGAGTTCAGTTATTTGATAATTTAATAAAAATGGGTGCTTTTAATTGCAATCTTACTTCTAATGCACCTGTTACTAACTATTTCACTTTGATGATTTATTCTGCTGTTTTGTCTATAGTCCCTTATAATTAATTACACATCATAATAATAACACTAGCACTAGAATATAAGTAATGACTGTTGACAACTTGGATAAAATTTGTTTATTTAGTCCGCATTCAGTAAGATATTTTTATATCATGATTTGATATGTGCTACAATTAAATTCGGAGGATATTTATTCCAGGTAATTAATAGATTTTCTTTCGTTCGTTGTTTAAATCAAATTCCTGAAACCGATTTCATTTCTTACTTGTCTAAGTTTGATTAGAATAGTATGTACTCTACACCAGATATTAACGTTAAAATTTATAAATTATCTCTCTATTTAGCTTCGACCTTTGATTATTTTGCTCCTTTGCATTCAATTCCTATTAGGTTTCGTTGAATTTCTAAAATAACTAAAAATATTAATGATCAATTAAATTTTAGAAAAAGTATAAATTTGGTCTTTAACTTATTTGTCGCTGATCTGTGTGTTGAGTTTATTATTTTATAATTTATGTTAAAGGTTGCGACCTTTTACAGCCACTAACGCTTGGGTAATCCCTTTACGTCTCCACGTCCCCCAATCCTCTCTGGTAGGTATATTAATCCTATACTTTTTATCAAAGAGTTACAGAGAAACCGTTTTGTCCCTGATAATGTTGAGAATAGGCCTATCCGTTAAATTCTTTGGGAGAAGACATCTGCCCATCTCCCGGTGGCTCTCAGTGCTGCCAAGTCTCAGGGCAGCCTTTGCCGCCACTGCTTTAATTGTAAGGTGCAAGGGTTTTAGCCCTAAGAAAATACCAGGGCTTCGTACGCATCACCCACGTCATGCCCCTCACCCTTTCCAATTCTGTTTGCGTAGTTTTTAATTCAACTCTGCCCCAACAGACCACACAAACATAAGTCAGTCTACGCAGCAAAATCGGTTCATAAATCAACAATAGTGTATCCAGTTTAAGACCCCAGTTGCCACCTATAGCTTTTCTACATTGCCAAAGGACCGCTGTAAGTTTTTTGTACTTCTCCTCGAAGTGTTGTTTCCAGAGCATTTTGCTATCCAGGATTACCACTAGATATTTGTCCTGCTCTGTGAATTGAAGCTCTTTTTCAGGCAGCCTAAGTAAGCACAAGGGTTTCCAGTTCTACCGCCTGGTAAAGATAACAGCCTCTGCCAAAGTAAGAGTCCTCTGTAAAAGGACAGGGAACACGCCATCAGGACCGGGAGAATTGTAAGGGTTAAAAAATTCCACCGCCCACCTAACCCAAACGGCAGTCTTAATCCAATTGACAACTGTCTTCGAGACCAATATTCAGCTTGTGGAAGGTTAAGCAGAGGCCCAGGATTGGGGCTGCATTCCCGAGAAGCCCGCGAAGTGTGTTTGGACCAGATAGACTAAGTTCTCCTCGTTCGACTCAGAGAAGCTCTTATCAGGCAATCTCATAGTGCCCAAAATTGCATCAGGGTTTCTGTCATGCAGCTTGTCAAGTCTAGCCGCCTCCTTTCCTTTTTCTATGCTAGAACAGATAGCATTCCAGCTATTTTGTTTTGCTTTCCTTATTTCATTTCTATTGTCGTCCCTCATTTTAGTAAACTCGGTCCAACTATATAAGTCGCGCATTTATGTTTAGCACTCTTAAAAAGTCTCGTAGTTTCTTTTCTGAGGTGATTGTAGGCTGCCGCGATGGCCTTTGTAAAATTTATATCCACCTCATCCGGGGTCTCTCGATTTCTGATGTTACCCGGTAAACCAGGAAGTGTCTTCTTGAGTTTAGAATTATATTTAGCCCACTCCATCTTCCTGGGATAATGAATCCTCTTAGCTACCGAACGGCCCGCAGACCCCACCTGAAAAACCATCTGTGAATAATCAGAAAGCCCAAATTCAAATCTGTTTCGATTAAATATTCCAGTAACTTTTGTTCTCTTTGGTTGTCCTTTGAGCTCCCTCACACCGTAGGGTAACTGCTCCAGTCGTTGGCACCCTTAAGGCCAAATTTTGACTTTAAGAATTATTTTAATAGTTAAAAACTAATATTATATAATACTTATGGTAATATATTTATTCAATATTTAATACAGAATAAGATAAAATGATCAGTTTTTTATGAAAATAAACTGTAAGTTTTAAATTATTTAATAATGATTTAATGACACCAATTTCCAGTCGTTGGCACTGCAAGCATTAGTCGTTGGCACCCACGAGTTCCAGTGGTTGGCACCCCATACATAACCTTTAAATTTCTTATGTGTTTCAAGCAAGTAAATTTGAAAATTCTTTATTTTTTTATTAATCAAGAAAAATTACTTACAATTTTAAGTAATAAACAAATACAAGAGAATATATTCATATATAGTTCATTAATAAAGTTATATAATTTTTCAAACAGACTGAAATATTTATTGAGTAAATACTACCTATATTAATCGATACTAAATTTAAAAAATCGAATATAACAAAATTATTTTAAAAATTGTGAAAATAATGAAGCAATTTTTTGGATAATTCTTTAAACTTTATTGAACAAAATAAATAGACATAGAATAGAAATTAATATTAATTAAAATTAATTAATTAATTAATTGAAATAAATTATTAATAATATAAATAGAAATAAATACACTGAAAAAAGTGCTGTTGAATCAAATAGCTCCATGCTATTGAATTTCCCGTTATTGATTCAATAACACATTTATTAATCGAACAGCATATTGCTTAAAACGAAAAAATGAAACTGTTTAAATTAAAAGTACGGTACTGTTAAATTAATGATATTCTACAAATTGTTTCTATAGTTCATCTATATATAGCAACAGAATAATTTATTGCTTCTTTGACATTATTCATTTGAAGCATCTAATAGATAAATTTGAAGAAAATGCGTGTAAATTTGAATCAAATGAAAAGTTGTTTGCTCCAAAGAAGCGCGCTTTTGAAAATGAAAGCATATGCTTTCGTTTCAATGAGTGGTGCTATAGCGGACTGCCAATAGCATATGCTATAAAAATAAGGACACTATGGATTTGAGACATTGACAGGTGCTAAATTTATTGAAATACTTATCCACACTTATTTATATGTTTATTAAACCTGTCGTTTTTGAGATTCTTATATAAAAAACTATTATTTAAATTGTTTTAAAGAATAAAGGACTAGTTAAATATTAATTCCCTACATAAATTCCCTTATTCACGAGAAAAATCTCGCGCACGGTATTTAACTACAAAGTAACTGCTTAATATAAGAAGCGAATGTAATACATTGCAGCGCGGCAGTTCTCGTCTATCACGAAAGTTAAGCACGTTTGGTCGCGGTTACTACATGGATGGGTGACCGATTGGGAACAGCGTATTTTTCAGACTCAAAAAAATATAAAGTGTGCTTGAATGTGTATGTATGTGTGTTTGTTGTTGAAAAAAATGAAAAAAATAATAAAGATGTGTATGTTAGTGTTAAAATTGAAAAAAAGATGTATATAAAAAGTGTTGTGTTAAAGGTGTGAGAATTAATTATAGTATATAAACAATATGTGAACAAAAATTTCATTTTTTCAATTTATCGTTCGTATATCTTTAACCACATAAAAGAATTGACTTAACAGTATGGTGTTATTCAATCGATAGCAACAACTAAAAAAATTAAAAGTAGAAATTTTTGAATCATAAAAATGATGCTTTTAAATTGAAAAACTATAGTCATTGACTCAAAAGCATATACTGTTAAATTAAAAAATTTTGATCGTTGATTCAAAAGGAATACCTTCAAATTAATATAGTATGCTGTCAATTTAAGAAATATGCTTTTGTTTCAATGAAAGTGATACGGTCGAATCATTAGAATCGGTGCTTTTAAAACAACAGCATATACGTTTGGCAGTCCGTTATGACACTATTCAATGAATCAAACTCATATGTCATTGATTCAACAGCATTTTTTTCTCCGTGTAGAAATTGATACAACTGCTTTTCTAACCATTTTCAGTTTACGTAAAGTAAATAGAAAATTATATACTATAAGACATTCCTTCTAAAATGTACCTATTACTGAAAAATAATTTATCAATTTTTTAGTTATTTCACAAGCAAAAAAAAAAACAATTCCGAAACAAAGTTCCATATAACCTAATTTATGCACAGTAAGATTGACTAGGCGATGACCAGAGTTTTTAACATTTTTCACTGTACTAATAATAACTTTTCTATTTATTTTAATGTATGATATAACGAGGCAATTCATAAATATTTAAAAAATATATCAATTTTAATATATAGATCTTAAAGTTATTTACTTTTCTTGTATCTCTCCGATACGTGCGATGTTATAGACAGAACGTAAACATAGTAAATATTGTTACCTAACCTCACATTTCAATGCGAAATGAGGGGTGCCAACGACTGGAGCTTGGTTAAAAATTGCTTGTCCAGTCTTTGACATGTGTATGCCAACGACTGGAATAGATGCTGTTTTAAATATTTTTGTTGGCACCCCATTCAAATAAATAAATTAATAATTTTTAAGAACAAGACGTGTTAAACTATCAATATTTAAATATTCTACTAACATGTTTGCAAAGAAAAAAGTAAATTTACTAACTTCTAATAATAGTAAATTAAGTTTGAAAATTTCAGTTTTCTTAAGATTTTCTTTAGAAAAATCGAAAATTTCCAAACACTTTGACAATGATATTAATTTTATTTTTTTAATGCAATTATGTAATTACTTCTAATAAGTTATATACTAGATTTTTGTAAAAAATGTTGGAAAATTTAATAATCGTATGCAAAACATGCTAGATATTTTCTAATTCTTGTTATTTAAAGAAAACCTAAGAGGGGTGCCAACCACAACTATAGGTCAAAATGACAATAAATGACGGTCTCACATTACGTCAAAATCTATGTCTAATTTGACCTATTTTTTAATCTATAGGTTAAAAAGTCTACCTATATTACAAAAAGATATCGCCGACGCCGTCGCTGTTTCAAGATTCTATAAAGGCGCCCAATCCCAATGGGTCCGTCAAAACTTGTGTCCAAATTGCCTTTTTTTACCTATAGGTCAAAAAGAGAATAAATAACGACCTCACAATACGTCAAAATCTATGTCTAATTTGACCTATTTTTTGCCCTATAGGTCAAAAAGAGGATAAATAACGACCTCACATTACCTCAAAACCTATGTCAAAATTGACCTATTTTTGACCTATAGGTCAAAATGAGAATAAATAACGGCCTCACATTACGCCAAAATCTATGTCTAATTTGACCTATTTTTTATTTATAGGTCAAAAGGAGGATAAATAACAGCCTCACATTACCTCAAAACCTATGTCAAAATTGACATTTTTTTGACCTATAGGTCAAAATGAGAATAAATAACGGCCTCACATTACGTCAAAGTATATGTGTAATTTGACATATTTTTTTATCTATATTCTAATAATTAGAATAATTTTTTATTACGCGATATCGTAAGCTTGAAGGATTCACCTCAAGATACAGTTTTAAAATTTAGATAATGCCTAACTAGGGTAGCGCTGATTCATCTATTTATCAGCATCTTTCGCCAACCCGGAACGGGCATTTTTGAAATTAAAAAGTATTAAGTTGATAGTAGTTAAAGGCCTAAAAAGTGACTGATACATTATATCACTTATGACTATAATGAGTAATAATACAAAGTACAAAATCAGTAAAAAAACTATATCTATATCTACTTTTTATTTAGAGTCTCTAGACAGTCAATAAACTGAAAACATTAAATAAATTGAAATTTCGTCCACATAGTGACTTATCTCAAAACCGAAATAATCGATTTTCAATTTTTTTCTTTTATTATAACCACTCAATTCTATTAGAGAGGCATTTATTTTGTTATTAAAGGTTAATTTGAATAAAATTTAATAAAACTCTGTACAATGACTGACATAATTTCAAATATCATTTCATCCCCAAAGAACACCACTTTTTCGTGAATTGGAAAAATGTCACTATTTATCAGTGGTTATAATAATAAAAGAAAAAAACTGGACAAGTGCGAGTTTTAAATACATTTTTGTAATCAAACTGTAAAAATACAATATAATACCAATTTTCAACTAATTATATCAAATAATTTAAAAATTATTTTAAAAAAATGTTTTCAAAAATTTTTCAGATTTTCCATGACAACCCTATGGCCATTATTACATAGCAAGTTCTCTACATTTTTCATGTAATATTCGCGTTAAAATACACCAGTATGCCAAATTGTAGTTCTCCATGTTGAATAGTTTAAAAGTTGAGGAAGGGGAATGGTAATTTTGTATGCATTTTTGGCCAAAAATCTTGGTATTTTCTTGACAACGCTATGACCTTCACCTCTAATTACATGCTTTTATATTTTTCCTGTAATGAACGTGTAAAAATACATATCTGTACCAAATTTGAGCTCTCTAGGTCAAATAGTTCAGCCGCTAGAGGGGGATGGGGCACGATTTAGGGCTACGGACGCCAGAGTCTTCGGTTTTGAGAAAAGTCACTATTTAAATGAAATTTCAATTTATTTAATGTTTTCGGTTTATTAACAATACATTTTATTACATATTTAAAAAATTCAAGAAAAAAAATTATTTTCATGTTTTATTATTTTTATCTTTTGGTATAACAGAGAAAAAGGTGTTTCAAAAACTGTCAGCTTCTGAAAACGTGAAATTAAAAAAATTCATAACTTCCGTAATTTTTATCAAAGAAAAAATGAAAAAGCAGGTATTCACTTATTTTTCATATAGAATTCGAAAAAAATTAATTTAATTTAAAAAAAATTTGGAGTGAAAATCCCACAGATAATGCCCCATAAACATTATACGAAAAGACATACTCTTTTAATTATTTAATTGAAAATTTTATAGTCACTTATTACTGACTAGTTTTAAAAACACTTCAGTAGCACGTAATATTACAGCAGTATTAAGAACACTACCTTATCATTACTAATATTGCTTTAATGTTGTCAAGGTTACTGGAACATTACGTGCTACAGAGGAAGATGCAATTCTTCATTTATTTTCAAAATCATTTTTCAAATTTCAGCTATTTACTAAATGTTTGGTCTATAAAAATGTTGTAAATACTAACAGCTATCTACAAATTAAGTACTATTAAAACACAAATTAATAATAATAATTTAAATATTTTTTAGATCATTACATAATCAATCAAAGAATAAAAAGTTTTTACGGGATAGAAAAGCAATTTCTGGTGACGAATGTGTAAGTTTTTATTCTAAATATAAATTGTTGTGACATATTTTAGTACAAGAGATGTATTATTTATTACAAAAGATGTATATATTATTTTCTCCAATATCTTACTTTCTCATATAGTATGTTCTTATTTACAAAAAATAAAATATTCCTAATCTAATCTAGTAATTGAACTCGAACTAGATTTCCCATAAGGAATGTATGTAGGCTCTTTAAAATTTATTCTGACTTATTGATTTCTCCATCCCATTAATGCCCATAAGCATACTAATAAACACTGACCCAAAGCAACTATTAGACTTAGGGCTAGTTCCACTAAGTACAATTAAAAGTTAATTAATGTTTAAATCCATTTTAAGAACTCATGATTGTTTGTTTGGGTATTTAATCGTTAATTAATTTTTAATCGGCATTGGTGAAACTAGTCCTGAAGATAATATATCAAAAACATAAAGAAACATATTTTAAATATTTTTAAATAATTTTTTGAACAATTGTTAAACAAAATTATTTTCTTATTTTTAACTTTTCAGAAAAAACTTGGTATCATTTTTGTTGCATCTCATTTCGAGTACTACTCAATTTGAACAAATTACAAACTTCAAGTTGCTCAAAATGAGTATTACCCGTCGATAAATATTTTCAGAGTGTTGGGTTGGCAACATTTGCGGTATCCGGAAATTTTCCCGAATCTAAAATCCCGAAAGGCGATTTCTTGAAAACCCAATTTCCCGAACGCTCAAATTCCCGCAAACCTTTTTCCCGAAAGCTTTAAATTCTAAATTTCCCTTTGGACCAAGTTCCCGAAAACCTTTTTTCCCGAAAGTTCTTGTTTACCGAAAATAAAGCAAGGAATTTAAGAAATTAATAATTTATTACGGTAGTATCAAAAAGTATAAAAAATAAAACAAAGTATAAAATGTATATAGAAAGTTTAAGAAAATTTTTTAAAAATTAATAAATAAAATATAAAAATAAAAAAACTTCAAAAACACGTATCAAACTTTTTTCAAAAATAAAACTTTATAAAAAACCAATTTAAAAAGTATAAGTTCACAAACACATTATTATTACTTATTAATATTAATAATTATTAATTATTAATTAATATTAATATTACATAGGGGAGGATGGGGCAAGGATAGTTAGGTAAAACCTTTTTGGATCCAGCGGCCAATCTTGAATATGTATCTGCAAATGAGAAGTATTTTTGGAAATCCTGGTTATTTGGCTACAATTTTGCTGTAAATTATTTTACTGTAGACTCAAATCCCTACGAGATATAAATGAAAAAGTAAACAAATTTTTTTAACTATCCTTGACCCAGTACCGAGACAATGATAGTTAAAAGAATTCGAATGCTAAAAATGTTATAGAAAATCAGTAAATTTTTGTTTTCTTTATTTTACTTGATTTAGACTATTCAATATTGATATCTCAAGTACTAAAAATATGTATGGAACATTTTCTGAATTGCAATTATTGTACTAAAATTCATCTGAACTAGAATCAGAGATAAATATAATTACGCACCGTTATGTATATCAACCTAAAAATAAGAATTAAGCACTTTTTAAAATTTGCAATGGCATTAACACGATTTTACCGTGCCGTATTATCTCTAACTATCCTTGCCCCGTGAGCCCATATTTCAGTTTTTTCTAAATTTTAAGGAGCGACGTGAATTAATTTGAAAATAAATACGATATTCGTGTTCAGCAGGAAATTTCACTCCGGAAAACACTTACGTAAATAAATATTCGGAAATTCGAATGTAGAAAACAATATAATAAACATTACGTTGACATTTTAGCAAAACAGACTTTTTTCAAAAATAATCTCCCAACTTCGCAAATGGTGACAGATTGACAACCAATTTTTACAATCATCTTTTGGTGTTAAAACGAGAATATACCATGAATTACGCGAGAGGCCTTCAGGTTCAAGATAGATAGAGCTGAAAGTTCCCTAAGTCTTGTTGCTCCCAATGTACTCGGGTACGTCTAGTACCCTTTCTTGGGGTCAGAGACGGAGCTGGTGGCGGGAAGACGGTAGGTTTGATTACGGCGATTTGAGGTCACGTAGTCGAACGTCTACGTACTACTGTTCTGGGGTGCTATTCTCGAAACAAGTTCCGTGCACGGATCTATGACTTTCGATTGACTTTCTCGAAAACCCTATTCTCGAACTGTCCGCCAGGCGTTTGTATGCGGAACGATTCGATTGAAATACTTCGAGTGGTCAAGACCACTCGATGTAACAGTTCCGTCTACGAATTTCAAAGTTTATCATGCGCAGTATCGACATATCTACTTGATTGTGAGGAAAACAAACAGTTTGAAAAAAATAAAATAAGAAATATCAATTATTTTAAAAGTGCGAAAGTGTGTGATTGGATTGTATAAATATTTCAGGTGAGTTTACTCTGAAATTATAATAATTGCTTGTCTTATAGTAGTAAATACATACATGTAGTTGTTGTAATATATTATTTATATTATATTTTATTATTAATAAGTAAATTAATATATTATTAATAATATTTATAATAAATATATTATATTAAACTTAAAATATATTAAGAAAAATCAAAATAAGCCTAATGACGTTATTTATTGAGTATTATGAACTAAACACTTTCAATAATATTTTTATTGACAACTGAAAATAGTTTTCGCAATTGAAAAGATAAACCTATCTAATTTTGGTTGTTTTGGTAGTCAATTTATTTTCACAATTTCAAGATTTTTAAATTATAAAATGCTTTGAAAAATTGAAAACAAATTACTTATTTTTCATATTTTTAATATAAAATGCGAAATTTTAGTAAAATTAAAATTTATACATCTATATCGTAATTTTTATAATTTTTTATTGATAATTTTTACACTCTATTACTCTATTACATGAATTTTGAAAAGTTTCAATTTAAAAAAAAAATTATTTGTAAAAATGGTTAAAAACTCATTTTTTCCTATCGAATTATTTAAAATGGTATGCTAAAAGACAATTTAATAAAAGCAGCTATTCATTGATAATAATTATTGTTTTAAATAAAGGATGGATATAGGAATGAGGCACGGAAACGCAATTATTGCGGATTTTATTATGGAAGTGGATCGTGATGCTGAATTTAGAAGGCAACAATTTCGTCAACCACTTGATCCTTTTGAATTACCTGACCATCAATTCGTTCAAATATATCGCCTTAAGAAAGACATGGTAGATAATGTTGTTAATAGAATGGAGGACTTTCTTCCACAAAAAAGAGTTGGATCAATTGATTTATCTACGAAGGTAAATTTATAAGCTTTCACATAATTGTCAATTTTTAAAAAATTGTATTTATTCATTAGTTGAGAATACACTTTTAACATAATCCATGAAAGGAATGTCAATATGTGTTAATTTAATTTTTATACTAATTAATGGATATTATTTTTGATATGCGTTTTAACAGCTTTGTGATTTTTCGCATCGGGCAGTTACCAAATGGATATAGGAAAAAGCAAGGAATCTTTATGTCAAGCCTCAGTTAGTAGATGTATACACGATATTATTAATTATTTTAATAGAAGAAATGTATTCCAAGAATGGGTTTATTTTTCAAAAAACTTTGATGAACTTAACAATATTCGAAGAGGATAATGCAATTACAAATTTACCTAAATTTTATTTTTATTATTTCAAAAAAATATTATTCCACATTTATAGGTTTTATAAAAAATACCAATTCCCTGGAGTAATTGGCTGCGTCGATGGAACTCACATAGCTATTTATCCACCGAATATTGGGCATCCAGTATATCCAGAAAACGATTTCGTTAATAGAAAAAGCTATCATTCTATTAACACACAATTAGTAAGATTTTTAATAAATGCTTCGGATAGTAAAACACGCATAAAATTTAATTTAAGAAAATTTATATTTAAATTTCTTTCTTATACGAAATTAATTAAATGTAATAAAACACAAATTTTTTTAAAGAAAATGTTTTGATGTCAGATCTGATAATTGAAACTGTTCTCTGAATTTTATGTATGGTTATATTATCCGGCAGCGATTAACTGAAAGACTCATAATTACGAAATATTTTGAACATATATCAATTGTCAATAATGTTATTGTAGATTAAATCAACATTTTTCTGAATATACTGTAAAAAATATTTCCTTATTTCAGATATGTGATAGTAATATGAGGATATTACATGTAAATGCTCGATATCCAAGAAGTTCTCATGACTCTTTTATATGGGAAAACAGTAATGTGTTGCCTTTTCTGCGCCGCCTCCATGAATAAGGACATAATTATTTTGTAATAGGTTTGTATTTCGTTTAATTACTTTCGCTTAATTTTTATTTTATAATTTCTTCTGAATTTCACAGGTGATTCTGGATACAAATTAAGACCATGGTTTTTAACACCAATTGCTAATATATATTTTTTTGTTAGACCGTATAATTAATTTGTAGAATAATGATAGAAGGCCTAAATACGGTTATTTAAATGTTGTTTATTAAAATCCCAACTAGTTTCGAACCATATATGGTTCCTCATCAGGGGATGAATAATTTTGTGAATACATTATCCAAATATTGGACACATCATAAAGAGATTTCAAAAAGGATTAAGATATCTGAAAGAAACATTTCCAATTGTTTCAATTTTAATTTAAATAGGTATTTTTAAGGTTATGTTTTAATTTGTGAAAGAAAGAGAAAATGAAAAAATTTTTTCCTTACCCTTTTATATTAATTAACTAATTTATAGTAAAGATTTTGAAGAAGCACATTTTTTGTAATAAATGTGCTTCTGTGATTAGAGAGTTTTGACAGAAAGTTTGGGTTGTGTCTTAATCCTTTTTGAAATCTCTTTATGATGTGTCCAATATTTGGATAATGTACTTATAAAATTATTCATCCCCTGATGAGGAACCATATATGGTTCGAAACTAGTTGGGATTTAATAAACAACATTTTAATAACCGTATTTAGGCCTTCTATCATTATTCTACAAACCAATTGTTAATGCCGAACATAATAGCCCTGAAAGTCGTTACAATATTGCATTTAAAACTACTCGTTCTACAATAGAACAATGTAATGGATTACTAAAAACTAGATTTAGGTGCTTATTAAAACACAAAAGAAGATTAACATTTTTAAATACATTTACAGATTTTATTCTGGTTAAAATTCAAAATTTGTATTATACCAAAATATTTATTTTTTACCGTATTTAAAAATTCACAGCTCGATTTGAATAAAATTCTTTGAAAGTTTATTACATTTCTAATCTTTCTATATCTTCATATGTTAAGGATTCGTTGTCACTTTCAAAGTGCATGTTCGAAAATGTGGGAGAATTGTGTGACATATTCGCAGCATACAGATCAATGAGTAATGAAGCATTTGCAAAAAATAAAGCAATTTTTTCTTGCGCAACGACATTTCTCTCCAACAACTTCAGCTTTGCTTCATAGTATTTATTTTTCAACATCAAGTCTTGTTCCCCTATGCTTGTGAGTTTTGATGTAAAATTTTTAGTTTCATTAAACCTCATTTCTTTTTTTGAGATACGTGATTGTCTAGAAGTTTTTGGTGTAGAAGTATTTTTCTGGATCACCCTCAACTGCAACTTTTGATAAAATGTCTAAAACAGCTGCATCGCGATTATTCAAAAGTTGAATATTTTGTCCACCACCAGTACCCATCGCGTGCCTTTTTTCCTTGGCTACTTTTTGTTTAACGGATGTCCTTAAATCTTGCCAAGTTTTTCTCCACTTTATCGACGATTTTTGAGAACCGCCTGGTATAGAATTCAGTTCATTTGTGATCTCCTGCCACTTATTTTGTGCATCTTTGTATGTGAATGATGAAGTGAATTTTTTATTTCTTAAATTATCATTTTGCGCTATAAACGCAATAAGTAATTCCTTTTGTTCGGGAGAGATATTCCCACTCCTTTTTGAATTATTTACTTCCTTCATTGTAGCACGAACCTGTAAAATTATTAATATAGGCATCAAATATAGCTATGATTTATGATAGTTACAATTATATCAATGGTGATATTTTTAATTTTGAACAGAACTTATCATTACAACTATTCAATAAAATATTAAACGAAGTTGAAGTCCACAACGTTGATCAACAAAAGAAATTTGTTTAATTTCTTCTAAAATTATTTTTAATTTAATATTTAGTTATATGACAATTATTTTCATAACATAAACATCAATCTATTTTTTCTAAATATTTTTATGGCAATATTTCTGATTTATTTTTTTAAATTTATTAAGAGAATGATTTTTCTCGTTGATAAACGTTAAGGACTTCAACGTCATAATATTAATGCAAATGAAGAAATAAATTATTTATGAATTTACAATAATTCACTTACTTTTGATGATAATATTGTAAAATAAAGAGATTCAAAAAAATCCACAGGATCAGAAGCCAAAAATAATGGAAGATAAAATTTCTTGGTACTCCAAAGACAATAACCTGCAAAAAAATGAATAAATTTATTTGAAAAGAACGACCAGTACACTTAAACTATTAATGATTATTGAAATAAAATTTTTCTTTGTATTAAAATATTTATTAAAATTTAAGAATGCAATAATATAAATATAATAAATATTTGGTAATTTTAATAGGAACAATATTTGTGATCACGTAAAATAAAATTATTGTAAATCCTTATTTTGAGAAAAATAAAATTGACCTTACAAGAAACAAATTTTAAAAAAATGAAAGCTAAATTGATAAACATTCAGGTTATTTTGTTTTTATCTTCGTTTATACTTATTAATAAAATTATTCTCTTATGAAAGAAACAAAAATAATATATTAGTATGTAATTAGTTTACAATAATTTTAATTTAAAGTAAAGAATAAAAATTTCATTGTAAGGAAAAAACTTTTAATTTGGAAACAGATTAAATAATTTTAACATTATTTAAAACAAATTAAATATCATTCAATGCAGGACTTTCCAAGCATTTTGAGTGAGACGGATAGGGCTGGACTCGACCTATGAAAATTATGGTACATTAAAGTACGCTTAATGACTATATAAATATAAGAATATACAGAGATCTTGTAAATATAGCGCGAAATTAAAATATAAAGCGCATGAAACTATTAATTCAGTTTCTTAAAAATAAATAAATAAAACAAATTGAATAATTAATAAAAATAAAATTAAAAAGAAACTTTATACTTTAAAATTTTTTATTTCGAAATGTTCCAGGTTGGCGAACATTAAATGACCGGGTTTAATTTAAATTTCTTGTTTTCACGTTCTTTGTGTCATAAATATTGACAGCAGTCATTGAATCCAACACTTTTTGAGTTGGTTCAAATTTTCCACATCCATGCTGTGAAACACATTCAGACGCGCTTAAAATGCCTTGTAAAGTAGAGGGTAGCAACTTATTCCTTGATTTCGTTTTTACATGATTTACTTTAGAAAAAAGACGTTCACAGCTGACATTAGAATGTGGCAACGCTAAAATGTCCAGAGCAAATTGACCTAATTTTTTGAATTTCTGTTTTCCGTCCAAATTTAACGTTTCTCTAATTTGATACCAAAAAGAATCCACTGAAATTCGCGTTGTAGCTCGACATGAAACCAAGTTCTTAAAAGTTTTTTCGTAGGGCAACATTCTCCACTGGTCATTAGTCAGTTGTATTAAATTTTAATTTTCTGGTGGAATAATGCGTGTAATTTCTTAGATAAGTGGCTCAATACTGTTTGGTCAACTTGAATCACTGGAAATAGCAGTTTCAGGAGTCAGCCAGGCCACTTTAGTAATCAGATTGTTTGTACTAAAGTCATATCGTGACCTAATTTCTTGACAAATAACAATTAAAAATTGACGGCAGCGGTACAGAAAATCTGATACTTGTTGTTTTTCTCTTGCGACGTCAGGAGTTTGAAGTTCCCGCATTTCTTTTATCCCCAGATACATTTGATTAAAGGGCAAAAACATTGATTGATTTGCAGGGTCGACGTTTTTGAGCTTCATTCTGTTAAATCTTTCGCGATTTATATATCCCAGTAGCAGTTCGGTATACATGGATTTCATTTTTAGATCTACTTCTGTGATGAAAACATTTTCATTTTGAAAGTACTCGTTAACCCTAACAATTTTTGGCAAAGCCCATTAAAGAAAGTAGAAATACATTTTCATAAATGAATCATAAAGATCATTGAAAATGCATTTAGTTGTAACCAATTTTTCTTCAATCCATTTTGCATTGAAGAATGATTTAAGAGGATACCACCGTTCTAAAATTCTTTGGACAACATGAAATAATTATTTTATATTCTAAAAGATAAATAAACATTAAATACGTACAAATACAATTGAAAAGAACAGAATGTAATTAGCGGAAAACCAGTTGTTTAAATAATTTAAATAAAATATACCTGCAAAAGTAATAACCAGCGAGTTTGCGAGACATTAAAATCTTGTGGGATTCAACTTGATAGAAATATTAAAACTCTACGAACTGAGCTTGCCGTTTACAACTGTGTGCAAAAAAGGAATAAGTATTTCGAGCTAAATCCTCACATCGTCGCGGTAATTGTTTGCATCCGTTGCTCGCACATATTGCCAAAGAATGACATATGCACAAAAGAAGTGTGACACCAGGCTATAATCTCTGTAACCTGACAGCCACTCCGTTCTCCGATCCAAACATGGTGTTGCAGTCGTCACTGCCGAAACTAATTATTTGTTCTAATGGTACGTTGTGTTCTTCAAAACTTTTAATAAGACTTCCGGATCTTTTCCGTTGAAAACGTTAACCACTTTCCAAAAATGACTTTGAATTGATTTACGATTTTCGTCAAAAAAACGTGTACAAACTGCTAAAGTTTTCAAATAACCTAACATCAGTCGATTCGTCTATATGAACACTGAACTTCGTTATTTTTAGAATAGTGGACAAGTCGTCTGTATGGCAAGCGCCAATCACATTTTGTATAATACCAGTCGATTTGGTTCTTTCCAGAGTTATTGACTTCGCGATCAATGAATCAAGAAAAGCAGACTTCGCTAGTGCAGGAATGTGTTTCGACGTATTAAACGATAAATTATGTTCTACTATAAAACCACAGAATTTTATCTCTGCTAATTTAACATTATTTTCTTGTTTCCTTGCTATTTCGTTAAAATTTGCACCTTCAGTAAACGCTTTAAGAATGGAAGAATCTCCAATCCCTGTTTTATTAATTATAATTTAAAAAATTTTAATTTTTATAGTTTAAAAATTTAAAACATGCCAAAAAGAAAAATGTGCAAACTATAATTAAATATATGTATAAAAAAAGAAAAAATATAAGAATATTATACCTTGTGCAATTTTCATGTTGTTTTATCCTTCTGTCTGCTTATTTATAACAGAAATGTTAGCTTTAAAAAATATCTTGCACAAAATACATTGGGCACGAGTCGAATTTTCTGAATCTGGTCGCAACCATCGGGACCTTTTTGAATCTGCTTGCCATTCTTGTCTATACTTCTGTATTCTTTCCTAAGATAGACATACTTGGCAACATTGTAAATTATTTCGGAAACTTTTTAAAAATAAAATGTTTATGAGTAATACACAAAACAAACTGAAAATGTCACTACCGTGGCACTTCATGGATGTAGCCTCTTTATAACCTTACTCTTCTAAATTCAGTTTTAATAAATATATGTAGTAGTAATAAATGATGAAATAAATAATTTTTATGTTAAAGTGATGTAACGTACTCTTTTGTTTAATAATAACGAGTTGTAAATAATGAAATTAAATGTTTCATTATTTTTTGTATTAATTTAATTATTTATTTTTGTAAAATGATATTAACATTAATTATTATTAACTATAGCGCTACCAAAGATTTTTGTATACGCGGACTACAGGCTGGACACCCAGGATAGCCATACGCTTTTTACTTTTAAGTTCCAAAACGATTAAAATTAATCAAACTGTTTGTATATAATGATATGTTGACACTAATACTGTATTTTAATAATGTTTTCATGCATATTGCAATTGTTTAAACACTATATTATTGCAAAATTATATAATTATACAATTATTGTTGTTATTTGTCAACTTTTTACAGAATGCACCTAGAAAACTGCAGTTTTTGAAAATTTTTCAATTTACTAAAACTTATATTATTATAATTTGTTGCTAATGTATATGATCTTGGGAAGGTAAGACTTGAATAAAAAATTCGAAAGTATGTCGTTAAAAAAACGACGTCTCGTTAGCTATAGTTTTCCAACCTCATCAGGCTAAAATTTATTAAATAGAAAAGTAGGGGAGACTGGGGTAAATCCGCTCACTTTTCTTGAGAACTTTGACTCCTGGCACAGTTTAGCAAAAATTATGAAAAAAATTGTTACTTTTATAGAATATTCCTTGTAACCTAAGCTTTAAATAGAGACCAAGAACAGCAAAAAATATTTACAGGTTCCCGAGATATTACAAAAAGAGTCGGACCGTGCAAAGCAGAATTTTCAATCATCGATTTCTATAATTGGCCGTTGAGTCAATTACTTGTCTGTGAAAAAAGTGTCGAAAATTAATTTTTGTCCTACCTGCACGGAAAGTATGTCATTTCGGGCACTTAGAGCGGGCGCAAAGTAACTCATTACCACCCAGGGGTAGGTGAAGCTAACTTCGAGCAGGCAGAAGAGTATTTTGCGCCCACATGTTAATTATTCGATTTTCTTCATTAAAATGTGATATTTTCGAGTTTTTTTATGTTGACTATAAAAATGCAAACATTTTCAACTTGTTTTATTTTGTCTAGAAAAATGTGCAATTTTTTTCGATTTTCTTTAAAAAAAAATTATAACACTTTTGGTTTTGTTCACATTTCGGTTTAAAAAATTGGCAATTACTATATTTTTAGAATACATTGTTGTCTTGTTTCTATATTAAAACTTGTATCATTATAGACTTCAAAGAGTTAACATTTATATAGAGTTTAATTTTTAACTAATATGAGCGTTTAATCGTTCGTGCCCTCAATGACATACTTTCCATGCAGTTTGGACAAAAAATTATGTTAGCATCAAGGGCGCAAAATATATAATAAATTAAATTAAAAAATGTATCCCAGTAAGAATGTACTTGGTAAAATTAATTTTCGATACTTTTTTCACAGACAAGTAATTGACTCAACGGCGAATTATAGAAATCGATGATTGAAAATTCTGCTTTGCACGGTCCGACTCTTTTTGTAATATCTCGGGAACCCGTAAATATTTTTTGCTGTTCTTGGCCTCTAATTAAAGCTTAGGTTACAAGGAATATTCTATAAAAGTAACAATTTTTTTCATAAACTTTGCTAAACTGTGCCAGGAGTCAAAGTCAGAGTAATAAATTCCGAAAAAAATAGAATTATTTTTTTGTCTTCATAACATGATATCTCGCTTTCGATTTATGCAATACAACTTAAAATAGTGGCGTTTTATTGGAAATTTAATGAGCTTTCCAATGCAATTTAAAAAAAGCATCTAGCTTCATTTTTAACCGAGTTATCACTGTTTCTGTGCGGGTGTGTTTTTTAATAGCTCGAGATGTTAGCGTACGCACAATTTCGGACGGTAGTGTACCAAATTTCAAAATCACAATTTTCCAGAGCAAATCCGCTCACCCCTCGGGGTAAACCCGATCACTTGATTTTTTTTAAGAATTTAAGGTAAACCCGACAGTTTTATTTTGTATATATTAAATTTCTCTTTATTTGTGTCTTCAGTATGATTTATTAATGATACATTATGAGTTCTATAAACAATAAATATTGGTTTATTAAATAGTAAGTATAGGTTTGATGAATTGCAACTGTGAATTTAAATAATATTTTATTAAGAGAAAATTAAAATGTAGATACATTTTTGGATGTAACAAGTTATAGATTTTATTATTGATAAAATATAACAAATGAAATTTTAAATTTAAAAATAAACAATGATAAAAGGTGAACTGAACGAAGACAACAAACTAGATTTATGTATTTTTTTAGCCGAAAAAGACAGGGACAAATTTTGATTATTTGTTTGCGTTGTTTGTTATAACCGTTATAACCTAATAATCACTAATAATGACAAGAAATATTGATAGTTCGGCGTCATATATTAAAAAAAATCGCCACAAATCGCGAAATACGGGACATTCAAAATGTTAAATATTCAACTAATTACCCAATAATTCAATAACATTGTTAGGAAATGAATATTATTTATCTTTTAATAAATATTTTTAATATTAAAAATTTTAAGATCGCAAAAAACGCATATACTGTTAATACTGATTCTGCTTTCTACACAAATTTAATAAGTGAGCGGCTTTACCCCGAATGTGTTTTTCACAATATAGAATAAATTTAAATAAATCTTTTTGAAATCAAACAAAACTACATATATATTTCGAAAAAGGACATCCAATAGCATCAAAAAAATTTGTCGAACAAATTAAGTCTCAAAAATAATAATCGAAAAACTTAAAAATCCGAAGATCATTTTTTCTTTTTTGCACTTCTAAAAAAATTGATCGTCTCTGAATTTATGTCGAATTCATGAAACTAAACGAAAGTTCGTTAACATAAGTTGTATGTTAAGTACTGATCACAGTACAAATATCTCCATCTTAAGTTGAGTTTATAGCGTCAAATTGCTAGTGAGCGGGTTTACCCTGTGCGCGGGTTTACCACAGTCTCCCCTATCTCTAAAATTTAATTCATATAAGCGTGGAGCGATTTTACTGCTCGACACGAAAAATGATTAAAAGATCGGACAATGATTTTCTCATAGGATTTTCATCGCTGAACACGAATATGACTTCCAAGAGTGCCTATCAGGTCGAGATTTTGAGAAAACTGGACTAAAACTTTCAAAAACCCCGTTTTTGAGCTTTTTTGATCATGTGTAGAGAATGATGCCGACGAGCTAGAAGTTTCTAATTAGGCTTAAATTAAAGCTTGAACTGACCAAGTTTTCGTCAAATCCATCAATTTTCAAAATTTATATATTCGCCATTTCGAAACCGCCATTTAAATTTTTTTAATAACGACCTTACATTCAATCAAGAACATTTAGCGAGCCCAAAAAGGATAAATAACAATAAGTAGTGCAAATAAAATTAATAAGTAAGAGTGCCATAGTGTACCGCTGTATGAGTACAAGTAGAACGCACGCGCACATGAAAAAGTTGTGCTATATGAAAATTTTTGACTGATTCTCAACTTTCACGATTTGATTCTTATAGTTGACAGTTTGAGCTTTAATTTAAGCCTATATAGAGACTTCTAGTACGTCGACAACATTCTCCACACGTGATCAAAAAGGCCAAAAACGGGGTTTTTGAAACTTTGAATACATTTTTCTGAAAATCTCGACGTGATGGGCACTTTTAATGGTCATATTCGTGTTCAGCAATGAAAGTCCTATAAGAACATTATAACAAAACTTAGGTATATCATTGTTTTTTAATTCATAATAATAGTGCCTTTAGACTAAGTAGTTGTAAAATATGGCTTACACTTCGAAGGTCTTCTAAAAAATAGACATCTGTAAATAAACATCTAGCTTCAGCACTCTCAAAAAAGATTTTTCTTCTCAGCTGTTGTTCCGCAACATATTTTCAACTTCCAAAAACGCCTAAACATTGTTTCCTTTCACAAAAAGTTTTGTAAGAAAATCTTTTTTAAGCTTAATGATTCCTATTTAAAAAAAACTTCTAAATATTGAAATCAACGATATTCATCTACATGTCGATTTTCTTAATAAATCATTAAATAAATGTAAAGAGCGTATCATAAATTCTGAGTTCAATGCTGAATCTCGTGACAAGTTTTTTGCAATATCCCGAACAAAATAGGTTTGTATTCTAAATGTCAATAATGCAATTCATAAAAACAAACTTATATTACTAACAAATAAACAAATAACGAATTCTCAACATAACCGAGACAACTGGTTTTTAAAAACTTGACAGACATTGACGTTCCTCCGGAAGTCGTTTAAACTGCATCGTTAGGTCCCAATTTTAGTTTTTGGAATGACATTTCAAAAAAAGATATAATAAATTCTATAAAAAATCTGGAGTCTTTATTAACTAATCTTGAGATTGACGATTCCCTTAAAAACTCTCTAAGAGGAAAATTTTTTAATACTTTAACTAACAATTTGACTAATAAATATTTACCCCCAAATCAAGATAAAGCCTTCTCTAAAAAACGACTAAAAACAAAACTCTTCTTAAAAAATAATCCGGATGTATTCTTCACTCCATCAGACAAAAGAAATGTACCTGTTCTTATAAAAAAGTCTGATTATAATAATAAAATTTTTTGATAAAATATACCATCCCAATCAATTGACCTTGACTGACTCTGTATTAGCTGAAGCATTTGGACTTCCAAAAATACATAAGGAAAATGTTCCACTTCATCCAATTATTTCTTTAATTAACAGTCCCACTTATTTTCAAGCTAAAACACTAAATAATTCCTTAAAAAATTGCATTAGTCTACCACAATCACATATCAACAGTAGTTTAGAATTAAAAAACAAATTATGTAACTTTGTTATGGACGTTCTATGTATACAAACATCTGCGAACTAGTCATTCAGAGTTTAGATCGACGTATAGCCTCTATAAACAGAAATTGCAAAATCTCATTTTGTTATATTGTCGACTGCACTAAGTTTGTATTTAACAATACATATTTCTCACTTGATGGGAAGTTTTATAGGCAAATTTATAGAACCCCTATGGGCTTCCTATTTTTTAGATTTGAAAGAAATAACTCTATTAATTTTCTTGACTTGACACTCATTAGAGATAACAATCATATAATAACTGACTGGTGTCAAAAACCTACTCTTCTGACAGACTGTGTACAAAAAAAACACTGTGTACAACTTAGTTGATAGAGCCATTTCATTGTCCAGTCAAAAATTCCATTTCGACAACTTGAAAAAATTAAAACAATTTAAAAAAATAATAATTATCCTATAGATTTTATCGAAAAACATTTTGACGTTAGAATGAACAAGTTAAAATATTCTAATGAAAGTAATAGCATTCAAGATCGTGTCAATAATAATAGCCAAATTCCCAAGGTCTCTTTACCCTTTAACGAAAAATATTTCTTCAATTTATCTAATGTTCTTAGGGAGTTTAACTGTACTTCCATTCCCATTGTAAATAAAAACTATACTTCCATCATAAGGTTAGGAAAAGATGTGACTTTAAAACAAGTTGTGAATTAAGATGTTCATTACACGAACATTTTGCTTCCTCTTTACGATAAGCAAAAAATTTGCTTCCTCGTGGAGGAAGCATTAATCATTAAAATTTTAATAATAAAGTGAATTTTTTCATTTTATTTAATTCTATTAATGCTAGTAAAATATATTATTTTTATACATCAATCGATTCGTCTTGATGAAATGAAGATTTTTAGTTTGTTTTTATGTCAAGAGTAACATTTTATTATAAGGTAACATGATTTTTAAGAAGGAAATAAATTTCTAATAAAAGTGCGAATTTTTGGTTTTAATTATGTTTAATTCTATAAATTCAAATACAATATATACTTTATATATACCAATCGATCCGTTTTAATGCAACGGATAAGATTATTGAAAAAATGAGTAAAATTTTATTGTACCAGAATATAATTTTGATAAAAGATCTAAATTTTTGATAAAAAAAAGGTAACTTTTCTGCTTTAATTGCCATTAACTCTATAAACTCTCATACAATTTATAATTTATATATACCAATCGATTCGTCTTGATGCAAAGAATAAGATTTTATTATATATTAACTTCAATATTTAATTTGAAAAAAAATTTGAAAAAAATTTGTTTTGTGAAAAAAGTAAAAAAAAATTTTTATTAGATTTTTTAATGTCCATCGATCCATTTCAAGATATTTTTATGATAAATATGCCTATCAATTTTCAGCCAAATTCGTTGAAACCTCTCCGAGTTATCGTATTCACAAAAAACGGGATCCACACACACACACACTTAGGGTGGTCGTTAAAAACGACATTTTGCAATTTTGTCCATTTCCGGGTCTCATTTTGTCACAAATTGAAAAAAATTAGATACGTATTTTTTTATTTTTTTTAAATTAATATTTAGTATTGCCTGTAGGCTGGTGAAATTTTGCATGTATTTTGCATGGAAAAAAAACTTTTTTTCGTAAATTTCCTGTAAAATCGTTGAAAATTAATATTTTTTGACCAGACTACTCTGTTTCTCTTCACAAATGTTCAAAGAATAATATAAAATTTTTAACAAATGAAAGGACCCCGCACAAAATACATTAAAAATCCCTTTCGGTCAAATTGTTTGAAACTTTGGTAAAATGAAGTTCAAGTGATTCTGAACAAAAGCTCTCTGGTTCATACCCCCTCTTTCCGGGTTTGTTTGCTCGCTAGAAGCATTTGTAGGTGAAAGTAACAAATGCATTTTTTGGTGCAACTTTATAGATAAACGTTTCTGAGGTCTCTGATATTGCAGAGTAGTATTCGTAATATTGCCATGCAATGTTTGCTACATTACCATGTTATATTTTGCAATAATAATCTATTGAAATATTTTAAATCGTAAATATATTTTATATATTTTGTTTACAATATTTACATTGTCACAACCTTGATATTTCATTTCTCAGAAAAATGGAAACAAAGTATGTATATGTACATACTTACTCACTTTTCGCTTTTCAAAGGTAATCTTTTCAACTTAATATAGTTTTGAAGTTGTATAAAAGTTGTGTTGGTGACGGTGTAGTTCTTTGTTAATGATTGAAACAGTTTAATCGTGAGTGTTACTCTGTACTACTCGTGTTACCTGCATCATTTGGTTTCTAGGATACGCTCGGCATGAAGATAATGTAAAATATCCATCGCTCAAACTATTGCGAAGCATTCAAGATGCTGCCATGAATGCCAACCCCATTGAAATAATAAATGTAATCGACTAATAAATATTTGTAAGCAACCAGTTGCAGAAATAATTTTTCCACTCCTTATCTCTTAGCGTCACTACTTTTTCATAAACACTTAAATAAAACACCAAATGTTAAACATATTGCTTCAATACTGCAAATGTTACTTATGGTAATGTAGCAAACATTGCATGGCAATATTACGAATACTGCTCTGCAATATCAGAGACCTCAAGAACGTTTATCTATAAAGTGACACCAAAAAAATGCATTTCAATTAGATGAAATTTTCTCAAAATACAGTTTGTTACTTTCACCTTCAAATGCTTCTAGCAAATAGGTTATTATTAGCAAAAAATATTAATACTAAAAAAACGAGAAATTTAAACTGCTAATAATGCTAATTTAAACTGCTAATTTCTATTGTTTTTAAGGTCGCTGATTACAAATCTAAAGTCAGATTTTAAAAATTCAAAATGGCGGCCATGAAAATTTTTTAATTAATCAATTTCTAGGAAACTTCGTATCAAGCGGTTTTGGGGGTTTCTGATTACCAATCTGAAGTCAGATTTCATGCAAATTTTAAAATTAATTAATTTTTATGAAATTTCGTATCAAAGTTTTTTTGGGGTCCCTAGTTACAAATCTGAAGTGTAAAATTTAAACAGTACCTCGCTGCTAATCAGAAAGTAGAAGGTTAGTATTTATTAGCTCGATAAGGTTCATTCACAAATTAGATGATACGATTTTATATATATTATATATATTAATTAAAAATTTTTCTTGGCCGCCATATTGGATCCGCCATTTTGAATTTTTGAAATCTGACTTCAGTTTTGTAATCAGCGACCTATATTTAAATTTCTCGTTTTTTTAGTATTAATATTTTTTGCTAATAATAACCTATTTTGGTTTTTATTGGTCAACTTTTGGATCCTGTAAAAAATAGTTAACATAACAAATTTCATTTGTTAAAATTAAGTATCTCGGACGTTAAAGACTATTTAATTAATAAAATTAATATATATTGTACACTCAGATGCATTAATGCTGTCGTTCCGGTTTGACGGTATTTTGCAAAGTCGTAGGATTTCTATCAAAATGTTTTTTGTTCATGACATATCAGAACATTCGTATGTCACGTACTAAGAATATTTGATAGAAATGACACGACTTTTCAAAATTCCTTTAAACCGGAAGGACAGCATTAATGCATCTGAGTGTACCTCATCTAAGACTGTGTTTATGTTTTAGTTCATTGACTTCTCCTTAAGTCTTCTTTCAGTTGACAGTGAACTGGTGTTGTGAAAATGTCCTCTCTGAAATTTAATTCATATAAGCGTGAAGCGATTGTTTATACTTTGACGAAGAAAGTTTTTAATCTCTGACGCGTTAGCATGTACTCGACGTTCTAAGAAACTTTAGGTATATCATTGTTTTTTAAATTAATAATAATAGTGCCTTTAGACCTTTATACTAAAAAAATACTAAAGTGCAATTTATCTATTTAATAAATTTTAGCCTGATGAGGTTGGCAAACTATAGCCAACGAAACGTCGCTTTTTTAACGACACACTTTTTAATTATTTATTCAAATCTTACCTTCCCAAGATCATATTTATTACACAGTGCAACACGTAAAATGTGCACTAAGTTTTAACTTCAGTTTCTGAAAGTACTTACCGAAACTAGCAAAAACCCATTTGGGTTTTGCTGGATTAGCTCGGATTCGAATTTTATCGAGATATTAATATTTCGGATGAAAAATGATTTTTTCAAAGAAAATGAAATTCTTCTAACGGCAATATCTCGTAAACCGATTGAAATTTTGTTTTGCACTCTTTAGCATAATTATAGGTATAGACTGGGAGAAAAAAAATGTAATGCAATTTGATTTAAAAAAAACTGCATCTAATGCCTCAAAATCGCAAAAATGTCGGTAAATGATCATTTTTGCCAATGTTTCTTTACTGTTTATTGCTTGTAGTTCATAAATATTGAACAAATATAAGTTTTTATTGTGTGAATTGACAATAAATAAGAAAAATTATTAATCATAAATAATTAAAATATTGGAAATGTTGGAAAGCATGTTAGTTTTTAATAATATTTATTATTAGTATTTGGAAACGTGTTAGAAAATTTTGTATTTGATTGATTTGGTACTTATTAGGTTTAGATTTTTATTGAATTTTTTGTCATTTAGGTGGAATATTTTTTGTTAAATTAAGGATTTTGTAAAGGTATAACTTATCTGATTAGTTTTAATGTATATGTAAATTTAGCAAAATTCTGAAAATTTTCATTGGAGTCTTTAAGCCGCAATGCATGGTGCTAAGATACCGGGTATTTCGGCTTGTAAACACTGACGTTCACGTAATGCATAAATAAATTAATTCCTTTAACTTTGAATCTTTCTATATGTGACGCTCCACGAAAGAAGGGACCTATCCCCGAAATAACATTAGGCTCAGTTTTCATGCATTGTGTACGGAAAATTGAGCCTAATGTTCTTTCGGTGATAGGTCCCTTCTTTCGTGGAGCGTCACATATTTATATTCTTCCTAATAAATACCGTGACCAAAATGGAATAATATAGTAGTATCAAGAATTGTTACTTTATTGTTAAAATGGAAAATACTAAGTGCCCAAAAATAAATGAGTTTTGTTACGTTTGTGGTCATATAGTGCCTAAAAGTGAAGGAAAAGTGCGAAAAGATTTGATTACACAGGAATTTAAGTTTGCATATACGCATTATTTTGATGAAATTGATTCCAGTGCTGAAGATTTCACGCCAAATACAGTGTGCAGTGTTTGCTACAGTAATCTTTTGCATTGGTTACATCAACGCAGGGCAAAGTTAAAATATGCTAAGCCTGTAATCTGGGTCAAAGATCCAAATGGACATGATGAATCCAGGTGTTATGCGTGTATTAATTTTGTTCTTGGAAATAATAAAAAAAAGTTAAAGAACAAAATATATGTTGCTGCTTTTACTGCCTCACTTCCAATGGCACTCTCTTCTGATGTGAAACCACCTAAGCCTCCGAATCTAGATACTTTGACTACATGGACAGCGACAAATAATTTTACCATTGCATCCGATGTCTACGATCCCGATTGGATTCCCGATGTAGAAGATGATCAATCAAAACCGCTAAAACAAAACGAAATGGATTATGTTGTGGCTAAGTTAGGATTATCGCAACGGAATTCAGAAATGTTGACCTCTTTTTTGAAACGTAGAAAACTAACACAACAAGATGTTAACGCCACGACATTTAGAAAACGTCAAGCTGAATTTCAAAAGTTCTTTACCGTTGACGATGAAAATACGTTCACTTACTGTAATAACATCAAAGGTTTAGTGAATAAATTAGGAATGGAATATATTGCTACTGACTTTCGATTATTTATTGACGGTTCAGTTTCAAGTTTGAAGGTTGTATTGTTGCACAAAACAAACGAAAAACCGTCCATTCCATTAGCATTGGGCACAAATATGAAAGAAACGTACGGAACTTTGAGAAATATATTACAAAAAATCAAATATGCTGAAAATAATTGGAAAATTTGTTGTGATTTAAAAGTGGTGAACATATTGCAAGGTGTTATTTCTAAGGGTGGTTTTCCAAAATACTTTTGCTTTCTCTATAATTGGGATTCGCGAAACAAAGTTGATCAGTATCAATGTAAACATTGGGTAAAAAGAACTCCAGAGAACGAAAAACAATTAAAATTGGTAAATGAGCCTTTAATAAAGAATACTGACGATATTCTGCTGCCACCGCTCAATATAAAATTGGGAATCGCTAAGAAATTCATCGAAGTTGCCGTCAAACACAATGAAAAAGTCTTTGATTGTTTGAAAACCATTTTTCCAAAACTCAGCAATGACAAAATTAGAAACGGTAAGATTTTCACTTAAATATATATCATTTTTTATTCTCATTATTTTATTTTCATTACTCTATTTTTTCTCTAATGCTTTCTTTTACTTTCTACAGGTATGTTCAATGGGCCGGATATCAGAAAATTAATGAAAAATGAAAGCTTTACAGAAGTGCTGTCAGACAATCAGCGGAGAGCCTGGGACTCGTTAAAAGCTGTAATCGAGAGTGATTTAGACAAAAATCGTGTACAGCGAGAAAAGGCACAAGAACTGGTAGAAACAATGCTCCATTGGTTTCATGAAATCAAGGCATCTATGACATTAAAACTGCATTTTTTGCATCATCACCTTCATGAGTTTTTACAACAATTGCCCACCGAATCAGATGAACAAGGGGAGCGATTCCATCAGGTTACCATGCCAATGGAGAAAAGATATAAAGGAAAAAAGCTGGATGCATTGCTTGCAGAAGTGTGTTGGTGGAGTCACAAAGTATCCCAATATGAAGGAGAAGGCGTGGAAGACGCAGATGACACTAGATATGAAGGAAACACTGAAGAAGATATGCCTTTAAATGTTTTCTTTAGCTCAGATAGAGATGAAGATTCGGACCACGGATATGAGCCACCTATGAAGAAATCGAGACCATCAACTTCAGAGGCATCAGAGAACATCAGCTGGTAACATTTTTTAAATAGCACTTCTCTGAGTTAAAATGTCGAATTTTTAATGTAAAATAGATATTACAAATTAAGAAAAATATTAGTTTGAAGATATAATGATATAGACATTTCAGAAAAACTATATATGAATATTTATAGATAATTCTTTGACGAACTAAAATCTCCAATTTTTAATGTAAAATATTTTTATAATAGTAAAACCTTTTTACCTTAATACAAAATAAACATTTTAACAGTAGATGTTTGTGGATTATTTGTAAGCTATTAGCCAAATTCGTAAAATATAGGTAAAAAAATGATCATTTACCGACATTTTTGTGATTTTGAGGCATTAGATGCAGTTTTTTTAAATCAAGTTGCATTATATTTTTTTTCTCCCAGTCTATACCTATAATTATGCTAAAGAGTGCAAAACAAAATTTCAATCGGTTTACGAGATATTGCCGTTAGAAAAATTTCATTTTCTTTGAAAAAATCATTTTTCATCCGAAATATTAATATCTCGATAAAAACATATTAAAACAACAATACTTTTGACCATGTAAGTCAATTTAAATAAAAATTAGTCTCTTTAGGGGTTTTTATGGTCGCTGCTTACTGTTCTGTATTCAGATTTTAATATTCAAAATGGCGGATCCAATATGGCAGACACTTTTTTAATTTCACATTTTTATCATAAAAGGCGTAAATTATTTTTGAAAATTGGTCTACCACTTGTAATTTTTATATTTCATAGCAGATTTGTAAGCAGCGATCATAAAAAACCACACAGAGACTAATTTTAACTTGAATTGCCTTACATGGTCAAAAGTAATGTTATTTTTAATACGTTTATGGAACAGCTTATGTTTCTTTGAACATTATAGGTTAAAGTGTACAAAAATTAAATTTTTTGTTTTTGGATATTCAAGAGCAGTGTTTAAGCTTTAATTCGGTGATATGCAGACAGATTTACTGTTCCGGTGTAGGGTTGTACATTCAGTCAAAAAATGCCAAAAATGTGTATTTTGTGAATTGAATCGTAAATTAATTAAAAACTAGAGCCAATACAATATTTTCAATGTCAAATTCGTATTCTACGGACAAAATCCGATAAAAATCAGCTTCTATTGGTTAGGCCACAAAATTTTGTTGGCCTGTGTTATTATTTAAACAATTTTTAAACAAATTACCTTCAATAGAGGATCTGTTTGAAATACCCGACATTTTCTGAAGCATCGCTTTGAACAGTGCTCAAGATCAGGATTATATTGTACACCAACACAACGTGACTTACGATTTCTTACGTTTTGTCATTAACATTACATACTTATATTAGGATGTTATTTTGTTTGGATTTGTAATTTTAGTGCGATCTTATTTTGTTTTACATATTACATACTTATACTTAGTACTGGTTATTTGTATATACAAGAGGCCATTTAAATAAGAAGAAGTCTCCAATTGTAGGATGACGGTTCGGATCAGGTCGACTCAGAGCCTGGGGTTGTTTTAAGGTTTTCTAAATATTTTCGAAAGATTCTTGATGGGTTTCTGTCCATTTATAGGGTTTCTTTACCGACAGTAGATTGGCGAGAGAGGCAGTTAAGTTAGCATATCGGGGCACGTATTCCATCAGCCAATTAAATATCCTTAGGAATAAAGCTAATTTTTTCCTAGTCTGAGAGATTGTGGCATTATGGATGACGTCAATATGGCGCTCTTGGGTTTGATTTTCCTCCGAGGAGACAACGTGACCTAAAAATTACTATAACGACATTTGGCTGGGGTGCAAGTAGGACCAAAAGTTAGAATCCATTCTAAAACTAATGCAAAATGTCAAATGGGTTTGTCCCACGAATCTGAGTAAATGATAATATCGTCTAAGTAAGTCACACAAAAATCATCCTAGTAAGAGGCAAGAGGCACACTTTCCGCATGAGATTTTGAAAGGTGCCCGGTTCGTTTTTGAGACCGAAAGACATCATTCGAAATTAGTACTGGCCTCCGTTAGGCGTGCAAAAATCTGTGATTTTTTTGGACTCCGGGAACATAAGTATTGGAGAATATCTAGGGCGAAATCTAGAGCGGAAAAAATTTTGGCCGTACCTATGATTTTTAGAATTTCATGAATTCTTAAGACTGGGATGGTGTTTCGACGACAGTATACGGTATTACAGTCGCCGAAGCTCACCAGTTTTCCGGAGGTACTTGATTTCGGAGTGCCTATAGGACAATACAGTCCCGATGGAAATAGTATTTCGGGTAAAAACGATAGGCCGGAGCTTGTTGACATTTGGAGTTCACTAATTCGACAGCGGCTTTACGAGGAGCTTCTTCTTTAGCAGGAGTTGGTTTATGCAGGGTGCAGTCCGCTTTATCCTGTTCGGCCTTAGTCGACGCTTTTAGTACTTTGGCAAAAGATTGTGGGTTTGTTGGACGTACTAAACGTCTAAGCGTTGGTTTTATAAACTCTAGCAATAGTATGGTCAGATCAACTTGAGCGAGTTGAATTTTGAGTTCTTTTTGTAACTCAAAAAATATGTGAAGTTTGACATACATCGATTTTCATCTCTTCCAAAAAATTTGGAGTCTATATAAAATTAACACTATTAGAGATCGACAATGTTTGACAAAACTAAAGAAAGTAGTAGTTGAATTCTCCATAAACATACTAAAATTAAACTTTGTTAAGTTAAAATTTAGTATTTTTTATGTTTTTTAAATGAAACAATAAAATCATTAATATTGTGGAAAATGGTTTATTAATGTAAGTTTCTCAATTTAAAGTTCAGTATTTGTACTGTTTTTTAAATGACACGATCAAATTATTAATCTTGTGAAAAATGGTTTACTAATAAAAACTGTGCTTTTTAAAAAAGTGCCCCTTTTGTCGAATTTCCCTATTTTCAAAATGGAGGGGGGGCGAATTTAAAACCTATTGGCTTTTTATCTTTAAGGATCAATTTTGGCTAAAAGACACAGGGCGACTGGACTTTAAGGTTTAATAAGTGTTTTAAAATAGTTTAATTTAGTTAAACACAGAATTTACTGTCTTGAAACACACTTATACGACTACAGACAGTACGAACACAATTGAAACATGCAATTTGTGGTTTGAAAAATATGGTAGAGATAGCGAAAACTCAACATCTGCGTTAAATATTCACTATTTAATAGTGTAGTAAATAGTTACAATAAGGGATTAGAACACTGGGCTTTTACCACTTCTGAAAAACGTATTAAGAGATTATATCCAAAAATATGACTTTTAATAAACTTAATGTATTTTTCCCAAGCTTTACTTTTTTGGTAAAGATTCAGGTAATTTAGGTATACAAAAGTACATAGCACTTAGGTGCCCTTTTCAGGGTATGAGTAAGTGCGTTGTCGACATCGGTTCTTTGAACACCTCAACTTTTTCAATTTTATTTACATTTAAAGGGTATGTCCAAGTTGCAAAATGTAAACAAAGTAAAATGTGTAAAAACCAAGCACTAAAATCACCTTTTTTATACATCTTTTTCTCTCACAAAAATTACCATTAGAACATTTTCTCTACAAAAATGGAAAATTAGAGTGTCAAAGTTTTCAAAAAAAATCATTTTTAAGTGTGAAAAATAAATAGCAATTAGTAAAATAACTAATTAAAACGACCTGTAAAATAGCATTTTTGACGCGTCGCGAAAAATAAATTGTTTGAGTATATCAACCGCACTGACAATGAAGAAGTCTCATATCAGCGATTGGACCTTCAACATGTGGAAGAGGAAATTTTTTCCTTTCCTCCATGAAATTACAAGGAGAAAGGGTAAAAATTTCTTCATCGTCCGTGCGGTTGATATAGTCAAACACTTTAAAATTTCACGATCTGAGACACAATGTGGAAGTGCACATTTTGTTTGGAATAAAACTTAGCTGTTTTATAATTTTTTTTCAGCTCTGCAAGGCGTAGTAACCAAATTCAATACGTCAGCTCACCATTTTCATAAAGAAAATGTGAATTTAGATTTATGTACGAAAATGAGGTGTTGTACAAAAATGCTACGACGTCTCATTTTCGTACATAAATCTAAATTCACATTTTCTTTATGAAAATGGTGAGCTGACGTATTGAGTTTGGGTACTACGCCTTGCAGAGCTGAAAAAAATTAAAAAACAACCAAGTTTTATTCCAAACAAAATGTATCTTTCTGCATAGTGTTATCAATGCTTCCTTGGCATGGTCTGCGCGTGCGCAGAGAGCAATCGTCTGACATCGCGAAAAATTTAAGTGTTTGACTATATCAACCGCACGGACGATGGAGAAGTTTTTACCCTTTCTCCTTGTAATTTCATGGAGGAAAGGGAAAAATTTCCCTTTCCACATGTTGAAGGTCCAATCGCTGATATGTGACTTCTTCATCGTCAGTGCGGTTGATATACTCAAACAGTTTATTTTTCGCGACGCGTCAAAAATGCTATTTTACTGGTCATTTGAATTAGTTATTTTACTAATTGCTATTTATTTATCACATTCAAAAATGATTTTTTTGGAAACTTTGACACTCTAATTTTCCATTTTTGTAGAGAAAATGTTCTAATATTAATTTTTGTGAGAGAAAAAGATGTATAAAAAAGGTGATGTTAATGCTTGGTTTGTTTACTTTTTGGTTTGTTTACATTTCACACCTTGGACTTACCCTTAATAAATATATGGGCAATTCCACGTGAGATTTCAGTGAACTTCTTTAAATTGTCCAAAAATAATTTTCTTCTATTCTGTATGGAAAAAACTGATACTTATTTTTTTTTATTTTCTTTTAGGCCACATTTTTGAGTTATACAATTTTGAAATTTTGGACTTGTAATAATTGTAGACTAAAATTCAGTAGCTTATAAGTTCAAAAATATTGAGTTTAAGAAAAAGTTGTCAAAGAATAAAAATTTAGTTTTATTTCGACTATTAATACATGTATAAAAAAATTGTTATAAATTTTTTATTAAAAATTTTTTTTTAATGAACAAATTAATTTCTATAACTTTAGTCCGAATTTTGTTAATTTTTTTAAAATTAAAATAATCTAATCTAATCAATTACCGAGATCAAGCTGGATATTTCCAAAAGGGAAAGTTGGCACTTAGATTAAAGAATCCATTGTACCAAGCTCCAACTTACTCGTTTACAACAACCACCCATTAGAGTCCTGTTCTTCTTCAGAAGTCCAGTATTTCCTCTATAGATAGGTTGCTCACCTGCATAGGGTCTATAATTGCTTGACCCCATCTAGAAAGTCTGATCCTAGCTAATGCCAGGCATTCAGATAATATGTGAGACGACGTCTCGTCATTCGTCTCACACAGTCTGCACATAGATGAGACTTTGTTTCCTATTATATGCTGATGATAAGTCAAAAGCCCATGTCCTGTAAAGAGTCGGACAATGGTTCTAACTCTGATCTTATCGAGTTTTAGGAGATCGCTCGCTCGCCTCTTGTTGGGCACTAAACCCAATAGAGCCTTCGCTTGCCTTACCACCCCAATGCCCGCCCAATACTTTTCATGTTCCCTTTGACCCCATCTTTCAATGGCTCCCTTAACCAGACACGGCATTAATGCCACTGCTGGTTAAGGACCTAAAAATACCGTTTCAGAACCTATTTTTGCCAAAACGTCCACCCTTTCATTGCCCCTGATTCCCGAGTGGCCCGGTACCCAGATCACTCAAGATCCATCTTGGAGCCGTCCGTGTACCACACCTCGTCCCCAAGTGGAAACCCCTTCTTCCAGTCTAATCTGGAAGGTATTATTATCTTGAAGCGAGGTTTAAATTTCACCCTATTGATCATCCTATCTTGCACCATACTTAATTCTGGAATTGATAGGATTGAACGTGGGAGCTTGGTGTGTTTACCACTTGACTTCCACTTTCCCTGCGCGTTTAGCCTGCTCATAGTAAGGGCCGGCTTTTACACCGCAGTAATATATAGAGGTACTTCGGCCAGTATGAATCCCAATGCCGCTGTAGGCGTGGTCCTCATGGCGTCTGTAATACCCCTAAAACCATTGCTTGGAGTTGGTCCAGTTTCTCTTTGACCGTGATCAATTGAGTCCTAGACCACCAAACCACCACCGCGTGAAGAAACCTGGGTTTTAGAATCATCTGATAGAGCCAATTGACCATATTGGGTCTTAGTCCCCACGATGACCCTATCGCCCTTCTACACGCCCAGAAAGCAGTACAGAATTTCCTATACTGATAATCGAAAGGTTCTTTCCAACTCAGCTTTTTATCCAGGATTACTCCTAAGTATTTAGCCGATTCGGAAAAAGAAATCGCTTGCCCATAAAATACCAGCTTCTTTAAACTCGGTATCTTGTATTGCCTAGTGAAAACTACTATATTCGTTTTCTCTGGATTCACAGAAAGTCCAGTCTGACTGCACCAATTCTTGACAATCTTGAGTGCACTTTACGTAAGCTCTAAAAGGGTCTCAATTGAGTGCCCTCTTATAATTATAAGGAAATCATCCGCATAGCTTTGCGTATAATATCCCTGATTATTAAGTTTCCTAATCAACTCATCTGCCACTAAGCACCACAATAGAGGAGAGAGAACTCCTCTTTGTGGGCATCCTTTTGAGACGACGCCTGTTAGCCTGGCCTCATCATATTCTGCTTCGAGAGCTCTCTCGCGAAGCATGCTGTCATTCCATTTAATTAGTGGCTCGGGCACGCCTCGCTTTCTGGCTGCCCTGCAGATAGCTTCGCTAGAGGTGTTAAAGGCACCTTCAATACCAAGAAAGGAACCCACTGCATAACCCCCCCTACCAATTTGCTCCTCCATTCTACCTACTGCAGAGTGGAGGGCTGTTTCTACTGAGAAACCTGCTCTATACGCATGTTGTCCCGAGTGCAAGGGGTAATCCCTCAGACATTCCTGTCTGATAAAATTATCCACCAGTTTTTCCAACGCCTTTAATATAAAGGAGGTTAGACTAATTGGTCTGAAGTCCTTTACAGCAGTATACTCTGTGCGGCGGGCCTTCGGGATAAATACTACCCTCGTCCTTTTCCAGGACTCAGGTGTATAACCAAGAGCAATACATGCTCGCATGATTTTACACAGGGGTAATCTAATACAATTCAATCCTCTTTGTAAAAGTACCGGATATATACCGTCCCCCCCTGAGGCTTTAAAACGTTTGAAAGAGCCTATTGCCCAATCAATACCCTCTGGAGTCACAACACTGGCTGCAAGTTTCCAGTGTTCTCGGTTTCTTCGGGCTCTACGTGGACCCCCGCCAGAGTCATGTAACGTTCTCTCCTCAAAGTCCGGGAAGTTAGCTTCCATAAGATACTTTAAGCAGTCTTTTTTATCATGAGCATATTGCCCATTAGATAACTTAATGGTAGAAAGTTTTGCCAAAGGGTCTTTAGCCAGAACTTTATGGAGTCTTGATGCTTCAGGTACTCTTTCGATTCCTTCGCAAAAACTCCTACAGCTATTACCCCGTGCTTTATCTACCTTTTTCTTATAAGAATTACGAGCTGCATGGTAATTATCCCATGCTTGCTGATTCTTACGTTTCTTGGCTTTACTAAAAAGCTTTCTTACTGTTCGCCTGTGACCCTCCAAACAGGAGCTCCACTACGTATTACTCCTGTTGGTGTCCACCTTTTTGACTACACAGTTTCTCTCAAAGGAGCCGACAACCGAATCTCGCAGATATTCCGCTGCGAGTTCTAACTCTTCATACGTTCCGTACGAGGTGGGGAAGTGATCCATGGAGACCCTGAGGTCCTCAGTAAATGAGTCCCAATTAGTACTCCTAGGGTCACGTCTCCACTTATGTTCCCGATGTTTCGATTCCAGCCTGAATGTGATAAGTCTGTGGTCCGAGAGTGAATCTTCGTCAGATACCCTCCAGTCCCTCACACCACCCCACAGAGACTTGGAGCAGATCGTAATATCCAATACCTCCCTCCTATGAACAGTAACGAAGGGTGGCTCATTTCCATGATTTAAAATTTCTAAATCTGTATCTATCAGAAAATCTAGTAGATTTCTGCCCCTGTCGTTAATGTCAGTGCTACCCCAAACTACATGGTGCGCATAGGCATCACAACCTATTATCAAAGGGAGACGTTGCTGTTGACAAAATTCTACCAACTTTTCCACCTCTTTTGGTGGCGCAGGTTCTCCCTCCGAACCCGGAAAATAAGCGGAAGCTACTATAATCTCCCTTTTAATTCCGTTCGTCTCTGAAAACTTAGCCTTTACAACAGCCAAGTCTCTAGTTGTCAATTCCAACAAAGGAAAAGCGTCTAGACCTTTATAGATCAGACAAGCCCTTGGAACCGGTTCATGTGGTGAGCAAACTAGCTCTCCGCATCTATTTAGACCTCTGATTCTCCCCTTGAAAATCCAAGGTTTTTGAACAAAGGTTAAAGCTATCTGCATCTTTGTCAAGCTCTTGGCTAAAATCGCCGAAGCGCCTTTACAATGATGCAAATTGATCTGCGTACATTGAATTCCGGAAGCAGACATTTTAAGGCTGATTCAGGGTCTCCTCGGCCGCGTCCCTACCCTGAGCACTTTGCTCAACAGATGCGTCTGTCCCTGGCCTCGGCACTCTTAGAGTGATTTGGCCAAGTCCAAAGCACAGTTTACACTGCCGAGCCTGGAGAACCCCTATGTTGCTCTCCGGTACTCCTAACGCGAGAGTCCAGCCCCCAGCCGAAGCTTGGTCCATCGTTCTCTCGCCACACGAATACACCCTCCAATTGGATGTATCCACCCCGGTATTTTGTCTTCCGAGGTTTCTAAGAATTGAGGCCTGGTTCACCCTTGGACCAGGTACCCAGGCAACAACTCTCACCAGCTTGATTAGCTGGGACGGGTCCACTACCTTTAAGGTGAGGCCCCCACCGCCTGTCCAAGTCTCGGTATACGACTATTCAGCCATTCCCTAGAATCAGAATCCAGGCACTCTACGAAGACAGCTCCTCTGGTGAGCCGAACTTCCCAAAAACGAGGATAGGGTCCTGCTTCGTCCCCTTCAATCTCCCCATGAATAGCTATCCTCAGCTGGTCAAGATGCTCTGTTGTCATCATAACCCTGGGATAGCCTTCCGCAATGATCGTCCCAGAAAGTGACGATCTTGCAATCTGCGAAAAAGATGCGGTCCCCGCATGTGGTCCCCTCATCCTTTTCTTTGGCATGATCTGGTTAGGGAAAGCCTCCTCCGAGTCCTGCCGCTTTTTAGACGTCAAAGCCCCAGACGAGACCTCTCCACTCCCAGAAACACTCTGAGAAGTGCTAGCGAGGTTCGATCCGGTCCTCTGAGAGTCCCTGGCTCGAGCTCGCCTTCTTCTTCTCTTTATTATGTTATATTAATTTAAACTTATTTATAACATATGCAGTAACGCAATACGAAAATAAACGTTTATTTTAAAAGGAAAATGCAGTATTAATTTATTAACTTTAATTTTAAAAAATTATTTAAACAATTAAATATTTTAAAGTTTGAATGTAAATATATCTTAAGGAATTATTCCACTTTAATATAAAACAAAGAACACTCAAATAGATTAAAAATTGTACGCTGTAGATAGATCTGAAAAGTTAATTGTAAAAGAATCCCTTTATCCCTTTAAGGACCAAATATACAAAAATTTTACCTGAACTTCGACAAAACTTTTTAGAATGATGACGAAGTGATACAAATTTTAAAATACACTTTTCTTAAAGCTCTGAAACCGCTTTTTCGAATGCCGCAATAAAAAATATTATAAATTCATAAATAAACAAATTACATACAATTATTATTTAATAAAAAACTCGACTTTTTTATTTTTTTTTAGAAATCAAATTCTTTTTATAGTTTATGGCAAAGCAATATATCTCAAAAGTATAAATATCGCGTCAAAAATGTCTGACCTTAAATGTAGTAACAGAGAAAATAAAAAAAACAAAATGGCGGAATAAAAATGACGTTCAAAGTTGACTTTTTAATAAATAATATACACCAGGTGCACATTTTTTCAAATCTTTATCAAATTTATCGAAAACTGGTTACTCAGGGGTTTTTGGCATCGCTGATTACGAGTATGATAGTAGTTTTTAAAAATTCAAATTAGTGGATCCAATACGGCGGACAAATTTCTCCAAACTTCTTCAGATTTACTTGAAAGTGGTTACTCGGAGGTTTTTTGGGTCGCTGATTACGAATATGATAGTAGTTTTCTAAAAATCAGAATTGCGGATTCAATATGTCTGACATTTTTTTAAAACTTCATCGGATTTACTTAAAATTGGTTACTCGGGAGTTTTTGGGAATGCTGTTCGTTACCAGCTCTCACCGTGTGGAGGTAAACGTAGATTTTTTAGTCTTATTTTTTTTTGTTTTCTTATTTTTTTACTTTCTTTGTTTTTTATTTTTCTTCTCAATGCAGTTTTCTATTTTTAAATGCACTTTTTATAATTATGATTAAAATTAAAACATTTTTTGCAAAAGTATGATTTGCACATAATTATTGCAATGTAAGAATGTTCTAATATCATAGCTGCCATTAGAGCAATATTTTCTTTTTTGCATTGTTTCTAATTTGTCGTTTTTAAGATTACCAATTTTCTTTTTTTCTAAATAATTTTTTTAAAAATGTAAATAATTTTTTCTTGTCTTGTTTGTCAACTGCATTGCCTAAAGCATTTTCAGATTGTGATATTAGAACATTCTTACATTGCAATATGTGCCAATCATACTTCTGCAAAGAATGTTTTGAATTTAATCATGAAAAGTGAATTTAAAAATAGAGAACTATATTGAGGAAAAAAAGGAAAAAATAAAAAATATGACTCTCCAAAATCTACGTTTACTTTCACGCGGGGAGGGTTGGTAACGTCATTACTAGTAGAGAAATTTTGACGGCTGAAATACGTGCAAAACATGATCAGCGATCCCAAAAAACCCCAAATAACCAGATTCGAGTGAATCCGTTGAAGTTTTGAAAAAATGTCCGACATATTGGATCCGCCATTTTGAATTTTTGAAAACTGCTATTATATTCGTAATCAGCGACCCCAAAAACTCGTAAGTAACCAGTTTCAAATGAATTTGATAAATATTTGAAAAAATGTGCACCTGGTGTATATTATTTATTAAAAAGTCAACTTTGAACGCCATTTTTATTCCGCCATTTTGTTTTTTTTTATTTTCTATGTTACTACATTTTAGGTCAGACATTTTTGACGCGATATTTATGCTTTTGAGATGTATTTATTAACCATAAATTATAAAAAAAATTGATTTCTACACGGAGAAAAAAATGCTTTTGAATTAATGACATATGAGTTTGATTCATTGAATAGTGTCATAACGGGCTGCTAAACGTATATGCTGTTGTTTTAAAAGCACCGATTCTAATGATTCGATAGTATAACTTTCATTGAAACAAAAGCATATTTCTCAAATTGACAGCATACAATGTCAATTTGAAGGTATTCCTTTTGAATCAACGATCAAAATTTTTTAATTTAACAGTATATGCTTTTGAGTCAATGACTATAGTTTTTCAATTTAATAGCATCATTTTTATGATTCAAAAATTTGTACTTTTAATTTTTTTAGTTGTTGCTATCGATTGAATAACACCATACTGTTAAGTCAATTCTTTTATGTGGTTAAAGATATACCAACGATAAATTGAAAAAATGAAATTTTTGTTCACATATTTTTTATATACTATAATTAATTCTCACACCTTTAACACGACACTTCTTATATACATCTTTTTTTTCAATTTTAACACTAACATACACATCTTTATTATTTTTTTCATTTTTTCCAACAACAAACACACATACATACACATTCAAACACACTTTATATTTTTTTGAGTCTGAAAAATACGCTGTTCCCAATCGGCCACCCATCCATGTAGTAACCGCGACCAAACCTGCTTAACTTTCGTGATAGACGAGAACTGCCGCGCTGCAATGTAATACATTCGCTTCATACATTGAGCAGTTACTTTGTAGTTAAATACCGTGCGCGAGATTTTTTTAGTGAATAAGGGAATTTATATTTAACTAGTCCTTAATTCTTTAAAACAATTTGAATAATAGTTTTTTATATAAGAATTTCAAAAACGACAGGTTCAATAAACGTATAAATATGTGTGGTTAAGTATTTCAATAAATTTAGCACCTGTCAATGTCTCAAAAACATAGTGTCCTAATTTCTATAGCATATGCTATAGGCAGTCCGCTATAGCACCACTCATTGAAACGAAAGCATATGCTTTCATTTTCAAGAGCGCGCTTCTTTGGAGCAAACAACTTTTCATTTGATTCAAATTTACACGCATTTTTTTTTAAATTTATCTATTAGATGCTTCAAATGAATAATGTCAAAGAAGCAATAAATTATTCTTTTGCTATATATATATATATATATATATATATATATGAACTATAGAAACAATTTGTAGAATATCATTAATTTAACAGTACAATACTTTTAATTTAAACAGTTTCATTTTCTCGTTTTAAGCAATATGCTGTTCGATTAATAAATGTGTTATTGAATCAATAACGGGAAATTCAATAGCATGGAGCTATTTGATTCATCAGCACTTTTTTTCAGTGTAAAGAAAATAAAAAAATCGAGTTTTTTATTAAATAATAATTATATGTAATTTGTTTATTTATGAATTTATAATATTTTTTTATTGCGGCATTCGAAAAAGCGGTTTCAGAGCTTTAAGAAAAGTATATTTCAAAATTTTTATCACTTCGTCATCATTTTAAAAAGTTTTGTCGAAGTTCAGGTAAAATTTTTGTATATTTGGTCCTTAAAGGGTTATGAGGCTTGCACATGATTTAATGGTTAGTCCAAGTTGTAAAATGTAAAAAAACCAAACACAAAAATCGCACTTTTGTGACAGCCATTTCTCCCACAAAAATTAACATTTTTACACTTTCTTTACGAAAATGGAAAATTAGAGTGTCAAAGTTTCCAATGAAATAATTTTTCACTAGGGGCAATAAAAAACAATTAATAAAATAACTAATTAAATGACCCGTAAAATAGCATTTTCGACGCGTTTCCAAAAATACACTGTTTTTACCGGCGTGGTCGAATTGCGTAAGGCGGTCAAAAGAGGACCGAAAATTTTCCGAATTGCGGAAGGCGGTAAGTTAAAGGGCCCCATTACTCCTCCGTTCCTTCTTTCCCCTTCTACTCTGCAGTCGGTTTCAGGAGTTGCTAGAAAGGCGGGACGATACAGCGGTTTTCCCTCAAGTATAGACGATTGAGAAAGGGGTTTCCCTGTCTCACACTTTTTCCTTCACACTTTGTACAGGCTTAGGACTGTCAGCATTTGACCGAAATTAGCAATTCATATTAATTAGCTGGCGTGTTTAAAAAAATGGGTGTATACAGTAAATCTATGTATATTTATGTATAATATATATATATATATACACATTTTTTGTATTCACCATTTTTTTCTAAAATTGATAGTTTTCGAGAAAAATGCAAAAAACCATGAAATTCCATAAAATGTGGTTAAAATATACTCTCACCTAAAAGGACATCTAATTATAAAAAAATAAAGTCTTATAATGTTTTTTGGTGCGTAATTACGAAAATCATAGTAAAAATAGTCGAATAGTTCAGCTTCATAGTAAAAACCATAAAAAACACCATAAAAGTTTGATTTTTTGCATTTAACTCGTAAAAAACGCAAAAATTTCAAAAAATGTTATATACAAATATTGACTTTCTAGTTGGTACTAGAAGGTACTTAGAACCTAGAACCAATCCCCCTTACAACAACAAAAAAAAATTTTGACAGGTGTCCCTTGAAGAGACCACTCAGAGGCGGGCGAAGCCCGTCGCACCTAGTTCCGCTTCACGTTTAGAGAGAAGTCCTCTTGCTTTTCTATGTAGAAAGGGAGTCAAATTGACTTTCTAGTTGGTACTAGAAGGTACTTAGAACCCAGAACCAATCCCCCTTACAACAAAAAAAAAAAATTTTGACAGGTGTCCCTTGAAGAGACCACTCAGAGGCGGGAAACGAAAAAAACCAGGAAACACAAAAATTTTGACAACACCAGTGTTTACCTGGTTTACCTGACCTAATGAACTCATTAGTCGATCACTCCTCCTTCTCGGCAGCCCCTCCTTCTACAGTCATGGCAAAAGAGTGGGAGAAGGGCTTGAGATTTGACCATTTTACGCAACTCGGAAAAATAAAAGAAGACCCTTTCCGCAATTCGGAAAATATTTGACCATTTTACGCAATTCGACCCCAGCCGTTTTTACACTTTCCCTTGTAATCTCACAGAAAAAAAAAATTTTCTCTTTCACTTGTTGAAGGTCCAATCGCTGATATGAGACCTCTTTATCGTCAGTGCGGTTGATATACTCAACCAGTTTATTTTTTGCGACGCGTCAAAAATGATATTTTACAGGTCATTTTAATTAGATATTTCAGTAATTGCTTTCCACTGCTTACAGTCAAAATTGATTTCATTGGAAAATTTGACACTCTAATATTCCATTTTCGTAAAGAAAGTGTAAAAATGTTAACTTTTGTGGGAGAAAGGGCCGTCACAAAAGTGCGATTTTTGTGTTTGGTTTGTTTACATTTCACAACTTGGACATGTGCTTAAAGAAAACCAACAAACAAAAAAATTGCTCTCTGAAAATATGTGTAAGAATTCAGTTGCACCATCTGTAGTGATAAATGCGCGGCTATATATCAATGAGTCAAACGCTATGTTGGAAAATTTGCTCTAGAAAATTTAAAGCAAAGTAGATATTTTTTACGTATCACTTTACCATAGACATTTAATTAAATTATAAAAATTATTCTTTAATTAGTTACATTAATAGACATAATTAATATTTTCAAGTTTTTTAACAATATAAATTGTTGTTAACCCTAATGAACAACGTTTTTATAAAAGAAATATAATAAATAACATTGCTATAATATCGCAGTGAAAGCGAAGTAAATACATTTATTTAGAGCTTTTTTGTAAGAATCTTTGCATAATTTCATTTTTTAAAATGTTCCTTTTTAATTTTAATTTCCTACAGTTTTTTTCATCAAATTCTGTCTATTAACAGACTTATAAAGCTATTTAAAACTAAATGTTTCCCTAATGTATACGCAATTTTTTTTTTTTTGCTTAGGGACTTTTGGGAAATCTGCCTACAGATACCTTGGATTCCGCACTCCAAGGTTATGTGGGGTTGGTATAATAAAACAAAAGAAAATAAAGAAAAAAAAATAATATAGTAAATTTAGTATACGCACTTGGGGAGACATTAGACATAAATCAATTTATTAATATTATATGGGTTATTCTCCTGAAAGGGACCACTTCACGTGTCTCCAACATGAGACTCAATATTTGCTTTAACTTATTATTGATATTTTGTTGAGTATAAATTTAAAAAATATATATCCATAATCTACGAAGAATTATTTATCATTTCATAATCTTGTAATGTTAAAATTTAAAGTTTTTCTTAGTAAAAAAATTGATTTAATTTTGTCTTTGGATTTTGGTTAAATATGATATATATTTTAAATTATTTTTTAATATAGTTAAAAATTTTGTAATATAGTCTTAATATACTTCAAATTGGAACTTAGAATCTACCGTTTATTTTTCACTTATATTTAGTTTTAATAAAACAAAAGAAATTTTTTAAATAATTAATTAAAAATTACTGGAAATGGGAGTAAAATTGAAATTCATTTCCGAAGCCACGTTTTTCAGTCAATAACATCATATTTTTAAACTTTTTTTTAATTATAAGTAATTTATATAAAAATATCTGAAGTTATAGCCCAAAAAGTTTGTTAAATTATGTTTAAATATTTTTAAATGTAATAAAAACGTAAATTTTTTATTGAACAAACTATTCAGCTCCGAAGCCTTTTTCATATTTGGTAAGCGTTATTGTTTTGTTTTTAATTTTTAAATAATTATTTTCAAATACCTAACCCTTGAATTATAAAAAAATTTTCCGTTTTATTTAAAATATAATATATATTAAGTAGAAGTTAGATAAATAACAAAATTATAAATAAAAATAAAAAAAAATTTTATAGATAATGTCAATTTGAACTTAAAACGATAAATTAAAAAAATTCATTACAATTTTTTTTCTATTCAATATAAAAAAATATATATTAGGGGAGGATGGGGTAGGGATAGTTAAGGGGCAAGGATAGTTTGTTGCTGTTATGCTTAAACTGCTCGCTCAAAAACCACGTAATTCATGGTATATTCTCGTTTTAACACCAAAAGATGATTGTAAAAATTGCAAGTCAATCTGTCACTATTTGCGAAGTTAGGAGATTATTATTGAAAAAAGTCTGTTTTGCTAAAATGTCAACGTAATGTTTATTATATTGTTTTCTACATTCGAATTTCCGAATATTTATTTTTGTAAGTGTTTTCCGGAGTGAAATTTCCTGCTGAACACGAATATCGTATTTATTTAAAATTAATTCACGTCGTTCCTTAAAATTTAGAAAAAACTGAAATATGGGCTCACGGGGCAAAGATAGTTAGAGATAATACGGCACGGTAAAATCGTGTTAATGCCATTGCAAATTTTAAAAAGTGTTTAATTCTTCTTTTTAGGTTGATATACATAACGGTGCGTAATTATATACGGAAAACGAAGCTTATGACCAAGAAATTAGTGGTCGTCTGAAAAAATTGGTTAAATCTCTGATTCTAGTTCAGATGAATTTTAGTACAATAATTGCAATTCAGAAAATGTTCCATACATATTTTTAGTACTTGAGATATCAATATTGAATAGTCTAAATCAAGTAAAATAAAGAAAACAAAAATTTACTGATTTTCTATAACATTTTTAGCATTCGAATCCTTTTAACTATCCTTGCCCCGGTACTGGGGCAAGGATAGTTAAAAATTTTTGTTTACTTTTTATTTATATCTCGTAGGGATTTGAGTCTACAGTAAAATAATGTACAGCAAAATTGTAGCCAAATAACCAGGTTTTCCAAAAATACTTCTCAATTGCAGATCGTCCCCTAATTATTTTTGAAAAGATAAAATAGTTATAAATAAATTATAAAATACACAATTTATTAAATTATAAATAAATAATGTTAAAAGTTTAATAAATTAAAGAAATTAAATTTAAAAGGAATTTTTTTTACAAAAACCCCAATATTGTTTACAGTATATTTAACCTTCAAAACACTTAATATTAAAATGATGCTGGAAGGCTTATTTTAGAAAATTAATTTTGCGCAACTCAGATTTTTATCATTAAACGTATTTAAAACCCACCCATTACAGGGGGATTCCACGGGTAAATCACACAGTTGTACGTGAGAAGTTACCGATTTGTGTTAAAGTTTTTAGGCGTATTCTATCTCCAAATATAGTGAACTAGCAAAAATTTCAAGTTCCTATCTCATAAAGAACGCTCACAATCGTCAATTTCGTGAAAAGTGCCATTCTTTAATTTTCACAAAAATATCATAGAATTTAAAATAAAAATCAATATTTAGTAAATTCTTCCTTACACAGAAAAAATTAGTTGATGAAATTTTCCTCGACTTTTTAGAAGACTCTCGCGGATATAGTCAAAAGTATTTAAATTTTAAAAATCACTCTGTTTTAAGGGGAGGCACCACCCCCAACTTTGACCCCTTTAAATTTGAGTTATTAAAGTAGGTTATATTTTTTTTCTTGCACCATTTTTAACCCTAAAATATATAGGATGGTCAAAAATTTAAAATTTTAATTTTTTGAAGAGGTTAGAATTTTTATCTTTTCACTAATTGCATATTTTTGCAAATCCATGCGAAAGGTTGTTTAAAACTATAAAATAAGCTTAGAAAAAAATTTGCGTTAAAAAATATTGAAAATTGTAATAGAAGATTAATTTTGAATATTCAAATTTTACAACTTTTTACATATTTCCAAAGTCCTAGACCAATAATCTTTTTGAGAATATCAGTTCTTACAAAAATTTATTCGTTAAATGCAAAAACCATGTCGAATAACTTATTTACTAGGTTAAAATTTTGACAGACGTTAAAATTTTAATCTAGTAAATAAGTTATTCAACATGGTTTTTGCATTTAGCGAATAAATTTTTCTAAACACTGATATTCTGAAGAAGATTATTGGTCTAGGATTTTGGAAAAAATGTCAAAAGTTGTAAAATTTGAACATTGAAAATTAATCTTCTATTACAATTTTCAATATTTTTTAACGGAAATTTTTTTCTAAGCTTATTTTATAGTTTTAAACAACCTCTCGCATGGATTTGCAAAAATATGCAATTAGTGAAAAGATAAAAATTCTAACCTCTTCAAAAAATTAAAATTTTAAATTTTTGACCATCCTATATATTTTAGGGTTAAAAATGGTGCAAGAAAAAAAATATAACCTACTTTAATAACTCAAATTTAAAGGGGTCAAAGTTGGGGGTGGTGCCTCCCCTTAAAAATCATATTGAAAGATCGAAGAAAAAATGTACTACATTCGAAGAGAATTTAGAAAAAGGATTTGAAACTTTCAGCGACAGTCGAGGTAAATAAAAACACAGCCAGCGTGAACGATTCGTCGACAGTCGAGGAAAAAAGACGTGTCCGCATATTATCCTACACTTTCGTTGTTTCGCACAAGTAGTGTAGCTATGCCAGTTCTACGATAACTCGGTTAAAAATGAAGCTAGATGCTTTTTTTTAATTGTATTGGAAAGCTTATTAAATTTCCAATGAAATTCCATTATTTTAAGTTGTACTGCATAAATAGGAAGCGAGATATCATGTTATGAAGACAAAAAAATAATTCTATTTTTTCGGAATTTATTACTCTGACTTTGACTCCTGGCACAGTTTAGCAAAGTTTATGAAAAAAATTGTTACTTTTACGGACTATTCCTTGTAACCTAAGCTTTAAATAGAGACCAAGAACTGCAAAAAATATTTACGGGTTTCCGAGATATTACAAAAAGAGTCAAAGCAGAAGTGCAAAGCAGAATTTTCATTCATCCAATTCTCTAATTTGCCGTTGAGTCAATTACTTGTCTGTGAAAAAAGTGTCGAAAATTAATTTTACCAAGTACATTCTTACTGGGATCCACTTTTTAAATATCGATATATAATAAATTAAATTAAAAAACGTATCCCAGTAAGAATGTACTTGGTAAAATTAATTTTCGACACTTTTTTTACACACAAGTAATTGAATCAACGGCGAATTATAGAAATCGATGATTGAAAATTCTGCTTTGCACGGTCCGACTCTTTTTGTAATATCTCGGGAACCCGTAAATATTTTTTGCAGTTCTTGGTCTCTATTTAAAGCTTAGGTTACAAGGAATAGTCCGTAAAAGTAACAATTTTTTTCATAAACTTTGCTAAACTGTGCCAGGAGTCAAAGTCAGAGTAAGAAATTCCGAAAAAATAGAATTATTTTTTTGTCTTCATAACATGATATCTCGCTTCCTATTTATGCAATACAACTTAAAATAGTGGCATTTCATTAGAAATTTAATAAGCTTTCCAATGCAATTTAAAAAAAGCATCTAGCTTCATTTTTAACCGAGTTATCACTGTTTCTGTGCGGGTGTATTTTTTAATAGCTCGAGATGTTAGCGTTCGCACAATTTCGGACGGTTGTGTATATTACAAAAAAATGAAAAAATGTTTTATAATTCTTTGTATAAAATATCATTCCACAAAAATTAATAATATAAAGATAAAAAACAAACATTAAAAATGCATTTAAAAAAAAATTCTTATATTTTTAATACTCTTAATTATAACATGTATTTTTTTTTAGCCATTAAAATTTGTCTAAAATAAAAAAAAATAAATTTCAATATAGAAAACTGATTGGAAATTTTCCGAGGATTGTGAATTTGGGCTCAGATTTTTTCTATATAGCTGCGTTTGGACACAAAAAGGCAAAAACGGTAATAAAACTTTGAAAAAAGTTGAATTATTTCACTATTTTGCAAAGATATGGTTAAAAACTCAAAATACCCAGATTTTCGGAATATTCACTTTAAAGTATGGATTTTTAACTATGTTTCCTGCAAATTTGAGTCAAATCGAAAAAGGTGTTTTTGAGTTATAAATTTTTTTGAAAAAACAGTTTTTTAATCTACTGCCCATGCGCTTAGAATTTTCTAAAAAATTCCAACGATATTGGATTCTTTGGAAAATTTTCTATCGACTAGTACTTTTCTAAATTTTTTTAGACCAAAATTGACATTTTTCACGCAAAAATGGATTTTTCAATCTTAGTTTTGAAAAATGGCACTTTTCACGAAATTGACGATTGTGAGCGTTCTTTCTGAGATAGGAACTTGAGATTTTGGCTAGTTCATTATATTTGGAGGTAGAATACGCCTAAAAACTTTAAGACAAATCGGTAACTTCTCACGTACAACTGTGTGATTATCCCGTGGAATCCCCCTACAAAAAAATCCAGAAAATGTAAAAATTAATTTCTTTAGTTATTGGAAAAAACAGGTGGCTTTCAGAAGAATCACCCATATATTATTTTTTTTCTTCATTTTGTTTCAGTGAACCAATATATAATTATAAATATTTAAAATTGTTAGTTTTAATTAATATAGTTTGATGGAATTTTTGTTTATCAGTCAATTGATACCAAAAACTTATTTTTTACGGGAATGTCACTTATGGGGCGTTCCATAGCTACAAGAACTTTTTAATCACAGATTTTGTTTATACTTGGTTAATTTGTTGTGTTTAGGGCGCTTATAAAGTACACTCAAAAAGTTTGCAAAATTTTAATTATTTTGCAAGATATTGTTAATTAAACTTTTTGGTCACTTTATCAGGAATTTTCATCTTGTAAAATATTGGTCATAGAAAAAAATGTTTTAGATAAAAAGTGAAGAGAATGTATTGAAGTTTAATAATATTTTATTAAAAAATAATTTTTGAAACTTTTCAACAAATTTGTTTAAATAATTATTTTTTTAAGTTGTTTTTTTCATGAAGGGAATAACCAAATTTCATTAAAAAAATATTTTTATTAAAGTTTGGAATGTCCTTAAAAATTACCGTAAGTTGTAAAGATGTGTATTCGGCTTTTCCTCGTAATGTCTTTTTTAAGAAAGGAATATATAGAAATGTATAGAAATTGAGGCACGGAATTCAATTACAGCAAATAGCTTGTCTGCACGCTTTTATTTAATTTAAGTAGTAGTGTGCGTCTCTGTTTTTAAGTATATTTATTTTTATTGAATATGATGTTTTAAATTATATGTTTACAAATTTATTTTTTGTTTCAGAGTGACAACAGAAGTACAAATTTTATTCATTTATGTAGTAAGAATATCAGGAGTAAGTAATTTTACCTTTTAAACAAATTTGAAGAAAATTGTACTACTACAAATATAGCTAGAAGAAATATTTAAAGTTAAATAGCGCATTTCATTTTATATATGTTGATTAGAAACTGGTTTTTTATTTTATTTAAATATTTTGAACAACTTATTTTCTTTTCTATAAACATTTACAAATCATCAACATTTAAAAATGACTATAACAAATTTTAAATTATAACATATTTATAGCATACAGAAAAATTGTACATAACTTTTACATTTTTGCAATAAATTTATTTTTATTTTTAAACATGCTGATTTTAAAATTAATTATAACCTGTACAGTAAAAATGTCCTCTATAAGTTACAAATGGCTGTTTTTAACTTAATTTATGATGCTATATTATAAAAAGGCATATAATAAAACAGGTTATCTTACCTAATTATTTATTTATTTGCAAAGATACAATAAAGTCTTTGTCTTAATATTAATTATATAATTAAATAAAACAATTAAACGCTATCATCTTTTCTTATGTACCCATAACTCTAACTACTCAAAGTGACAAACCAATCAGTGGGAATTTGAGGGTTTAATAAGATTTAAGTAAGTGTGGGTTTCTTTAAAAAGAGAACAGACGTAGCCATACAAAAGTTCTTGTAAAGTATTTTTCAAAAAATCGGAAGAAATATAAAATATTTTTACGTCACCTTTGAAAAATTGATTTCGTAATCACAATTAGAGATTATAGAAGATCAGCCGAATATAAAACAAGAAACTTTTTCTAGCTAATAGTAGAGTAAGGCGAAGCATGGCGATGTTACTGCAATATCAAAATGTCCGCTGCAAGGTAATATTACACGTTGATATTGAGATAATATAATAATCCCTTAAAACTAGTTATATGAGGGTTGTTAGGGTCGATAATAATTAGGAATTTGATGCTTGAAAATAATTAAAGAATTTTCATGAGCTCGGCGTTAAAAAATTACACTGGCACACAAAAAAATAAAAATTTCGAGATCCAGAAGACAGATTATATTTCTATATTTCTCTGGTCGCTGAAACCGAGTATAACTATAAATTTTTTTTAATGAACCATTTTCCCTCTACCGCCTTCTTCACACTCCCACATGGGAGTGAGGGAGTTGGCATTTCAATTTTTAAAAATAGTCGAGAAGGATCGCTAAAACCGAAAAATACACAACACTTTTTATATACATCTTTTTTCAATTTTACACACTAACATACACATCTTTATTATTTTTTTAATTTTTTCCAACGGCTAAACATACACACACATACACATTCAAACACACTTTATATCTCTTTGAGTCTGAAAAATACGGCTATTCCCAAGCGGCTTCTTAACATTGAGCACTTACTTTGTGGTTAAATACCGTGCTCGAGATTTTTCTCGTATATAAGGGAATTTATATTTAACTAGTCACAATATCAATAATTCTACTGTACTGTACTTTTAATTTAAACGGTTTTATTTTAAGCTATATACTTTTCGATTGATAAATGTGTCATTGAATCAATGACGGAAAATTCAATAACATGGAGCTATGATTCAACAGTACTTTTTTTCAGTGTGGTATTTTTCAGTTATAGCGACCCAAAAAGCATATGAATAGACACCCTACTTAAATATTTTGGAAAATTGAAATGACAAACTTCTTACTCCCGTGTGGAGAATTGATTTTAAAAAATTTTTGGTCGGACATATTGGATTCGTCATTTTGAATTTTGAAAATCCGATTGTATATTCGTGATAGCGACCTTAAAAACATTTAAACACTAAGAATTATTATATTTTATTAACCATAGTCTGAATCGGTAGGGGAGGGGATGGGACAAGAATAGTTAGGTAAAACCTTTTTGGATCCAGCGGTCAATCTTGAATATGTATCTGCAAATGAGAAGTATTTTTGGAAAGCCTGGTTATTTGGCTACACTTTTGCTGTACATTATTTTACTGTAAACTCAAATCCCTACGAGATAAAAATGAAAAAGTAAACAAAAATCCTTGCCCCAGTACCGGGGCAAGGATAGTTAAAAGGATTCGACTGTTAAAAATGTTATAGAAAATCAGTAAATTTTTGTTTTCTTTATTTTACTTGATTTAGACTATTCAATATTGATATTTCAAATACTAAAAATATGTATGGAACATTTTCTGAATTGCAAATATTGAACTAAAATTCATCTGAACTAGAATCAGAGATTTAACAAATTTTTTCAGACGACCACTAATTTCTTGGTCATAAGCTTCGTTTTCCGTATATAATTACGCACCGTTATGTATATCAACCTAAAAAGAAGAATTAAACACTTTTTAAAATTTGCAATGGCATTAACACGATTTTACCGTGCCGTATTATCTCTAACTATCTTTGCCCCGTGAGCCCATATTTCAGTTTTTTCTAAATTTTAAGGAACGACGTGAATTAATTTGAAAATAAATACGATATTCGTGTTCAGCAGGAAATTTCACTCCGGAAAACACTTACAAAAATAAATATTCGGAAATTCGAATGTAGAAAACAATATAATAAACATTACGTTGACATTTTAGCAAAACAGACTTTTTTCAATAATAATCTCCTAACTTCGCAAATAGTGACAGATTGACTTGCAATTTTTACAATCATCTTTTGGTGTTAAAACGAGAATATACCATGAATTACGTGGTTTTTGAGCGAGCAGTTTAAGCATAACAGCAACAAACTATCCTTGCCCCTTAACTATCCCTACCCCATCCTCCCCTAATATATATTTTTTTATATTGAATAGAAAAAAAATTGTAATGAATTTTTTTAATTTATCGTTTTAAGTTCAAATTGACATTATCTATAAAATTTTTTTTTATTTTTATTTATAATTTTGTTATTTATCTAACTTCTACTTAATATATATTATATTTTAAATAAAACGGAAAATTTTTTTATAATTCAAGGGTTAGGTATTTGAAAATAATTATTTAAAAATTAAAAACAAAACAATAACGCTTACCAAATATGAAAAAGGCTTCGGAGCTGAATAGTTTGTTCAATAAAAAATTTACGTTTTTATTACATTTAAAAATATTTAAACATAATTTAACAAACTTTTTGGGCTATAACTTCAGATATTTTTATATAAATTACTTATAATTAAAAAAAAGTTTAAAAATATGATGTTATTGACTGAAAAACGTGGCTTCGGAAATGAATTTCAATTTTACTCCCATTTCCAGTAATTTTTAATTAATTATTTAAAAAATTTCTTTTGTTTTATTAAAACTAAATATAAGTGAAAAATAAACGGTAGATTCTAAGTTCCAATTTGAAGTATATTAAGACTATATTACAAAATTTTAAACTATATTAAAAAATAATTTAAAATATATATCATATTTAACCAAAATCCAAAGACAAAATTAAATCAATTTTTTTACCCCCTTAACTATCCTTACCCCATCCTCCCCTATACCATATAAGTTTGTGCCAATTTGTGTTACTTTTATGTATGTGAAAACAATGTTTTCAGTAAGAAATAATTATTTTTAAAAATTTCCATTTTTTACAATTTGATGTACAAAATTAGCCATATTTAATTTTCTTTTGATATATTTAAAATCTGAGCTCGAAATCTCTTCTGTATTTAAAATTATATCTTATATTAAACACAATATTTTAGAACTTTAAAGCGTTAATGGGTTAAACAAAAAAAAGATTTTGTATAAAATATTCCTTTTTTCAAATTTATAACTTTTTATAAAGAGTATTAGTAGTATAGCTAGGGTGTTCTGGGCCACTTACCTACCGTCGGTAAGGCAGATTTCTCAATAGTTCACTTTCAAGTGGCTTGGTGTTCTACCTTACCGACATTTTTAGTACCGGCTGCCACCATTAGATGGCGCCACCGCTCAATTCAAACCCCCTTGGCGGGAAAATCTTCAAATTTCAAGTCGCTTGGTGTTCTACTTTACCGACCGAGTTCTGGCTACCACCGTTAGATGGCGCCACCTCTTAATTCAAATCCCCTTGGCGGGAAAAATTTTCAAATTTTAAGTCGCTTGGTGTTCTACCTTAACGATCTCTATGATAATGTTTCTATAAAAATGTCGGTAAACTACCGACTGTTGGTAAGTTACCGATTGATAGTAAGTGTTACTATCAGTCGGTAATGCAGATTTCTTCTACAATTTTGGTCGGGTCGGTATGTCAGGGTTCTGCATTACCGACCGATGACCCACTTGGGTTATTTTAACTTCAAGTTAGCCCGGTAGTCGGCTTTGCAGTAGGAGAGTTGCGCGCGCCTGTGGAGTAGTGAGGAGTTTCGCAGTGGGGAGGTGAATATAGTGGGGACTGGGGTATAAGTGACGGCGCGCGGGCCACAAGCATCAGTTGCATCTTGAATGGTGCAGCAGACTTCTTCCAGGTTTTCAGGGTTCCAGAGTTTCTTTACAGAGTTTTCAGAGACATTTTCAGAGTTTTTTTTTCGTTTTGAATTTAGGAGTTATTGATTTTTTATTATAGTTTTTTTTAATTTTGTGTTCTAGTTTGCATTAGTTTTAAGTTGGTGTTGGTTTTTTTCTATTTTTAGGGTTTTCTTATTTTTTAGGTTTATTTTCTAGTTTTAAGTTTACTTTTTCAGGTTTTGTTTATTTTTTAATTCTTTTGTGTTTTTAGGTTCAAGGTAGTAGTGTTTTTTTCTATTTTAGGATTTTTTTAGTTTATTTTCAGGATTTTTCTAGTTTTAAGTTTTTTTCAGAATTTTGTAAGATTTATACTTTTTTTAAGTTCATTTTCAGATTTTAGGTATCAAGATGCCCAAGTGTAAGGATTCGAAGAAATCACGACGACGAATCAACCTCGACGAGTACAATGAGGTGTGTGAGGAGGCTGACAACTTTGTCAAAATTGCAGAGCATGAACTCATCACAACAATGTCAATGTCAGGTGATGATAGATTTATTAAAGCGTTTGAATGGCAAAACAAGTGTCAACGTTACAAAAGCGTAATGCGTAAATTTTTGCAAAAATATGATTTTTTACATTATCAAATATCAAGATGCTTGAACTTGAGTCAGAAATTGGAATACTTGTGTTGTCATTTCGATGTGTTAATGAAACGTGGTGCAGGTGTGCAAGTAGAGAATGAAAGATTGAAATGAGTGAACTTTGATAAGGTATTCGATGATCGTTTACAAACCAGTGCTATTATGAATTTGTCTTATAAAGATATTAACTTGTTCTTAGATGATGCCTATGCTTTATTCGAAATTAATATTCAAAAAGCTTTAAACAGGTTTGGTCCACTAAAAGTTTATACGGTGTTAGGCGCGAAATTTGTAAAAGATTTAAATAGGAAATATCAGACTTGAAGACATTTATTGCAAAAACAGTTGAAATTTTAAGTACAACCCCGTTAGATCAATGGTACAACGAGAATGTAAAACAACCAACTTTGAAAAGAATTGAAGAGTTTCAACAAAAATCAATAGAAAGCACGCTTGCATAAATGTTCAAAACGTTGATAACCAGTGTTTTAAATGGGCAATATTGTCAGCGTTATATCCCTCAGATAATAAGCATGCACACAGAGTTGCAAAATACAGGCAATACGAAAAGTCACTCGATTTCACTGGAATTGAATTTCCAGTTGCACTTAAAGATATTTCAAAATTTGAGGCTTTAAACAACATTTCAGTGAACGTTTACGGTCTTGTGAAAAGAGATGAAAAATTTAGTGTTTCACCTCTACATCTATCATCACAAAAGAAAATTCATCATGTTAACCTTTTACGAGTTGAAGACCACTACATTGACGAAAATCACGAAGGGGAAGAGGAGGAGGAGGATCAAGTTGCCATCATGTCATTCAACTACCATTATGTCTGGATCAAGGATTTGTCGAGTTTCGTCAGTTCAGAACTGTCAAAGAAGAAGATCAAAAAATACATCTGTGATCGCTGCTTACACTATTTTAGAGAAGAATCTAAGCTGAACGAACATGAAGAAAATTGTAGAGTGATGAACGACACAAGAATTAAATTGCCTCAACTTGGAAAAAATATCCTTGAATTTCAACATTTCCAAAACAAAGAACATATTCCTTTTCTTATCTACGCGGATTGTGAGAGTCTTTTAATTCTTACAGAAGCACCAAAAGAAATATTCAATACAGAAGTGTTTCAAAATCATGAAACTCTCAGTATTGAATATTACTTAAAGTGCGCTTTTGATGATTCTTTGTCTGTATACAAAGCGTCTCCAAGAGATGAGAAGTATCCAGCAAAGTGGTTTTCAAAGAAATTAAAAATTTGGCTGACAGTATAGATTCTCTATTTAAAAATCCTGTGCCAATGGAAACTTTAAGTTCTCAGCAATGGGTAGCTTTTCGAAATGATAGCATATGTCATATTTGTAAAAAGGAAATCGGGCCTGGACAAGTAAAAGTAAAAGACCACTGCCATCTAACAGGGAAGTTTCGTGGACCCGCGCATCAAGAATGCAACATTAATTATCATGAATCACAGACCATACCTGTTGTCTTCCATAACTTAAGTGGCTATGATGCACACTTTATCATTGAATCTATTGCTACTTAATTTGAAGGTAAAGTCGAACTACTTCCAATAAACAAAGAGAAGTATATCAGCTTTACAAAAAGTGTAAAAGGTAGTTTTATTAAATTTCGTTTTATCGATTCTTTTAAATTCATGGCATCATCTTTGGACAAGTTAGCATCTTATCTTAATGAGTACAAAATTGTTAATTCTGTTTTTTCCAACTATAGTGATGACAAAATTCAATTGTTAACGCGTAAAGGAGTTTTTCCTTACGAGTACATTGACTCGAGAGAAAAACTTGACGAAACCGAATTGCCACCAAAAGAAAAATTTTATAGCACTCTAAACGATTCGAATGTCTCTGATGAAGATTACACCCACGCGCAGAAAGTTTGGACTGAATTCAATTGTCAAAATCTCGGCGATTACGTGTATTTATATATGCAAACCGATATACTGTTACTCGCGGACATTTTTGAAAATTTTAGAAATCAATGTTTAATCGCGTACGGTCTTGACGCAGTGCATTATTACACAACACCTGGACTATCATGGGATGCTATGTTATAGTATACAAATGTAAGACTTGAACTTTTAACTGACATGGACATGGTGATGTTTATTGAACGTGGAATTAGAGGTGGAGTGAGTCAATGTATGAATCGTTACGCAAAAGCTAATAATCCTTATATGGAGAAATACAATGAGAGTGAAGAAACATCTTATATCATGTACTTTGACGCTAACAAACTCTATGGTTGGGCCATGGTTCAGTCACTTCCTTATGGTGGCTTCGAGTGGATAGAAAATATTGATAATACTTTTGACTTTAATCTTCCAGATGATGATCCAATTGGGTACATCCTTGAAGTTGATTTGGATTATCCAGATCAGCTCATGAAAGATGAGTGCAGCGGAAAAATTGTAACAGAATTTGTTGGCTTGCGGAGCAAAATGTACAGCGTTCGCGTAGAAGACAAATATTCTATAAAAAAGGCTAAAGGTGTCAAAGCAGGAGTTGTCAAGAAAAATATCGACTTTGATGATTATGTTTATTGTCTACAAAATGTTAAAATCCAATCAAGAACGCAATGGGGGAAATGGTTGTTTGAATAAAAGATGTTCATTTTATTTTATGTCTACTTTATTAGAAAAATACCTTAACCTAGTTACATTAACTTATTTTAACTATTTTTAACATTACTTTAACTATTTTTAACTATACATTAACGTTACTTTAACTTATTTTAACTTTACTTAAACTTATTTTAACGTTATTTTGACGTTACTTTAACTATACTTTGACTTATTTTATCTTTACTTTAACTTATTTTAACGTTACTTTAACTATACTTTAACTTATTTTAACTTTACTTTAACTTTACTTTAACTATATTACATATCAGATTTTTTTATCCAACTATTATGTGAGCTATCGAATCCAAGCCATTTCACGTATACATCATTACCGCGAGTCTTGAGAACTTTTTCTACAAGGTAAACATCTGGATATTGGACTTTCATCAATTCCTCCTCGTAGAAACCACCTTCGATGGGTTGATTTTGGTAATCTTTCAGCTTGTATGTAACTGGTTTTGTTGATTTAACTTTATCCACGGTGAATATTTCCGTTGTCCAGTTGGGAGTATATCCTTTCTCAAAGATGTTTTTATACTTGCTAACTGGAACTATGTCTCCAAATTTGAATTTTGATCTTTTCAGCGGAATTCTACGTAGTTTACGAATGCGTCTCAGAAGTTCTCTTGTATCTTCTTCGGTGACATCATTGGGTTTCATGCCAATAGTACGATGTTTTTTATTATTGTACTTTGATATGAGAGTTGGTAAAAGATTAATCCATTTATAATTGCCTTGCAAGCTAAATTCAGGCCACATCATATTTTTTAGAGTGCGGTTAAATCTTTCAACAATTGAGGCTTTTAAATTACTATAGGTAGAATAGAGATTTATGTTAAATTCTTGCATTAAACTCTTAAATTCAGAATTGTAAAATTCTTTGCCTCTATCAGTATGCAAATTTTTTGGAATTCGGCCTTGTTTTAGGATAGTTTTCATAGCCAAAGAAATATCCTTTCCATTCTTACTCTTTACAGCTACAGCCCAGGCATATTTGGAAAATATGTCTATAACTGTGAGCATGTATTTAAAACCTTTATTAGAATAAGAATAAGGTATCATTTCAACTAAATCTGCTTGCCAGGTTTCATCTATACCACGCATTTGAACTTTTCGACGAGGATAATTTTTTCTAGCTTGTTTATGCAGTTCTGTTACAACTGTTGATTTTTTATCAGCCATCACTGTTGAATAAATTTAGCCTCTTTGATGATATAATTTTGCTGTGATTCAATTTCTTCAAGTTTTTCGTTTACTCTATCCTCGATAATTCGGATATAAAGATTCAAATCATAAATAGCAGATCTTAAAGAAGATGTAATTTGAAAAACAATTTTTATCTCGTTTTTAATAATTTTCTGTACAAGTCTTAAATTTACAGCATCTTGTTGCTCTTCAGCGTCTTGAACGTTGCAAAGTCTTTTGTTGTCAATATCGTATTGTCCACTTGAAGTAATTTTAAATCCAATTCCAGAAGGTCCTGGAAGTCCACGACTTGCAGCAGGTCGTGACAAAGGATGTCCAAACACATCAATGCTCATTTTAATACTGAGCTCTAATTGCTTGTACTCTCCTAATATATAATCCGAGCTTCACGTAGTTCTTCGATAATTGACATAATTTCATTATTATGACTCGGATTACCAGATTGCTGTGATGCTACTAGCAGGCGTAATCGGTTAACTAGTTCATTTGGATCATCCCAATAGATGTAGTCTGGTTGAAATTTTGTCTTTGTAATCATAAATTGAGGTAATTTTTTTCCAAACTTCTTCTTCTTTAAAACACCACTACCCTTCTTAGGTGTACTCTTAAAAAGTTTTGCAATTACATCAACGTATTTGAAACTCCTGTTTATGTTCAAAGGTTCACTGGAACTATAATTCTTTCGATGTGCATTTGTAGCTTCAAGAATTTCTTTATAATTTTCTAAATCATCTGGACTTATTAATGCTTGATTAGGTTTTTGTGTAAATAAGAGTTCTAGCAACCCAGCAGTTTTTAAATATTTTTTCTTTCCAGCAAGTCGAATATGAGAACCTTCTAAATCAACTGCTGTATCTCCAATCATAAGAATACCATTAGGAAGCTTACGTACTCCATAAACCATGTCTAAAAAGAGTTTTCTGTTTTTATTCAATAATAGAATAAATTTATTTGTCAATTTTTCATAATTAATATCTTCAAAATTAGCACTCTTATCAAGTAGAGTGTCATTTAGTAGTGTTTTATCAAATTCTTCCTCCTCATCAACAGCAGTTGAGAAAGAAAAATCATTTTCCTCCTTTTTAAATTTTTCTTTTTTAAAATTCTCAAAAGGTATGTCAGTTACTTTAACCAATTTTTCAAGAGGTGTTACTATTGGTTGAAGAGTTTCTTTCAATACTGTTTCTGCAGCCTCTTTACCCATTTTGAGTAAACGATGTTTTCGCCTAATAGCATCACTTGCTTTTGCTATTTGGCGAAGCGTTTCTTCCTCTTTTCTATACATGTTTTCTTCGAGACAAGATAAACTATACTAATAAAAAATTCAGTAAAGTTCTTGTATTTATAGTGAAATGAAACAATCAAATCCTCTTCTATATCTTCCCTCATTAAAATTACGGTCCTTATCAATAACAACAAAACCATATTTGTCAGATTTCCAACATTCTGAACATAAATCGCGAAATTGAGTATAACTCATATCAGTATTAACATGATCTTCATACACATGTTTCAGATTCTTTTCATCTTGCCTAAATAGAACCAATAAATTAACATTATCTCGAACTAGATGTTTAGGAATACGAGCATACGTTTGACATAAATAGAAACTGTCCACATTTACATGTCTGCCCATACAAAAGAAAGCTCTAACATTGTCTTGCTTTTCACAAGCAATGTCATCAAAAACGAATATTGAATTTGGTTTAGCATCTTTTGGAGATACTACTTCTTCATGTTCACTAAATGGAAAATATTCAACACCATCTACCCCACTGATTACATTTTCAAGAAATTTATATTTAGGTTGCTGCAGAGATTTAGAGTAGAGGTAAATATTTTCAAAACTTAGACCATTTGGATGTATTATTAGGGATAGAAGAGCATTTGTTTTTCCACAATTTGATGGGCCACAGAAAACTGCTCGAATGCTGTCTGAAAACAGACTGCCATGGCGTTTAATCTTTTTTTCATTAGTCTCAACATCTATACTAGAGATTGGCAGTGCGACGGGTTGTTTCGTGAACTGCATCTTGAAAGTAACTGCCCTAAAATCTATAAATACCTAGCTTTTATAGTCTTTTTCATCAGTTTCACGACAACCTTTGTAGAGTGAAGAATGATTCTGCATCAGGAGGTGAAAAAAGAACGCTATCAAGGAAAAGGTTTATTTAATCGTATAATCAATAGTTTACCGTTTGAGTTATATTTAGCAGGATACCAATTCTGTGGCCCTGGTACAAATCTGGCAAAGCGTTTGTCTCGAGGCGATCAAGGAATTAATCCACTAGACGCTGCATGCAAACAACACGACATTGCATATTCCCAAAATCGTGAAAATATTCAAGCGAGAAACGAAGCAGATAAAGTATTAGCTAAAAAAGCGTGGGAACGTGTTACAGCTAAAGATTCTAGTGTGAGTGAAAGAGCAGCCGCATTAGCTATTTCTGGGACCATGAAAACTAAATCAAAATTAGGCATGGGAATGAGAAGAAGAAAGTCATCTATAAAAAAGAAAAAAAGTAAAAAAATGTGTAAAAAAAACAAATAGCGCTAAGAAAAATTGTGGATGCTGCACGAAAAAGTATGGTTCCCAGTAATAATGCTGAAGAATCTATTAGAGCAGCTATGATTGGTGCACGAAAAGCAATAAAAAATGTTGGTGGTAAATCCAAAATTTTATCCCCTGGAATTCTTCCTGTACCTACTAAAGTAGGTGGAATTTTACCGCTAGTTCCAATTTTTGCTGGACTTAGTGCTTTAGGGGCTCTTGCTAGAGGTGCTTCAGGAATAGCAAGGGCTGTTAATAAAGCTAAAACACCTAGTGAACAGCTTGCAGAAGCTCAACGTCACAATAAAACCATGGAAGCTATATCGCTTGGAAAAGGATTACATCTAAAACCTTATCGACAAGGACTTGGTCTCCTCTTGAAACCCTACATTCAAGGAAAAGGAATTAAAAAACGATCATCAAGGAAGAAGAAGAAAAAAGCATCAAGAAAAAAGAGAACTACAAGACGGAAAACAAAAAACTTGCTGTGAAGCTACCTCACCGACCATTAACTGACTTTGATCTGTTAAAGTATGCCAAAGCTGCTAAAATACCTCATTTTCGTGGTATTTTTATACGAAATGAACTACCTGTGAGTGGTCCTCATCAGTTTGAATCGGGAATAATTAATCTTGATAATAAAGAAGGTCCAGGAACACATTGGGTAGCATATAAAAAATTCAAAAACGAAACAATGTATTTTGATAGTTTTGGCAACCTTGCTCCTCCAACAGATCTTGTCATTTACTTGGGTGTTGGTAGCTTAATAAAATATAATCATAAAAGATATCAAAATTATGACACATTTGTATGTGGACACTTGTGTCTTAAATTTTTATGTAATCAACTAAATATTAAGAGTTCTTTTAACCTTTATAAGACTATGTAACACCTGTAAGCTTTCAGTATAAAATCTGACAGCAACATGAGTGATTCGTTTACTTTAACGTTAACAGAAAATTCTTCAGTTCTAGGAGCTGAATATTTCCCTCCAATAGAACTAAATTCAAATAAAAGTTATGTACTTGGTCTTGTTGAACTATTGACTTTTAATTTAATTCCCAATATTGATAAAGGAAATAACAAGTTTTTCATTGGAAATCAAGTAATTGATATTCCAACTGGAAGTTATGAAATTAAAGATATTGAATCATATTTACAAAATTCTGTAAAAACTGGAACTGTTATTAGTATTAAGCCTAATAATAATACATTACGCAGTATAGTTGAATCTAATTTACCAATTGATTTTAAACCTAAAGATTCGATTGGTAAGTTGTTGGGATTTGCATCACAGAAACTACCATCTCATAAAGCACATACTTCTGATTTACCTGTAGCCATTTTAAAGGTTAATTCAGTTAGAATTGAGTGCAACATAACATCTGGAGCGTATATAAATAACCAAAAAGTTCACACTATCCATGAATTCTTCCCCAGTGTTCCACCAGGATATAAGATTGTGGAAGTGCCGGCACACGTCATTTACCTTCCGATTGCCACCAAGACAATACATAATATACAGCTGCGAATTGTTGATCAGGACGGTGATTTAATAAATTTTAGAGGTGAAACTATAACAATTTGATTGCATATAAAGTCTTTGTAATGGGAATCGTTTATAATCAAAGAGCTGTTGTTGGTGGAAACTATAAAAGTCAGCCAACATGCAAGAGACCAATCAGTCTAAATTTATCTCACAAGGTGTTAACACTTCAGAATCGCCTCTTTCTGCAAGAACTAGGTCTAAAAGTTCAAGGAAAGAAAATAAGACAAGACAATTATTCTACATATTTTTTGGTTGCTGTTGCAATAAAAATGGACGAACTTCTCAATATTCTAGCAGCAGTGAATTTCGATGAGTCCATAGCTCATTATGAAATTCATGCTCATCAACCATACGCATCTTCATCTTTTAACAATAGCGATGAAATTCGAATCGCAGTACAACATCAAGACTTGTGCATTTTACCCAGTAAAAGTTCATTACACATTTTTGGTAGATTAACTAAAAATGATGGAATTACTCTTACACAAAACGTGCATTTAAGTAATAATGCTGTATGTTTTTTGTTTGATGAAATTCGCTATGAACTAAATGGTATTAAAATTAATCGCTGCAAATACGTTGGACATACTACAATCATGAAAAATTACACCTCGCAAACATCAAATCAGCTAAATTTTATTAAAAATGCTGGATATTCAAAAATTGCAGCTGATGCAAGACTTACTTTGAAAAATGGATATTTTGACGTTACAATACCACTCAGCATGATTTTTGGTTTTGCTGCAGATTATAAAAAAATCATTATGAACGCTAAACATGAACTTATTTTAACAAGAGCACGTTCTGACGTGAATGCCGTAATTCAAACAGGACAAGGAGGGGATGAGGAATTTAAAATTTCTATCAATAAACTTGAATGGATGGTTCCATACGTTTTACCTTCTGACAATAACAAAGTTAAATTGTTAAAATATATTGAAAAGGATCCATTAATTTCAATAAGTTTTAGGCCGTGGGAAATGTATGAGTATCCTTTAATTCCTACAAGTTCAAAAGTTTTGTGGCAAATTAAAACATCAACGCAATTAGAGAAACCTCGTTATGTTATTGTTGGATTTCAAACAGCGAGGAAAGATAAACGAAAAAAATATGCCTGTCATTTTGACCATTGTAATATTATAAATGTTAAACTCTTTTTAAATTCACAATATTATCCTTATGGAAATTTAAATTTAAACTTTGATCAAAATCAGTACTCTCTACTTTATGAAATGTACGCTAATTTTCAATCATCCTATTATGGTAAAGATTCAAAACCTATTTTAACAAAGGATATTTTTAAAAGTCTATTTCCTCTAATTGTTATTGATTGTTCTAAGCAAAACGAGTTTTTAAAACAAGCATCAGTTGATGTGAGGTTAGAATTTGAAGCAGGAATCAACATGCCAGCCGAGACTACCGCCTATTGCCTAATCATCCATGACCGCGTCATACAATACAAGCCAATCAGCGGCGTTGTAAAAAAATTATTGTAAAGGAGTGGGGATAATGTGGTGGTGGTGGGGCAAATAATATAAAAGCAGCTGCTTTCGGCCGGAAATTCATTCCTGCTTCAACATGGAGTTCATTGTAGACGTTCAAGGTTTTAAAAGACCAAATAACGAGTTTGTTTTTAAAGAGTTGGCAATACTTCCTCTACAGTTAGATGCTCAACCACTAGTTTTCCTGTTTGAACCTGTTTGTCAATGGAATTCATTACCAGGACGCTACAAAAGTGAAAACCTCTGGCTAACATACAATTACCATGGGATTGATTGGTCAGCTGGAGATGTCCCATATGATGAACTTCAATCTATTCTACAAGGAATCCTGCGAGGTGTCAGTGCCATCTATGTTAAAGGATTAGAAAAGAAGACTTGGCTAGAATTTTATTTGTTTAATGTAGAAAATTTAGAAGACTTCAACTGTCCATCGTTGAAAAAACTTGAAAACAATTTATTAACTACTTGTAAACATCACACTCTATATAAAGAAAATTGTGCTGCAAAAAATGTTAAACTTTTACAAGAATGGTTTTTAGAACCATCAAACCGATATATAAGTGCTCTTGTTAAAGGAGTTGATGAAACTGATTCTACGATTAATACTACTTTAAAATCTTTCTATGAAAATTGTGAATCTTTTTTGTAGATGCATTTCAATTTTTTATGTAAAAAAAATAAATATTATTATTAATTTTGAATATAAAACGTTTTTTTTTAATTTTAACAAACCTATTCTTTATGTTTCTTTTTACTTTTATTTTAAAATTTCTGAAAAAAAATAAAAAAAACTTAGTCTGTTTCTAAAAATAACTTATATTAAGAGGAGGTGAAAAAATTTTAAATCAAATTATAGATAAAAGCTTTATTTTTAAATATATATATATATATGGGACGTTTCACGTCAAGTGGACAATTGCTCTGCCCAAAAATCTAAGCAATAGAAATCGACTTATTATGGCTTAAAAAATTCATAGGCTCATATTCTTTCGAATAAAAAGTGGCGAATTCAAAAATTCAATATGGCGTACCCTCCACGCCATTTTTTACATAAATTTTCCCATACTCAAAAAACAATTGTGTTCAATAATATTTGAAAATAATTGCAATTTACCAAAACATGACTGGATATTATGTATTAGGGGTAGCTGATTACGAATATGATATTAAATTTTCAAAATTCAAAATGGCGGATCCAATATGGCGGACAAAAATTTAATAATTGATAAATTCGCTTGAAACTCGTTACTCGGGGGTTTTTGGGGTCGCTGATTACTAATATGATGTTAAATTTTCAAATTTCAAAATGACGGATCCAATATGGCGGACAAAAAAATTTTAAATGTCTAAATTCGCTTGAAACTCGTTACTCGGGGGTTTTTGGGGTCGCTGATTACGAATATGATGTTAAATTTTTAAATTTCAAAATGGCGGATCCAATATGGCGGACAAAAAAAATTTTAAATGTCTAAATTCGCTTGAAACTCGTTACTCGGGGGTTTTTGGGGTCGCTGATTACGAATATGATGTTAAATTTTAAGAATTCAAAATGGCGCATCAAATATGACGGACAAAAATATTTAAAAATGGCTAAATTCGCTTCATTTGTGTTATTCGGGGGTTTTTGGTACAAAAAGTTGAATATGACAATCAAATTAACAAAAAAGGATTAAATAACATTTAACCTTCGCAAGTTTAAATATATTGCAAAATTGAAAGTGGTTCAGGTGCACTTGAGTACCTGTATATTTCCAATTTTTCTCTCTTCTGTCACTTTAAAAGAGTGTGAACTTTGAATCTTTGTGAATGGAGGTGCTAAAGAAAATCTTCTACTGCAAGCTAGCGCGTGTAGCTTTAAATATTTTTGTCCGTCATATTAGATGCGCTATTTTGAATTATAAAAATTTAATATCATATTCGTAATCAGCGACCCCAAAAACCCCCGAGTAACGAGTTTCAAGCGAATTTAGACATTTAAAATTTTTTCGTCCGCCATATTGGATCCACCATTTTGAAATTTGAAAATTTAACATCATATTCGTAATCAGCGACCCCAAAAACCCCCGAGTAACGAGTTTCAAGTGAATTTATCAATTATTAAATATTTTGGTCCGCCATATTGGATCCGCCATTTTGAATTTTGAAAATTTAATATCATATTCGTAATCAGCGACCCCAAAAACCCCCGAGTAACGAGTTTCAAGCGAATTTATCAATTATTAAATTTTTGTCCGCCATATTGGATCCGCCATTTTGAATTTTGAAAATTTAACTTCATATTCGTAATCAGCGACCCCTAATACATAATATCCAGTCATGTTTTGGTAAATTGCAATTATTTTCAAATATTATTTAACACAATTGTTTTTTGAGTATGGGAAAATTTATGCAAAAAATGTCGTGGAGGGTACGCCATATTGAATTTTTGAATTCGCCACTTTTTATTCGAAAGAATATGAGCTTATGAATTTTTTAAGCCATAATGAGTCGATTTCAATTGTCCACTTGACGTGAAACGACCCATATATACATACTTTAATTTAACAATGTTTTATTTTAAAAAAATGAATTCAACGATGTTATAAGTTCCTCCAATATATTTCATTTGAAGTTGCTTTTCAATAGCAGCTTTCTGCATCATTTCCAGCGTGCTAGGTTCCTCTTTGAAATGTTTGGCGAATCTTGACGGTAAGTATGTGACAAAATCTGCATTTACTTCAACAATAATTCTTGGACCAAACTTCGTTTGAACCTTCTTCAGTTTTGTAATGTAGTAGAGACCATTTTTTGTCAATTCAGATAGAGGTTTCGTTGGCAGATATCCTTCAAAGCGTCCAACTGCGTTAACTTTTTCTAGATCCATTTTCTTTTTTTCTAAGAAAAAAAACCTGAAATTTGAAAAAGAATATTAAAAAAAGACTAGTTTAAATAAACCTGTAATATATAAAAATAGTTTCAAAATTAAAATAAAGCTTATAAAATAATGCTGAAAAAAGAATGTCTTAGAAAATACAGCTAAAAAGAACTTTTCAAAATTGCTGTAAAAAATAACTTAAAAATTTATCTGAAAAAAATAGAAACTTAGAAAAATAAAGCTGAAAAAGAAAAAAAGGTTGTACTTACACGGAAAGAAAAATCTAGCTTTTAAAGCATGAGATTACTTTATACTATTTTTGCAGTTGCGTTTGCTTACCTATAAACGCAAAAATATATGCATTATAAGCATTAAGTATCGCTATGGAAAATACGTATGATGAACTTACTTTCATACTAAGAACTTAATACTCTAATCGCAAAGACGTTATGCGCCCGGAGTAAGAGACATCGTTTTGCTATTATTGCAAAGAGTTTCACCGTTTTCGGCGGTGATTCTGCTGCAACAAGCGATTTGGCTCCTCCTACTTGCCCTCTCCAACCGTCTGACGTCGCATGTGTAAGAAAAGCCGGCGTTGTTTTGGTGTTAGTTCGATCAGTGTACATGGTTTTTATATCTTTCTCGTTTTCAATCGATTTTCTTTGGTAAGTATGTCAAAAAAATACTAAAGCTAATCTTATTATACTTTTGAAACAAAATTATTACACGTTTCTTTTTCTTTAATGTCCATCACAGTTTTATCTGCAAAGTAAATAAAATTAAATTACCGTTTGAATAAAGTTTAGAATTTAAAAATTGGTATGTTAATAAGGTTATGTCTGCATCAGCTGTTCAATTCTCGGATATCTTTTATTTCCATTACATTAATTGTGCATTATTACAACGAATAATTATTGTTTTCCGTGTAATAATTTTGTTTCAAAAGTATAATAAGATTAGCTTTAGTATTTTTTTGACATACTTACCAAAGAAAATCGATTGAAAACGAGAAAGATATAAAAACCATGTACACTGATCGAACTTACACCAAAACAACGCCGGCTTTTCTTACACATGCGACGTCAGACGGTTGGAGAGGGCAAGTAGGAGGAGCCAAATCGCTTGTTGCAGCAGAATCACCGCCGAAAACGGTGAAACTCTTTGCAATAATAGCAAAACGATGTCTCTTACTCCGGGCGCATAACGTCTTTGCGATTAGAGTATTAAGTTCTTAGTATGAAAGTAAGTTCATCATACGTATTTTCCATAGCGATACTTAATGCTTATAATGCATATATTTTTGCGTTTATAGGTAAGCAAACGCAACTGCAAAAATAGTATAAAGTAATCTCATGCTTTAAAAGCTAGATTTTTCTTTCCGTGTACTAATACTAAAAAAGACCTGAAAGAAATAATATCCCTGCTGGCTTAGACTTGACTTTTATAACCATTACCCCACTTTTCTCTTACCACAAAATTTTTCAAACATGCGCAGTTTCAAACCACGCCTCTACATGCGCGCGCAAACTCTTATCTATACAAAATTATTGGAAGAAAAAATATAAGACCATTTTCAAAAATCCATCTGTAAAAAATAGACTTTTTTAACTTCTGGTCATATGTATTACTTGATAAATTAATCTACTAACCTCTTCCACATCCAAATCAATTACTAAGATACAATTATTGTAGTCAGCATTCTCCTCGTGCTCATCCTCATTACCAAAATAAATGTCAATATCTGAATAAGCAGCATTATGAACATTATAGTAATCCCCATTATCAGAATTTTGATCACTTTCAGCAATAAACTCTTCATTATAAGCAGCATCATGATCATAAGGAACATCATAATCGCCATTACCATCTTCATCAGAACTGCTTATAATTATAGTGTCTGCTTCTGAATTGTAATGGTCTATTACAATAAAGCCATTTTCAATATCATCATCACTACCATTATCATCTAAATTGACGATCATAGAATTCGAATCGTCATCTTGATTAACATCTTGATTAACATCGTATGGATCCATTTTTCGATTCTAAAATCAAAGTTTTCTTTGATTTTTTTAAATATATTAAATTATTTTTTTTTAAATATACTTTAAAATGCTAATGAAATTTCTAGAATTTTTTCCCATGATTTACAGAATTTATAATTATATAGAATTTTTTTAATTTCATTTATGCAACACAAAGATCTATAAAAAAGAATTTTTACAAGAATTACAAAGTAAGTTTTTAACCCTTATAGAATAAACCTATGTATTTTCCTTCGATTAATTTTCAATTCTGTAGATAGTGAAAAAAATATAGAATTTAAAAAAAATACTTTAAAAAACTTTCTATCAAGTTAAAAATATATTTAAAAATTCTTAGAGAATTCTGGAAAAAAGATAACCTAAAAGCTACAATCATGCATCCTGAAAAGTACCTGTTACCTATATATATATATATATATATATATATTGCTGAAAGGTCTGAAAAAAGAATGGTGCACTTGGATCTCGAGCGTCACTTTATAGCCAGCACTCCCCACCTTATAGCCAACACTCCCCACTATCGATGCGCGATTCAACTGCTCAGTGCGTCAATCTTCATAATGGTTGAGAAATCGTGAAAATTACTTTATATGCATAATTTTTAAATGTTAATATTGAATTTTGAAATAATAAAATTACTAATAATAATTCTTTAATTTGAAAATTAAAAATCTTAGAAAATAAAGAAAAAATTTACAATTATAACTCTTAATAGCATTGAAACTTTTAAATAATTAACTTAGCAGAAGGAAAGTAATTAAGAAAAAAAAATGTTATTCGTTTAAAATAACAAAAATTATTTTTTTATTTTATAAATAATTTTTTACAAATGCATTATAAAAAACAATCTCTCTATAATTTTGAATATAATTACATTAAATATATATATATATGGGGCATTTCATGTCAAGTGATCAAGGTGGAGAAAAAATTTTCTCCAATCGTAGCAAAACTTAGAGCTTTTGTAGTACTCATAGATAGTAATTTTTCGTGAAAATATTTTTTTACCTAGTCCAATATTTTCCGAGGGGGAGGGGGTTAAATTTTTGTGTTTTTCAGTACAATGCTTATTTCAATAATTTTTTACTCTTAAACATACAAATTTGACAAAGTACATTTTGGAAAGGTTTTTTCATCCTCTTTCGATTGGAAATAAGCATTTTGAAAAAAAAAATTTTTTGACCCAAAAAAATCAAAATTAAAAATAAATTTCAATTTTTGGGGGAGAAAAACCCAATTTTTTTTTTAACGAAAGCTGAGGTTTTTTCCTAAAAAGACATATAAATGGTAAAGTGGGACTAGAATGTTTAAACATTGAAAAAAAGAATTTTCTCCTAAACGGAGCTTAAAACATTCTAGTCCCACTTTACCATTTATATGTCCTTTTAGGAAAAAACCTCAGCTTTCGTTAAAAAAAAATTGGGTCTTTCTCCCTCAAAAATTGAAATTTATTTTTAATTTTGATTTTTTTGGGTCAAAAAATTTTTTTTTTCAAAATGCTTATTTCCAATCGAAAGAGCATGAAAAAACCTTTCCAAAATGTACTTTGTCAAATTTGTATGTTTAATTGTTTAAGAGTAAAAAATTATTGAAATAAGCATTGCACCAAAAGACCCCTTGATCACTTGACGCGGAATCCCTCATATATATATATATATATATATATATATATATATATATATATATCTTAATTATTAATCTCAATCGCTTTATTTATTTACTTATTTAAATACTGATCAGTCATAGTTGTTATAAAAGTTATGAGTAAACCTAAATATATATGACTAAGTAATACTGATTTTTAAGTCTGTTAAGTTTTAAAGTCATGTACAACATTTTTTAAACTTTTAAACTAAATCATAATCTTCAACTCTCAAGTATTTAGAGAGATCCACAAATCGTAGTAAGCATTCTTTAAAAAAGTATTACTTAGTGATATATATTTAGGTTTATTAATAACTTTTACTTTTTGACTGTAAGAGAACTGTATTGAAACAATAACTATATTCAAATAATAACTTATATTAAAATAAAAAAAGTGAATTTTATAAACCAAAATATATATATAACTAAATAATACTTTTTTTTAAATTGTGTACAATTTTAGATTCGTTTTAACTAAGTCATAATGTTCGACTCTTAAGTATTTAGAGAGATACATAAATCGTGGTTAGCATTCTTAAAAAGATCGCTTTTTTGTTACATAAAAAAAATTCAGTAATATATTTTGGTTTACAAAATTCATTTTTTTTTACTTGAAGTGATCAGTATTTAAATAATAACTGATCACTTAAAATGAAAAAATGAGAATTGAACTTATGAGTAAACCTTAATATTTATCACTAAATAATACTGATTTTTTTTAAAATATGTGAAGTTTTAAAGTCATGTACAATATTTTGAAACTTTTAAACCAAATCATAATCTTCAACTCTTAAGTATTTAGAGAGATACATAAATCGTGGTTAGCATTCTTAACAAAAGATCGCTTCTTCGTTACATAAAAAAATCAGTATTATTTAGTGATAAATATTGAACTTTATTAATAAGCTCAATTTTTTTTTCATTTTAAGTGATCAGTATTTAAATACTAACTGCAATTGCAAGTTCTGAAATTTATAAACCGACTTATATATTACCAAGTAATACTTTTTTTTAAAAATTGTGTTTATTTTTAGATTCGTTTTAACTAAGTCATAATGTCCGACTCTTAAGTATTTAGAAGATACATAAATCGTGGTTAGCATTCATAAAACAAAAAAAGATGCAATTAAGGAAGTTCTCCAGCTGCTACTCTGGAAAAAAAAAGATTCTCTTTTAATTTCTCAAAATAAAAAAGAAAATTAAAAGAGAATCTTCTTTTTTCTAAAATAGCATTAGATGGAGAATTTCTTTAAAAGAAAAATAATAAAAGCAAAGAAATAAAAGTAAAAGAAAAAAAAATAAAAGCAAAAGAAGGAAATTAAAGTAAAAGAAAAAAAATAAAAGTAAAAGAAAGAAATAAAAGTAAAAAAAATAAAAGAAAAAGGGAAAATAAAAGTAGAAGAAAGAAATAAAAGTAAAAAAATAAAAGAAAAAGAGAAAATAAAAGTAGAAGAAAAAAATTAATTGCCTTCCCTGATTTTTGTATTTTTTTTATTATAGCTTTTTGATTTTAGCTTTTAGCTTTTTTTAATTTTTTTGTACCTGTTGGAGGAGGCTTTGGTGTGGTTTTTTTCCGCACACACGGATTCTTACCGTTGACAACATCATCATCAGATGATGATGATGATGATGATGTCGACGACGATGAACTGGACGAAGTGCTGGACGAAGTGCTGGAAGATGGAGTGACTGCCTTTGGTGCCGGTGTATGTGGTGAAGGTGCACATGGAGTAGGTGTAGGTGCACGAGGCGTTGGTGCCTGTGGAACAGGTACACGTGGTGTAGGTGCCTGCGGAATAGGTGTAGGTGCACGTGGAACAGGTACACGTGGTACTCGTGGTACACTTCTCTCCCATCGTGTTCTGCGCATTCCTTCCTGAAAATATTAACTTAAATTAAACAAAAAATTAATTATATTAATAGTACATTAAAATCTATATTATTTTTTTTAAGTTTCAAAATTAGAAATTCGAAATTGGAAAAACTTACACTACTATATCCCGGATGTGATGTTGTATATGCTGGATGAGAGGTTGTATATCCAGTATATCTTGGACCTGGATGTACTTGACTATGAAGTGGACCGTGAGATGTACCGTGAGCTTGATTCGGAAATCGGTAGCTCTGTACATGTGGTGATGTAAAGAAATTTTGAAGTCCACTCTCAGGATTTAACTGAAACAAAATTAAATAATTAAAAAAAGTAATTAGTATAAGCGTATTAAATTATTCTAAAATAGAACAAAAATTAAACTTAAACAGAATCTAACCTCAATTATCAGAAATAATTTGTTAATTTTTTTCTATATTAGAATAATTCAATACGCTTATAATAATAATTATGACTTATTTTAAATATTACTTACATAGGTTTGAATCCATGCCAGCAGCCGGCACAAGCAACAATCACTATTGCACAAAAAAGGATTATATGAATTCTGAAACAAAAAAAACATGTATTTTATATATTTTATTTTAAGCACAGAATAAAAATTAATTATATGCAATTAAAAAAATTTAATTCTATATAAAAAAAGATTTAATTAAATTTAAAAGAAAAAAAACAAGAAACATGTGACAAAGTGAGGTTACAATATTTTAATCAAAGAATAAACAAGAAACATGTGACAAAGTGAGGTTACAATATTTTAATCAAAGACTAAAATTAATTATATACAATTTAACAAAAATTTAATTTAATTATATTTAAAAAAAATTTAATTACATTTAAAAGAAAAAAAACAAGAAACATGTGACAAAGTAAGGTTAGAATATTTTAATCAAAAATTAAAATTCATTATATGCAATTAAGAAAAAAATTAATTAATTATATATTTAAAAGAAAAGAAAACTTACCATTTTTCAATTTTTTCCAGTTTGTCACTTTTTTCTTAATTAAATAAATAGAAAAAACTTCCGCGTTTGGCACCCTGACCGTTCATCTGATAAAAGCTGAATCGAAAAGAGCATTTCAGCCAACTTTAAATTCCTTTATTCATTCCTAAGGTAGTTTCACAGTTCGCTGTTGCAAACTTATTTTGCATAACTAAACAGGCAACAGCGAACTGTGAATGTACGTTTAATATTACTTTCAAACCACAATTAGAGCCTTGTTGTGACAGCCATCTTGATTATTAAACTATTATTTAAAGCAACATATTTTCACTTAATTGACAGTGGCGCCAACTATTAGTGGCAGCCTACAAATTTGCGCTGTGCCGACTGGGTCGGCAGGGATGCCTGGGCCCATTAAGGGCTATACTCCCGATGGTAGGGCTAGTATCTACTTTCAGCGAAAGACACTGCACTTCATAGAGAGATGGCATTGATTCAGCGAACCTCCTCAGTACCATCGCTCCGGAGGGGAGCGGGGAGTGGCAGCCTACAGTAAATAGTCAATTTTGAGCGTGAAATTTAAAATCACCCCCCACCAATACAGTTGAAATTTCGAAAACAAAATTTAAACATCCCGCCAAGGGGGTTTGAATTGGACAAAAATAAAATTATCCATTTGAGCGCCAAATTTTAAATCACCCCACACCAATATAGTTGAAATTTAAAAAATAAAATTTAAATACCTCACCAAGGGGGTTTGAATTGGACAAAAATAAAATAGCGCCATCTAACGGTGGCATCCGGTACTAAAAATGTCGATAAATTGGGCGGTAAAATTTAATACCTCACCAAGCAACTTGAAATTTAAAAATTTTCCCGCCAAGGGGTTTGAATTGAGCGGTGGCGCCATCTAACGGTGGTAGCCAGAACTCGGTCGGTAAAGTAGAACACCAAGCGACTTGAAATTTGAAAATTTTCCCGCCAAGGGGGTTTGAATTGAGCGGTGGCGCCATCTAACGGTGGCAACCGGTACTAAAAAATGTCGGTAAGGTAGAACACCAAGCCACTTGAAAATGAACTATTGAGAAATCTACCTTACCGACGGTAGGTAAGTGGCCCAGAACCCCCCTAGCTATACTACTAGTATTTTAAGAAAATTATAATTTATGAAGTGAAATTGAATCTTTTTTTTATAAAATGAAAAATCGAATTTTCTTAAAAAGGGTTAAATAAGTTTCTAGCCCACCGTGATACATTATTATTATCATTACGAGTTTCATTTATTAGTAATGGGAAAAAATTGGAACACTATTATTTGAAAAGTATTAAGAGTAACCAATTTTAACGTTTGCAAACAATTTTAAATCTCAAAGTGCTATAATATTTTTTTCTCTTCATTTAATACTTTCACATAAAAAAAATTTCCTTCACAATTTCTGTTTTTTAGAATATCAATAACTTCTTTATTTCGAATCGAATTAGCTTCAAAAATAGGTCAATAGAAGCGTTTTTATTGCTCTACAAGTTGATAACTATAGTTTTAAAGTTATTTCTACATTTTTAAACAAAATTTTCAAAAAAGTCTTATTTTCCAAAATTATTGATTTTTAAAGATTAATATCTCCGGTGAATATGGACGAAAAATGTGCATTGAGGGATCAAAAGATTCGTCTAAAAAAACTCTACAAAATTAAAGCAAAACATTTATAGGTGTCCTAACATTTTTTAAAGTTATGGGCAAAAAACTTTTTTTTGAAAAATTGAAAATTTTACAATTTTAAAAAAAATCAGCTCAAAAGCTCTTTATAATTTTAAGATATCTATAAAAATGTTATGTTCACACACACACGGAAGGACATTTTTGAAAATTACCATTTTCGAACACCTGAGATCAAATAACAAAGATATGTTAGAAAATCGAACTCGAAAAATGTTGGTATTACAATACTTCCTCTATATGAGGTAGCAAAAGCTAAATAAATATTTAAAATATGTCTTTTTTCTTATCAAAAACTTGACGTAGAGTTGTGTTAAATTAAATAGAATATAAAAATCTGGCTCATGTTTACAATGTAATGGATCCAAAGGGTTAAATAAAAGACTTTATTCAATAAAATATTTTTCGATTTTTGGAAGATGTTTAAAGGTGAAAGAAGAGACACTAACTTTCACTTTTAAATAAAATTGACAACGTCTTGGTGGTCAGATTCGCCACCATCATCAGCTCATTTTAATAAAAAATAATATTCAGATAAATACAAACATGATATACGAAATTATAAAATTAAACAAAATTAAAAATAATTTTTACCTAGTTAAAATCAACAAACAAACATCACTTTAGTAATTTAAAATACTTTTAATTTAAACAGTTTTGTTTTAAGCTATATACTTTTCGATTGATAAATGTGTCATTAAATCAATGATGGGAAATTCAATAGCATAGAGCTATGATTCAACAGCACTTTTTTCAGTGTGGTATTTTTCAGTTATAGCGACTGAAAACCTAATTAACAGGTGGTCCAGGCGAATGCGAGTACTCCTAATAGAGCCGGCTGTAGACGCAAATTAGGTTAATATTTAGAAACTTATGTAGAATGGTTATGCTTAATCCAAAAAAAGTATTTCTCAGAGACTCTTGTCGAAGTGCATAAGACCAATAGGGCAGGAGTATAAACAATAAAAAAATTAAAATGCAATAAATAAATAATTAAATAAAAATAAAAATATTTAAATTTGCAAATCACAAACATGCTAAGACGAGTGATGAAGCATACTGACTGAGCCAATGACAATTTTTGCGTTATATACATTTGATGGGTTCAATGACCTGCAATCGAAATATTATGAATTATAATTATTATTTCAATTTATTAAGCAAAGGAAAATAGGTATTACTAAGAAACTAAATATCTTCCTTCTTGTTAATAGTAAAGTTATTGCATTTGAAACGTTGTCAATTTTATTAAAAAGTGAGAGTTAGTGTCCTTTCTTTCACCTTTAAACATCTTCTAAAAATCGAAAAATATTTTATTAAATAATTGTGGAAGAATTTACTAAATATTAATCAAAAACCGTCCTGGGTTAATAATGGACGCAACATCAATGTTTTCAACATTTCCTCGGAGATTTTTCTTCAAATCTATTAAAGTGAAACATGGAAGAAACACTGTTCTTCTTCTGAAATCACTGTCACGTTTTAAACGTCAACTGGCTGAAATATCATCAAAACGACAGTTTTTGCTGAAGTGCAGGAGTCATGGACTACTACCCCAACATCTCCTGAATATAAATAAACGATCACGTCACATTTTATTTTATAGTAATTCATGCAAGAATAGGTTTTACAAATTTAATCTTTTTTATTCACGTACGTTATTGAATCATGAAATTAGAGATATTCATTTTCATCTCAATTTTCTGAATAAAAAAATTCGCTGATTACGAATTTAACGCCAGATTTATAAAATTTAAAATGGCGGATCCAATATGGCGGACGAATTTTTAAAAAGTAGTTGGATTTTTACGAAAATTGGTATCTAGGGGTTTTTGGAGTCGCTGATTACAAATTTATCGTCAGATTATTCAAATCCAAAATGGCGAATTTAATATGTCTGGCGAGTTTTTAAAAAATAGTTAAATTTCTATGTAACTTGGTATTTGTATGTTCTTGTGTTCGCTAACATTAAGGAATGGACCTTCGGCATTAGCGTTACCCGATGTTCACCACGAGGAGGTTACACGAGCGGCTTTTGTACATCATGTAGCTCTTATAAGGGCTGTTTGGTATTTTATACTACGTAGAAGTAATCTCCATTCTTTATTAGTTTTCGTTTTTGCTGCTGTAGCGTGTTCTCTATTCTTTAAATCCCCTGTGCAAAGGATTTCGTCTACGTTTTCTGCTTGTTCTTCGTATGTCCCTCTTGAGCATCCAACAGAAATCTGCCATCATATTTTCATCCCATCTTCCATGATAAAGAGTTTCCATCACCTTTATATCTTGATGAAAACGTTCACCTTGTTCCTCGCTGAAATCTCCGAGATTATCTGGAAAATTATCAACATGAGAATGTATAAAATAGAATTTTAAGCTCATCAAACATCCTAGATTTTTAAAGTCCTTTATCATTTTAGGAACAATTTTTTTGTATTGCGGACTTTTTCTATTATTTAGAAAGTTTTCTGAGACTGCCTTAAAACTCAGCCAAGCTGCTTTTTCTTTTGTATTCATTTTAGAAAGAAAGATTCCATCCCTAAAAAGTGCTCGAATTTTAGGTCTATCAAACACTCCTTCTTTTAACCCATTAACGCCCAGACGGACGAAAAATTTCAATGGACTTTGAGGACCTGGTATATTACAAAAATTGATACAAAAAAATTGACAAATAATATTTTAAATGTAAAATTTACTCCTCTTTCAGATTCTGATGTTAAAATTTGTTTACAACAAATCATTAAAGAGTTATAAACAATTTTTTCCAAAAAAAACACGAGTTTTCAAGAAAAAAATTTCTTTTCATCCGTATTTCGCCAGAAAAATGTAAATGGATGCTCTCAAAACATCAAAATATCGCGTCCATGGACCCTCAGCGACAAAACCTTAAAGAGGACAATTTTTTTTTCAAAATGGCGGACGACAATATGGCGGCAAAAACTAAAAAAATGGCTCACATATGAAACATAGTGCTCTAACTTTTTTGAGTCCCCGAAATCGACTGAAACTCGATACTCGGGGGTTATTAGGGTCGCTGATTACGAATATATGTCAATTTTCCAAAATTCAAAATGGCGGATCCAAAATGGCAGACAAATTTTTTAAAAATGACTCTTTATTGCTTGAAACTCGATACTCGGGGGTTATTAGGGTCGCTGATTACGAATATATGTCAATTTTCCAAAATTCAAAATGGCGGATCCAAAATGGCAGACAAATTTTTTAAAAATGACTCTTTATTGCTTGAAATTTGTTACTCGGGGGTTTTTGGGGTCACTGATTACGAATATGATATTATTTGTCCAAAATTCAAAATGGCGGATCCAATATGGCGGACAAATTTTTTAAAAATGACTCTTTATTGCTTGAAATTTGTTAGTCGGGGTTTTTTGGGGTCACTGATTACGAATATGATGTTATTTTTCCAATTCTCAAGGCGGTAATAGTCGGGCAACGGCGAATTATTTGACGGCAAACAGACCATAACATTTTAAACAATGTGGAGTCATTTTTAAAAATGTTGTCCGCCATATTGGATCCTCCATTTTGAATTTTGGAAAAATAACATCATATTCGTAATCAGTGACCACAAAAACCCATGAGTAACAAATTTCAAGCAATAAAAAGTCATTTTTAAAAAATTTGTCGGCCATATTAGATCCACCATTTTGAATTTGGAAAATTGACATCATATTCGTAAGAAGTGACCCCAAAAACCCCCGAGTAACAATTTTCAAGCAATATAGAGTCATTTTTAAAAATGTTGTCCGCCATATTGGATCCTCCATTTTGAATTTTGGAAAAATAACATCATATTCGTAATCAGTGACCCCAAAAACCCCCGAGTAACAAATTTCAAGCAATAAAGAGTCATTTTTAAAAAATTTGTCTGCCATTTTTGATCCACCATTTTGAATTTTGGAAAATTGACATTATATTCGTAATCAGCGACCCCAAAAACCCCCGAGTAACAAATTTCAAGCAATATAGAGTCATTTTGCTTCCTCGTGAGGAAGCTTTGTAGTCGTTTAATTTATAAAATTTTTAAAAATCCTTCATATAAATTTTCGTCTATATAGGACTATGTTATTTAAGCCCCTAAACAATTGTCCGGATGTATGTATGTGTGTGTGTATGTGTGTCTGGATCCCGTTTTTTGTGAACACGATAACTCGAAGAGGTTTTAACGAATTCGGCTGAAAATTGATAGGAATATTTATCATAAAAATATCTCGAAATGGATTGATGGACATTAAAAAATCTATTAAAAATTTTTTTTTTACTTTTTTAAAAAACAAAATTTTCAAAAAATTTTTTTTAATTGAATATTGAAGTTAATATACAATAAAATCTTCTTCTTTGAATCAAGACGAATCGATTGTTATATATAAAGTATAAATTGTATGAGAGTTTATAGAGGTAATGACAATTAAAGCAAAAAATTACCTTTTTTTATCAAAAATTTAGTTCTTTCATGAAAATTATATTCCAGTACAATAAGATTTTACTCATTTTTTTCAATAATCTTATCCGTTGCATTAAAACAGATCGATTGGTATATATAAAGTATATATTTTATTTGAATTTATAGAATTAAACATAATTAAAACCAAAAATTCGCACTTTTATTAGAAATTTATTTCCTTCTTAAAAATTATGTTGCTTTATAAAAAAATGTTAATCTAGACTTAAAAACAAACTAAAAATCTTTATTTCATCAAGACGAATCGATTGATGTATAAAAAGAATATATTTTATTAGCATTAATAGAATTAAATAAAATGAAAAAATTCACTTTAAAGCAAATTTTTTGCTTATCGTAAAGATGAAGCAAAATGTTCATGTAATGAACATCTTAATTCACAACTTGTTTAAAAAATTTGTCTGCCATTTTGGATCCGCCATTTTGAATTTTGGAAAATTGACATTATATTAGTAATCAGCGACCCCAAAACCCCCCGAGTAACAATTTTCAAGCAATATAGAGTCATTTTTAAAAAATTTGTCCGCCATATTGGATCCTCCATTTTGAATTTTGGAAAAATAACATCATATTCGTAATCAGTGACCCCAAAAAACCCCGAGTAACGAGTTTCAGTCGATTTCAAGGACTCAAAAAAGTTGGAGCACTTTGTTTCCTATGTGAGCCATTTTTTTAGTTTTTGTCGCCATATTGTCGTCCGCTATTTTGTAAAAAAATTGGCCTCTTCAGGGTTTTGTAGCTGAGGGTCCATGGACGCGATATTTTGATGTTTTGAGGGCATCCATTTTCATTTTTCTGGTGAAAATACGGATGAAAAGAAATTTTTTTCTCGAAAACTCGTGTTTTTTTTGGAAAAAATTGTTTATAACTTTCTTCTGTCATTTAAAATCAGCTATTTGTTGAGGTTATGTCAAAATCCTGACTTAATGGAGCTAAACAGACTTCAAATTCGTGTTCAGCGCATCAAAATACATCAAGAAATGGTGGTTTCAGTTTGTAATAAAAAATTATCAAAAAAATTTAATACACTTCTTAATAAGAAACATTCTGATCATAATATTAATACTAAAAATCAAAATTAGTTAATTAATTTAACTAATATTCCTTAAGATGTTTGCGATGTCATTTCACTAGGTCCAAATTACAGTTGTACTAAACAGAATACTGCCGTCCTAATGAAGAAAGTCGGTATTCGACATTTTTATGCAAAATGAGTTTTTTATATCACTGGATTCCTTGTGAAAAAAGCAATCTAGCTATAGTAATATTACACAGGCCGACAAATTTTAATCAACTGCATGTTGCCTAAAATATTACTGCCGATTCTTACAGGATTTTGTCCGTAGAATTCGAATCTGACCTTGAAAATATTGGATTGGCTCTAGTTTTTAATCAATTTACGTTTCAATATACAAAATATGCATTTTTAGCATTTTTTGAATGAATGTACAACAATACACCGAATCAGTAAATCTGTCCGCATAGCACAAAATGAAAGTTTAAACACTGCTCTTCAATATCCAAAAACAAAAAATGTAATTTATGTACACTTTAACCTGTAATGTCAAAAGAGACATTCGCTGTTCCACAAGCATATTGAAAACAACAGTACTTTTGACCATGTAAGGTAATTTAAATAACAATTAGTCTCTCTAGGGGTTTTTATGGTCGCTGCTTACTGATCTGTATTTAGATTTTAATATTCAAAATGGCGAATCCAATATGGCAGATTTTTTTAAAATTTTAAATTTTTATCATAAAAGGCGTAAATTATCTTTAAAAATTTGGTCCGCCACTTGCAATTTTTATATTTCATAGCAGATTTGTAACTAGCGATTATAAAAACGCCAGAGACACTAATTTTTACTTGAATTACCTTACATGGTCAAAAGTAATATTAATTTTAATACGTTTATGGAACAGCGTATGTTTTTTGGACATTATAGGTTAAAGTGTACATAAATTACATTTTTTGTTTTTGGATATTCAAGAGCAGTGTTTAAGCTTTCAATTGATGTTATGCGGACAAATTTACTGTTTCTGTGTATTGTTGTACAATCATTCAAAAAATGCCAAAAATACATATTTTGTATAATGAAACGTAAATTGATTAAAAACTAGAGCCAATCCAATATTTTCAAGGTCAAATTCGTATTCTATGGACAAAATCCTATAAAAATCAGCTTCTATAGGTTAGGCCACAAAATTTTGTTGGACTGTGTTATTCATAAATAATAATTAGTTTTAGAAATAATTAGCTTTTAATTACTCTACTAACGTAAAATCATTTTGAAAAGGTCGGTACTTGCAGGCAAAATGTTCGGTGAGTGCTATTACTGCTTCAAAATAATGACGTATTTACGAACTTTCCTAGAAACACAGCTGTAATGGCTAGTACTGCCAGGAAATGTGGTCTGACTTGGATCGAAATCCTAATGTCAATGGGCCGTATTGCAAGTACCGACTCTTGCGTCCAGGATTGTCGTCGAAGACAGACCGTGTTTCCTTGTCGGAAGAGTCGGTACTTGCATGTCATAAGTACTTGCATGTAATAAGCTGCGAATACCGACCCTAAAATAGTGACGTCACTCGGCCATAAGAGCACATACCGACTCTGTGGCAGTATTTTCACCATTTCAAAATCAATTTTGGGCAGTAATCGACATTTTGTTTATAAATAATGAAAATTTCTGAAATCTTTTAACTTCATTAAATAGAGCATACCAAAATTAGTTAATATCAATTGTCATTGTTTAATAAGTCTTAATTAATACGCTACTGTAATAACAAACACGTTTCTCTAAATATCTTGAAATCGCCCTGAATGCAAGTACCGACTTTCTTCATCAGGACGGCAGAATACTAAGCATGTTACTAAACAGTAAACTATAAATATAATTAAAAATGTAGAATGTACTATTTCGAGTTTTGATATTAGTTCTTAGGAAAAAAATGAGATTAGACAAAAAGTTAGCAATAGTGTCATGTCAAATTTGTCCAAAAAAAAGTATCACTTTTGAAGACAGAAATTTTGCTATTAAATTAAATTCTGCAAAAAGATTCTTGAAAGAAAATCCTGATAATTTTTTCACTAATTCTGACAAAGGAAATGTTTCAGTTCGCATGAAATAATCAGACTAAATTACTAAAGCCTATGACTTACTTTCTGACCGATGCACTATAAAGAAATTTTAACGAAAAGAGTTTTATCGAAAATACAATCAAGAACTTATAAAATACTAAAACATTTAAATGACAATGATTTTCTTAAACATAAATATAATAATAATCAGTTAACAATGACTAATACCTGTTTAGGAAAATTTTATGGTTTTCCAAAAATTCATCAAGACAATGCACTTCCACGTCCAATTACTTCTCTTATAAATAGTCCAACTCATTTTTTAGCCAAAATCATATACATACGAAGATTTAAAAACTATAATTCCTTTACCAAAATCTCATGAAAACAACAGCTTTGAGTTAAAAGAAAAATTAATAGTACATTATGCAAAAAGGGAGGTACGTCCGAGTTTATGTACCGAGCACAATATCGAAAAACGAGTCGTAGCACGAGCGAAGCGAGTGCGAAGACGAGTTTTTCAATATTGTGCGAGGTCATAAACGAGGTTACCTTCCTTGTTCCATACTTTGCTTTATACAACAAAGGCGTATTATGGTTACTCTATACTACCTGTACCGGTGCATGCTAAGTTCTTCCATATAACATATAACATATTCCATGTGATTTAGTTATACAAAGCCTCGATAGTTTTTAAGGTCGCTAATTACGAATCCGCCGTCAGATTTTCGAAATTCAAAATGGCGGATGTAATATGGCGACATATTTTAAAAAAATTTAACGGATTCGGTTGAAACTCTTCACTTAGGTGTTTTTGAGGTCGCATATTACAAATCTGATGTCACATTTTCGAAATTTAAATCGGCGGATCTTATATGACGACATATCGAATCTAATATGGTGGGTACTCTATAAAAATTTATCTAAATTGCTTATAATTCATTTCTTTTGGGTTTTTTTTTGTTATCTAATTACGAATCTGATGTCCAATTTTAAAAATAGGGAACTTTTAATTTTTAGGCTGTTTTTTTGTTCGGTCATTTATTACTAAATTTTGTAGTCTATTTAATCGAAAGATGTTAGTAAAATCGAGAAACATGAAATTCGAATATTTAGGGCATGATTCATACACTATTTCAGAGAAGAAAATAAAGTTTAATTTTTTTATGGAACTTTACACGTATTTCAAAAACTTTTAATTGCTTGAAAAAATAATTTCTACACCTATCGATATCTAAATTAAGCTGCCGGATCGTAGAAGGGCACGTAAATTTTTCTCGGCCGAAATCGAAGTCCTCTGGACATCCAAAATTCGACTTTTGAATTTAAATATTTAAAATATATATCCTTATAGGAAATTTCATTGCGCATCTTTTTTTCTTTTAAATTTTTATTGTATCTATTACCGTTTTCGAAATATAAGGAAAAACTGTTTTTTAAAGAGCGACATTTTTATTGTTTTTCTCACTTTAACTCGCGGTTACTCAGTCAATTTTACGAATTTCTTAATGAAACAAAAACAAAAATATGCGTTATTTTATCCTACGAGTGACTAAAAAAGAAAAATGATGTTTTAATTATAAATAAAAAAGTTATTAATTTTTTATTGACATATTGCAAAATTCGTAAACTAAAATTTTCACTAAGCGGGGAAGTTGAGCAAATTTTAAGCAGCAAAAAACTTCCAGCGAGAAAGTTGTTCATTAAGGTCTAAGCAAGTTTTTCCCGTAAGATACAGTTCAATTAAACAATTAGTTAACAAATGGCGAATGATAAAAGTCGTCGGCGGCTGAAAGCCCAGCGCGCGTATCTCATCTTATAATAAACTGGAGAGTTTTGTTCTGCGTATACATAATACGGGTGAGAAACGCGCGCTGGGCGTTCAGCCGCAGACGACTTTTAACATTCGCCATTTGTTTACTAATTAGTGAATCGAAACGTACCTTGAAAAAAAGAATAAGTGAACATAAAAATAAAAATATCGAATCTGTTGTGAATACACATGAAAGTGAATATAATCATTCTTTTAATGTTGACGATGCAGAAATTTTAAATTACGAAACTTCTTATAAAAAACGATAAATTTCTAAGATGATTTATATCAAGTGCAATAATTTTACTATTAATAAGAAGCAAGATATTCAGAGCTGTTTGAATCCAATAGGAACCCTATTGGAACGGTCACAAAAATTACCACGAACCCCCCCTCTAGGGCTTACAATTTTCACCTAGAGAGCTAAAAATTTGTACACTTATGTATTTTCACGCGCAGATTATAGGGAAAATATAGCGAACGTGATTGGAGTTGATCTTCATAGAGTTTTCCGCAAAAACTTTGAATTTTGGCCGTTTTTTGCGAAAAAGGCATGTTCATATTTATTAAATACCCCACAAATAAATTTGGAATCAGAGCAGTACTTAAATTATCGAAAGCATTTTTAGCCCAAAGCTATGATATTTACTTTCCGCCTGTGTTGTACGTTTTGAAAAATTAAAGACAGGGAGAAACTTTAAATCTTTTTTCTTTTGCATGAAAACAGCTCCAAAACCAATAGCACTTGCATCACAGTGCAGCTTAGACTCATCACGAGGGTCATAAATTGATAAGACCGGCGACTCTATGAGCTTAGATTTTAACAAATTAAATGCTTAATTAAATACAAGAAATTCAATGGTTGTAAACAAAAACTTACATTCATCCAATCGTAGCTGTAATTTATTTTTAACTAATGTTTGAAACAATTCTTTGAAAACTTGAAAATGACGTTCTACTGTTGTTGTTACCACCAATATGTCATCCATGAAGACATTTGGTGCAATTTTCAGTCCAAAGGGCGGTAATTGTTTACTTATACGGCTTTTCCCAATTTTGCATATTTTTTGATAATTCTTTTTGGAAAAGCTTTCAATCAGCTAGAAAATGAAAAATTCGTTTGGGAGGACGAAAAAGTTAATTACCGGAAGCCTCAACTTGTTTCCTTTCCTTTTCTAATGCAGAAAGAGAGTTAAATTTACATTCTAGTTGGTACTAGAAGGTACCGAACCCAGACCCGACCCCCAACGTGAGCCAAAAAAAGACCTTTTTAAGGTGTCTCAAGAAGAGACCACAACAAAGGCGGGCGGAGCCCGCCGCAACTTGTTTCCTTTCCTTTTCGAATGCAGAAAGAGAGTCAAATTGACATTTTAGTAGGTACTAGAAGGTACCGAACCCAGACCCGACCCCCCTCCTCCGTGTCGCCAAAAATGGCCTTTTTTAAGGTGCCTCAATGAACATTCTTGTCTTGTCGTGCTGAAGGAAGCGACAATTTTCACTTATATTCGTTTCAACCATTGACTGTCATGGTAGTGAATTTTCGTGCTTTGAATTCAAAAGCTTCTGGATGACGACAAATGCAATCTAAGCTGCTGCTTTGTTGTGGTCTCTTCTTGAGGCACCTCAAAAAAGGTCATTTTTGGCTCACGTTGGGGGTCGGGTCTGGGTTCGGTACCTTCTAGTACCAACTAGAATGTCAATATGACTCTCTTTCTGCATTAGAAAAGAAAAGATAGCAAATTGCTGCGGGCTCCGCCCGCCTTTGTTGTGGTCTCTCCTTGGGGCACCTTATTCTTCCGTACGTCATTATTACGGATTTTTGAATTTTCTCGAAAAATACTCAATTTGGAAAGAAATTGTGTAAAATGAAAAAGATGTATTTGTCATGATCTACAACTCTTAGTAAGGAAATTTTTTTAAATTATTAGTTTTGACCAAGTTATATGCAAAAAACGAAAATTTCAATTTGGTTTCCCATCCCTGGCTTCTGGTAATAAACTTTTTCGTCCTCCCACAACAAATTTTTCATTTTCTAGCTGATTGAAAGCTTTTCCAAAAATAATTATCAAAAAATATGCAAAATTGGGAAATGCCCCATAAGTAAACAATTACCAGGGCGGTAATTTGTAAGATATTGTATGTAGGTGTGTATGTTGTGTATTCGTGTGAATCCGTAGACTCAGGAATAAGTGGGGATTATGATAAGGATAAATGATATGACGGACAGTTTCTTATTAATATCTTACAATTACCAAAGTCTGCATTACAAAATCAGAAAGTGTTAATTTGAATGATAAAAATACTTTGCCGGAAAAAATCGTACTCAACAATTGTAGTGCTGTAACTATTATTTATAAAAAGTAAAATAAGTTTGTTGTAAAATCAAACTACTGAGTAGATTCATAAAATTTCATGGAGTCTGTTATCAAAGAATGATACCAAATGGGGATCCTGGCTAAGTTACCGACGGCCGGTAAGGTAGATTTTTAATAACTCACTTTCAACTGGGTTAGAGTTCTACTTTACCGACCGAGTACCGGCAGCCACCGTCAGATGGCGCCACCGACGATCCCCTTGAAGAGAAAATTAAATTTTAAACCTTTCAAGGGGTATTTAATTTTACCGCCCAATTCACCAACATTTTTAGTACTGGCTACCACCGTCAGATGGCGCCACCGACGAACCCCCTTAGCGGGGTATTAAAATTTTTATTTTCCCTTGGTATTTTTTTAAATTTCCCGCTAAAATTACCAACCGAGTTTTATTAGAAGTTGCCTTCGAAAGATGGCGCCACTTTCGATTATCAGCTAATACTCCTGGTGTCCTACTATACTTACCTAAAGTTACCCTATAATGGGCGCTCACTTCATTAGGCATGCGGTAGGAGTAGAGTCGCGAATGCGACTGAGGAGCAGTGTGACCAGACTGCAGACGCATATCCCCCCCACCATAGCGCCACAGTTACCCTTTCTTTTCTCCACTAACACAAAGACACACGGTGCGTTTCAACTCGTACGTGAGCCTCTTTTTCGTTTTTCTCTAATTTCTCGACAAATGTCGCGCGAAATTTAAAAAGGATAATTCTCTGAGAATTATTATTTCAAAGATAATTATAATAAATATTGCACGTTTCATCAAAATCTTTCATGTAAATCCTTTAACAAGTATTTCATATTTTTTTTTCATAATAAAATATACATATATGCAATGTAATTATTTCGACCTGTTAAAATTATTTCTAACCTAAAAATAGTGACAGACAGTATGCCGGCGAGCACACAGACGAGAGACAAGTGGATCTATGTGTCAGTGGTCCAGGAGGTAGCGCCAATTCCTGCTCTAGTGGCCGCGGCAGAAGTAGCTTTGCAAAATTATCGTAAAAACGGAGAAAGACTGCTTTTTACGGTAATTTAATTAATTAAAAAATTAATTATTTTTGCTTTGTAAAATGGAAAATAATTTCCATTGAATCGTTTAAACGAAAAAAAGATTATGGCCTAATTAAAATTGAAAGTAATGAATTTTTAATGTAAACAACAATATTTATATTTTATTTTCTTAATTTTTACAGTTTAATTTATATAATTTTTATGCAAATTACAAAATTATTTTTTATTTTCAAATATAAATTTTTAAATAATTTCATAATCAAAATTTTTAAAATTATTATTTATTTTGTGCTTATTAAGTACAAAATTAATTTTTAATGTTTATATTATCAAAATTTTAATATTCTTCGCAAGAACTGAATTATTTTTATATAAATAAAAACCTTCTTTAGAAGAATTCAATTATTTTTATAAATAGTAAAAATTTTTGCAAAAATTTTATTAGTTTTAACAAAATTTTAATAAAATTTCAGAAATAAATTAAATTAATTTTTAAATACTAAAATTTTTCACAAGAATTGGAATATTTTTACAAATATAGTAAAATTCTTTGCAGAAATTCAATTATTTTCAAAACTATTTTAATTGTATTCTTTGGCAGAAATACAATATTTTTAATTATTTACTAAAATTTTAATAAATTATTCGAAAAAATTTAACTCTTTTAATAAATACTAAAAATTCTTTGCAGGAATTAAATTATTTTTAATCTAATTTAATTAAAATTGTACGAAAGTATTTAATTATTTTCACAAATTTTCATAAAATACAATTTCAACAAGAATTTAAAATTCTCTAAAAATAATTCAATTATTCTCCAAATATTTTTTAAAAATTCTATAAAAATTAAATTACTTTTAATACAATTCTGAAATATTTTCGTCAAAAAAATTGTGAAAGAATTTAATAAATTTATTTTTAAAAATAATAAAATTATTCTGATGAATACAATTATTCTGAATATGCTTAATTTTAATAAAATTCTTTACAGAAATTTAATTATTTTCGAAACAATTCAATTTTTACTAATATTTTAATAAACTTTCGATCATTTTAATTAGTTTCATAAATAGTAAAATTCTTTAAAGAATTTTAATTTTTTTAAAAACAATTTTAATAGAATTCCTCAAAAGAATTTAATTACTTTTAAATATTTACATAAAATTAATTAATTTATTAAAATTTTTATAAATAGTAAAATTCTTCGCAAGTATTTTTTATTTATTCTATTTATAAAAATAGTTTAATTAAATTATTTTTATAAATAATAAAATTCTTCTCAGGAATTCAATTATTTTAAATACAATTATAATAAAAATTTGGCAATTGCTTTAAAATTTTTTAATTATAATCAATAAAAAAACACCATTATTTTAAAAAAAAATTCAAAGAAATTTTTCAAAAGAATTTAATAGAATTTTAATCAAATTCATAGCGAGAACTCAATTATTTTCATAAATTAAACAAATTCTTCGAAAGAATTAAATTTTTTTCTTAATTTTTTTTGATAAGATTCTGTCCAAGAATTCAAAAAACGAAAATTAATAAAAATAAATAAAATTTTCGTTTTATTTTTTTTCGCTATAATTACTATTTATCGGACGTAAAAGATTGAATTTATATATATATTATTCACAAAACATTTAATTATGTAAATAATAAAAAATTAAATATTAAATTAAAAAATTACTATTTTTAGGTTAGTCAACTAATATTAAATGTATTAATAATTAAAAGTAAAATATTTTTCCAAGTAAATTTAAAATTAATAATATTTTTGTCGTAAAAAAATCTTTTTATTTAATTTACTGTTGAGTTTAATTGTACTATAGGTAATATTTTTATCAGAAAATGTTTAACAGGTCGAAATAATTACATTGCATATATGTATATTTTATTATGAAAAAAATATATGAAATACTTGTTAAAGGATTTACATTAAAAATTTTGATGAAACGTGCAATATTTATTATAATTATCTGTGAAATAATAATTCTCGGAGAATTATCCTTTTAAAATTTCGCGCCACATTTGTCGAGAAATTAGAGAAAAACGAAAAAGACGAAAAAGAGGCTCACGTACGAGTTGAAACGCACCGTGTGTCTTTGTGTTAGTGGAGAAAAGAAAGGGTAACTGTAGCGCTATGGTGGGGGGATATGCGTCTGCAGTCTGGTCACACTGCTGAGGAGTAGCGGGTCTCATCGTAGTGGTCTGTGGTAGGGAGATGCGCACGACGCTCGAGTAGTGGGGAGCGGCGTAGTGGGGTGCGACGTATTGGTGGGGACTGGGGTATAAGTTACGGAGCGCAAGTCACTAGCATCAGTTGCATCTTGTTAGGTGCAGCAGACTACTTTCAGGGTTCCAGAGTTCTTAGAGTTTTCAGAGTTAATTTTCAGAGACAATTTTTAGAGTTTTTTTCGTTTTGAATTTAGGAGTTATTGATTTTTTATTATGGGTTTTTTTTATTTTGTGTTCTATTTTGCATTAGTTTTAAGGTTGTGGTGGTTTTATTTCAGGGTTTGTTTAGTTTTAAGTGTGTGTTTTTTCAGGTTTTGTTTAGTTTTAAGTGTGTGTTTTTCAGTTTTTGTTTAGTTTTAAGTGTGTCTTTTTAGGGTTCCGTACACCTTCGGTGTACCGACGGAATCCTATTGGTGAGACTCTTGTGTCCGTAGCCAAATCGTGCCGCCCCCCCCCCTAGCGGCTAAACTATTTGACCTAGAGAGCTCAAATTTGGTACAGATACGTATTTTCACATGTAGATTACAGGAAAAATATAGAGAATGTGATTGGACGTGATGGCCATAGCGTTGTCAAGGAAATAACAAGATATTTGGCCAAAAATGCACAAAAAGTTACCATCCCCCCCCCTTAACTTCTAAACTATTCACCGTGGAGGGCTAAAATTTGGCATACTGGTGTATTTTAACGCGAATATTACAGGAAAGATATAGAGAACTTGCTATGTCATAATGGCCATAGCGTTGTCAAGGAAAAACTAAGAAATTTAAAAAAAAAAATTTTCCTATTTCCACAATTATTAACCTACTGAGCTGAAAATTGGTTTATTAGTATATTTTTACAGTCTGATCACAAAAAATATATTAAAAAATCTAAAAAAATAAAATTAAAAAAAAATTTCTTTCTAATCTCCACATTTTTTGACCTAATGAGCTGAAAATTGGTTTATTAGTATATTTGTACAGTCTGATCACAAAAAATATATTAACAAATCTAATAATAAATTAAAAAAGGATTTTTTAAAATAAAATATTGTTTTTTTTTCTAATTTCTACATTATTTGATCTAATTAACTAAAAATAGGTTTATTAGTAATTTTTACAGTCTGATCACAAAAAATATATTAAAAAATCTAAAAAAAAAATTTTTTAATAAAATTAAAAAAAACTGAACAAGTGCGAGTTGCACTCGCACTGATTTGACGGGTTCCGTACAAAAATATAAAAATAATACTTGTGATATTGTAACAACAATTGGTAGGATTTTTTTCACTTTTGTATTATTTTGGTTAGTTGAATTATTGACACTAGGTTAAAAATAAATAACAAAGAAAAATAGAAGTATTACATATTTAATATTATTAGCAATAAGCGAAGAGGAACCAATTTTTTAAATTTGTTCCCAAATTGGTTCCTGTTCGCTTATTGCTAATAATATAAAATATGTAATACTTCTATTATTCTTTGTTATTTATTTTTAACCTAGTGTCGAAAATTCAACTTACCAAAATAATACAAAAGTGAAAAAAATCCTACCAATTGTTGTTACAATATCACAAGTATTATTTTTATATTTTTGTACGGAACCCGTCAAATCAGTGCCAGTGCAACTCGCACTTGTACAGTTTTTTTAGTTTATTTAAAGGATTTTTTAAAATTTAACATTTAAGGGGAGGCACCACCCCCAACTTTGACCCCTTTAAATTTGAGTTATTAAAGTAGGTTAAATTTTTTTTCTTGCACCATTTTTAACCCTAAAATATATAGGTTGGTCAAAAATTTAAAATTTTAATTTTTTGAAGAGGTTAGAATTTTTATCTTTTCACTAATTGCATATTTTTGCAAATCCATGCGAGAGGTTGTTTAAAACTATAAAATAAGCTTAGAAAAAAATTTGCGTTAAAAAATATTGAAAATTGTAATAGAAGATTAATTTTGAATATTCAAATTTTACAACTTTTTACATATTTCCAAAGTCCTAGACCAATAATCTTTTTGAGAATATCAGTTCTTACAAAAATTTATTCGTTAAATGCAAAAACCATGTCGAATAACTTATTTACTAGGTTAAAATTTTAACGTCTGTCAAAATTATTTTATTTTCTAGGTTAAAATTTTGACAGACGTTAAAATTTTAATCTAGTAAATAAGTTATTCGACATGGTTTTTGCATTTAACGAATAAATTTTTGTAAGAACTGATATTCTCAAAAAGATTATTGGTCTAGGACTTTGGTAATATGTAAAAAGTTGTAAAATTTGAATATTCAAAATTAATCTTCTATTACAATTTTTAATATTTTTTAACGCAAATTTTTTTCTAAGCTTATTTTATAGTTTTAAACAACCTCTCGCATGGATTTGCAAAAATATGCAATTAGTGAAAAGATAAAAATTCTAACCTCTTCAAAAAATTAAAATTTTAAATTTTTGACCATCCTATATATTTTAGGGTTAAAAATGGTGCAAGAAAAAAAATTTAACCTACTTTAATAACTCAAATTTAAAGGGGTCAAAGTTGGGGGTGGTGCCTCCCCTTAAGATGCCAAAGTGCAGACCACCGAAAAAGTCTCGTCAGCGAATTGACATCGATGAGTTTAACGAAGTTTGTCAGGAGTCTGACAACTTTATTAAAAACGCGAAATCTAAGCTCATCAATGTAATGTCAATGACTGGTGATGAAAAATTTATTACTCCCTTTGAATGGCAAAACAAATGCCACAGATATAAAAACATTTTCAGGAAATTTTTACACAGGTCTGATTTCTCTTCGTTCCAAATATCTAGGTGCTTAAATTTAAGTCAAAAATTAGAATACTTGCGTTGCCATTTCGATTTGTTAATGAAACGGGGTGCAGGTGTGCAAGTGCCAAATGATAAACGTGAATCCAACTTAGCGATATATTTAGCGTTTTGAAGAGGTAGTTCATGTTGTAACTGAGTTTTAATCTGCTTAAGTTTTTCATTAATTCTTTCTTAAATAGATTGAATAAGAATAGTCAAGTCATCAATAGCTGATCTTGAAGATGTCGTAACTGCAAAGACGGTTTTTATTTCGCTTCTAACAATTTTCATTACTTGTCTCAAATTCACTGAGTCGTGTTGCTCTTCAGCGTCTTGAACGTTGCAAAGTCTTTTGTTATCAATGTCGTATTGTCCACTTGGAGTAAATTTAAAAAGAATTCCAGAAGGTCCAGGAAGTCCACGACTTGCAAGAGGCCGTGACAAGGGATGTCCAAACACATCAATTCTCATTTTGATACTGAGCTCCAAATTGCTTGTACTCTTCTAATATATAATGTGAGCTTCGCGTAGTTCTTCGATAATTGACATAATTTCATTATTTTGACTCGGATTACCAGCTTGCTGTGACTAGGTCTTTGTCTAAATAAGAGTTCAAGTAGCCCAGCAGTTTTAAAATATGCTTTCTTTCCAACCAGTTGAATATGTGCACCTCCTAAATCAACTGCTGTATCTCCAATCATAAAAGTACCATTAGGCAGCTAACGTACTCCATAAACCGTGTCTAGAAAAGTTTTTCTGTTTTTATTCAATAATATAATTAATTTATTTGTCAAATCTACATAATTAAGTTCTTCTTCTTTTTCATAGTTAGCACTGTTATCAAGTAAAGCGTCATTTAGTTGTGTATTATCAAATTCTTCCTCCTCATCAACAGCAGTTGAGAAAGAAAAATCATTTTCTTTCTTTTTAACTTTTTCTTTTTTATTATTTTTGAAAGGTATGTCAGTTACTTTAACCAACTTTTCTAGTAGTGTTACTATTGGTTGAAGAGTTTTTTAATACTGTTTCTGCAGCCTCTTTACCTATTTTGAGTAAACGATGTTTTCGCCTAATAGCATCACTTGCTTTTGCTATTTGACGAAGTGTTTCTTGCTCTTTTCTGTACATGGTTTCTTAGCGACAAGATAAACTGTACTAATTAGAAATTCAGTAAAGTTCTTGTATTTATAGTGAAATAAAGCAATCAATTCTTTTCTATATCTTCCCTCATTAAAATTACGGTCCTTATCAATAATAACAAAACCATATTTATCAGATTTCCAACATTCTGAACATAAATCGCGAAATTGAGTATAACTCATATCAGTATTAACATGATCTTCGTATACATGTTTCAGATTCTTTTCATCTTGTCTAAATAGAACCAATAAATTCAAATTATCTCGAACTAGATGTTTAGGAATACGAGCATACGTTTGACATAAATAGAAACTGTCTTCATTTACATGGCTGCCCATACAAAAGAAAGCTTTAACATTGTCTTGCTTTTCACAAGCAATGTCATCAAAAACGAATATTGAATTTGGTTTAGCATCTTTTGGAGATACTACTTCTTTATGTTCACTAAATGGAAAATATTCAACACCATCTACCCCACTGATTACATTTTCAAGAAATTTATATTTAGGTTGCTGCAGAGATTTAGAATAGAAGTAAATATTTTCAAAACTTAGACCATTTGGATGTATTATTAGGGAAAGAAGAGCATTCGTTTTACCACAATTTGAGGAGCCACAGAAAACAGCTCGAATGCTGTCTGAAAACAGACTGCCATGGCGTTTAATCTTTTTTTCATTAGTTTAAATAATAATATTAATTTAAATAATCAAAAAGTTCACACCATTTATGAATTCTTCCCGAGTGTTCCCCTAGGATATAAGATTGTGGAAGTGCCTGCTCACGTCATTTACCTTCCGATTGTCACAAAGATAATACATAATATACAGCTGCGAATTGTTGATCAAGACGGTGATTTAATAAATTTTAGAGGAGAAACTATAACAATTCGATTGCATATAAAGTCTTTGTAATGGGAATCGTTTATAATCAAAGAGCTGTTGTTGGTGGAAACTATAAAAGTCAGCCAACATGCAAGAGTCAAATCAGTCTAAATTTGTCTCACATGGTGTTAACACCTCAGAATCGCCTTTTTCTACAAGAACTAGGTCTAAAACTTCGAGGAAAGAAAATAAGACAAGACAATTAATTTACATATTTTTTGCTTGCTGCTGCAATAAAAATGGACGAACTTCTCAGTATTCCAGCAGCAGGGATTTTCGATGAGTCCATAGCTCATTATGAAATTCATGCTCATCAACCGTATGCATCTTCATCTTTTAACAATAGCGATGAAATTCGAATTGCACTACAACATCAAGACTTGTGCATTTTACCTAGTAAAAGTTCATTACACATTTTTGGTAGATTAACTAAAAATGATGGAATTACTCTTACACAAAATGTGAATTTAAGTAATAATGCTGTATGTTTCTTGTTTGATGAAATTCGCTATGAACTAAATGGTATTGAAATTGATCGCTGCAAATACGTTGGACATACTACAATCATGAAAAATTACACATCGCAAACATCAAATCAACTAAATTTTATTGAAAATGCTGGATATTCAAAAATTGCAGCTGAAGCAAGACTTGTATTGGAAAACGGTTATTTTGACGTCACAATACCACTCAGCATGATTTTTGATTTTGCCGAAGATTATAAAAAAATTATTATGAACGCTAAACATGAACTTGTTTTAACAAGAGCACGTTCTGACGTGAATGCTATAATTCAAACAGGTATGGATGGTTCCATACGTTTTACCCGCTGATAATAATAAAATAAAATTGTTAAAATTTATTGAAAAGGATCCATTAATTTCCAAAAGTTTTAGGTCGTGGGAAATGTATGAGTATCCTTTAATTCCTACAAGTTCAAAAGTCTTGTGGCAAATTAAAACATCAACACAATTATAGAAACCGCGCTATGTGATTGTTGGCTTTTAAACAGCAAGGAAAGATAAACGTAAAAAATATGCCTGTCATATTAATATTAAATGTCATATTAATGTTAAACTCTTTTTAAATTCACAATATTATCCTTACATAGTAAAGTCCATCTTTCATCAATTCCGCTAACGGTTTCGTCGGTAGGTATCCTTCAAAACGCCCATCAGAGTTGACTTTTTAGAGATCCATTTTTTAAAAAACTGGTAAGAAACCTTAAACAAAGAAGAGAAAACAAAGAACTGAAATTAAAATAAACCTGTAATGATAAAAGAAAAATTTAAAATTTATATAAAGCTGAAAAAGACTTAAAAATATATCTGAAAAAACATAGAAAATATATATCTAGAAAAAGAAACTTAGAAAATATAGCTGAAAAATAAACTTAGAAAATACAGCTGAAAAAAGGAACTTAGAAAATAAAAGCTGAAAAAAGTCTTTGAAAATAGATAATTTATTAAACTTACTGCTAATTCAAAGCCTGAGATAATAATGACTTGATGGCTTTAAAACTCGCTTTATATTGCTGCAATCCCCACTCTTTCTCTAACCCTACTACACTTTTAAATGCGCACGCAGAAATATCCCCACCTCTATATGCTAAAAGTAAGGGAAATAATAAATGCGTAATTTTCAAAAATATGTACTTTTATTTTGAAAATTAAACTAGTTTTGAGGCTCATTTTCGAAAAGCTCCAACATCTAAAAATTAAAGATTTTATTAAAGTTAATTTGAATTAGATTGATATTTTTAAAAGTTAATTTAAATAAAAATTATTAACTAACTTCCTCAGGATCGAGGTCAATTATTAAAACGTCATCATCATTGCCGATGTAATCATCATCGTCGCTTAAGATGATTGTTTCCCCCTGGCTGTCATAGCCATTATCATTATCATCCTAATCATCTTCATCTTCATAATTGTTGTCGGCGTATTCATCAAAAATATAAATGACTAAATCATCGTCATCATCATCATCAACAACTTCTTCCATACTTTGGTTCATATCGATTGGATCCATTTTGTTATAATTTTCTAAAATGTTATTGATTTAATTATTAAATTATGTAGATGAAATAAAAGCAAAGAGAAAAGAATAAAGAAGATGAATAAAAAGAATAGAAAGAATATGAATTAAGTAGAAGAAGACAATATATAGAAATTAGAAAAGAGAAATAAAAACTAGAAAATTAAAAGAAAGGAGAAAAGAATAAAGAAGATAAATAAAAAGAATAGAAAGAATATGAATTAAGTAGAAGAAGACAATATATAGAAACTAGAAAAGAGAAATAAAAACTAGAAAAATAAAAGAAAAGAGAAAAGAATATAAATAAAAAGAATAGAAAGATTATGGAAACTAGAAAAGAGAAATAAAAACTAGAAAAAATATAAAGAAAAAATCAGAAAAGAGTTAAATAGCTGAAAAATTAAAATAAAGGAATTAACTAAAAAAACAAGGGAAATGAAAATTAAAATTAAAAGAAGAAGTTACTGGAAAAAAGAGAAATAACTACAAAAGAAACAAAAAAAACACATAAGAAAAAAATCAAATTGAAAGAAAGAAATATTTGGAAAAGAAAAAAAAGGCAAAAAATAAAAAAAGTAAAACTGAGATAAAAGAGTGAAATAGCTGAAAAGTCAAATTAGAGAAATAACAAAAAATATGAAAATTAAAACTAAATAAATTACTAGAAAAAAGAGAAATTTAAATTAATTCCTAAAAAGAGAAATTAAAACTAAAATAAATGAGAAATAAAAGACAGAAAAACTGAATTAATAGAAATAACAACAGAAAAGAAAAATAATTCCTGAAATAACTATGCAGAGAAATGAAATAAAGAGAAATAAAAACTAGAAAAAAATGAAATGAAATAATTGCTAAAAATTTAAAAGAGAGAATAACTAAGACAGTAATGAGCTGGAACAGAAAAATAGAGAAAATATCTGTAAGAGTGAAAGAAAGAGAGAAAGCCTGAAAAAGACATGGAAGAGATAGTCCGGGCGGAAAAAAAGACCTAGACAGGAGAAAACCTAAAACAGAAACCTACGACGTTGCAAGCTGAAAGAAGAATGACTTTGGTGTAGTGATGGGATATCGAAAAAATTTGACATCGATATTTCGCTTATCGATATTGCATCAGTAATATTGATATTTAAAAATATATCGTTATCGAAAACAAATATCGATATATCGTAAAAACGATATTGCGCATGCGCAAAACAAGAGTGAGAGAAAAGGTGCTTCAAATTTGAATTCACTGACTCTCTTACTCCTTTTTGTTACAATAACAACCTGCAGACAGCCCTGCCTGCTTGCAAAAATGTTTATTATTATTATTAATGACTAATTAAATATTATTTGTTAATAAATATAAAAAACGTAAATAGATAAAACGTTAATGATAAAGAGAAAAATAAAAAATATTTAAAATTATTTAAATAGGAAAATAGGATTTTTATATTAATTTATACTCTATTAGTATAGACAATATACAATAAAACGTTACAAAAACTTTAATTCAAGTAAATTGAACATAATTAACATTTTAAATTGAACCTCTTTTATCTTTTGTACTTATAGATTTATTTTTTCGTCTCTTGAGTAGCCACTTTTTGGTACGTGGAATATAATTGGAAAATAATAAATTTATTATATAAAGCATCGCAGGGTGTATATACATATTCTTTAAACAAACAAAATAAAAAATATAAATATTTTAACTGGCTTTTAAATACTCGCTTTTTAATTATGGCTTGTATGCAATATATTTTATATATATAAATTTAACTCTTACTTGTATTTAGTACTACAAATAGTTACAATTTCTTCAATAATTTAGAAAACTCAAAACGTGTGAAACATCGTATTGTCATTGCGCAATAAATATCGATATTAAAATTTTTATCGATATTAGTAACAATATATCGTAACGTTAATATCGATGTTAAAATATCGATTATCGTGACGAATATATCGATATGGTTCGATATTTCATATCGATATCCCATCACTACTTTGGTGGCTGGCGCACCGCACTCATTCACTGTGGCGATCCCCACCACGGTGTTCCCCCACCACAGCGCTCCCCACTAGGCATCGCTACTGGAGTGAAAGCAGCACCTCCATGCGACACTCTCCACAACTAAATTATGTAAGCGCGCAAACTTTGAATAGTTAATTAAACCATATTAATAGGTTAAAATGAATTTATATAAATAGTAATTAGTTCTGTAATATTATGTAAACATAGTTTAAATATTTATTTTGATAAAATAAAATTTTATGTTTAAATAATTAGAACAATTTATTCCATTAAAATCAAGATGCATAATTATAATAAAATCGATTTTACAGATTGAAATTGTAATCAATAAACGTAAATTCAATAGTGTTAGGTAATAAATACGTTTACATTAAGTTTAATCAACTTTATTACTAAAAAAATATATATTTGAAAATTTAATTATCAGATAATTTTTAAGGATTTTAATTTAAAATTTTTTAAATTTGTATGTATACACGGAGAAAAATGGATTATATGTGATATAATCCAGATTATACTTCTTATGATATGTTTACATTGTATATAGGACAGTTAACCAGAATTATAAAATTGAATATCTAAGTATTACCACTTTCAAATTATCGATCATATTAATTTGTATTATAAAACTTGCATCAATATAATTGGTCTTTACGTTATTTTAAATAAATAAAATTTTGACAAATCAGAACTAATTAGGGGAGTGCTGTCAGGGTTGGACATAGTTTTGAATTTTCTTCATAACTTCCTCTGCAGTGCGAATTTCACGTTTTCGCGCATATTGTTGGAAAGATCAACTCAAATGCAATGTTTTTGCTGTACATTGCAAAAAAATTCGGCCAAGAGTTTCAAAGTTATAAGCAATTTAAAAAAAAATTAATGTTGTAAGGGTTGAACATGGGTGTAAGGGTTGAGCTACTGTAGATAATCAATGAAATATTTAGGTAAATGGTTAAAAATGTCCTTCAAATAATAGAATGACACTTGAAAATGAGGAAAGGAACCATGAAATTAAAATAAAATCCCATATTGTGCATTTTTGCGTAACATTAGATATTTTATTTCTTAAGAATGAAATAAAAAAATTTAAATTAAAACAATAAAAAAAATCAAAAAAAATTTTTTCCACATTTTTCGTTAGAAATAAAGTTTTTGACACCTCATTAAGTCAAAAAATGAATTTCTGTTGCAAATACGCTTTGTAATTGCAAAATTTTGGGCGGCTCAACCCTTACGACACCGCCTGGCTCAACGCTAACTCACGCGTTGTTTTGCGATATACCACACAGAACACAAACGCGTCACACTAAACCCCAAATTTCTTTTTATATTTTCGTATAATATTTTATGACGGTTCTTTTAATAATTAGTCTAAATTTAGAAAAGATTTAGTAAAATTATTGTTTCCCTTTTACGTCACAAAACCGGTCTTATTATCAACGTGAAAAAGTCAGACGCCAGTTAATTTGTTACACAGAAAAATCAACAAAAAAAGGAAATATCATTACTCAACTTAATGTCAAAAAATATATATAATAATATTAATTCCACGATCTCTCTCTCTCAAAAGGCAGATTCCGCTGAGAAACATAAATTAAGAAGGGATAAACTTAACTTCTGAAACACGTTAAAACCTAGAATAGAATGGTACTTACTATGTTTTTCCTTTCCTTTTACTCAATATAATTTGTCCAACAGATTCAATGATACTTGTATGATTCCAAATAATTAGTCTGTCAATTATTTCTACAAATGGTTTTATTTGTAATTCACATAAAGTCGTTTTACACTTCAACTAAAACTTAATCATACATATCTTGCTCATAAAAAAAATAATTATTTTGTCTTCTAACTCGACAACATCTCTCATCACACACTTCTCTCGTCATACTCAAACAAAACGTGTTTTTGTCGTCTGCCCCATACCACTATGACAACCCTAGTCAAAAAGGTGAGCTCTCAATATATTTCCGCTCGTTTAATAAAAATAGCGCGTAATTTAAATTTAACTAAATCAAAAGATAATAACAAAAAGAAATATAATATTATTGAAACTAAACCAAAAAGGGGGTTTATACTTCGCCCCATGCCCTATGACAGAAATAGCGCGATTATTTAAGAATAGAATACTAATAATGAATTTGACGAGACTACTTCGTCACAAAATCCCCCACTAAGACTTGAACTAGTTTATCTACCTAGTTCTAGTCTTAAAACAAACCAAACAAAAAATAAATTTTCTCAAAAATAAAAAAAAAATAATTATAATAAAAAATTATGGAAAACTCGAATAATAAGAATAATAATATGAAATCAAAACAAAATTATTTTCTCATAGATTCACTATTTGGTATTTTTCTTGTCCAAGTTTAGTTTCCGTTCCTCTAAGAGTTGCTGAACTGCTAAATTAACAGTCTCAATAGGCAATCCTTCCATAGCGGTCTTCAGTTCCTTGATTGCAGTTACTAAATCCGTCACATTATTCTTCTTGGGTTCCAATATTTCATATGGTTCCAAATTGAAGGTAATAATGGATTTCCTTCTCGACGAAGTTGTTTTGGCTTATTTACGGTGATCTCTTCCTGGTTTTGATTTCGCTTCAATAAATAATTCCTATATCCCTTTGCACAACGGGGGCATGTCGCAACAGTCTCAAATTTCCTACCACAATTGTCACAGTGACTTTCTGTAGTCGTCTTTGGACAATTGAATCGATTATGCCCCTTTTTTCAGCAGTTGTGACAAGTTCTAGGCGGTGGATCAATCGTCGGATCTGTTGGAATCGATTCAAGGTCATTAAAGAATCTTCCTGTTGTCCTTCTCGGTAGAGCTTCCCTAGTCTTTGAATTGGAAGAAATAGTATTATTCTCATTGTCAAGTCTGGAAGGCGGACCGGGGGGTGTGATTGATCGTGGTGTACTGATCTCATCCTCGTCATTTGGTCTTACTATGTCTTCCTTCTGCAGTACGACTTTCCTAGTTTCTATTTCTTCAACTTGTCTTTCTCTGAGTCTTTCAATAGAAACAGATGTTTTTGGCTCCATATTCTTTACAAATCGTTCTAACTCCTGTACGGCTAATCTATCCTCAAATACAGCCCAATCTTCGTCGTCTCTGCGTCTAGAACTCTCATCTATTGATAATGCTTTTGGTAATTTAGATGGGTCAATATCCTCTAAAGTGGCAATTTCCAATTGTGGACTTTCGTGTCCTGTTGGTTCCGATCGACGTGGGATTGCTCCAAGCTGTGTATTTCTTCCAGATTCTAATATCGGAAAGTCGAGCCATGAAGGTGGTGTCGATAGGTCCTTTGGATATTGGAATTCTTCTTCCGGTTGATGTTTGATTGTCCATTTATCATGTGTTGTTCCTCTTCGTTGCATTTTCGAGTCTAAGTTATAAGGAATTGAACGTCTACGAGACCTTTCACTTCTCCTTCCCCTGTCAATTAATTTCGTCCGATTATCCAGGTTAATACTCGTCTTTAGAATTTCCCCTAAGTATTTTCTACACCCTTGTCAATTTCCAGATGAAATCTACAAATAATAAAAATAATTAGTAAATTCATATAGTTTAAACAGACAAGTAATGTTTTAATTCGGAGATATGAATTTTAGGATTTCTACGACTATCATTGGCTTGTAATACAAAAACAGAAGGAGATAATTGTTCAATAATTTTGAATGGGCCTTCAAATTTGGGAGCCAATTTGTTTGCAAATTTTTGTGTCCCACTTGATAATTTGTGAGACTTCCTAAGTACTAAATCGCCGATTTTAAAATTACTTTCGTATCGATTTTTATTATAGTATCGAGTTTGTCTAACTTTCTCCTTGTCAATGAATTTTGCAACTAAGTCACGTAATGCATCAAGTCTTTTAACCCTGTCAATCCATTCTTCAGGTGAAATTCTTTGTATTCTACATTTCTTTTCCACTTCTCGTCTTAAACTTTTTACTGGTCGTGGATGTCGACCAAAATTTAAAAATGCAGGAGATGTCTTAGTCGTAGCTTGAGTTGCAGTATTGACTGCATGTCGAAATTCGTGGACGTGCAGGTCCCAGTCACGATGATCGTTCCCTATGAATGTAGATATCATTGTCTTCAAGGTCCGATTGCTTCTTTCTACCGGATTAGCTTGAGGATGATAAGGTGGAGTTGTAATATGCTTTACCCCATATTCCTTAAGCGTTTCTTTGAGAGTCTTATTGTCGTATTCTTTCCCATTGTCAGTCAATAGGAAATCTGGAGTCTCCCATCTGAATAGGATCAATTCTTCAAAGGCCTTGGTCACAGATTTTCCGTCTGCAGATCTCAAAGGTTTCAGTTCGATCCATCTTGAAAACAGGTCTTGAAAAACAACAAGATATTTACACCTATTCTTGCTTGGTGGAAATTCCATCGTGTCAGCTGCAACTACTGCCCATGGTCTTTCAACTATTCTCTGTCCCATCATTCCAACAGGTCCGGCTTGAGATACTTTGTGTAATTGGCATTGGATACAATGAGTTACAAACTTGTGTACATCATTCCAGATTCCTGGCCAATAGTATTCTCTCGCTACCCTGTCGTAAGTCTTCTCCACTCCTAAATGTCCCATAGATGGAATAGAATAAGCATCGTCTAGTACCCTTAGTCTATGTTCATCTGGTACCACCAGTTTCCAACCGTCTTCATCGCCAACAATAGGGAGGAGCAAAGGGTCACAACGATGACGATATAATAGGTCATTTTCAATTCTCCAACCAGGAAATCGATTTGGAAACTGTCTGATAAGTTTCCGTCGTCTGAGATACCATTGATCCTCAATTGTCTAGAAAGCATCGATCAATTCGTCGTCCTCAGTCATTCTCGATAATGCATCTGGAACTTGGTTTAATGCACCTTTCCTATGAATAATCTCAAAGTTCCAGTTCTGCATTTCCAGAGCCCACCTTGCTAGTCTTCCAGTCGGGTCTTTTAAGTTCTTCAGCCACTTCAGTGCCGAATGGTCAGTTATGACCTTGAACTTATATCCTTCGATGTAAGGTCGGAACTTCTTGATTGACCAAAGAAGTGCTAGACATTCTTTTTCAGTTACAGAATAGTTCCTTTCAGGCCAGGTCAACACTCGGCTGATATACATCACTGGATGTTCTCCATCATCGAACTCCTGAGTCAGAACGGCGCCAAGGGCATAGCTGCTCGCATCACATTGTATTGTGAATAGCATACTAAAGTCAGGGCGGGCGAGCACTGGTGCTGTCGTTAATTTCATTTTTAAAATGTTGAAGGCTTCCTGTTGTTCGTCGCCCCATTCCCATGGTCGTCCTTTTTGAAGCATCTTGAAGAGTGGTAGTCTGATTTCACTATCATTTTTAATGAATCTTGAGTACCATCCAACCATTCCTAGGAATCTCCTTAATTGTTTAACATTCGTCGGTGGTGGATAATTCTTCACAGCTTCGGTTTTCTCTGGATCTGGTCGCAGTCCTTCCTCGTCTAATAAATATCCCAAATACTGGACTTGTGAACATCCAAATTCACACTTGTCAGGATTTACAGCCAGATTTGCTTTTCTTAGTTCCTCTAAAACGAATTCTAATTTTTCTATATGTTCGTCGAAGTTATCTGTCACGATGATAATATCGTCAAGATATCCGAATACATAAGGTTCCACTTCTGGTCCAAAAAGAGAGTCAATTAATCTCTGGAATGTACTTGAGGCATTTACCAGTCCAAATGGAATTCGGCAATATTGCCAAAGTCCTGATCCGGGGATAGCAAAAGCAGTATACTTTTTACTTTCTTGGGATAATGGAATTTGATGGTAAGCCAAAGTCAGGTCGATTTTTGAGATGTACCTGGCTTTTCTCAATTTATCCAATATCGAGTCAATGGTCGGTAATGGGTACATGTCCTTAATTGTGACCTTGTTTACGTCTCTAAAATCCAAACATTGTCTAAAGTCGTCGTTTCCTCTAGGTGTCAAAACTGGAGCTATTCTCCAATTACTGCATGAAGGTTCGATTACTCCTTTCTTGTACAATTTAGCTGCATTTTTCTGAGACCAAATAATCATAATTGGTGACATACGTCTTTGTCTATGCTGGACAGGGGTCTCATCTGTGACCCTTATGTGATGTTCAGTCAAGTTGGTCATTGGTAGTTCTTCCGAGGGTGGTAGTACCAATTTCTTTACCAATTCTTGAATTATATCCCTTTGTTTGTCCGTTAACGCCGAGATACCAGCACATTCAGCGTAGATTTCTTCTTCTCCTTTGATAACGTCCTTGACACAAAATATATGCCAGTCACCATCGAATACTCTCCAGAGACCAGGTCCAAGTTGAACGTCCATATTCCAAGCTTTGCAAAAGTCAATACCCAGAATTACGTCTTGTGTAACTGAACTAAGAACTTTAATGTCGAACGGTTTTGAATATCCGTCTACTGTTATGTTCAATTTCAACAATCCTGCTGTCTCTGTCTTACCACCAATAGCGCTTCTTATTGAGGTATTGCATGGTTGTAGTCGGTCCTTATAGGGCTCTGCCACTCTGTCACTGATAACCGATATCATTGCTCCAGGGTCAAATAGTGCCTCATAAGACTTGTTGCCAATGTGCATTCGGAAGAAATATCGATTTTCCATTCGGCTGCCGTCTACGTCCTTGTCAATGTTAAGGTATGGGTCAATTGTGCCCTTCACAATCTCTCCCCTCCCTTGGACTATTGATACTGATCCAGAGTCAGTATCATTCATCCCCTCAATTAAACTCCGCTTATAGAGTAGACATCTATTTCCACTTTTAACCTCAAGATCTAGAGATGAAGAATTCAATAAGTCTTTCTCATTCATAACACCTCCTTTATCCCATGTCAAAAACTTGAATGAGTTTTTCTCATTTAATTCTTCGGTTCCAATCTTGTCATCTTTCCATATGAGTGGTACGTCCCCACTCTTGTCGTCTATTAGATTGTCACTCGTATTCCAACTGCAAGATGCACCTTCATTGATGGAAAAAAAATTTAGACCTTTTACATTATTTAATTTATCCCTATTTTTCACAATTACAGTCTTTTTACTTTCGTCTTTAGAAACTGTAATTATTGGGTCTGAGGGGGGTTTGTGGGGGTACAGGCATTGACTGCGCCCCCATGGGCCGTTTCCCAAAACATTTCTCACATTTATACAATTTGGACAAGTCAAGAAATTTACCCCCGGAGTTTTGCAAACTAGGCAAATTTCAGTTTGTTTTACTCTGTTGGGGCAATGTGTCGCGATATGCCCTGGTTGTTGGCATATAAAACATATTTTTAAAGGGCATTCGGAAACTCGATGTCCCACAGACTGGCACGAAAAACATGCACCATAAAAAGGGATTGGTGCATTTGTACCACTTGGAGCACCAACTTGACCTCCAGGGGCAACAGCAGTGTTGAACGGGTTGTTCTGTTGTTGCTTCTTCTTCCATTTTCCAGCTGCCATGGCCGCGTACAAGAAGGCTGCATTCGGCGCTGGTGTTGGTGTGGCTGTGGTGGGGACTGTTTGGTTAAGTGCGTCGACTTTATCGTCAGTTTTCTCAACCTTATTTTCCCCCTTAGTCTTTTTGTCCCTTTTCTTTTTCTCATCCTTCTTTTTACTTTTCTTTTCACTTTCACTTGTCTCAGCAATTCCTTCGTCCTCTATGGCTGCTACTTTCTTTTCGTGTTTACTGGTTCCTTGTGTTTTATCGTCTTTCTTGGTACCATGAAATGCAGCGGCCGGAAAACGCATTTTGTCTTTCGATGGAGGAGGAACATATCTGTCGTCTAAGTCTCTAATCTTTTCAAATTGTCGCAAATTTTTTTCTAATTTAGTCAATGATTCTAAACTCGATGGGTCAACTTGTTCTTTTCTCTGTATTTTTTATTAGTTCGTCGTTTGTACTTGTCCTTCTTTTGAGAAATCTTTTTCTCCCTAGTCGAAAGTTTGTCGGATTCGTCTGAGTCATTTTCACTACTACTCTCGTTAGATATCCCCCCCTTGGACAGGTTTTTGTTTGTCTGTACTGGTTGGCGGATATTTAGGTCACGTCTATTTTCGCACGCTCTAGCTTTATTTTGCATGGATTGAGGAAAATTTCTTTGGTCATTTTGCTCAAAATTCTGATTTTTAGAATCATGATGAACTTTTTCTGTTTTTAAATGGGGGTTCATGTAATTTAAAGGCCATTCAAAATTATTTTCTAGTCCATTATAGTCATTATGTTCACCAATAGGGAAAAGAGTATTAGTCATTTGTTTATTTAATTTAACAAATTGTCTCATTTCGGGACTAATACTGAGTCTTGAAACTGATTGTTGCAAACTAATGACACTTGGTGCCATTGTAGCCGAAACAACTGGCTGAGGTTTAGTCATGACTGTTGTAGTAAGGGATACGGGAAACGTGTGAGAAGTTGTCGTCAAAATTGAAGTAGTAGGGATACTAGCTGTTGTCATGATCGGTGTATGACTTAAATTTGGGGAATTTTGTTTATTGTCTAATAATTTATTCTTTCCCATCTGCACTAATATTTCCTGATTTTTGTCAATTTCTCCTAAGTTACCTAAGTACCTAAGTTTGGGACTTTCAATTTCCTCATCACTATCGCTTGTCACTCCTGCATCCCTGGTCTGACAAACATTTGGAATTTCTTCTTTTTTAGGCGGTGTATATGCTTCAAGATGAAAAATTTTACTAGAATTCCCACAGTCATATTCTTCACAAAAAGGAATGTCTATTTGGTCAGTAAAGATTGTTCTCAGTTCAACTCGGAACAATCGTTCTCTTAGAACTTCTAATGTTCCCGCAATTGACAATTGTTTTGCAAGTAGCATTGTTACTATTTGTCCTACTGGCATTATAACAATAGATTCCCAAATGTCTTTAATTTCGGGACTGTCAAAAAGTTTAGTCATTCTTTCCTTGTAGTCCATCATTCTCTCTATCGCGTATGCCATTTTACTAATTAAATTCCAAAATTTACACACAACAAAAATTTATTGTCACGTTTGTCAAAAATAAATAAAGGTTATTTAGATTTATTTTAGAAAAGTTTGTCAAATTTGTCAATAGTTGTAACAAAAAAAATTTAATTTTCAGGGCACTATACACTCTATATACGGTTCTGAAATTCTTTAGTAATTTATCTGATTAATTTTATTTTCATAAAAAAAATGAAAATCTTGAAAATTTGTTAATTAGTAACAAAAAGGGGCATGTCTCCCATTTAATACGGCCCTGGCCCTTTAAAATTTTCACTGTCTCGCGGCAGAAATTTTCATCTTCCTCCCAAGTCTAAAATTTCTTGTCAATTTCTACACGAGTAATGTTTTCGAGCTTACGTGACTATTTTCAGTCATGCGCAATAATTTTCCCTCGTCAAAATTTTCCACTGTCCGCCAATTTTCATGTATGGCAAGAAATTTGGAAAAGAATATGAGAAATTGTCATCTTACGCATGCGCAATCGGTCACGTGATTATTTCAATTTTATTTAACACGAAGCACGTGTTGACTAATTAATTAAATAAAAATGGCAAAAATATTTTATCACTCGTGAAAAATAAAGAAAATTTCACTGACTTTATGAAAATTAAAATCACTAAAATCGTCCAAAGATTACATGAAATATTCACGTTTGAAAATTTATTACATTGAGGTTATGGCGTCTCTCGCCATGCCGTCAACAAAAAATTTCCTTCAAGTGTAAAATGTCAGTTTTACACAATTACCTCCTCTCAAAAATCACATAAAATAAAGGAAAATAATTTACATGTAAATCTTCTCATCTACCAAGTCAAACACAGGAATACATATAAATTTTTCTCCTCTCCCAAGTCAAATCAAAAATACATATCACGCAAAAAAAAATATTTTCAGGTCAAAAATTCACAAGTCAACAATCATATAATAAGTTATAGTCGTGTCTCAAAAGTTTCCCAACAAATGTGCCCCACGTTGGGCGCCAAATTTTATGACGGTTCTTTTAATAATTAGTCTAAATTTAGAAAAGATTTAGTAAAATTATTATTTCCCTTTTACGTCACAAAACCGGTCTTATTATCAACGTGAAAAAGTCAGACGCCAGTTAATTTGTTACACAGAAAAATCAACAAAAAAAGGAAATATCATTACTCAACTTAATGTCAAAAAATATATATAATAATATTAATTCCACGATCTCTCTCTCTCAAAAGGGAGATTCCGCTGAGAAACATAAATTAAGAAGGGATAAACTTAACTTCTGAAACACGTTAAAACCTAGAATAGAATGGTACTTACTATGTTTTTCCTTTCCTTTTACTCAATATAATTTGTCCAACAGATTCAATGATACTTGTATGATTCCAAATAATTAGTCTGTCAATTATTTCTACAAATGGTTTTATTTGTAATTCACATAAAGTCGTTTTACACTTCAACTAAAACTTAATCATACATATCTTGCTCATAAAAAAAATAATTATTTTGTCTTCTAACTCGACAACATCTCTCATCACACACTTCTCTCGTCATACTCAAACAAAACGTGTTTTTGTCGTCTGCCCCATACCACTATGACAACCCTAGTCAAAAAGGAGAGCTCTCAATATATTTCCGCTCGTTTAATAAAAATAGCGCGTAATTTAAATTTAACTAAATCAAAAGATAATAACAAAAAGAAATATAATATTATTGAAACTAAACCAAAAAGGGGGTTTATACTTCGCCCCATGCCCTATGACAGAAATAGCGCGATTATTTAAGAATAGAATACTAATAATGAATTTGACGAGACTACTTCGTCACAATCTTAATAAACAATTTCAATAAATTTACTTTATCTTTGGCATATTTCTTCTACATTTACTTCTCTTTTTTTGACACCACAAAAAAGTTTCTGTTGAGCGTATAACAATGACTCGCGAAAAACAAAAGTATACGTTCGTATACTTGACTGAAACTCATGTGAAAAGTTGACTGGCATTAGTAGCTAGAATTTAAGTACAAAAACAGATGGCGCTAGTGTGATAAAACAAAATAAACGCGATGGATCAACCCTAACACCTGTCCAACCCTGACAGCACTCCCCTATTATTAAAATTGTTATCAATTAAATAATAATTGATCAATTAATCATAAATAAGTTTACAAACAAATAAATTCTTACGAAACACAAAATTTATACTTTGTAAGTAAATTAAAATACTTTTAAGAAAAGGTTAAAAATAATATTTCCTTGTAATATTTAACCTAAAAATTGTTACAATCAATAATAAGCTAATGATAAATAAATGAATAATGCTATAATTGTTTTTAGATTTATAAAAATGAAATTATTAAAAATTTACAAACCTGGAAAATTAAAATAGCAGCACATGTAAAAAATTTCGATCACAACAAATTTTCAAAACAAATTTAACCTCATAATGTGCCAATTTGAAAGAAACATGTTGCAATGGTAATAATCTAGAATTATAATTTCATTTGATTTTGGGTTGTAAAATGTGTAATCTATTGTGAATACCAGAAATAATTCTAAAACATTGAAAGATGTAAATAGATTATAAAGGGTAATAATCAGATTATATTCAGTATGATTTTATTTTTTATATTCGTAACTGTATAATCCATTTTTCTCCGTGTACAAGAAAATCCTTTTCAAGAATTAAAATTATAGAAATTTTTAGTTTAACAACCACATTCTGAAATCAATGAATTATATATATTTTGAAATTTTAAATAAAAAAAACAAAATATATACTTCAAATCTTTAAAAAGTACATTTATTTTCACTAAAAACCTTATACATACAGAATAATAATAATAATAGTAGAAAAATACATATTCTTTTATTTTAGTTTTAGTTTTAAATTTTATTTAAAAAATATTTAATCTAATAACTATGTTTGAAGTCAACAAACATTTTTCTTAATATAAAAAAAAGTTGAATATTTAAAAAATGCTGAATCTTGTCAAAATATTTTAAAGAAAACTTTTAAGAATTTCAGCAAATTAAATAACAATGTTTGAAACAAACTTTGTCTTCTTTTATAATCAACACTTGATATATTCAACGTGTTTTTATAAAGAAGACTTGAAAAAATGCTGAATTTTATTTTACAAAATATTTTTAAAATGCTTTGAAGAATTTCAGCAAATCTAATAACTATGTTTAAAGTAAACAAACATATTTCTTCTTTGAAGAACTCATTAAACTTTTAAACGGTAAAAAGTAAACAATGTTTTTAACATTTTTCACGTTTGAAATAGACAAACATTTTCTTCTTTTATAATCGGCACTTTGAATGTTGAACGTGCTGTTAACAGAAGTAATTTTTTTTTAAATAAATGCTGAATTTTTTCAAGTCTTCTTTATAAAAACACGTTGAATATCAGCAAATCAAAAAACTATGTTTGAAACAAACATTTTTTTTTAAAGAACCAATACTTTAACATTTTTTCTTTAGAACTCTTAAATTAAATAAGATCAAGATCCATGTGTAAAACATTTTAGGTATAAAAAAGAAAGATCAAATTATTTTGAAAAAGCAAACTGAGAAGAAACTTATTTTCTTTTTTTCAGAATTTTGTTTATCAGAAGTAGATTTTCTTCTCTTCACACTTGTTCGGATTTTTGGTAGATGAGCAATTCTTATTTTCTTTACACATGGATCTTGATCAATAATAATGGTTTTTGGTTGTGGTGGCGGCTTTGAAATTGAAGCAATCGCTGCAGCTAGTTGATTTGCTTCATTCGAAACCTTAGATGGAGAAGGTGTTGGTGAAGCCGATCGTATTGAAGTAGGTTGTTGTTTTGGTGAAGCAGGTGGTTTTGATGTAGAAGGTTTTGGCGAAGCAGGTTAATTTGACGAAGATGGTGAAGCCGATCGTCTTAATAGTCCAGTCGTCCTGTGTTTTTTCGTGCTAAAATTGATACCTGAAGTCTGATTGTGGATTCATATAGTGTTGCATACTTTTGAAAAATATTTTTACGAACAAGAAGTTTATAGATGTGTAGATTGATTTTTTGATAATTAGTATGACTAATCAACTAAAAAAATATAATAAAAAAATAAAAAATATTAATAATTAAAGGCTCAGGAATTTTTTGGAAAAAAAATTATCTCCCCCCCCCCCTTTTGACCTAGATCAAAATTTTTCTTTGCAAAATTTGCAGAAAAGAATAAGTAATCAAATAGCGTTTATGCCAAATTGTTAAAGTAAAAATTGTTGATGTAGTGTTCATTTGTTTATAAGCCAAAAATTTCTCCCCCCTAAAAACTAGTTTTTTTGTAAAAATTCAATTTGCTACAAATTGTGATTGATAGATTGGCATTTCATGAAGAGAACCCAACAAAAAAAATTGATTTTCATCCGGCCAAAAATGTAGAAATTCCATTTTAAAAAACCATGTTTTTAGTTAACAAATTGAATTTCTGATAAACAATTTATCGAATCGGATTCAAATTTGGCACATGTTTTAAGGGTCTTGAGAGGTATATTTTTGTAGAATATAGAAAGAATTTGTTAACTTTTGTTCATGTTATTAAACAAATAAGAAAGTGCCATTTTTAGTGGTTTAAATTCATTTGCAAGTAAACAGATGGACCAATTTTAACATATGACCCATCATTTTAAAGGTATTTTCGAGCTCTATAACTTTCATTTACAACTTTTTCCCCTATAATTTGATGGGAAAGAACGGTTATCAAAAAACTGTTTATCGGCACCTTCAAAATTGTTTATAACGCGCAGCATGAGAAATCTTGAGTGGGAAACATATACATATTCATACTACCACCCCACACTATATGAATCCACAATCAGACTTCAGGTATCAATTTTGGCAAAAAATGACTACTTTTTTCACAGGGTGACTGAACTATAAGATCAACGAGCTCGATGAAGAAGTTGAAGCAGAATCTGAAGAATCTTCTTCAGAACAAGATTTTACTGTTGATGCGTGTACTTCGACACTTTCAATTTTCCTTTCGATTAGTGTACGAATATATTGTAAATTTTCCATTGTAGCAGATGGTTCAATGGAACTCCACCTCGTTGACAACCTTGATGCATTTTTCTATTAAATTAAATTTTTTATTATTAAAAATTAACCTTTTCTATTAAATTTAAATTTTTATTATTTTTCATTTATTTTATTTTTTATTATCTTAATTTTAATTTAATTAATTAATTATATAAATAAATTTTCTTTTTCAATACTCACGTCTTGCTGTTGATATTTGTGGCCAGAGTATATCACTGGTTGTTGCTGTGGACGTTGTTGTTGGTGTGGATGTGGTTGTTGAGGACCTGACATATTCCATGGTTGGTTCCTGGAATTATTCCATGGTCTCTGATGTGGATTACCAGGATGTATTTGTCTTTGATTTCCAGTAGGATAAACTGTTGGCCGTTGATGCGGGATGTGTTGATCATGAGGCGACTGGTGAAATTAAGAATTAAATTTAGAATACAATTAAAAATAAAATTTAGAATAAATTAAGAATAAAATTAAGAATAAAATTAAATTTAGAATATTTTGATATTATATTTGAGTTTAAAAATATTTGATAGGTACACAAGAATCCTTGAATGACCGCTAAACTGTTGAAGGGTATACAAAGTTGTCTTTTTTCAGATGGAAAAAAAAATCTATATACCTATTCAGAGGTTAAATTTACTATCAGATATTTTTCAAAATATAGAATTATATTATAAAACCATTATAAATTTAGTAATAAATATTTTATCATATGAGGGAAATTATCATTATATTTGAATAAAATATTTTAAAAGACTTTGTTAAAACAACATAAAAATTAATTTACAGATACATGAAAATTAGGTTAATTTTCAATAAAAATTGTTTTGAAATCTACTATTATTATTAAAATTATTATTATTAGTAATTTTTTTGGTTGTTTGACCGTATGATATATTTTGTTTAATAATGATAAGGCCTAAATACGGTTTTGTTTAGATGATGTTTATTTACAATCCCTACTAGTTTCGAACCATATATGGTTCCTCATCAGGGGATGATTAATTTTTATAAATACATCATTTGAAAATAAGACAAACACAAAAGATTTCAAAAAGGACTAAAATTATAACAAGATCTGAAAAAGAAAATAAAATTGTTTTAAATGTAATTATAATGTGTATATTTTTAAGGTTATATTTCAATTTGTGAAAGAAAGAAAATAAAAAATTTTTTCTCTCACCCTTTAGAAAAAACGTAAGCACATAACAAAAAATTTTTTCAAAAAAATTTTTTGTTTTTTTTCCATATTTGTAATTTTTTTAATTTAGTTTGTTTTAAAGATTTTGAAGAAGCACATTTTTATAGAAATGTGCTTCTGTGATTAGAGAGTTTTGACAGAGAGGTTGGGTTCGAAAGGTTGGGTAATATGGTCCAGGTATAGCTGGTAAAGAAGAGTTCTATGTTATTAGATTTTTAAAAATTATGTTTTAAAAGAAGTAATTAAATTATAATATACTTTATCTAAATTATCTATATCTGTTCTATAATTAATACTATTAGTATTGTTTTTTATATAGAACATTTCTAAATTTTTTCTTTTCCAATCATTGATTTCAATATGTAAAATATTTATATTATCAAAATCAAAAGAGTGATTTTTAGATCTTTCCCTCTCAATTGACAGTAATAACTTTGTTATAACAAATTGGTTTCGTAAATCTATTTGGACTGGCAGATATATGAATTTCTATTCGCATCATCCTTTAAGTTATAAAATTGGCATTATATACACTCTAGTTGATAGGGTTATAAAATTGTCAGATCAACAATTCCATCCTGAAAATCTTGATATTGTTAAAAGAACTTTACTACTTAACGGATATCCAATTGATTTGTTAAATAGAAAGATTTCACAAAGGTATAATGCTCTTACTAATAACTCACATAAGAGAAAAATAAACAACAACAATCTTCCGACTAAAAAGATCATAAGCATTCCATATATTCAAAATTTTGATGAAATTCTATTTAATATTTTCAAACAACATAACGTTCAATTAGTTTTTACTAATTCTAATAATTTAAAAAATACTATCTTTCCTAATTTTAAAGATTCTACAGAGAATATTCATAAAGTTGGATGTGTATATAAAATTCAATGCAAAAATTGCAACAGTTGTTATATAGGAGAAACTTTAAGACATCTTATAACTAGAATAAAAGAACATAAACGTTATGTCACTAACAATCAAAATTTTAATGCTTTAACTAATCACACCGTTGATAATAATCACTCTTTTGATTGTGATAATATAAATATTTTACATATTGAAACCAATGATTGGAAAAGAAAAAATTTAGAAATGTTCTATATAAAAAACAATACTAATAGTATTAATTATAGAACAGATATAGATAATTTAGATAAAGTATATTATAATTTAATTACTTCTTTTAAAACATAATTTTTAAAAATCTAATAACATAGAACTCTTCTTTACCAGCTATACCTGGACCATATTACCCAACCTTTCGAACCCAACCTCTCTGTCAAAACTCTCTAATCACAGAAGCACATTTCTATAAAAATGTGCTTCTTCAAAATCTTTAAAACAAACTAAATTAAAAAAATTACAAATATGGAAAAAAAACAAAAAATTTTTTTGAAAAAATTTTTTGTTATGTGCTTACGTTTTTTCTAAAGGGTGAGAGAAAAAATTTTTTATTTTCTTTCTTTCACAAATTGAAATATAACCTTAAAAATATACACATTATAATTACATTTAAAACAATTTTATTTTCTTTTTCAGATCTTGTTATAATTTTAGTCCTTTTTGAAATCTTTTGTGTTTGTCTTATTTTCAAATGATGTATTTATAAAAATTAATCATCCCCTGATGAGGAACCATATATGGTTCGAAACTAGTAGGGATTGTAAATAAACATCATCTAAACAAAACCGTATTTAGGCCTTATCATTATTAAACAAAAAATTATTATTATTATTATTATTAATTAATTTAAGTATTAATTTTTTTACTTACAAATTGAGAAAGTAATTTTAAAAGAGTGCACAGACAACAGCTACCACACAAGTTTCGGTTTTGAAAGGAAACTGTTCTCTCAACAGTCTTTTAACTTAATTTCTATTTTTGTAAGTTATAAACATTTGAATTTCTCACAAAAGTAATTTTTAATTCGCTAATAGCACCATCTCCCAATGTTGGTACATTGGGTGGGAAAATTTAAACCACTTTTAAGCAATTTGATATTAACAAATTAAATTTAAATTTCCCACCAAGAGAATATAAATTTTAAAAATGGCGCCATCTGACGGTGGCTTCCGGTACTAAAAAATTGGTCGGTAATTTGAGTGGGAAATTCAAAATACCCCACCAAGGGACTTGAAATTTGAAAAAAAATTTAAATACCCCGCCAAGGGGGATTGAATTAAGCTGTGGCGCCATCTGACATTGGTTGCCGGTACTCGGTTTGTAAGGTAGAACACCCCCTCTAACCCAATTAAAAATTCAAATTTCCTGCCAAGGGAGTTTGAACCCTCCGCGTGATTATCTACTAACGTACGTTTTATTGCCTACAACTCGTTACAAAAAATTGCGCTTATTTTAAAAACGCCTTCAGTTCACACTTTTAAGAAATTATTAAAAAATTATTATACTTTGATTATTATACTATTAAAAGATTATTATTAGATTATAAGATTATTATACTATTAACAAATAGAACATTTTACTGAGAATATACATTTGATTTTATAATTGTCGAGTATATAATTTCATGTCCAATTAGAAACTGTTCGTCATATCATTCATCCTTATCATAGTCCCCACTTATTCCTGAGTCTACGCATTCACACGAATACACAACATACACACCTACATACAATATCTTATATTAGCTGCATGCTTTGTTGTAATGGCATATTTTGGGTTGTTACTTTTAAAGCGTTTGGCTGCCTGTGTGTGTGTGTGTGTGTGTGAGAGTACTAAAGTTGGACCGTTGGATTTGATTTGGTGTGGTTTCTTAAAACTGTTCGGATGGTCCAAAAGTAGGTCTTTAAACAGAATTAAATGATTTAGGGTTTAATTTACTAACCATGATAGTTTTATTTATTATTCTTTCCCGATGTCAGGCTTTGGCTTCTATTGCTTGTTGTTAAGCTTCAGGTAATGTTTTTGGACTTAACGGTTGTACTTGTGTGCTTATTTAAAAAAACTGTCTCAATATTGTTAGTGTAAGGGAATTGATTTCGGCTTAGGTAACGAAAATATTTGATTGAAATGCCACATTATTCTAGTGACGATATAATAAGAGTAACTGTTTGGTGCAATATTTTTAAAAAGACTGAATTAATTGAAATTCTAAAGTTTTGCATAAATTATTATCTTTTTTCAATTAATTCAGAAAAATTTCCTTTTTACTTTTTATTACGTTAAGAAAAATATATACCTTTGTTGATTACAATGGATAGAAATTCTTTAAAACGCAGTTTTAATGTAGTTGGCTTATTTTCCCCCTTAGTCTTTTTGTCCCTTTTCTTTTTCTCATCCTTCTTTTTACTTTTCTTTTCACTTTCACTTGTCTCAGCAATTCCTTCGTCCTCTATGGCTGCTACTTTCTTTTCGTGTTTACTGGTTCCTTGTGTTTTATCGTCTTTCTTGGTACCATGAAATGCAGCGGCCGGAAAACGCATTTTGTCTTTCGATGGAGGAGGAACATATCTGTCGTCTAAGTCTCTAATCTTTTCAAATTGTCGCAAATTTTTTTCTAATTTAGTCAATGATTCTAAACTCGATGGGTCAACTTGTTCTTTTCTCTGTATTTTTTATTAGTTCGTCGTTTGTACTTGTCCTTCTTTTGAGAAATCTTTTTCTCCCTAGTCGAAAGTTTGTCGGATTCGTCTGAGTCATTTTCACTACTACTCTCGTTAGATATCCCCCCCTTGGACAGGTTTTTGTTTGTCTGTACTGGTTGGCGGATATTTAGGTCACGTCTATTTTCGCACGCTCTAGCTTTATTTTGCATGGATTGAGGAAAATTTCTTTGGTCATTTTGCTCAAAATTCTGATTTTTAGAATCATGATGAACTTTTTCTGTTTTTAAATGGGGGTTCATGTAATTTAAAGGCCATTCAAAATTATTTTCTAGTCCATTATAGTCATTATGTTCACCAATAGGGAAAAGAGTATTAGTCATTTGTTTATTTAATTTAACAAATTGTCTCATTTCGGGACTAATACTGAGTCTTGAAACTGATTGTTGCAAACTAATGACACTTGGTGCCATTGTAGCCGAAACAACTGGCTGAGGTGTAGTCATGACTGTTGTAGTAAGGGATACGGGAAACGTGTGAGAAGTTGTCGTCAAAATTGAAGTAGTAGGGATACTAGCTGTTGTCATGATCGGTGTATGACTTAAATTTGGGGAATTTTGTTTATTGTCTAATAATTTATTCTTTCCCATCTGCACTAATATTTCCTGATTTTTGTCAATTTCTCCTAAGTTACCTAAGTACCTAAGTTTGGGACTTTCAATTTCCTCATCACTATCGCTTGTCACTCCTGCATCCCTGGTCTGACAAACATTTGGAATTTCTTCTTTTTTAGGCGGTGTATATGCTTCAAGATGAAAAATTTTACTAGAATTCCCACAGTCATATTCTTCACAAAAAGGAATGTCTATTTGGTCAGTAAAGATTGTTCTCAGTTCAACTCGGAACAATCGTTCTCTTAGAACTTCTAATGTTCCCGCAATTGACAATTGTTTTGCAAGTAGCATTGTTACTATTTGTCCTACTGGCATTATAACAATAGATTCCCAAATGTCTTTAATTTCGGGACTGTCAAAAAGTTTAGTCATTCTTTCCTTGTAGTCCATCATTCTCTCTATCGCGTATGCCATTTTACTAATTAAATTCCAAAATTTACACACAACAAAAATTTATTGTCACGTTTGTCAAAAATAAATAAAGGTTATTTAGATTTATTTTAGAAAAGTTTGTCAAATTTGTCAATAGTTGTAACAAAAAAAATTTAATTTTCAGGGCACTATACACTCTATATACGGTTCTGAAATTCTTTAGTAATTTATCTGATTAATTTTATTTTCATAAAAAAAATGAAAATCTTGAAAATTTGTTAATTAGTAACAAAAAGGGGCATGTCTCCCATTTAATACGGCCCTGGCCCTTTAAAATTTTCACTGTCTCGCGGCAGAAATTTTCATCTTCCTCCCAAGTCTAAAATTTCTTGTCAATTTCTACACGAGTAATGTTTTCGAGCTTACGTGACTATTTTCAGTCATGCGCAATAATTTTCCCTCGTCAAAATTTTCCACTGTCCGCCAATTTTCATGTATGGCAAGAAATTTGGAAAAGAATATGAGAAATTGTCATCTTACGCATGCGCAATCGGTCACGTGATTATTTCAATTTTATTTAACACGAAGCACGTGTTGACTAATTAATTAAATAAAAATGGCAAAAATATTTTATCACTCGTGAAAAATAAAGAAAATTTCACTGACTTTATGAAAATTAAAATCACTAAAATCGTCCAAGGATTACATGAAATATTCACGTTTGAAAATTTATTACATTGAGGTTATGGCGTCTCTCGCCATGCCGTCAACAAAAAATTTCCTTCAAGTGTAAAATGTCAGTTTTACACAATTATCTCCTCTCAAAAATCACATAAAATAAAGGAAAATAATTTACATGTAAATCTTCTCATCTCCCAAGTCAAACACAGGAATACATATAAATTTTTCTCCTCTCCCAAGTCAAATCAAAAATACATATCACGCAAAAAAAAATATTTTCAGGTCAAAAATTCACAAGTCAACAATCATATAATAAGTTATAGTCGTGTCTCAAAAGTTTCCCAACAAATGTGCCCCACGTTGGGCGCCAAATTTTATGACGGTTCTTTTAATAATTAGTCTAAATTTAGAAAAGATTTAGTAAAATTATTGTTTCCCTTTTACGTCACAAAACCGGTCTTATTATCAACGTGAAAAAGTCAGACGCCAGTTAATTTGTTACACAGAAAAATCAACAAAAAAAGGAAATATCATTACTCAACTTAATGTCAAAAAATATATATAATAATATTAATTCCACGATCTCTCTCTCTCAAAAGGGAGATTCCGCTGAGAAACATAAATTAAGAAGGGATAAACTTAACTTCTGAAACACGTTAAAACCTAGAATAGAATGGTACTTACTATGTTTTTCCTTTCCTTTTACTCAATATAATTTGTCCAACAGATTCAATGATACTTGTATGATTCCAAATAATTAGTCTGTCAATTATTTCTACAAATGGTTTTATTTGTAATTCACATAAAGTCGTTTTACACTTCAACTAAAACTTAATCATACATATCTTGCTCATAAAAAAAATAATTATTTTGTCTTCTAACTCGACAACATCTCTCATCACACACTTCTCTCGTCATACTCAAACAAAACGTGTTTTTGTCGTCTGCCCCATACCACTATGACAACCCTAGTCAAAAAGGAGAGCTCTCAATATATTTCCGCTCGTTTAATAAAAATAGCGCGTAATTTAAATTTAACTAAATCAAAAGATAATAACAAAAAGAAATATAATATTATTGAAACTAAACCAAAAAGGGGGTTTATACTTCGCCCCATGCCCTATGACAGAAATAGCGCGATTATTTAAGAATAGAATACTAATAATGAATTTGACGAGACTACTTCGTCACAATCTTAATAAACAATTTCAATAAATTTACTTTATCTTTGGCATATTTCTTCTACATTTACTTCTCTTTTTTTGACACCACAAAAAAGTTTCTGTTGAGCGTATAACAATGACTCGCGAAAAACAAAAGTATACGTTCGTATACTTGACTGAAACTCATGTGAAAAGTTGACTGGCATTAGTAGCTAGAATTTAAGTACAAAAACAGATGGCGCTAGTGTGATAAAACAAAATAAACGCGATGGATCAACCCTAACACCTGTCCAACCCTGACAGCACTCCCCTATTATTAAAATTGTTATCAATTAAATAATAATTGATCAATTAATCATAAATAAGTTTACAAACAAATAAATTCTTACGAAACACAAAATTTATACTTTGTAAGTAAATTAAAATACTTTTAAGAAAAGGTTAAAAATAATATTTCCTTGTAATATTTAACCTAAAAATTGTTACAATCAATAATAAGCTAATGATAAATAAATGAATAATGCTATAACTGTTTTTAGATTTATAAAAATGAAATTATTAAAAATTTACAAACCTGGAAAATTAAAATAGCAGCACATGTAAAAAATTTCGATCACAACAAATTTTCAAAACAAATTTAACCTCATAATGTGCCAATTTGAAAGAAACATGTTGCAATGGTAATAATCTAGAATTATAATTTCATTTGATTTTGGGTTGTAAAATGTGTAATCTATTGTGAATACCAGAAATAATTCTAAAACATTGAAAGATGTAAATAGATTATAAAGGGTAATAATCAGATTATATTCAGTATGATTTTATTTTTTATATTCGTAACTGTATAATCCATTTTTCTCCGTGTACAAGAAAATCCTTTTCAAGAATTAAAATTATAGAAATTTTTAGTTTAACAACCACATTCTGAAATCAATGAATTATATATATTTTGAAATTTTAAATAAAAAAAACAAAATATATACTTCAAATCTTTAAAAAGTACATTTATTTTCACTAAAAACCTTATACATACAGAATAATAATAATAATAGTAGAAAAATACATATTCTTTTATTTTAGTTTTAGTTTTAAATTTTATTTAAAAAATATTTAATCTAATAACTATGTTTGAAGTCAACAAACATTTTTCTTAATATAAAAAAAAGTTGAATATTTAAAAAATGCTGAATCTTGTCAAAATATTTTAAAGAAAACTTTTAAGAATTTCAGCAAATTAAATAACAATGTTTGAAACAAACTTTGTCTTCTTTTATAATCAACACTTGATATATTCAACGTGTTTTTATAAAGAAGACTTGAAAAAATGCTGAATTTTATTTTACAAAATATTTTTAAAATGCTTTGAAGAATTTCAGCAAATCTAATAACTATGTTTAAAGTAAACAAACATATTTCTTCTTTGAAGAACTCATTAAACTTTTAAACGGTAAAAAGTAAACAATGTTTTTAACATTTTTCACGTTTGAAATAGACAAACATTTTCTTCTTTTATAATCGGCACTTTGAATGTTGAACGTGCTGTTAACAGAAGTAATTTTTTTTTAAATAAATGCTGAATTTTTTCAAGTCTTCTTTATAAAAACACGTTGAATATCAGCAAATCAAAAAACTATGTTTGAAACAAACATTTTTTTTTAAAGAACCAATACTTTAACATTTTTTCTTTAGAACTCTTAAATTAAATAAGATCAAGATCCATGTGTAAAACATTTTAGGTATAAAAAAGAAAGATCAAATTATTTTGAAAAAGCAAACTGAGAAGAAACTTATTTTCTTTTTTTCAGAATTTTGTTTATCAGAAGTAGATTTTCTTCTCTTCGCACTTGTTCGGATTTTTGGTAGATGAGCAATTCTTATTTTCTTTACACATGGATCTTGATCAATAATAATGGTTTTTGGTTGTGGTGGCGGCTTTGAAATTGAAGCAATCGCTGCAGCTAGTTGATTTGCTTCATTCGAAACCTTAGATGGAGAAGGTGTTGGTGAAACCGATCGTATTGAAGTAGGTTGTTGTTTTGGTGAAGCAGGTGGTTTTGATGTAGAAGGTTTTGGCGAAGCAGGTTAATTTGACGAAGATGGTGAAGCCGATCGTCTTAATAGTCCAGTCGTCCTGTGTTTTTTCGTGCTAAAATTGATACCTGAAGTCTGATTGTGGATTCATATAGTGTTGCATACTTTTGAAAAATATTTTTACGAACAAGAAGTTTATAGATGTGTAGATTGATTTTTTGATAATTAGTATGACTAATCAACTAAAAAAATATAATAAAAAAATAAAAAATATTAATAATTAAAGGCTCAGGAATTTTTTGGAAAAAAAATTATCTCCCCCCCCCCCTTTTGACCTAGATCAAAATTTTTCTTTGCAAAATTTGCAGAAAAGAATAAGTAATCAAATAGCGTTTATGCCAAATTGTTAAAGTAAAAATTGTTGATGTAGTGTTCATTTGTTTATAAGCCAAAAATTTCTCCCCCCTAAAAACTAGTTTTTTTTGTAAAAATTCAATTTGCTACAAATTGTGATTGATAGATTGGCATTTCATGAAGAGAACCCAACAAAAAAAATTGATTTTCATCCGGCCAAAAATGTAGAAATTCCATTTTAAAAAACCATGTTTTTAGTTAACAAATTGAATTTCTGATAAACAATTTATCGAATCGGATTCAAATTTGGCACATGTTTTAAGGGTCTTGAGAGGTATATTTTTGTAGAATATAGAAAGAATTTGTTAACTTTTGTTCATGTTATTAAACAAATAAGAAAGTGCCATTTTTAGTGGTTTAAATTCATTTGCAAGTAAACAGATGGACCAATTTTAACATATGACCCATCATTTTAAAGGTATTTTCGAGCTCTATAACTTTCATTTACAACTTTTTCCCCTATAATTTGATGGGAAAGAACGGTTATCAAAAAACTGTTTATCGGCACCTTCAAAATTGTTTATAACGCGCAGCATGAGAAATCTTGAGTGGGAAACATATACATATTCATACTACCACCCCACACTATATGAATCCACAATCAGACTTCAGGTATCAATTTTGGCAAAAAATGACTACTTTTTTCACAGGGTGACTGAACTATAAGATCAACGAGCTCGATGAAGAAGTTGAAGCAGAATCTGAAGAATCTTCTTCAGAACAAGATTTTACTGTTGATGCGTGTACTTCGACACTTTCAATTTTCCTTTCGATTAGTGTACGAATATATTGTAAATTTTCCATTGTAGCAGATGGTTCAATGGAACTCCACCTCGTTGACAACCTTGATGCATTTTTCTATTAAATTAAATTTTTTATTATTAAAAATTAACCTTTTCTATTAAATTTAAATTTTTATTATTTTTCATTTATTTTATTTTTTATTATCTTAATTTTAATTTAATTAATTAATTATATAAATAAATTTTCTTTTTCAATACTCACGTCTTGCTGTTGATATTTGTGGCCAGAGTATATCACTGGTTGTTGCTGTGGACGTTGTTGTTGGTGTGGATGTGGTTGTTGAGGACCTGACATATTCCATGGTTGGTTCCTGGAATTATTCCATGGTCTCTGATGTGGATTACCAGGATGTATTTGTCTTTGATTTCCAGTAGGATAAACTGTTGGCCGTTGATGCGGGATGTGTTGATCATGAGGCGACTGGTGAAATTAAGAATTAAATTTAGAATACAATTAAAAATAAAATTTAGAATAAATTAAGAATAAAATTAAGAATAAAATTAAATTTAGAATATTTTGATATTATATTTGAGTTTAAAAATATTTGATAGGTACACAAGAATCCTTGAATGACCGCTAAACTGTTGAAGGGTATACAAAGTTGTCTTTTTTCAGATGGAAAAAAAAATCTATATACCTATTCAGAGGTTAAATTTACTATCAGATATTTTTCAAAATATAGAATTATATTATAAAACCATTATAAATTTAGTAATAAATATTTTATCATATGAGGGAAATTATCATTATATTTGAATAAAATATTTTAAAAGACTTTGTTAAAACAACATAAAAATTAATTTACAGATACATGAAAATTAGGTTAATTTTCAATAAAAATTGTTTTGAAATCTACTATTATTATTAAAATTATTATTATTAGTAATTTTTTTGGTTGTTTGACCGTATGATATATTTTGTTTAATAATGATAAGGCCTAAATACGGTTTTGTTTAGATGATGTTTATTTACAATCCCTACTAGTTTCGAACCATATATGGTTCCTCATCAGGGGATGATTAATTTTTATAAATACATCATTTGAAAATAAGACAAACACAAAAGATTTCAAAAAGGACTAAAATTATAACAAGATCTGAAAAAGAAAATAAAATTGTTTTAAATGTAATTATAATGTGTATATTTTTAAGGTTATATTTCAATTTGTGAAAGAAAGAAAATAAAAAATTTTTTCTCTCACCCTTTAGAAAAAACGTAAGCACATAACAAAAAATTTTTTCAAAAAATTTTTTTGTTTTTTTTCCATATTTGTAATTTTTTTAATTTAGTTTGTTTTAAAGATTTTGAAGAAGCACATTTTTATAGAAATGTGCTTCTGTGATTAGAGAGTTTTGACAGAGAGGTTGGGTTCGAAAGGTTGGGTAATATGGTCCAGGTATAGCTGGTAAAGAAGAGTTCTATGTTATTAGATTTTTAAAAATTATGTTTTAAAAGAAGTAATTAAATTATAATATACTTTATCTAAATTATCTATATCTGTTCTATAATTAATACTATTAGTATTGTTTTTTATATAGAACATTTCTAAATTTTTTCTTTTCCAATCATTGATTTCAATATGTAAAATATTTATATTATCAAAATCAAAAGAGTGATTTTTAGATCTTTCCCTCTCAATTGACAGTAATAACTTTGTTATAACAAATTGGTTTCGTAAATCTATTTGGACTGGCAGATATATGAATTTCTATTCGCATCATCCTTTAAGTTATAAAATTGGCATTATATACACTCTAGTTGATAGGGTTATAAAATTGTCAGATCAACAATTCCATCCTGAAAATCTTGATATTGTTAAAAGAACTTTACTACTTAACGGATATCCAATTGATTTGTTAAATAGAAAGATTTCACAAAGGTATAATGCTCTTACTAATAACTCACATAAGAGAAAAATAAACAACAACAATCTTCCGACTAAAAAGATCATAAGCATTCCATATATTCAAAATTTTGATGAAATTCTATTTAATATTTTCAAACAACATAACGTTCAATTAGTTTTTACTAATTCTAATAATTTAAAAAATACTATCTTTCCTAATTTTAAAGATTCTACAGAGAATATTCATAAAGTTGGATGTGTATATAAAATTCAATGCAAAAATTGCAACAGTTGTTATATAGGAGAAACTTTAAGACATCTTATAACTAGAATAAAAGAACATAAACGTTATGTCACTAACAATCAAAATGTTAATGCTTTAACTAATCACACCGTTGATAATAATCACTCTTTTGATTGTGATAATATAAATATTTTACATATTGAAACCAATGATTGGAAAAGAAAAAATTTAGAAATGTTCTATATAAAAAACAATACTAATAGTATTAATTATAGAACAGATATAGATAATTTAGATAAAGTATATTATAATTTAATTACTTCTTTTAAAACATAATTTTTAAAAATCTAATAACATAGAACTCTTCTTTACCAGCTATACCTGGACCATATTACCCAACCTTTCGAACCCAACCTCTCTGTCAAAACTCTCTAATCACAGAAGCACATTTCTATAAAAATGTGCTTCTTCAAAATCTTTAAAACAAACTAAATTAAAAAAATTACAAATATGGAAAAAAAACAAAAAATTTTTTTGAAAAAATTTTTTGTTATGTGCTTACGTTTTTTCTAAAGGGTGAGAGAAAAAATTTTTTATTTTCTTTCTTTCACAAATTGAAATATAACCTTAAAAATATACACATTATAATTACATTTAAAACAATTTTATTTTCTTTTTCAGATCTTGTTATAATTTTAGTCCTTTTTGAAATCTTTTGTGTTTGTCTTATTTTCAAATGATGTATTTATAAAAATTAATCATCCCCTGATGAGGAACCATATATGGTTCGAAACTAGTAGGGATTGTAAATAAACATCATCTAAACAAAACCGTATTTAGGCCTTATCATTATTAAACAAAAAATTATTATTATTATTATTATTAATTAATTTAAGTATTAATTTTTTTACTTACAAATTGAGAAAGTAATTTTAAAAGAGTGCACAGACAACAGCTACCACACAAGTTTCGGTTTTGAAAGGAAACTGTTCTCTCAACAGTCTTTTAACTTAATTTCTATTTTTGTAAGTTATAAACATTTGAATTTCTCACAAAAGTAATTTTTAATTCGCTAATAGCACCATCTTCCAATGTTGGTACATTGGGTGGGAAAATTTAAACCACTTTTAAGCAATTTGATATTAACAAATTAAATTTAAATTTCCCACCAAGAGAATATAAATTTTAAAAATGGCGCCATCTGACGGTGGCTTCCGGTACTAAAAAATTGGTCGGTAATTTGAGTGGGAAATTCAAAATACCCCACCAAGGGACTTGAAATTTGAAAAAAAATTTAAATACCCCGCCAAGGGGGATTGAATTAAGCTGTGGCGCCATCTGACATTGGTTGCCGGTACTCGGTTTGTAAGGTAGAACACCCCCTCTAACCCAATTAAAAATTCAAATTTCCTGCCAAGGGAGTTTGAACCCTCCGCGTGATTATCTACTAACGTACGTTTTATTGCCTACAACTCGTTACAAAAAATTGCGCTTATTTTAAAAACGCCTTCAGTTCACACTTTTAAGAAATTATTAAAAAATTATTATACTTTGATTATTATACTATTAAAAGATTATTATTAGATTATAAGATTATTATACTATTAACAAATAGAACATTTTACTGAGAATATACATTTGATTTTATAATTGTCGAGTATATAATTTCATGTCCAATTAGAAACTGTTCGTCATATCATTCATCCTTATCATAGTCCCCACTTATTCCTGAGTCTACGCATTCACACGAATACACAACATACACACCTACATACAATATCTTATATTAGCTGCATGCTTTGTTGTAATGGCATATTTTGGGTTGTTACTTTTAAAGCGTTTGGCTGCCTGTGTGTGTGTGTGTGTGTGTGAGAGTACAAAAGTTGGACCGTTGGATTTGATTTGGTGTGGTTTCTTAAAACTGTTCGGATGGTCCAAAAGTAGGTCTTTAAACAGAATTAAATGATTTAGGGTTTAATTTACTAACCATGATAGTTTTATTTATTATTCTTTCCCGATGTCAGGCTTTGGCTTCTATTGCTTGTTGTTAAGCTTCAGGTAATGTTTTTGGACTTAACGGTTGTACTTGGGTGCTTATTTAAAAAAACTGTCTGAATATTGTTAGTGTAAGGGATTTGATTTCGGCTTAGGTAACGAAAATATTTGATTGAAATGCCACATTATTCTAGTGACGATATAATAAGAGTAACTGTTTGGTGCAATATTTTTAAAAAGACTGAATTAATTGAAATTCTAAAGTTTTGCATAAATTATTATCTTTTTTCAATTAATTCAGAAAAATTTCCTTTTTACTTTTTATTACGTTAAGAAAAATATATACCTTTGTTGATTACAATGGATAGAAATTCTTTAAAACGCAGTTTTAATGTAGTTGGTGGTCCTCCGAACGAGCGACTGTGCAACTTTGTCAGGGCAAGACACTATTGCGTAGCATTTTACAATTCCACAGAAAATTGTTTTTATTTCCTTTGAACAAGAAAATAAAAGTTTTCTCTTTTTTTAAATTTTAATGACCAAAAATGTTTTTGTCCACAAAATAATTTTGATTTTTTATATCACAATTGTAGTGAGTTAAAAAAAGTTTACTTCTCAGATTCGAATCGGAAGATAGCACATTATTTAAATCTGCTAATCGTTCTGTGGATCCTGTCAGGATCGCCAAAATTGTAACGGGTCCAAAGGGTTAAATAACACACTTTATTACTGTTCATAATTTTACAATCAATAAGTTTAATTATTTGTTTATTAATTAAATATTACAATTAACAATATAAATAATGCTTGTGTGACAAAGAGTATGCCGCAGCTTAGACACAAAATTACATTAAAACACTTATGGTGTGAGTATTGCCTCTGAACCACGAAGGCCCCAAAGTTAGAGGGGATAGAATCGGTTTTTTCTAATATGTAGGGGGTAGTAGAACAAATAATGTTACAACAAGCCGCCCTACATAATTTTCTAGTAAATAAACAGAGTTAAAAGCAGAAGTAAGTTTTTTTGAAGTGATTAAAAACTTTAAAAAGTTTAAATAATTTACTCTTATTTGTTAAAGGAATATTTGCAATAAAGAACAAAATAAAAATGTTTTTCAAAGTTTTGTTGCAAAGCAAGTATAAGGCCACATTTTTTCCGTTTTCCAATTTTTGTAATTCGAAACATAATTCTTCCACGAATTATGTTTTGGTCGACCACCACGATTCATAGTAACAAAAATGTACACATTTATTTACAAAACAATTCAAAAAGATTTCCTATAAGGCTGCGGTTACACCTCCGCAGGCAGCCTGTCTTTTCATATAAAAATTCTTTAAACCTTATTGGGACTATTAAACATATCCTTACTAATATTTCAGTCAAACCAATCTACCCCAAAAACTACCTGTATTTCGATTTATTTAAAAAAATACTAAAAAAACTAAAAAAATTTGGATTTTTTAAAAAGTAATCGTTGGTTAATTGTAATATCATAATACAGCCTATCATTTTCAATTTTTCACCCCAACCCTTATCTCAAAACCTACCCCTAAGCTAAATCAAAATATTGAATACCGCCCTACAATTTTTGAAATTTTATAAAACTTCGTATTTAAGGGTTTTTGGGGTCGCTTGTTACAAATCTGAACTCGTTATTTAAAAACTCAAAATGGCGTATCCAAAATGACAGACAAATTAAAAAAATCATCCGATTTTTATAAAATTTAATAACCGTGGTATTTAAAAAAACTGCAAAAAAATTTTGAAATTAAAAATGGGTTCTTTATTTTTTTGAGTTGTGATAAATTAAATTATAAATAATTTTTTAAATATCTAACACAATGTATTGAAAAATAATATAAAATTTTTAAAAATAACTCTAATTCTTCGGAAATTTTGGTTGCTTATTTTTGCGGTTACATTATTCATTATATTCCACAACTCCGAAATACCACGGTTATTACATTTTATAAAAATCGGATGATTTTTTTAATTTGTCCGCCATTTTGGATACGCCATTTTGAATTTTTAAATAACGAGTTCAGATTTGTAACAAGCGACCCCAAAAACCCTTAAATACGAAGTTTTATAAAATTCCAAAAATAGTAGGGCGGTATTCAATATATTGATTTAGCTTAGGGGTAGGTTTTGAGATAAGAGTTGGGGTGAAAAATTGAAAATGATAGGCTCTATTATGATATTACAATTAACCAACGATTACTTTTTAAAAAATCCAAATTTTTTTAGTGTTATAAGTATTTTTTTAAATAAATCGAAATAGGAGTAGTTTTTGGGGTAGATGGTTTGACTGAAATATTAGTAAGGATATGTTTAATAGTCCCAATAAGGTTTAAAGAATTTTTAAATAAAAATTTACCATTTTTCTATATTTTTTGCAATACAATTGGTTACCTTCTATTTAAGGGTTGTTTTTACCCCTAAAAACCGTAAACGACTTGATCTCGAAAAACGGATAGACACATGTATCTTTTTTTAGCTCTAGTTTCCGAAAATCTTTGGTTCGTTCATGGGTGCAAAAAAAAGTTTTATTTTGTCGGAAGGTGATATAAAGAGTTTTCGGTAACCCGCTGTTGAGCGCGACCTCTCGGTGAAAAAATATAACTACGTTGCGACGTCTGCTTATTGTTTTAATGTGAGATGTGTGTAAGTTTAAGTGCATGTGATAAATATATTAATATTAATTTTCGTGGTAAATTGTACATTTCGCTGGTCACATCCATTGTTTTTTTATCGTTCAAATGAACGAAATTTTTTTTTCTTTCTATTTTCAAATTTCTTAAAAAAAACTTCAACATTCCATGCCAGAATGCAAAATCCATTGAAAAAAACAATAATTTTTTTACAATGGAGGTAAAAATAGACACCCCTAAAATGGTGATAAACTAAAATGGTCAGAAGTACGTAAACACAAAACATTTTTGGGATTTTTTCAACGCAGAAAATTTTTATTTATTCTAAGCAATAGTCAAAAAAATAGAACTTTCAGTCTCGCCCGCTTTTACCCCCTTCTATTGGGGTGTGAAATACAAAATAATTAAAAAATAGGTAAACACAAAACATTTTTGGGATTTTTTCAACGCCGAAAATTTTTATTTATTATTCATAACAATATTTAAAAAACTAGAACCTTCTGGCTCGCCCCCTTTTACTCCTTTCTATAGAAATGAAATATAATATAGTCAAAAATTAAGTAAATACAAAAAAAATTGGGGATTTTTTCAACGCAGAAAATTTTTATTTATTATTCTTAACAATATCCAAAAAACTAGAACCTTTGGTCTCGCCCTTTCTACCCCCTACAATGGGGGTGAAATATAATACAGTCAAAAAGTAAGTTAACACAAAACATTTTTGAGATTTTTTTAACGCAGACAACTTTTATTTATTATTCTAAGCAATATCCAAAAAACTAGAACCTTCGGTCTTGCCCCCTTCTACCCCCTTCAGTGAGGGTAAAATATAATATAGTCAAGAAATAAGTAAACACAAAACATTTTTGGGACTTTTTCAACCCAGAAATTTTTTATTTATTATTCTAAGCAATATCCAAAAAACTAGAACCTTCGGTCTCGCCCCTTTTACCCCCTTCAATGGGGGTGAAATATAATAAAGTCAAAAAGTAAGTTAACACAAAACATTTTTGGGATTTTTTCTTAGCAGAAAATTTTTATTTATTATTCTAAGCAATATCCAAAAAACTAGAACTGTCGGTCGCGTCCCATTCTACCCCCTTCAATGGGGGTGATGAAATACTGAATAATAAAAAAATAGGTAAACATAAAACAAAAAAAAATTTTGTTTTAATATTATTACTATTTTATTTTAATGTGTTTTGTTTTCTGTTCATAGGCTTGGACAATAACTTGACCATTTCTTTGTAAAGGATATTGTTTGCATTGCTTGCTGATATGATTGTAAATTGTTTATAAAGTGCATGCTGTACACTTTCATTTTTAAAAGTCGTTTGATTATCAACTTATTTAAACTTTGTTGTCGGATTGATGAACCTGTGCTTGTGTAAATAAATAATTTTCTGTACATTTTTAATAAATGAACATTGTAATTTTTTAATGCTTTGTCACCATGGTTTATTGTAAAAAATCTTATTAGCTTGCAGCTTACTTTGACTGTCTTTAAAGTGACAAATTACTATAATTTGAAAAATAAAGTATAAAGTTATATAAAATTAAGTTTAACAGTTTTTTGCATATTCTTAAAGTTATGCATGTTAAAATGAACGCAATTTTTTGTTTCTTTTTTAAATAAAAATTTGATTGAAATATTTTTTATTCACATAGAAAAAATCATTAATTTTGAAATTTCTTTATAAGAAGATTAAATTTTCGAAGTTTTAAAACATCGGTAAATAACTGTTATGCATTTATTTAAAAAAATGTGTTCATCTTAATGTTTAAAATTTGTACATTATATTTTGCCTAATTTATTACTTCGAGTTTACTGTATAAAAGAGTAAATTGTGTTAAGTATTCAGATAATGTTATGCTTAGGAATAAGATTCTTCGATTTGTATTCTTTTAAATATTGTACAACTATGTTGAATTACTATCACATTCTATATGTACTTAAATTAAATCTGTTGCACAGCTTGCAAGTAAAGTATGCTTGGGTTTCATATTTTTTTAAAAGTTTATTTACATCTTTCGTTGTCATTTTTTTCCTTTTCCTTTTCAATGGTTGTGAAATTCTTGAGTTTTCTTTATCACTTGTATCTTAATTCCTAATAATACAGGTCATGTGTGTCCATCGCCTACATAACTGACAAATTTTTTTATTTTTTTTTTGGTCCAAAACAATACATACAACAATTTTTTACATCTTCCGATAGCAACAAAAGCGTATGTGCTACTTTAAGTCTGTATTGTACTCGATCGAAATGTAAATCAAATTGAATGTTGTTTGTTAGGCACTCTATATAATAACAAACATATGGTCCGCAATTACTGTCATCGTGTTCTGCTTGGAATGGTCTGTCTAAAATTTATATTTTTCTCCATGGTACATTTTTCAGTGCATGTAGACTGCTTGTTTCTTTTACTCTGTTTATGTATTTTACAAACGCTTCATATACTTGATTGGTGTCGCTTGGTTTTTGCTTTGGATCTAATAATGCAAAAGTTTCTTTATTTTTGTCAATGACTATTAATGAATAATGTTCATTATAGCAATATCGTATTATTAGTTTGTTCTTCAATGGTGTGCGTATTGTAAATATTTCAGATATACTTCCAAATCTATTTTTTGAATATACACCAATTGCTTTTCCTGAAATATCTAATGGCATGTAAGAAGTATTATTCCAGCCGTTCATGTGTGTTACACTGTAGCAGTCAATAACTAAAGAGTTGATCCAAGATCTTTCTGGAAGAATTTCACTAAATTCATGTGCACTAATTTGAAATCTATTTTGCAATAATGAAACATCTGTCTTTGCTTGATATATGCCTATTTTCAAAGAAGCTGCATGCGACAATGTGTAATATAGTACATCAAAAATTAATCAATTTGGTAGTAGTCGACATTCTTCTACTTTACTTTTTTTCGCCATAACGTTTTGTTTTGTTTCTATATCACTTTGAAGACTATTATTTATAGTAATGAAATTGTTTGTAGAGTTCGATATGACATTACTAACATTCGATTTTTCTTCTGCTTTATCATTGCTATCTGTGATGTTAGACTTTTCAACATTTTTGCAGTTTTTAATAAGATTTTGCTTCTTTAATTCCCTTATTTGTAACTTTAAAGACACACGTTTCTTTTTCTTTACTTCTTTGCTTTTTGCTTCTTTAGAGTCTAATGTTTTGTTATAACATCTATTAAGATTTAGTTCAGCAGTTTCGTTTCCTTTTGCTTGTTCCAAATTGTGTACAAACTGTTTAATTCTTCGTGCACCAAAAACAGTACACGGATCAAAATCGAAAAATTGACAATATGTGTCTAACTTTTTAAAAGGAAATAAAATCTTTAAAGTGTTCAAGAAAATTGTCTGTTTTATTTGTTATGTTCTAAAATATGTCAAAAATCATAAAATACAAGATCAAGGAATACTTATTAGTTTATTAATATTTTTTTTAGTAATGGCATATTTAACCTATTTCAATTTGATGAAACCATACAGATTATAGAAATTTTCTTTCTATCTATGTAACGTCTGACTATACTTCTACAAAAAGATATGTCGGACGGGACACGATGATAAAAAATAATAAACATGAATTTTTATTTGTGTTATTATTCGAAAACTTGAATTTAGTTTTAATTGTGTATTTACACAAATAATATAAATATACTAGAAATTTTTTTTATATATTAATTTCCATTTAAAAATGTTCGCGTTTAAAAAAAACATGTGGACACGATGACAAAAAGAAGATGTACTCTTTTCTTATTATTATATAATATTACACTTTATACATTGGAGAATACTTACACGAAGAGAAATTTTATTTTATATAATAAAAAATTGAATTAAAATTTTTTTTATATCGTAAAATGTATATAGGGACACGGGACACGATGACATTTTAGACATATTTTTAATATTTTGTACCTTTTGTGTCAATAAAAAATTAAATTAAATAACTAGATATTGTAGATAAAATTATAGTCTGTAAGATGTTTGTATTTAAAATCATGGATTTTTAACAACCAAATTATTATTTATCCAGGACAAGATTTCAACGATTTTTTTATTTTAACCCGTACCGTTTTTGATCTTTTAAATTTAATTCTCCTATTTCCTTACTCGTTTTGGCCCATTTCTCCGTTTCAAGAGGACTTGTAGCAACATCGGGATAATGTGGTTTCTCTTGTACGCTGAATTTTCTTTTTCCACTTATGTTTAACTTATGTTCGGCTTCTAAAAAAGCATCATATTCTACTGTTGCACGTACAAAGTCGCCTATTTTATTGACTATATTTGCAGATAATATTATACTTTTATATATTTTTACATGGTTCTCAGAATACGCATTGCTCACACGTGAAACTTCATCGTCCACTAAATCAATCATTAGACATGAAATTATTAGAGCATATGCTAATAAATTCCTTACCAAATATGCGCCAAAATCGTATATCTCTTTACCATTGTCGTCATGAACTATTACATAGTATGGATTAAATTTTTTTCTGTATTATCTGAATTAAGGGATTCTTTGACATTGTTCCACTGCTTCCAAAAATGTTTGTAAAACTCACTGTTTTTGTACATTGATGTTGATTGTTTATGCGCGTCGATAAAGTTTTCTTCTAGTTCATCTTCGTTTTCTGTATCTTTTACCAGTTTCTTTATTTCTTTTGTACATTTCTTTTTGCTTCCTTCCACAATTTGTAATTGTATATTGATGTCTAATACATTTCTTGTATAGAAAATTGAAAATAAGTCCATCATTAGTTGGTTTAAATCATTCATATTTCTGCACAAGATAATAAATGATACACACTCTAACAAAAACGATGCAATACCGTCTAGTTCTGCCATATCTTCTTTGATAGTTCTTCTATTTCTACGTATCAAATGTGCATCACAGGTTAAGGGAATGATAACTTTACTTGGAAATGGTTTCTCTTCCATTAAATAATTCCAGGCCAGCTGTAAATAATTTATCATTTTCATCCCGTCATTCCATTCCATTAGAATACTATTCATGAACACCTAACTCCAATCTGTAACAATCGCTCTAAAAAGAGGCTACGTTTTCGTAATTCCAGCTACGAATCTTTTGTACTTCTTGAAAACAATCTCCATTGCACACGTGTCATGTTCAGCTGATATAAATTAAAACAATAGTATAATTGACTGACGTCCTTTGAAAACGCATGCATAATGAAAGATTTTTTTACATTTTAAAAATTGTGGTATTTTGCAATTGGCTCCTGATGAATCGAAGTGGACAATTTTTGTCGATGATTCAAGAAGAATTTCAAGTTCCTTTTCTGAAAATAGTAATACTTTTAAAGGTAAGGCAACTTCTTGAATTCTTGAATCACTTAACTTTTGTCTTTCCATGTACAATTGCATCAAATCACTAAGGTCTTTTGACTTCAGCGTTAGTCTTTTTTCACAATTTTCTTCAGATTGTATTTTATGTAGTATATTTAAACGTGTTGCTCCTTGTGAATTTTCCTCGTGTGCAAATTCTTCATCCACGTTCTTGTTAATTTCCAAATGACACATTCTAGTTGATCTATATTTTATTAATTTCCTCATTTTTAAACGTTTTGAACCTCTTATTTGCAAAATGGGCACAGCTTTGCTATCAGTATCGTGAGAAGATACTAATTTCTTGTTACTGCATAAATGTATTTCCAGTACATTTTCTTGGTATGATACATTTCGCATAAACGACGTAATGATTATGTTCATTTACTCTTACTTCACCATGAATTCGTAGGGGGCAGTTAATCTTATAGCTGTCTGTTATTAATTTGTGAAGCTCGTTTCTTAAAAAAGAATCTTCAATGTAATAGTTATTTCCATCGCATTTAACAATTCTTTCTGTCAATATTTCTCTTCGTCCTAAGTTTACTGTAAAGCAGGTTCTATTTTGTTTATTTGGTAAATCTTGAGGAACTTTGTAATTTTTATCTTTTTCGTCGTCAATTTCATCCTCTAATCCTGTACTTAAAGTGTCGCTTTTATAGTTTGCCTTGACTTCTTTTTCTTCCCTTTCTTTGAAACTCTTGTAACTCTTATTTTCCTTATTTGTGTCAACAGTAAAATCGTATACATTACCACGATTGCTTTCATAGACATCACTACTAATTTTGGTATCGTCAGTATCACTTATAGAATTTTCAAGGTCAATGGGGTCTTGATATGAACATTCCATATCTTTAGCATAACTATTTCTATCATTTTCACTGTCACTTATTTGTTCTGCAATATTAAATGTTTCTTCTTTTTCGTTAATTAATTGCGTATTTTCTTCTGAATTTATTGTATTGCTAGAAAGTTAAATATCAATTACAATGTTTTTCTGCATAACTTTACATGTACATGTTTGGCTGCCGTCTTTACATAAAATGTAGTATGTGTCTTTTACATTGATATCTTCATCTATTGGATAATGTGGAGTCTCGTATATGTCACTTGTAGATATTAAGTTTAAGCTTTCTTTCTTGTAAGCATTTGTGTCCTTAAGCTTGCAAACAACAACGTTTGCTTCAAACAAAGTGGTAAAATTGAAATTTCAATAATTCTTCCGCTTAGAGTTTTACTGTTTCCATTTTTATAATTAAGATAACTTTCCCCTTCTTCTACATCGGAAAAGCATCTTTGGATACTATCCCAGTTGTCGTCACCGAAATTACTAATTTCCTTTTCCATCTTATCATGTAGCTCCTCATCTCCGTACCCAAAAAGTGCTAGGCATCTATAGAGACTTTTTTTATCTTCTTTTACTAAAATGATTTTATATGTTTCATGCTCATCTTCTTTGCTAACCCTTTCATTTTTTTATTTCCCATCTTATGTGACTTCATCTGTTGTGGAGAATTACTATTTGATTTCGTTTGTCTTTCTTGGTTTTCGTCAACATTTTAATTCAGAATATCTTTACTGTTAACAAGTTCTATTGCTTTTTCTTTGGTATTTTTAACATTATCAACTTTTCTGTCAATTACACTTTTCTTACTTTTATCATTTTCCTTGTTTTCATTACGCGGTTTTTCTGACAGAATTTGAAAATGTACACTATTTATTTTACCTGTGAACAACAATTTCATTATCTTTTCTTGAATTTCAGTTTGTTTCTTATATTTAAATAAGAATCCATCAACTAAATTTTTCTCTTCAATTTCTTTATGTTTCGTTGCATGTTGCGTAATTTCTTTGAAACTTTCAGTATTGTCCTGTCGAATAACACATAAGTTCACAACTACTGAATATAAGTTACAGAAGATTTCAATTTCGAGTTCGCTACCATGTTTTACTTGCTCCCATTACCTTCTCATACGTTTCAATATCACTGCTAATTGCCCTCTGTTCATATAGTATATTCCAATTTTTCACAGCGTGTTCAACAATACTTTGTCGAATTTTCAGGTGATCTTCTTCACTTCCTTTCGCATTTAAGATTTTAGAGAAACATCTAAAAAGACAATTTCCATCACCCCTCACATCATGTATTTGGAAATTTTTTCCGATTTCACTTGTGCCAGGATTAGTTGTATTTTCATCATACATTGAACAATGTATATTTTGATTTTCTGTATTTGTCACATTCATTTCATAACACTTGCCAACTTTTTTGTCTATACCAATATTACAATTCGATGTCATTGATTTTGTTTCTATACTGTGCTTTATCATTTTTCTTTCCCTATTTTCTATTATACTTGACGTATTCAATTTTTTCTTCTTTTTTTGACAAGCGCCCTTGTATGAAACAACACTTCTTTCTTTAACTTCAAAATTTCTTTTTTTTAAATTCAGTTTAGCGGCATTTGAGGTTGTAGGCTTTTTTGGACTGTTGATTCGACACTGACTCTCCCGTGCCGCTCTTGTTCTGGCCTTATTTCTTCCTTGTCCTCGACAAAGTCTTCTTTGCTTCCTGGAGGGCAGTTCTAAAGACTCCGCAGCTCCCTGATCCTGCGACATGTTGGATGTTCTCCTTGTCGCCGAACTACAAACATTTACATTATGATAGTCCTAAAGTCTTTAACGTTCAAATGAATGGAATTTTCTCTCTAAATCTGACTTAGTAAGTTAACACTAATGAAATAGTGCGGATTCGTTTACTAATTTGTAATAGCAACCTTTTTTACTAATTTATAGTATTTTTTACTATATTTTCTAGTGCCAAACAACTAACTCTTAGTGGAGTAAAAAGTAATAAAAAGAATTACTTTTTTAGTTAGTCTAACTATTTTTGAGGCTTATTATAACTGTTTTATTATGTTAAAAATTATTTATTATTCAATTAATATAAATTTATACAGTTAAATGTGTAATTAGGTCATCTGTTTATGACTGTTGAGGTTGAGCGTTCAATTTCCGACGTTCAAAAACTTTTCTTTGTCACATATGTAAAAATAGTTTAAAATTAAATTAATCAAGAAAGTATTAAAAAATGCAAGCCAATAATATTTATAATAAATTGTAAATAATTTTATTTTTGCATTTTAAGTAGTCGTCTTTACTACTGACTTATATTAGTAATTTTAACTACAAATATCCATTTAATTATACTGCAAAACTGTTATTGGATAAATAGCATTAACTGCTACTGTGTTATCAGTTCATTCAACTACATTTTGTAATAATTTATAAACGATGGGATGTTTTATTTTTTTTGAGTAAGTAATCTAATTGCAATAAAACTATGTTTCTATTTACCTCTAAAAACTTACAATTAAGGGTTTATAGAAACAGTTGATTATTTCTTAAATTTTTCTTTTATATCAAAATAACATTTATTTCTTATATAAAGTCAAGTTGAAGTAAGTAATTTTATAATTTAAAGATATAATTTTTATAATAAAATAGTATTAACTTTTTAGTCTTTTTATAAATATTTTTCAATATGTTTTCAGATACAGTATTCAGATTCTTAAATATTACAGGCTTCACAGCGCTAAAATAAGTTAAAAAGAAGGGGAATAGGGGAATTTTTTATTTAAAATAGGGGAAAATCTAAATTTTTTTTGTCAAATTTAGATTCTTATTTTATGAAACTGCTTTAGACATTGATGTAATTAAAAGTATATTTAGCTTAGAATATTTATTTAACACGAATTTATAAAGTTTAAAATGTGATTACAATTTCTAAATAGGGCGATACTTCTATTTTGTACACTGAGAAAAAAATTATATTGAATCTACAGCACTGTTAAAGATGAATTTGATTATTTATTAAATAAAAACAAATCTTTATTTTGAGCAAATTCAACTTTAACTGTATTGAAGATAATTTCAAAGGTTAAATAGAATAAGACTCAAAACTTATCATCTCAAAGAAAACGTTATTTGCTTTTTGGGAACAAAATTTATATTCAAAACGTAGTGGATCCCTTTTCTAGGTTTATTATCAAATCAATAACCCCGGTTAGACAGTATTTTAATTGAGAGAATTGTAGAAAAAGGAAAAGGTGACAACAGTTTGTTAAACCGTAATAAAACGCTTTTTGTAACATGAGTAGAATATAATGTGTTCTGTTTTATTTAATTTAATAGGATTAAAACTACATAAAATGATACAAATGATCAAGATTTTTAATTCCCCTTAAAAATAATTATGTTTATGACAAGTAATAATTATTATTACAAAATATCCCTTTTAATAAAATATACCCCTTATAGATTCTTAATTCATGTATAACAATACAACTTTTATAGTATTTGACTATTATTAGTTACAATAAGAAATAATATTGGTTTATATTTTTACGTGTATAGAGTATAATGAGTAAATGTAATCAGGTGTAAAATAATATGATAATTAACAATTCACTCACCAACTTACAATTTTATTATTTTTATTAAGAACAGAAAAGTATCCTATTACTTTTCTCAGGTGAATTATTCAAATTTACACCTGTGACAGAATCTCTTATACGAAATATTTCTTCCTTATTTTAATTATTTTCTTTGAATTCTTCTTCAATTATTTTCTTTGTTATTTAATCCTTTATTATTATCAGCATTATATTTTAAATTACTTGATCAAAGAAAATATCAAAATTGATTTTCATATTTAAAGTTCGGGGTCACCGAATTTAAATTTGTAATCAAATCTGATATTATTTGACAACAATGACAATGACAAAATACTTTCAAACCACTAGATAGAGGTTTGATATTTAACACTCAATAAAACTTCAAAATCAACCCTTATTTCTGGAGACAAAAATATAAACCTCCGCCTTTTGCGGGAAATAAATTCACAACTATATATAATCAACCGCTTTGCGGGAAAAACAAATTATTAAAATTCTCTACCGATTTTCGGGAGAAACACTTAATTCTACGCAGCTTTACTGCGGGAGGAACAAATTCGGACTCCTTAGTTAAAACGATCAAAAGTATGGATCACACCTTGAAATTAATATAAAACGATAGAGTGGGGATGCCTGAGCACACGGCTCGCCAAACTTCGTTGTTACCAGGCAAGCTTTTTGCAAGCTTGCAAATTCCTCAAAATGGCGTGATATAGTTCGATGCTCTGTATCCTCTATTGTCAATGTTTAAGTATATACTTTTTCTTGGTATTTTACCAATACAATTAAGAGACTTTTCTGTGGAAAGTAACTTATAGCAAAGTAGACAAATTTCTTTTGAAATAAGAGTGCTATCCATATTCTATTAATCAATTTTAGAATTATAATTTTAAAAATAATATTGAATATTATTGGGAATGAAAACAATTGAAGAATGATTATCGTTATTTTTTAGTTTGGATATAACTTAATTATGAAAAAATAGTTTTAAGACAATTTAATTGATGAGTAAATTATGTAAAAATCCTGTTATGTCCTGATAATATGTCTATTGAGTACCTTATTCTATTTACAAAAGTCCCAAATTTTTAATGAAATTATACAATGTAACAAATTTTTAATTAAAGAAAAAAATAAAAATAGTTACGAAGTCATACGTAACAAGCACGTATATTCACATACGTTTAAAAACATATGTCATTAACTTGATATGATACATAGTCTATTTTATAACACTGATTTTAAATCAAAAATGACTTTTTTGATTCAATAGCGATGCTATAAAATGAAGTACATACAGCATCAAGTTTGACACCTGCTTTTGAACGTATGTGAATATGCGTGTTATAGATTCAATAGCATTTTTTCTCAGTGTATTTAAAAAAATGTTAAGTAAAAAGAAAACATACATTTTATTTATTTCTTTTGATTTCCTCGATTAAATAACTGACTTCACAACCTTGAATTTTCGTTAAAAAAAAAATTTTTGTAATTATAGTTTCATAGAAAATGTAAATATTTTAATCTGTAATATCAAAAATTATCGTAAAATATTTTTTGTCCTACCTGCACGGAAAGAATGTCATTTCGGGCACTTAGGGCGGGCGCAAAGTAGCACATTCTGCCCGAGAGTATGGGAAGCGGGCGGAAAATACTTTACCGTCCGCTTGTGTGACGTCAGCGGGCGGTAAAGTGTTTTCCGCCCGCTCTAAAAGTATCTTACGCACGCATGTTAATTCTTTTCTTTTTTCTGTAATGTAAGGTAAGAAAATATAGTAACAATATTTTAAGTAATAATTAACTTACATATTCAACTTAACAATTAAAAATTTTAATGAATAAATATTCGAAAATGTCCGCACTGGAGCCATTTTTGTAATGCATGTTTTATGTAAGTTCAAATTCTTCTCCGGTAAAAAAGCTTGAAAATTTCAATGAAATCGATTTCAGACATGTATAAATCCTTTTCTTTCTTATTCTAGAAGGTTCAAAAAAATGTTTAAGCAAATAAAAAAATTAAAGATTTTTTTAAATGTCTACAGTGGTGTAACCCCTTAAAAGGAGCATTAATGTGGGCCATCACATTACGTCAAAATTTGATCTATGTTTCACCTATAGGTCAGATCTTGCCCCCTCAAATAGGAGCGCCAAATAGGACGTCAAAGCCTATGCCAAAGACAATTTGTTTATTTGCAGGCTGTTATGGTACTACATAATTTCTAACAAAGGTTTAAAATTTTAGATTTGTTATTATCATAGGATCGCATTTTAAAATCTTTATATTACCCATAAATAGAAGTAAATATAAAATCTGGGGGTTGGCGCGCGAAGCGCGCAGGGGGGCTGAGCCCCCCTAGTATATATATGTATATGTATATTTATATAAGACTTATTTCTAAAGCAAATACTCATTTCTATTCTAAAATGGAGTTTATAGTAGACGTTCAAGGTTTCAAAACACCCTGCTATGAGTTTATTTTCAAAAAGTTGGCTATAGTTCTTTTGGAGGAAGATGCTCAACCTAGAGTTTAACTTTTTGAACCACCTTGTGGTTGGAATTCACTACCTAGACGTCATAAGAGTGAAAACGTATGGTTAACAAACAACTATTATTCAATCCCTTAGATGGCCACGGTGGGCTTGAACCAATTTTAACCCAAAAGTTCTTGCACCTCGCGGTTTTTTATTGATATCGTTTCAGTGATATCTCACAATGATTTTAAGGAGTAAACGAAAATAATTGGTGGAGGGAAACTCAAATTATCTAAATTTTAAGAAAAAAATTCTAGGTTATTCAACATAATTCGCAAAAAGTTTAGCTTTGCAAAAGCGTCTTTGTTACAAAATACGTATTTTGTCTTTAAATAATACTTTTTTATGTAGGCAGCACATTTCAACACACAAAAATCATAAAATGGTCAAAAATTTGTGTAAAAAGTGTTTTTTATGTGTTTTTTTAAAAATTTACTCCTCTATGAGAAATTTCACATTAATATAAGCTGAAAGTCAAATATAGTGTGTAAAATTTCCTAAAAACTATTACAGAAAAATTAATTTACCTCTTTCCGTTCCGAAGATATGATTATTTGAAGTTCATTTTAAATTTTAGATTAATTAGACTTTTGCTTTCGGACTTAAATATTTTTTAAAATCTCTTTTTTATTAATCCTATAAAAGAATCGCAGTATATTAAGTTTATTAAGACTATTTAGAAAAAAATTCACACTGATGTTGAACTAATTTATTTCTTATTTACTATTGGAAGCTGCTATTTCATTATAAAAAAGGAATTATTATTGTACACCTTTTAACACTATATTTTGAACATTAATTAACTTATTTAAAATTGTATTTTGTTCTAAGAAAAATTATGTTGAGTAGAAATTATATTTAAATATTCTCATTGAGAAAATGTATAAATAAAAATAAGTCAAAAAGTAGAGATAAATATTTAATGCTAAAAAATTGTGTGAGCATAAATGCAAAATTTGAGTTTTATTACATACTATAATATAATAATATAATATTTATAATATTATAATGTAAGCCTTTTTTAATTAATTTAAACTTATTCATTATGTAATAAAACTCCAATTTTGCATTTATGTTCACACAATTTTTCAACAATAAATATTTATCTCTACTTTTTGACTTATTTTTATTTATACATTTTCTAAACATTAAATATTTAAATATACTTTCTACTCAACATAATTTTTCTTAGAACAAAATACAATTCTAAATAAGTTAATTAATGTTCAAGATATAGTGTTAAAAGGTGTACAATAATAATAATTCCATTTTCATAATGAAATAGCAGCTTCCAATAGTAAATAAGAAATAAATTAGTTCAACATCAGTGTGAATTTTTTTCTAAATAGTCTTAATAAACCTAATATACTGCGATTCTTTTATAGGATTAATAAAAAAGAGATTTTGAAAAATATTTAAGTCTGAAAGCAAAAGTTCAATTAATCTAAAATTTAAAATGAACTTCAAATAATCATATCTTCGGAACGGAAAGAGGTAAATTAATTTTTCTGTAATAGTTTTTTAGGCAATTTTACACACTATATTTGACTTTCAGCTTATATTAATGTAAAATTCCTCATAGAGGAGTAAATTTTGAAAAAAACCAATAAAAACACTTTTTACACCAATTTTCCACCATTTTATGATTTTTGTGTGTTGAAATGTGCTGCCTACATAAAAAAGTATTATTTAAAGACAAAATACGTATTTTGTAGCAAAGACGCTTTTGCAAAGCTAAACTTTTTGTGAATTATGTTGAATAACCTAGAATTTTTTTCTTAAAATTTAGATAATTTGAGTTTCCTTCCACCGATTATTTTCGTGTACGCCTTAAAATCATTGTGAGATATCACTAAAATGATATCAATAAAAAACCGCGAGGTGCAAGAACTTTTAGGTTAAAATTGGTTCAAGCCCACCGTGGGCTGGAGATGTGTATTACGATGAAGTGCGAACCATTTTACAAGATGTTTTACGAGGAGCAAAAACTATCTACGTTAAAGGTTGTGAAAAAAACAGTGGTTAGAAAAGTATTTAATGAATGTATACAATTTAGAAGAAATTGACTGTCCAGCGTTTAAGAATATTAAAACTGAATTTTCATCACTTACATGTACTCATCATATGACACAAACTGAAAATTGTACAGTAAACAATATATTTAAGCTTCGAAAATGGTTTTTGAATGTAACGAGTGAACTGAGAAACTTCTTAAATGGTATCGACGGATGGGTGATGTGAATAATAATTTGAAATCATTTTATGAAAATTATGAACAACTATTGTAATAAGTTTGAATTTCGATATATATATGAATAAATGAATTTTATAATTTTAAAAAATGTTGTCTTTCTTTCATAACATACATACTCCTTCAATATTATATACTTGATTTTTTTCCCTTTAACTTTCATAAAAATTTACTTGTATAATTTTATAAAATATTTTTTATTTATTTAAAAATGGTTTATAATAAGAAGGTGAGATAATAAAAGAATTCATTTAAAAGTAATTTTTTTATTATTATTTAAAACCTTTAAATATTTACATAATTTTTTACAATATAGCCTTAGAATATATATTTTATTGAAATTCAATAACATTAAATTTGCCGCTAATATACCGAACCGAAATTTAAGAAACTGATGCTCCACAGACCGACTCGGCCAAGGTCCGACTCTACACCGAACCGAAATTTAAGAAACTGTTACCCCACAGACCGACTCGACAAAGGTCCGACTCTACACTGAACTGAAACTTAAGAAACTGTTACCCCACAGACCATTTACATGATTCGGTGTAGAGTCGGACCTTTGCCGAGTCGGTCTGTGGAGTATCAGATTCTTAAATTTCGGTTCGGTGTAGAGTCGGACCTTTGCCGAGTCGGTCTGTGGAGTATCAGATTCTTAAATTTCGGTTCGGTGTAGAGTCGGACCTTTGTCGAGTCGGTCTGTGGAGCATCAGATTCTTAAGTTTCAGTTCGGTGTAGAGTCGGACCTTTGCCGAGTCGGTCTGTGGAGGATCAGTTTCTTAAGTGTCAGTTCGGTGTAGAGTCGGACCTTCGTCGATTCTTTCTGTGGAGCATCAGTTTCTTAAATGTCGGTTTGGTGTAGAGTCGGACCTTTGCCGAGTCGGTCTCTTGGTAAACATTTTGATAATGATTATTCGTTAGAGAGTCGGACCTTTGTAGGTTCGGTATATGGAGTAACGGATATTATTGCTTTAGCATATGTGTGGGAATCATTACGCGCTGTATTATTTAGAGTCGGCCTGTGTAGAATTTAATTTTGTATAGAGTCGGTTTTTGTATAATAGGTTTAGTACAGTCGGTCAATGGATGATCGGAATAGGTTGAACTGACTCCCTGCCTTTATTTTAGTAACATTGTATAACTTTTTCATAGTGAGTTCAGAAAGCGGCTTGGTTGGCAGAAATATCTCCATGCGACCAGTAGCGTTGCCTTTTTGGAAGTCCATTGTTATAATATCTGTAAACAAAACAAAAATATGGATTTTTAATATTAAATTTTTAAAAATAAATATGTAATACAAAATTTTTCAATGTAAGAAAGAAAATTTACCTATCAAATAAGATGATGCTATAGTTTTTAAAGCTGCTAGTACTGCTTATGTTGCTGTAGAAGCTGAAGCAGCTGGTACTGCTGGTACTGGTGGAGCTGATGATGAAAACTGTTAGAGAAGTGTCGAATCGTGGATTCCAACCTACCTTATATCCTATAAACCCCACTCTTTTTCAACTCGCACTCTTTTACCCCCACTTTAACGACTGCGCACGCAACTACCTCCACTTTAAGTTAAAAAGAAGAGTCATTTAGAAGGCGTGTTTATATACAAGTTTTTAAACTTGTATATAAAAATGACGTCACTAAAAGGTTTCTTAAGAAATGTCTTTGTTATTATCTATAGGCAGGTTAAAAACTTTTTGAAAGTTTTTAGATAATGTCTGTATTCTATTCAAGATGCAGGTTAAAACTTGTATTAAGATTTCCATACAATACTATTGTTATTTTGAAAATTAGCAAGTTGAAACTTGCTTACATATTTTTGAACAATACCTTTATCTCCACGGTGCTGTAGTGCCAGTGAAGCACCCTGCATGAGTCAGACAGCAAGGTCTGACGCATGGAACTATCCACTCACTCAACGCGGTAACCGTACGCGCACCTATCCTGCGCACTGAGCCTTACCGCACCACCCACTCCACTACCCACAACGCCCGCGCGGTATCACGCGAACGCTTGGTCCCTCGCGGTTCTCTATACGATTTTTGAAATTTCTGGTTTATACAAAGTGGGTGGTAGTATTGAAAATATACATATAAAGGAAAAAAGTGGGTGGGTGGGGGTGGTCAACTAAGAATAATGTATTTCACATATGTAACAGGTGAGTGGGTGGTGGGAGGGGTTGTTGCAAAGAACAAAGTTTACGTAAGTTAGGTTGAATTTAAAAAAGAGGGTATGAAAGTTGGTGGTATTTGCATATTCCACGTTCAAAAGGGTGGATTTTGCATAAAACTTAAAGAGAGAGGGTGAAAAGTGGGTAGTATTTGCATAAACTAAAAGGGAGAGGAAGAAAAGTGGATGGTATTTGCATAAAATTAAAGAGAGAGGGTAAAAATTGGGTGTTATGCAAATTAACTAATTTAATTATATGCAAATTAAAAAAGGGTTAACTAATTTAAATATATGCACATTAGACTCTTTGCAAGCAACGCCATCTAGCGACAGGAACGATCAACAACTTACCCGCTATGTCGGTATTGCAGATTGCGGGTAAGTTACCGACTGTCAGTAATGTAGATTTCGAACAATTACCTATCAAACCTCGTAGAACCTGCATCGCCATACTACTTTTAATATTTATTATTTATTAAGTAAATAATTAGTTATCACTGCTTTTTTTAATTGTAATAAAATTCTTCACAGGAATTAAATTATTTTTATAAATAATACCTTTCTTTGAAAGGATTTCAATTATTTTTATAAATAGTACAATTCTTATCAGAAATTTAATTATTATTAATAGAATTGAAATAAACTTAAAAAATAAAATTTCCAATTAGGGGAGTGCTGTTAGGGTTGGACATAGTTTTAAATTTTCTTCATAACTTCCTCTGCAGTGCGAATTTCACGTTTTCGCTCATATTGTTGAAGAGATCAACTCAAATGCAATGTTTTTGCTGTACATTGCAAAAAAATTCGGCCAAAAGTTTCAAAGTTATAAGCAATTTTAAAAAAATTATGTTGTAAGGGTTGAACATGGGTATAAGGGTTGAGCCACTGTAGAAAATCAATGAAATATTTAGGTAAATAGTTAAAAATGACCTTGAAATAATAGAATGACACTTGAAAACGAGGAAAGGAACCATTAAATTAAAATAAAATTCTATATTGTGCATTTTTGCATAACATTAGATATTTTATTTCTTAACAATGAAATCAAAAATTTTTAAATTAAAACAATAAAAAAAGATTATCGAAAAAAAAATTTTCCTTTTTTCTCGTTAGAAATAAAGTTTTTGACACCTGCTTAAGTCAAAAAACGAATTTCTGTTGCAAGTACGCTTCGTAATTGCAATATTTTAGGCGGCTCAACCCTGACGACATGACATACCACACAGAACACAAACGCGTCACATAAAACCCCAAATTTCTTTATACATTTTCGTATGACATCTTAATAAACAATTTTAATAAATTTATTTTGTCTTTGGCATATTTCTTCTACATTTGCTTCTCTTTTATTGACACCACAAAAAAGTTTCTGTTGAATGTATAACAATGTCTCGCAAAAAACAAAAGTAAACGTTCGTATACTTGACTGAAGCTCTTGTGAAAAGTTGACTGGCATTAGTAGCAAGAATTTAAGTACAAAAACAGATGGGGCTAGCGTGACAAAACAAAATAAACGCGATGGTTCAACCCTAACACCTGTCCAACCATAACAGCACTCCCCTATAATTATAAAAAGACAAGATTATTTTTAAAAAATTGAAAAAATTATTTTTCAAATTTTTAATTAAAATGATTATTTATTTATGATAAAAATCAAATTTAAATTTAACTTTTATGAGAAAAGCAAACCGGGAAAAAATTAGGCCATAACCGGGAATTTTGTTGAATGAAAATAGTAGACACCCTGAAGGTGAGCCATTTCGCCTCGCGCCGGAGCGTAATGGATCATTACCTCGGGGCTTACTGAATCAGCAGTGAAATTATAATTTTTATCATGAAATATTATTTAATATTGACAATTTTGGTTTCTACTGTACTTTTATAACAAAGAATATTGAAAGTGGAATATATTTAATTTAAATTCGAAACATTTTCATGCAATTTTCAAAGTTTATAAAGTTAAAACGAAATACAAAATTCATTTACTTAAAAAATCTATTTTCCAGTTAATTTTTTTATGAAGGGTTATCTTTGGTACTTATTAATATATAAATTACAAGAAATTAAAGTTGACAGTATGACAAGTATATTATTTTAATCGAAAACCGAAATTACTCTGATTTACCACTTTTTAAAAAATTGGTGTGATCTGTTACGCTCCTGATCAAATATATCTTTCCTCTGGCTGTATACCGTAGTCATTATAATTCAATTTTAAAAATTATTTTTTATTCAAACATTTTTTTATTTTGTTTTAAATTTATTTGAAAACATGGATAAAATGTTTTTTCAAGGGTATGAATTCGGGAGAAGTGCATTTGGTAAAACAGTAACTACCTATGCGGGAATAGTTGACTCTTTGAAGTCTATAATGATAAACCTATTGACACCTAGTGATTTACCTAGTGCATGCTGTCTAAGTGTCAGGATGACAAGTCTCCTAAAAAAGTGCCAGGACGTGATAATTTAGTTAGTTTGGTTTTGTGTCGACTCAGAAACTGAAACGAAACTAAACTTTGGAGACGGTCTCTGGTTATATTATTTTTGATTTTTAGCAAAAAGCTTTATTTTTATTAATTTATCTACAGAAAAAAGCAAAGAATTAACATGCGTGCGGAAAATACTTTCAGAGCGGGCGGAAAATACTTTACCGCCCGCTTTTAAAGAGTGGGAGTTGAAGAAGAGTGGGGTTTATAGGATATAAGGTAGGTTGGAATCCACGATTCGACACTTCTCTAACAGTTTTCATCATCAGCTCCACCAGTACCAGCAGTACCAGCTGCTTCAGCTTCTACAGCAACATAAGCAGTACTAGCAGCTTTAAAAACTATAGCATCATCTTATTTGATGGGTAAATTTCCTTTCTTATATTGAAAAATTTTGTATTACATATTTATTTTTTTAAATTTAATATTAAAAATCCATATTTTTGTTTTGTTTACAGATATTAAAACAATGGACTTCCAAAAAGGCAACGCTACTGGTCGCATGGAGATATTTCTGCCAACCAAGCCGCTTTCTGAACTCACTATGAAAAAGTTATACAATGTTACTAAAATAAACAAGGTGCCGACTAAATATGGTTCTAGGATTGTAGTAGACCTGAAGGCAGCTTTTACAACTTTGCTACCGGCATGGTTGGCCAAATTATTTGAAGCTGAGCCTACCTCCTTCACAATGATGGAAGAAGCCGTACAATCCGAGAAGTTGCGATTAAAATATATTAGCGGCAAATTTAATGTTATTGAATTTCAATAAAATATATATTCTAAGGCTATATTGTAAAAAATTATGTAAATATTTAAAGGTTTTAAATAATAATAAAAAAATTACTTTTAAATGAATTCTTTTATTATCTCACCTTCTTATTATAAACCATTTTTAAATAAATAAAAAATATTTTATAAAATTATACAAGTAAATTTTTATGAAAGTTAAAGGGAAAAAAATCAAGTATATAATATTGAAGGAGTATGTATGTTATGAAAGAAAGACAACATTTTTTAAAATTATAAAATTCATTTATTCATATATATATCGAAATTCAAACTTATTACAATAGTTGTTCATAATTTTCATAAAATGATTTCAAACTCGTTACATTCAAAAACCATTTTCGAAGCTTAAATATATTGTTTACTGTACAATTTTCAGTTTGTGTCATATGATGAGTACATGTAAGTGATGAAAATTCAGTTTTAATATTCTTAAACGCTGGACAGTCAATTTCTTCTAAATTGTATACATTCATTAAATACTTTTCTAACCACTGTTTTTTTCACAACCTTTAACGTAGATAGTTTTTGCTCCTCGTAAAGCATCTTGTAAAATGGTTCGCACTTCATCGTAATACACATCTCCAGCCATCTAAGGGATTGAATAATAGTTGTTTGTTAACCATAGGTTTTCACTCTTATGACGTCCAGGTAGTGAATTCCAAGCACAAGGTGGTTTAAAAAGGCAAACTTTTGGTTGAGCATCTGCCTCCAGAGGAAATATATCCAACTCTTTGAAAATAAACTCATAGCAGGGTGTTTTGAAACCTTGAACGTCTACTATAAACTCCATTTTAGAATAGAAATGAGTATTTGCTTCAGAAATATGTCTTATATATATATATATATATATATATATATGTGTGACGCGACACTAGAAAAGGGACCTATCGCTTCGAAAGAGAATTTTACAGGGGGAGCGTTTAAAGTGACGCCATGAGCAGAAACCCCGTGTATTTACGCGGACACGTTCAAATTTCGGGCTTTATATTATTAAAACTATTTCAGATTTTTAACTTCTCATTTTTTTACGTGAAAGAGCCAATAAGAATCTATCGAATAGCATCGTAATCTCAAAATGGAATTTTTTAACAATAGGTCCCTTTTCTCGTGTCGCGTCACATATATATATGAGCGATTCCATGTCAAGTGATCAAGGTGGAAAAAAATTTTTCTCCAATCATAGCAAAACTTCGGGCTTTTGTAGTACTCATAGATAGTAATTTTTCGTGAAAATATTTTTTTACCTAGTCCAATATTTTTCGAGGGGGAGGGGGTTAAATTTTTGTGTTTTTCAGTACAATGCTTATTTCAATAATTTTTTACTCTTAAACAATTAAACATAAAAATTTAACAAAGTACATTTTCCCCCTCGGAAAATATTGGACTAGGTAAAAAAATATTTTCACGAAAAATTACTATCTATGAGTACTACAAAAGCCCCAAGTTTTGCTACGATTGGAAAAAAATTTTTCTCCACCTTGATCACTTGACATGGAATCGCTCATATATGTAATAAGTTATGGACATTGTAAGAAATAAATTCCTTTCCATACACGGAAAAGTTTTCGGGTGAGCTGCGTTCTCCGCGTGTAGAGAAGGTTTCCTAAAAGAGAGAAGGCATATCGCCTTGTAAATGGGTGAGCTTCTTTCTCTACTGGGAACGCTGCTCACCCAGTGTTGGACGAACTGCGCTGAATGTCAGTGGTACATACACGACTGGTAGAGCAGCTCGTTCAATGCTGGCCTGCTGCGTTATCTTTTTGCGACTACTACTCCACCAGACGTGAAGTTGCGCAGCGTTACTAGAGCAAATCGAGTTGCTCGCCCAAAAACTTTTCCGTGTAGAGTGATTCGAATTGTTTAACAAATAATTGTAGCATTTCGTGAGCAGCATCGATGTTCCTCGGGTCGCAAATATTTTGTTGACTTGACAAGATCGAAATTGATGTATGTAGCAACAGAAAGTGAGAATAAATTTCGTTTGAAAACCCTTTTACATTTTTAACACAACAACTCCTGCATGTAATAAAAACGTACGGAATTCCGCCGCTTTCCAGAACTTATATTCCCACAATGATATTGGCTTTCTGTTGAACTCATCTGGGATTGTGTTTCGTAATAAAAGCAATCGGTTTGAAATTGTATTTAATACGTCAGCAGATAGCTTTACTTTAGATTTACCAAGTATCCATAAAGATATTAATTTTTTTGTAACTCCAAGCAAAATTAGATGCATGTAGTCGAGCGGAATAGAAGTAATACAGCCAAATCCCGGAAGTTTTGTTAAAACTGTCTGTACATCTGATTGTAAGAAATTATATTTATTAAGCAGAAAATCTTGATCATTTTTTAATGAAAAAGGCCCTATGCCAGGAAAACAAACTCTTCCCTTCTTCTTTTTTTCTGTCGTGGTAACTGGTCTATGAAATTCTCCTGTAATTAAGCATTTCGAACAACAATCGTAGCCCGTTTGACCTTTTAAATACAATACAAACGATTTAGCTGGGGCGTCACAAACTATGCTTTCAATTGATACGTTGCAATTTTTTACCCCATTCTTGCAAACTTTTATTGCTTCTTGAACAAACAAATCAAGAAATTCATTTGCATCAACTGGTTTTTTCGTTCCATAAAAAGCACCGACGGGGAATACTATTTCAGAATCCATTTCGGAGCACAAGATTAACCAGAAGGTGTTAAATCCGCTTTTGGAAATAGGTACGCCATCCACATTGAACATTAATTTTATATTCTTATCCTGCACACCTTTTTGCTTTCTTTTACGAAGTATATTCTCAATAGCTCTCTGCAATCCAAAGTGATGATAATCTCCGCCACACATTTCAATATTTTCTGTCTTCTTGAGCGTCCCTAACAAGGTTCGTGCATTCAATGGTAAAGTTGCATCAAATACTCTTAACAAGAGTAATAAAGCAGTGAGTGCAACCAGAGTTATATGAAATCGTAATGCCCACTTACGAAGTTTTATGTGAAACGTAGTTTCATTATCAATGGTCTCATTTTGATACGAATAGTTTGAAAATTCATCATCATCTGCACAAATATCACTGTCAGTTTTTCGCGTGTCTTCATTGTACGTTATTTCATTATCGCTGTCCGAAGATTCATCATTTATAATGAAGTTGTCATTAGCGTTGGATGCCGTGTTTGGAGATTCGTTTTCAATATGTGAAGCACTTATATTTTCATTATTGCTGTTACATAATGAAGAAAGCGAATTAATGTTATAAAATTCCATTTTAAGTGATTCGTTTTCCAGACGAGTAGATGGTGACGAATTTAAATCTATGTTCTAGACATCAAGATTTGATCGAGATCGGTAGTCTTGAAAGGGAGGTAATTCGACATTGGATAAAGAGGATGCTATATTAGAGGCTCCTGCACTTTCATTTTGGATGTTTTCTGATGAATTGGTCTGAGATTGTAGAAGATTAATGTCAGTTTTTAGTTGTTCTTCAACCATTTTTAAATCTTTTATTAATGGTTTTCCACATGATGCACAAAACATTTTACATTCTCATCACATGAGAAAGTATTAGTTTTGGTCGAAAATTGACTTTCGCTAATTTCATGAAATCTCGACGTTTTGGGGTCCCCTGAGTCCGAAAAACATGGTCTAGAAAAAGTGTCTGTCTGTATGTCTGTCTTCGTGTCTGTAGACACAATGGTGTTGCCACGATAACTCTTGAAAAACTTATTGCATCTACTTGCAACTTTGCATGCACAAAAATAGTGTTAAAATACAGATCGAGTTCGTTAGCCAGCCATTTTCGTTGAAAACTACGCAAACTACGGTAGTTTCAAAATTTTAAAAATTCAATTTTTTCAAATTTCAGAATTTTTATTTTTATATTACTTTAGATTAGGTTAATACAAACAACTTTCCTCTAGAAAATTTTTTCATAGAAAGTCAAATTTCGAAGTTATAGGCTCTTAAACAGTATAAAAATACTTAAAAATCCTAAAATAAGGGTAAAAATCAAAATTTCTCAAAGAGAAAAAAATTATTACATTAATTCCCACATATTCTGACCCCATTGTACTAAAAAAACGCTTACATTAGCAAAAAACTAGTATTTTCCGGAAAAACCACCGTATATATATGCTGTTCACAACTTTTCACTAAACTTAAAACTTTTCGATTTATTTGCAAAAAACTAATTTTTTATTACATTCTTATCGCATGAGAAAGTATTAGTTTTGGTCAAAAATTGACTTTCGCTAATTTCATGAAATTTTGACGTTTTGGGGTCCCCTGAGTCCGAAAAACATGGTCTAGAAAAAGTTTTTTTTTATTTGTTGTAATTTTTAGTTAATGCAAAAAATAATTAAAATTTTTAAAAACGTTTAAAATTTTGATTGGTTTTGTTGTAAACTACTGACTTTAATAAATTTTTAAATATTTAGAAAATCAATGAAATTTTTTAATACATTTGGTCTGGTCGGACCCCGTTATTATTCATTATTTTATTAGTTTATATAGTTTTTTGTTCCACAGACTTACATTTTTTAGCATATTGTAATATCGTCATATTTTTCTGTAAAAGAAATTCGATGTTTATTGCAGACGTATATGTAAAATATTTTATATATATTCTGGTTTCGTTTCTTTCGCCTTTGCAGTTTTATTCGAATGACAAGTCTGTTACTAATGAATACGTTTTATATCTACAGCACCTGAATTTCAGTTTACTGTATTCTAGAGTATAACAAGATTTGAGTCTACATGTTTATTTCATAGACATTTTACTTCCTCTTTATTAGGATCGTCAAAAAAAATTTGCTTCCTCCTGCGAAGTTTTTAAATTTACAATCCTGCAATTGTTTTTATTTAGAAGTGAGAACATTTTTTTGTAATCATTGTATGTTTTATTATTTTATTGTATACGGCATATTAGTTATTAATTGTTTCATATTTGTTTTATATCATAAAAATAATAAATATCTCAAAATGCTTTCACAGTAAATTAATTAAACACACTGATTACACGAAATTGTTCATTCTTTTAAATAAAAATATTTGTATAATTGTTAATTTAAAAATTATAAGAAGTGTATTCATTAGTCTCTTCTAAATTCTAATACTTTTAGAATATTATAGCTTCTTCAGCAAATCATGTTTCTGCTAAAAGAGTTAGCAGAAATTTCACAATTTTACTCATAGACACCAAAAATATACATTTAAGTCTACTTAATCTCGCAATCATAACCAAAAACATGTGATGAGAAAGTAATCCTTAAAGTTTTAGTTACTCAAAAATATTTGAGTGCTCGAAAAATTCAAGTGCTCAAAATTATTTTAGGTTTAATACTGCACGTGTCGGATGGAATTTGGTTCAAGTTCGGATTGTTTCTGCTCAGCTCTGCTAGAAAAACGAAAAGCTTGAAATACTCGATCGAGCATTTTGTACAACTCTATTAATTGAACAAAAAGTTAGGTACCACTAAGACAAGCTTCGACAAGCATGCGCGTAGGTGGTGCTAGTGCATTGTCAAAAAAAATCGCGTATGTACAGTGGTCCAATCTCGACTATACTCCCCTAACATTTTTAATTTTTTTTTAAATTATTGATACAAATCGTAGCGTTAGAAAATGTGTCAAACTTAATTCGAAAAGATATTTTATCCATTGGGTTAAAAAGATCTAATTATTTTTATAAATAAAAATAAATTAAAAAGTTAATTCTAATCACCGACCAATCATTCTTTATATATGCTTTTGAGAAATACTCTAGGTTTTTCAGCTACTTGAGAAGAAATTCTTCTGTACTTCTCTTATTTTTAAATATAGTTTATCAGTCCGTAATAGAAATAATGAATATTTTTTAGGCTTCGTACTTGTTGATTCATTTAAAAAAACAAAAGGTAGCTTTAAGACCGAATGCACTCAAGTACTCAAAACCTTCGAGTAGTTGAAAAAATTCGAGTGCTCGAACTTATTCGAACTTTTTGCACAGCTCGGCTCGAACTCGGCTCGAGCTTTTTGCACATCTCTAGTAGTTATCAATTCACAAAATTTAGATTGAGAAATTCCCTGACATTTTCCTCATTTCATCAAAGGTATTCTAGATCCCTTGTTTTCTAATTCTGGTAATAACTCTACTTCTTAGAGAATTCAATTATTTACAATTTTAAATACAACTTTAATTAGAATGTTTTCAGGATCTTAATTTTTGTCAAATAAATCTGTTTATATTGTGACCTTGGTTCCAAAGGGCCCAAGGCAGTATAAACCGACAATATAAACAGATTTATTATTTAAATACAAAAATTCAGTTCTTTATAATGATTAAATTAATTTTCAAAAAATTATAATAAAGAAACTCTTAAAAATAATTTTTTAAAAATATTTAGAAAATAATTTATGAAAGATAATAGTTTTTCAATTATATAGAATTGAAAATTTTCAAAACAATTGAAATTTTGTTAATTTTATTAAGGGGAGGTTCTCATTGCAAAGGCCAAAATAAACACAAATTTTGACAATTTTTTACGAGGAATGGCTATGACTTACATTAGTGATGTGGTTTTTTTCTAAATAAAGATACATTCTTAAACTTTTAAAACATATATATCGACCTCTTGTAAAAATCTCTATTGTTAACAATTTTATTATATTATAGGTATAACCCCAGTAGAATTTAGTTACCTTTAACTAGCCACAAACCCGAAGTTGATTGATTAAATAGTTTAGACGCTTCGATGCCCACCAGTTTGAAAAATCTTGTTTCGAGAAAAACGCGTTTAAAGTCTGAAAAACATTTTTTTGCAATAATGATATTCTCTGCAATTCTTTGATCAATATGGGTATATGATAAATATCTATAGGTATTTAGGGTCACTCTTTATAATTCTGAAGTCAGATTTGCAAAATTTTTACAAATCGATTAGATTTGCCTGACATTTGTTACTCAGTGCCTGGAACGCCGGTGAGTTCAAGTCTCCATAAAAACGAAAATATTCTTCGGATCAAGAAATTGCTATTAACATAAATTCTACATATATATAACTTCCAAAAAATACAATAAAAAAGAAATCAATTTTTTTAACTCCCGCAATAGGAACCTCCCCTTTAAAAAATAATTGAATTTTTAAAGAATTTTAATTATTAATATTAATTTGCATCATTGTAAAGCCGCTTCGGCGATTCTAGCCAAGAACTTGACAAGGATGCAGACAGCTTTAGCCTTTGTTCAAGAACCTTGTGCCTTTAAGGGGAGAAGCAGAGGTCTAAATGGATGCGGAGAGCTAGTTTGCTCACCACAGGAATCGGTTCCAAGGGCGTGTCTGATCTATAAAGGTCTAGACGCTTTCCCTTTGTTGGAATTGACAACTAGAGACTTAGCTGTCGTGAAGGCTAAGTATTCAAAGAAGAACAGAAATAAGAGGGAGGTTGTAGTAGCTTCCGTTTATTTCCCGGGTTCGGAGGGAGATCCTGCGCCACTAATATAATATTTACAAAATTCAAAATGGCGTATACAATATGGCAAACGATTTATTTAATATCGATTGTATTTCCCTAAAATATGCCATTTTTGAACCTGTCAATCTGATATCGAATTCGTATTCAGTTATATTGAAAATCCTCAAAACTATTTAAAATTTAGATGTTTGTAGTTAAATTCTGCTTTATTGTCAAAGTTTTGTCTATTTGTACTTGGTTTTCGAAGAATTCGCCAAACTTAGAAAATTCAATGAACGTTGACTCAGAGAAAAATGAAGATTTTTAAAATTTTTTAAATGGATATTAAAGGGGAACAGTAGCACTTTTAGGCTTAATATTGACCTTTAAGAGAAAAAAGGTAATTTAGAATCACGGCTTTTGCGAATTTTAGAAATAAATGATTAATTCTTTTTGGAAAGACTTTCATTCAGCTAGAAAAAGAAAAATTAGGTGGGGGAGGATGAAAAAGTTACTTACAGAACGGCAGGGCTAGAAAACATTTTTTTTTTATTTTTGACGTTTTACTCGGTAAATATTAAAAAAAATTTTAAATGTTCTACATAAAAGTTGTAGATCTTGTTAAGATACACATGTTATGTTACATGCAATTTTTTTATAAATTGATTATTTTTCGAGACAAACACAAAAAACGGAAAATAACCATAGAAACATTTTAATGCAAAAGGGAGTTAAATTAACTTCCTAGATGGTACTAGAAGGTATCCAACTTAGACCAGACCCTCCTCCAACGTTTAAAAAAGGCGTTTTAAAGGTGCATCCACAACACATCACTCAAAGGCGGGCGAAGCCCGACGCTCCTGATTTCCTTTAACGTTTATGCAACACAGCACTGTAATACGCACTTTACGCCACCTGTTTTGCAGGTTGTAAGTTACTTATTATAGCCCGGTGCGAATAATGCTGGAGGGGAGTACACTTTATTTCGTGTTAGTTACATTATAGACCCAATAACCGGGTTATAATGTTACTATTTCTATACAAAAGTAGGATGTAATGTAACTAGATGCTATCAGATGCACAGTTTCCAGGGACTCTCTCCAAATGCATGCGCATGCGCATTCGCGCTTGGTGAGGGTCCCTGGCAACCAACTCTACTGTCAAATAACCTAACCTAAGATTCTGTGTATACAGTGTATTATAGTCACGACTCAGTGCAATTATTCTTTGAGATAATGAATAAAAATAATCATAACGACGATAAAATGCTACCTGCCGAATTATGTGAAGCTGCAGAAGAGGCACTGCAGAATTTATTGCCTCAAAAATCAAAAGGCCATTACGAGGAACCTTATTCGAAATTTGTAACTTGGCGAGAAACTTTCGAAACTAAGTCATCAAGTGAAACTGTATTGATGGCTTATTTCAACCATTTAACCACTTCACTGGCAGGGCGTTCCAAATGGCGTTCCACGCGTCGAGGCCCAGACTGGCAAAAACATATACGTGTAATATTACCATTCATAATAATAAATAATAGTTATTTATATATGTTATATTTATATATATTATTAATAATTATATTATTATATTATAATATTGTAATTTAAATATCTTTTTTTAATAAAAATACAAATTTAATAGTGTAAAAATTGAAAAAAAGTGGAATGCCATTTCTTGAAAATTATTAAAAATAGCCGATTTGAACGTTCGGAAAAACGTTGAAAATCACAAACACTAAAATTTTTGTTGTGATAATCTTGTTCCCTAATGTCTAAATTATAGAAATATTGCTTTACAATAGTTAAATGTGGTGCACACTCTTTAAAAAAAAGAGTTTTTTAGGAACGCCATTTCGGTGTTTTTGCCAGTCTGGGCCTCGGCGCGTGGAACGCCATTTGGAACGCCCTGCCAGTGAAGTGGTTAAGTAAAAAATATAAGCCTACAAATCTTTGGAATTCTATTCAATGATCAGAAGCGTAATAAATGTCAAAGAAGGAATTGATATCAGCAAATATGCTCAATTAAATGCTTTTTTAAGAAATAATTCAGCAGGATTTGTCAGCAAAAAATCGAAAGTACTTACTAACGAAGAAGTGAATAAATTTTTAAGTGATGCGCCTGACAATATCTATTTAGCAATGAAGGTAATTATTTTTATAATAGTGTATCGTTAACTTTTGTTTATGGCTTGATGTTATTATTATTTGTATACTTGAAGTTATAAATAATAATTTTCTATTCCTGGAAAATGATCGAAGACAGTTTTATTTGTTGTTTTTAAGTTTTAATATTTTTTTGATAAGTTAAAATTGTTTTACATTAATATTTTCTTATTTTTGTAGTTATAATTGTTACTGTATTAAACAAACTTCTTTAATTTCTTTTTATTTTTATCTATACACAGGTTGCTTTCATGTTTGGAATTTCCGGAGCCTTTTGTGCCATTGAGCTTGTTAAAATAAAAGTAGATGACATTTCGAAACACGGTGATCTGCTGGCGGTTAATCTATCGAATACAAAAACGAAAACAGCGCGAAAATTCGTTATTGATATGGTGTTTACTAAAACTGTTAATAAATATTGGAATTTGCGGCCTTCTACAACAACCAACGACAGATTTTTTCTTAGATACGACAAAGGAAAATGCACGGTTCAACCAATTGGAAAAAATAAATTTCAAAGTATGCCTAAGGAGATCGCAAAATAATTAAATTTAAAAGAACCCGAGCTCTATACAGGGTACGCTTTTCGTCGTACCTCTGTATTATGTGTTACATAAAGCATTTTGAAAAACACAAGTCTGGAAATTAAATTAAAGAGAATGTTTTAATATTTATGTTTAACCTACAATTTATAATAATGATTTATTTGTAAATTAATTAAAATTTAATTTTTTACAGTCGGTTTTTTCGCGATCGCTCGTGTGAAAAATTCTGTTTTTGTTCATTAATGATATTATTTTTATTAATACGTTGAAGCACACGACTAGGTTTCGGGGGGCTTCGCTCCCCGACGCGTCCAATGGCTTGGGGTATTAATAAATGCGGTTCTTTGAAATTAAAAAAATTATTATTATTCTTACGATCCTTGGTGCATAATGTACTATTAATGCAAAAGATGCATAATGTACTATTAATGCAGAAGATGCATAATGTACTATTAATGCAGAAGATCTCTAAAATTCGCAAAAGTCGTGATTCTAAATAATTACCGAAAAAAATATCTCTTGATGTTACATGACATCAAATATAACTAAAAACAGGTTTTTTGCACTTTTAGGTTAAAATATCTTGAAAACCTGACGTGATGGGTCCATTTTGAGGTCGGATTCGGATTCAGCACGTCGAAATCCTTCAGAAAAGTATTGTCTGACTCTTGGAAAGTAAATCTTGTCGGCCTGTGTTATTTTTCTTTTGCATCTTTAAATACTAATGCAATTAATTTTATTTACAGAAGAAGAGAATCATTCTGTTACAAAATTCAAAGTCAAATTTACTATCAAATTAATAGTGCTTTATATACGGATAAAGATGAGGATTAATGTTTTGGTCAATTACTTATTTATGACCCTGATGAATCAATCAGATACAGGTTAAAAAGTAACGAAAATTTAGGTAAAGACGTTTTAAAATCTATAGAAAATATTATGAGAACTTCTACTGCATACACAAAATCTTACATAATAATGCCAGAGGTAATTCAAATAGAAGCTAAATTAGCAAGACAAAAAAATGAAGAAAGTACTGAGTTAAAATTATTATTCACGTTGAAAAAAGGCTTTGATAAAAATAGATACAATTTTCAAAGTTTTAATGAAGTTACTGCAATTTTCAATATAAACTCTGAAGGAGATACCAGAATATTATGAAATGGTTTATAATAAATCTACAAAGGAATTAAAATTAGTTAGTAATTTAGATCTAAATGTTAAATCATGGATTTATTCCATATCCGCAAGCAGTAAAATTTCCCTGGAAGGTCATCTGGACGCATAACATTTATTTTCATAAACTACATGAGATTATCTAGTGAAGTATACACGATTATAAATTTTGACATTATAAATTTTTCACCTTTACTATGCTATCCCAGTACCATATAATTGCCCCCCCCTGACCGTATTTGCCTCCTCCAGGTACTTTCTGTTTGAAGTAATGCTCCGCCGAGCATTTTTTGCCGCATCTGAAAGTGGAGGCTTTAATCTGATTTTTGTCCGATTGCAAGCAAAAATCATAAATTTCGTTTAACCGTCAATCCAAGTGCATCGTAAACAGGAAAATGGCCCGAAAATAATTCAAAATTGACATTCATGACTGCGCATTTTGCGTGTATCAACCCTGTCAACGTGACAGAAGATCGTCCGAACAAGGTCTTTGTATATGGGTTGTATGGCTTTAAAAACAAGTTTTAGCATAGGTGGCTTATGTGTAAAGTTAAAGTTATGTATTTTTACGCTTCGGAACTGCTCCAGAAAAAATATTTTTAAGATAATTTCCAAGTTGTTTCCATGCAAGGATTTTATTTATTATTAATTTAGGGATGCAATAGTATATTTCAAGCCAATAAACAAATTTTAAAAATGCAAACAGGTATAACCCCTTAAGATTTTGTGCAAATAATCAAGCTCAATTAAGAAGTAAAACATATAAAGGACTGATGTATTATTTACACAATCATGAGTTGGAAAATAATGTACACGAAAAAAGCTTATATTGCCTTATACTTTCATAGGATCACCTCGAAATATGATGCAACAATATCAGGATTGGATGGCTATTGTTGCTCGTCATGGTAGACCAGATTTATTTATCTTAATGACGTGTAATCCAAATTGGAAAGAGATACAGGAAAATTTATTGCTCTATCAGACTGCTGTTGATAGACCTAATATAGTAACTAGGGTTTTCGCATTAAAAGTAAAACATCTACTTAAACTTATTGTTGATAATAAATTTTTTGGAAAAGTCAAATCTTATGTTTATGTTATTGAATTTCAAAAGCAAGGATTACCACACATTCATTTGTTATATTAAAAGAAAATTATAAAATATTGGTGTTTAATTGATAGGAAATGCTCAAAATTTCAAAAAATTACCAAGAAGAAAGTACAATTGAAGAAAATTGCTATGTTCATTTTCGTCGAAGAAATATTACTAAAGCGTATGAACGACCAAATGGATTTATTTTTGATAATTCTAATAATGTTCCGTATTGCCCTAGACTTTCAGAAATATTTAATTAACATATTAACCCATTAACGCCCAGACGGACGAAAAATTTCAATGGACTTTGAGAACCTGGTTTATTACAACAATGGATGCAAAAAAATTGACAAATAATATTTTTAACGTAAAATTTGTTCCTCTATCAGATTCTGATGTTAAAATTTGTTTACAACAAATTGTTAAAAAGTTATAAACAATTTTAAAAAAACACGATTTTTCAAAAAAAAAATTCTTTTCATCCGTATTTTCACCAGAAAAACTATTTTTGGGGTCGTTCTTTCGAATGGCCTGGTCAAAATATTCAAAAAATAATATTTAACCCTTCTTTTTTTCGAAAATACTAAAAAAAGACAAGTTTTTACAATATAATTTTTTTCAAAGAATTTTTTCTTTGTCATAACGCTTTTAAAATACAATAAAAAGTATCATAAACGTGTTCCCAATAGTTGTACTTGAAAAATATCTATTTCTAATTTTTATTTTTTTCGACCTTAATTTAAAATGGCGCTTGAAGGACAAAAAAATTTCTTAATTTTTCGTAAGATGAAAATTTTTTAAACATTGCTAAAATCTAATTGAAATTTGTTACTCAGGTGTTTTTGGGGTCGCTGATTACGAATATGAAGTCAAATTTCAAAAATTCAATACGGCGGACTAATTTTTAAAAATTTATCAAATCTAATTAAATTTGTTTCTAGAGGGTTTTTAGGGTGGCTAATTACAAATCTGAATTTAGATTTAAAAAATTCAAAATAGGTTCCAATCGTTACCTCATTGAATTCGAAATGTATTGAGAAATATAGATAGATTAGTACATTCATACATGTGTATGAATTGAGTGTAAATGTGTGAGTATACATGTGTATGAATTGAGTGTATATGTGTGAGTATACATGTGTATGTATTGAGTGTAAATGTGTGAGTATACACGTGCATGTGTAGTGTGCATATGTATGTGCATTCTAAAATATAGTTAGACATATATACTTGGTGTAAAAACTGTCGGTCGGTCGCTCGCTCGGACGTTCTCTAACTTAATATAATAGAAGGATTATTTTTCCAAATTTGAATATTCTGGTGGCCATTTTTAAGGCGCCAATTTGAAATTTGAAAAAATTTATTTTCGGCATCATACTAATTTGATTGTCCCAACATTTTGGACGCGATGTTTTTATGTTCCGGATTTTTTCCAAACTGATTTCGATTAAATAATCTGATTTTAAAGAAAAAGAACACTCAAAAACGGTTTTTTGTTTAAACAATTATAACATTATACTTTAAAATGTTTACTTCTTTTTAACTTTAAAATTTTGTAACTTTTTTAAATTTACTTTTTTTATGATTCTGAAAGAGGACACTCAAACCAATAAAAAACCTATCTCTCGATTTTTTTGAAAATCGTAGCTCATAGAACGGAAAGCTTGAACTTGTATTAAGAAATACTGACATTTGGGACTAAATGGGTTAAGAGAATTCGAGTGGATCCAAAATCACTGACTAACTAGTTTCAGTGTAGTTTTCTTAAGTTTCCTGAAAGCCATTATTTAAAGTACCTATTTGTTTATAAAATTTGCTTATAACAATGGATAAATAAGTCGACAGCACTATTTTACAATCCAATGACCTAGAGGAATAAGCTAACATACTTGGATTTTAAAAAAATACCTATATCATCTAGATAAAAATAGATAAGTAAAAAAGTTCGTTTTTTTAATTGTTTATGATGTGAGATTTACCTATAACCTCTTAAAATCGGGCAAAAATATTTTTGTTCTATTCTGTATTGAAAATAAACAGATGCGTATTTTTTTATTTTCTTTTTGGAGGCCAAATTATTTTTGGTGTCAGTTCAAGAAGAATAATTTTTTAACATTTCCCTACATACAAACCTAAGAATATTCAATTGTTTATAATTTTTTGAAATCAAAGTTCACAAATTAATTGTATACATATATATATATATATACTTTGCTTTAAAAATGATCTTTCTTTTTTTTATTCCGTTACTACTTTTGTCTTAAATCAGTTTAAATTACTATAATATAATCTCCAGTTAAATAGCAAATCATAAACTAATTCATGTAAATTGTTATAAACAATATTTCTTAACAAATAGTTAACCATCATTAAATTAAATTTAGATTAAATGAATTTAAAGTACGATATATTTAATGAAAGGCAAAGTTTTTTATGATGACGAACCAAAGTTAACTATTTGTTAAGTAATATTGCTTATAACAATTTATATAATATAGTTTATGGTTTATGGTCAGGCGTTTTCTTCAAAAAGGCCACTAATCATGTGAATCATTTATAATATATATGTAACCTCAAATTAAAAGCATATTATCTGTGAATCACACGGTATACAAACATTTATACAAACATGAATAATAATGCAAATAGAAATCACAAATTGGGTAAAGGCGGTCTGTTAAGAATTTCATCAAAATTGTTAAGAAACAAGAAAATCTATAATCGGTTGAGATGTGTATATCCTACGTCATTTTGAATCCTAATTTTCAATTTTAAACCACTGTGCGGGATTTCAAAAACAAATCGTGGCGAATCCACTGTGTCTACAGACAGACATACAGACAGACACTTTTTCTAGATCATGATTTTCGGACTTAGGGCAACTCAAAACGTCAAGATTTCATAAAATTAGCGAAAGTCAATTCTCGACCAGAACATTTTCTTCTCATGTGATAAGAATGTAAAAATGAAATGTTAGAGATGTGCAAAAAGCTCGAAGCACAAAGTTCGATCGAGTATTTTCGAGCCGAGTCAAGCCTTATAAAAAGCTCGAAGAATTTCGAGTACTCGAGTTTTTCGGGTACACGAAAATTTGGAGTACTCGATTCGCTTCGAGCTTTTTAAATTACTAAAAGAAAATTAAGAATTAGAAAATTTCGAATTTAAAGGATTTACTGATCGTGAAAAATCATTAGGTGTTAAGATAAATAACTTACTAACTAACGTTAGACATTTACGGTAAATTCGATATTTTCTACTTATTATTTTTTTATAAGCTCGAATTTAATCGAATACTCGAATTCACTCGAGTACTCGAATTTTCCGAGCACTTGAGTGCTCGGCTCGGCTTTTTGAGTTTTTTGCACATCTCTACGAAATACATATTTATAAGTAAGTAAATTATTAGTATTAGGGGAGAGTGGGGCAAACCGGACCGGTGGGTAAACCGGACCACTCTCAATATTTCCGAAATGGCGAAATTGTTAAAAGTGCTATTCTGAAATTTGAAACAACCATGTGTAGTATACCTTATTTTTTCAATTTGACATTTTTTTACTTTTGTTTGTGCAACGCTGCACAGTGGCGCAAAATGTACTTTTTTGTTCCAAATCACTCTGCAGGTCACAATTTTTGACCAAAATGGCTTTATTTTTTTTCTCAATCTTCGTAGATAAATTCTCTATCGATCTCTCGAGCCCGATTTTTGAATTTTTGTTTTTAAACAATTTTTTAATAACAATAAGTATTAAAAAAATCATGAAATTTTATAAAATTTTTTTTTTAGCTTAATTAATTTAAAAAATTAATCAAAAAACCTATGTAAATAAAGTTCGAGTGATTCTGATGCAAAAGAAAAATATAACAATTTATTAAATTGTTTAAACAATTAATTGTTCTTACTTTTTTCAAAAGTTGTACTTAGGGCTAGAAATATCTAGTTTTTTCGGATAGAAATTTCTAGTTTTTTCTCAATTGTGCAATTTTTCAGAAGTAAAACATCTACTATAGATAAAAAAGTTAATTAACTAAACATTGTTTAAACAATTAATTGTTTTTATTTTTTTAATTCACTGAACTTAGGGCTAGAAATTTCTAATTTTTTTAATTGTTTAAACAATCATTAATTAATTTATTTGTATCGTGAGTAGATGTTTTACTTATGGAAAATTGCACAATTGCGAAAAAACTAGATATTTCTAGCCCTAAGTACAACTTTTGAAAAAAGTAAGAACAATTAATTGTTTAAACAATTTAATAAATTGTTATATTTTTCTTTTGCATCAGAATCACTCGAACTTTATTTACATAGGTTTTTTGATTACTTTTTTAAATTAATTAAGCTAAAAAAAAAAATTTGTAAAATTTCATGATTTTTTTAATACTTATTGTTATTAAAAAATTGTTTAAAAACAAAAATTCATAAATCGGGCTCGAGAGATCGATAGAGAATTTATCTACGAAGATTGAGAAAAAAAATAAAGCCATTTTGGTCAAAAATTGTGACCTGCAGAGTGATTTGGAACAAAAAAGTACATTTTGTGCCACTGTGCGCTGGGAGCAAAAGTTTTTTTCTACACTTTTACGAATTTTTTCTTAAGGAAATTCTGAGGCAATCGTGTAATATTACCAAATATTAGGTCTTGGGTTTTGAAGGTATACACCTCAGGAATAGTAACCACCAAAAACTTTGATGAATTTGCAAAGCGTTTTTTTTGACAAACATTTATTCTCAAAATGAGCCTGTGGGGCAAACCGGACCGTTTTCGGTGGGGCAAATCGGCCATAGGATATTTCCATTGAATTCAAGTTGCATAAAAATTATTTTTAAATAAAATGTTTCTTTCATATGCAATTTTATAAATAAAAAACCAAACGGTCCGGTTTACCCCAGGGGGTAGAGCAAACCGGACCGTTTGCAAAATTTTTTAAAGTTAACACAGCAACTAAACGATAAAAGATAAACTATAGGTGTCTCCGGGAAAAAGTTGCGCAAATAAATGATCTTTCAACAAGCCATCGAACAATGAAATCGGTTGATTCGTTTAGTCACAAGAGTCAAAAAACCGTTAGGGGTTTTGGTTAAATATGATACATATTTTTAATTATTTTTTAATATAGTTAAAAATTTTGTAATATAGTCTTAATATATATATATAAAATTGAAGCTTAGAATCTACCGCTTATTTTTCACTTATATTTAGTTCAAATAAAACAAAAATTTTTTTTAAATTATTAATTAAAAATTACTGGCAATGGGAGTAAAAATTCAAATTCATCTCTGAAGCCTCGTTTTTCATTTAATAACATCATATTTTGAAACTGTTTTTTAATTGTACGTAATCTATATATAAATCAGGCACGTCCAACCTATTTTCCCGACCTCTTTGTTCGGATAATTTTTCAACTCTAGCCTTTCTCGCACATCTCATACTGGGACAGTTGTTGAAAAATAAAGAGGAAAAGTTGAAATCTGTGCCTGTTCTATTACTTAATCTTAATTTTTTACCAATTTTCTAAGTTTCATCAAAAGGTTATGGAATTTTACAAATTTTAGGAAAATAAACATTAGAAATTATAACTTTTGAGAAAAACTTTTTCAGAAATCGAAATTTATTAGAAAAACTTTTTTTAGAAAGCAGATTTTATTAGAAAAACTTTTTTTAGTGATGCACTTCGAGCGAGTCACGTCTCGAAAAACAGAGAATCTCGTGAGAAAAACAATGGAAACAATTGAATGAGATATTTTCATCTCTTTTCATCTATGAAAGGACACACTGAGAAACATGGATATTGAGCTTTAACGGCGTTGGAGGTCGAGAACTGGGTAGTGTTGCCAACCCACTTCCCCTACTTTCCTGTATTTTTCCACTTTGATCACTTTAAAAAAAATAAGCACTTAATCAAAAAAGTGGGCCTGTAGCGTAAAATAAAATTAAATAGAGAATTAGTGAAAATTTATTTCGTCTCGATATGATGTTTCTACGAGTCAGAAAACGATTTTTGCGATGACAATTTACAGATGTAGGTGACTTGATCTGGGGATAAAATGGCCGCACAACAGAAAGGTGGAGTAAAGCGGGTTGCCTACGTAAAGGCATAACAGTATGATAAAACAGGGCAGTAACTTTTATTTTGTTGAGAATGATTAAAACAATATTATTGGCAATAATAAAAATTAATACAAAAGACATAAATAAAGGGATTTTTGTTTATAAAAATGTACGTAATATAAAATATGTTAAATTAAAACAAAAATTTTTTTATTATTGAAAATTAATTAATTATTATTGATTGGAAAATTAAATAAAATTAAAAATTATTTATTAATTAAAAAAACGTAAAAAATGTATTATTTTTTCCTTATATATTGGTTAAATTATGTTTAATAATGTTTTCTAACCTATACACATTTATTTATGTATTTTATTCATTTCTATTAAAATTATTTATTTATGTTCTTCTATTCCTCAATTATATAAGATACTGAAAAAATTTTGCGCTAATAACTTTTCTATTCTAAAACAATAATTACTTATTCTACTATTTTAAAGTCCCTTTCTATAGGCAACCAATTCATAATTTTATTCTCGATGTTAAAACTGTCAATTTCTATGCAAAAACAATATTGGTGCTTGTAGAAAAATCGTATTATTTAAAACAAATTTTTTCTTCAATTCTTATTTCATAAATAATTACAATAAAAAGCCCTTTTTAATATTTTCATTATTACTCTTGTATTATAGAAATTTTCCAAAAACTTACAGAAGAAACAAAAGAATCCACAAAAGTCTAACTTCCAAAAACGTTTTAAAAGCAATGAAACGTTTTTGGAACAATATTTGGCAGACATGAAACGTTCTAAAAACGTTTTTGGACCTTTCTATTGCTACTCCCTGCATTATTTCATGATAATGTAGCGAGTTTCTTGAAGATGGTAAAGCCAATTTTTTCTGAGTTCTTTGATAATTTTGAAATTATTAATTAATTTCGAAAAAATGATTTTTTGCCCACTGGGTTTGTTCTCATGGCTTTTGAATTTTGTAAACAAGAAACTATCGTCTCGGTGCAGTATTATGTAAAAAATAGTCGCGATTGGTTTTTTTTATTTGTCAAACAAGGGCGGTACCCCGTCTTGCTCCACCCCTCAACTAACTAAAATAAATATTTATAAAAATGTAAATTAACTATAATAATCTTCGTATTCCGGATTTCCAGATCTCCGTCCACACCTGAAGTTAGACTTTTGTGGATTCTTTTGTTTATTTTTTTAACTAAATTTATTTTTTTTATTATAAATATAATAATAATATTATATAAAAAATATTTATTTGTTTGATTCAAATAATTTGCAACGTATTTAAACAAATTAAAAAAAGAATTAAATATAAATAAATTAAATTATTATTTGAAAATACTATAATTAAAAAAATAATAATAAAGTAATAATATTTATTTGATTTAAATAATTTTTGCTATGTATTTTTTATGAGACTTTCGAATTTTTTGAGCGATTAGTAATATAGAGTAGCGCGAAGGTTAAAAATAAATTTTTTTTTCTAAAAAATACTTCTATAATTATGAAAGTCATCGTTTTCTTTTTCAAATTTTTTCATGAATTCAATAACATATTTTCTACAAAATTACGCGTGGGTATTTTTAAAAAGTAATAATAATAATAATAATAAATTAGTAATAAATAAATATAATAATTATAGTAATAAATAGCAAAAGTAATGACTTTTATTATTTTTGCTGCTCAAGTACATTCCTACTGTACAACGCAAACGATGCAACCTGTTACAGAATTTTCTGTAAGTTTTTGGAAAATTTCTATAATACAAGAGTAATAATGAAAATATTAAAAAGGGCTTTTTATTGTAATTATTTATGAAATAAGAATTGAAGAAAAAATTTGTTTTAAATAATACGATTTTTCTACAAGCACCAATATTGTTTTTGCATAGAAATTGACAGTTTTAACATCGAGAATAAAATTATGAATTGGTTGCCTATAGAAAGGGGCTTTAAAATAGTAGAATAAGTAATTATTGTTTTAGAATAGAAAAGTTATTAGCGCAAAATTTTTTCAGTATCTTATATAATTGAGGAATAGAAGAACATAAATAAATAATTTTAATAGAAATGAATAAAATACATAAATAAATGTGTATAGGTTAGAAAACATTATTAAACATAATTTAACCAATATATAAGGAAAAAATAATACATTTTTTACGTTTTTTTAATTAATAAATAATTTTTAATTTTATTTAATTTTCCAATCAATAATAATTAATTAATTTTCAATAATAATATCAAAAAAATTCAATAAATTGTAGATATATTTTAATTTTTCAAAATTCTGTATATTTGTCATTTTTAATATTTTTATTTATTACAATTTAAGAAATTGTACCTCTAGAAATACTAAAATATATATATAGGAAATATTTTTGTATATACTACTGCTAATTGACAAACGGAAAATGGGAAAACACTTAGAAGAACACGTTAGGGTGATATATAGTTAAAGATTTAAGGCCGCATTTATTTTAAAAATTTGTTATATTTAACTGAAATAACCATTGCTTCTATTTACCCCTAAATTTTAGCAAAGTTGAAAAATTTAGGGGTAAATAGAAACAGTGGTTATTTCGATTTAATGAACCCATATTTTTTACTACTCTTTAAAATTGTTCCAAGGAAGTAAAATAATAACTTATTACACAAGAAAACCTGATATAATCAGGTTTAAAAGAAAAAACTAAAATATCAATTAATTTATTTATTTATCATAAAATAAAAAATCTTTTATTGTTAAAGGTTTTTATATTATACCAAAAATATTATTTGAATCAAATATATTTTATTTGACTTAAATAAACGTATATTTGTCTCAGAACCAATTAGACTTTTTATTTGTTTTAAATACAATTTCTATTCAACATAAATAAAACGTATATTTGAAACAAATAAAATCTATTTGTAATAAATAAGAATTATTGTTGATACTATGACAAATATGAGCGATTCCACGTCAAGTGATCAAGGGGTCTTTTGGTGTAAACATTCTAATCCCACTTTATCATTTATATGTCCTTTTAGGGAAAAACCTCAGCTTTCGTTTAAAAAAATCGTACCTTTCTCCCCCAAAAATTGAAATTTATTTTTAATTTTGATTTCTTTGGGTCAAAAAAATTTTTTTTTAAATGCTTATTTCTAATCGAAAGAGCATGAAAAAACCTTTCCAAAATGTACTTTGTCAAATTTGTATGTTTAATTGTTTAAGAGTAAAAATTATTGAAATAAGCATTGTACTGAAAAACTCAAAAATTGAACCCCCTCCCCCTCGGAAAATATTAGACTAGGTAAAAAAATATTTTGACGAAAAATTACTATCTATGAGTACTACAAAAGCCCCAAGTTTTGCTACGATTGGAGAAAAATTTTTCACCACCTTGATCACTTGACATGGACTCGCTCATATACAAAATATATCTTCAGAGTATACTTGCATATTAATATTACTTGTTATTCTGACAGTGAGATAAATCAGGTTTATATTATACACCTGCTAGGAGGACAACAAATATGAAAATTCTACTCAATGTCAACAAGAATAATTGGAATTTCATGTTATTGGAGTTTTTTAAAAGAGAATTCAATTTATTTATTTATGGTAACCTGAAATTTGAATACTTTAAAGTTTAGAAATTTATTATTTCTGAGAATCATTTTTAATGTACATATTACGTTATTGGAATAGAGTGGAGTCTTGGTGGGGAATGTACACGTGCCTTTACTGCATTCTACGCCTGAACGATAGGTTAGGTTTCGATAATGTTAGTGGTAATAATGTTTTGTAAATGAATTTCCCGGTTCTCTTATATATAGTATAATGTGAATATATATTTTAATTATGACATAACGTGAAAAAATATCCCCAATGTATTTAGATTTATTTATATTATAATATTTAGAATCAAATAAGTTAAATAATAGTGAAAAATCAAGATTTTAATGTGTAAGTGAAGTTTGGAAAAAAATTTCTCAGTAATACAGGAGATTAATCATTTATGTGAGTAAATTACAGTGATGTCATATGCATAAAATATTTATCATTATTATTGTATTTTTAAGAATAAGTAAAATAGAACCTAAACAATAAAATTTAGAAACGTTTTACAAATAATATAAAATTAAATAATTATAATTTAAATAAAATATTCATATTTTTAATTCTATATACTTTTTGTTTAAATAAAGATAAAGATTGTGAAAACAACTTTCAAAATAATAATTTTTAAAGCACAAACGACTGAGGGATCATTGCAACATTAAAGCAATAAAACATGTTAAATTTATTTAATAATATACACCTAGAGAAGAATAGTATTTAAATTAAATATATTTTATTGAGCCAAATATACAATTTCTCTGGATGTATAGAAAACTATAAAAGTCCATAAAACAATATTTCACAATATTCATCTGATAAATTTCTGTGTAGAATAAATTGTAATATATTTTATTGGTTAAATGTACCAGATTTCCTGATTTTTTAAAGTAATATTATTTATATTGAAAATTCTGTAATCCGAGAAAAATAATTTAGCTTAGTTTACTAAATTGTTTCATTAAATGATTTTTCTTCCCTTACAACAAAAGGATATCCTAAGAATACATATCTTTTAGATGTCTTGAATAAATGTAGGATATCCGAAAATTATCCATGTAATATCCAAACCGACACTTTTGTGGAAGTATTTTCGGGATATTCATAAAACGTCCGTAGGATATACGCAGGTTAACTCAATGATATCTCCAGGATATCCTCGAGATATACAGAGAACATTCTCAGGATGTCTTAAAGATATAATAAAAATATCTCTATAGAATGCCCTGAGAATATTTCTATAACATTCATAGTCAATGTGAAAAACATCAAAATTTTTTTACATATATATTTTGAATAAATTATAGATATTCAGAGATATTTTATTAACTTATTTAATTTATAATATCATTTTGATTTCTAGAGTTACTTTATGTACATTTTTATGACATTGTAAGAGTATTTTAGGATTCTAAGGATATTTTAAGTTATATTGATATTTTAGTGATGTTCTTACTATACTTTTAGATGTTCACAGAATATGTGGATATTCTAAGAATATTCTTGGGATATCAAAATCACCGGTCTCTGGGATATCCTAATATTATCCATTCAATATCACTAGTTCATTCTTAGAATATTCACCCACATAGCAGAAAGACTTCCAAAAAAATTCAAGGAAGTTTCCCTTGGTAACTTCCTGGAAATTTCTAGGAAATACAATAATGTCCGCTGGTTATAAGTTTCTCATGGTAACTTCCTGGAAACTTCCTGGAAGTTATCTGAAAGTTTCCAAAAATTATTTAAAAATTTTTAAGTGAAATTATTATTTAAAACGGTTTAAAAAATTTAATTGATTCAAATTTTACATTCTTTTAAAATAAAAAAGTGGGTTTAATTAAAAAACTGATCTTCTCAATTTGTACAAATAATGACTAATGTCTATAGCATTCACTTTCGATAATTATTTTCAAAAAAAGTTTTAATTAATGTTATAATTATAATTTCTAAATTAAGTTGCACAGAAAAAAGGTTAGTTTCACAGCTATGAAAATTTAATAAAAAAGAATGTAAATAATTTAGATAAAAAAAAATTTTTTGATTGATATTTGTTAAAAATGTGTTATGGCACGGTCACACCTCGGCTGCCTGCCTGCCTGCGCAGGCAGCCGCCACGAGAGTAAGAGAGAGGAGACGAATAATTTAAATTGTCTGACTCTCTTACTCTTATGTATTGTCATGACGACCTGCAGGCAGGCAGGCAGCCGAGCTGTGACCGAACCATTAATTTACTTGAATAAATTGATTTTTTTTTATTGTTTGTACTCCTGCTCTATTGGCCTTACGCACTTGACAAAAGTCCCCGAGAAATACTTTTTTGGATTAAGCATAACCATTCTACATATTAAATTTCTATATATTAACCTAATTTGCGTCTACAGCCGGCTTTATTAGGAGTACTCGCATTCGCCTCGACCACCTGTTAATTAGGTTTCCTCGCCAGAGGAGAGGGAAATTGTAAAAAACCTCTCTTGATTACAACTGGTTTTATCGACAGTCAAGTTCTAATGCGCAGTAGATTAAATAAACTGTTTTTTTCAAAAAATGTATAACTCAAAAACACCTTTTTCGATTTGGTTCAAATTTTCAGGAAACATAGTTGAAAATCCATACTTTAAAGTGATTATTCCAAAAATTTGGGTATTTTGAGTTTTTAACCATATCTTTGCAAAATAGTGAAATGATTCGACTTTTTTCAAAGTTTTATTACCGTTTTTGCCTTTTTGTGTCAATACGCAGCTATATAGAAAAAATATGAGCCCAAATTCACAATCCTCGGAAAATTTCCAATCAGTTTTCTATATTGAAATTTATTTTCTTTTATTTTAGACAAATTTTAATAGCAAAAACAAATACATGTTATAATTAAGAGTATTAAGAATAGAAATTTTTTTTTTAAATGCATTTTTGGTGTTTGTTTTTTATCTTTATATTATTAATTTTTGTGGAAGGAATTTTTTCCAAAAAAACACGATTTTTCGAGAAAAAAATTTCTTTTCATCCGTATTTTCACCATAAAAATGCAAATGGATGCCCTCAAAACATCAAAATATCGCGTCCATGGACCCTCAGCTACAAAACCCTGAAAAGGCCAATTTTTTTTAAATGGCGGACGACAATATGGCGGCAAAAACTAAAAAAAAGGCTCACATATGAAACATAGTGCTCCAACTTTTTTGAGTCATCAAAATCGTCTAAACCTCGTTACTCGGAGATTTTTGGGGTCACTGATTACGAATATGATGTTATTTTTCCAAAATTCCAAATGACGGATCCAATATAGCAAACAAATTTTTTAAAAATGACTCTATATTGCTTGAAATTTGTTACTCGGGGGTTTTTGGGGTCACTGATTACACATATGATGTTATTTTTCCAAAATTCAAAATTGAGGATCTAATATGGCGGACAATTTTTTAAAAAATGACTCTATATTGCTTAAAATTTGTTACTCAGGGGTTTTTGGGGTCACTAATTACGAATATGATGTTATTTTTCAAAAATTCAAAATGGCGGATCTAATATGGCAGACAAATTTTTAAAAAATGACTCTATATTGCTTAAAATTTGTTACTCGGGGGTTTTTGGGGTCACTGATTACGAATATGATGTTATTTTTCCAAAATTCAAAATGGCGGATACAATATGGTGGACAAATTTTTTAAAAATGACTCTATATTGCTTGAAATTTGTTACTCGGGAATTTTTGGGGTCACTGATTACAAATATGATGTTATTTTTCCAAAATTCAAAATGGAGGATCCAATATGGCGGACAAATTTTTTAAAAATAACTCCACATTGTTTAAAATGTTATGGTCCGTTTGCCGTCAAATAATTCGGCGTTGCCTGACTATTACCGCGTAGAGGTGGACACAAAAGAATCTTTTCTTTTTTTTATATTTTTTGTTTTTTAAATTTTTGTTTTGTTTTTTATATTTTTTTGTTTTTTCTATTTTTTTTGTTTATTTTTTCTTTTTAAAAGTGAGAATCCTGGAAGCAGGAAACGCATGAATATGCATCACACTCAACACATTTTCGTTGCGTTTTTCAAGCTTAGATAACATCAGCTTAGACTTGATATAAAAAAAAATATAAAAAAGAATATATATAAAAAAAAGAAAAGACTCTTTTATGTCCACCTCCACGCGGTAAGAGTCGGGTAACAGCGAATTATTCGACGGCAAACGGACCATAACATTTTAAACAATGTGGATTCATTTTAAAAAATGTTGTCCGCCATATATTGGATCCTCTATTTTGAATTTTGGAAAAATAACATCATATTTGTAATCAGTGACCCCAAAAATCCCTGAGTAACAAATTTCAAGCAATATAGAGTCATTTTTAAAAAATTTGTCTGCCATATTGGATCCGCTATTTTGAATTTTTGAAAAATAACATCATATTCGTAATCAGTGACCCCAAAAACCCCTGAGTAACAAATTTCAAGCAATATAGAGTCATTTTAAAAAAAATTGTCCGCCATATTGGATCCGTCATTTTGAATTTTGGAAAAATAACATCATATTCGTAATCAGTGACCCCAAAAACCCCTGAGTAAAAAATTTCAAGCAATATAGAGTCATTTTTAAAAAATTTGTCTGCCATTTTGAATTTTGGAAAATAACATCATATTCGTAATCAGTAACCCCAAGAACCCCTGAGCAACAAATTTCAAGCAATATAGAGTCATTTTTAAAAAATGTGTTCGCCATATTGGATCCGCCATTTTGAATTTTGGAAAAATAACATCATATTTGTAATCAGTGACCCCAAAAATCCCCGAGTAACAAATTTCAAGCAATATAGAGTCTTTTTTAAAAAATTTGTCCGCCATATTGGATCCGCCATTTTGAATTTTGGAAAATTGACATTATATTCGTAATCAGCGTCCCCAATAACCCCCGAGTAACGAGTTTCAGTCGATTTCGGGGACTCAAAAAAGTTTGATCCCTATGTTTCATATGTGAGCCATTTTTTTAGTATTTGCCGCCATATTTTCGTCCGCCATTTTGAAACAAAAAATTGGCCTTTTCAGGGTTTTGTAGCTGAGGGTCCATGGACGCGATGTTTTGAGGGCATCTATTTGCATTTTTCTTGTGAAATTACGGATGAAAGGAAATTTTTTTCTCGAAAAATCGTGTTTTTTTGGAAAAAATTGTTTATAACTTTTTAACAATTTGTTGTAAACAAGTTTTAACATCATAATCTGAAAGAGGAGTAAATTTTACGTTAAAAATATTATTTGTCAATTTTTTTGCATCCATTGCTGTAATAAACCAGGTCCTCAAAGTCCATTGAAATTTTTCGTCCGTCTGGGCGTTAATGGGTTAATAGAATTTTATCTTCATTTTGACGGTATAGACTAAAAAGACAAAGTTTCAAGAAATCTCTATTTGTGCATGGTGACGAATATAGTACATTCTTAGATTAAAACTCAAAATTTTAGAGTGTTGATTTTTAGGCTTACAACTATCTTTTTCAGTTTAGATAATTATTTTCCTGAAATGTGTTTTTGTATAAAATACAGAATTTTTGGAAACGTTAAATATGACGTCATCGTATCAGGACGTTACAACAGTGTTTGTGAATTATATTGGAGGATTAAAATCTTTTTGTAAGTATATATAAAATATAATTATTAATCGTTAAATAAGTTTTTACAATAATGAACAGAAAATAATTTTATTGGCTTAATTAATATTTTATTTAAATATATTATCATTTTTCTATTTATCTAATAAATTAAAAATAATTGTAAAATAGTCCTTAACGTATACTGAAATACTCTTCAAAATTCTAAAATATGTTGAAGAGAAATATTTGAGATTTTTAATTTTCAAAGTATTTTTTTTTTTTAAACAGTTTTTTTTAATCTACTGCGCATGCGCTTAGAAATATCTCAAAAATTCCAACGGTATAGGATTCTTTGGAAAAATTTTCCATCGACTAGTAATTTTCTTAATTTTTTTAAACCAAAATTGATACTTTTTCACGCAAAAATGGATTTTTTAATCTTAGTTTTGAAAAATGGCACTTTTCACGAAATAGACGATTGTGAGCGTTCTTTCTGAGATAGGAACTTGAAATTTTGGCTAGTTCACTATATTTGGAGGTAGAATACGCCTAAAAACTTTAAGACAAATTGGTAACTTCTCACGTACAACTGTGTGATTTATCCGTGGAATCCCCCTAAAGTTCTTAGAAAAAATTTAATTGAAATATGATGACTTTCGACATTTCATAGGTAAGTTTTAAAATTAATTTTGATCTATTATTTTGAGTATGTTTACGTCAAGGTTTACGTAATAATCTTTTTATACAAGTAAATTAACACATTTTTAACAAATATCAATCAAGAAATTTTTTTTATCTAAATTATTAACATGCTTTTTTACTAAATTTTTATAGCTCTCAAACTAACCTTTTTTTCAAAATAACACATTTTTATTTTAAAAGAATGCAAAATTTGTATCATTAAAATTTTTAAAGCCTTTTTAAATAATAATTTCAGTAAAAAAATTTTTTAATAATTTTTGGAAACTTCCTATTACCTTCCAGGAAGTTTCCATGGAATTTGGGATTTGGGGAAAATTGGCCGCATAGGAAAGTGGAGTAGAACGGGTTGCCTTCGAAAAGGCATAATAGTATGATAAAACAGGGCAGTAACTTTTATTTTCTTAAAAATTATAAAAATAATATTTTGAAATAATGAAAACTAATATAAAGAATATAAATAAAGGGATTTTTTTTATATTGTTGTTTTTTATAATTTTAATTTTTAATTTATTAAAATAACTTTTTAAAAATATTAAAAATTAAAATTAGTAATAATTAATATTTCTATAGGTACTATTAATTAAATTGTAATTAATAAATATATTGGAAATGACAAATGTAAAGAATTTTGAAAAATTAAGGGTATGTCCAAGTTGTGAAATGTAAACAAAGCAAAATATAAACAAACAAAGCACTAAAATCACATTTTTTATACATCTTTTTCTCTCACAAAAATTACCATTAGAAAACTTTTTTTAGAAAAATAATAAATTAGAGTGTCAAAGTTTCCAAAAAAATCATTTGTGAGTGTGTTCAATAAATATCAATTAGTAAAACAACTAATTAGTAAAATTCAACAACCAAGTTTTATTCCAAACAAAATGTGTCTTTCTGCATAGTGTTGTCAATGCTTCCTTGGCACGGTCTGCGCGTGCGCGGAGAGCAATCGTCTGACATCGCGAAAAATTTAAGTGTTTGACTATATCAACCGCACGGACCATGAAGAAGTTTTTACCCTTTCTCCTTGTAATTTCATGGAGGAAAGGGAAAAATTTCCCTTTCCACATGTTGAAGGTCCAATCGCTGATATGTGACTTCTTCATCGTCAGTGCTGTTGATATACACAAACAGTTTATTTTTCGCGACGAGTCAAAAATGCTATTTTACAGGTCATTTGAATTAGTTGTTTTACTAATTGATATTTATTGAACACACTCACAAATTATTTTTTTGGAAACTTTGACACTCTAATTTATCATTTTTATAAAAAAGGTTTTCTAATGGTAATTTTTGTGAGAGAAAAAGATGTATAAAAAGGTGATGTTAGTGCTTGGTTTGTTTACTTTTTGGTTTGTTTACATTTCACACCTTGGACTTACCCTTAAATTACATATAAAATTTATTTTTTTGTATTATTTTAAAAAATTAGTTAATTAGTAATTGGCAAATTTGATAAAATGAAAAATTATTTCTTAATTACAAAAACGTAAAAAAAGGGATTATTTTTTCCTGGTATATTGATTGAATTATCTTTAATCATATTTTCTAATCTATAAAAATTTATTTATCTATTTTATTTATTTCTACAAAAATAATTTATTTATTTATTGACTAGCGAAATATCCTGACTTGCTAACGCTCGTTCCGTTGTATATAAACGACTTATTTCTTTTACTATATTTAGGCTGAGTAAATATTTACTGATTTGTAGTACCAAATAAATAGTTATTTATACGAAATACGAATTACTTAAGTAAAAAATGCAATGATTAAATATAATATTAATTAATTATTAATTAAATATACTATAAACGTTTAATTGATTCAAATAAAAATTAATTGACTCAATTAAATGGCTTAATTGTCTATTATCCAATCAATATTTATTTGAACCAAGTAAATATTTATTAGATATAAGTACTTTATTTTACAGTATTAAATAAATAGTTATTTCTATTGAATACGAATTATTTAAGTCAAATAAACAGAATAATTAGATATAATAAATATTGCTTTAAATCAATTATGAAAATTAATAGATTTAATAACACTGGTTTACAGTGATATTGTCAATTCAACAAAACATTTTTCTTTCGATTAGTAGGTGATTTATGAGTAAGAAAATCATTATTTAGATTTTTTCTCTCGTGCAATTCTGCTGTAACAGCAAATTATGTATTTTAGAGGAGTGACGTTATTTAAACTCAACTGCAAAAAAAGCGGATGATCCAAATTTAGTAAATTAGGCACCGTTTTAAAGGTAATTAAATTATATTTCGAACCATCGGTCAAAAAAGAAAATCCATTGAAAACTGTCAGAGTTACAGTCGACCGAAGTCTAAATTTCAAGAAAATTATTATTAATTATTAAATTATTAATTCGTCTAGAATTAATATCGTGATTAAATAATTAGGATTATATTTTAAACGACGATTAACAGTTACTACTATTCCACCACCTTTAATTAATGTAATATTTCTTGATTAAACAATCTAAATTATAAGAATGCGTTCCACCATAATTCTAGTGGTGATTAAAGGAAAGTAATCACCGTTTAACTTAATTGCCCAAATTTGACCGTTTAATAAGTTAATGAGCGATTAATACAAAGATATTGACATGGAAATTATAACCTTCAAATCGAAATGGTTTGTAATCATTAGAAATGGCCGAGTTTTACGATTAAATTTTGTCATCATTTTCGATGTAAATTTTGTTGTGCGCTTCCGTTTAACACAGCCCATAGGTTCTCTTGAGTTGAAAGTGTGTTGAATGTTGTCTGAAAACTGAAGGGGCGCTGGATGTCATCTAGGCCAAAATTAAAAATAATGCATAGGAAATTTTTCAAAACATATTCTCCTGGATTGAAGGACTACTTGTCTACATATATTCTGATTTTACGTTAGACTGTAGAATTTGTAGCAATTTATGAAACCATTATATTAATGAGAAACATTGTATAATTCCACTTTTTTACAATAATAGAGTTTTTCACATAACCTCCAAATACATTACAGAACTCATTGCGCAGACTCGGGGTAGTCGATTCTTGACTTCGATATAATTCTCGAGTCTAAAGGCCAACGCAGAATAGATTCGCGAAGATCGTTCGCGAACGAGACGCATGAGATAGAAAAGGACCCAAATATATTGCTGTCCCTTTCTAACCCATGCTTTGCGTTCGCGAACGACGTTCGCGAAGCAGTTGTGCTTAGGCCTTTAGCAGTGAGTTTTTTAATATATTTTTAGGTTATGTCTAAAAAATATTATTTTGAATTTCAGCCTAGAGCACATACAGCGCCCCTACAGATTTTTATTTTTATATTTTTACAATAACCACGCAATTTCACCAATGATACAACTTCTTCTAGCATGAATATTTTTAATAGCCAATCACAATTGGTCTCAGTAGAAATATATGGGTTCTTGAGAATTAAGTACATGGGATTATGTAAACAGTGATTAAAAATTTGTTATCAAATTTCGTGGAACGGAATGGAAATTACTTTTATTTTGATTGTCGATTAAAAGATAAACATAATTATTTAACCACAACTTTTTCCGAGTTCGTAAAATCTGATTGGATATTCAACACACTCTTTAATTTTTTTTTCTCTCTCTCTCCTACTTTTACTTTTTGGGGCGTTCCATGCAGGGTTGTGCAGTGACGCGTCACTGGCAGTTTTCGACGTATAATACATTTTCGACGTAATATACTGTATAAAACGTAGAAAAATATGTATATTACATACCGACATTTTACATCCATACATAACCTCACTTTTTCAAATTACGATTGTAACAACGGTCAAAAACTCAAAACTTATATTTAATTAATTGGTATTAATTGATTCATTCATTCATTCATATTTATTGATTTGTGAGTTGAAATTAAAAGTTCAGATTAAAAACTATTTGCAAAAAATGACAACAAAATTGAAGTCCACAACTCATCCATATATCCCTTATGATAAATTGCAATTTGAATGTTTGACAATAGTAGATGAATCAAATCAAAATAAATCAAATGTTTGCACTGTAACAATATTTTGAAAAATGTTGGATACAAACGTCTGTTAGGACATAGGTAAGAATAAATAATTTATAATCTTTTTTTATAAACGTTTTTGTTTCAAATTAATATATTCATCCTGAATTTACCTTTGTGTTAGATAAAGAATAATTACTGCTTCTTTGTTAAAGGAATATTTGCAATAACGAACAAAATAAAAGTGTTTTTCAAAGTTTCGTTGCAAAGCAAGCATAAGGCCACATTTTTTCCGTTTTCCAATTTTTGTAATTCGAAACATAATTCTTTCCACGAATTATGTTTCGGTTGACCACCACGATTCATAGTGACAAAAATGTATATATTATTATATTATATTATATTACGTGCACAACCCTGGTTCCATGGCTCGTGCACTGACAAAATTTTGATTTTACTTATATTTTATAATTTGATAGTGGTTAGTGTCCTAATAAGTGCCAAAATTATTATACGTGTAAAAACTTTTCTTCGTGTATTTACATGTGTCCAAATCTACATGTATAATTACTCGTGTTTATTTTCAATAGCTGTCAGTTAAAAATATTGCGTATAATTTTAACACCACATATGGTGTTAAAATAATATTTTTTCTGTTAAATCGCTGTTTAAGTTCTTAAACGAGTCAAATTTGGATAATTAGGTTAATCGGTAATTACTTTCCATTAATCATCATTTCGATTATGGTGAAACGCATTCTGATGGTTAAGATACTTTAATCACGAATTATTACACTAATCACAGGTGGTGAAATCGGCCCTTAGATTATGAAGCATCAACTAACCAACAATTTTTTCTATTTTGCAAAGAAAAATATTTTATGCAATAAAATGAATACAATTTTCTAATTACATTAATAAAAAGGAACGTATATTTTGCGGAATGATTTGTGAAAAAAATGCAAAATATGAAATTAAGTTAAGCTCCTCAAAATAATGATTACTGTGGGGGTTTTAAAGTCGCTGATTACGAATCTAGGGTCAGTTTTCATGAATTCTACATGGCGGATTCAATATGGCGAAAGTTTTTTTGATAATTTGAACTATACCCACATAGCACAACTTCTCACTGTAAGGTTACCTAAGACGACATCTGTAGGGTTTGTAAGGTTACCAAGTAGGAGTGTGGTAAACACGATAAAGTCTAAAAACTTCCGCCTCACTGTAAGCTTATACAGTAAAGTCACTGTAAGCTTACACGTAAAATTACTGTAAGCTTACATGTAAGGTCATGGTAAGGTTATACTGTAAGGTTGTGGTAAGGTTATTATTAGGTTGTAAGGTTGAGGTAAGGTTGTGGTAAGTTTACGAATTATGGAAAATATTAACAAAATAATTAATAATCTAATTAAAAAATAAATTAAAAAAAAATTAAGTTTGTTGCTCTTCTGAACTTTGGAAACCTAACATGAAACAGAAAATTTTGAAAACAAATTTTGGGGCACTAGGATTCGAACCCGGGATTGACGCGCATAAACCTAACACTCTAACTAACTGAGCTAAGTGGGGAACTGAGGATTCAACTAAACAATTTTGCTTTTAAGGAGCTAGCTCTCTTCTTAGTGCACCTTAAAAGCAAAATTGATTTTCCCTTCCTCAGTTTAGGCCAGTCGGTGAGTGCAAAAAGTGCACAAAAGTGCAACCTGAAAAGTCTTAATAGTTTCTTGTAGTTTGGGGGTCCCATATAAGAGCCCCATGGTTTGCTCTCGATTTCTGGTTGCAAAAAATAGTGTAAACAATCGTCAAAGTTCGAGAAACGTAGTTTTTCGATGACCCTTGCTTTCGGTTAAATTTTAGAGAAAAAAGTTGTTATTGAAAGTTGTAGAGCCGAAAAATACCTTTCAAATGACTGGTCATACGTTGAAAAAGGTTTATTAGTTTAGTTGCAAATGAATTTAAACCATTAAAAATAGCACTTTTTTAATTGTTTAATTACTTTGTTAATAATTATCGAATTTGTTAATAATTCAGCAGGAATATTCTCCTTGTGAAGCTGAATAAATCCCAAAAAAATTCGACTCGATCAGATAAATGGTTTATGCATAATTCCATTTGTTAACTAAAAACATGTAATTTTTCAACGGAATTTCCCCACTTTTGGACCAACGAATTTCGGTTTTTTCTTTTCGAGAGTACAGTTTAGGAGTCAAACTTTCATTCCATTTAAATGGGAAATTGATTTTTTTTAATTTAGTGCATAATAATAGACGTTAAAAAAGGGTATGTTTTTTTGACATAAACAAATGGAATAACTCAGTCAATTTTCACTTTATCGATTTGGTGTAAAGGGCATTTGATTTCATTTGTTTTCACAAAAATTTTCCAAAAAAAAAATTTAACCTAGCTTCAAGGGGGGGAGAGTTATTTTTTTTTTTTCAAAAAATTCATGACTAGTTATTTACCAATATTTTTAATTGCAATTCACACCACTTACAGTTCAATATATGTATTTTATGAAAAAAAATTGAACATAAGGTTTTGTGCTTTTACTTTGCACTTATATCAATTGAAAGTACATGCATTGTTTTTTCCACTTTTAGACAGCGGAGTGGGGGAACTCGGAGGCGCGAGATTCTCGCCTGCCGCAAAACTATTCAGCCGTTCAAATTCGCAAAAATGGTCATAACTTTGTTAATTATTGACCGATTTTAATCATTTTTTTTTAATTTCTTATAATTTCCAACGCTGAATCCAAAAATGAATTTACTTTTTTTTAAATAAATTATTTTTTGTACTAATAAAAAAAAAATTTTTTTAATAACAAATTTTTATTATTATTTATTATATTTAACCACTTCACTGGCAGGGCGTTCCAAATGGCGTTCCACGCGCCGAGGCCCAGACTGGCAAAAACATATACGTATAATATTACCATTCATAATAATAAATAATAGTTATTTATATATGTTATATTTTTATATATTATTAATAATTATATTATTATATTATAATATTGTAATATAAATATCTTTTTTTAATAAAAATACAAGTTTTATAGTGTAAAAATTGAAAAAAAGTGGAACGCCATTTGTTGAAAATTATTAAAAATAGCCGATTTGAACGTTTGGAAAAACGTTGAAAATCACAAACACTAAAATTTTTGTTGTGATAATCTTGTTCCCTAATGTCTAAATTATAGAAATATTGCTTTACAATAGTTAAATGTGGTGTACACTCTTTAAAAAAAAGAGTTTTTTAGGAACGCCATTTCGGTGTTTTTGCCAGTCTGGGCCTCGGCGCGTGGAACGCCATTTGGAACGCCCTGCCAGTGAAGTGGTTAACCAAAAATTTTTTTCTTACATATTATTCCATTTAATTTGAAACAATATTGTGGACAAAAAAATTTGAAATTATTTACCAGTGAACGTGTAGCATCGAGTAAACAGAAGTTAAATAAATGAATGTGTTGACAGTGTGGAAATGAATATGATTTTAATGTTGAAATAAATGATAAATGCATAGATGCCCCTTGAAGCTAGGTTAAATTTTTTTTTGGAAAATTTTTGTGAAAACAAATGAAATCAAATGCCCTTTACACCAAATCGATAAAGTGAAAATTGACTGAGTTATTCCATTTGTTTATGTCAAAAAAACATACCCTTTTTTAACGTCCATTATTATGCACTAAATTAAAAAAAATCAATTTCCCATTTAAATGGAATGAAAGTTTGACTCCTAAACTGTACTCTCGAAAAGAAAAAACCGAAATTCGTTGGTCCAAAAGTGGGGAAATTCCGTTAAAAAATTACATGTTTTTAGTTAACAAATGGAATTATGCATAAACCATTTATCTGATCGAGTCGAATTTTTTTGGGATTTATTCAGCTTCACAAGGAGAATATTCCTGCTGAATTATTAACAAATTCGATAATTATTAACAAAGTAATTAAACAATTAAAAAAGTGCTATTTTTAATGGTTTAAATTCATTTGCAACTAAACTAATAAACCTTTTTCAACGTATGACCAGTCATTTGAAAGGTATTTTTCGGCTCTACAACTTTCAATAACAACTTTTTTCTCTAAAATTTAACCGAAAGCAAGGGTCATCGAAAAACTACGTTTCTCGAACTTTGACGATTGTTTACACTATTTTTTGCAACCAGAAATCGAGAGCAAACCATGGGGCTCTTATATGGGACCCCCAAACTACAAGAAACTATTAAGACTTTTCAGGTTGCACTTTTGTGCACTTTTTGCACTCACCGACTGGCCTAAACTGAGGAAGGGAAAATCAATTTTGCTTTTAAGGTGCACTAAGAAGAGAGCTAGCTCCTTAAAAGCAAAATTGTTTAGTTGAATCCTCAGTTCCCCACTTAGCTCAGTTAGTTAGAGTGTTAGGTTTATGCGCGTTAATCCTAGGTTCGAATCCTAGTGCCCCAAAATTTGTTTTCAAAATTTTCTGTTTCATGTTAGGTTTCCAAAGTTCAGAAGAGCAACAAACTTAATTTTTTTTAAATTTATTTTTTAATTAGATTATTAATTATTTTGTTAATATTTTCCATAATTCGTAAACTTACCACAACCTTACCTCAACCTTACAACTTAATAATAACCTTACCACAACCTTACAGTATAACCTTACCATGACCTTACGTGTAAGCTTACAGTAATTTTACGTGTAAGCTTACAGTGACTTTACTGTATAAGCTTACAGTGAGGCGGAAGTTTTTAGACTTCATCGTGTTTACCACACTCTTACTTGGTAACCTTACAAGCCCTACAGATGTCGTCTCAGGTAACCATACAGTGAGAAGTTGTGCTTTATGGGTAAGCTTATACAAAAATGACTACTCAGGGGATTTTGTGGTCGCTGAGTACGAATTCGAGGTTTTTCATTTGTATCTAATAATATCGCAATTATTTTTTTATCTATTTTATTCCCTTGTAATTTCAAGGAGGAAAGGAAAAAATTTTCCTTTACACATGTTGAAAGTCCAATCGCTGATATGAGATTTCTTCATTGTCAGTGCGGTTTATATACTCAAACAGTTTATCTTTCACGACGCGTAAAAAATGCTATTTTACAGGTCATTTTAATTATTTATTTTAATAATTGCTTTTCATTGCTTATAGTAGGGGAGACCGGGGCTAAACCGGACACGGGGCTAAACCGGACACGTCAAATATTTCCGAAACCGTGAAGAATTTCAAATCGTGTAAATAACCTATGAACGCGCAATTTCGTGATGCATATGCTGCATGAGGTTTTAGGGACGTGTCATTTTTCTTGTAATAATAGTTGCCGTTAATATGTGAAAATGTCATTTTTTGAGGTAAAAGTAAAAAATTTTTTTCTTCATTTTTTTGGGTTTTTATCGTTAAAATTAAAGTGCAAATATCATACGGCCATTTTTCTTTTAGCTCAAGGTGTACTGAATTTAGTAGAAAAAAAGTTTAATGGAAAACATTAAGAAGAAAAAATATATTGCAGGTTAATTATTAGATGACGGTGTGGGGCTAAATCGGACATCGTGATTAAAAACAACCAAATCTTTGAATTCTTTAATTTATTTTATATTAATTAACTATTTTATATAATATTCTTTGCTTAGAACCACTTTATAAATAAATAAAGAAAGAATTTATTTTAAAACTCGAATTCGCAAGCGAGTTGCTACAAACAGACAAGCCTGAAAACGGTAATTCATTTTATATTATATTAATTACCGATTTTACATATTATATTATATTCTTCGTATAGAACTATCTACAAATAAATAAAAGAAGAACTGATTTGACTTTTTTACCAAAAAAAAAGAAAATTTGTATCTCATTCTTTAATTAATTGGCCGTGTCCGGTTTAGCCCCATGGGGTGTCCGGTTTAGCCCCACCAATTTTCGGATTTTCGTTTTTGAGGTAGTCACCTTCGAAGCAATATATCTCTAAAGCTATTGTACTTTTTTTAAATCGAACAAGTGCGATTTGTAGGTGAAAGTACAAGCTTCAAAACGGTATATAACACTTTAGCAAAAAGTATGTTTTTGTATGAGTTTCCTGGTCAAAGACCAAATCCGTCCGGTTTAGCCCCGGTCTCCCCTAGAAACTGATTTCATAGGAAACTTTGACACTCTAATTTATCATTTTCATGAAAAAAGTGTTGCAATGTTAATTTTTGTGAGACAAAAGGCTGTTTAAAAAATGTGATTTTCTGCTTGGTTTGTTTACCTTTTGGTTTGTTTACATTTCACAACTTGAACTAAAATTATTATCTAATATATTTACAGTCAGGTCTCGCTAAGTGTCGACACTGGGAATTTTATAGAACTGTCTGTCTCAGTGATTTAAGCCACGTCACATTCGTAAAAGTGGTAATTTCATTAGTTTATGTTGCAAACCAGTTTGGCGAAGTCGATTGTTTACATTGGAGAGGGTATAAAAATTGGGAAAGTGATACTTGTCGGCTCTTGAACGACGACACTTAATATTTACTGGAAAATAATAATTAGAACTAATAAAAATAAATATGGTAACACCAACCATTAAGTTAGCAGCACAATTGTTAAAAAATCTCACCTGTAATGTAGTTAAACTAATGTTAAAATTAAATTAAAATTAGATGAAATAACATTTAGGTAAAGTTAAAATGAGAAATAGCTAAACTTTTATAACTCACACAAAGATGGATAAATATTTTATGTGTAATATAGGTAATAAAAATTACACCAACGTTAAAATAAGTTGAAGTAATGATAAAATAAGTTAGTTAAAGTAACGTTTAAATAAAGTTAAATATAGTTATTTAAGTTTTCAAAAATAAATGTTATTAACCACTTGAGCGGCATGGCGTCAAATTTGCGACGGGCGTAGAAGTGACAGAAGCGTCAGAAAGGCGTCAAGAGTTGATTACAGTTATTGTAATTTTTTAAAAAGATTTATTATATCAAAAGAAAGCATTTTTTTTACAAATAAAAGAACAGCCCTATAACTATTTTTTATCTGCACTGAAAAAAAGTGCTGTTGAATCAAATAACTCCATGCTATTGAATTTCCCGTTATTGATTCAATAACACATTTATTAATCGAACAGCATATTGCTTAAAACGAAAAAATGAAACTGTTTAAATTAAAAGTACGGTACTGTTAAATTAATGATATTCTACAAATTGTTTCTCTAGTTCATCTATATATAGCAACAGAATAATTTATTGCTTCTTTGACATTATTCATTTGAAGCATCTAATAGATAAATTATCTGAAAAATATTTAATTGATTCAAATACATTTTACTTGGATTAAAAAATATGTATTTGATTCAAATAACTTGAATTATTTGAATCACACTTATTTGAACCAAATAAATCTTATTTGATTCAATTAAATAATTAATTAAATTGAATGAATGAATTTGTTTAATACAAATAATGAGTTCCTTGAAACTATTCTTTTATTTATTTCACTCAAATACTTCGTATATTTAATACAAATAAAAATTATTTGACACAATAAATTTATTTTATTGATTCTAATAAACTTAATTATTTAATCCGAATAATTCGTTATTCAAAGCTAATACACTATTTTATCAAGACAAATAACAAAATATTTCAATCAATTAAATAATTATTTGAAACGAAAATAATGAATTATTTCAAACTGTTCAATTATTTATTTCAGTCAAATATTTCATTTATTTAATTCAAATAAAAAATATTTGAACAAATAAATGTATTGATGTTTGTTAAATAAATTATCATGGGAAGGTATCAATTGAATGATAATTTATTTAACAAATATCAACTAAACCATGGAAGGATATAATTCTACTCAAATAAATGTGTTGTTTGGATACAGACCATAAGGCACTGACATTGATATAGTAGATTAACCCGAGCTCTCACCAAGTGTCAGTGGACGTGCGGCTTAAATAGGTGCGTTTATAGGCTTGCGGTATGCATTAGGGGCGCGAGGGGACGTGAGTTCGATTCCACATGCTTGAAATATTACATTTATTTTATTTCAATAATTAATTTCAATAATTATTTATTAGTTTGAAATATTCCATTTATTTGAATTGAACACGGAAAAACTTTTTTCAAGAGTCATTACTAAATTTATTCAAGAACTCAGGATATGGGAAAAATTTAGAACTTGTTTTAGAAAAGTTAAATATTCATTAAAGAATTTTCAGGAGTTTTTCTAATGGCTTGGCAATAATTGTTCTTGACGCTGCGACTGAGTTCTTCAGTCACTGCGCCCTGAAAAAGTCTCGAACTATTTAAGAAAGAAGACGAAGCGTAACCAATAGTTATGCAGCGCCACTTGGCTTTAAACGCTTTAAAACGATCTAAAACTAAAGTATCGTAACGCGTCCCTGCAGCCGAGTGGCATAAGGCGAAGCGATCTTGAGTCTCGAGGTCTCAAGTTCGACTACTCAGGCGGGCAAATTTTTTTCGCTAATTTTACATTTTTCTATTCTTAAACCAGTTCAGGACTTTTTCAAAAAAAATTCAATAAGTAGTCCAGAAATGTACTACAGTTATCCCCGAACAGCTTAAAATAATGTTTCAATTTATGGTTTTGTAGCATTTCTTGTTTTATTTCCATATCCTGAGTTCTTGAATAAGTTTAGTAATGACTCTTGAAAAAAGTTTTTCCGTGAATAATTTATATTTGATTCAAATAAATAGATATTTGATGCGATAAAATCAAATATTTAAGTCAAATAAATATGAATTTGGTTCAAATACACATTTACTGAATTATAACCAAATACATGATTTATTTGGATCAAATAATTTTTATTTGATTCAAATAAATTTTTTTTTCAGTGTGCCTGACACCAATCTAACGCCCTGCCGCTCAAGTGGTTAATTTAAAACAATTTTTCTTATTTAAAAAAAATCCTTTAAAGTTTAATTTAAATTCTTTTTTTATAATTGAGCGGCTGGATTCCAAAAGGACGCCTAAATTTTTCTCCGACTAAATCGAAGTACCCTGGACACTTACAATTCATCTTCTGATTTTTAATATTTTAAATATACATTCTCATAGGAAATTGCAATGTCTACCTCTTTTTCTTTTTATTTGAACTCGCAATATTTCAGATAATTTACAAATTTTTTTTATAAAACAAAAAAGAAACTACGTTTTAATATGTTCTACAAATGTTAAAAAAAGGAAATAGTTATTTTCGTTATAAACAAAATGGGGGAAACGCTAACATCTCGAGCTATTAAAAAACACACCCGCACAGAAACAGTGATAACTCGGTTAAAAATGAAGCTAGATGCTTTTTTTAAATTGCATTGGAAAGCTTATTAAATTTCCAATGAAATACCACTATTTTAAGTTGTATTGCATAAATAGGAAGCTCTAAAGAATTAGAGAAATCGATGATTGAAAATTCTGCTTCGCACGGTCCGACTCTTGTTGTAATATCTCGGGAACCCGTAAATATTTTTTGTTGTTCTTGGCCTCTATTTACAGCTTAGGTTACAAGGAATAGTCTGTGAAAGTAAAAATTTTATTCATCAACTTTTATAAATTTTGCCAGGAGTCAAATTCAGAGTAAGAAATTCCGAAAAAATAGAATTATTTTTTTGCCTTCATAACATGATATCTTGCTTCCTATTTATGCAATACAACTTAAAATAATGACATTTCACTGGAAATTTAATAAGCTTTCCAATGCAATTTAAAAAAAGCATCTAGCTTCATTTTAAACCGACCCAGGTGAGAACTGACGGCTAGTTCAGGCTTTATGAAGCTTGATTCAGGCCTGGTCAGGATTGATTGAGGCTGGGTAAGACGGCCGATGCAAGGCTGCTTGAGTCTATAAATGTAACACCGATTTCAGCCTGACGCGCAGTCTTTGATGAAGATTGGCGTTCAATCTTCAATCAATGCTGCGGAAGCCTAATTCAGGAATGAAACGAGACTGCTTCCACTGTTCCCAAATTTACGCGTTTCTCGCGCTCATTCAATATAATATGAAAATATCAATTGATCAATTGATTATAATAATAATAATAATAATAATAATAATAAATATTATTGTTATTATTTTTATTCATATTATACATGTGTATAAATTTAATTGCAATATACTATTAGAACAATTATATTATTTTCATGTAAATAATATATTACTAAAAATAAATGTCATTTGAAATAATAACATTAAAAAAATAATTTTAGTAAAAAAAGACAATTTTTCTGTTAATTAGTACATTTTTTTCTTGATTTTTTAACAGACTTTTAATATTATTTACAAACATGTTCACATTTTGTATTCACAACACAACACACAATTTGATGATTTTATATATCGCTTAGAAACGAAAACGGAAAAATATTCGCTCGCATATGGGATCGAAACCCCGACGCATACCCGACAACCCTATAAACGCACCTATTTAAACCGCACGACCAACGAAGGTTGGAAGGGATCCTGCTCAATCAAGTATATGAATGCCAGAGCATGGTAACTCAACATTGATTCAGCATGGGACACCAATGTTCGTCCCATGCTCGATTCAAGACTCGGTCAATCTTCGTGAGCGAAAATACAATATTCACTTTCTTTATTACCGTGTGCACTAAACAATATTAAATATAAATATTTATAAATTATTTAATATTACAATATTTTTGTCATAATATGTTTAATTTTATTATATATTATTTTTTTCTTGCACAGCATCAAATTATTATTTTTATAGATCAAGAGTTTCGTTTGTCTGAAAAATATTCTGTGATCAAAAACTTACAGTGTAAAAAATGTTCATTAAGGTGCTATAAATATTTATGCTAAATATTTTTACACTAGGATTAACCGTTTAGTAAATATTATCAAAATACTATTTTTTGTCAAACGCGTGTGACCTTGCAACTCAACGTTGCCAACTCAAGAGTTTAACGCATGTGTTGAGTTGGCTACGCTGAGTCGCAAGGTCACACGCGCACTGCAAAAAAAGAGCGTCTTGGTTTAAGACGTTTACGTGGTCACTTCTTAGACGTTTATAAGCGTCTTATTTGCCTTCTAAAATGCATGTATTTGGAGGCTATGTTTTTCATTTAAGACGTTCAAATAAGACGCTTATTTACATAAGACGTTTATAAACGTCTAAACGTCTTATTTTTAGACGCCATTTTTTGCAGTGCGTTTAACAAGAAATAGTATTTTGATAATATTTACTAAACGGTTAATTCTAGTGTAAAAATACTTGGCATAAATATTTATTTCACCCTAATGAACATTTTTTACACTGTAATTTTTGATCACCGAAAATTTTTCAGACAAACGAAACTCTTGAACTTCAAAAATAATAATTTGACACTGTGTAAGAAAAAATAATATATAATTTAACTTTATTTATATGAATCTTCTATAATTAACATAAATATTATACACTAAGACTAAATAAATATTTATATTTATTTATTCATTAATATCTTAATGTTAATTAAGATGTAAAATAGCATTTTTGACTCGTCGCGAAAAATAAACTGTTTGAGTATATCAACAGCACTGACGATGAAAAAGTCACATATCAGCGATTGGACCTTCAACATGTGGAAAGGGAAATTTTTCCCTTTCCTCCATGAAATTACAAGGAGAAAGGGTAAAAACTTCTTCATGGTCCGTGCGGTTGATATAGTCAAACACTTAAATTTTTCGCGATGTCAGACGATTGCTCTCCGCGCACGCGCAGACCGTGCCAACAAAGCATTGACAACACTATGCAGAAAGACACATTTTGTTTTACTTGGAAACTCACTCATTTTCACATACTTTCAGATATACTAGGTATAGATACCAAATTCAACACTTCAGTTTACCATTTTCATAAAAAAACTGTAAATTTCTATTCATTTACGAAAATGTGATGGTCGAAAAAAGCAGCAGTAGGAAAACAGAAAGGTGGAGTAAAGCGGGTTGCCTACGTAAAGGCATAACAGTATGGTAAAACAGGGCAGTAACTTTTAGTTTGTTAAAAATTATAAAAATAATATTATGCAATAATAAAAACTAATGTAAAAAAATATATAAATAAAGGGGTTTTTGTTTATAAATATATACTTAATATAAAATATATTAAATTAAAACGAAAAATATGAAAAGCATTTTAAAAAAATTTGTTATTCATTAAAATAATTTTTTAAAAAGATTAATAATTAAAATTGCTAATTAGTATCTCTGGAGGTACAATTTCTTAAATTGCAATTGATAAAAAAATTAAAAATTACAAATATACAGAATTTAAAAAAATTATAATATATCTACAATTTATTCAATTTTTTTGTATTATTATTAAAAACTAATTAATTATTAATTGGAAAATTAGATATAATAAAAATTATTTATTAATTAAAAAAACGTAAAAAATATATTATTTTTTTCCTTATATATTGGTTAAATTATCTTTAATAATGTTTTCTTACCTAAACAAATTTATTTATTTTATTCATTTCTATAAAAATAATTTATTTATTTATGTTTTTCTATTCCTCAATTATATAAGATACTAAAAAAATTTGTTCGCTAATAACTTTTCTATTTTAAAACAATAATTACATATTATACTATTTTGAAGCTCCTTTCTATAGGCAACCAATTCATAAGTTTATTTTTGACGTTAAAACTGTCAATTTGTATTATTTAAAAAAAAATTTCTTAATTCCTTATATTTCATAAATAATTACAATAAAAAGCCCCTTTTTATAAGTTTCTACTTTTTCTCTTTCCTTTTAAATTATCAAACACTTTCTACTGATTTCTACACGGAAAACATTTTGGGACGTCAGCTATACATGGTGTGTCCAAATTGCTTATACATTCTTTCTGCACGCCAACTGTGCCAGTTTTGCGTACCTGCTGTACATTATGTACAGCGATTGTGCCAAACTTTACATCTGCTGTCTCGAAAAAGCACCGCAGCGGTACATAATGAAATGTACTACTGCCGTCACTGACTTTATGCATCTAACGTCCCAAAATTTTCTCCGTGTAGGAAACTTCTTATTTTGACAATTTTTAAAAAGTAATTTGACACTTTCTCAAAAAGAGCTCTTTATCGTAAATGAGTAGGTATTAAATAAATATGAAAAAATGTTTTAAATTAGAGTTCTAATAATATTATATTAATTATTCATGCTATAATAATATAATCGTAATATAATTTTATTATTACTCTTGTATTATAGAAATTTTCCAAAAACTTTCAGAAAATTCTGTATAATATTAATTTTTTAACTTTTTTTATTATACTCTAATACTGAAAATTCTTAATAATTATTATTACCATTTTTAAAAAGAAAATTAGCTTTTATAATCAAAATTGTATTTCTTACAAATTCTTTCCTAACTTATCAATCCATTGCCAGTCTACATAAAGGAGGCACAGATGCCGCTACAGAGAACCTTTTACGGGCTGTAAGATTGCACAAGATTGGACATGTCGTCCGACTATATCAGGTTGCACCATTTACGTAGTACAGTAGGAATCTACTTGAGCAGCAAAAATATTGAAAGTAATTGCTTTTATTATTTATTACTATAATTATTGTATTTATTTATTAATTATTTATTATTATTATTACTTTTTAAAAATACTCACGCATAATTTGGTAGAAAATATGCTTTTAAATCTATGAAAAAATTTGCAAATGAAAACGATGATTTTCATAATTATAGAAATATTTTTTAGAAATTTTTTTTATTTTTAACCTTCGCGCTACCCTATACTAAAAGACCAGTTAACCCATTTAGTCCCAAATGTCCGTATTTCTTTGTACAAGTTTGAGCTTTCCGTTCTACGAGTTACGAATTTGGAAAAAATCGGGACATAGGTTTTCTTTTAGATTTAAGTGTCCTCTTTTAGAATCTGAAAGAAAATTTCAATTTCAATTTAATCATAAAAAGTTGTAATTGTTTAAACAAAAAAAAAGCAGTTTTTTAAAGTGTTTTTTGTCATTAAAATTAGATTATTTACTCGAATTCGGTTGGAAAAAATCCGGGACAAGAAAATATCGCGTCCAAAATGTTGGGACTATCAAATAGGCATAATGCCGAAATTTTTTTTTTCTAATTTCAAAATGGCGCCTCAAAAATGGCCGCCAAAATATTGAAATTTGGAAAAATAATGTTAAAAAATATTAACATTTTTTTTTCAACTTTTATGCTTTATTTTAATAAGAAAATGTTGTTTAAACAAAAAATATTGTTATCTGATATTATTTAACAATAATTTAAACATTTTTTATAAACAATTTAAAATCTGTGGCCCAAAATGGTAAACAAATTTTTAGTTTTTTCAATTCTCATTTATTTTTTCAATAAAAATGAATAATAAAAGTTAATAACTGAATTTAAACTTTTTTACAATGTGTAAAAATGTTATAAACAATTTTTATAAACAATTTGCAAAACATGAAATAGAATCCTAAAAAAAAATTATTTTTTGATTATATTACCTTCTAAAGTAATTAAAATGTTGCTATAAGTTAAAACTTTCATTTAACATTATTTAACAATATTTAAAAATGTTATAAACCAGTTTTATAAACAATTGTTATAAAAAAATATTTTCAGAGTGGAAAATAACTTCTTTTCTATCCCACTAGCTTTCTTTTGTTATTAAACAGGAAACTAAAGTATCTAATGCATATAAAAAATTTATGAACAATGTATATAAATGTTATAAACAATTCTTATAAATAATTAGTTAAATATGAATTACCATAATAGAAAAAACGCATTTTTTATTATATATTGCACTCTTCTTATCCAAATCTTTGTTAAAGAGATAAACTTTCATTTAATATTATTTAAAAATATTTAAAAATGTTATTAACAATTTTTATAAACAATTTGAAATTCGTCGGCCAAAGTGGTATAAAACTTTTTTATTTTCATCAATGCTCATTTCTTTTTGCAGTAAAAATGAATAATAAAAGTTAATCACTTAATTCAAAATTTTTTACAAGGTTTAAGAATATTATAAACAATTTTTATAAACAATTTGCAAAACATGAAATAGAATCCTATAAGAAAATTATTTTTTGATTATTGATAAAATTTTTAAAATAATTTCAGAAAATCCTTTTTTTTATCAAAATTGTTTATAAAAATGTAAAAAATGGTAAATTATTTTAGACGAAGATTTTTATTTTAAATATCTATTCTGATGAAAAACCAAGCAAAAAGTGAAAAAACATTTATTCTTACATCCCTGAACTGTATTTTCTATGAAAATTGTTAATAACATTTTTAAATATTTTTAAATAATATTAAATGAAAGTTTATCTCTTTAACAAAGATTTGGATAAGAAGAGTGCAATATATAATAAAAAATGCGTTTTTTCTATTATGGTAATTCATATTTAACTAATTATTTATAAGAATTGTTTATAACATTTATATACATTGTTCATAAATTTTTTATATGCATTAGATACTTTAGTTTCCTGTTTAATAACAAAAGAAAGCTAGTGGGATAGAAAAGAAGTTATTTTCCACTCTGAAAATATTTTTTTATAACAATTGTTTATAAAACTGGTTTATAACATTTTTAAATATTGTTAAATAATGTTAAATGAAAGTTTTAACTTATAGCAACATTTTAATTACTTTAGAAGGTAATATAATCAAAAAATAATTTTTTTCTAGGATTCTATTTCATGTTTTGCAAATTGTTTATAAAAATTGTTTATAACATTTTTACACATTGTAAAAAAGTTTAAATTCAGTTATTAACTTTTATTATTCATTTTTATTGCAAAAATAAATGAGAATTGAAAAAACTAAAAATTTGTTTACCATTTTGGGCCACAGATTTTAAATTGTTTATAAAAAATGTTTAAATTATTGTTAAATAATATCAGATAACAATATTTTTTGTTTAAACAACATTTTCTTATTAAAATAAAGCATAAAAGTTGAAAAAAAAATGTTAATATTTTTTAACATTATTTTTCCAAATTTCAATATTTTGGCGGCCATTTTTGAGGCGCCATTTTGAAATTAGAAAAAAAAAATTTCGGCATTATGCCTATTTGATAGTCCCAACATTTTGGACGCGATATTTTCTTGTCCCGGATTTTTTCCAACCGAATTCGAGTAAATAATCTAATTTTAATGACAAAAAACACTTTAAAAAACTGCTTTTTTTTTGTTTAAACAATTACAACTTTTTATGATTAAATTGAAATTGAAATTTTCTTTCAGATTCTAAAAGAGGACACTTAAATCTAAAAGAAAACCTATGTCCCGATTTTTTCCAAATTCGTAACTCGTAGAACGGAAAGCTCAAACTTGTACAAAGAAATACGGACATTTGGGACTAAATGGGTTAAGACTAATAGAAATTGAACATGGATCTACTGGTGCCAACTTGCATTCCAAATTGAAAAACCAGTTTTCCATTACTGTCAAAAATATATTAATAAACATAATTCATTCAATTAAAAGTTATAAAATTATAAATGGAGAGTAAGTTTTCCCCCTCCCCATAATTAGGTATTTATTCTTTTACCTTTCTTTCATGGAAATATTAACATTTTTTAAAAAAATGCATCCTTTTTTTAAAATTTGTTACATTTTTTAATTTTACAAATTTTTTATCTTTTATTTATTTATATCCTTTATAATTTTTATACCTTTAATAACTTTTAATATATTTTTATAAGGAATGAACTTTATTAATTATAAATATATAATTTCAATAAAATAAAGATTTCTAATATAAAATATGGTTTAAAATCATACTTTCTATATAACAATTTATTCCCTATTTTTCTTTTATAATTTTTATACCTTTAATAACTTTTAATATATTTTTATAAGGAATTACCTTTATTAAATATAAATATAATTTCAATAAAATAAAGATTTCTAATGTAAAATATAATTTAAAATCATAAATATCTACAAAACTCTAGGGGGATTCCACGGGTAAATCACACAGTTGTACGTGAGAAGTTACCGATTTGCCTTAAAGTTTTTAGGCGTATTCTACCTCCAAATATAGTGAACTAGCCAAAATTTCAAGTTCCTATCTCAGAAAGAACGCTCACAATCGTCTATTTCGTGAAAAGTGCCATTTTTCAAAACTAAGATTAAAAAATCCATTTTTGCGTGAAAAAGTATCAATTTTGGTCTAAAAAAATTAAGAAAATTACTAGTCGATGGAAAATTTTTCCAAAGAATCCTATTCCCTTTGGAATTTTTGAGATATTTCTAAGCGCATGCGCAGTAGATTAAAAAAAACTGTTTTTTTCAAAAAATGTATAACTCAGAAACACCTTTTTCGATTTGGTTCAAATTTTCAGGAAACATATTTAAAAATCCATACTTTAAAGTGATTATTCCGAAAATCTGGGTATTTTGAGTTTTTAACCATATCTTTGCAAAATAGTGAAATAATTCGACTTTTTTCAAAGTTTTATAACCGTTTTTGCCTTTTTGTGTCCATACGCAGCTATATAGAAAAAATATGAGCCCAAATTCACAATCCTCGGAAAATTTTTAATCAGTTTTCTATATTGAAATTTATTTTCTTTTATTTTAGACAAATTTTAATAGCAATAACAAATACATGTTATAATTAAGAGTATTAAAAATAGAAAAATTTTTTTTTTAATGCATTTTTGGTGTTTGTTTTTTTATCTTTATATTATTAATTTTTGTGGAAGGATATTTTATACAAAGAATTATAAAACAACATTTTTTCATTTTTTTGTAATATAAAGTTAATAGTTTAATTTTTACAATTACAAACTCATTGGTTTCTGATTAACTGGTTTTATAAATACTTTTGCAAATATTCATTAAATAATTTAACGACAAATTATATATTGAATGCACGGAAAAAAGTACGCGAAATTTTCATTAACTCCGTACTTGACTTTTGGATACGACACAAAATACTAGAAAAAGTCTAGTACTTTTGCATGAGAGTTTCAAAAGCAGTCAATGAAAATTTCTAGTACCTTGCTTGAGAATTTCATTAACTTTCAAAAAAATTGTATATTTTTGTAAAATAAAAAATATAATTTCCACTTGTTCACAGTTTTTCTAAAATTCACTCATTCATTTACATATTTGTATAATTAATCACACAAACAAAGAACAATTGAAGGCTTGGCTGCAATAAGGGGACGTACGCTCTCTCCACGTATATTCAAGTCAGTCAGCTTCCAAAATTTCAAAAAAAATTAAATTCAAATTTTTAAGTTTTAAAAAATTCTACCTTATAGGAAATAAGAAGGCGCATCTTTTTGTCCTTAAGGGTATGTCCAAGTTGTGAAATGTAAACAAACCAAAATGTAAACAAACAAAGCACTAAAATCACATTTTTCAAATAACCTTTTTTCTCACAAAAATTACCATTAGAAAACTTTTTTTAGAAAAATGATAAATTAGAGTGTCAAAGTTTCCAAAAAAATCATTTTTGAGTGTGTTCAATAAATATCACTTAGTAAAACAACAAATTTAAATGACATGTAAACTAGCATTTTTGACGCGTCGCGAAAAATATACTGTTTGAGTATATCAACCGCACTGACGATGAAGAAGTCTCATATCAGCGATTGGACCTTCAACATGTGGAAAGGGAAATTTTTCCCTTTCCTCCATAAAATTACAAGGAGAAAGGGTAAAAACTTCTTCTTCGTCCGTGCGCGGTTGATATAGTCAAACACTTAAATTTTTCGCGATGTCAGACGATTGTTCTCCGCGCACGCGCAGACCGTGCCAAGAAAGCATTGACAATACTATGCAGAAAGACACATTTTGTTTTACTTTGAAACTCACTTATTTTCACATACTTTCAGGTATACTAGGTATAGATACCAAATTCAACACTTCAGTTTACCATTTTCATAAAAAAACTGTAAATTTCTATTCATTTACGAAAATGTGATAGTCGAAAAAATCCTCAATATTCGGTCTTCTACTGATGCTTTTTTTCGACCATCACATTTTCGTAAATGAATAGAAATTTACAGTTTTTTTATGAAAATGGTAAACTGAAGTGTTGAATTTGGTATCTATACCTAGTATACCTGAAAGTATGTGAAAATAAGTGAGTTTCAAAGTAAAACAAAATGTGTCTTTCTGCATAGTGTTGTCAATGGTTTCTTGGCACGGTCTGCGCGTGCGCGGAGAGCAATCGTCTGACGTCGCGAAAAATTTAAGTGTTTGACTATATCAATCGCACGGACGATGAAGAAGTTTTTACCCTTTCTCCTTGTAATTTCATGGAGGAAAGGGAAAAATTTCCCTTTCCACATGTTGAAGGTCCAATCGCTGATATGAGACTTCTTCATCGTCAGTGCGGTTGATATACTCAAACAGTTTATTTTTCGCGACGCGTCAAAAATGCTAGTTTACATGTCATTTAAATTTGTTGTTTGACTAATTGATATTTATTGAACACACTCAAAAATGATTTTTTTGGAAACTTTGACACTCTAATTTATCATTTTTCTAAAAAAAGTTTTCTAATGGTAATTTTTGTGAGAGAAAAAGGTGTATAAAAAATGTGATTTTAGTGCTTTATTTGTTCACATTTTGCAACTTGGACATGCCCTTAAAATTTTTTTTCTAAAACAAATATTTTTCATAATAAACATGAAAAACTGAAAAATTTTGCTAATAAATAATCATTCAATTTTAAAACATAAATCATCATATCTTGGGCAAATGTTGATGAATTTAATTAAAAAAAAATTGTGTACACTCCTTTGGGACCATAGAAGACGATGACCTAATAAAAATTTCAAAAAATGAAAATTTGTTTAAACATTTTTAATTGTAAATGGAGCTTTTTCACCAAAGACGTTTTCTTAACTTTGACAACAAAAAGTCTGCGAGGAATTGTTTGAACAAACTTCCAGTGAGACATTTGTTGATTATCATGTAACAAAGTTTTCTGTAAATTTTCAAAGAGATTCCTTATTTATTTACAGAAATATAAGAGTATTAACAAATACGGTGGCGCCGTCAGCTACAGCCACTATGCGTAGATACTCAGCATAACAGCTGATAATAAAGGATTTTTCTTTACAGAACATATAAACTTATATTTATAATAATATTTATTTATATAATATATATTTATATAAATAAATAATAAATAAATTTATTTTATATAATTTATATAGGGGAGAGGGCCCCATAAGGTAATCAGGGCCCTAAGGTGGTCACCCTAAGAAAAGTCTTTGTATATCGTACAATAATATTCCAAACTAGCTGTCGTACCCGTCTTCGACGGGTTTTATTTTTTTCAAATACATTCAATAGTGTGTCTACCAGTCTCCAAAATGGGAAATAGTGGGGAATTTAATTCGACCGGAAAAAATAATAATTAGCTACCATCAACTATTTCATTAGAAAAATATTACTATTTTAAATCAGTGATTGACTTTTTATCATCAAATAATTAATTTTTAATTAATTAAAATGCAGAAAACAATGTTTGTCAATTATTTGTAGAAATTTAATTACACTAGTTTACAAAATTTTAAAAAATTTCTGACCTGCAGCATTTTACTGTCAATTCTTATGTAAAATTTGCTCCCGAATCCGAATATGAAGTCAGATATTAAGGAAGTATAGAACAGTTTTCGAGATATAGCTAAATTTCAATTTATTGACTATCGACAAAAAGTGGATTCACTAACTTACAATTTTTTCTGAATTTAGAGGATCGATTTCAGATTTCTTTGAAGCAAATTAAAGGTTATTAAATTTTCCATAAAAAAAATTTACAAGATTTTTAATTGGACTGACCATTTAGGAGCAATTTATGCATTTGTTTGAAATGTTTCATTATACTTAACAAAATTTTTGGAAACGATTGACTTTTTTGGTTAATTACGTCATAAAAAACGTGTTCACTTCGGGTTTTCTTTTACTGTCGTCAAAGTTCAATTTGTTCGGAAGAAAATAAGCCATCGCAGATTAAAATTGAACTGAAAATGTAGAAGATATAAGCACTTAAGTAAAAATATATAGAAAATGTCGTTTTACATAATTCTATGAATTTGTTTGATATTTCACTCATAGTTGATATTGGCAATGCTTCTTAGATTGTCTATTGAAACAACATTTTTTTGGTTGACTTTACTTTGTTATTAAAGTCAGATTCATTATTTACAGTTTTTTATTGTCGATGTAATCAGATTAATCCCAATGAATATATTTTGTATTAGTACAATTGCTGCCAAGTGTTTTAGTACCTCACTAGCCCTGTAATTTCAACACTAGCGTGCCTGAATTCACGTGGAAATGGTTGCAATAATGCACTATTACTACACCAATATAGTTGTTCCAGTAATGGAGTTCAGTATTAACCAAAAAAGTAAATCGTTTCCAAAAATTTTGTTAAGTATAATGAAACATTTCAAACAAATGCATAAATTGCTCCTAAATGGTCAGTCCAATTAAAAATCTTGTAAATATTTTTTATGTAAAATTTAATAACCTTAAATTTGCTTCAAAGAAATCTGAAATCGATCCACTACATTCAGAAAAAATTGTAAGTTAGTGAATCCACTTTTTGTCGATACTCAAAAAATTGAAATTTAGCTCTATCTCGAAAACTGTTCTACTTCCTTAATATCTGACTTCATATTCGGATTCAGGAGCAAATTTTACATAAGAAATGATATTGAAATGCCGCTGGTCAAAATCTTTGTAAACTAGTGTTATAGTATTATAAGTTAATCCAAAATTTCTACTAATTTTCGACTAACTAATTCGACTAAAAAGTCGAATTCGAACTAATTGTATCATAATTGCTAAAATCTAAAATAAGACCTATATTGCATAAGCTGAATTCACAGTTTTTCCTGATTAAATTAAATTCCTGCATATTTCCCGTTTTTTCCAGTTGGTAGAACCCCTGTTAAAAGTATTAGTAAAAACAAAAACCCATCAAAGAGTGTTTTTATAAAATATGTGAATTTTTGTAGCCATTTGAAGTTTTATTTATCGTTAATACTTATCAAGAAAATTTACATTTGATAAAAAAAATAGACCTAAAAAAATTTTGACAAAGCTGGGAAAAACCTGATAGTTTGTAAAACAAAAATAATAATAGACACCCTGTTTAACTTTTGCCTTTACAATGCTCAAAAAATATCTAAAAGTTAAATCTAGAATTAAAATAACAAAACATTTTATTATCGAAGTTTTTTCCCAGTAGCATAATCCAAGTATCGTATCACAGGTATTCTTGAATTTCTGCAGTATCTATTTTATCATAAAAAATCTTCATTTTTAATAATTGAAAAATAATTTTAATGCTATGAGTTAATATTTTTTAATATCATTTACCATCCTTATTAATAAAATCAGATGTCTCTCTGTACATTGCTTTCAACTTCAAAATTTTAGCATAAATAGTTGTTATTGACATCAATGATTCCAGAAAATTGGATGAATAAATAATTCTAAATTGTATTATTTTGACGTTAAAATCTTAATCAAAGATCCCAAACATACTAATGACTTAAGTTTAACCTTTAAAGGGCCGGGGTGGCCACTATAGTGGCCACCATTTTTGTTGTCGAATCATTTTATTGAATTGACTTCTTATTTATAAACTTTTTTGTAATAAAGAAGTACTAAAATCTGTGCAAATTTACCGGCCCTCTAAAGGTTAATAGTAATTAGTATCAGTTATATTTTTCTCAATTTTTGACATTAAAACCATTTTTAAACAGATATTTTAAAAGCTTTCCATTAAAAAATGAGTAATTTTCAATTTTTTGAAAATATTTTTATATTTAGATCTTAGTTACAGGATAGTATTTTTTTCAAAATTATACTAAAGTGTGCCAAAATAACATGTAATACTCAAGTATAGAAAGTTTATAAACAATCCATGATACATACATATACATTAAAATTTCTAAGATTATTTCTGGAATCCTTTATGTGAATAACAACTATTTATGCTAAAATTTTAAAGTTTGAAGCAATGTGCAGACAGGCGTCTGATTTTATTAATAAGTATTAAATAAAAATATTAATTGAATATTAATTGGAGCTAATAATTATAATTTTTTCGTTTTCTTAAATTTTTCGAAAACATTTTTATACTTACATCTTAGATATGGAATAGTATTTTTTGCAAAATTATGCTAAAATGTGACTAAGTGACGTGTAAAACTCAATTATAGAGCGTTTAACAGCAATACATCAAAAAATGTAAAATTTAAAAAATTTCGATATTTTGAAAACATTTTTATATTTACATTTAAGTTAAAGGACACAATTTTTTGAAAAATTATGCTAAAATTTGACTAAATAACATGTAACAATTAATTATAGATCATTTAAAAGCAATTTATTAAAAAATATAAAATTTGAAAAAATTCGATTTTAAAAATTTTTTGAAAACATTTTTATGCTTACATCTTGGTTATAAGGCATTATTTTTGGCAAAATTATTTTAAATAATGACTAAAAAACATGTTATACTCAATTATAGAAAGTTTAAAAGCATTTTTTTTAATGTAAAATTTGAAAATTTTTGATTTTTTTAAAAAATTGAACATCTCTAATTCTAATTAATATTTTTCAAATCTGTAAATTTATAAACCTTCCTTGGCCTAAGGTCTAACATTCTGCCAAATTTAGTTCAAATCGGTAGAAGTGTTTTTGTGTTATAGGGAACAAAGCTTCTTTGACAGACATACATACATACATACACACATACATACATACATTAAAATTTTTACGACTATTTCTGGAATCCTTTATGTCAATAACAACTGTTTATGCTAAAAGTTTTAAGTTTTAAGCAGTGTACAGACAGACGTCTGATTTTATTAATAAGGATGAATATAATTAATATTCTGCTTTGAAAATTTTTTTCATTAACGTTTAAAAAATTGTGTCTTGGCCCTAAGGTGGACACTTTTTTGGCCCCAAGGTGGTCACTTTTGATTTTTTATAAAAATGTGTTTATACGCTATATTTATCAACATTTATCGCTGTGAATGTGAATTTTATCAATTTTTAAGTTTTATGATGAATAATAATGAAAAAGAATTATTTTCAAAATTTTACCTGTCTAATACATACACAAAAAGTATCATTTTTGACGAAAGGACAAAGTGCAAAAAAAATATGTTATATGTTTCTGTGATCCTGAAATACAATTAATATTAAATAAACAACTTAATAATACATTTTTTACATTTTTTTAAAACTTTTTTAGTGAATTTTTGTATGGTGACCACCTTGGGGCCACTTTTTTAAAAATCGAATTTTCAACTTTTTTTAAAAAGTGCTATAACTTTTTTTTTGCAACACTAACCTGTAAAATTGAATTTTAAATACTAAGAACAGTGTGTAAAGTACTTCTTTTTATAGCGGTGTGTAAAGTATTACTTTACACGCCGCTAGCAGTGCGTAAAGTGAATTCCAGTGTGTAAAGTGATTTTCAGTGCGTAAAATGATTACTTTACACATTCTTGTGCCTGTTTGATGAGAAACGATGAAATAATGCTTTTAAACAACAATTTACAATCACATTTTTTTATTTTAGCTTTAAGAAAATTTCATTTAACAGTTACCTTACTACACCTAAACTTACAGTAATATTGGCAATAGTGCTGCAAGTTTAGTTGTTCTAGTGTTGCAAAAAATGTTGCATGACACTTGTGCATAAAATTGATTACACTCGTGTGATTTGCATCACTCGCCTTCAGCTCGTGCTGCAAATGTCACACTCGTAAAATCACTCATTTTACGCACTTGTATCATAAATAACTATTTTATAAATGAAATGAAAAAAACTTTATGATAGGAAGTTAGGTAATAAGATAAAGTTTCAAACGCCGTATTATTGACCTTTATATATAATTCCATTTGAAATCTACAGTCGTTCAAAAGATATAGGTGACCACCTTAGGGCCCTCTCCCCTATTTATTTATAAGAAAATGTTTTAAATATAGGAACATTGAAATGATAATTCGGCATTTGTTGATTCATTCAAAATTTTATTTTCACAAAAAAATTTTTTGTTATTGATTAAATAATGTGGCAACCATGGAAAAAAACACTGACAATATTTTCGGAAAAAAAGTAAAAAAAAATCGAAATATATTAAGAAATATTCTATGAAACAGAAATATTTTAACTGCTTACAACTCAATCACAAATAAAACAATGTGAAAATTTGTAAACGTTTCATACACAGACATTTATATACTTAATTTACATATAAAGGCACAATAACAAAAATTATTTGTGAAAATAAAATTTTGAATGAATCAACAAATGCCGAATTATCATTTCAATGTTTCTATATTTAAAACATTTTCTTATAAATAAATATATGGGTTGCACGAAAAAAAGGTTATTTTGACAGCTCTGCAATTTACAAAACAAGTTGTTCATTTCATGACCATTTAGCTTCCTCAATATATATTATTATATATAATTTTAAAAGTTAAATAATTATAATAGTTTATTAAATATAATTAATAAACCGGGTAAACTACCCTGAATAAATATTAATTATTTAATTTTTTATTATAGAATAATTATTTTAAAGTGTTATGATAAAATGTCAAAAAATACAAAATTTTAATTTTTTGTGAAAAATTATAATATTTATTAATTCCATAAATTTTCATGAAATATATACTTTATATACATGAATCGATTTGTTTTCATGCCAGGAATATAATGCTGAGAAAAATTAATAAAAATTTTAATAAATAAAGAAGTTATTTCAAAAAATAAAAAAATTCATTTTTTTCGAAAATTAAAAAATTGCTAAAAAATTTTTATTTTTAGATATTTTTGAAAATCCTTCTGTCTGATTCAAGATATTCGTGACCGTAATACACCTACAAAATTTTATCAAAATCCATCAAGATGTGTAAGAGAAAATTTGTCCACAAGAATCGGTGACATACACACACACACACACACATACACACACACACACATACACACACACATACATACACACATACATCCGGACATTTGTTCCTCTCGACGAATTATATATACTACACTTGAAAATTTGTAAAAATAATTGATTTTAAAAAATTCGGAAATCGACATCACTATAAGGCTTCCTTTATGAGGAAGCAAAAATCACATAACTAATTTAAATAACATAAATATTTTTATTGATATTTGTGAGAAATAGCCTATTTAACTTATATTAATTGATTTTTGTGTAAAAAAGTCAAAAATATTATGTAAAAACTGATTTTTAAGGACTCATGTCAAATGGAGAAATTTGTCATATTTCAATCACAATTTTTTCAAAAGTTTTTTAATATTTTGAAAATAGTAAGTACTCAATATTGAGTAATTTTAATGTACTTATATTCGGCATGCTGACATTTTAATTCTATATGGTAGAAATAGGAAAAAATGTACCTTAAATATTGCATTTTTGAAGATTTTCGTCAATTTTAAACTATTATATCTCCTTTGGCGGTTAATGAAAAAATCCAATTTTTTTTGCAAAATTTAAGTTAGATCTTCTTTTCTACTCTATTAAAATTTGGCGTTGGAGAACGAGCTAATTTTTAAGTTTATTCATTTTAAAAAATCTTCTAGCGAGAACGAAATTAAAGGTTAACATGCAAGTAGTTTTATAACAAGTTGTTCATTTCATGACCATTTAGCTTCCTCAATATATATTATTATATATAATTTTAAAAGTTAAATAATTATAATAGTTTATTAAATATAATTAATAAACCGGGTAAACTACCCTGAATAAATATTAATTATTTATTTTTTTATTATAGAATAATTATTTTAAAGTGTTATGATAAAATGTCAAAAAATACAAAATTTTAATTTTTTGTGAAAAATTATAATATTTATTAATTCCATAAATTTTCATGAAATATATACTTTATATACATGAATCGATTTGTTTTCATGCCAGGAATATAATGCTGAGAAAAATTAATAAAAATTTTAATAAATAAAGAAGTTATTTCAAAAAATAAAAAAATTCATTTTTTTCGAAAATTAAAAAATTGCTAAAAAATTTTTATTTTTAGATATTTTTGAAAATCCTTCTGTCTGATTCAAGATATTCGTGACCGTAATACACCTACAAAATTTTATCAAAATCCATCAAGATGTGTAAGAGAAAATTTGTCCACAAGAATCGGTGACATACACACACACACACACACACACACATACACACACACACATACATCCGGACATTTGTTCCTCTCGACGAATTATATATACTACACTTAAAAATTTGTAAAAATAATTGATTTTAAAAAATTCGGAAATCGACATCACTATAAGGCTTCCTTTATGAGGAAGCAAAACTGAAGTTAGCTGTCTCGATATCTATTATTTTAATTCCAAAGTTCAAAATGAAAATTGAATCTTAAAATTGTAAATATTATTTAATATTTGAAAATAAAATAAAAAATATTAGCAGTAATAATTTAAGTAATTGTAAGTAATAAACTAAACTTAAACACTCTGAAAAATATCAATGTTTATCTCTGATTTTAATGAAGAACGTCAGTATAATTAAGGTTATTTATAAAACAGATAGTTGGTTATATTAATAATTAATATATTATTAATAATACTTAAATAATATTAATAATTATTTCATTTAATTTCAAAATTTAATTTATTAATTTTAATTTAATTTCGTTTATTTAATTCATTAATTATAATTACATAAATTTGAATTCAAAAAATAGATATCGAGACAGCTAACTTCAGTTTTATAAAACTACTTGCATGTTAACCTTTAATTTCGTTCTCGCTAGAAGATTTTTTAAAATGAATAAACTTAAAAATTAGCTCGTTCTCCAACGCCAAATTTTAATAGAGTAGAAAAGAAGATCTAACTTAAATTTTGCAAAAAAAATTGGATTTTTTCATTAACCGCCAAAGGAGATATAATAGTTTAAAATTGACGAAAATCTTCAAAAATGCAATATTTAAGGTACATTTTTTCCTATTTCTACCATATAGAATTAAAATGTCAGCATGCCGAATGAAAGTACAGTAGAACCTCGGTTATCCGAGCCTCGATTATCCGAGATTCCGGATTATCCGAGGCACTAAACATGCTCAGATAATGCGGAATAACTCGGATAAAACGGATCGAGCGACTAAATTTGGAAAGTAAATTTTACAAAACCACTGTTTGTGATCATTCCATTTAAAATTTCGTCCATTTTTGTCATTTAATATTATTCTAACACTTTAAACACTTGAAAAATAATTTAAAATTTTGAAATTTTCATTGGTTCCGTGTTATCCGAGTTTTCGATTATCCGAGGTACCTCTTCCCCACATTACCTCGGATAATCGAGGTTCTACTGTACATTAAAATTACTCAATATTGAGTACTTACTATTTTCAAAATATTAAAAAACTTTTGAAAAAATTGTGATTGAAATATGACAAATTTCTCCATTTGACATGAGTCCTTAAAAATCAGTTTTTACATAATATTTTTGACTTTTTTACACAAAAATCAATTAATATAAGTTTAATAGGCTATTTCTCACAAATATCAATAAAAATATTTATGTTATTTAAATTAGTTATGTGATTTTTTTTGTAAATTGCAGAGCTGTCAAAATAACCTTTTTTTCGTGCAACTCAACTTAAAAACTTAAATTCTGAATTAAATGGATTAAATTACTTAAAATAATTCCCAAAAATGTGTTGTTCGAATATTAAAAATCATTATTCCTGAATATCATAATTTTCTAAAAATAGGTCGCAACGACTTTGGGTAAAATAAAATGGACTGACCCATATAATTTATATAATATAAATTTATTTATTATTTATTTATTATTTATTTATATAAATAAATATTATTATAAATATAAGTTTATATGTTCTGTAAAGAAAAATCCTTTATTATCAGCTTTTATGTTGAGTATCTACGCATAGAGGCTGTAGCTGGAGGCGCCTCCGTATTCGTTAATACTCTTATATTTCTGTAAATAAATAAGGAATCTCTTTGAAAATTTACAGAAAACTTTGTTATATGATAGTCAACAAATGTCTCACTTGAAGTTTGTTCAAACTTAAAATTCCTCGCAGACTTTTTGTTGTCAAAGTTAAGCAAACGTCTTTGGTGACAAAGCTCCATTTACAATTAAGAATGTTTAAACAAATTTTCATTTTTTGAAATTTTTATTAGGTCATCGTCTTCTATGGTCCCAAACGAATGTACACAATTTTTTTTAAATTAAATTCATCAACATTTGCCCAAGATATGATGATTTATGTTTTAAAATTGAACGATTTTTTATTAGCAAAATTTTTCAGTTTTTCATGTTTATTATGAAAAATATTTGTTTTAGAAAAAAATTTTAAGGAAAAAAAGATGCGCCTTCTTATTTCCTATAAGGTAGAACTTTTTAAAACTTAAAAATTTTAATTTTATTTTTTTTCGAAAGTTTGGAAGCTTGGCTGACTTGATTATACGTGGAGAGAGCGTACGTCCCCTTATTGCAGCCAAGCATTCAATTATTATTGTATCACTTTTCGACGTTTATCAACACTTATGAACTAACCTATAACACATATATCCGCGTATAACATACATATAAACACACACTTAACATTTAAAAGCACGTATCGAATTGTTCTGATATACCACATGTTGAAATTTTTCACGACTTGAGAGACATGCTATTTCACTGAGAACTGAAAATTACATAACATTCTGTTTTGTTAAAAAACACAACTTAAAAAAATATTTTTTTGAAAGTCATTTCATGAAGACAAATATATATTAACACTATTTGTTTTTCATAAAATAATAGTATATTCACATCTGAAATAACCACAAATGGACACAGACGATCAGCTGTCATTTACCTTGGATAGAAACGCGCAACGCACACTGCGCATGCTCTACGGAATTTTCAAGCGCAGTCAACTAATCTTTCACGTACTTTATAAAACTGAACAAATGACTTTTGGTTAAAATTAAAAAAACACTGTGGCCCATACTAGTACTAGAATAATTCTAGGACTTTCTTATATTTTCTAATAAAAAGTATATGATACCGCCTTGTATTTTGTGTCCTATCCAAAAGTTAAGCACTTTCAAGGAATGATTCACGTACTTTTTTTCCGTGTGATACACGGAAAAAATTAGTCGCTGAAGTTTTCAGCTACCACTCGAAGACTCTCGGATATGAAAAAATACTTTATAAACTTATAGAAATACTCTATGATTTTAGCAGAAATTCTCTAAAAAAAGTCGAGGACTTTTTATAAACCTAGTAGCGGAAAAAAGTCGTGGAATTATTGCAACACTTTGATAGAAAGTTTCGTCGACGAGTCAAGGAAAACGGTGCGCAGAAAAAATGTGCATACTCTCAGGCGATAAACGCGACCTGCAGTCATTTTAACACCGTTCTCACAATATGAGTCGAACCCTTATTCTCTATTTTAATTAAATCTTATATTGTTGGTCACATTTTTGGCGCCCAACGTGCATTTTTAAAGCCAAAATTGTGTGCTTCGCCACATTTTTGGCGCCCAACGTTATCTTTTAACCAAAATTGTGCCCTTGCCACATTTTTGGCACCTAACGCATATTTTAATAAATTTCTTTAAATTCACTTCTCTTTGTGCGAGTCTTCATTGAGAGTTCCCCTCGCGTCGCCATTGTGACGTCACGCCAGGGCCACTCTCTGATCACTCACACAACCATATGACTGTGTCGCGCCTGAAAAGCAACACACTTGCCATTCTTGTAATAACTTAGCACTCTTCTAAATTATCCTCGCGCATTAAAGTCATATTATTATTAAACAAAAAAATAGACAAAACCCAACCAGGTTTCCTCGGCTGAATTAATGGAAATTAAAAAGAAAAATTATTTTTGTATATTGCTACTATTAAAAAAATAAAGCATGAATATTTCCCTTTCTGCTATCTCACTGCTTGCATTCACACCAATCTCAATACACTTCGCATGAATTATGGAATTTACAACTGTCAGTAAATTATTTCGATTAAATAATTAACTTTACTCAAAATTAAAATACGTAATGTAAATTTCAGACGACATTTTACGTAAAATATCTTTGTCTTCTTTTTCAAAATATTTCTAGTATAGTACACGCAAGAAAATAAAAACATTTTTTTTTCGCTTTGCTTACATTTTTATACTTACGCTACGCTTACTATTTGTTTTTTTTTTCGCTACGCTTACTATTATCTTGCTTACTCAATGACTTCGTTCTCTCGCTTAAACAACTTAGCAACAATTATTTAATAAAATTTTTTTTGTAGAAATTGTACAATACATCGACTCAAAAAATTTTATTTTAATATTGTTTTTTCTTCGTAAAAGCGACAATCATGGTTGACAATTTTTAAATAATTTCCTTCTTTATAACAAAAAAGAGAATTACGAGTCTCTAGCTTGATTAGCGCATTAAAAACACAGCTGTGTTTACACTCACAGCACAAATACCTTGCTTCTTCCAGGCTTAATTCAAATCTACAGAAATAATGAAATTTTATTTCAATTAATTTCTGTATCTATTAAAGAGAAATTTTTTTTTCTTTCTGAGAGAGGAAACATAATTTAACCAAAAAGAAATAGTTTTATTAATGAAATTTAATCAATTAAATTAAAATAAAACCAAAATTTTAATTCTCATTTAAAATCAATAAAACAAATTAATAAAATAAAATTTATTAATAATTATACTGAAATTCTTTTTCCCCTATTAAAGAAAAATTAAACCCTTACCAAAGCATTATTTTTCAATTTTTTCTCTTTTTACACATACGCAAAAATGCACATAAATAATAAATAATTATGGGAAGAAGATCCCCCAAGCCCAAGCACACAAGAACAAGCCCAGCACAAACGCGTTCTCAAACAAAGTCAACAAATAAACAAAACACAATGTTTAAAACGCCACCTACCAAGAAAAAAACAAACTTCGATAAATCCAGACAACACAGCGCGCGCAGAACAAGATGAAAATTTGTTATTCCCTTTTCCGACAGATAATCCAAGTCAAAAATTCCCCTCGCCACCCGAAATCATTAGCCCGATAGTTAGCGCTAATGAAGAAACTCAACGTGAACACGACAACGCAGCTATGATGGACGAAACCAACGCGAGCGGTAAAAACAAAAAAAGAACAACTTTTCAAACAACACTTCAACGCCGCGGTCGTAAACCAAAAGTCGTACAAACCCCTATTACCTCGTCACATTTAAAAACATTTTATTCTCGGTTCGAGACTCTAACGTCTAACCAAACGGATGAATTTAATAGCTTTAAAGATCAAATGCAGAACGTGTTCGAGCGCCATCTGCACGATTCACAACAACAAATGCTTAATTTGTATAGTGAAACTCATCGCGAAATAGATACGCTTAGAACAGAAACAATGAAATCTTTCGAAAAACTTCGCGCCGAAATGACAGAAAATATCAAGGACCTTTCAATCAAAATGTCGCAAATTCAAACAACGGACGGGCAATCCCCTTGGCATGATTCTCGTTGGCAATTCGACGTAAACGGCGATCATATTGCACCTTTGACTTGCTTACCCCCCACTCTAACCACAGGTACGGTCACATTCGCGAGTAACATGGTAACCACAACTCAAAGTGCAACCACAGCAACAGCGCCAATTCGCCCCCCACTTTCGTTCCCAACACCTTCGCGACAAGGCCCTCCTGCAAATCGTACACTGCATTTCGCCGAAAAACCAGATTTTATTTTTCAAACACCTGCAAATTCGACTGACAAAAATCAACATGATTTAATTGATCTTACCTTGAACTCGGTTCTCAACGCTTCTATCGCGCAACGAACACAAGTTCCAAACTTACATAAAATCATTAAATCATGGGACCTTAAATTTCCGGGAAAATTAGACGCTAACGAGTTCCTCGACGAATTTGAAAGGAAAATGGCAGCATCAGCGATCGACCCAAATGACGCGCTTCCGATTTTTTCCCAAACGCTCACAGAAACAGCGTATTCATGGTTCAACATGTTTCGCCATAAATGGACAACATGGACCGAATTCTCTCATTCATTCCGAAAAACATTTAGCGATGTTAATGATGACAATCAAATTCTTAATAAAATTCATCGCGCGGTACAACTGGAAAATGAAACGGGAATGGACTATGTAATAAAAATCGGCGCGCTCTACAACAAATTGAGAAATAAAATTCCAGAAAATGTCCAGCTTGATAAAATTTATCTAAGCCTACACTCGGAATTAATTTCTCTTTTCGATCGTGACAGCTTCTCCTCTTATGAAGAACTTTTGGACCAAATACACAAATATCAAGAGAAAATCGAGTTTATGCAACAATCGAATAAATTGCGCGAACAAGACTCGAAACGCTCTCGTAATCCACGCAATAGATTGAACGCAATTGACTCGACCTCTCAATCCAAAACTTCTTCACCCGAACCTAACGAGAATCATTCAAAAACGGAAAATAAGCAAAAACAAGAGAAAAATGTTGATCAAAAAGCGAAACCCGAGCCCGAACAAAAATTGAATAAAATAGACATTTATCAAAAACAGTTCGAGTCTCTTAAACAAAAATTAAACATAAGCGATCCAGAAAATTCAAAAGCGGGTAAATCAAAAAGCGCGATGATCACTCCCACTAAAGCTTCGTCTTCTCATCGGTCGCGCAGGCGCTCAACTTCTACTTCTTCTCGCTCCTCTAGCTCCGCTTCGTCGCAGAACGGGGGGGAAAAGCGTAGATCGTCCGCGCATAAGAAAAAAGACAAAAACGATAACTCACGAAGCAATAGCGGCCGTGGAAATGGCCATCGAAGCGGTAACTACCGTGGCCGTCGAAACAATAATAATAATTGGTATGATAACGGTCGTGGTTACAACCAAAATTATTATTCACAATTCCCACCATATTATCCACCTAACAGTCATCAAGATGCACAAGGTCAGCGACTCCCGCTCACACCGCAAGCGCCTCCTCCGCATCTTTTGCAACAATGATACGATAATTACAAAAGGAATTTTCCACCCATTTTCGGTCAAAACGCGCACGACGGTAACCATTCTCAATCAAAAAACGAGAAAGAAGCCAGGAGAGATTAGATCTCCCTGGCAAACCCCCACTTAACGTAAACGAAAACTTACCGATAAATAATCAAATAAATAATTCGAACGAAATTGCGACTCCTTCACACTCAGAAAGCATTCCTATCGCTAAAGAATCAACGTACAATCCTCAAATAGCATCAACGCTAAACCAAGCGCATGCAGGTAGAATTGATACTAGTGATTCTGAAAGCGATTACGATGATTGCTTCTATTCTGAATCTGAGACGGACTACTCTGATTCTGAAGAGGATACCTCCCCCATAATAGGCGCGAGCATATCCTCACTCACATCACTGCCGCTAGTTAATCAGTCAAACAAATTATTCGTAATGACTGATGAAACTGAGCGCAGAGTAAACAAAGGGCACGCATCGCCCTTACCGTCTCAAGAAAGACGTACAATTTCTACCACAATTAAAATCGGTAATGAGAAAATAATAGCGCTTCTCGACACAGGTAGCGATCGCACCTTTATGTCAGGAGAACTTTTCGACAAACTCGAAAGTTTAGCTAACGGCGAACCAATTAAGGACGCGATATCACGCGCCGGCGTACAACTCGCGCAACGCGACCATGTAGCCGCGCCTCGTCATTCCGTTAAATTTAATATCGAGATAGATAATTGCCACGGTGAAATATGGTTTGCAGTCCTCGATGGACTAACCACACCAGTTATTTTAGGCATGGACTTTATAACCAATTGGCAAGTCACTATTGACGCAAGCCAAGGTTATTGGTCCATGAAAGGTTCAACGATTCGTCACCCTTTAGGCTCCAATTCTAATACGCGCAGCTTCCTAAATTCGGCCCAATTAATCGAACTATCTCCGGAACAAAGAAAGACTCTAAACGACTTTCTAGACGAGAAATTATCGAAATTTGCGTCTGGAACCGGTGTAACAGATCTCACAACACATGTAATCGAGCTCACCGATCCCACGCCATTCAAATTAAAGCCTTATCGCCGCAGCATAGAAGCGAACAAAATTATTAATAATCAGGTCGACGTTTACCTCGACAAAAAGTTCATAGTCAGAAGCAACGGACGCTTTGCCAGCTCAGTGGTGCTAACATATCGTAAAGATGGTAGGCCAAGAGTATGCATGGATTTCCGAAAGTTGAATCGCAACACAAAGAAATCAGCATACCCTTTGCCACGTATGGATACCATACTCGATGCGCTATCTGAAGCTAACATTATTAGTACGATCGACTTGACCGACGCGTTTCACCACCTACCAATTGACCCGAAGTCGCGCGAATACACCGCCTTCGTTGTCCCCGGTCGTGGACAATTCGAATGGGTTAGAATGCCCTTCGGACTCACAAACGCGCCAGCCACTTTCCAGGCTCTAACCGATCGACTAAAAGAAAAGTTCGTAGAACACGTTCGCGAAAATAATCTCCCCGAACATTATTGCGAACAAGTCCACGCTTACCTCGACGATTGGATAATAATATCCAAAACTTTCCAAGAACATCTTCTGCTTCTCGATGTAGTCCTTACCATCCTACACGAAGCAGGATTGTCAATTAACCGCGAAAAGTCCTACTTCGCGAAATCGTCGGTAGAATATTTAGGATTTATTCTCGACAAAGACGGTTTGAAGCCAAACGCTAAGCGCGTTGAACCAATCCTCGAACGTGCAACTCCTCGTAATCGAAAAGAGTTGCGCCGGTTCAATAGTTCAGTAAACTGGTACCATCGTCACTTGCGCAATATCGCAAAAGTGCAAGGGCCGCTAAACAAATTAGCAAGCCCAAAAGTACCATGGAACTGGACCGAAGAACACGAGGCCGCGTTCAACGAAGTTAAAGAGTCCTTGAGAAGCGCTTTAACTTTAGTCGCGCCTAAGCCTGGCCTACCGTACTACTTGTACACCGATGCAAGCGACACCGGTATTGGTGCTATCTTGACACAGCAAGATGGAGAAAAAGAGTACTTGATCACTTGCTTAAGTAGACCTTTAAGGGGTGCGGAATTAAATTATACCACCACCGAAAAGGAATGCTTAGCCGTAATCTTTGCTATTAAAAAGCTCCGCTGTTACCTCGAATGCGCTGAATTTACTGTGATCACAGATCATTCCAGTCTAATTTGGTTGCAAGGTCTCAAGGACCCAAAAGGTAGACTTGCGCGATGGGCTCTTGAGCTATCCGCAAATAACGTCAAGATCGAACACAGAAAAGGTACGACTAACGAAGCGCCGGATACGCTTTCGCGACTTTACGAAGACGACATTAACGACACACATGTTGTCGAACTAAATTCGGTTAATGGTCAAAGTTGGTATGACCAAATGTTAGAAAAAGTTAGCAAAGATCCTGCGCGCTACGAAAGATATAAAGTTGATTCGAACAATCAACTATATTATTATAAACCAAATGTGGTTAAAGAAGCCATCGGCGATAATAACGCCTGGAAAAAGATCCTTAAAGAAATTGAAATTTTACCGATTATTACCGAACATCATTGCACTTCTCAGTCAGCGCATCAGGGAATCAATAAAACTTATTTATCGATAATTAATCACTTTTATTGGCCCGGCATGCGAGAAGATATAAAGCGTTTCGTTAATGAATGCGAGATTTGTCTCAAGTGTAAACCGAAGAATACTTCCCCACAAGGCTTAATCTATCCGCGCAAAATTACCGAACCCTGGGAAACAGTGTCACTCAATATGGTAGGTCCCCTACCTCGGTCAAAATCTGGCAAAAGTTATATTCTTGTCTGCGAAGACACGTACACTCGATACATAGACTGCTTCGCGCTTTCTAAAGCGGATGGTCCAAAGATTGTAAAATCTTTAAATACCCTTGTTAACCGCTGGGGAGCGCCTAGAATCGCCATTACCGATAACGGTACAGAATTCGTAAACCGCAACGTCACCTCGTTCTTGCAAAAAATCGGCTCAGTACAACGGACTACGCCCGTATATCACCCGCAGGCTAACCCCGTTGAGCGCGTGAATCGAAATTTAAAGACAATGTTAGCGAGCCTCCTCGGTGAAAATCAGCGCGAATGGGATACTTTCCTTGAAGATATTCAATTTGCCTACAACACCACCGTTCATACTTCTCTCGGAGTCACACCGGCTTTTTTAAATTTTGCCCGTGAGCCAAGACGAACAGGCGAACCGCTACGTGAGGTAAACACAGACATAAACACAGACGAGACAATTAACACCTGGTTAGATCGTGTGAAACATATAGATGCGCTTCGCGCAAAAGTCGAAAAATTCATGATTAAAGCTAGCAAGAAGCAAGGTAAAGTATATAACAAAAATCGGAAAGAAAACATTGACTTCAAGCCTGGAGATCTCGTATTCTATCCTAACAACACTTTATCTAACGCTGCGCGCGGGTACAGTTCTAAACTGGCACCACGCTACAAAGGCCCAGCAACGGTCATAGAAAAGTTGTCACCTATAATAGTCACTATCTGCGATACGCATGGCAAACAGCTAGGGAAATATCATATAAACGACTTAAAACTTGCAAGAAAGAATCTTCGATCGCGCTCTACGTTGTAAAATTCCTATTACAGATATACGATCATCATGGAACTAGCAACCAACGATAACTCGAACAACGCTACTGGATCTGCCCTACAAGAGATTCCGGTTCTGTACATTACGCCACTTCCCAAAGACCTAGGCGAACAAGACAACATTAGAAACCCTTCTGGCTGAACGTGACGACCTTAAAGAAAAGTTAACTACTACTCAACAACAATTGTCTTCTTTTGAAGAAAAACAAAAACTAAATTGCGCAAATACCAGCAAGGCCGCCGACCATAAGGAAGAACATTACCAATTTATGGCGGATTTAAACAAGGAGCGCTACCACCTAACAAACACGATCTCAGAACTCCAGAAAGAGATCACTGATCTAAAAGTCGAACGCGCCACCATGAAAAAAGATCTCGATTCATATGAAGCCGATTTTAACCGAGTTTGCAACGATTACTCCTACCAGGAAGACTATAGCCTCCGTCTCAAGAAACTCTTTTATAACACGGTATCCGAAGTATACCATGCTCTCGCAAAATTGCGCAAACCGAAGCTGAGACCTAAGGCCCCTGAAGGCTGCCTTAACTGCGGTATCAGCGGGCATAGCTTTCGTTCCTGTCAAAGGAAATATAACGGACGTTTCTGCCAAACCTGCGCACACCCCAAATTTTCGACAGAAGAATGTCCTTGGCCTCACTACCCTAATGGACCCTCTAGCATTCCCGAGAGCAGCAGATGTAAATCGTGCTGGCAATCAAAAACTACGCCAAACCCGCATTGCGCTGAGTGCCGTCGAAGAATGATAAGAGAAAATACCATTAAGCGCAATAAACTCGCCCAAGAATTAGAAGATGCATCATTCTCACTCCCTTCCACCAGCCAATCAATGAAGGATGGAAGACAAGCAACTCGCGCCATCATCGCTCCCCCAGCTTCTCAAGCCCAGCAGATAGCCATTACGTCAGTTGTAACCAACCACTCTAAGAGTGAATTTCGCATTCAATCCGAACCAAAAGCCGAGACTGGAACGCTGCCTTCTACTCAGTCAGCAAATTCCAAGACCGCTCTACAAAATGCGCAATCCAACGAAGAGCCAACGGTTTCGCCAGACCCAATAGCTGAACCACTAGTGCTCCCACTTCAAGTACGGCCCAGTATTGTGCAGAACCTCATCTCTCCAAGGGAATCGATCGATGACAACGTTGCTCTTTGGGAATCTCTCACGGACGCGTTTAAAATTGGACTAAACGAAGACGTCGAAAAAAATTGAACTCCAGTCCTCCTTGTACAACTAGTTTATTAACGATAAACAGTATTACTCTAATTTCTTTAATTTAGTTTTCTTTTAGTTAAGAACGATCTCTTGACAACCAAATAGTATAATTATCACCAATTTTGTTTTCTCTACTAAGTATTATTTTGAAAACTAAACTAAGTCATGATTACTATAGTAACTATTATTAAACAAAAAAAAAGAATTTTTTTTACTTATTTTCGTTAGACTCCAAATAATAGTCGAAATTTTTATATATTGTTGCACCGTTGTGCCTTCGCGCCGTTGCGCAGTCAACTATTAGTAAAATCAAAAAATATAAGTTTAGTATTTCATGTAGTTTGTAATCACCAAAGCTACTTAGATATTAGCGCCGCTGCGCAGTATTTTCTCATTATCTAAAGATAAGTTTTAATTCCAAATTCTTTTCCTTCCGTTTACCCAGTTATCTTTACGTTTTAATTTTAATGTTTTGTTTTACTTCTAAATCATTTCAATAATTATTCAATTCCAACTTAAAAAGATTAGTTTCTCTTGCAAGCCAGGGATTATGGGTTGGAGAGATTCAGCCAACCGATTCAATCCTGAGTAGCAACAACGATTTAGAAAGGGGGAATTGTAACGTTTTATTACGTTTCCGCTCTACCAATAATCCCTGTTGATACTCAGATCGAATAATTAATATTAATATTGCATTTTCAAATTGTATTTCGCGCCTTAGCGCCAAACTTTAACACCAAGCGTCGCGCACGCCTAAAGTAGCACACGACAAAAGCACATGTTGCTTTTTGCCGGCAAGAAAGACAGATTGGTGCGAACCACCTGTATGAGAACACACGTTGACGCGAAATAATAATTGTAATTTTTTAACAATCTTTGTACAAAATAAATTACTGTGTGATATTAGTGTGCTGATTATTTCCGCCGTCTCCTGCACTGTAACCGAAGATATCAGTTGTGGGGATAATAAAGGTTAGTCTACCAACTCTATTCTCTTGGCTTGTCACCGGCGGAAGGAGGAGAACTCATTTGAGCATTGGATCCCTGGTTGGTAATTGTGTCTCACAATATGAGTCGAACCCTTATTCTCTATTTTAATTAAATCTTATATTGTTGGTCACACTGCGTATGGACACAAAAAGGCAAAAACGGTAATAAAACTTTGAAAAAAGTCGAATTATTTCACTATTTTGCAAAGATATGGTTAAAAACTCAAAATACCCAGATTTTCGGAATAATCACTTTAAAGTATGGATTTTCAACTATGTTTCCTGAAAATTTGAACTAAATCGAAAAAGGTGTTTTTGAGTTATACATTTTTTGAAAAAAAACAGTTTTTTTAATCTACTGCGCATGCGCTTAGAAATATCTCAAAAATTCCAACGGTATAGGATTCTTTGGAAAAATTTTCCATCGACTAGTAATTTTCTTAATTTTTTTAGACCAAAATTGATACTTTTTCACGCAAAAATGGATTTTTTAATCTTAGTTTTGAAAAATGGCACTTTTCACGAAATTGACGATTGTGAGCATTCTTTATGAGATAGGAACTTGAAATTTTTGCTAGTTCACTATATTTGAAGGTAGAATACGCCTAAAAACTTTAAGACAACTCGGTAACTTCTCACATACAACTGTGTGATTTACCCGTGGAATCCCCCATTAATAATTTTAAAAAATTAAGTCGCCATTTTGGATCCGCCATTTTGAATTTTCTTAATTTGACTTAAGATTCGTGATCAGCGACCCCAAAAACGCCCGAGTAACCATTTTCAAGCGAATCCGATTAGTTTTGAAAAATTTTCCGCCATATTTAATCCGCCATTTTGAATTTTGAAAAACTAATGCCAGATTCGTTTTCTGCGACCCCCAAAATCTCCGAGTAACAAATTTGAATTAGATTTAAGCAATTTAAAAAGAATTTGTAATCTTACTTAATATTAGGAAATTTTTTTGTCCTTCAAACGTCATTTTAAATTCAAAATCGAAAAAAATTAAAATTAGAAATTGATATTTTTCAAGTACAACTATCAGGAACATGTTTCTCATACTTTTTGTTCTATTTCAAAAATGTTATGGCGGAGAAAAAAATTCTTTGAAATAAATAGCATTCCAAAAACTTGCCATTTTTAAATATTTTTGAAAAAAAGAAGGGTTTAATATTATTTTTTGAAAATTTTGACCACGCCATTAGAAAGAGCGACCCAACGAATAGTAAGATATGAAAAATTTTATGGCTTCTTTCTACAAATTGTAGGCGTTTGATAATCATGTTGAAAAGCAGCACATCTCGTCGTTAAAGGGTTAAACTAACGCTAAAAATCAACATTTCTCAAAGATAAATTAATAATTACATTAATTTTCCGCTACCCTCAAAATTTTGACCTAGACGTCAAAATCTAGGTCAATTTTGAGGACAGTTTTGACCTAAAAGTCAAAATTTGACAGGCAATTCCCGTTACTCACAAAATGTAGGACAATCTTGAGGGCAGTATTGACCTAAACGTCAAAATTTGACAAACAATTTCTGCTATCCTTAAAATTTAGGCAAATTTGAGGGCGGTATTGACCTAAACGTCAAAATTTGACAAACAATTTCCGCTACCCTCAAAATTTAGGTCAATTTTGAGGGCAGTATTGACCTAAACGTCAAAATTTGACAAACAATTTCCGCTTTCCTTAAAATTTATGTCAATTTTGAGGGCGGTATTGACCTAAACGTCAAAATTTGACAAACAATTTCCGCTACCCTCAAAATTTAGGTCAATTTTGAGGGCAGTATTGACCTAAACGTCAAAATTTGACAAACAATTTCCGCTGAACGTCAAAATTTGACAAACAATTTCCGCTTTCCTTAAAATTTATGTCAATTTTGAGGACGGTATTGACCTAAACGTAAAAATTTGACAAACAATTTCCTTAACCTCAAAATTAGGTCAATTTTGAGGGCAGTATTGACCTAAACGTCAAAAATTGACAGACAATTTTCGCTACCCTCAAAATTTAGGTCAATTTTGAGGGCAGTATTTACCTAAACGTCAAAATTTGACAAATAATTTCCGCTTCCCTTAAAATTTAGGTCAATTTTGAGGGCGGTATTGACCTAAACGTCAAAATTTGACAAACCATTTCCGCTTCCCTTAAAATTTATGTCAATTTTGAGGGCAGTATTGACCTAAACGTCAAAAATTGACAGACAATTTTCGCTACCCTCAAAATTTAGGTCAATTTTGAGGGCAGTTTTGACCTGAACGTCAAAATTTAAAAAACAATTTCCGCTACTCTTAAAATTTAGGTCAATTTTGAGGGCGGTATTGACCTAAATGTCAAGATTTGACAAACAATTTCCGCTACCCTCAAAATTTAAGTCAATTTTGAGGGCAGTATTGACCTAAATATCAACATTTGACAAACAATTTCCGCTACCCTTAAAATTTAGGCAATTTTGAGAACGGTATTGACCTAAACGTCAAAATTTATCAAACAATTTCCGCTTCCCTTAAAATTTAGGTCAATTTTGAGGGCGGTATTGACCTAAACTTCAAAATTTGACAAACAATTTCCGCTTCCCTTAAAACCTTAAACCTATAACAGAAAGAAAGCAAGAAGAAAGCTGAAACAAAATATTACAAAAAGCCTGTAACAGAAAAACAGGTGGAACAAAATGAGAAAAAACCTGAAATTAAATGAAAGAACCCTGAAACAAAATAAAAAACTTGTAACAGTAAAAAAGAATAAGAAACTAAAAGAAAATAATAAAAAGCCTGCAACAAAATGAGAATATGTAACTAAAACAAAATATTAAAAAAGCCTGTAACGAAAAAAAGATGGAACTAAAATAAAATAAAGGAACCTGAAAGAAAATGCATCTGTTTTGCACTATAACAAAACAGGGATTATATGCGATGTCGATACACGGCATCCCTATGAGAGAAGCTGTTGTATACTCGCCTTGAATTCCTTGTCTTTCTCTACTTTTATCTCTTTCTCTTTCTACTTTGGTCACCGGTAAGAACGGCAGAGCCGTCTATCGTCATGGCGGAACTCATCAGTAAGACACTTACTGGGATGCCGTGTATCGGCATCGCATATAATCCCTGTTTTGTTATAGTGCAAAAAAGATGCATTATATGCTTTTGGCCGATACACAGCATCCCTATGAGAGACGTGTTTGTTATCTACTGGTGACCTCCACGCTATGTGATTTTAGAGTAATATAACTAAAATTTATAAGAGAATAAATTGAATATTTATTGATGGAAATAGATAAAGAACAATGCAGTATTTTAAATTTATAAAAAATTCTTAGATACTTGAACAGAACATATTTAAATACTCGGAATACCTGAAAATAATCAAACAGGCGTGAAGATATATGACAAACTGCCTATTTTTTTAGCAACAGTACGGGAACCAACAATCTCACGACAATAATGCCTTCTAAAAGACTCTACACACTTCCAATTTCCACGATTTAGAATGTCCTGTACTGGAAGATCATCTAGCCATCCTCGGGATGCTACGACTGATCATATGCTTCCTGGGCAGGCGTCTATTCCTGCGTCCTTCAAAGTAGATCAAACCCAGTTGGCAATCGCTGTTTTAGAAGCTGCTCGTACTGGTCCACTCGAAGTTATAAAAAGAGCATCCGTGTTTGCTTCTTTTCTTCGCTCTTCGGATTTCTTGAGCATGGCTCGAATCAAAGTGATCGGACAGAGCCACATGTTCGGATGCTTGGAAAGTTTTCAACCTGACTGCCGGAATGATGCCCGATCAGTTTTGGAGCCAAAAGCTGGCCACAAAATAATTTCATCTCCTAAGTTTTCGAGAAAATTCGATGATATTTTCAAAAGTGTGAGGTCGTGAATACGACGACCTGAGGCCAACAGTAATAAAGCGGCGGTTCGCCTCGAAAGTTCGACGAGGGATATCTTGTCAGCTGATTTCGAGAGCTAGTCGAACAAAATGGTTGCATCCCAGATTGGTGATTTTATCTCGTGTGGTCTAGCGACTGAGACCGTTTTAAGAACTTGACGAACGAGGAAATCTGCTGACAGGTTTATGGTAGATTCCCCGAAGCAAAATGTTGTTACTGCCGACTTATGCAGAAGTATAGTATTATAAGCTAACTTCTTCGAAATGAAGAGGTCTGCTAGGAACCTGGCAAGATCCTTCCCTGATGGAGATCTCGGATTAAGTTGTCGGTCGTTGCACCAGCTTACCCATCTGCGAATAGGAGCTCTGTAGGCTGACAGAGTGGAATTTCTCCAGCTGCCACGAAGCAGTTCTCTCTCTTGGGGATCCCAATTCGTAACTAGTTCTTCCCACCTCCAACTTTCCACACTTGTTGAGGGGGCTGATTGGTTGTTCTGTCTATCAGAACGTTCTCCAGATTGTCGATGGTCAGAGGAGGTTCCCGGGCTCTGCTGGAGAGGTCCGACATCCAGAACGTTTGCTCCCATTTCGGAGCTACGATTAAAAACTGTCCTCTGCAATTGTTGAGATGAGCAAGTACCCTGGGGATTAGGTTCGGGGGAGGACCCCATCCTAGTTTGTAATGCCAAGGCCGACTGAAGGCGTCTGTGAAGTAGGCTGACCGGTCTCTGCAATCTCAAGAGACGTAGCGTTTGACTACGGCTGTCTCTGATGACGCAAACAGATCTATGTCTGGGATTCCCCACTTTTGGAAGACTATTCGTGTTGCTGACGGAAGAAGGTGCCATTGTGGAAGGGGTTTCTGTCTCGACAGTCGATCCGCTATCCCGTTGTATCTGCCTGGAAGATAAGCTGCGGATAGGGATATTTTGTGGTTGTCGACGAGATGGAGGATCTGCGAGATCAGATTCAGTAGATCCAGAGACCTTGTACCTCCCTCCTTCTGAATATAGTGCCATCGGCTCTGTTTGTTGGTCCATCGACCGGATAAATGAAGGTCGTCTTGTTTTATCTGAGCGGTTATTGGTAAACGGTGTCGAAGCCTGAGTTGGTTGAATTGGCAGGAAAATCTTTGCAGGTGTCGCGAATGAAGACAACCTCTCGGGATGACGAAATTTGCAAAGTTGAGCTGGCCTAACAGACATTGAATCTGCTTTAGGGTTGATGAACCCTCTAGTGCTATCTTTCTCGTTGCTTCTGTTATCTTCTGAATCTTCTTGGTTGGAAGTGACATGCGATTTTCCTATGTGTTCCAAAGGATGCCTAAAAATTCTAGTTCTTGGCAGGGAACTAGAACACATTTTTTGAAATTGATTTCCCAACCTAACGATTGCAGGAACCGTATGGCCTCGGTAATCTGGTTGTTGAGCTTGCTCTTGTCCTGGGAGACAAGCAGAAAGTCGTCTAGGTAGACGACTATCCTCATACCTCTCGCACGAAGGGTTTCCGCAACCCAATTCGTTATTTTTGCGAAACTCTGAGGAGCAGATGAGAGGCCGAAGGGCAAGCACGTTATCTGCAGAACTTCCTTGCCGTAGACGAGGTGAAGGAGACAACGATGGGATTCTGCTATGGGAACATGGCAGAATGCTTGAGACAAATCGATGCGGGTCATCCAATCTCCTTCCTGTAGAAAGTCTGGTATCCTGAAGTGAGATATCAGACGAAATTTTCGAATCCTCACGTGTCTGTTGAGTCCGCGTAGATCGAAAATCGGTCTCGTTCCCCCGTCCGACTTCTTTACCAGAAACAACTTGGAAATGTGGCCTGGACCTTGGTTTGGAGGCGTCTCTAAAATCTTTTGATCTTTCAGTAACTTGATCTGTTGTGTCATCTCCGGTGACACTCTCGTAGAAAATTTCGATAAGTCAGATTTATATTTAGAGGAGTAAGAAGGTTTACCTGAAGAAGCTGAGCTCTGATTGTGAGAATATCTGCTTGTGGGCGGTATGGGAGTCGCTGCCTCCTTCCTCTGAAATGATCTATTAGAAGTTACATAAGAGGGAGTGTTCAACCAAGTCTGAGATCCTCCTAGAGATTGGATAAGAGGATTTAGCTGCGTCTTGTCAAAAAGGTACTCTTGACGGGGTGGAACCTTACGTAAGGCTGCCTGAACATTCTTGTTCTGGATTTCGGATAAAAGACGGTCTCTTCGAATTTCTATACATTCTGCTCTTTTACCGCAGATCACTTGCATGGTTTGGTCGAATTTTAGCTGAACTTTGGATCCTGAACCGAAGAAGGTTGATAACTTAGAATATAAGGTTTCTGCACTGCGATCCTGTGGATTGGCAAAGGCCCAATTGACGATGTCCTGAAGGTTTTTTTTAGAAGGTCCTTCTGTTCTAAAATGGCGTTTGATAATCCGACTAGGACTCTTTCTGTGAGCTGAGAAGTATCCTTTAACGGTGGGCTTGAACCAATTTTAACCCAAAAGTTCTTGCACTTCGCGGTTTTTTATTGATATCGTTTCAGTGATATCTCACAATGATTTTAAGGCGTAAACGAAAATAATCGGTGGAGGGAAACTCAAATTATCTAAATTTTAAGAAAAAAATTCTAGGTTATTCAACATAATTCGCAAAAAGTTTAGCTTTGCAAAAGCGTCTTTGCTACAAAATACGTATTTTGTCTTTAAATAATACTTTTTTATGTAGGCAGCACATTTCAACACACAAAAATCATAAAATGGTCGAAAATTTGTGTAAAAAGTGTTTTTTATTAGTTTTTTTCAAAATTTACTCCTCTATGAGGAATTTCGCATTAATATAAGCTGAAAGTTAAATATAGTGTGTAAAATTTTCTAAAAAACTATTACAGAAAAATTAATTTACCTCTTTCCGTTCCGAAGATATGATTATTTGAAGTTCATTTTAAATTTTAGATTCATTGAACTTTTGCTTTCAGACTTAAATGTTTTTCAAAATCTCTTTTTTATTAATCCTATAAAAGAATCGCAGTATATTAAGTTTATTAAGACTATTTAGAAAAAAATTCACACTGATGTTGAACTAATTTATTTCTTATTTACTATTGGAAGCTGCTATTTCATTATGAAAATGGAATTATTATTGTACACCTTTTAACACTATATTTTGAACATTAATTAACTAATTTAGAATTGTATTTTGTTCTAAGAAAAATTATGTTGCGTAGAAAGTATATTTAAATATTTAATGTTTAGAAAATGTATAAATAAAAATAAGTCAAAAGGTAGAGATAAATATTTAATGTTGAAAAATTGTGTGAACATAAATGCAAAATTGGAGTTTTATTACATAATAAATAAGTTTAAATTAATTAAAAAAGGCTTACATTATAATATTATAAATATTATATTATTATATTATAGTATGTAATAAAACTCCAATTTTGCATTTATGTTCACACAATTTTTCAACATTAAATATTTATCTCTACTTTTTGACTTATTTTTATTTATACATTTTCTCAATGAGAATATTTAAATATACTTTTTACTCAACATAATTTTTCTTAGAACAAAATACAATTCTAAATTAGTTAATTAATGTTCAAAATATAGTGTTAAAAGGTGTACAATAATAATTCCATTTTCATAATGAAATAGCAGCTTCCAATAGTAAATAAGAAATAAATTAGATCAACATCAGTGTGAATTTTTTTCTAAATAGTCTTAATAAACTTAATATACTGCGATTCTTTTATAGGATTAATAAAAAAGAGATTTTGAAAATTATTTAAGTCTGAAAGCAAAAGTTCAATGAATCTAAAATTTAAAATGAATTTCAAATAATCATATCTTCGGAACGGAAAGAGGTAAATTAATTTTTCTGTAATAGTTTTTTAGAAAATTTTACATACTATATTTGACTTTCAGCTTATATTAATGTGAAATTCCTCATAGAGGAGTAAATTTTGAAAAAAACTAATAAAAAACACTTTTTACACAAATTTTCGACCATTTTATGATTTTTGTGTGTTGAAATGTGCTGCCTACATAAAAAAGTATTATTTAAAGACAAAATACGTTTTTTGTAGCAAAGACGCTTTTGCAAAGCTAAACTTTTTGCGAATTATGTTGAATAACCTAGAATTTTTTTCTTAAAATTTAGATAATTTGAGTTTCCCTCCACCGATTATTTTCGTTTACGCCTTAAAATCATTGTGAGATATCACTGAAACGATATCAATAAAAAACCGCGAGGTGCAAGAACTTTTGGGTTAAAATTGGTTTAAGTCTACCGTGCTTTCTTTTGTCGAGGTGGCAAAGCTCTTCGTTAACTTTAAGATCGGTAAATCCGGGAGATGCGGAAAAGGCTTTTAGAGCACTTGAATATCTAATATCCTTCCATTCTGTAGAACCGAATCTTTGTAAGTCGTTGAGAATATCCAAACGTTCCTTGATAGCAGGGCGAATTGTCTTCTTTTCGTCGATCAATGTTTTTACATTACCGAAGTCCAAAAGCGTGGCATGTGTTGAAGATTCGGGTCTTGTTAAGACTCCATTCTGAATACGCGGAACCGACGAGATAGACGAAACAGAAGAAACAGGTGGAACATAAGAAGGAGGCGGATTTTTAGTAAAAACGTTTGCAAGTAAATTAATTTGATCTTGTAAATGAACGTCGTAGCGAATCTTTGATCGGATTCAGAACCGTCGTTCTGCTCTGTAAGAGAATGGCGTCTCGAGACGCTTTGTTCACGAGAGCTCTCCTGACCTGTTTCAGCTGAAACTTGACGTTCCTCCATAATTCTTAACGGAAAAGAATCTCCGGTTTCTTGATAGTCTCTGGGAACTTAAAATTCACTCATCTTAGCAAAGGCTAAGTGAAAAATAATATTAATATTGCGATAAAAGTACTAATAAAAGGACACGAAAAATTGTGAACTATACGCGAAGCGAGTACTCAACGCTATGACGATAGACGGCCCTGCCGTTCTTACCGGTGACCAAAGTAGAAAGAGAAAGAGATGAAAGTAGAGAAAGACAAGGAATTCAAGGCGAGTATACAACAGCTTCTCTCATAGAGATGCCGTGTATCGGCCAAAAGCATATAATGAGAAAACCCTGTAACGAAATAAGAAAAAAGCTGAAAAAGTAGAGAGATACCTGTACAGGGAAGAAGAAGAGGCTGTTTTCCTGAAAATGCTAAAACTGGAATGAGACGCTTCTGTTTTAATGCCGCTTTATATAGTTGATCTCCTCTCACATGGGCAGTTATACCCCACTCTTCAAGCTCTCTTCTCTGCGCACGCATCTGCAAAATATACTTTGATTATTTGAATTAACTGGTAAAATTTATCCATCTTTATGAGTAAACTCGTGTTTTGCTGCTCGCATCTACTCTATTTTTCCTTAACTAATATGTGATTTATAATTATTATATTTTATTACACGTTATGCAGTGAAAGGTGTAGTTCTCTTTACATAAATTGGCTTTGCGATCGCAAAATTTATTTCTATTTTATAAGTGATTCTTTCAACCTAACCTATGAACTGTGTATTGCTGCCGTAATGTCTTACGACAAACCAATGTGTGTTGGGTGTAAATCCTCTATCACAAACGAAAGTGGACAGTGCCCTCGGTGCAATTTGTTCTATCACCCGGGTTGTGCTCGGATTTGCAAAACTATGGAGGATGGTGCTTTCACAAAATGTTGCAAGCCACGCTCACGCTCCCCCATTGATCCACCATGCTCTGCTTCTTTGACTGCTCTAGATGTTGAGCAAATAGTAAATAGAGCTATCTCGACGCTAATGCCTCACATTACTGAGGTTTCTACCTGCGTGAATCACTTGATATATAAGTTTGAGAACCTAAATCTTAACGTTAATGAAGCCATGGCAAGATTATCTGCAACTGAACGTGAAATTTCATATATCTCTAAGAGACTCTCTGAGGTAGAAGATACTGTGAATGAACTACAAACCAATCCTAACTGTCAAATTAATTCTAACACTATTGTTCGTCAGTGTATACTATAGTAATACAGGAAAATCAAACTACGAATTTGTCATCGAGCACTCAATTTTTTCGAAAAAAGTCAATTTCTTTCTCTTTCCTTTCGCAAATATGTAGGACAATCTTATTTGCTATATTTTTCCTGTAATCTGCACTTAAAACTAAAAATCCCTACCAAATTTCAGCTCACTAGGTTGAGATTTGTAGAAGTTAAGGGGGGACAGGGTCATTTTTTGCAATTTTTTTGAAAAAATTCAATTTCTTTCCCTTCTATTTCGCAAATATGTACAATACTTCATCTATATGAGGAAGTAATAATTATAGTAAAATTTGTGTAGAATACCTTTGCATTATGTAAAGAGTAATTAAAATTTTTATTTTAATATTTTGATTTGTTTACAAACGTCAAATCACGTGAAATTATCCTTTTGAAGTAAAAGGATTTCATTTAAAAATCAAAAGAAATAAGTTATTAAAATTTTTTTCCATAAACTTCTAACCTTTTTTTATTTAAAAGATTTATTTTACAATAGAACTATTTCTGCTAACGATTACATGACATGATTTAAAAGGAAATTAGTTTCATGTTTAATAGATTATTTCTGTGTTTCTCTTATTTTAACGAGTTTAAAGTTATGTAAAGCTTTCATTTATTATTAATAACTACATTATTGTTCATAATAATTGCCAATACCAATGATAATTATTAACTTTAAAATAATTGTTTACCAAATCTACATATATTGCTTAAATAAATATAAATTTGTCTACAAAAAATATGTTTTTGTAAGGAAGGACCAAATTTATCTATTTGGTAATTAATATTATTTGCAATATCATAAATAATTTTTTTTTACATTATTATTAAATTTTATTAGATTTATTTATTTTTTTAGAGCGTGCCTACAACCGGTGCAGTTCCTTTATATCAATTTTAAAAGTTCTTGGTTTAAATTTTTTTATAAAAATGGTTATCTCTCATTTTTGTCATATTAGAGGCGATTTTAATTGTCACTTATTGACGCCATTTCAAGAAAAAATTTTATCACTTTATATTTAATTAAATCTCTAAAAAGTTCTGCTCCCTTTTTTTAAATTTCTCAAAAGAAATCATCACAGATAAGTCTTTTTTGACCCCCTATTACAGTAAAAAATTTAGAATTAGTTTTTCAAATTATTTTTTAGAGATATTTGATTGATTTAATTAAATTTTTATAATTTCAGAAAATGAGTTTCAAAGCAGACGCAATTTCCTCTTTTCCAATTGCAAATTTGGCTGAAGATAAAATTAATTTAACAAAGCTTAAGGAAATTGAGAACTATCTTGATCGACAAGAAAAAATTTCTATAATGTTTCTCACAACACCAATAAAAATTGTCTCGCATAGTTATGACTTAATTTCAAACTTGCTAAAAAACCATGAAAATTGTGTAATATCTCAATGGTTTTTGTTGGAATTTAATAAAACGAACTGGGAAGAAAAACTCTTAGAATCTTTATTATTAATTCAGAATTTACAAATCATTAGGTATTTGGGATTCACGGAGTATGAAGAAGAACTTTTTAGAAAACAATTTCAAATCAAGGAAAAAGAAGTTTCACCTAATTTAAATAGAGTATTAAAGTCTCTTTACTTATTGTGCGAAGATGTTTGCGATGAAGAGATGAAAAAAGTAGTTAATCAATGTGGAGGAAATGATATTCGACAGAAGGAATTCGAATTGTACTTACTTTATTGGATTCAAAACAATCGCATATCAATTTCAGGTATAGTACAAATAATTATTCATAAATTATCAGAGACAGCTTTGTGATGTAAACTATTAAATTAAACGATTAATAAAGGTAAATAATATTGAATGGTTTACAGCGAAATTGACAATATCGAACAAAATTTTTTTCTTTTTCATTTCTTTAGGTAAATGTACATAATCATATTTACTTTTAAAAGTATGTGGATATACGTAATATAATTTAATAATCAATAGCACTTTTTTACTTATGTTTTGCTCAATCTGATGAAAAATGACAATTCTACAAAAAATTTCATGATAAAAATAACTTTTTCATTCTTAGTAACCCTTTAAGTGTATACGATCTGAGTCGGTATCAAAACTGCACAACATTTTTCATTAAAATGTTACATTTTACAAAAACAAAATAATGTTATTTTATCATTTAACTTTTTTAAAGGCGTTTGTTTAAACATTTATTTTTATGAAATATGATTTTTTACATTAATAAAAAAAATGTAAAATTTAAATGTTATTTTGTACAAAATAAATTTCTGTTATTTTATTCATATTATTTTTTACAAAATTTTTTGTTATATTGTACACAAAATTTTTTGTTATTTTTTACATTTAAGGGCATTCGGGAAAAATTGTCCCCAAAAAGTGTTTTCGTGATTTGACGTCTCATTTAAAAAGAAAATAATATTTTGTGTCGGGAATTTTTGGTAAATATAGATGAATTGTTTGGGATTAGCGGCCCTCCCGAAATTTTGCAAAATTTTGATAAATAATAATTTTAAAAAATTGTTTAAACATGCGGAAAAATGGGGTTTTTAACGGTTTGGTATCACCGTCTCATTTTGAGAGGATAATTACAATAGTTTCAATAACTAATAACATTATCAAAAAAAATTTTCAGTAACATCTCTTAGTATTACAATATCTTACATTAAATGCGCTTTTAAAATAACCGCATTACAGCTAAAAATAAAATTATCCCAGTAGCACAAAATGTTCCAATAACATTGACAATATTGTGGCAAATATTGGTAATGTTGAGGCTTGCTGTAATATAATGTGCTACTTGCAAATTTTGAGAATATTCTTTATCAGCACAAATTCCCTTAATTATCCTGATAAATCAGAACAAAATATCTTTAATTCTTTAGAAATGACACTTTTTGGGGACAATTTTTCCCGAATGCTCTTAAGAAAAAAATTTCTCATTTGTTATTTTGTACAAATCTTTAAGAGTCAGAATTTCTAAATGGCTGAGTCTCACACAAATATCTCTACCCCAGTAGCACATTATATTACAGCAATACTGAGAACATTGCCTCAACATTACCAATATTTGCCACAATATTGTCAATGTTATTGGAACATTTTGTGCTACTGGGGTAATTTTATTTTTAGCTGTAATGCGGTTATTTTAATAGCGCATTTAATGTAAGATATTGTACACTACCGGTCAAAATTGAGAGACCACCCATTTTCAGGCGAATGAAAAACGTTTTAAAACATAATAAGAAAAAAATTACACGTTAATGCCTATAAGTAAGTCTTATAGTGTAACAAATGACCTTTAAAATAAGCCTAAGATCATTAAAAAGCGTACATTATTTTAGAAGTTATTTAAATTTTTGTAAAACATTGAAAATGACGATTTTTTAAAAATATCTAAATTAAATATTGGCCAAATGACTTCTAAAACATCTTGTTCTCTTTAAAATTTTAACATCTTTCAAAAAATAAAAATAAAAAAATTTTAGGTTCCATACAATTTTTGTTTTAAAATGTTTTTCAATCATCTGAAAATGGGTGGTCTCTCAATTTTGACCGGTAGTGTAATACTAAGAGATGTTACTAAAATTTTTTTTTGATAATGTTATTAGTTATTGAAACTATTTAAATTATCCTCTCAAAATCCTCAAACCGTTAAAAACCCCATTTTTCCGTATGTTTAAACAATTTTTAAAAATTATTATTTATCAAAATTTTGCAAAATTTTGAGAGGGCCGCTAATCCCAAAGAATTCATCTATATTTACCAAAAATTCCCGACTCAAAATATTCTTTTCTTTTTAAATGAGACGTCAATCACGAAAATACTTTTTAGGGACAATTTTTCCCGGATGCCCTTACATGTAAAACATAACAAAAATTTTTTGTACAATATAACAAAAAATTTTGTAATAAATAACATTTAAATTTTACATTTTTTTTATTAATGTAAAAAATTATATTTCATAAATAATAAATGTTTAAACAAAAAAACAAAAAAGTTAAATTAAAAGTTAAATGATAAAATAACATTATTTTGTTTATGTAAAATGTAACATTTTTATGAAAAATGTTGTGTAGTTTGGATACCGACTCTACGATCTAAACCACGTTTTTCTTAATCATAAATATATTTGAGCTCATCAAAATGATTTTTAATTAGGTTGTAATTTGCATAAAAATCGTTTCGAAATATGTCTAAAAATTCTTTTAAAAAATTTCTAGTAGAAATTATGTGCGGTCGAAGACCGCACAGTGGGCCAGACGATTAGAAAACTTGGCCAAAAGTCTATCACAGGATATTTACTATTTTCAGATGCTTTAAAATAAAAAATTTAAGTAAAATCATCAGTTTACGCTTTAAAACACTAGTACCTATATTTATTTTTTATTAAAAAAAGTAAATTTTCTCATAGCTGATTTTACTTTAGTACATGTGCACCATTTATAAAAAAAAATAGAGCCTAAAAATTCGTTTTTTTTACTTTATCAACTTGATTCCCGTGACAACCATCGGAAGTTAACCTTGGCAACTTCCTGGATATTTCCAGGAAATACATTAATGTCTGCAGGTTAGAAGCTTTCCATTGAAACTTCCTGGTTACTTTCTGTAAGCTTTCTATAGAAACTTCCAGGAAGTTACCCCAAGTCACATAGGATAACCCTTAAAGTGAGCTGCTAGGATAGCGCTTTGTGTACTCAACCAAATCGCCACTTGACTTTACAGGATTAATTTATATATTATATATTTTATTATATTTTTGAGGAAACTAATTTCTACTTAAGATAAACTCTTTTAAATTAAATTTTACGATATTTGGATAATTTGAACATTTTTTAATTAAATAACAATAATAGTAATTTTTAAATTAAGTTGCACAGAAAAAAGGTTAGATTGACAGATATGAAAATTTAATTAAAAATTTGTTAAAAATTTGTTAATTTACTTGTTTAAATAGTAATTACGTAGTAATTTACGTAAACATACCCAAAATAAAAGATAAAAATTAATTTTAAAACTTACCTATGAAATGTCGAAAATCACCATATTTCAATTAAATTTTTCTAAGAACTTTATAAATATTAAAAAATTTATTACTGATTAATAATAATTAGTACATTCAATGTACTTTCACAATATGTGCTGATCCAAAATTAGATTTTTGTTGTTAACCGCCAGAGGACATATAAGTGATAGAAATCACGGAAAATCATAAAAGACTCAATAGTAAAGGTAAATATTTCACATTTCCATACTGTAAAACAAAAAATCAGCACATAATTTGAAAGTACATTGAATGTACAAATTACACAAGCCTGCAAAAAAAATAAAAATTGCCGTTGTCAGAGGTCAAGGAGTGATTTCCCGCAGTATATGGTGCGCTGAATCTGAATTTGGCAACAAAAATCTCCCGTCACGTTATGATTTTGAGAAAAGTAGGGGTAAATTTCCAAAAATCATGTTTTTCGATGTTTTTGAAAATTTCTACCGGGTAAATCCGACATGCTAGAGACTTGTCATATGAATCAAATTAAATCCTGAACCCTGTACTTTAAGAAAATAAAGCGATATTGCTGACAACAAACTGAATTAGCCGTCAAAAATAATTTTTTTAACGTTGTCAAGCATAAAAATTGGACAAGTGCGAGTTGAACTCGCACTGCAATGGCGGGTTCCGTACACAAATAATAAAACAATACTTGCAACATTCATCGGTAAATGGTAGAATTAAAATACACAATTAAACAAATATATTAAAATCATTTGATAAAAAACATATTAAAAAAAATTAAAGTATTGTATATCTAATATTGTAAACAATAACACAGACACACAAAAAAAAGTTGTCTGTTTTTTAAACCAGACATACATATCTTATAGTATTTTTGCCCCCTGAAAACGAATCTGAAGTCAGAATTGCTCCATCACCCTCTGTTTTTTTAAATCGAGAAAACTACCCTTAACATCCAATTTTAAAGTAAAAAAATTGAATAACAGATTTCTCTTTAAAACAAAACAATAAATTTATCTACTTCTGCTACAACAACTCAGAAACAATGTCAACATTGCTTAAACACCCTATGTTTTTTATTAAATCGAAAAAATTACCCCTGAAATATAAAAAATCAAAATTATAGGTACTATTAAAAGTAAAAACCCACATTGGTTTTCAAAACGACAAAATAAATTTATGTACTTCTCTTTTAACATTTCAAAAGCATTATAAAAATAACTTTATCTACCACTGTGTTTTTATATTAAAAGAACTACCCCTAATATGTAGAAATTCAAAATGTATAATAAAAAAAATGAAAAAACCATATTGTTTTTCAAAGTAGAACAATAAATTTATGTACTTCTCTTTCAACAACTTAAAAGCAATGTCAAAACTACTCCACCCCCCTATGTTTTTTTTTGAAAAACCTACCCTTTAATTTACAAAATAAGAGTTTAACTTAAAAAAATGAAAAACCACATTGTTCTTCAAAACAAAACAATAAATTTATGAACTTCTCTTTCAACAACTCAAAAGCAAAGAATATGGCTCCATCACCCTCTGTTTTTTTATATTAAAAAACCAACCCTTAAATTTACAAAATAAAAGTTTAAAGCAAAAAAAATGAAAAACAACATTGTTTTTCGACACAGAACAAAAAATTTATGTATTTCTTTTTTAACAACTCAAAAGCATTGGCAAAATTGCTCCATCAACCTTTGTTTTTTTAAATTGAAATAACTATCCCTAATATGTTAAATAAAAATGTATAATAAAAAAAATGAAAAACCACAACAAATTGGTTTAAATTATATTGAGAATTAAACCAATAATATAATTTAAACCAATTTGTTGTGGTTTTTTATTTTTTTTATTATACATTTTGATTTTACATATTAGGGGTAGTTATTTAAATTTAAAAAATCAAAGGGTGATGGAGCAATTTTGCCAATGCTTTTGAGTTGTTAAAAAATAAATACATAAATTTTTTGTTCTGTGTCGAAAAACAATGTTGTTTTTCATTTTTTTACTATAAACTTTTATTTTGTAAATTTAAGGGTTGGTTTTCTAATTTTAAAAAACAGAGGGTGATGGAGCAATTTTCTTTGCTTTTGAGTTGTTGAAAGAGAAGTACATAAATTTATTGTTTTGTTTTGAAGAACAATGTGGTTTTTCATTTTTTTAAGTTAAACTCTTATTTTGTAAATTTAAGGGTAGGTTTTTCAAAAAAAACAGAGGGGGATGGAGTAGTTTTGACATTGCTTTTAAGTTGTTGAAAGAGAAGTACATAAATTTATTGTTCTACTGTGAAAAACAATATGGTTTTTCATTTTTTTTATTATACATTTTGAATTTCTACATATTAGGGGTAGTTCTTTTAATATAAAAACCCAGTGGTAGATAAAGTTATTTTTATAGTGCTTTTGAAATGTTGAAAGAGAAGTACATAAATGACAACGCACAAAATGTAGAGAAATTGGCTTTCGGTCAAATTGGTTGAATCTTCAGGAAGATGTTCTTTGAGATGTTCTGAACAAATTATGTATGGGTCAATTTGCCCTAAAAGAATATTTTTCGAGTTACAGAGGGTAAAAGTAAGGAAAATATAAAAACGTAAAGTACTCATATTTTAGTCATTCTGAGGTGCTTTTGTGTAACTTTACTCATCTGATTAACTTTGAGTATCAGTGAAGTTTAGTCGAAGTAAAAATGACAGTAAAGAATGAGTAAGAGTGAAATAAATGCGATTTTAGAGTGAAGTAAACGTCAGAATGACAGGATAGTAAGACTGTTTAGATTGATATGAATATTAAGTGAAGCTACAGAACAGAACATCTGTTATTGACGAAGCATATTTTTAATAAATGTTTTTCAATATATCAATGTCTTCAGAAATATATTTTTTAAAAGATATCCTGAAGATATGTTAAAGAGAAGCTTAAAGATGTCTTACTCAAATTCTATGTCTGTCCTGAAGACGTTCAATTGCATCATATGTATATTTTCAGGAAGTATTTGTAACATGCATGGGACATGTTAAGGGCATTTTAAGACATGATTTAGTCATTCTCACGAGACACTGAGGACAGTTAAGGACATTTTCTTATTTACGACAATAACAGAAGTTTTATTCTGTAACTTCACTTCACATTCATATCAAACACTCTTACATCTTAATTATATACTGTCACTAAAATATCATCTGATTTCTTATTTTGTAACTTCTATCCTAATCTTTCATTATTATTCTGTCAATGTGACGTTTAATTCCCTCTTACCTCGTAATTATACACTTAATTAACTCTCACTCTTTCTTCACTGTCATTCTTTATACAAATAAGCTTCACTGACACTAAAAGTTAATCACATTTTTCTTTTATTCACTATTATCCTAATCTCACATTCCTATCCAGTCATTCTGAAGTTTATTTCACTCTTTAATCAAATTTATTTTACTCCTACTCATTCTTCACTGTCATTCTTACTTCGAGTAAACTTCACTGGTACTCAAAGTTAATCAGATAAGTAAAGTTACACAAAAGCACCTCAGAATGTCTCAGATGTGAGTACTTTACGTTTTTATATTTTCCTCACTTTTACCCACTGTAACTCAAAAAATATTCTTTTAGGGTCAAATTGACCCATACATAATTTGTTCAGAACATCTCAAAGAACATCTTCCTGAAGTTTCAACCAATTTGGCCGAAAGCCAATTTCTGTACATTTTGTGCATTGTCCTTATTTTGTCGTTTTGAAAACCAATGTGGGTTTTTACTTTTAATAGTAGGGGAGAGTGGGGCAAACCGGCCATAGGATATTTCCATTAAATTAAAATTTCATAAAAATTATTTTTAAATAAAATGTTTCTTTCATTAAAATATTTACTTACAATGAAAAATAATTGTCTTCTAATGAGAATTGGACCCTTTAATATTGTTTCTCTGATAATGACAAACATTTTTATTTTTTTATTTAAAAAAATCTTTATTTAATTAAAATTCAATCCCGAATTATTATTTTCATTACTACAACCATTGTTTACATGATTCTTTATGTTTTTTATTATTGTAGATTATGTAAATGCAATATTATATATAAAAAACCAAACGGTTTGGTTTGCTCATGGGGGGTCCGGTTTACCCCTGGAGGTGGGGCAAACCGGACCGTTTGCAAAAATTTTTTAAGTTAACACAGCAACTAAACAATAAAAGATGAAGTATAGGTGTCTCTGGGAAAAAGTTGCGCAATTAAATGATCTTTCAAACAAGCCATCAAAAAATGAAATCGGTTGATTCGTTTAGTCACAAGAGACAAATAACCGTTAGGGGTCCGGTTTGCCCCACTCTCCCCTACCTACAATTTTGATTTTTTATATTTTAGGAGTAATTTTTTCGATTTAATAAAAAACATAGGGTGTTTAAGCAATGTTGACATTGTGTCCGAGTTGTTGTAGCAGAAGTAGATAAATTTATTGTTTTGTTTTAAAGAGACATCTGTTATTCAATTTTTTTTACTTTAAAATTGGATGTTAAGGGTAGTATTCTCGATTTAAAAAAACAGAGGGTAATGGAGCAATTCTGACTTCAGATTTGTTTTCAGGGGACAAAAATACTATAAGATATGTATGTCTGGTTTAAAAAACAGACAACTTTTTTTTTGTGTGCCTGTGTAATAAGTAGAGGAACTAGTTGTGAAAATTTTGTTCCTCTACTTATTATTGTTTACAATATTATATATGCAATACTTTAATTTTTTTTAAATTTGTTTTTGCCAAATGATTTTAATATATTTTTTAATTGTTTATTTTAATTCTACCATTTACCGATGAATGTTGCAAGTATTGTTTTAATATTTGTGTACGGAACCTGCCATTGCAGTGCGAGTTCAACTTGCACTTGTCCAATTTTTTTTTTATTTTTTTTTTAATTTCTTTTTAAATTTTTTTATATATTTTTGTGATCGGACTGTAAAAATATACTAATAAACCCATTTTCAGTTAACTAGATGAAATAATGTAGAAATTAAAAAAAAAAAAATTTTTCAAAAATTTTTTAGTTTTTCCTTGACAACGCTATGGCCATTATTACACAGCAAGTTCTCTATATTTTTCCTGTAATATTCGCGTTAAAATACAACAGTATGCCAAATTTCAGCCCTCCATGTTAAATAGTTTAGAAGTTAAGGAGGAGGGATGATCACTTTTTGTGCATTTTTGGCCAAAAATCTTGTTATTTCCCTGACAACGCTATGACCACCACCTCCAATCACATTCTCTATATTTTTCCTGTAATCTACGAGTGAAAATACGTATCTGTAAGAAACTTGAGCTCTCTAGGTCAATTATCGAATAATCATAGCTATAGACTAACCGTAAAGTGTACCTGGGTATTCAGGAGTCAAGTGAAAATCATCCTCAGGGAATTTAGGTTTCCATCAAAATAATCATAAACATAGACTAACCCTGAAGTGCACCCAGGTGTCCAGGAATCAGGTAAACATCTTCTTTAGGGAATACTGTTTTTTTCGAATAATCATGCTGCCAAAATAATACTAAAGAACACCCGGATGTCTAGGAGTCAAGTGAAAATCATCCTCAAGGAATTTTGGTTTCTATCGAATATTCCGACTCCTGGACACCCGGGTGCACTTTAGAGTTGGTCTATAGCTACGATTATTCGATAGAAACAAAAATTCCCTGAAAAAGATGTTCACCTGACTCCTGGAAACCCTGGTGCACTTAAGGGTTAGTCTATGTTTATGATTATTCAATATAAACAAAAATTCCCTGAGGATGATTTTCACTTGACTCCTGCACACCCGGGTGCACATTACGGTTAGTCTATAGCTATGATTATTCGATAGAAACAAAAATTCTCTTATCGATTGACTCCGGGGCATCGAGTACCCGAAGAATTCGAGCTTTATATAAGGCTTGACTCGGCTCGAGCTCGAACTGAGTAGGCTCGGCTATATATATATATATATATATGGGCATATATATATATATATATATGTGACGCTCCACGAAAGAAGGGACCTATCCCCGAAAGAATACTAGGCTCAGTTTTCATGCATTGTGTACGGAAAATTGAGCCTAATGTTCTTTCGGGGATAGGTCCCTTCTTTCGTGGAGCGTCACATATATATATGAGCGATTCCATCTCAAGTGATCAAGGTGGAGAAAAATTTTTCTCCAATCGTAGCAAAACTTGGGGCTTTTGTAGTACTCGTAGATAGTAATTTTTCACCAAAATATTTTTTTACCTAGTCCAATATTTTTCGAGGGGGAGGGGGTTAAATTTTTGGGTTTTTCAGTACAATGTTTATTTCAATAATTTTTTACTCTTAAACAATTAAACATACAAATTTGACAAAGTACATTTTGGAAAGGTTTTTTCATGCTCTTTCGATTGGAAATATGTATTTTGAAAAAAACAAGTTTTTGACCCAAAAAAATCAAAATTAAAAATAAATTTCAATTTTTGAGGGAGATGGATACGATTTTTTTTTTAACGAAAGCTGAGGTTTTTTTCTAAAAGGACATATAAATGATAAAGTGGGACTAGAATGTTTAAACCTTGAAAAAAAGAAACACACTCACACACATACATACATCCGGACAATTGTTCAGGGTCTTAAATAATATAGTCCTATATAAAAGAAAGTTTATTTGAAGGATTTTTAAAAATTTTATGAATTAAACACGACTGCAAAGCTTCCTAACGAGGAAGCAAAATGATTGAATTCGTTTAAAATTTGTTACTAAGGGGCTTTTGGGGTCGACGATTACGAATATGTTGTCAGATTTTTAAAATTTAAGATGTCGGATCCAATATGGCGAACTTGTTTTTTAAAATTGATCAAATTCACTTGAAACTTGTTACATACAATCAGGGGTTTTTGGGGTTGTTGATTATGAATCGAACTACAGATTTTTTATTTTTACATCATATTTGTAATTAATGACCCCGAAAACCCCAAAGTAATAAATTCTAAGCGAAATTAATCATTTTTGCTTCCTCGTGAGGAAGCTTTGTAGTCGTTTAATTTACAAAATTTTTAAAAATCCTTTTGACAAATTTTCTTCTATATGGGACTATGTTATATAAGACCTTGAACAATTGTCCGGATGTATGTATGTGTGTGTGTGGATCCCGTTTTTTGTGAACACGATAACTCGAAGAGGTTTCAACGAATTCAGCTGAAAATTGCTAGGAATATTTATCATAAAAATATCTCTAAATGGATTGATGGACATTAAAAAATCTAATAAAAAAAAAATTTTTTTTTACTTTTTTCAAAAATTTTTTTTTTAATTGAATATTGAAGTTAATATACAATAAAATCTCCTTCTTTGCATCAAGACGAATCGATTGGTATATATAAAGTATAAATTGTATGAGAGTTTATAGAGGTAATGACAATTAAAGCAAAAAAATTACCTTTTTTATCAAAAATTTAGTTCTTTCATCAAAATTATATTCTAGTACAATAAGATTTTACTCATTTTTTTCAATAATCTTATCCGACTGAACAATATTAAATATAAATATTTATAAATTATTTAATATTACAATATTTTTTTCATAATATGTTTAATTTTATTATATATTATTTCTTTCTTGCACAATGTCAAATTATTATTTTTATAGATCAAGAGTTTCGTTTGTCTGAAAAATATTCTGTGATCAAAAACTTACAGTGTAAAAAATGTTCATTAAGGTGCTATAAATATTTATGCCAAATATTTTTACACTAGGATTAACCGTTTAGTAAATATTATCAAAATACTATTTTTTGTCAAACGCGTGTGACCTTGCAACTCAGCGTTGCCAACTCAAGAGTTTAACGTATGTGTTGAGTTGGCTACGCTGAGTCGCAAGGTCACACGCGTTTGACAAAAAATAGTATTTTGATAATATTTACTAAACGGTTAATTCTAGTGTAAAAATACTTGGCATAAATATTTATTTCACCCAAATGAAAATTTTTTTACACTGTAATTTTTGATCACCGAAAATTTATCAGACAAACGAAACTCTTGAACTTTAAAAATAATAATTTGACACTGTGTAAGAAAAAATAATATATAATTTAACTTTATTTATATGAATCTTCTTTAATTAACATAAATATTATACACTAAGACTACATAAATATTTATATTTGAAGGGTGGCATGACAAAAGGGGTCAAGCCACAATTTTTCGAAATTGAGATTTTTTTATAAACAAATCAAGTAAATTCTTTTACACATTTCTGTAAAAGGATTTTCTTGTAAATTGTCTTTTTAAACTCGTTTTTAATGAAAATAAGACTAAAAAAATAGCCTAAATTTCTACTTACAATGCAATTCAGTTAAAAAACAAAAGAAATTAATACTATTATGAATAGGTTAATATAGTTAAAAATATTCCTTATTTTTAATATTATTAAATATATTATTAAATTTTGCTAGAAAATTTTATGTCTATTTAGAAATAGTTTTATCCACCATTTAATTTTCAACAACCTAAATATTATTCTTCAGTTAATTTTTAAACATTCCTGATTGTAGATTGCATTTGAAAATTTCGTTACTGTTTACTTTTAAAAATAAGTATTTAATTTATATTTTTCTTGAAAACAAACAACTTCTTTGAATCAAACTGTTTTGCATTTAATTCATCAATTCAAAATTAACAAACTAATTTTTCAGTTTTTCTTTAAACTATATATTTTTTTAACAATTAATTTTAAAAGAAAATATGGGCATTTGACGTAACCCCAAAATGGTCCACTTTTACTTATTTTTCTCACTAATCTGTAGGTTTATCTCCATAAATTGTATTTCCACTGGTAAAGCGAAATAATATCTCGAAACGGGTTTTTTTAGATTTTTCTTAAATGACCAGGAAAATTTTTTAATGTTTTATTTTTGTTTCCTGTAAAATCATGAAATTGTTGCTTGACCCCTTTTGTCATGCCACCCTTCATTTATTTATTCATTAATATCTTAATGTAAATTAAATTATTATGGTTTTAAATAATAATTAATAATAATTATTAAATAAATTAATATAAAAAATTACAAAAAAATGATCGTAGAATATATTATAGTATTAAATAATTTATAAACATTTATATTTAATATTAATATTAATATTATTTAATATTAATATTATTATTAAACTTAATTTAAAAATTACAATTATTGTTATTTAATTGAAAAATGTTCGAATTATCTAAATATCGTAAAATTTAATTTAAAAGAATGATTTATCTTAAGTAGAAATGAGTTTCTTCAAAGATATAATGAAATATATAATATATAAATTAGCCCTGTAAAGTCAAGTGTCGATTTGGTTCCTGGTAACTTCCAGGAAACTTTCAAGGGAAGTTTCTATGGGAAGATTTTAGGATGTTACCAGGAAGTTTCCATGGGAAGCTTCTAACCGCGGACATTATTGTATTTCCTGAATATTTCCAGGAAGTTGCCACGGGAAACTTTCTTGAAGTTTTCTGGAAGTTTTTGTGCTATAGGGTATTTGAATATTCGACGAATTAATCATTCAATTTTTGAATATTTGACGAATTGACTATTCGATGATTTCATCATTCGACGAACTGGAAATTCGATGTTGTGAGCATTCGACGAATTGACGATTCGATGATTTTAACATTTGATGGTTTGTAAGAGATTTTAAGAGGTCGACTACAATTTTTCGTGGAATTGACGTATAGTATGTTATACACGTAATTATGCATATTATACAATTGTCATTCTTGGACTACGGCAAAAGTAAAGTAGAATATAGTTCATCTTGTTAATCAGCGAATCAGAAAACCTTCGAGTAACAAAATTCTGGCAAATGCATTAACTTTTAGGCAATTTGTAAAATATTGTTCAAAATTTTCAAATTATACACTTTCTGAAAAGTGTATAATTTTTGTGCATCGATGGTTGAAATAAGAATTTTATTCTTACACTTTTTCCATATAAAAAAATGTTAATCTTGAAGAAATGATTTTTTTGTTTTTTAACATTAAAACCGCCAAATTTAATTTTGGTTTGGATGGGATTTATTTTTGATACCGGAATAGGAAACGGGACATGTAAAACTTATAAAAATGTACTTCAGGTACAAAACGTCAGCCGTTTTATTTATAATTACGTAGCTTAAAAATGACCAAAGAATTTTAACGAGTTTAGCGTTAATGGTTTAAAGAATATTTAGGAAATAAAAAAATTACCAAACCGATAAAAAATAAACTTTACTTAGTACTTGTAGTACAATTAAATTTTTTTGGAAACCAATGCTTTAGAAAGTTCAGAAATAATATTACATAATTCCAGATAACTATGCACTCACATTAATATTTTAATTGAATACATATATTTCTAATATCGGAACGAAGATCTTGATTGCGCTACGAGAAAAATTGATAAATATTATTTATGTTTCAGAACTTAGTGGAAATTTAAAGTTCCTTCTAGGACATCTAAAAGCAATCCAGTTCGATATTAACAGTGCAACTTACATAAGTTTAGAAAATTGGAATGAAAAGAAAAGAAATAATGAATTTTCAGAAATTCCAAGAATTGTGCAAGACAATTTGAGAAGTTTAGATAATAGTTTACCGATGGTTAACAGTTTTACTGAAACGCAGTATCATACAGATTTAAAACATGATGATTTGATTTATGACTTTGAAAAGGGTCTTTGCTATATTATAAATGAAGAACAATTTGATAAGGTAAAAATTTAAATTAAATAAATAGATTAAAAGGGACGCGTTCACGTAAATTTCACCTTCAACATTCACCAAAAAATTTTCACTTTAACTTTCAACTTTTACTCAAAAAAATATTCACTTTCAACTTCCACCAAAAATTTTTACTTTCAATTTCACCCAAAAAAATGTCACTGTCTTTCAAATTTCACTTTCACTCAAAAAAATTTCCACTTTCACCCACAAAACTTTTATTTTCACTTTCACCCAAAAATTTTTGTACCTTCACTTTCAACTTTAACAATTTTTTGGGTGAAAGTTGAACGTAGAAACTTTTTCGAGTAAAAGTGAAAATAAAAATTTTGTAGGTGAAAGTTGAAAGTAAAAATTTTTTGGTAAAAATTGAAAGTTGCAAGTGACAGTTACGTGAACGCACTCCAGATATCTTTAATATTTTCATATTTTTGAAAATTATATATAAATATCACCATTATATAAAATTCTGTATCACAGAATTGTAATTCATTCAAGTTGATAAAATTAAAAAATTAAAGAGTTTTCATTTTTATATGTTACCCGGTCTAGAATAAGGGGCTTATGTGCTTAAACAAGTTTTCGAGAAAACAGCTGTTAAAGTTAAACAACTAATTTTGTCAAACAACAATCTTTAAAAATTTGTGCCATATTATTTTTCAATTTTTTAAAAGCAATTGTAGATTCAGAAAAAGTATTTAAAGTTATACAACTTAACGTACTTCCCAAATGAAATATGGCGCTAATAAGGTTGTCATGGTAACACATAAGAGTAAGATAGTAAAAAAATTCAAATTAAATGTTTGTTCTCTCTCACTCCTATTGCGCCTGCCTGTACAGGCAGGCAGTAGTGATGAATGAGTAACTTTAAATGATAATATTCTAAATAAACTGCTGCTGAAATCTTGAAAATATCAGTATTTTCGCGAATATGACAATGTGTCTGTTATCTTTAAGTTTGTCCCATCTTCGATTAAGAATTCTCCTTTATGTTCTCTCCACTTTCGTATCGTAGAGTACGTGAATGAGGATGCGAGTGATTAGTTGGATTTTATATTTTTAACAATCAACACGATTGCATTATTTCTCAGCTATTAAATAAAGCATTCAATTATTGATTATTTGAGTAGACTGATTTATTTATATAGCGGTCTTAATGGTACCTGACCTTTATTTGGTAAAATTAATAACAAATATCCCACACTGGCGACTTACCGAATTAAGTTGTTTTCCAATTTTTTGTATCACTTTTGTAACACGCATGTTTCTCATAGTATTGGAGCTGGCGACCAAATCAACTATCTCCTTTCATACTGGCTGAAAATTTGAGTGTAAATTACTCAATACATGTAAATAAAAAAACATACGATTGGCAGGTCGGTGCTGCAGGGTGAATTGGTGAAAACTAACGTAACTTTTTCTCATTTCATGCCGATTGAATCCTTTATATATCAAAAGTTTACTTCTAAACAACGGTAAAATTTTACGTCTGACAGTCGTGGGGTGGGGCAAAACGCGGCTGAGAGCTAACTAAGTGTTAAACGCTGTAAGTTCCTTTAAACCCTACTCTCTAAATTTGAATTCGTGAAATTCACTGGGAAACAGTTATAAGAATTCCACTTTAGCTGGTAATCTGTTAAAATTCACTGGGAAACCAGTAAAAGTGGTATACTTAACTGTTTCCCAGTGAACTTCATTGTTTTAAATTTAGAGAGTACTTTTTTGTATGTAGCTCAGCCAATTTTCAATCGATTTTAATGAAACTTACCAGAAAAATTCCTTTCAATTACTGGCTTTTGCATGACCATCAGCTTTAAAAAAAAATTGTAAACATTGTTTTTTAAAAATTAATTTTATAAAAATAAGCGATTTTTTTAAAAAGGTTTTCAATTTTAATTTTTTTAGATTTCTGTTTGTCATGCAAAGCATATTTGTGTATTTTAACGATAAAAATTTTGTTTTGCGATTTTAATTAAGATTTCATATCAGTAGGCTACACGGCGCCTCAACAGATTTATTGTTATTAGAAAATATTTGAATTGTTAGGATAATAAAATAAATTTGTTAGTTATACTATATCAATCTTTTTGTCAACGTAAAAAGTCACTTCACTTTATTTTTATTCAACGTATAAATACTGAAATAATATATAATAGTTTTTTTGTAATTTTGCTTCCTCGTGAGGAAGCTTTGTAGTCGTTTAATTTACAAAATTTTTAAAAATCTTTTTGACAAATTTTCTTCTATATGGGACTATGTTATATAAGACCCTGAACAATTGTCCGGATGTATGTATGTGTGTGTATGTGTGTGTGTGGATCCCGTTTTTTGTGAACACGATAACTCGAAGAAAAAAAAAATTGTGTGGTAAATTGTGATATGAATTTGTGTATAATTTCAATAGAAGTGTCGTTAATATGATGTTATAACAAGTGAAAATTAGTGCAAAAGTGTTATTTAATTATTTACAAGTGAGTCTGATGATAAATAAATCAAAAATAATTAAATGTGAAAATAATATTCTTAGTGTACTTAATATATAAACTTACCGACAATATGGCTTGAGTTTTTAAGTGAAAATAATAGATGTCAGTAGTAACATATTTCTTTACGTCAAATACATATTTAAGTGAACTGTAAAGTTCCGATTTTACAGTTCCCACTTTTTCAATGCCAAGAAAATTAAATGTATGATTTTTCTATTACAAATCTCATATAAAAATAATTATTAGTGAAAACAATGTTCATTTTTTCATAAATATTTGCCTGAAAAATATAAAGAGGTTTTATAGGTTATAAAAACAAAAACATTGTTTTGACAGCTGGAACAGTGTTACCAACTTAAATTGTGGCACACACTTACCTGTAAAGGTGTTTTCACAACATCATGCAAATGCATTTGTTTTGTATACGTGGTTAGTCGCGTGGTGAGAATTTTTCTCATTTTGCGTCAAAAATTTCCGGCATTGCTACTTTCAAATTCAATAACAAAAAAAAACAAAATTATAGGGTCAGTCCATTATATTTCACCTGAAGCCGTTGCGGCCTATTTTTTAAAAAATCTCATAATTTGTAAAAATGATGTTTAATATCCATAGAATTTATTTTTGAAAATTACTTTTTACAATTTTTTGAAGTAAACTTACAATTTTAATTTTTAAGTTGAGTTTCACAGAAAAAAGGTAAGATTGACAGTTATGAAAATTTAATAAAGAAGCATGAAAATAATTTAGATAATACAAATTTCTTGATTGATATTTGTTAAAAATGGGCTTATTTATTGAATAAATAGATTATTATGCAAACATACCTAAAATAATACATAAAAATTGATTTTAAAATTTACCTATGAAATGTCAAAAGTCACTGCATTTTAATTACATTTTTCTAACAAGTTTATAAATATTAACAAAATTTAATACTACATAATGTACACACAAAAAACCCAGTCTCATTTTTGTTGCATCTCAAAATGAGACTATGTTAAACGCCATAGAACGTGGCGCCACCTAAGAGTCTCATTTTTGTTGCAACTCAAAATGAGTAGCGTATGATACTCATTTTGAGACTAGGTTTTTTCAGTGTAAAGTACTTTCAATGTACTTTCATATTATGTGGTAACTTTTTAATTTTATAATAACGAAATATGAAAAATTTTACCTTTAATATTGAGTGTTTCATGATTTTCAGAGATTTTAATCACTTATTTCTTCTCAGGTGCAAGACGAAAAAATCCATTTTTTGTCTTAATATTTAAGTTTGACCTTCTTTTCCATTCTATTAAATTTTGGTGATGGATAAAGAGCTACTTTTCAGTTTAAATTTAGTTTAAAAAATCTGCTTCCAAAAGCGAGTTTCTGTGAAACTTAACTTAAAAATTAAAATTCTAAGTTTAATTAAAAAAATTGTATAAAATAATTCTCAAAAATGAATTCTATGGATATTAAACATCATATTTACAAATTATGAGATTTTTTTAAAACAATTAAACAATTAAACAAAAATAAAAAATAAGTATCTGTTTTTTCGATACAGAATAGAAAAAAAATATTTTTGGCCGATTTTAAGAGATCGACTAAAATCTCACGTGGAATTGCCCAAATGTATTTTTATATCTTCAATATAAAAAAAATATTTTTTTTCTATTTTGTATCGAAAAAAACAGATACTTATTTTTTATTTTTGTTTAATTGTCAAAATTTACGAGTTATGAATTTTAGAATTTTTTTTACTTTTAATCGTAATTCCATGTAAATCCATGTAATTTCACATTATGCGTATAGGTTAACTTTAACCCTCCATCCGTCGGATATAGTAAGAAGTTTCCTCACCCAGTTTATTTTTTTATTTATAACTTAAAAATAAAAAAATAACTCCATATTCTCGGTACCTTTCACAGCATTCTTCTTCTTTATAATTATTAAACCAATTTTTTTTATAGGGTCAGTCCATTATATTTCACCTAAAGCCGTTGCGGCCTAATTTTAAAAAAATCTCATAATTTGTAAAAATGATGTTTAATATCCATAGAATTCATTTTTGAGAATTATTTTATACAATTTTTTTAATTAAACTTAGAATTTTAATTTTTAAGTTAAGTTTCACAGAAACTCGCTTTTGGAAGCAGATTTTTTAAACTAAATTTAAACTGAAAAGTAGCTCTTTATCCATCACCAAAATTTAATAGAATGAAAAAGAAGGTCAAACTTAAATATTAAGACAAAAAATGGATTTTTTCGTCTTGCACCTGAGAAGAAATAAGTGATTAAAATCTCTGAAAATCATGAAACACTCAATATTAAAGGTAAAATTTTTCATATTTCGTTATTATAAAATTAAAAAGTTACCACATAATATGAAAGTACATTGAAAGTACTTTACATTATGTAGTATTAAATTTTGTTAATATTTATAAACTTGTTAGAAAAATGTAATTAAAATGCAGTGACTTTTGACATTTCATAGGTAAATTTTAAAATCAATTTTTATGTATTATTTTAGGTATGGTTGCATAATAATCTATTTATTCAATAAATAAGCTCATTTTTAACAAATATCAATCAAGAAATTTGTATTATCTAAATTATTTTCATGCTTCTTTATTAAATTTTCATAACTGTCAATCTTACCTTTTTTCTGTGAAACTCAACTTAAAAATTAAAATTGTAAGTTTACTTCAAAAAATTGTAAAAAGTAATTTTCAAAAATAAATTCTATGGATATTAAACATCATTTTTACAAATTATGAGATTTTTTAAAAAATAGGCCGCAACGGCTTCAGGTGAAATATAATGGACTGACCCTATAATTTTGTTTTTTTTTGTTATTGAATTTGAAAGTAGCAATGCCGGAAATTTTTGACGCAAAATGAGAAAAATTCTCACCACGCGACTAACCACGTATACAAAACAAATGCATTTGCATGATGTTGTGAAAACACCTTTACAGGTAAGTGTGTGCCACAATTTAAGTTGGTAACACTGTTCCAGCTGTCAAAACAATGTTTTTGTTTTTATAACCTATAAAACCTCTTTATATTTTTCAGGCAAATATTTATGAAAAAATGAACATTGTTTTCACTAATAATTATTTTTATATGAGATTTGTAATAGAAAAATCATACATTTAATTTTCTTGGCGTCGAAAAAAGGGAACTGTAAAATCGGAACTTTACAGTTCACTTAAATATGTATTTGACGTAAAGAAATATGTTACTACTGACATCTATTATTTTCACTTAATAACTCAAGCCATATTGTCGGTAAGTTTATATATTAAGTACACTAAGAATATTATTTTCAAATTTAATTATTTTTGATTTATTTATCATCAGACTCACTTGTAAATAATTAAATAACACTTTTGCACTAATTTTCACTTGTTATAACATCATATTAACGACACTTCTATTGAAATTATACACAAATTCATATCACAATTTACCACACAATTTTTTTAATATATTTATTTTCACTTATTTTACATTAATTTACTGTAAATATGGTATTATTTTATCTATGAATACTTTTTCTATTATTTCCAATAATTATTTCACATCGTATTGTTGTTTTTAAAACAAAAACTACGTTATTCTAACACCGTCGGCTTTCCGACGCTCCCCTGACGATTTTTCGTACGATTAGCGTAACACCTATTCGACAGGGAAATCTGTTAAACAGTTTTTGAAATATCTAAAAAAAAATGTCCAATCATGTTTTTCTATAATTTAGGCAGTGATACACGGAGAAAAATTCCAATCGATTATAGCATGGAATTTCTCACTCTATTTTTCCATAGACTCAGTATGCGAATGTTGCAATAGATGGTGTGAAAATCGCATGGACCCATGCGATTTTGGCATGGATTCCAAGCAAATTACGCGTAGTTGTGTCTGTGCGTTATTCGGTTCGGCTGCCCATGCTCAATTAGTATGATATTTCTCTCCGTGTACACACTTATTGCACTCTCGATGCTCACCTGGTTTGTTGCGGCAGGGCCGAATAAGCGGCATATAGAGTGGGTCATATTTGGAGCCCTTTTCTGGAATGTGCAGCCACATAGACATGGTGCTCAAGAATAGAAAAAAATAATCAATTTTTTTTCGAAATCTCTTAAGCAATAAAATCTCTTAAAAATATAAAATAATTTTCATTTATATATCAAACGACGCAGAATTTAATTGTCTTTCGAAAAATCCAAGAACCAAGTTTCTATCATTTTTCAATAGTAAAATATGTTAATTTAATTTCGGCAGCAACTTTTCTTTGCTCGCCCGTCGTTCGTACTGACAATTTCTGCCGGTACTGCATAACACATAATTCCAACCCCTAAAAGAAAAAATGAATGACTTAGACCAATAAAAATAAAGATGAAACTCCTCCTTCATAAAGAAAGCTATTTTTCTATTTGCTGGTTGAGTTAATCAACATAGAGAAAAAAGTTATATTTAAAAAATTAAACATATAATTCCAACCCCCAGAAGAAAAAATGGATATTTTAGACCAATAAAAATAATGTTGAAACTCCTTCCTCATAAATAAAGCTATTTTTTATTTGGTGGTTAAGTTACACAAAATGGAAAAAAATATATTTAAAAAATAAAACGTATATAATTTCACCTCCCAATAGAAATAATTAATTACTTATAAGTCATCCATTTTCTCTTTTATATGTTTTATTTTTTAAAAATAAATTTTTTTCTTTATTTTGTGTAAGTTAAGCAACAAATAAAAAATATCTTTCTTTATGCAGGAGGAGTTTCAAACTATATTTTTATTTGTCTAAAATATCCATTTTGCTTCCTCGTGAGGAAGCTTTGTAGTCGTTTAATTTATAAAATTTTCAAAAATCCTTGAAATAAATTGTCTTCTATATAGGACTATGTTATTTAAGATCCTGAACAATTGTCCGGATGTGTGTATGTGTTTGTGGATCCCGTTTTTTGTGAACACGATAATTCGAAGAGGTTTCAGCGAATTCAGCTGAAAATTGCTAGGCATATTTATCATTAAAATATCTCGAAATAGATTGATGGACACTAAAAAATCTAAAAAAAAAATTTTTTTAAAATATTTTTTAATTGAATATTAAAGTTAATATATAATAAAATCTTATTCTTTGCATCAAGACGAATCGATTGATGTATAAAAAGAATATATTTTATTAGCATTAATAGAATTAGATAAAATGAAAAAATTCACTCTAATAAAGCAAATTTTTTGCTTATCGTAAAGAGGAAGCAAAATGTTTATGTAATGAAATTAAAAATTTAATTGGATTCGCTTGAAACTTGATACTCAGGGGATTTTGGGGTCGCTGATTTCGAATCCGATGTTAGTTTTAAATAATTCAAAACGGCAAATCCAATATGGCGGATGACTTTTTTAAAAATTGATCGGATTCACTTGAAACTTGTTACTCGGGGGTTTTTAGGGTCGCTGATTATAAACTCGATGTTGGTTACAAAAATCAAAATGGCGGATCCAATATGGCGGATGACTATTTTAAAAATTTATCAGATCCGCTTAAAAAATAAAAATTGCCGTTGTCTGAGATCAAGAAGTCCTTTCCAGCAGTATTTCGTGCATTGAATCCAAATCTGGCAAAGAAAATCTCCCATCACGTCAGGATTTCGAGAAAAGTAGGGGTAAATTTCCAAAAATCATGTTTTTCGATGTTTTTGAAAATTTCTACCGGGTAAATCCGACGCTGTGGTCTTGAAGCAAAATAAAGTTTTTCTACGTCGCCAAAATAAATTATTTGTACAAACTTTTAAAGCTTCATCTGAAAATTCAAAATCAATAAATATTGAAATTCTAGCTGCTCGTCCTAGCGAGCATAAAAAACATAAAATTTATTTCTTAGTACACATAAATACCTAGTGGACGTATGTAATGGAACTTAAAAAAAGTAAAAAAACGAAAATGTCGTCTTTTCAAAGTCAAAAATTTAACAAATCAAAATCATCGTTTCTTAAAAATTGACTTTAAAAGGTTGCCATTTCCATTTTTTACTTTTTTTAAATTCCATCACATACGTCCATTAGGTATTTATGTGTACTAAGAAATAAATTTTATGTTTTTTTATTTCAGACTGTCAGGAACTGCTCTATCGGGGGCACCGCTAAATCTTACAAAATAGAGATCGCCATACTTTGGCGCCCTCTACGAATCGTAAATAATAGTTGAAACCCGATATAATTGTTACTTTTTGTAGTTTCAATATCGTATTTTAAGGTGCAAATAACGTATTTAATCTTTTATATGTAATGACTGTAAAAAGAACAGTAAAGTAAGGCCTCTAACTTTGGATGGACCATCATAAAATTGGTTTTACAACTTTAAGGGCCAATTTTTACCCAATCATTGGCCCAACTGTAACTGATGGGCGGGCTGACGATCAAATATTTGCGTTTGTCACGGTGGTTCCAACTGTGGCGGCCGACCGAATGTATGTATGTGTGACATCACTTGGGGGTATAGTAATTGTCGTTTGATTACGTAAAGTTTAATCGCAATGGCACATTCATTTTTTCACAAATTATTAAAAAAAAATAATTACCGATTGGTAAATAATTACCGACGATAATTCTGGCTTAGGACTTTTTTGGAGCAAGCAGGTGATTCTATTCATCGACATTTTTTGGAAACTTGAAAAAGTTATAAAGTTAACGATTTAAATCATCCTGCATACCTAGAAAAATTGGAAAGTGCTGTTACACAATTTTCTTCCCTGAATAATTGAATTATGTTTTATAAATATACATTGAATGAAGTGTATATTGTGTATTCTTGTACCAGCAGTTTTATCACATTAAAAAGTATAAATTGTACAATCATATAAATTTGTAACTATTTTATTAACAAAATACTACTCTTATTTGCGACCAGTTGTTCTTTATTAACTTTTATATGCACTCACCATTGCTAATTTTTTAATTTTTTTATATAACAAATTATAAAATCTGAATCTAATTAAATTGATATATTAATTTACTAATACGTAAAGAAAATAATTTTAGAAACTAAAAATTTTTTTAAAATGAAAATCATATTTTTTTTAAAAACGCTAGGACGAGCAGCTGGGATTTCAATATTTATTGATTTGGAATCTTGAGATAACGCTTTAAAAGATTGTACAAATGATTTTTTTTTGCGACGTAGAAAAACTTTATTTTGCTTCAAGACCACCGTGGCTAGAGACTTGTCATATGAGTTAAATTAACGCCTGAACCCTGTACTTTAAGAAAATAAAGCTATATTGCTGACAACAAACTAAATTCATTGTGAATTTTTAAAATTTGACAACATATTCGTAATCGGCGACCCCAAAAGCCCCTCAGTAACAAATTTTACGAGAATCAAACCATTTTTCAAAATAGTTAAATTCATGGACAGTGTCACTCAATTTTTATGCTTGACAACTGTTAAAAAAAACCTTTTTAAGGCTAAATTAGTTTGTTGTCAACAATATCGTTTTATTTTCTGAAAGTACAGGGTTCAGTTTTTAATTTGACTCCTATGACAAGTCTCTAGCACGTCAGATTTGCCCAGTAGAATTTTGAAAAACTGCGAAAAACATGATTTTTGGAAATTTACCCCTACTTTTCTCAAAATCATGACGTGATGGGAGATTTTCGTTGCCAGATTCGGATTCAGCGCACCAAATACTGCAGGAAATTACTTCTCGACTTCTGACAACGGCAATTTTTATTTTTTTTGCAGGCTTGTGTTATAAATCCGATGTTAGTTTTAAAAAATTCAAAATGGCGGATCCAATATGGCGGATGACTTATTTAACAAGTTGTTCATTTCATGACCATTTAGCTTCCTCAATATATATTATTATATATAATTTTAAAAGTTAAATAATTATAATAGTTTATTAAATATAATTAAAAAACAGGGTAAAGTACCCTGAATAAATATTAATTATTCAATTTTTTATTATAGAATAATTATTTTAAAAAGTTATAATAAAATGTCAAAAAATACAAAATTTTAATTTTTTGTGAAAAATTAAAATATTTATTAATTCTATAAATTTTGATGAAATATATACTTTATATACATGAATCGATTCGTTTTTATGTCAGGAATGCAATTTTTACAAGAATTTTTAAAAATTTTAATATAGAAAAAAGTTATTTCAAAAAACCAAAAAATTAATTTTTTTAAAAATTAAAAAAATGTTGAAAAAAAATTTTTTTTTATATATTTTTGAAAATCCTTCTGTCTGATTCTTGGTATTCATGACCGTAATACACCTACAAAATCTTATCAAAATCCATCAAGATGTGCAAGAGAAAATTTGTCCACAAGAATCGGTGACATACACACACACACACATACACCCACACACACATACATACACATACACATACATACACACATACATCCGGACATTTGTTCCTTTCGACGAATTATATATACTACACTTGAAAATTTGTAAAAATAATTGATTTTAAAAAATTCGGAAATCGACATCACTATAAGGCTTCCTTTATGAGGAAGCAAAAATTGATCAGATTCGCTTGAAACTTGTTACTCGGAGGATTTTGGGGTCACTGATTATAAATCCGATGTTAGTTTTTGAAAATTAAAAATGGCGAATATAATATGGCGGTTGTCTTTTTTTAAAAACTTCGGGGTGCTTTTTGGTGTGAGTCCCCTCGCCTCTCACAAACAAGATTATTTTAAAAACAAAATCACATCAATTTGCACGGACCAGGGGCCGTATTCTCGAAAGCCTTCGACAATTCTCGTATGCGTAAAATGTCGAATGGTTAATGTCGCATGCGACTTTAAAAGTATATTCTCGACGACCATTCGAGATAGGTTGTTCGGAAATTTCCGTGTGCGACATTTATACAGCGTTGCCGTCGTTTCCAAATACTTATATACCAATAAGAATTAAGGAAGAAGAGAATTTGACATATAGAAAAAACACAAAGATGAATAAAATATGAATATTAATTTTTCTATTTTAAAAAAGTTGCATTTTTACAATTTCATAACATTTCAATTTTTAAGGAATTTAATTAACAATTTTAATACTCAGATTTTTGAAGAACTTTAAAAATTAAAATTCTTCTAAAATTAGTTAAATTTGTCAATACATACAAATGATTGCAGAATATATTAAATTAATTATTTAAAAAAATTTTTTAGTGTCTGTTAATAAATTCATTGGGAAGATGCGTACTTAAATTTTTTATGTTAGTAGTGTGCAACAATGCGGTCAATTAATTATGTGAAATTGTTTTAATATTACTTATTTGTACTATTGAGCGATGATCATGCCCGTTTACATTAAAATAATTAAATAAAGAGTAATAAAATTCTTTTTACAAAATTCAATTAATTTCAAATTTTTTTTAAATTACGTAAAATCTTATAGGAAAAAATAATTATTATTTTTAAAAAAAGTTACTGATGTTTTCGAATAACTTTAAATTAAAATTAAATTAATTTCTAAATAAATGTAACTGAACATGTTTTTAAGTAATATTTTTTCTTTATTTTCTTAAAATTTCAATTTCAGTTTTAATTAAAATTTGTACCTAATAGACAAATGGACTTTATATAAACCTTTTTCCCTGGATCTATGAAAATTTTTTAATTTTATTAAAGCAGTTGCAATATTAAGAAATAGAAATAATGCAAATTATTTCCTTATGAAAATTAAGAATTTTCTACAAAAATGAAACAGGAATATGCAATCAAGAAAATACCTGCATATTTTCAATTTGTCAAACAATATAAAAACAAAAACCAAAGCATATACATAAAAACTAACTTAAAAATGTTAACAGATAGCTGCTAAGAATAATAATAAATAATTAATAATAATTGAAAATTTATATTATATATTATATTTACAAAAATAACAAAAACATTTTAATTTTTTATTATAAATGATACTTATTAAAATCGCCTTAAAAGATAATTTGAAAAATTGTTACATAAACTTTTATTTCATTATAAGATTATGTTGAATTTTTAAATTATACATTAAGGTTATATTGTATAGTTTTTCTTACTTTATCATACGGTTTATGCACACTAATACTACTTTGTATTATATACGTTAATTATAAATATGACACACAACCTTATTTCTCACTAGCATTTCGTATGCGACTTTGCATCTCGAGTGGTCACTACCCCACTCGAGATGAACCATTCGAAAATTGTCGCACACGACATGAAATCTCGCATGCGACACGCGTTCGAGAATAGGTTTTTCGATCTCGCATGGCCTGTCGCATGCGAAATCTAGGGTCATGGATTCGAGAATACGGCCCCAGAATGTCTTATACTTCAAAATATTACGTAGGGGAGACTGAGGTAAACCCGCTCACTTTTTTCAGAACGGTAAAAACCTATGAAATTGTTCTCTAAATCCAAGTCAATTTATATAATTTGAAAGCTTATGATTTCTACTAACAAAATAAAAAAGAATTTTTGATTTATCTATTTTAGTTTTACTTAGGGAAAATTTTTAATACTCATATACCAAATTTCAAAATCACAATTTTCCATGGTAAATCCGCTCACCCCTCGGGGTAAACCCGATCACTTGTTTTTTAAGAATTTAAGGTAATCCTAACAGTTTTATCTTGTGGGTCAGTCCATTATATTTCACCTGAAGCCGTTGCGGCCTATTTTTAAAAAAATCTCATAATTTGTAAAAATGATGTTTAATATCCGTAGATTTCATTTTTGAGAATTATTTTATAAAATTTTTTGATTTAAACAGAGAATTTGAATTTTTAAGTTGAGTTGCACAGAAAAAAGGTTAGATTGACAGTTATAAAAATTTAATAAATAAGCATGGAAATAATTTAGATAATACAAATTTCTTGATTGATATTTGTTAAAAATGAGCTAATTTACTTGTATAAATAGATTATTATGTAAACAAACTCAAATTAGTAGATAAAAATTGATTTCAAAACTTAACTATAAAATGTCAAAAGTCACTACATTTTATTTACACTTTTCTAAAAAGTATATAAATATTTAAAAATTTATTACTATTTAATGTAAAGTATTTTTAATGTACTTTTATAATATGTGCTAACTTTTTAATTTTATAATATAGAAATATAAAAAATTTTACCTTTAATATTGAGTGTTTCATGATTTTCAGTGATTTTAATCACTTATTTCTTCTCAGGCGGTTAATCAAAAAATCCAATTTTTATCTTAATGTTTTAGTTTGACCTTCTTTTCCATTCTATTAAATTTTGGTGATGGAGAACGAACTATTTTTCAGTTTAAATTTAGTTTAAAAAATCTGCTGAAAAACGCATTTTTTTGGTTAAAATGCAAGTATTTTTATAACACTGAAGTTGGCTATCTCAATAGTCTTGCAAAAATCTACTTGTATTTAACCAAAAAAATGCGTTTTTTCATCAGATTTTTTAAACTAAATTTAAACTTAAAAGTAGTTCGTTCTCCATCACCAAAATTTAATAGAATAGAAAAGAAGGTCAAACTTAAATATTAAGACAAAAATTGGATTTTTTGATTAACCGCCTGAGAAGAAATAAGTGATTAAAATCACTGAAAATCATGAAACACTCAATATTAAAGGTAAAATTTTTTATATTTCTATATTATAAAATTAAAAAGTTAGCACATATTATAAAAGTACATTAAAAATACTTTACATTAAATAGTAATAAATTTTTAAATATTTATATACTTTTTAGAAAAGTGTAAATAAAATGTAGTGACTTTTGACATTTTATAGTTAAGTTTTGAAATCAATTTTTATCTACTAATTTGGGTTTGTTTACATAATAATCTATTTATACAAGTAAATTAGCTCATTTTTAACAAATATCAATCAAGAAATTTGTATTATCTAAATTATTTCCATGCTTATTTATTAAATTTTTATAACTGTCAATCTAACTTTTTTTCTGTGCAACTCAACTTAAAAATTCAAATTCTCTGTTTAAATCAAAAAATTTTATAAAATAATTCTCAAAAATGAAATCTACGGATATTAAACATCATTTTTACAAATTATGAGATTTTTTTAAAAATAGGCCGCAACGGCTTCAGGTGAAATATAATGGACTGACCCTTGTATATATTAAATTTCTCCTTATTTCCGTCTTCAGTATGATTTATTAATGATAAATTATGAGTTCTATAAACAATAAATATTGGTTTATTAAATAATAAGTATAGGTTTCATAAATTGCAAATGTGAATTTAAATAATATTTTATTAAGTGAAAATAAAAATGAAGTTATAATTTTGGATATAATAAGTTATAGATTTTATTATTGATAAAATAAAACAAATAAAATTCAAAATTTTGAAATATACAATGATAAAACGTGAACTAAACGAAGACAACAAACTTAGATTTATGTATTTTTTAAGCCGAAAAAGACAGCGACAAATTCTAATTATTTGTTTGCGTTATTTGTTATAACCTAATAATTACTAATAATGACTGATATGGACATGATTCCGCTCAATGTTGCCATCAAATATTGATAGTTCGCGCCATCTTTTGAAAAAAATCGCCACAAATCGCGAAATGCGGGACATTCAAAATGTTAAATATTCAACTAATTACCCAATAATTCAACAACATTGTTAGGAAATTAATATTATTTATCTTTTAATAAATATTTTTAAAATTAAAAATTTTAAGAACGTAAAAAAACACAAATACTATTAATACTGATTCGGCTTCCTACACAAATTTAATAAGTGAGCGGCTTTACCCCGACTTTATGTGAGCGACTTTACCCTGAATGTATTTCTCACATTTCAGAATAAATTTAAATAAATCTTTTTGAAATCAAACAAAACTACATATATATATTTCGAAAAAGGATATCCAATAGCATAGAAAAAAATTTGTCCAATAAATTAAGTCTCAAAAATAATAATCGAAAAACTTAAAAATCCGAAGATCATTTTTTTCTTTTTTGCACTTCTAAAAACAATTGACCGTCTCTGATTCTATGACGAATTCATGAAACTAAACGAAAGTTCGTTAACATTAGTTGTATGTTAAGTACTATTCACAGTACAAATATCTCCATCTTAAGTTGAGTTTATAGCGTCAAATCGCTAGTGAGCGGGTTTACCCTGTGCGCGAGTTTACCCCAGTCTCCCCTATAATAAAAAAATCAAAATTTTTTTTTGATAATTTTCTTGAAAAAAATATGAGCAAAAATGAGCTACTCTATCTTAAAGTACATTTAATTTTAAAGAGACTACACGTTTTGTTATTCTTTTAGGAGGTGATAAATAGCAGTAATTTTAAAAGATAGCGTGCATAATACGAGAAATTTTAATATTTTCATTAATAAAATGTCGTTATTGTTAAATAGAAAGAATTCTTAAAACTGTGTACTTATTTTAACTCTACTTAAACTTGTTAAAAGTAAGAAAGGTAAACGGTAAACAATTATTTTTATTTGAAAAAAGTTGATTGTCTAAAAAACGTATAAAAATCGAATACAACTTTTTTTTATAAATGTGCAACAGCGACTCAAGTAATCAAGCAATTGCTATCATATTGCACTAAAAGGTACCTTAAATACTATACGTGCGAACTATTAAGTTACAAATTTAAAAATCTACAGTTGATTTTTGGCCGCTTTTGCCTATCTCCTGGCCCACAGTGGGTTGGAATTATATGTTTTATTTTTTAAATGTAATTTTTTTCCATTTTGTGTAACTTAACTAACAAATAAAAAAATAGCTTTCTTCATGAAAAAGGAGTTTCAACTGTATTTATATTGGTCTAAAATATCCATTTTTTTCTTTTGGGGGTTGAAATTTATGTTTTATTTTTTAAATATAACATTTTTTCTCTATTTTGTGTAACTTAACTAACAAATAAAAAATAGCTTTCTTTATAAAGGGGGAGTTCCAACTTTATTTTTCATGGTCTAAAATAATCATTTTTTCTTTTGGGGGTTGGAATTATATGTCTTATTTTTCAAATATAACGTTTTTTCATTTTGTTTTACTCTACCAACAAATAGAAAAATTGATTTTAAAAGCAGGAGGAGTTTGTTTATTTTTTTATTGGTTTAAGTCATTCATGTTTTCTTTTGAGGGTTGGAATTATGTGTTAAAAATTATAATATATATTTATATAAAATACATCTTGAAAAAATTGTTATCCTTTTTCTTGTTTTGAATGTGACAAAACAGAAAGGAGTACTGATGCCAGTCCCGCCATCTGTCGTGACAAATGCCCGGCGATATATCAGTAGTATATTACACTATCGGTTTACACACACATACACATAAGTCTCACGTTTGAACTGACATATCAAACTTTAGATATTATTTATTCCATAACTAAATATGTAATAAATAAATTCTTTAATTTTTACTTTTGTCAAATTAAAAATGTTTTCCTAATTTTTTCTTTTCTTTGTTCACTAAATATGCTTCTTAAAAAGCACTATACATTCACTGGATAGTACTCTGTCACTTTACATATCAACAATTTATTTATACTTGTTTAATTTACATAAAATACTTCAAAAATTTAATTTACAACTGTTCCTTTATTATTTTTAATAGTTTATTTTATAATATTTTTTTAAATAAAGGCATTTTTTGAGTCTACCCAAAACCTACCTTAAATCTACCACAACTAGGGTAGACTTACGGTAGCCTCATTAGCCAGGGCAGGACGACAAAGCTATCCAGAGAAATATATGTATGTGTGTGTGTGAGTTATATGTGCGTTTACGCAAGTAAGATTGTGTTGTATAAAGTCCGCCGGAAAATGAGTCGGAGTTCGAGCGATTCTTATAAGAAGAATCTAATACTTTTATAGCACGTTCTCTTTATATTTATATTAAAGAGATATATCGATTTACATTAAAAATAAAATTATAATTTAAACAAAAATAAGAATAAGAATTTATTTAATTATTATCTAACTTTTAATTAGGGTTGGTTAAATTTTCCCTAATTATATTATTTGTCTTTCAAAAAATTTGAATTTTGGTAATTGCCAAAAAAAGAACAAAAATTTCCCAAAAAACAAACTTAGTTAAAAATTGTTTAAATAATTGTTAACAACAATTATATTGAATATTAATTGTGTTACTTTACTTTCTAAAAGTTAATTTCACTTAATATTGTAAACTCAATAAAGTTTTTTTGTTTCTAATGTCTCCGAATGCATTTAAATTTGAAAAGCTTTCAATATAGGTAATTTGTTTTTTTATTTAATATTTATAACCATGATTAACAAATAATTATAAAGTCGTTTTTACAATTTTCATTTGCAAGTATTCTGTGACAAATTCTCAATCGAAGAACTCAATATCTATGTATTAAAAAAGTTTGGTAAATTTGCATGATTAGAAAAAACTGCATCTTTTAAGTATACTATTCTGTAAATATAGTTAGTAATAAACAAAAATAATTTGTTTAAATATTGCTTAAACAATAATATTTATGTTTTAAATTTGCATCGTTATTTAAGTTAGGTCCGGTAAATTGCAAAATTAGAAAAAATACACCTCTCTAGGTACAATATGTAAAAAGTTAGTTATTAACAACAATAACAATAATTTGTTTAAACAAATATAAATTTAAAAAATGCAAAGTATTCTTACAAATTTATAGCCTGACATTCTCCAAAAAGAAAAATTGAGTTCGGTTAAAATTTACGACTTATAGGTGACTTTAAACGTTAGTTTGTATGTAGAGTATAGCCGGAAAATGCGCTTTTTATGGTGTCGCGCAAGGACAAAAAATTCAATGTCTCCTATAGTTTCAGACCCTCCATCGATTTTTCTTTTGGAAAATACACGTGAAATAAGTGGGAATCGAATCATTATTATTAAAAAAAAATAAAAATGTCACTTTTCAAAAAATTGTTTATTTAAAAATTATTTTTTAAGAATTTGTTTAAAAATTTTTTTTCTAAAAAATTTTCTTAAATTGTCTGTAATTAATAAGCATTCCCTGAAAATTTCATTGATTTTTCTTAGAGATATACCATTAGGAAGCAGAGTCCCAGCTATACCTATCAATGTCCTTTAGGACATTAAGTACATAATCAACTACAAGTTTTTGTTTTACATTTAATTTAGCATAATTCTGTTCTCCAATGTTAAAATGTTTTGCTATATTTGTATCATTAACTTGATCAGTAAAAATCAGTTAAATTATATCCATCCTTAAATAATTTCCTGTTTTAATATTTCTATAAGCCCTTTGTTTACCTTCAATGTTGTTAATTTTTAAATAATCTGCTGTCATTTGACCCTTAAATTATTCCCATAGTTTATCCGGATGTACAGGATGACAATTAATTAAAATTCTTGTGAATAGTTGGTGAAGTTAATGAGGCATCATTCATAATGCAGCTTCTTTCATTGTCCTAATCCACTCACTATAATCTTCTACAAGTCCTAATGCCAAACAAGCAGTAGTAACAGATTCATGAACAACTCCATTAACTGTTTTCAAACTTTCAAAAGAAGTTGCTCTTTTTACTGTCAGCAATAATAATCTAAGGTGAAATAACTCCAATTGATGTGGATTAACTGAATACATTCTTCCCAATACTTTTTCTTTACGAATTCTTTATTTCCATTCAAGAGATTTTGTTATCCATGTATAATGCTCTGGTATTTCTGAATAATAATATTTTTTAGCATTAATATCTCGTTGGTTAAATTTAAATTAATCCAGAAGTTTTGAATTTTCATTTAAATTGAAAGAAATGCCGTAACTGTCTTTTTCTTCACGAATAATAACATTCTGTTCATTTGGCAAAGGTATGGGTAAGCTATTAACGCTATGACTCTTTTTCCCTAATGGTTTATTTAGAATTTTCCAAACTGTCTCAACTGGACCAACAAATCTGTTTTCTTCATAGTGATGTATTTCTTTATGATTACCAGTTACCTCACCGTTCGCTTTAGTGATAACAATAGATGCAGCATCTTGCCCTTTGAGAATATATTTATATAAATATTTAACAGAGTTGATACTCGAAACTATTACTACATTAATATATTAATTAAATATTTCTGAAAGTCTAGGGCATCACGGAACAACATTAGAATTATCAACAATAAATCCATTTGGTCATTCATACGCTTTATTAATATTTCTTTGACGAAAATAAACACAGCAATTTTCTTCAATAGTACTTTCTTCTTGGTAATTTTTTGAAATTTTGAACATTTCCTACCAATTAAACACTAATCTCTACAAGGTCTGTAAATATTATTTTGCATTATTTTATGTAAAATAGGATTAATATGGTTTCATGAGGAACAGATCCGTACTAACTAATCTATGTGTATTCACCGAATTTGTGAGAGACAATTTAGAGAATGGTCTTCAGGTGGACACAATATATACTGATTTTGCTAAGGCTTTTGATAAAGTTAACCATTGTATGTTGTTAGCAAAATTGAGGGCCTTGGGTTTTTCTGAGAGTCTTGTTTTATGGTTAAGTAGCTATTTATCTGAACGGTGTTTGGTGGTTAGGGTGGGGAGTGATTTTTCTGACGTTTTCTTTGCGACTTCAGGTGTTCCACAAGGTTCTCACCTTGGTCCCTTACTTTTTATACTATTTATTAATGATATTTTTATTAATTTTAAGTATTGTTATTTCTCTCTGTTTGCTGATGATCTAAAAATTTATAGAATAATAAATAATGAATATGATTGTAAAAAAATACAAAGTGATATAAAGAAGTTATATAAATGGTCTGTCAAGAATAACTTACCGTTAAATGTAAATAAGTGTTATTCCATTTCTTATTCCAAACGAAAGGACATTAAATTATATGATTATAAAATCGGCAATGTGAATTTAAAAAGAACGAGCGCAGTTTGTGATCTTGGAATAACGCTAACTACTAATTTTCCTTTTGATGAATTTATAACCAACATTACAAACAAGACTCTCAGAGTCCTGGGATTTATTACTAGGAACACTGTAAGATTTTCTAATGTGTCTACCCTCAGAACATTATATTTTTTCTAGTTAGATCAGTTTTTACTTGCAATCAGCTTATTTGGCGTCCTTACCAGGAATATAATGTTATTAGATTGGAGCGTGTTCAAAATAGATTTTTGCGTTTTGCCGCAAGGCTAACAGGCATAGTTTTTGATTTTTATAGTCATGACTATACAGAATTAAGAATGATTTTTAATATTCCTGATATCTCGTCGTATTTTGTTTATGTCGATCTTGTTTTCTTGTACAGAATTCTTAATGGTTTTATTGATTGTCCAGACGTACTATCAAATTTTAATTTTTATGTACCACCTATATCTCTTAGAACTCGCTCTTTGTTTAAGACTAATTATCATCGCACCAGCTATGGAGATAATTCAATCTATAGTAGATTAAGTAGAGAAGCGAATTTATATTGTAAAACACTTGATTTTTTTAACACTCCTTTAGCTTCATTTTCTACTTCACTGCGTAATATGCTTTATTTTAAATAATATTCTTGTCATCTAACACTTATTGATGTGTTTATTATTATTATTTTTTTTTCAAATGGTTGCTTTTTTAAGACCACATTAAATTTACAATTATTATTAGTATTTAAATACGAAAGGGCATTTTTTTCTACTTTGTAAGCCCGTTTATATGTAAAATAAATAAATAAATATTTTTATCAGGAATTTCTGCAGAAATATAACGATCAACACTTTCAACAGTTAATATTTTAGAATTTTTTTTAATATAACCAATAAATATATGGTAATCCTTGCTTTTGAAATTCAATAACATAAACATAAGATTTGACTTCTGCAAATAATTTATTATCAACAATAAGTTTAAGTAGATGTTTTACTTTTAATGCGAAAACCCTAGTTACTATATTAAGTCTATCAACAGCAGTTTGATAGGGGAATAAATTTTCCTGTATCTTTTTCCAATTTGATCGGGAAAAAAGTGCTAAGGTAAAAAAATTTTAATGTAAAAATTATTGAGATTTCTAAAAGTTATAGTGTTGGGAAACTTCAAACGCGTTTTTCCTGAAACCACATTTTACAAATCGGCGAGCAGTAGAACTCAAAGAGTTTTCGTCCGATTGACCTGAAAATTTAACTGTAGCTCCTTAGATAAATTATCTAGTGAAGTACACACAATTTTTAAAATTGATAAAGAATTTTTTTGAACAGTTGAAGTCGATTTCTTTGTGGGTCTCGAATTTATGCAAAAAAATTCTAAACTTATAATCTTATGTAGTTTATGAAAAAAATGTTATGCTCCCAGATGACCTTCCAGGGGACTTCTACTACTCGCCGCGGAGGACTTCAAAAATAAATTGTCCTAAATATGGAATCGTACAGCTGCCATTTTATACAACATAAATTATAATAAAATATTTTCTTACTCTTTGATAGTTGCATAATTAAATGGTATATTAGTTGCCAACGACAATTTAAAACTTTATTTAAAAAAATATTGAAAAACAATCTTTTTTAGGCCTCCAAATAGGTAGAACCCCTTAAAAACAAACTTAAAATCTTCATTTTATCAAGACGGATCGATTGATGTACAAAAAGAATATATTTTAATTAGCATTAATAGAATTAAATAAAATGAAAAAATTCACTTTATTATTAAATTTTTTTAAAAATTGTATTATTGTACAATAAAATTTTATTTTTTTATTTAAAAGTAATGAATTTGAATTTTGAAATGTTAGACTCTATTAGTTTGTTTTTAAGTCAAGAGTAAAATTTTATTATAAGGCAACATGATTTTTAAGACGGAAATCAATTTCTAATAAAAGTGAGAATTTTTGGTTTTAATTATGTTTAATTCTATAAATTCAAATACAATATATACTTTACATATACCAATCGATCCGTTTTAATGCAACGGATAAGATTATTGAAAAAATGAGTAAAATTTTATTGTACTGGAATATAATTTTGATAAAAGAACTAAATTTTTTATTAAAAAAGGTAATTTTTTTGCTTTTATTGTCATTAATAAAAAAACCCCTTAAAGAGAAATTTGGATTGCATAATTTCATTCATAAAATCTATTACTATATGGGCATATCTCTGAAACTTTTAAACTTAATGTTTCCGCTGATTATTATATGTTAAAAATTATAAAAATAATTTTGCAGTACCATAATTTGATAAATTATTGTCCATTTTAAATCTCCAGTGAGCTGGAGAGTTTTATTCTGCTTATACATAATACGGGTGAGGAACGCGCGCTGGGCATTCAGGCGCCAACGACTTTTAACATTCGCCATTTGTTAACTAATTGTTTAATTGAACTGTATCTTTCGGGAAAAACTTGTTTAGACCTTAATGAACAACTTTCTCGCTGGAAGTTTTTTGTTGCTCAAAATTTGCTCAACTTCCCCGGTTAGTGAAAATTTCAGTTTACGAATTTTGCAATATGTCAATAAAAAATTAATAACTTTTTTATTTATAATTAAAACTTAATTTTTCTTTTTTAGTCACTCGCAGGATAAAATAACGCGTATTTTCGTTTTTGTTTCATTAAGAAATTCGTAAAATTGACTGAGTAATCGCGAGTTAAAGTGAAAAAAACAATAAAAATTTCGCTCTTTAAAAAAACAGTTTTTTCCTTATATTTCGAAAACGGTAATAGATACAATAAAAATTTTAAAGAAAAAAAGATGCGCAATGAAATTTCCAATAAGGATGGATATGTACATAAGATATTTAAATTCAAAAGTCGTTATATAAAGATTCATATGTAATTCAAAAATAGTTATAAATTTTTTTACTAGTCTTTTATAGGTAATAGGACTTAAAATGTTCGAAAATTTAACATTATTATTGAAGAATTTTAAAGAAAACAAATATTTTATTTTAAATTTACATTATTTCAAAAATTTTAATTTTATTTTGTCTTTATAATAATTATAAACTTGTTTGTTATTATAAGTTTCCATTAGGGTGGCCGTTAAAAACGACATTTTCGAATTTTGTCCATTTCCGGGTCTCATTTTGTCACAAACTAAAAAAAATTAGATACGTAATTTTTTATTTTTTTTAAAATTAATATTTAGTGGTGCCTGTATGCTGGTGAAATTTTGCATGTATTTTGCATGTGAAAAAAACTTTTTTTCGTACATTTCCTGTAAAATCGTTGAAAATTAATATTTTTTGACCAGACTACTCTATTTCTCTTCAGAAATGTTCAAAGAATAATATAAAATTTTTAACAAATAAAATTTGTTAAGTTAACTATTTTTTACAGGATCCAAAAGTTGACCAATAAAAACCAAAATAGGTTATTATTAGCAAAAAATATTAATTTAAAAAAACGAGAAATTTAAACTGCTAATCATGGTTTCTATTGTTTTTGAGGTCGCTGATTACAAAACTGAAGTCAGATTTCAAAAATTCAATATGGCGGCTATGAAAATTTTTAAATTAATATATATAATATACATATAATCGTATCGTCTAATTTGTGAATGAACCTTATCTAGCTAATAAATACTAACCTTCTACTTTCTGATTAGCAGCGAGGTACTGTTTAAATTTTACACTTTAGATTTGTAACTAGGGACCCCAAAAAATCTTTGAAACGAAGTTTTATAAAAATTAATCAACTTTAAAATTTGCATGAAATCTGACTTCAGATTTGTAATCAGATACCCCCAAAACCGCTTGATACGAAGTTTCCTAGAAATTGATAAATTAAAAATTTTTCATGGCCGCCATGTTGGATCCGTCATTTAAAATTTTTGAAATCTGACTTCAGATTTGTAATCAGAGACCCCCAAAACCCCTTGATACAAAGTTTCCTAGAAATTGATAAATTTTAAATATTTTATGGCCGCCATATTGGATCCGCCATTTTGAAATATGACTTCAGTTTTGTAATCAGCGACCATAAAAACAATAGAAACCATGATTAGCAGTTTAAATAACGGCCACCCTAGTTTCCATGGTAATATTATTTTCAATTTGTCATAATGTTATGAGTGCCTAATTTAGATATTATGTATTTTATATAAATAATTAATTATGGATAAAGAACGAGAAGATGAACTGTCAGTTAAACGAGAAAAGGTGCAGCAGAAACGAAAATTGGCTAAAGAGAAAAAAGATAAGGAAGTCGCGAGAATAAAAAAAAATAATGAAGTTAGTAAAGAGAACAAAAATTCTTCAAGAAGGTTAGAAAAAATTTTAGAAGACACAATCTTGCTTCGAAAAAATCTGACAAGAGCTTGTCGTGTAGCATCTGTAAATTCTACTTCATCAGAATTTAATAAAAATTTAATTTCAAATAAAAGATTCTGCGAAATTTCTAACCTCACTGAGGAATCAGTTAGTAGTTTACTGGAACAAGATGAAAGTAATAATATCTCAGGTCATGATAAAAGTCCGTCAATAGTCAATCAAACTGAATCGAATAGTAGTGTACAAAAAGAAAGTGAAAGTAATTGTAAATCAAATCGTAGTAGTATAAATTCGCCAAAAGTCAATCAAAACGAAAGTGAAGTGATAAAAAAACTAGAGCACTCTTTAAAATGTGCGAAAAATAGGGAATTTTGAATTAGAAGAGAAAATATCAAATTAGGAGGCATAATCAAGACGAAAAATAAAGTTATTCACAAGTTTAGGTGTCAGATTACTAGATTGAAAAATAAGAATAAAGAAAAAATCCTTTGCTGAAAAATGTTTAAAAAAATGAAAAAGTGGGGAAGCAAGCTGTTCGAAATCGTTTACTCTATTGTGAAATATTAGAAACGCAATTATTGGAAAAGAAGCAAAGTTTGAAAACGGAAAAGGAAAAATATATTCTTTCGCAAACAGTTTCCGGAAAAGTACTTAAAAAATACAGAATGACGAAAAAGATTTCAGGGATCGTAAGTCTTTACTTACAGAAAAAACACATGAAATTAAAAAATCTTCTTTTGGGTAAAAAATTGTTAATTATACTAAATAAAATAATTACAAAAATAAAAAATAAATGCGATTACCATTAATTAAATGAATAATATTTTTAATAATTTATTCATTTCGTGGTTTTCCACAGTTCTATTTACAATTTTTTTAAATTTTCTTTAAAATAATAGTTTTGAATATTTTAATTTGTTTTTATAAAAGATATTTTATCATTTGAATGGAAATTTTAGAAATTTAAAAATATTATTATTTGATTATAAATAAACTCCGTTATTTCGTTTAAAATAATTTGTAAAATGGATTTTTATATAATAATTATTATTATTGACTGAATCAATAATATTTTAAATTCTTGTTATATAATGCTTAAAATTAATAATATAAATCGTTTCATAATCCTACAGATAGAAAAAAAATTGATGGAATTTAAAAAAATCGCGGAAGAAAGTGTTATGAACTTCATAGAAAAAGATGAAAATTCAGCCTTAGCTCCAGGATCGAAAGATGTAATTACAAAAAACAAGATAGTTAAAAGAAAGCGATATTTGTTGGATACCCTATGAAATCTATATGAAAAATATAAAGAGGAAGATTTGTTTAAAATATCTCAAGCAACTTTCATCCGCTTGAAACCATTTTGGGTTGTTAGGAAAAAATAACAAATCGCGACACGTGTTTATGTAAAAATCATGCGAATTTCGAATTTCTTGTAAAAAAATTAGCACAACTGCATGTTTTGCCTACTGGTAACACAAGAAACTTTCTTCAGTCTGTAAATTGTGATATGAATAGTCAGGATTGCATGTACGGGAATTGTACAGAATGTAAAGTAAAGAATGTTAAGCAAGTTGATAATTGTGATAAATCCTACTACTTTAAGTGGATTACAACCAAAGAAGATAGATTAGGTAAGCAGGGAAAAATGTATCATGTAACTATATCTAAAAAGGTGAAGATTAAATGTTCTGTAAATGACATAATTGAAGAATTGAATTTGAATATGTCAGGGTCTTTAAAGCACTCCTATAACACTTGGCATCAGTATCAAGCGTTAGCAAAAATGAACATTAATTTAAAAATTAATGAAGTGAAAGTAGTTATTGATTTCTCGGAAAATTATGTTTGTAAGTACGCAAATGAGATTCAGAGTGTTCATTTAGAGCTTCAAAAACACAATTAACGCTTCATACAGGTGTCTTCTACTACCACGAAATCAACGAGCCTAAAATAAGTTGCGTTTCTTTCTGTACTGTGTCTGAATCACTTATGCACGATGCTTGTACAATTTGGGGACATTTGCAGCCAATATTGGGATTAATTAAATCTACTGTACCAAGTGTAAATACAATACACTTTCAAAGTGATGGCCCTACGACACAGTACAAAAACAAGACAAATTTCGACCTTTTTGAACAACATTGTAAAAAACTCTCTATTCAGTTAGCCACATGGAATTTTAGTACAGCAGGGCATGGCAAAAGTAGCGCTGATGGTACAGGAGGTACGACAAAATTATTATGTGATCGAGCTGTATCATCTGGGAAAGACGTTCTTTCCGCTCGAGATGTAATTGATGTTGTGCAATCTTCATCAAATAAAATTCATATATTCTATGTGACTGAATCTGACATTACAGCCATTGATTCTTTATTGCGACCAAATATTAAATCTGCACCTAATTCACAAAAGATTTTCCAAATTATATGGAATTCACGAAATTCAGATACTCTCTTGCTAAATCAACTTTCATGTATTGATTCTCATTGCTTGACAAGTCCTCCATGTAAGCATTTTGCAATGTCTGAAAAAGGTTGGAATTTGGGTTCAAAAGAGTTAAATGTCTCAGTAGGGAAAAGAAAAAAACAGAAGTTAAAGTAACTAATGTATTGCAATCGAAGAAATCAAAAAAGTCTGCCAGCAATGAGTCCAAAAACAAGGAAAAAAGTAGTCCAAGAAAAACTCGCTCTTCTACTCAAAAACGTACTTTGAAATAACAAGTTATATTTCGTTTTATTTATTTTTTGTTCATACAAATTGAGCGTTTCGGTGCAATAATCGGTCTTACGCGTGAACGCAAGCGCTAATACCAGTCGGGTGGCAGTGAGCGCCTCTGGGCCTATCACTGCCACCCGACTGGTATTAGAGCTTGCGTTCACGCGTAAGACCGATTATTGCACCGAAACGCTCAATTGTACTTTTAATACGAAATAAAACTGAAAAATTGTTTAGAATATTCAAATAATTATTTCTTGTATTTAATCATTGATTTACTTTTACTGCAAATTTTTAGTTATAATCATTCCCAAAATATTTTAAAGACCATATTTAAAATATCAATAACTTTTATGACATTTTAAACCACTTTAAAATTTTCCAAAAACTAAGTTCAGATTCGAAATCAGCGACCCTAAAAACCCCTTAATATCTACTACTGTTCAAGTTGCAATATTTTTTAAATTTTTATCTGCCATATTCAATCCGCCATTTGGAATTTTTAAAATCCGACTTCAGAATCATAATCAGCGACTCCAAAAACCCCTGGATATACAATTCTGTGGAAATCCATTAACTTTTTAAATTTTCGTCCGCCATATTGGATCCGCCATTTTGAATTTTCAAAAACTAATATCATATTCGTAATCAGCAACCCCAAAAACCTCTAAATACTGATTGATGTAAAAATCCGACTGTGTGAGAAATATATGTATTTAGAAACATTTTCTTGGGGTTAAATTCATACACAGGGGGGTTAACAAAGTTTAGAAATGAGTATCGCAAGGTTTGTCCTGTTATTTCATCAATACACTAGACAATAGAACTAGATTCAAGAATGTGCCTTGAAAAAAAACTTTTTTTCCAATACTTAAAAGTTCAAAAGTTCTAGATATATGCCCATATATTGTCAAAACAAGATCTTATCAGTTGATATAGTTTGGCGCATGCCTCATTGTTGGAGGATCTTAAAATTGTGGAAATAATGTCCCTTTGAATTTATACAAAAGCATTCTTTCTATTCATATTACATAAGAATGAGAAATATTTCATACACATGTATAAGATATCTCTCATGTTAGAAACACGTGGGTTAAATTAAAAGTCTATAAAGCTTCCTCCACGAGAAAGAACTAATAAATTTACCTGATTAAAATTTTTTTAAAATCTATAACACTAACAAAACTGTTTTTACATATTTTAAGTAACCTGTATTGCTATAATCAATTTCAAAAACTAATTTAAATAATAGAAGAATATATCTTATAATTTTCATACTTTTTATTGATAATAATACATAATAATTATAAAAATAACAAAATACAAATGCAGAAAAAATAATAATATGTTAATATAAATAAAATAATAAAATAGGAATACTGACGTTAAAATGCAAATAACTAATTAAAAATAAATAAGTTTAATTTCAACCGAGCGAGCGTTAGCGAGCGAGGTATATGTCGCTAGTATAGGATTAAGACGTGTGAATACATTAAATATTTAAAGTCTTATAAATATAAACTTATTTTTAGTGGAATAATAGACACGGATCACAAAAAGATGTTAAAAAATTGAAAGACACTTTCGAAAAATTTGGATTTGACATTGTTATCAAGGAAAATTTAAGTAAACAAGAAATTTTCGATAATTTAAAATCCATTAGCAATTACACTAAAGAAGATTTCGATTGTGTTATTCTTTGTATCATGAGTCACGGCGAGAAAGGTGAGACATTCTCCGTTATAAAATTAAATTTTTTTTTAATTTAATGTGTATTAATTAAAAGTTTTGATTGTTTTAGGAACAATTGTTACTAGAGATGAAAAATTAATTTCCCTTGATGACATAAAAGACTTAATTTGTACCACTCAATTAAAACGCGTAGTAAAAATTATTATAATCCAAGCTTGTCAAGGACAATTTTTAGGTAAGAAGAATCTATCAAATATATAATTATTATGTTTATGTAAAATATAATTAATATATTAAGAATACTTGAATTTAAATATAGAGTAGTATTTTATTTTTATGCATATTACATTAGCATGTGGTGGAAATCGCATCAAAAATCCACCAAAAAAATTTTTAATTCAATTCTTTCCAAATTTTTTTATGATATGCCCTATAGGTTAGTACTTTGTCAGGCAAATATTTTTGTATTTTATAAAAATTTGTCCGAGGGGGAGAGGGTTAAAGTTTTAAACTTTTGCGTAACACGCTTAACATTGATAATTTATTATACTTAAACGGTATATAAATCCATTTAAAAAAGAGAAACACCTAAAAGAACAAGTTTGTCTTCTGTTTCTCAGAGTTTATGAGATAAGTATAACCAAAGCTTAAAACTATAAACAAAACAAACGAAAAGGAAAAGACTAAGATTATAAAACACTTACCTTCTTAATTAATAAAAATAAATTATTCAAATAAGACCTTAAAATTAGAAACAAAACAAATGATAAAAAAAATTCGCTATAATAATAGTACACTTACCTTCTAAAATAAAAGAGAAAAATAAATCAAATCACAACTTAAAACTATCAACAAAACAAACGATCAGAAAAAGTCACTAAAATAAGAAAACAATTACTATGCAAATCAAAAGAAAAAAGTAAATCAAACTAAACCTTGAATCTTTCAATATAAAAAACAATTAATATATTTTAAATAGGCAAGGACATAAAAGTCTTAGCAATAAATGAATTTCTATAATCCTTTTTAAATGCAATACTCGATTTGCTTATAATCCTGTATAAGCATTAAAAATATGCACACGTAACGACACACCGCGAATGGCTGCGCAGCACATTGCGTCTTGGCGGCGCGACGACGTGATGAGCAATATTCAAAAATTCATTTCTCGAAAACAATAAAAAACGGTTTTCTGGAAAGTAAGTATTTCATCGGAAACAATCTCAGCTTTCATTTAAAAATAATTTTAAAAAAAGTATCCAAAGATGAGAAAAGTGAAAAAACATTTCTATTTTTTCAAAAGTCGTGTCAAATTTTTTTTTTTTGAAAATAAACTACGCCATTCGAAAACTTATGAAAAAACCTAGAAAAACCATGTCCTACTTTTATTTTAATTTTTCCGCTTAAGTATAACAAATTATCAAATTTAAGGCTATGTCCAATTTGTAAAATGTAAACAAACCAAGCACTAAAATCACCTTTTTCATACATCTTTTTCTCTCACAAAAAATACTATTAGAACACTTTTTATTACAAAAATGATAATTTAGAGTGTCAAAGTTTCAAAAAAAAACATTTTTGAGTGTGATCAATAAATAGCAATTAGTAAAATAACAAATTCAAATGACCTGTAAAATAGCATTTTGACGCGTCGCGAAAAATAAACTGTTTGAGTATATCAACCGCACTGACGATGAAGAAGTCTCATATCAGCGATTGGACCTTCAACATGTGGAAGGGGAAATTTTTCCTTTCCTCCTTGAAATTACAAGGAGAAAGGGTAAAAACTTCTTCATCGTCCGTGCGGTTGATATAGTCAAACACTTTAATTTTCGGCCACGTAAGATGAATGCTCTTCGCGCACGCGCAGACCGTGCCAAGAAAGCATTGACAATACTATGCAGAAAGACACATTTTGTTTTAATCTGAAACGCAGTTATTTTCACATGCTTTCAGCTACGCATGGTGTAGTAACCAAATTCAACACTTTAATTTACCATTTTCATAAAGAAATTGTAAATTTATATTTATTTGTAAAAATAGGAACCGCGAAAAAAGTACACAATTCGGTATTCTGTTACTGCTATTTTTCGCGGTTCCCATTTTTACTAAGGAATATAAATTTACAATTTCTTTATGAAAATGGTAAATTGAAGTGTTGAATTTGGTTACTACACCAAGCATAGCTGACAGCATGTGAAAATAACTGCGTTTCAAAGTAAAACAAAATGTGTCTTTATGCATAGTGTTGTCAATGCTGTATTGGCACGGTCTGCGCGTGCGCGGAGAGCAACAGAGTTCACGTCGTGAAAATTTTAAGTGTTTGACTATATTTTAAATGTAAAAAGAAGGTGGAATGAATGTTTTAAAATGGCAAATATTCGTAAAGTATTCTATAACAATAGACTACACATAATGTGACAAATATATAAAAAATAGTTATTTATGATACAAGTGCATGAAGTAAGTGATTTTACGAGTGATGCAAATCACACGAGTATAATCAACTTTATGCACGAGTGTCATACAACATTTTTTGCACCACTAGAACAACTAAACTTGCAGTACTATTGCCATTATTACTGTAAGTTTAGGTGTAGTGGGGGAACTGTTAAATGAAATTTTCTTAAACCTAAAATAAAAAAATGTGATTGTAAATTGTTGTTTAAAAGCTTTATTATTTCATCGTTTCTCATTAACCCATTAACGCCCAACTCGTAAAATTTTTTTGCTCATTTTCAAGATACGTAATTATAAATAAAACGGTTGACAATTTAAACCAAAGGTACATTTTCTAAAGGTTTTGGATGTGCTCTTTCCGATTCCGGTGTCAAAAATAAATTTCGTCCAAACCAAAATTAAATATGGCGGTTTTAATGTCAAAAAACACAAAAAAAAATTCATTTTTTCAAGTCTGACATTTTTTTCACCTCGAAAAAGTGTAAGAATAAAATTCAATTTTCAACCATCGGTGCATAAAAATTATGCACTTTCAAGAAACGTAAAGTAGAATTAAAAATTTCAAGATGGCGGACCAATATGGCGTCAAATCTAAAGTAAAATTTGAAAATTTTTGGTAAAATTTGTCAAATTGCCCAAAAGTCAATGGATTCGCCTAAAATTTGTTACTCGGGGGTTTTTAGGGTCGCTGATTACGAATATAAACTTCATTTTCAAAAATTCAAAATGGCGGGTCCAAAATGGCTGACGAGTTTTACAAAAATTTATCGAATTCACTTGAAACTTGTTACTCGGGGGTTTTCGGGGTCGCTGACTACAAATCTGATTTCAGATTTTCAAAATTCAAAATGGCGGATTTAATATGGCGGACGAATTTTACAAAAATTTATCGAATTCACTTGAAACTTGTTACTCGGGGGTTTTCGGGGTCGCTGTTTACGAATATAAATTTTATTTTTAAACATTCAGAATGCCGGATTTAATATGGCGGACAAGAATCTTTAAATTTCATTCTATTGACTTAAATTTTGTTACTAAGGGGTTTTTAAAGATAATTTTGAATCTCTTGGCGGACAGCAAAATGGAAAAACTCATTTAATTTGTTCTCGGTGTTGTTTATGCAAAGCCATATGTATGTGAGAGACAGTAATATGTATGTGAAGAACATCAATACTGTATTTTAAGAACAGCAATATAGTATTGCTGTTTCAGCTATACATTATTACTATACTCGTATGACAAAATAGACAATATCATTTTTTTCAATGTAATTAGAAAGGAAGCAAGTTGATATATAGAGTAGGTGATACGTATATGCATATTCTGCAATTGCCATTAGTGGTCCACGCTTGCATGTGAAGTATAATAGGAATATTATTTTTTACATACGTTATGTTTCTCTGGTCCTTTATAATAGCATAAATTATTTATTTTTTAATTTTATCCTAAGAGAGGCAACTTTTTCATACAACACGATATTGTCATTTTTGTGTACAGTTGATGCATTCGGTTATTGATTTTTAACGAGTATAGTATAGTAAGAATCTATAGCTGAAACAGCAATACTATATTGCTGTTCTTAAAATACAGTATTGGTGTTCTTCACATACATATTACTGCCTCTCACATACTGAGAGGCTGTGCATAAACAACACCGAGAACAAATTAAATGAGTTTTTCAATTTTGCTGTCTGCCAAGAGATTCAAAATTATCTTTAAAAACCCCTTAGTAACAAAATTTAAGTCAATAGAATGAAATTTAAAGATTCTTGTCCGCCATATTAAATCCGGCATTCTGAATGTTTGAAAACAAAATTTATATTCGTAAACAGCGACCCCGAAAATCTCCGAGTAACAAGTTTCAAATGAATTCGATAAATTTTTGTAAAATTCGTCCGCCATTTTAAATCCGCCATTTTGAATTTTTGAAAATGAAGTTTATATTCGTCATCAGCGACCCTAAAAACCCCCAAGTATCAAGTTTCAAGTAAATTTGAACAATTTTAAAAAATAAGTCCGCCATATTAATTCCGCCATTTTGAATTTTGAAAATCTGAAATCAGATTCGTAGTCAGCGACCGTGAAAACCCCCGAGTAACAAGTTTCAAGTGAATTCGATAAATTTTTGTAAAACTCGTCAGCCATTTTGGATCCGCCATTTTGAATTTTTGAAAATGAAGTTTATATTCGTAATCAGCGACCCTAAAAACCCCCGAGTAACAAATTTTAGGCGAATCCATTGACTTTTGGGCAATTTGACAAATTTTGCCAAAAATTTTCAAATTTTACTTTAGATTTGACGCCATATTGGTCCGCCATCTTGAAATTTTTAATTCTACTTTACGTTTCTTAAAAGTGTATAATTTTTATGCACCGATGGTTGAAAATTGAATTTTATTCTTACACGTTTTCGAGGTGAAAAAAATGTCAAACTTGAAAAAATGAATTTTTTTTGTGTTTTTGACATTAAAACCGCCATATTTAATTTTGGTTTGGACTAAATTTATTTTTGACACCGGAATCGGAAAGAGCACATCCAAAACCTTTAGAAAATGTACCTTTGGTTTAAATTGTCAACCGTTTTATTTATAATTACGTATCTTGAAAATGAGCAAAAAATTTTCACGAGTTGGGCGTTAATAGGTTATATAGTCACAAGAATGTGTAAAGTAATCATTTTACGCACTGAAAATTACTTTACACACTGGAATTCACTTTATACACTGTTATTAGTGTGTAAAATTCAATTTTACAGGTTACTGTTTCAAAAATTATTTTTTTACATTTTTTAAAAGCCAATTTTTGTCCCAATACTTATATAGTTTATTTAAAATATATTTCGGATTTCAAATTAAAATCTAAAAATTTTGTTTAACCCATTAATGCCCATGGACACATAAACGCAGATATCAAAAACCCTAGAGCGCGAAGCGCGATGATCAATACTCGCGCTCCTCGGGGCGCGCTAAAACTCGCGAGCCCTCCTCGCGTAGATTTTTATTTTTAATATAACTAATAGCAATTTTTGAAAAGTTGGTAAAAAATGCTTTAAAAAGCACTTATCGAAAATGAAAATTGACTAATTGTAATGAAAGATATGATTAATTGAAATTTACGGTGTGCAATGAAAGCATATAAATCCATGTCCCTGTAACTTGGCAGTAGTATAGCTAGGCCGGTCCTGCCCCAGGTTCTGATCTCGACTAAGTACCCTCGGTCGGTAATGCAGATTTCTACTTTATCAGTGGTTGGTAGGGATGTTCTACCTTACCGATCGAGTGTAGTTCCGGCTGCTACTGCTAGATGGCGCTACCGTCGAATTCAAACCTGCTTGGCTGAAGATTTAAATTTTATTTAGGAAATTAAAGTCTATTGGAAGGGGTGTTCTACTTTACCGACCGAGTGTAGTTCCGGCTGCCACCGCTAGATTCCGCTACCGTCGAATTCAAACCCCCTTGGCGGGAGATTTAAATTTTATTTTCAAAATTCAAACCGCTTGGACAGTGGGCCGCCATTTTGTTTTACCGACCGAGTGTAGTTCTGGCTACCGCAGACATATGGCGCCATTAGCGAGTTTAAAAACCTCTTGGCGGGAAATTAAAAATCTTTTTTAACAATTTAAATTATATTGTTCAGAAGACCAATATAATCAATAGATGTCGCTATTAAATGTTATTACAATATATTTTACTTAACCTAACCTTAAATCTAAAGTATGGCTAAGGTTATAGTCAATAATAAGAACATTAGGATATTAGTTTGATACATTTATTTGAACAATATTATCAAACAATATACAATATTTACACTTGTTTTATTTTAAATTCAATATGGTTGTATGGGCCACCAATATACCTCAGCCGTAGTTGTCCAGAACTAATAGCTTCTTGCATCTGATCCAAGCATATAGAGTCATCAGTGAACATTGGTACAAATCTTGAAGGTAGGAATGTATTAAACTTTTTATCCTTACCTTTTCGTAGGTAGGAAAGCGTTCATGCGACCAATAGCAATGATTTTGGTTAGATCCATCTTTCCTTAGAGATAGTACTTTGTGAAGTGAAAAAATAGAATGAGCTTTACAGCTGAAGGTGCCTCTATTTATACCTCAAAATAACGCATTACCCCCACCACTGCTTCTACGCATGCGCTTTACCCTCATCATTACTTTTACGCATGCGCATTACCCCACCATTATTTCTACGCATGCGCAGTATCCTCTAGCCACGCCCACTTTGTGACGTCATAAGACAAGTCTAGACCAGTTTTAACATGTTTTACACATGCGTAATAAAGATAATAGGATGGGTAAGGGTTAATTAAAATAAACATTAATAGACATTTAATACATTTATTCCTTAAATAGGAAATTTTCACAATCATTATAAACAAGTTGTTCATTTCTTGACCACTTCGCTTCCTCAAAATATCAAAAACGAATTGCTTAATTTAATTTTAATATGTTAAGGTAATATTTCAAAAAACGCAAAATTTGAATTATTGTGAAAAAGAAAAATATTGATTAATTTTATAAATTTTGATGAAATGTGCACTTTGTATATATCAATTGATTCGTTTTCTTGTAAGGAATGTAATTTTGAGAATAATTTATAAAAATATTAAAAAATAAAAAAGTTATTTAAAAAAATACAAAAATTTTTTTTTTAATTTTGAAAAAATTGTATAAAAAAAATTTTGTGGATAAATTTGAAAATCCTTTTGTCAGATTTTAGGTATTAATGACTGTAATAAACCTGCAAAATTTCAGGACAATTTATTAAAATTTGTTTGAGATAATTTGTACACAATTTTTTGTGACATACACACACACACATACACACACATACATCTGGACATTTGCTCAGAATTTAATAAACATATATCCTAGATGAAAATGAGTCCATATAACCATGTTTTGAAAAATTGAAAATCGTCACAAATGCAAAGCTTCCTTATGAGGAAGCAAAATCTTTCAATGTACAATCATTGTCAACTTCATCATTGTTTTCTATATTATTTCGCAGTACATTTGACGGTTGTATCAACCAATTTCGTAGATTACATACATTTGTAACAGCGCAATTGCTAAAAGTACGTGTGTGATTTGTACATGTAGATGAACTATCTGCACTTAAAGTTTTTAGCGACGGACATTTAAAATCATCTAAATTAAATACATTTAATGTGTATTTTTCTAACCATTTTTGTTTTTCTAAACCTTTTACATATACAGTAGGTGTACCTATTAATACTTCTTTTATTATTGGATGTAATTCTTCATAAGATATATCACCAGTAGCCCAATCGATACTATGATAATTATTTGTAAGCTATCGATTCTCACATTTGTATCTTGCAGGTAATCGACTCCAAGCCTTAGAGAGACGCTCTCTTTATAGCCTTTCCCCCACCAATGATGTCGTCTATGATTGGTCATTATTTCCACCAATTACGTTACTTTTTTAACGACGCCACTGATTGGTGTATACTGTATAATGCGGTCGTGAAATATAAGGCAATATGCAGTTGTATTGGCTGGAAAATTTTCACTTACTTCAAATTCCAATCGCACATCTACAGTAGTAGAACTGTTGAAAATTACGATACATTTCATAGAGTATGGAAAATTTGTGTTGATTAAAGTTTAAATTTAAATTTCCATAAGGATAGTACTGTGAGTTAAGGAAAAGTTTAACACTGATAAGATTATAGGTATAAAATAAATTTGCATACCTTCCTTGATCTTCCTTTCTATTTGTTTGAAAACCAAGAATAACATATCGAGGTTTTTCAACTTGTGTTGAAGTTTTTACAGTCCACACATGCTTTTGAGTGGCTGGAATCATAGGATACTCATACAAATCCCATGATCTAAAACTCATTGTTATAAGTGAGTCTTTTTCAATGAATTTCAACAATTCAATTTTTTGTCGATCATTTACCATTAAGTATGGAATCAACCATTCAACTTTATTAATAATAATTCTAAATTCTTCACGGTCAGCTCCTTCAATGTTTACTACAGCATTTAGATCAGTACGAGATTTTGTTAAAATAAGTTCATGTTTTGCATTTACAACAATCTTTTGATAGTCTTCAGCAAAACCAATAATCATACTTAGTGGAATATTTACATCAAAGTATCCAGTATCATTTGTAACTCTACTATCAGGATCAAAAGGTAGATAACCAGCATTTTCAGAGTAAATCATTTGATTAGGTGTTTGAGAAATTAAATTTTTCATTGTAGTTGTAATGCTAACATTTTAAGAGCGATCAATTTCAACACCATTTAATTCATAACGAATCTCATTAAACATGTAGGAAATACTATTGCTAATTAACTTTGTATTAGTTACAAGCGCGTTGTTAGGTCTGACTAATCTTCCAGTGACGTGTAAAGTACTTTTAGAAGGTAGAATGTACAGGTCTTGATGTTGAACTGCAATTCGAATCTCATCACTATTATTAAATGCTGATGACACGTATGGTTGATGTGCATGAATCTCATAGTGTGCCACAGAATTATCAAATTTAACTGGACTTAGAATGTTTAAAATTTCTTCTATTTTTATTACAACAACAAATAAAAAGTATGTGAATAATTAATTTTTTCCTTTGTTTTCCTGAAAAATTCTTAGGCCGAGCTGCTTCAGAAATAGTATGTTCTGAGATGTTAGTCTCTTGCGAACTGATTGAGGAATGAATGTCTTCTGACATGGCAACTCTTTTATATAGCTTCCACCAGTTTTTCTATGAAATACAATTCCCATTACGTTGATTTAACGTGTAATCGTATTGTTATAGTTTCACCTCTAAAATTTATTAAACCTCCGTCTTGATCAACGATTCTTACTTGAATATTATGTATTGTCTTCACGGTGATTGGAAGGTAAATGACGTAAGATGGAACTTCCACAATCTTATATCCAGCTGGAACGATGGGAAAAATTCGTGAATTGTGTGTACCTTTTTATTATTTATGTATGCACCAGTAGTAATGTTACATTCAATTCTGATGGCATTTACCTTAAGAATGGCTACTGGTACATCTGACGTATGAGCCTTATTAGCTGTCAATATTCGTGGAGTAAATCCTAATAATTTACCAATTGAATCATTTTGTTCAAAACTCACTTCAAGGCTGCTTGTTATTTCACTACGTAAAGTATTATTGTTAGGTTTGATTCTTACAATTTCAAACCCATTTTCAATAGAGTTTTGAATATATTTTTCAATATCTTCAATTTCATAACTTCCAGGGGGAATAGTAATCACTTTATCACCAATATAAAATTTATTTTTACCTTGATCAATATTAGGAATTGAATTCAAGGTTAGTAATTCAACTAAGCCAAGTACATAAGTTTTGTTGGATAATAATTCTATCGGAGGAAAATATTCTGCCTCCAGGACAGATGAATTGCCTGAGATAGTCAGAGTAAAAGATTCTTCCATGTTGATGACTTTTTATAAACTGATTAGCTGGAATGACTTACAATCACTTATATAGAATATATTTTTGAGTTATTTCAAGCTGTCCACATAAGAATTTTAGACATAAATGACCACAATTAAAGCTATTATAATCTTGATAATTTTGATGATTATACTGTATTAAAGTATTGTAACCTAAGTAATTGACAAGTTCATAGGGTGGTTGAAGATTACCAAAACTATCAAAGTATACTGCTTTATTATTAACTTTTTTATATGCAACCCAATGAGCTCTAGAACCATCTTTATCATCTAAATTAATAATGGCTGATTCATTTTTTCGAGGACCTCTTATAGGTCACGGTGGTCTTGAATCAACTTTGAATATAAAGTCTTTGCACATCCATTTTTTTTGCTGATTTGGGTTATTTGCATTCTAAATAATGTGTAAAAAATTTATTGCCCATAACTTGTCAAGCCGTTTTTGAGAAAACTCATTTTGAAAAAAAATCATCAGTTTTTTATTTAAAATGTTTCATATTTGTATCAAATTATGGATTTAAGCATAATATTAATTAAAATAGGGTCAGTTGGGATAAATCCGGACAAAATACCTATTTTTCACAAATGACGTAAGTTTTTTTTAATAAAAGGAAATTCTTTCGTTTTATACTGCATTAATTTCTTTCTTGAGGTCCCTAGATTAATTTTTTATTTTTTATAAAATTTTATATTTTATTTTTTACATTTTATTGTTCGGATTTACCCCAAGATTTAGAAAATTTCTTTAAATTTGGGGTAAATCCTGACAGCTTAGTTTCTAAGAAAGGTTTAAAATAAAGTTATCTTAAGTCTACTACTCTATTAAGGGATAGAACAACTTGAAAAAAATTCATACTTGATGTACAAAAATTGAATCAGTTAAGTGTTCTAGTATCATAAAAGTTAATCAATTAACGATTCAAAAAGTAATAATCAAAACTTCATATAGCTTTAACAAATTTTAATGGATTTTAATAAAACTTGATAAAGAAAAGTTTTTGGGATCATTGAATACGAATACAAAGTCAGATTTTGAAAATTCAAAATGCCGGATCCAATATGCCGGACTTTTTTAAAGATTAATCGAATTACACTACTTGCACCACTTTTTAAAATGTAATAGAAGCTCTGTCCAGATTTACCCTAAGTTTTCAAATTATCCTGTTCACAATTGTCGAGATAAAATCATGGAAGTAGTCATAATCTCTTTTAAAGGATCTGAGCTTAAAATATTGACGTCGAACTGAATTTTTAATTTGTACATTAAGATCCAACACCTTTTGTCCGTATTTGCCCTCTGTCCGGATTTACCCCAACTGACCCTAATACTTTTCTTTAATTTTAAATATATAATATAACAATTTAAATAATATTTCTGACACAATAAGTCAGTTTTGTTTAAATATTACAATACATGTTAAGGCACATATTTTTGCCAATTTACGGAAATTATACCAGTTACTGTACAGAAAAAAAATTAACGAAAAGGTTATATATAATAAATATAAAAACGGCTCGGCAAGTTATGGGCTATAAATTTTTTACACATTATTTAGAATGCAAATAACCCAAATCAGCAAAAAAAATAATGTGCTAAGACATTTCATTCAAAGTTGATTCAAGACCACAGTGAGGTAGTTCATTTCGCATAAAAACTCCTCGAAAATGAGAAATTTTCATTTCTTTAACATATTTAAGTAAATCTAGATCTGTAAGTGCTCGTTGAGGTAGCTACAAACTTTTTTTTTCTACATCGTCTTTTAATACCTTGTCCTTTAACATATGGTTTCAAATGAAGTCCCAAACCTTGTCGGTATGGTTTTAAATGTAGACCTTTACCAAGTGCAACTGCTTCTAACTCTCTATTATGACGCTGAGCTTCCTTCAACTGCTCTTTTGCTGCACTTGCATCATTAACAGCTTTTGCTACACCAGCAGCTCCCCCAGTAAGCGCTCCAAGTGCACTTAGACCAGCAAAAATGGGAATCAATGGTAACAGACCACCAACTTTTGATGGGACAGGTAGAATACGAGGTGTTAAAACTTTTTCTCTACCACCTGCTTTCCTTACAGCTTTTCGAGATGTTTCAATAGCTGACTTTATTGTTGATCGAGCATCATTACCAGGAATTATTGATTTTCTTGCAGCATCAACAATTTTTCTAAGATTTATTCGTTTCTTGATACTTCTCTTCTTATGTTTAGAAGACCTTCTCTTCTTAATCCCCATACCTAGTTTCAATTTTGCTTTCATAGTGTTCGTTATTGCGTAAGCCGCAGCTCTTTCACCATATCCTGCGTCAGGAGCCCAAACACGTTGCCAAGCTTTATGAGCTAGTACTCTATCAGCGGCGTTTCTTGCTTCAACGTTTTCTCGATTCTTTGAATAAGCAATATCGTGCTCTTTGCAAGCAGCGTCTAATGGATTGACACCTGGATCGCCTCGTGCTAGACGTTTTGCTAACTTTGTGCCTGGTTCACAATATTGATAACCTGGCAAATGTAGTTCAAACGGTAACTTGTTTATAAGTTTATTAATTAAACCTTTTCCTCGAGAGCGGTGATGTATAATCATACCTTACTCTGTGAAAGTTAAAATTAGAATGACTTGTGAGCTATATAAGCGCTATATTTATACCTTCAGCGTCAGTCTAAATCAGGATGCGGTGCAAGGAACAGTTGTTCCTTGCACCGCATCCTAGACTCGATTGTTGAACAACAAGAAAAGAAAGTGAAGCGTCATGGTAGTTTGCTATCAGGTAGTATTAGAGCTATTTTTTTGGACCATCAAATTGTGGAAAAACGAATGTACTGCTTTCTCTAATTTTACATCCTAATGGTCTTAGATTTGATAATATTTACTTATACTCAAAGTCTTTACATCAACCCAAGTATAAATTCTTGGAACAAGTTGTAAGTAATGTTGAAGGAGTAGAGTATTTACCATTCAGTGAGCATGAAGAAGTCATCACTCCTAAAGATGCAAAACAAAATTCAATATTTATATTTGATGATATAGCTTGTGAAAAACAAGATAATGTAAGGTCATTCTTTTGTATGGGTAGACATGTTGATGTTGATTGTTTTTATCTTTGTCAAACATATGCCCGTATTCCTAAACATTTAGTACGTGATAATGTTAATTTATTAGTACTTTTTCGCCAAGATGAAAAAAATTTAAGGCATGTATATGATGACCACATTAATACTGACATGACATTTAATCAATTTCGAGAACTTTGTTCCACATGTTGGAATTCAGACAAGTATGGCTTTGTAGTAATTGATAAGGATTCGGATTTAAATGATTGAAGATATAGAAAAGGATTTGATAGCTTTGTAACACTATAAATATAAGATCATCCTTAAAATATTGTTAGTTCAACATGAAACCTTGTAATAATAACATGTTTCACAAAGAAAAAGAATATCTTCATCAAATTGCTAAAGCTAGTGAGGCAATTAGGCGAAAACATCGTATGTTAAAATTAGGAAAAGAAGATGCTGAAAATGTGTTGACTGAAACTTTTAAACCGATAGTTCAACCTTTACAAAAAATTATTAACTTGACAGACACTGAGCATGTCAAGATTGAAAAGAAAGAGCAGAATGAGTTGGTTGACCGTCTTAGACTTTTAATGGCTTCTCAAGCTGCTGGAAATCCTAGCCACAATAATTAAATCATGTCTATCATTGAGGAACTCCGTGAAGCTAAAATTATATATTAAGATGTGTTTTAGCAAATATCATTCATTTTAACAATGAGCATTGACGTGTTCGGACATCCTCTCAATCAAAAAGGAACAGCAAGACGAGGGCCTCCTGGAGTTGGTTTTAAACTCAATTCTCAAGGAAACTTTGACGTTAAAGGAAGAAAACTGTAATCTTGCTAACGCTGAAGAAGAAAACGACGCTGTCAATTTAAAACTTGTACGACATATGATAAAACACGAAGTGCGTTTATTGTATGAAGCTAATGCCTCACTCAAATCAGAGGTGGACAATAACAACTTATTTCTAAAAGTTCTTGAAGACTCTATTACAGAAAAAATAAAAAATTTTGAAAAAGAAAAAAATCAAGACTTACCTTATCGTACAGCTGAAATTATTAGTGAACTAAATACTCGCTTAACGGCTCTCGAAAATGGACAACAAAAAATTAACAGTAGTGAATGAACTTCATACTCAGGCTAGAAAAAATTATGCCCGTCGGCGAGTTGAAATGCGCAATATTGATGAGACATGGCAAGCAGATTTAGTAGAAATGTTACCTTACTCAAAAATTAATAAAGGTTTCAAGTATTTACTAACAGTTATAGACATACTTTCTAAATATTCCTGGGCTGTTCCAGTAAAGAGTAAAAATGGAAAAGATGTTTCTCATGCAATGCAATCAATCTTTGCTAAAAAAACGCATTCCAAAAAACTTGCATAGTGACAAAGGAAAAGAATTCTACAACTCACAATTTGAATCATTAATGAAAAAGCATAATATAAATTTTTATTCAACATACAGTAAAATGAAGGCTTCTATTGTTGAACGGTTTAATCGAACACTTAAAAGAAAAATGTGGATGCAATTTAGTTTACGAGGCAATTACAAGTGGTATGATATATTGCCTACTCTTATTTCCAACTACAATAATACAAAACATAGAACAATTGGAATGAAGCCTAAAGATGTTACTTCAGAAGACGTTGAAATTTTAAAAGAACGATTCTTGAAGCTGAGAAAAATTCCTTTGAGACGACCAAAATATAAAATTAGTGACAAAGTTCGAGTAAGCAAATGTAAAAACGTTTTCGAGAAAGGATACACACCCAATTGGACAACAGAAATATTCACCGTGGATCAAGTTGTATCAACTCAACCAGTGACTTACAAGCTCAAGGATTACCAAGGACAATTTTTCTATTTCGGCAAATAACAGTATAATAATTTATAATTTTAATCAATTTCAAAGTAAAATTTTCAAAACAGGTTATTCAAAATTTTTTCAGTAACAGTAATGCAGGCATTATTGTATAATGACAGTCTCAACCCTGAACAATGCAGAGAGCTTTTACTAAATAAGATGCAGTCAGAAACCGCAGTCGTGAAAGGCGCACAAACAGCGCGCGCAACTTTACTTTTTTTATTAAATTTCTCTTAAACTATTTTCTGTCCCACTCTGCAAATTACATATTTCATCGGAAAAAACCTCAGCTTTCCAATGAAATTATTTTTAAAAAAATAAAATACCCAAATCGGTCAAAAATCAAAAATAAAAATTAATTTTGAAAAAAAAGTTAAAATTTTGTTTTGGAAAATTTTCTTATATGCATTAGAAAGTACATGAAAAATACTTCGAAATCCGTTCCTCATAAATGAAAATCAATAAAGTTTTATCCGACTTATAGTGATTTGAAAATGTCAATGTTTTCGAAAATCTAAAACTTTTACCCCCTCTACTTTTTACAATATTTTTTCAAATGTACCAATATTTTGAGAATTTATCACTCTTATAGAGGACAATAAATTACCAAAATATCAAGTCAATCCTAGAACTTTTTTTTGGAGGGGGGTCCGCTTCAGAAATTTTGCCCCATAATTAATTAATTATTATAATATATTTTAGTGTTTTGTTTTTAAATGAATTGTAAGTTATATAAAAATGAATATAAAATATGTATAAATAAAAAATATAATATTTGTAAAATAATTAACAACACATAAAATAAGGACATAATGAATTATATTTGTATATAAAAATATTATGTACATATGTATAAGATATATAAAATTTATATATAAACTAAAAAACTTCTTTTTTACATATGTACAGTACATATCTGTTATTAAACATATGAGATTACAAAATAACTAAACATGATTACTGAAAAAAACGCACATGCTGAACTAGGAAAAAAAACTAAACAGTAAAGAAAAACAGGATTTACAAGTAAATTATAAATATAAAAAAAGACGTGCAAGAAAAAATAATTATTGGAAAAATTTACATGTACATCATATAACAAATCTAAAAAACTAAAAAAATGCATTTACATGACAACTTTTATGGAAATACACAACTACATGACTTTAAATTTGTAAAAAAAACGTGTCATATCTAAGCAAAGTAAATGTAAAGTAAACATGTACATTATAGAAGAAAACTAAAAAAATACATTTATTCGATGTGATGTTTGCAATAAAAAGTGTAACAATAAAACTAAAAGTATACAAGGAAAATAAAATATAAAAAAGTGTTAATACAACACAAAAAAAGAGGTTACTGAAAAATATGTACATGTAAGCTTGTTCAATGTTTAGAAACTGTAGATAATTCCATGTTTAGAACTATACTAAAAAACTAAAAAAAATAGTTACATGACAGTGCTTAAAGAAATATACACCTGTATATCTTCACATTTGTAAAAAATAGAACATGTCATATCGAAAATAAAGTAAATAATAAAAATAAAAGGAAGTAATATTAAAAAAAATAATGTGAATAGTGCGATAAAATTATCTCATCATTTGCATGGATTTTCTTAGGCGCTGTCGTACGGTTCCTCTAAGAGGAACAGGAGGTATCAAGATTGCTCTACGTCTTTCAACACAAGCTTTAAGTCTTTCGTGACGTTGCGTTGGCACTGGTCTTGGATTCTGGTGACGAGGAACATGAGCTATACGACGACGATGAGGAACAGAAGCTACCTCAGCTGGCACAGGTGCTTCCACAACAGCACGACGTGGAGCTAGCTCTGGTTGATGTAGGGGTGCCACCTGAGAGCGTTGTGTTGTCACTATTTGTGACTGAGTTCTACATCTAATCCATGGAGCTGGATTCTGAGGCGCTTCTTTCAGAAGCAACAACGCCTGTTGTAACACACACAAGTATTAAGCCGGAAAAATAACAGGTGATTGTGATAAAGAATGAATAACACTAATAGAAATTAATTTTGTAGGAAAAACGAGGTTTTATTATTTCACAATAGGTTCGAATTCACATAAATAAACCCTTCTGGGTGTCGAAAATATTTAAGTTTAATTGTTAAAAAATTCCATAAACGTGACTGAATTAACATTAAATCCTGGCAACATAGTGTTTAATTCACTTGGTCCTTGAACGAAAATACACTCTGTCTTTGGTCAAAAAAGTTTTCACTGACGACGCGATTCACCCCGTGGCTATCCTAAGAAAATAATGAAAAATCTCCGAAAACCAATACATGAACAAATTAAGTATAAGCACCGACAAATGCGACTCCGAGTGAGCACACTCTGCTCTAAAAATCACCGATCAACACTTATAAACACCGAACCGAATTATATTTTCAAAGGGACGTCTTGATTTTCAAGAACCTTCGCCTCAGGTCATTGAACCCAAACTGCCTCGTCACAAGAAAAACGATCCCCACTTTCCTTCTTCCTTTCGTCAGGCGTTCTTGCCCCTTCCCTCTAAACACCAAATCTTTCCAGTCTAGCTATTGTTGGCAACATCTTCCCCCTTTAGTAAGGATTGTCATTAACAATCTTACTTTTCTTCTTCGGCAGCCAACACTATGACCTTTGCAACTCCACGTGTAAGGATGTTTCCACTCTTCGTTCGAATTCTCACCACCCGAACTCTTCCATCACTTCCTGGGGTAGTCTCAACGATTTTTCCTTTTTGCCAACTATTTCTAGGAGCCAATGGATCTACTATTAGCACCACATCAACAGTCTTTAACGGTCTTACTTCTTGAGTCCATTTTTTTCTGCTTATCAAGTTGGGCAAATATTATTTTACCCAACGACTCCAGAACATATCTGTCAAACGTTGAGCGATCCTCCACTGTTTCTTTAAGTACAGATCATCGTCGGTAAATAGTCCTGGCATTGGAGCTGCTGATGAGGTTCCGATCAAAAAATGGTTCGGGGTCAAACTTTCTTCGTTTCTTCGTTTCTTTCATCACTCGACAACGTTGGCACCTAGACGTCACTGATTTCACAACTGGTCTGATTTTTGTGATCCAGTATTTTTGGCGTAGTTCATTTATAACTGCTTCGGGTGATCCATGAGCCAATCTTTTGTGAAGATGTTGAATCAGCAATTTGGTATAACGATGATTTCCTTCCAAAATAATAGAGGTTTTAGTATTTTGTAGTATGCCTTCAGCCTCTGTGATTCTTCCTTTTATTCTTAGTATACCATCTTCTCCCAAGAAAACTGATAATTTTGATAATTTACTATTCTTCAGCGGTTCTCCATTTTTCAATGCTGCTATTTCCGATTTGAAAAAGTCCTTCTGAACTTCCATTATTCATAATCGTTCCGCTTGTTCCATCAATTCAACCGTTGGTTCCACGTCATGTTTATGAAACCATATTCTTGGTACAAGCATCATCCAAACTGTGCTCCTTATTAATCGCAACCACTTTGAGAATCTTTCAACATCTGACAAAGGTATTTTTTCATTTTCAGTGGCTATGGTAACAAACTCTTTTTTTCTTTCTTCCTCTGGTTCCGTAAATTTGTTTGTCGAGGATTGACCAGGCCATTGAGTCGACTCGTCGTGAAGGAAGGGTGGTCCCAGCGTCCAACTATTCAATTGATCGTTAAGATTTCCGTTTTCCCGAGTAGCATTGTCCGCAGGATTCAACTTGGATGGGACCCATCTCCACTCATCGGCATTTGTCAGCTCATCAATTTCGCCGAGTCGATGAGCCACAAAGGTTTGGTATTTTCTTGGGTCGTTCTTTATCCATCCTAAAACATTTGTTGAGTCAGTCCAGAAAAATCTTCTATTAACCGGAATTTCATGTTCATCACTTATGGTTTTCGATAGTCTGCTGTCCATTAGCGCACCTTGCAGCTCCATTCTTGGAATAGAAATAGGCTTAAATGGAGCCACTCGACTTTTCCCCACTATGAACGAAACTTCGGTGGAATTATCCTGATACACCATTCTCCAATACGCGACAGTTGAATATGCCCTTTCGCTCGCGTTACAGAAGAGGTGTAGTTCAATTTCAGAGGGGACTTCGGATCGCGATTTGTATCACCTAGGTATTTGGCATTTTTCCGCTTCTGGAATTCCGCGTAACCATATTAGCCGCTTTGTATTTTCTTTGTCTTCCAGCTTGTCGTACCATCCAATATTGGTTTTCCAAACTTCCTGGATTAATATTTTTCCTTTTATAGTGTATGGAGATAACATTCCTAGCGGATCATATACGGACATGATCACGCGTAATATTTCACACTTCGTAGGTTTAACTGAACCGTTCTTCACACTCTCTGGTATCTTCTTCATTCTTAAATCGAATTGGAATGTGTCCTTATCTTGATCCCACATAAGTCCCAGGGTGCGTTCTGCGTGTGGTTGATCCATGTCAAGGTTGAGCTATTCTTTTGATGTTTTCGCGTTTGGCAAAATTTCCGTTAATATTATACTATTGCTCACCCATTCCGTAATTTCAAACCCTCCACGAGAATGTACAGTTGTGACGTTATTTATTCTTAACAAGGCTTTTTCTTCATTATCAGCACTGTCTAAATAATAATCTACATAATGATTATGTAGAATAGCTTGGACTGCGTCAGGATACTGATCCTTAAATTCTTCTGCGTTCTTGTTTTTTATATATTGAGCAATATGTGGTGAAGATGATGCTCCAAAAATCACAGATGTCATGGCGTACACTTTGGGTTCCGTATCTCGACTCCATCCTCTCCATAGAAACAATTGAGAATTTTGATCACGTTCATTAATCTTAATTTGCGGAAACATCTCCTTAATGTCTCCCGTAAACGCGATTTTACCAATTCGAAATCTCATGAGTACCCCTAGCAATGGCTTAACAAGGTCGGATCCACTCAATATTTGGTCGTTTAAAGAAACACCACTAGTCTTAGCGGCGGCGTCGAACACAAGTCTCATTTTTTCTGGTTTATTGGGATTTATCACACCAAAGTGGGGCAGGAACCATCTTCTATCACTTTCTTCTAATTATGTAACCTTTTTTGCATACCCAGATTTTAATAGCTTTTCCACCTCCTGAATGTATTTTATGCCGTAGTCAGGAATTTTATCCATTTTTTTCTCGATTGTACGTATTCTCTGGAACGCGTATTTTTTGTTGCAAGGCATTTTTAAATAATCTTTTTTCCATAACTGTCCGGTTTACCATCTTTGTCCAATTCTCCGGGTATTCTTCACTAGTAATTGACTGACACGTTTATCTTCCGAATTTTGCCTTTTTTTATCGATACTCCAATAGCTTCAATATCAAAACTTCCTTTTACCAACGAGATCAGTTCGTTGTCTCTTGCCTCATTATTATAAACATTGGATGTTTTTATTTTCGTTGTTACCGTGGCACAGTTTGTTTTTCTCATTGGTGTCTGAACTAAATTCCCATGAATAATCCATCCAAGAGGGGTAAGTGAAGCAACTGGTTCTTTTATTGTAGATGTGCGAATCTCACATGGAGTAATTATGTGAGAATGGTCTTGACCTATCAACAATCTTGGCACCGCAGTTTTGTAGACCTTAACATCCAAACTTCGTAAATAATCGTGACTTTCTATTTGATCTTCAGTTAAACTTTGTGATGTAAGAATTAGATTTTTAACAGTTCTCGCGCCCCGTATCTCAAGTCTTTTATTTTCAGTCACTTTACTAATCTTAAAATAAACTCTTCGGCTGGCGATCTCATGAATCTCTAATCCCTTTATTGCTTGTAAATGTAGTGTAGTTTGAACCCCGACTGCACCGATTTTGTCAGCAACACTTTGTTCAATTAGCGTCACTGTAGCACCATCATCCAGCATCGCATGAGTGGCTAAACTTCCCTTCGGTCCATATATTCTGACAGGCGTGATTTTTAAAAGTGTTTGTCAGGATCTATCATTATAATCTTCCTGTCCATCTGTACGTGTTTCGGTTGGTTTTCGTTGATTCATCGAACGAAAGGCTTCATGAAGTAAGTGATGGTGACTTCTTTTGCATCCTCGATATCCAGAGACGGCAGATCTGCAATCTCTATTGAAATGATTAGAGTCTAGACACCTGAAGCATACCTTTTTGGACATCACCCATTCCATCCGTTTATCAGCCGAAATTCGCGTCAGTCCTTCACACTGATTGGTTTTGTGTTCTGCGCTGTTACAATAGCTGCATCCGACGTCAACTGTTTTATTCTCGTCTGTCATTCCCTTTTGTTTTTTTGCGGGACTTGTTTGATCTTGAGATTCGGCATATATATCATTTGTTTCGGCTCTTAATGCCATCTCGGCTTTCAGAAAAAGAAATTTGGATAAGGTAATCAACGAAGGTTCGTTATAACTCTCCTCTTGATACATAAATCTATTATAAAGATGCACCATTGAAGAGGGCATTTTGCTCGTCATTTCTCTGGTCAGTTCCGGGCTATGTAAATAACTAATATTATTGGCCGCCTTTATCGCTGAGACACAGTTTTTAACTTTAGTCGCAAATTTGACAATGTCCCCTCCATTTGTGTGGATTCTTGGTAGATTTTGCAAGTCCTCGACAATCTTTTTTGCGACGATGTTTGGATTTCCATATCGTAATTGCAGTATTTCCATTACATCTTGTGCATTGTTAGCGGTCACCATCACAGAAGCTACTGCTTCTCTTGCTTCACCTTTTAATGATTGATAAAGACACATGAGATTCTCGGCCTCGGTGAGGTGTCCGTTTTTTGTCGACTACTCGAAGGCTCTTTTGAAACAAGGCCATTCTAAAATCTCACCTTCAAACGTTGGTAATTTTTTATTCATTGCCATGTGATTGATAAGTCGACGTGATATATCGTCCGAAGCTCTAGGTTGATCACCCTACGTGAAAGAATTATGTCTGGCCGCATATCCATGAATGTTATTTCTAAGCAGTTGATTATCCATTTCTCTCGTGTGAGACACATTTTGCCATCTCTCCATTTCACTATTTCCCCTGGGAATATTTTGACTTCCCTCTCCAAGTTCCGTCAAATTTGATCTCAAGCGTTGATGAACCCTTTGGATTTCCAAAGCCTCTCTTTCCCTGATGGCTTTCAGCTGTATTTCGTAAATTTCTTGCGAAGCTTGATATTCCAGTTCGTTTCTACGTCTTTCCATGTCATTCACTGGAGAATAAGCCGGAGGATTTGTTCTTTCACTTTGAACCATGGAACCTCTCGTTGACAATTGGGAAAATTCATCACTGTAAATATCTTCATTTGTAGAATTGTTTGCAGCTACGGTATTTTCCTGAGACTCTCTCCCACTTCTTCTCATTCTAATAAAATTTCGTAGACCTCCGGTATTATTTTGATTGTGCTCGTACATATTATTTTCTTCTTCAGCCCGTCTACTACTACATTATCGTTGTTACGATCCCTGGCGTCATTGTTTACATTTCTCCTCAAGTCTCCGTCTCCTTCCAGCGGTCTCTTTCTTGGGCGGCCACGTTTCCTCGTAGACGGCATCCTCTCTTCCTGCTTTTCTTTATCGCGACTACGTCCTCTTGCAACCGGTGACCCTTCACCTCTCCCCCCACCATCACAACCACGACTGCGAGTCCTCATAGAGGATGTCACTACAAAAATTTCACTATCACTATTGTTTACCTGTTACCCGGCACCTCCACTATTTTGTAACACACACAAGTATTAAGCCGGAAAAATAACAGGTGATTGTGATAATGAATGAATAACACTAATAGAAATTAATTTTGAAGGAAAAACGAGGTTTTTTTATTTCACAATAGGTTCGAATTCACATAAATAAACCCTTCTGGGTGTCAAAAATATTTAAGTTTAATTGTTAAAAAATTCCATAAACGTGACTGAATTAAAATTGAATCCTGGCAACATAGTGTTTAATTCACTTGGTCCTTGAACAAAAAACACTCTGTCTTTGGTCAAAAAAGTTTTCACCTACGACGCGATTCACCCCGCGGCTATCCTAAGAAAATAATGAAAAATCTCCGAAAACCAATACATGAACAAATTAAGTATAAACACCGACAAATGCGACTCCAAGTGAGCACACTCTGCTCTAAAAATCACCGATCAACACTTATAAACACCGAACCGAATTATATTTTCAAAGGGAAGTCTTGATTTTCAAGAACCTTCGCCTCAGGTCATTGAACCCAAACTGCCTCGTCACAAGAAAAACGATCCCCACTTTCCTTCTTCCTTTCGTCAGGCGTTCTTGCCCCTTCCCTCTAAAAACCAAATCTTTCCAGTCTAACTATTGTTGGCAACACCTGTGCTGCTTCAATTTCCATATCTGTCATATTTTCATCCTCCACAATATTAATCGGGATAATAGGTAATATATCCGGCCGCTGGTCCAAACGATTTACTGAAAATAATGCTTCGAGCTGTACATTTAAGTCCACCTGTAAAATTTTTAATTGAAAATAAAATTGAATTGAAAAAGAAGAAATAATTATTGGAGGTTATAAAAAATTGAGAATTATTTACAGAAAAAGAAGATGAGAATAATTTACAGAAAAAGAAAATAAGAAAAATTTACAGAAAAAAATAATGAGAATTATTTCCGGAAAAAGAATGAAGAAAGTAATAATTATTAGAGGTTATAAAAAGAAAATGAGAATTATTTACAGAATAAAAAGAAGAGAATAATTTATAGAAAAAAAAGAATTAGAATTATTTCCGGAAAAAGAATGGAGAAAGTAATCATTATTGGAGGTTATAAAAAGAAAATGAGAATTATTTACAGAAAAAGAAGATGAGAATAATTTACAGAAAAAAGAAAATAAGAATAATTTACAGAAAAAAAGAATGAAAATTATATTAGGAAAAAGAATAGAAAAAGTAATAATTATTGGAAGTTATTAAAAGAAAATGAGAATTATTTACAGAATAAAAAGATGAGAATAATTTACAGAAACAGACAATAAGAATAGTTTAGAGACAAAAAAGAATGAGAATTATTTCCGGAAAAAGAATGGAGAAAGTAATAATTATTGGAGATTATAAAAAGAAAATGAGAATTATTTACAGAAAAAGAAGATGAGAATAATTTACAGAAAAAGAAAATAAGAATAATTTACAGAAAAAAGAATAGAAAAAGTACACGGAGAAAAAAATGCTGTTGAATCAATGACATATGAGTTTGATTCATTGAATAGTGTCATAACGGGCTGCCAAACGTATATGCTGTTGTTTTGAAAGCACCGATTCTAATGATTCGATAGTATCACTTTCATTGAAACAAAAGCATATTTCTCAAATTGACAGCATACTATGTTAATTTAAAGGTATTTCTTTTGAATCAACGATCAAAATTTTTTATTTTAACAGTATATGCTTTTGAGTCAATGACTATAGTTTTTAAATTTAAAAGCATCATTTTTATGAATCAAAAATTTGTACTTTTAATTTTTTTAGTTGTTGCTATCGATTGAATAACACCATACTGTTAAGTCAATTCTTTTATGTAGTTAAAGATATACGAACGATAAATTGAAAAAATGAAATTTTTGTTCACATATTTTTTATATACTATAATTAATTCTCACACCTTTAACACAACACTTCTTATATACATCTTTTTTTCAATTTTACACACTAACATACATATCTTTATTATTTTTTTCATTTTTTTCAACGACAAACACACATACATACACATTCAAACACACTTTATATTTTTTTGAGTCTGAAAAATACGCTGTTCCCAATCGGTCACCCATCCATGTAGAAACCGCGACCAAACGTGCTTAACTTTCGTGATGGACGAGAACTGCCGCGCTGCAATGTAATACATTCGCTTCTTACATTGAGCAGTTACTTTGTAGTTAAATACCGTGCGCGAGATTTTTCTCGTGAATAAGGGAATTTATGCAGGGAATTAATATTTAACTAGTCCTTAATTCTTTAAAACAATTTAAATAATAGTTTTTTATATAAGAATCTCAAAAACGACAGGTTTAATAAACATATAAATAAGTGTGGATAAGTATTTCAATAAATTTAGCACCTGTCAATGTATCAAATACATAGTGTCCTTATTTTTATAGCATATGCTATAGGCAGTCCGCTATAGCACCACTCATTGAAACGAAAGCATATGCTTTCATTTTCAAAACCGCGCTTCTTTGGAGCAAACAACTTTTCATTTGATTCAAATTTACACGCATTTTCTTCAAATTTATCTATTAGATGCTTCAAATGAATAATGTAAAAGAAGCAATAAATTATTCTGTTGCTATATATAGATGAACTATAGAAACAATTTGTAGAATATCATTAATTTAACAGTACCGTACTTTTAATTTAAACAGTTTCATTTTTTCGTTTTAAGCAATATGCTGTTCGATTAATAAATGTGTTATTTAATCAATAACGGGAAATTCAATAGCATGGAGCTATTTGATTCAACAGCACTTCTTTTCAGTGTAATAATTATTGGAGGTTATAAAAAGAAAATGAGAATTATTTACAGAATAAAAAGATTAGAATAATTTACAGAAACAGAAAAGAAGAAGAATTTACAAAAAAAAATTGAAAAAGTAATAATTATTGGAGGTTATAAAAAGAAAATGAGAATTATTTAGAGAAAAAAAAGATGAGAACAATTTACAGAAACAGAAAATAAGAATAATTTACAGAAAAAAATAATAGAAAAAGTAATAATTATTGGAGGTTATAAAAAACGAAGTGGCTATTTCGCCCGTCAACGGGCGAAATACGAGAAATAGTTTATTTCGCCCGTCAGGCAAAATGCATAGGAAAAAAGACGGGCGAAATAAAAGAAATAGTTTATTTCGCTCGTCAGTGAAAATATAGTATATGATTTACTAATTAAAAATATTTATTAATTTTTCTTTTGTTGGAAGGGGGTTGGTTTTGGGTTCGATACCTTCCAGTACCAAATATAAAGTCAATTTGACACCGGTTTTGTACAAAAAAGTTTCTAATTGGTACTAGAAGGTATCGAACCCAAAATCAACCTTCTTCCAACAAAAGAAAAATACTGGAAGGTATCGAACCCTAAACCAACCCCCTTCCAACAAAAGAAAAATTAATAAATATTTTTAATTAGTATATCATATACTATATTTTCACTGACGGGCGAAATAAACTATTTCTTTTATTTCGCCCGTCTTTTTTCCTATGCATTTTGCCTGACGGGCGAAATAAACTATTTCTCTTATTTCGCCCGTTTTTTATTGCCATGCATTTTCAGTGACGGGCGAAATAAACCATTTCTCTTATTTCGCCCGTTGACGGGCGAAATAGCAACTTCGTATAAAAAAATGAGAATTATTTACAGAATAAAAAGATGAGAATAATTTACAGAAACAGAAAATAAGAATAATTTACATGAAAAAAGAATGAGAATTATTTCCGGAAAAAGAATGGAGAAAGTAATAATTATTGGAGGTTATAAAAAGAAAATGAGAATTATTTACAGAATAAAAAGATGAGAATAATTTACAGAAAAAGAATGAGAATTATTTTCGGAAAAAAGAATGGAAAAAGTAATAATTATTGGATATGTCATATGATAAAGTGAGAAAAACTTACGTTTCTCTCCATGCTTCTAATCTTCTAGGAACGTTTCCTGCAATATAAGAAAGTTTGGATTAGTATTAAATTCTAATATTAAATATTAAGTAATACGTTTATTTAATTTAAATAAAGATTGATAAAATAAAAACAATATTTATTATTAATTATATTCTTACCGTATATCAAGTCACCACGTGCAAGTTGGAAGCCGGTTTGTTTGTAATGAAGGTTAGGTTGCATGAAAACGAGGTGATTCAGGGATGCCACAATATAATTTTTATTACTATTTTCTACAATTTCCACAATTTTTAATTGAAAAGTAAGTTTCTCAAAGAAGATAAAATTTAAAAAATGATTTTTAATGACTATTATGTTTAAAATTACTTTATAAATTTAAAAAATCAATTTAAAATATTGTGTGTAAATAAATGTTTGAAAATTCCTGCCTTACACAAAATAATTTGAAAATTAGTAAAGTACAAACTTAAATTTCAAATTTTAATTGAAGTAAATATTTATTAAGTATTAAAATGATTAATAATACTTATTTTATTATATATTTATACTCTACATTTTAACCAATCTATAGTTTTGTTATAATTTTTATGTTGAAGTCGTTTAATTTTGATTAATAAAATTAACTAATGAGAGACATTCAATTCTTTTCGAACCATGAGAATATGTCGATTCGAGAGTATTGCAAATAGGATTCTCTTTGTGTAAAAACTTAATTTGAATTTAAAATTGTTTACTATAGTGTTAAATAACACAGGCACACAAAAAAAAAGTTGCCTGTTTTTTGAACCAGACATACATATCTTATAGTATTTTTGCCCGCTGAAAACGAATCTGAAGTCAGAATTGCTCCATCACCCTCAGTTTTATTTTAAATCGACAAAACTACCCTGAAATTTAAATTTTAATGTAAAAAAATTGAATAACAGATTTCTCTTTAAAACAAAACAATAAATATATCTGCTTCTGCTACAACAACTCAGAAACAATGTCAACATTACTTAAACACCCTTTGTTTTTCATTAAATCGAAAAAACTACCCCTAAAGTGCAAAAATTCAAAATTTATTATAATATAAAAACCCACATTGGCTTTCAAAACAACAAAATAAATTTATGTACTTCTCTTTCAAAATTTCAAAAGCAATATCAAAATTACTTTATCACCCCCTGTGTTTTTAAATTGAAAAAACCAACCCCTAATATGTAAAAATTCAAAATGTATAATTTAAAAAATGAAAAATCACATTGGTTTTCAAAACAACAAAATAAATTTATGTACTTCTCTTTCAAAATTTCAAAAGCAATATCAAAATTACTTTATCACCCCCTGTGTTTTTAAATTGAAAAAACCACCTCTAATATGTAAAAATTCAAAATGTATAATTAAAAACCTCTTTTTTAAATTGAAAAAACCTCCCCTAATATGTAAAAATTCAAAATGTATAATAAAAAAAATGAAAAACCACATTGTTTTTCAAAAAAGAACAATAAATTTATGTACTTCTCTTTCGACAACTCAAAAGCAATGTCAAAATTGCTTCATCACCCTCTGCTTTTTTTTGTTTAAAAAACCAATCCTTAAATTTACAAAATAACAGTTTAAAGTAAAAAAATTAAAAACCACATTGTTTTTCAAAATAGAACAATAAATTTATGTACTTCTTTTTTAACAACTCAAAAGCATTATCAAAACTGCTGCATCACCCTTTGTTTTTTCAAATTGAAATAACTACCCCTAATATGTACACTGAGAGAAAATGTATATTAAATTTTGTAAAAGTATTTTATAATTTGGGGAAAAAGTGCAACAAACGGAAATTTTGATATAAAAAATACTAAACTTTAAAAAAATTAATGTAGAATTTAATAAAGTTAAATTAAAATATTTAAAATTAAATTAGATTCTTGATATTTGATTGTGGCAATGGCAAAATTCCTCACACAATATTTTAAACAAAAAAAATTGTGTTGTTCAATAAATCATAATTAAAGTCACGAGAACCGAATTATAAAAAAAGGAGAGTGTGAAGAATTTTTACTCAATTATCCGCTAGTATTTTCTGCCATGGAAAATAGCTTACATGCGGCCACTTTTCATAAACAAATAAAATCGATAATGGGACTAACAGGCACACGCGAATTACACCGATAAAAGAAAACCTTTACACCAACAAAAAAGGACAGTTGGGCACCAGACTTACAGATAAGTCAACGTCAGCACCAACAGGCAAAAAAAAATTATTTCTTTATAAGTTCATAGCGATAACGTTACAAAAGAAAAAATTCATCTCAGAGGGGTGTGGGTGAATGTCGAAATTTGGATCTGGTTCATTTAATAGCGAAATAACATAGTTAAAAAAAAATAAATTAGCAAAATTACAATAAAAAAATTCATACAAGTTTATTCAAAAAATTAAAAAAAAATGTTTGATTTGAATTTATAATATATTTTACAAAATCGAGAAAATAAACAAAAAATTACTTATATAACATAAATAGTTCCGGAAACTTCTCTGCTCCGCGATATCGAAATTAGATTTTAGTATTGGTTCATTAGTCAATCGCAAAAACGAACTTAACAAATTCTATACTAACGATAATGCCAACACGAAATTAACGATAATCATTAAATGGGGGGGGGTTTGGCTTTCGACACTCATTCAATAATTTTAAATGGTCGATATTCAGCAATTAAATAAAAAATAAAACTAATCATTTACCGTTAAACAATAATCACTTAATAGAGCTCACCATTATCTCTACGAAATTTAGACCACGCTAACAAAATTTACCCCATAAATGGGAAAATTTCACTACTCAAATTCATTTTTACAGTTAAATACTAAACAAAATAGAACACCATTAAATAATAATTTTTGTCGCGATCGAGAACGGTGGCTCTACAAAAATTCACTGAGATCATGCCTAGAGCTTGGTTTACTGTAGACATTTCATCAAAATCAAGTTAAAAGAAATTGTACACAAAAAAATGCCAAGCTCGAAAGCGTCTCTCATAATTCTTTAGTAAAAAAATGACACAAATCACTCACCAGAACAAATCTCTCTTTCTCTTTTTTTTTCTTTACGAATCTTCCCCTTTTATCGATATTCCCCGGGATTAGGTCCTTGGCAACTTCCTCAAGTCAAAAGAAATAAAAGACCTTCCTCGTGAGGGTACAATTTTGATCGGAGGTGCGAAGTGAAGTGGCACGTTTTCGCGAGTTGCCGGTAGCGTCGGTGAACATACACCTAACCTAAAGCGCTCGCGAGTCTCCTAGCGGAACGGATTGGCATTATGGCGGCAAAACATTTCAAATTCAAATTCCAATAATAAAACAATATAAACAATTCGTACAATTTTTATCGCGAGTTATCGAGATCCTATTTCAAATCGCAAAATTTAGCAAGAGTACAATATAATCGAAGATACAAAAGAGTATTAATAAATGTTATAGTTAACTTTTAATTCTTGTTTCTAAAATCGGAACACAACTACATGAACTTTAACCATTTTTACGTCAGACAAAAAAAATATATTTTCAAATTATTTTATAAAAAGTGCTACTCCGGTACTGAGCTGGTGCTCTGGAAACAAGTAATTAAAGGAAATAAGTAACAAAAAAGAATTAACCTAATCGCGATAACAAAATTATAACTCTCGATACGTTCCTCTAATTTGTCGTATTCTTACGACAGTTGTTTGCGTGACCACTCAGAAACTAGATGTCCAAGACACGTTGATTCTTTCTCATTTCCCTGGGTAGTGTGGGGTAGATTCTAGTTGTTATTGTCGATACTGTCCGGAAATGGTTCATCTCGGGTCGTCATCATAAGTCGGTAGATGTTAGAGTTGCGTCACACCGACGAGTGTAGAATAGCAATTTTTCGATAGAACATAAATAAATCAATATAAGGTTTGACGAAAGGGTTAAATTCTAACGACGAACTTTAAAATTATCGATAAAAGAAGGAAAAAAAATGATAATCAAACTATTTTTCCCAATTGCGTCTCGAGATGAAGAAAAACAGCATCCTCATTCTCATACATATAGTTGCTATAGTCGATAGCGACAGTAGTGGTGGTGTCCAGCAGCCAATAAAATAAAGGTGTCGTCAAACAGCCCAAGAGCATAGGTGGCGTCAAATAGCCAAAATGTATAGGTGGCGTCAAATAGCCACAATGTGTAGGTGGCGTCAAACAGCCAAAATGTGTAGGTGGCGTCAAATAGCCACAATGTGTAGGTGGCATCAAACAGCCAAAATGTGTACGTGGCGTCAAACGGCCAAAAGAAAATACTGGTAGCGTCAAACGGCAAAAGAAAATTATAGGTGGCTTCAAACAGCCAAAAGAACGCAACTCCTTGAATCTCTTGTAAATACATTTCCATGGACAACGACGTTAGACGAGAATCCATCATTCCAATAAGGTCGAGAAGTAGTAGCTCCTTTAGTGAGTCTCCTCGTGATTTTCGTTCCAAAAGGTTCGACAGAGTCGGCTCGCAAAATTGTTACATAAAAAAAATAAAAATTAATTTCAAAAATTGAACAAAAATACAATCGGTACGTAAGTTTCGAAAACGAGTCGTGGAGCAGAGATTTTGACGAGAGGAAGTTGTTGACAGAGGACTAATTTAAATAAATCGGTGTGACGTGCGAAAATTAAAAATCGTCACGTCACAACTCCTCCCTTTTTACATACGAGGTGAAATATAAGAATCACCGAGTACATAAATAGTTGGAATAACATTAACTTTGTTTTAATAAAAAAAATCTCATTAGGCTAATAATTATTTCCCTTACAGTTCTGGTGAAGATATCAGTGCGTCAATAATCATATTAATCGATTCTAGTATGCTCTGCCCCGTTCTCGAATTTGAAACAGAATAAAACATAAAAAAAATTTTATTACTAAAGAAAATATATAACCAAAATAAAAAAATTATTCTCAACAACAAAATAATTGATCAAAAAAAATAAATATATAATTTTTTTTATTAGCAAAGTATGGGATAACAGTAAAACAACCTTCAATGACTTCAATTAGTAGTAAATGTAATAAGTGGAATTTATTATTTCCTCTATTTAAACAATAGCTCTATTACAGCAATTCGTCGTCTTTACTAAACAAAACTAGTAACAGTCAGTATCGTTGCGACTTTAGCGTTAACGTGTAATAGTAAAAATATCTATACGTCTTGTGTCTCAAGTATTTAGCAAAAAAAAACAGCTCAACATTATTATTATGATTAACACAAATCTTCTTATAGTATATAAAAAAAATTAAAGAATAGGATATTAGTAATAGTAATGAGTTATGATTAAATGACAGTGTCTATCAAAAGTCGGACGAGACCAAATTGTCCGGATCAAAACAAATTTTCAAAAAAATATATTAGATAAGAACAAGAACAAAAAAAATCGCGATAAACTTCAAACGAGCTTATGGATCTCGTGGCTTGCGAATATAATCACGCCCTTCGACCAATTCTTTGCCGTCGCAATTGGAACAATCGCGGGTTTTGTAATCGGGATAACCGCAATGGTAGCAAAATACATGGTCGAATGGCTCTGGGCAATATGTATAGAAGTGGTTGGAGCTTCCACAGTTCCAGCATCCTGGTCTGACTTCGAATTTTGTATTTGGCGGAGATCTACGGGGTTTGTAGTCCGATTTTGAATCTCGATTATTAGTTATGGGTTCAGGTCCATTTTGTGTGTTCTTCGGAATAGCTCCTTTGTTCTCTTCCTTCTTGCCAGGATAAGTGTGTTGCCCGAGTGCGTCACTCGACAATAGAAATCCAACAGAGGTGGTTTGCGTAGTTTGTTCGACGGTTATAACAACTTTCGGTGATCGACGGTTCTCTTCAGCTTCATCTGAATCGGTACTTTCCGCGTATAAGACCTCCAACTCCTTTGTAGCTACAGCTAGCAATCGTGTTAGCTTTCTCACCTTTTTCTCCAATTCTTTGGTCCTTAGACATTCCTTGTCGATATGCATCTCCCACTTGTGTGCGTTTCGATGAGCTTGTATAGTTTGTTGTTGGGAACCGGCGAGTTGTTCCCGCAACTCTTTGATAGTGAGCTTCACCGGTATTTCGGGCTCAGCGATTGGGGTGGGAAGAGCGTTATTATCCGTCATCGCAAATTAGTCTTAGCGAATTTACTACACGATATATTTGGTTATAACCTGCAACGAAATTTACAAAATTAAATTAACAATTAGGATTCTTTTTATAAGGTTTAAGATCTTCTAAATGTATTTTACAAATTTTAGTTCCCTTAAGGTCACTAATATCGTAAATTAAACGTGAATAAATTTTGGTTATTTTATAAGGGCCTATAAATTTAGGGCAAAGTTTAGCCGCGATGTTCTTTTCTTTATTAGATAATTGACGATTTCTTGCCCATACCAAATTTCCTATGTGGTATTCGATATCTCTTCGTCTAAGATTATATCTCTTCGATTGAGTTACAAATGCTTCATCTAAATTTTGCTTAACCCATTCTTTTACAACTCCTAATTTCTTCATTCGTTCACGCCAGCCTTCAGGGGTTTGAGTTTCGACTTCGGTGGGATTTTCTACTCTATTTCGCAAATTATTAATCGGTATTGGTTCCCGTCCGAGATTAAGAAATGCGGGTGTGGATTTGATGCTAGTGTGAAACGTAGTATTACACGCGAATCTAAAATCGGCTAAATTTTCGTCCCATGTTCGATGGTCTTGTTTTATGAACGATATGATCATCGTTTTCAGTACTCTTCTCTTTTTAGTTTCTCTTTTTAGAAATTCCGCTAATCGGTCAGCTTGCTCTTTGGTTAATTCGCGTATTCCGAAACAAACATCCTCGGTTTCATTATCGAATTCGAATTCGTATTTGGTTTCTGGCTCGGATTGAAAGTTCCATGTTCTATCTTCGAAGTCGGTAATTATTCTGAATTTACGTAAAAAATCTAATCCAACAACTAATGGGTAGGGTAAACTTTTTAACACTCTAGCGTTAATATTCTCGACCCTATCTTTAAGTTGTATAGGTAAGTTTACCTCTTTCGATACGGTTTCTAATTCTCCATTTGCGAATTGTACTTTACCCTTGCTTTCTGTCACGTTTAAATTAAGAGTGCCTATTAAGTCAATGCCTGCTGAACCTATAAACGTTCGCGATGCTCCGCTGTCGACTAGTGCTTTAAAAGATTTTCCCTGAATGTTTACCGTAATAAATAATAATGACTCCATTCGGTTTAATAAAATAGCGTTATATGATGATTCCGACGTCTCTATATTTTTATAACTTCCCCTAACTTTTATTTTATCAATTTCCAAGTTAAGTTTTTCTACATTTATGTCACTTAGAGAATCAATGTTTTCGGGAGAATTAATCACTGAAATAGAAATTGTTGTAGCCCTTTCTAACGGCTCCCTTGATTGTTTTCCGTATACTAAGGACATTTAGGTCTCGTGACACCTTTCTTACCACAACCGAAGCAAAATATGGTGCGTGGCTCAGGACAATCATAATTTCTATGTCCCTCTTTGTCACAATTCCAACATATCGTCGCTTTAACGGTAGTGTCAGAATTTTTATTTTCGGTGCTATTTGCATTTTCAGTAGACTGTTTATAAGTCTGGGATTTGTTATCGTTGGTAGGAGTCGAGGGTTTCTTTTTCGTGTCTTTGTTACTTCGATCTGTTTTCCTATTATTCTTCTTATCTTTCTGTTCAGTAACGTTTTGTTCGGTCGTTAAATAAGAATATTCTACTTCGCCACATTCTTCATCGGAAGAATCCTGAATTAAATTTAGACTGTCTTTCTTCCTATGAGTATTGCGGGAGCGAGGGTCGTGATAAGCTAAATCCGGTAGTAAAGAGCGTTCTGGAGTGGAGGGCGGACGATAGGATCTTGCAACTCTGTGAGTTTTCTCAGCTGCAATAGCCATGTCCTCTAGATGCTCACGCGAGAAGATTTCGTGCCTACGAATCGACATTTGAAGTCTCGGTAGTAAGTTACGGTGCGCGTAGCTAATTTCCTCTGACTCGGGTAGTGGGGGATAAACCCTTCCTAACAACGACCACATACATGTTAGATAGTCTGCGACTCTCTCGTTTTCGCCCTGAGTACGTCGGTATATCTCTTACCTCAATTCGAATTGGAAATCGACGTCTGCAAATCGGTTCCTAAACGCGTATGTGAATGCTTCGAATGTTCGCCAGTTATGTTTTGCTCCTCTATACCAATTTAACGCTACACCTGATAAAAAGAAGGGAAGGATTCTTAAGAGGTTTTCGTCTCGAATGGGGAAGAAACTTCTACCTTCTTCTATACGACGTAAAAAGGATTCTGCATCCTCTTGGCAGGTTCCTGCGAATCGTATTCCCCATTTGCGCATTGTAGTATAAGCGGAAGCAGTGGTTGAACCATAACCGCGACGATAATGTCTTTGATCTTCTTCAAGATCGGAAGGATAATTGCTAGAATCACTCGAATAAGGGTAACGAGAATTAGGTCTCATATAATCATGAGGATTAGAATTATACGGGGTGTTATTAGGAGGACCTCGTGTATATTGTTCGTTTCTATATTCATCAGGTGGTCTATCGCGTCGATATTCATATAGCTGACTATAATTGTTTTGTTCTAGTTGGGGTCTATTTCTTTCTCTAGGCTGAGTCTGGTTCCTACTGTGTTCGCCACGGCCGTATACGATCCTATTAGAATCATATCTGTCTGAGCGAAGGTTTCGAGTTAAAGTGGGATTCCGCTCTAAGTGGTCAGAATAATCACGTTCATCTTCGCGACGAGTTCGCCTATGCTCAGGGTTGATATTTAAATTTTCAAAAGTAGGGATCATATCGGGCGAATAAACTCTACTGTTTCTGTATCGGACAGGTTTATAAGGAGGACTTTTGTCACAGCCCCTTATTCGTGTGCGTCGAGATTCTCGTTGATTCTCGCGAAACGAAGAATTTATTCGTTGATCTATATTTCTATTTGATACTGGAGTCGGATCATTTTCCGTTGAAAGGGGAAATTCAAAATTTCTATTTCTCTCAGATTGAATTAAGAGATTTCTTTCATTGTAAGTATCGCGCGGACGCTGGCTTGAAACATGTCGTTCTCTACGTCCATTATCGCTATTATTTTCGCGTTCTTCACTCCGGACTGTATGTCTCGGTATAGCACCGGTGTTGGTGGGGATTGTTTCGGCGTGAGTGATGATACGATGCGACTGTTGGGTAGGATTTACGGGCGCTGTGGCGTACAGAGAGGGGTTTAATGTAACCGAGCTAGCAGTAGTGCGGAGAGAATCTGAATAAAAGGTAGATCGAGAAGATGTTCGAGGGGGGTAGCGGCTTCGGTTGTCGCAACAACTACGTTATCCATCCGTCTAAAATGCGAATCCTGCGTTCCTATTATTATTGATGAATTTTGACTTCTAGATGTGAGGTTATTATTTGACGCGAAAATATTCAGCTGTCTATTAGAAGATTCATCAGGTAAAATGGCGGCAGCCTCCCCGAGAGAATTCCCGGAATTCTCCAAATTCAGTTCTGCGGCTGTTTCTTCCTCTTCTATAGGGGAAAATCCTATTGGTACGCGAACATCAATTCCCGAATCGTTAGATATTAATTTATTTTTCTCGTATTTATATAGTCTTTCTCTTAATACAGGGACAATTCCGCTAATAGAAAGACCGCGTGATTCTAGTTCCGATATTAATGCTTCTTTTCGCATAGAATATGCCCACTCGCGAATTCTCTTTGGCGACATTTTGAACGATGATAATAAAGAATATTATTTTATCAGGATTGGAACGTGAAATGGATTAGGATTTCATAATAATTAGGTTAAACGAACAATTTCAAATAATCCAAGAAAAAAATGAAACATCCTAGCAAATGATACTAAAAATAAACAATTTTCATTTTATTTTATAATCACAGAAATAATTCAATTAAGAGAAATAATATTTCAAATAATTTTCATGCAGAGCTATTTCATTTCAATTTTAATTTCATCCTATGAAATGAGTGTCGAAAATATTTTGGTAACCGATGACTCACATCATTCTATAAAACAATTCATATTCAACGAAAGTAAACACGAAGCTTATGATTCACTAACGCGAGAAAACACATTAAATTTACTTCTAGAATATTCAATATAATTTTTGTAATAAAATCACAGAATTTAGTTATTCAAAATTAATTCATTTCGCTATACCAGACAACCAAATTTAACAAAAAAAAATTATGGCAGGCCCCACGTTGGGCGCCATTGTGGCAATGGCAAAATTCCTCACACAATATTTTAAACAAAAAAAATTGTGTTGTTCAATAAATCATAATTAAAGTCACGAGAACCGAATTATAAAAAAAGGAGAGTGTGAAGAATTTTTACTCATTTATCCGCTAGTATTTTCTGCCATGGAAAATAGCTTACATGCGGCCACTTTTCGTAAACAAATAAAATCGATAATGGGACTAACAGGCAAACGCGAATTACACCGATAAAAGAAAACCTTTACACCAACAAAAAAAGAACAGTTGGGCGCCAGACTTGCAGATAAGTCAACGTCAGCACCAACAGGCAAAAAAAATTATTTCTTTATAAGTTCATAGCGATAACGTTACAAAAGAAAAATTTCATCTCAGAGGGGTGTGGGTGAATGTCGAAATTTGGATCTGGTTCATTTAATAGCGAAATAACATAGTTAAAAAAAATAAATTAGCAAAATTACAACAAAAAAATTCATACAAGTTTATTCAAAAAATTTTTAAAAAAATGTTTGATTTGAATTTATAATATATTTTATAAAATCGAGAAAATAAACAAAAAATTACTTATATAACATAAATAGTTCCGGAAACTTCTCTGCTCCGCGATATCGAAATTAGATTTTAGTATTGGTTCATTAGTCAATCGCAAAAACGAACTTAACAAATTCTATACTAACGATAATGCCAACACGAAATTAACGACAATCATTAAATGGGGGGGGATTTGGCTTTCGACACTCATTCAATAATTTTAAATGGTCGATATTCAGCAATTAAATAAAAAATAAAACTAATCATTTACCGTTAAACAATAATCACTTAATAGAGCTCACCATTATCTCTACGAAATTTAGACCACGCTAACAAAATTTACCCCATTAAATGGGAAAATTTCACTACTCAAATTCATTTTTACAGTTAAATACTAAACAAAATAGAACACCATTAAATAATAATTTTTTTTGCGATCGAGAACGGTTGCTCTACAAAAATTCACTGAGATCATGCCTAGAGCTTGGTTTACTATAGACATTTCATCAAAATCAAGTTAAAAGAAATTGTACACAAAAAAAATGCCAAGCTCGAAAGCGTCTCTCATAATTCTTTAGTAAAAAAAATGACACAAATCACTCACCAGAACAAATCTGTCTCTCTCTTTTTTTTCTTTACGAATCTTCCCCTTTTATCGATATTCCCCGGGATTAGGTCATTGGAAACTTCCTCAAGTTAAAAGAAATAAAAGACCTTCCTCGTGAGGGTACAATTTTGATCGGAGATGCGAAGTGAAGTGGCACGTTTTCGCGAGTTGCCGGTAGCGTCGGTGAACATACACCTAACCTAAAGCGCTCGCGAGTCTCCTAGCGGAACGGATTGGCATTATGGCGGCAAAACATTTCAAATTCAAATTCCAATAATAAAACAATATAAACAATTCGTACAATTTTTATCGCGAGTTATCGAGATCCTATTTCAAATCGCAAAATTTAGCAAGAGTACAATATAATCGAAGATACAAAAGAGTATTAATAAATGTTAAAGTTAACTTTTAATTCTTGTTTCTAAAATCGGAACACAACTACATGAACTTTAACCATTTTTACGTCAGACAAAAAAATCTATTTTCAAATTATTTTATAAAAAGTGCTACTCCGGTACTGAGCTGGTGCTCTGGAAACAAGTAATTAAAGGAAATAAGTAACAAAAAAGAATTAACCTAATCGCGATAACAAAATTATAACTCTCGATACGTTCCTCTAATTTGTCGTATTCTTACGACAGTTGTTTGCGTGACCACTCAGAAACTAGATGTCCAAGACACGTTGATTCTTTCTCATTTCCCTGGGTAGTGTGGGGTAGATTCTGGTTGTTATTGTCGATACTGTCCGGAAATGGTTCATCTCGGGTCGTCATCATAAGTCGGTAGATGTTAGAGTTGCGTCACACCGACGAGTGTAGAATAGCAATTTTTCGATAGAACATAAATAAATCAATATAAGGTTTGACGAAAGGGTTAAATTCTAACGACGAACTTCAAAATTATCGATAAAAGAAGGAAAAAAATGATAATCAAACCATTTTTCCCAATTGCGTCTCGAGATGAAGAAGAACAGCATCCTCATTCTCATACATATAGTTGCTATAGTCGATAGCGACAGTAGTGGTGGTGTCCAGCAGCCAATAAAATAAAGGTGTCGTCAAACAGCCTAAGAGCATAGGTGGCGTCAAATAGCCAAAATGTATAGGTGGCGTCAAATAGCCACAATGTGTAGGTGGCGTCAAACAGCCAAAATGTGTAGGTGGCGTCAAATAGCCACAATGTGTAGGTGGCGTCAAACAGCCAAAATGTGTACGTGGCGTCAAACGGCCAAAAGAAAATACTGGTAGCGTCAAACGGCCAAAGAAAATTATAGGTGGCGTCAAACAGCCAAAAGAACGCAACTCCTTGAATCCCTTGTAAATACATTTCCGTGGACAACGACGTTAGACGAGAATCCATCATTCCAATAAGGTCGAGAAGTAGTAGCTCCTTTAGTGAGTCTCCTCGTGATTTTCGTTCCGAAAGGTTCGACAGAGTCGGCTCGCAAAATTGTTACATAAAAAAAATAAAAATTAATTTTAAAAAATTGAAAAAAAATACAATCGGTACGTAAGTTTCGAAAACGAGTCGTGGAGCAGAGATTTTGACGAGAGGAAGTTGTTGACAGAGGACTAATTTAAATAAATCGGTGTGACGTACGAAAATTAAAAATCGTCACGTCACATGATATAAATATACTAAATTCGACATAATTAAAAAAAAATTTTTAACTTTAATATTTTTATATCAAAATTTCGGTTTGTTGCACTTTTTCCCCAAATTATAAAATACTTTTACAAAATTTAATATACATTTTCTCTCAGTGTACATATTAGGGGTAGTTATTTCAATTTGAAAAAAACAAAGGGTGATGCAGCAATTTTGATTTTCTTTTGAGTTGCCGAAAGAGAAGTACATAAAATTATTGTTCTTTTTTAAAAAACAATGTGTTTTTTCATTTTTTTTATTATACATTTCGAATTTTTACATATTAGGGAAGTTTTTTCAATTTAAAAAAACAGAGGGGGATGGAGTAATTTTGACATTGCTTTTGAAATGTTGAAAGAGAAGTACATAAATTTATTTTGTTGTTTTGAAAACCAATGTGGGTTTTAATATTATAATTTTGAATTTTTACACTTTAGGGGTAGTTTTTTCGATTTAATGAAAAACAAAGGTTGTTTAAGCAATGTTGACATTGTCTCTGAGTTGTTGTAGCAGAAGCATATAAATTTATTGTTTTGTTTTAAAGAGAAATCTGTTATTCAATTTTTTTTACATTAAAATTTAAATTTAAGGGTAGTTTTGTCGATTTAAAAAAAACTGAGGGTGATGGAGCAATTCTGACTTCAGATTCGTTTTCAGCGGGCAAAAATACTATAAGAAATGTATGTCTGGTTTAAAAAACAGACAACTTTTTTTTTGTGTGCCTGTGTAATGTATTATAGAATAAATAATAAATTAATTAACAAATTTACATATAAGTATATAATAAATAAATATATATATATATATATATATATATATATATATATATATATATATATATATAAGAAAATAGTTAAAAATATTTAAAAACGATATGTAGTAATAAATAATTAATCTTATGTAGACTGGCAATATTTATTTTGAAACAAATATAGTAAAATAATGTTTAAATTATTAAACTTACCTTAAATATAAAGTGTAATGTAGAAATTAGAAATAATTAAATTATTTGTTGATAAAACAATATTACGCCATCTTTGCCCGCGAAATACAAAAATTCAAACAACTAAGTTGTGGCGCCATCTCTCGGGACAACACTCAAACCGCACTCGGTCGGTAAAACAAAATGGCGGCTCACTTTCCAAGCGGTATGAATTTCAAAATAAAATTTAAATATCCCACCAAGGGGGTTTGAATTCATTGATGGCGCCATCTAGCGGTGGCTGCCGGAACTACACACGATCGGTAAAGTAGAACACCCCTTCCAATAGACTTTAAATTTCCTAAATAAAATTTAAATCTCCCGCTCAGCAGGTTTGAATTCGACGGTAGCGCCATCTAGCGGTGGCAGCCGGAACTACACTTGATCGGTAAAGTAGATCACCCCTACAACCACTGATAAAGTAGAAATCTGCATTACCGACCGAGGGTGCTTAGCCGAGATCAGAACCTGGGGCAGAACCGGCCTAGCTATACTACTCTTGGCAACCCGTCATACTAGGTTAGCCATTTTTACAGATTTCAAAGAGGTCCACCAATACTCTAATTTAGAAGTAATTACACAAAAATCGAAGGCTTTTAAATTTTTGTCGGTATCGCTTAGCAAATTTTTACTTACACAGTTTAAGTAAATCACTATTGCTTTGAGTCATTTTAATATTATGTACCAGCATTGATACAATTGTGTAATTAAATCCCGTCTTCTATCTGAAGTCAACACTTTTGTGCATTAAGAATAGAAAACATCGTAAGTAACACGGAAACAAATGACTGCCTTTGTCCCCTTGTTGCTTAATATACTAATTCAGAAATCTAAATTTTGAAAGGACAAAATCAGGCACTCATTGAAATTTGTAAAAAAGAGAAGAAGCATAATTTTTATTAATTAATTAATTTATTATTTTTTTATCATTAATTATCTGTTTAATAAAAAAGGAAATCTATGTAGCTCAGACATAAACTCCTCCTTCTCCCCATGTAGTCTATATCGTATCACTTTACTGAACCCTTTTCTAAAATTGGCCACGTGGTTTATGGATGGTTGCTAAGTTAAATTACTTGGTGGAGAGCCCTTTATGAATCATAGTAGTTTAATGTTTTTACTCCATGGAAGCAGTGACTTTAATTTACTTTGCAAATAAAAAGAAATTTATATTTGTTGGGAAAGTGTACCAATTGTTGGCACGGGCTAAGATCATTAATGTACGATTAATCCAAAAATTATCAGGTAAAAGAAGAAATTCTTGTCTGACATTTTAATTTTAAAAATCTGATGAAATATTCTTATTTATTAATTTATTTAATGCTACATTTATCAGCGAATCCAATAACCCCCCGATTAATGAATTTCAGACAACTCCAAACAATTTTTAATTGCTATATTTGATCCGCTATTTTAGATCTTGGATACCAGATTCATAAATAGCGACCCCAGAATCACAAGAAGAACGCGTAACAAAAAATCTGATAATGAGCAATTCCATGGTAAGTTATCATAGAAATTTCCTTCTAGTATGGAATTTAGATGAAACATTGCTTTATTGTTCTCCTCAATACCACTAAAAACAAGTTGTGAATTAAGATGTTCATTACATGAACATTTTGCTTCCTCTTTACGATAAGCAAAAAATTTGCTATAAAGTAAATTTTTTCATTTTATTTAATTCTATTAATGCTAATAAAATATATTCTTTTTATACATCAATCGATTCGTCTTGATGAAATGAAGATTTTTAGTTTGTTTTCAAGTCTAGATTAACATTTTATTATAAGGCAACATGATTTTTAAGAAGGAAATAAATTTCTAATAAAAGTGCGCATTTTTGGTTTTAATTATGTTTAATTCTATAAATTCAAATAAAATATATACTTTATATATACCAATCGATCCGTTTAAATGCAATGGATAAGATTATTGAAAAAAATGAGTAAAATCTTATTGTACTGAAATATAATTTTGATGAAAGAACTAAATTTTTGATAAAAAAAGGTAATTTTTTTGCTTTAATTGTCATTACCTCTATAAACTCTCATACAATTTATACTTTATATATTCCAATCGATTCGTCTTGGTGCAAAGAAGAAGATTTTATTGTATATTAACTTCAATATTCAATTTAAAAAAAAATTTTGAAAAAAATTTTTTTTTTGAAAAAAGTAAAAAAGATTTTTTTTTAATAGATTTTTTAATGTCCATCAATCCATTTCGAGATATTTTTATGATAAATATTCCTAGAAATTTTCAGCCGAATTCGTTGAAACCTCTTCGAGTTATGGTGTTCACAAAAAACGGGATCCACACACACACACATACACACACATACATACATCCGGACAATTGTTCAGGGTCTTATATAACATAATCCCATATAGAAGAAAATTTGTCAAAAGGATTTTTAAAAATTTTGTAAATTAAACGACTACAAAGCTTCCTCACGAGGAAGCAAAATAGTGAAACTTTTTTGGGAAAATGTTTATGAAAATAGAAGATATAAAACTTTAAAGTTTTTGAGCTTTTTCTTTATAAAATCGAAAAAAAAATTTTGGTAAAAGATATTAAGGTAAAATTTTTTTATATTGTCAATACCCAGATAGCACGTTACGTTACAGTAACCTTATAGTAAGGTTATCGTGTTAAGTTAGCAACATTACAGTGTAAGGTTACGATAAGGTTACCGTAAGGTTAAAATGTCCCACCTTTCTTAATGTTACATTGTAAGATTACCACAATATTGCACCGTAATATAATATAACAAGTTGTGAATTAAGATGTTCATTACATGAACATTTTGCTTCCTCTTTACGATAAGCAAAAAATTTGCTTTAAAGTGAATTTTTTCATTTTATTTAATTCTATTAATGCTAATAAAATATATTCTTTTTATACATCAATCGATTCGTCTTGATGAAATGAAGATTTTTAGTTTGTTTTTAAGTCTAGATTAACATTTTATTATAAAGCAACATAATTTTTAAGAAGGAAATAAATTTCTAATAAAAGTGCGAATTTTTGGTTATAATTATGTTTAATTCTATAAATTCAAATAAAATATATACTTTATATATACCAATCGATCCGTTTTAATGCAACGGATAAGATTATTGAAAAAAACGAGTAAAATCTTATTGTACTGGAATATAATTTTGATGAAAGAACTAAATTTTTGATAAAAAAAGGTAATTTTTTTGCTTTAATTGTCATTACCTCTATAAACTCTCATAAAATTTATACTTTATATATACCAATCGATTCGTCTTGATGCAAAGAAGAAGATTTTATTGTATATTGACTTTAATATTCAATTAAAAAAAAATTTTTTGAAAAATTTTTTTTTTTTGAAAAAAGTAAAAAAAAAAATTTTTTTAATAGATTTTTTAATGTCCATCAATTCATTTCGAGATATTTTTATGATAAATATTCCTAGCAATTTTCAGCCGAATTCGTTGAAACCTCTTCGAGTTATCGTGTTCACAAAAAACGGGATCCACACACACACACACATACATACATCCGGACAATTGTTCAGGGTCTTATATAACATAGTCCCATATAGAAGAAAATTTGTCAAAAGGATTTTTAAAAATTTTGTAAATTAAACGACTACAAAGCTTCCTCACGAGGAAGCAATATATTTAAATATATATTTATTTGATAAATTAATTTTTTAATATTTAATTATTATTTAGTGTAAAACAACTTAATATTGTAATTATTATATGTTACATTATATAATATAATTATTAATTTCTTCAAAGAATTGGAGTTTTGAATTATTCACAGTTCATCGGACTGTCGGCCCCACTGTGGCTGATGGTTGGGCCGACCAAAAAAAAGGTGGTTTTCTCAACTGTGGCGGCCACAGTTCATCCGACAGTCGGCCCAACTGTGGCTGATAGTTGGACCAACCATCAGTTCACCCGGTCGATATTTATGGTTGGCCCGACTTTGGGAGAAACATTAAACCAAAGTCGGGTCACCTTTGGGTGCCGAAACTTCGGCTGCCACAGTTAGTCCGACTTTGGCCCGACATTCCAACTGTGGCGGCCGACCGAAATTCGCACCTGGGGCGTGTTACTAATCGTGCACGAGAAATAAAATTCGAGCCATTTGTCAGAGAGTCTCAGAACTAATAGAAGATTCTCTTATAATTCCCAATCTTTCTGACAGATGGCTCGAAATACATTTCTCATGTGTGACTAGTATCACTCAGGGTATAAGTATCCATCTCCTGAACGGATGATCTCATTCACAATATTATCTTGACTGATAATGTTAATAGTTGACGTTTTATGTTGGTTTATACTAAATAATAATTAAATATTAAATAATTAATTTATCAAATAAATATATATATTTGAATATATTATATTATATTACGGTGCAATGTTATGGTAACCATACAATGTAATATTAGAGAAGGTAGGACATTTTAATCTTACGGTAACCTTATCGTAACCTTACACTGTAATGTTGCTAACCTTACACGGTAACCTTACCTTTCTCGCTACCCTCAAAATTTAGGTCAATTTTGAGAGCATTTTTTACCTAGACGTCAAAATTTAACCATTTTCGCTACCCTCAACATTTAGGTAAATTTTGAGGGCAGTTTTGACCTAAACGTCAAAATTTGACAAACAATTTCCGCTACCTTCAAAATTTAGGTCAATTTTGAGGGCAGTATTGACCTAAACGTCAAAATTTGACAAACGATTTCCGCTACCCTCAAAATTTAGGTCAATTTTAGGGCAGTTTTGACCTACGGGTAAAAAAAGGCCCACAAACGTCTGTTACATTACGTCGAAATCTATATGTAATTTTACATTCTTCTTTTACCTACATGTCATCAACGTTTAAATAATGGCCCTTAATTTATGTCAAAATTTATGTCAGATTTGATTTATTGTTAAACCTGCAAGTAAAAAGGGTCGTGTTAATGCCTTTGATGATACTGCAAAATCTATGCCAAATTTAACAAATTTTTTTACCAACCCTAAAGTGGCGATTTGATAGAGCGCATAAAGCGCTATCCCAGAAGCTTACTTCGAGGGCTTTCCTATGAGACTTTGGGGTTCGAATCCACCTTACGCTCATGCGTGCTGTTGTTGTGAAGATAATTTTTTTAATTAATCCTACTTTTTTATTTTAAAACAATGCAAAATTTGAATAATTAAAATTTTTTTAAACCTTTTTAAATAATAATTTATCTAAAAAAAGTTATAAATAATTTTTGAAAACTTCCTGGTAACTTCTAGGAAGTTACTATTGGAAGCTTCCAGGAAGTTACTAGGAAGTTTCCATGGGAAGCTTCTAACCTGCGGACATTATTGTATTTCCTGGAAATTTCCAGGAAGTTCCCAAGGATAACTCCCGAAGGTTGCCACGGGAAACTTCCTGGAAGTATCCTGGAAGTTTTTGAGCTATGTGGGCACTTACATTTTGGATAATTTTTTTGTGATGCTAGTACATACCTGTAACAGCTACGTGAGTTTTAAAATGGGATCTGCACAACTTTTCGAGAAATAAATAAAAATGTTCAATTCTGTAGGTAAAAATTCTAATTTTATACAATGCGAATATGGCTCAACTTCAAAGTTTTATATCTCCTATGTTTATGAATATTTTTCCAAAAAAGTTTAACTATGTTTTTAGTGATATTTTAGAGAACAACAAAGCACATTTTCATCCAAATGTCATGCTAGAAGGAAATTTATATGATCACTTACCATAGAATTGCTCTAAAGTTGCAAAATGTTCCAAGTGAATTTATTTGCTTCTAATATGTTTGGCACCATATTGAGGCTGCCATTTTGATTTTTGAAATTTGATGCCAGAGATTAATATTCAGCGAACCCAAAACATCTTAAATAACGAGTTTTAAGGCGTTGCGTAGAAGCATAAATATCGCCTTGTTAACTTTATGGCCTAAAAATGAGTTCAATTTAAAAATTGCATTTGAGCTGTGTCTGTAAGTAATTTTGTAAGTATACAAAATTATTTCGTTACAATAGAGCCTTGAAAAGTCACAACTAAAATTTTTTCAGAACAGTTGATTCAACTTCGAAAATATAAAAGTTTTTAGAAAAATAAGCGATTTTGATTAGTTAGGTTTAATTCTCAAGTATTGTCTAATATATTTTTTTATAATACGTGTACTGTCTAATGCATTCGTCTGAATATCGTAATTTTAATTTTAGGTCACGATACAACTGATGGTTCTCTGTCGGAAAAATCTTTTATTGATGGTGATAATCATGTTAAAGGAAAAATCAAATTATTAAAGGACAATATTAAGTTTGCCGATTTAGTAATGTTCGTTGCGACTATTCCGGATTTTAAAAGTATCAGAAATACTGTCCAAGGTACTTAATTTAATTTTTTTAAATAATTCGTAGAAAATATCTAGAGCTTTTCCATAATATTTGAGAAAATTTTAATTATACAGTACATTTATTATGCAAATTTTTTTTTTGCTTTGTTTAACATTGTGAATATTTTCCACGCTCAAGAGTGTAATTTAAATTCTGTTCTTTTAGGTTCTTGGTTTATCCAAAAATTATGTGAGGTGCTTGAAGCTGAGGATAGAATTACGTGGAAGAAGTTGTCTCTTAAAGTAAAAAATCTGGTTTCCAACGAAAGAGGAGAAATATGTGATAATGGAAAACGATACAGTGGCATTGTTCAAATTCCGGAAATTGTTGAAGATCGGTTAACTAAGGATTTTATATTTAGAAAAGTTAATTCTAAAGTTAAACATTTATCTTAAGTAGTTAAACCATAAGAGTTATAGCTAACTAATTTAAAAGATTAATGGTTGAAGCTGTCACTTGGCAAATTAGAGTTGAAATTATCGATCACACCTCGTCAGGTTAAGAAAAAAATATAATATAATATAATATATATATATATATATATATATATATATATATATATTATAACCACAATATTTTATAAAAATGGTTACCTTCAGAAGATTTCAAAATTGTTGGGCGCCAGTCCGATCGTTGGACAAATAAATAAAACAAACAAAATAAGTAAAAGACTATATTGAATTTAAATTTTCTTCCGGGTTAAATTTTAGCTAACTCAGCCCCTTTGCTGGATAATAACAGAGGGGGAGGTTCGTTTATAATATTTGAAGAATTACGAATGCATTTTTAATATAAAATCATTGACATTTATTAAATTTTGAATTTAAGAATTTTTAACAATATTTGAGAAGAATAAAAAAAAATAAATTCTTTATCAATTTGAGACTTGGACAATTGAATTAATTTAATATTTGAATAAAATATTCAAGAATGAAAATAGCCTGACAAAATCTCACCAAAAGTTGTAAATTAATGACAGATTCAGCAAATCTCCAGGAAATCAATAATTAAAATCCAAATTCCGAATCATGGCTCCAATTCACAAATTCACAAAAGTAAATTAAAAGAAAATATCACTAATATTAATACCCAAATTAAATTAAATCAAATTAAATTGACTTCGCGAATTACGTCCGTCTCATGATTTCACAAAAAGAATTGAAATTAATATTGTTTATTATTCTCCCTGGAGATCTGTTGCTAACAAAAATAAAGATCAAATTATAAAAATTTTAAACAATGAATCGAAAACAATTGATTAATTTTTCTTTTTGAATAGATTAATAAAATTCAAATTAAAAGTGGAGAAAATCTTCTGAATCAATAATTGATTTGATGCAAGATGTTGAATCGTTACAGCACTCCTCCAATATAATTTTCGTTTGACACAGCCAAGTATTAAAATTAAAATTTCCAAGAATATATCCATAAATAAAATTCGTAATGTTCTCAAACTCCAAATTGACATAATATTGGGTGACAAATTAAATATATATGGGCTTTATCTTCATTCAGCGATTAAGAGATTTGAACAATGGCCCAAATGTGTAACGAAACCTTCCAAGAATTGGATAAATCTTCAAATTTTCTTATAAAACCAGATAATATTATAACAGGAAAATAATTCATGATGATTTTGTCCATTAATTTCTTAGGTACAATCAAGAAGAATAGTCCAATAATTAATTGAATTTTGAAATCTTCATATCTTCAAATTTTCTTCAATTATTGACTCGAACTTAAATTATAATTAGTTGAAGAATTTTACAAAAGTTAATTGTTTAAAAAAAATGTATAAAATAAAATTAGTTTCCTTGTCTCAAATTGTTGTGAAATCATAATTTCGAGTTTATTCCGAATTTATAATAAAAATGAAGGTTAATTAATTAAATTAAAAATATAGAGAATATTTGTAAATTGTAAATTTTTACAATATTGCAATATATATACGTTTTACACATAAATAAACAATTTAAAAAATTGTTTTTCAACACGAAAAGTAACATTTATAAATAATAAACAAAAAATATTGACCTTCCAGAGTTTTATAAACTGCGCTAGATATTTATTGTCAATTGTGTTGCGATGATGTTTACGCAATGCGCTAACTCTTTATTAAATATTTTTAGAGAAACCGAATTGTCATTTGACCGACTCGCCATGTAACAGAATTACATGACGGGTCGGACAAGTAACAGGTCAGTTAAGTGACAATTCGTTAACATGACGGGTCGGTCAAAGTACAGGTTGGTTAAATGACAATTCAGTTACGTTACAAGTCGGATAAATGACAATTCAGTTACATAGCAATTCTGTTACATGACGGATCGGTCAAATGACAGGTCGGTTAAATTACGGGTCAGTCAAATGACAATTCTGTTATATGACAAAAAAGTTTGCCAAAAAATTATTTTTGAGTGTAACCAATAAATAGGAATTAGTAAAATAAATAATACAAATGACTTGTAAAATTGCATTTTCGACGCGTCTCGAAAAATAAAATGTTTGAGTATGTCAACCGCAAGTCTCATTTCAGCGATTGGACCTTCAACATATGGATGGGGACTTGGTATCTACGCCGTAAAAAATGAGAAAACAACTAAGTTTTATTCAAAACAAAATGTGCACTTCCACATTGTGTTGTCAATTCATTCTTAGTACGGTCTGCGCATGCACTGAGAGCAGCAGAGTCTCAGGTCGCGAAAAATTAAAGTGTTTGACTATATCAACCGTACGGACGATAAATAAGTTTTTACCCTTTCTCTTGTAATTTCAAGAAGGAAAAGGGAAAATTTCCCCTTCCACATGTTAAAGGTCAAATCGCTGATATGAGACTTCTTTCATCGTCAGTGCGGTTGATATACTCAAACAGTTTATTTTTCATTGGAAACTTTGACACTCTAATTTCCCATATCCCTTGACCCATTAACGGCTAAATGTACAATTTTTTGGACCAAAGTTTGACACTATATTTTAACATAAAAACTCAACAGAAAAAATTCTGCAATAGTAATTTATAAATATATTATATATAATATATTATTATTATATTTATAAATAAACAAATTACATATGTTATTTAGAAAAAAAATAAAATTTTTATGTGTTTTTTTAATTTTATAATACATCTAAAAGTTATAAATAACGCGTAAAAGATATGTTCCCTGTCAGATAGCGGCATTCGGGGAAAAAATTCAAAATGGCGGACACAAAATGGCGTCTAAAGTGAATTTTTATTTACAATATCGTAGCCATGTGAACAAAATCGCAAAACTTAATAGATTTATTTAAAATTTGACAGCTAAGTGTTTTTGATGTCCCTGATCACGAAAACAAAGTCAGAGTTTAAAAATTCAAAATGTCGGACAAAATGTGTTTGAAAATCTGTGGATTTGCTTGAAATTTGTTACTCGGGAGTTTTCAGGTTCGCTGATTACGAATCCAATGTCAGATTTTAAAAATTAAAAAATTGCGTGTCCAATATGGCAGATAAAATTCAATAGGATGAATAAAATGGTTAAAAACTAATTGGATTCATTTGAAAATTGTTACTCGGAGTCATATTTTAAAAACTCAAAATGGCGGATCCAATATGACTGAAGGCTTTTCTAAAAATGGATTAGATTTGGCTGAAACTCGTTACTCGGGGAGTTTGTGAAGTCGCGCATAAAGAATCTTACATCCATTTTTTAAAATTCAAAATGGAGGATTCAATATGGCGGATGGCTTTTCTAAAAATGAATTGGATTTGCTTTTTTTAAACAATGGTGTGAATTCTTAAATAATGTTATTTTGTTTTTGTGTTACTGTGATTCAAGCTTGTAGTAAATCGTCTGTTGTTTGACAGTATTAATTATTCTTGCATAATATTAATTTGTTTATGTGTTATTTAATTTCACAGAAGTTGTTCATATACTGAAATAAAAGTTAAATAAAAGTTAATTGGTTATTTAATTCAACTACATTTTATTTCAGTGTATACACAATTATTATAAAATATTAATTTGTTTATGTGTTCTTCTATTTCATAGAAGTTGTTTATGCACAGAAATAAACTACCACATAGCACAAAAACTTCCAGGAAACTTCCAGAAAGTTTCTATGGGAAGCTTCTGAGAAGTTAACAGGAAGTTTCCATGGGAAGCTTCTAACTTGTGGACATTATTGTTTTACCTGGAAATTTCCAGGAAGTTACCAAGGGTAACTTCCGAAGTTGCCACGGGAAGCTTCCTGGAAGTTTCTGGAAAGTTTTTGTGCTATGTGGGTAATAATTAATACTATAATTGAATCCTCCATTTTGAATTTTTAAAAATAGATGTAAGATTCGTGATGAGCAATCCCATAAACCCCCCGAGTAACAAATTTCAAGTGAATCCAACTAGTTTTTAACCATTTTATTCGCCCTATTGGATTTTATCCGCTATATTGGATCCGTCATTTTGAATTTTTAAAGTATGACTATGGATTTTTCAGCTACCCTGAAAACCCCCGAGTAACAAATTTCAAGCGAATCCACAGATTTTCGATTATTTTTGCTTCCTCGTGAGGAATCTTTGTAGTCGTTTAATTTACAAAATTTTAAAAATCCTTTTGACAAATTTTTTTCTATATGGGACTATGTTATATAAGACCCTAAACAATTGTCCGGATGTATGTATGTGTGTGGATCCCGATTTTTGTGAACACGATAACTCGAAGAGGTTTTAACGAATTTGGCTAAAATTTACCAGGTATATTTATTATAAAAATATCTCGAACTGGATTGATAGACTTTAAAAAATTCTCAAAAAAATTTTTTTTTTGACTTTTTTCTAAAAAAAATTTTTTTTCAAAATTTTTTTTTAAGTTGGTTATTCAAGTTAATATATAATAAAATCTTATTCTTTGCATCAAGACGAATCGATTGGTATATACAAAGAATAAATTGTATGAGAGTTTATAGAGGTAATGACAATTGAAGCTAAAAAAATTACCTTTTTTTATCAAAAATTTAGTTCTTTTATCAAAATTATATTCCAGTACAATAAGATTTTACTCATTTTTTTCAATAATCTTATCCGTTGCATTAAAACGGATCGATTGGTATATATAAAGTATATATTTTATTTGAATTTATAGAATTAAACATAATTAAAACCAAAAATTCGCACTTTTATTAGAAATTTATTTCCTTCTTAAAAATTATGTTGCTTTATAATAAAATGTTAATTTAGACTTAAAAACAAACTAAAAATCTTCATTTTATCAAGACGAATCGATTGATGTATAAAAAGAATATATTTTATTAGCATTAATAGAATTAAATAAAATGAAAAAATTCACTTTAAAGCAAATTTGTTGCTTATCGTAAAGAGGAAGCAAAATGTTCATGTAATGAACATCTTAATTCACAACTTGTTTCGCCATGTTGTATCCGACATTATGAATTTTTAAACTCTGACTTTGTTTTCGTGATCAGGGACATCAAAAACACTTAGCTGTCAAATTTTAAATAAATCTATTAAGTTTTGCGATTTTGTTCACATGGCTACGATATTGTAAATAAAAATTCACTTTAGACGCCATTTTGTGTCCGCCATTTTGAATTTGTGTTTCAAAATACCCCTATCTGATAGGGAATATATTTTTGACGCGTTATTTAGGACTTTTAGATGTATTCTAAAATGAATACCTGTACTAAAATTTAAAAAACTTAAAAAACATACAAATTTTTTTGTTTTTCTTTAAAACATATTTAATTTACTTATTTATAAATTTATAAAATGTTTTGGAACGCCATTTGAAAGATTGGTTTTGGCAAATTAGAAATTACTATTGTGGAATTTTTTCTGTCGAGTTTTTAAGCTAAATTATAGTGTCAAACTTTGGTCCAAAAATTTGTATATTTGAGCGTTAATGAGTTAAGAAAGTGTCTTAATATTAATTTTTGTAAGAAAAAAGAAAAAAAACAAGTTTAAAATATGTTGCACTTAAAATTGGTTTTTATTTAAAGTTAAAAATATTAATTCTATGTTTTCGAAAAATATCTTTTAAAGCATTTAATAAGTGAGGAGTGAGTGAGGAGAACTCACTCTCAAATTTGGGTAATTTTTGTGTACCGAGTGAGGAGGACTCACTCTCAAAGGTGGTTAATTTGTGTGTGTCTATTGAGGAGAACTCACTCTCTATTGTTGGGAATTCGTCGGTTGCGAGAGAGAAGAACTGACTTTAAAAAAGTGGAAAATGTGTAAACGTGAATTTGGACACATTTGGTAGGTCAATGCGTGATCCATGCTCAGGTCGTCGCGGGACTTGGGATGATTCTGGTAAAACGATAGGGTTGGCCTATTTTGGTTACCGAAAATAAGAGCAGCGACTTCGGTCAAACGAATGAGGAGTACTAGTCACTAGACCCGAAGATTGGTACTTTTGAAAGTAATCATTGCGGATTGTCCATACTATTCATTGTTCGATCCACGGACAATGGTATCGGTTAATGGTCCCAAATTGGACGTAATGTATAGAGAAAGGTTGGAACAAGCGGATGCAGCGATCCAAAGTGCCATTAGGGGATTCACTCAAACTTTAGGGAAATTAAGGTTATGGTTGACACTCGACGAATATGCGCAGTCTTTCGAACTGAAAGCCCTTAGTACCTTAACCCAGGATTTAATTTTGGGAATGGATTTTAGTAGGGATATGGATACGGATGTCCACCTTGGGAAAGGTCTTGGGAGAATAAATGTCCAAGAGTGGCATAAGTTTGCATCTGATAAGGGAGAAAATAGTTCAGAGGGTATTTTCACAGAGTGAGCAGGTATTTCGGATCATACCATTGATCAAAGAAATGAGGTTCAAAGTTTGGTTAATGAATTGGTTCTTCCTCAAGGTCAGGAACATGGGGTGACGTCATTGACGCAGAACCACATTAGGTTGACTGATCAAACACCGATTAAGCATCGGCCGAGGATAATGTCCCCTATGATCATGCAGTAGTTAATCAAGGAGGTACACAAATTGTAGGACCAAGGCATTATTGGACCAGTGTCCTGGGTTGCCAACATAATGACGGCGATTAGCGCCACTTTAAGAAAAAAATCGCCAAACTTAAAAGAATTAAAACTCCCTTTATCATTGCGCGCTAATTTTTAATATTGCTTAAAATTTTTAAAGAAACAGCATGAATATAAAATTTTTGAAAAAACTATTCCACGAATCATATAATATCAATTATTATTAACTTTTGGCTCGTTTATTAAGTATTGTGTTATATTCAATTTTTATTTTTATTTGTCAATAAGAAGAATTTTTAAACTTTATATTCTATATAAGTCAAGTTAAAAGTAAGTAATTTTACAATTTAAACTAATATTTGTTACATAAAAATAATGTTTCTTGATTACATATTTGGTTTTTTTAATAAAAATGCTTATAAGTGTAGAAATCACTCAACATTTTTTGTAGCTTACAATTTTTTTTATTAAATTCTCAAACTTCGGGATATTTTAGTACATGATTAAAGGTAAAACTTCCAATTATTTCAAATTTTTTTGAAAATATTTGCTCCATTTACGAGCTTAATGAATATGTCGCTATCACAGTGAAAATGTCTAATATGTTAATTTTACTTTTTAAAAGGTTGAATAAAATGTTCTCTTAAGGTGATTTATATCAAAAACATGTTCGCAAATGTTTAGTGTCATATCAACATTATAAATTATTCAAAAAGTGAGGTTATGTGAATTTTTTTCCACTTTAACCAGAGGTTTGACGTAAATTACGCGTATGTCACAAGTGTAAGAAGCAACAATATACAAGTAGTGTAATATGAATATAATATAATATATATTCATATTACACTACTTGTATATTGTTGCTTATTACACTTGTGTGATTTACTTTAAACCTCTTGTTAAAGTGGGAAAAAAATTCACATAACCTTACTTTTTGAATAATTTATAATGTTGATATGGCACTAAACATTTGCGAACATGTTTTTAATATGAATCACCTTAAGAGAAGATTTATATCAATCAAATTAAAATTAACCACTTTACTGGCAGGGCGTTCCAAATGGCGTTCCACGCGCCGAGGCCCAGACTGGCAAAAACACCGAAATGGCGTTCCTAAAAAAACTCTTTTTTTAAAGAGTGTACACCACATTTAACTATTGTAAAGCAATATTTCTATAGTTTAGACATCAGGGAACAAGATTATCACAATAAAAATTTTAGTTTTTGAGATTTTCGACGTTTTTCCGAACGTTCAAATCGTTTATTTTTAATCATTTTCAACAAATGGCGTTCCACTTTTTTCAATTTTTACACAATAAAAATTTTTATTAAAAAAAAGATATTTATATATAATAATAAAATATAATAATATAACTATTAAATAATATATATATATATATAAACATGACATATATAAATAACTATTGTTTATTATTGTGAATGGTAATATTATACGTATATGTTTTTGCCAGTCTGGGCCTCGGCGCGTGGGATGCCATTTGGAACGCCCTGCCAGTGAAGTGGTTAAGTAACATGATATCGACTATACTTAAAACTCGTTTTTACGAATTTGAGGATCACAACTAATCCTCTTCATTGATACACAGTCTTATTTGTTAAAATATATTAAAATAAATTTCTAATCAGAACACAGGAAACTTTTTCTTTCAATTAGGCAAATGGATACACGGAAATTCGATATCGTTTTCGCCCATAATTTCGAAAGCTACAAGTTCGTTTCTTTCTTGAGGGCCTTCATTTTGTTTTTGTTTGAATGGGTAAATAACTTAGTACGTAAACTTCTGGTACATGTTTAACGTTGAAATGAAATCTTAGCAAAACGTTTTATTCGTGTTGAACCTTATTCTGATCCTTAATATGGAATCAAGAAACTGCATCATTGTTCGATTTCTTGATTTGGTTTTCACTGCGTTCATTACAGAAAAGACTCGCTCAACAACCACATTACTTGTTGGAAAAGATAAAACAGTTAATGCATATAAAGCAAGATCTCTAAATATGTAATTTCCGCCTGCATCTTGATACTTGAGAACCTTTGGCCAAAAAACGATGCTTTGAGCAGGTATATTACCATCAAAAACATTACTCCAGACTATAATAGGTAATTTTTCCATTGTATTTCCATTTCACCAAATACTTCGCAAATTTGAAAATTCCTTTAAGAAAGGAAAATCTTGAAAATTTGACATGACTTGATTTAAACATAAAGAAGGTGAAAACTGATTTAAATCACGAAATTGTTTCAATCCTTGCGGTACTCGTTGTGATACTTGGTTGAATTCGATGCCAAAATAAAATTCATTCACTGTTCGATAAGATAAATCATTTTGAAAGCATCTAAGACATCGTAAAATTCACGATCGTTAAATGAGTTTTTTAGTACCATTTTTTCGAAAAGGAACATTAAATTACATAGGTCATCAAACAAGCGACAAAGATCTGCGTCATCTCTCTGAAATAAGAGATATGCGTACAGAAAATTATATTTCGCACAAAGTCTGGTGCCCCTATCGCTTCCAAGGCCAACAATATTCTTAATTGGGAGGTGAATCTCACTACGAAAATTTTTAACAGAGTCATAAAGCACTTCTGCAGTTTAAGATTCAACAGATATTATTCCCAAATAATCAACGAATATTTTATTTTTATTAATACTACAGTATTTGACACATAAACAGAGAAATTTAAGACATGAAACGTCAGTTGATTCGTCAACAATTAACGAGAACTTCGAATTTCCGATGTCATCAATAAGTTCAGATAACATGCAGGGAGCGATAACATGTTTTATTATATTACCACACTTCGTGCGATGCAAATTGAAATTCTCGAGATTACTGAACCAAAAAAAAAATTTTGTTTCCCAGCCCTGGCGTTCTGTAAGTAACTTTTTCATCCTCCCCCACCGAAATCTTTAATTACTAGCCAAATGAAAGACATTCAAAAAAAAATTAACCAAAAATCTTGAAAATTGGGAAAAGTCCTTCTTCTGCATAATTACCATATATTTTTATATTTTATTAAAAAAAGATGTCGTGTTGTAGTCCAGGATGTAAAACATCCTACTGGAATAAAGATAGTAAAAATATTAGTCTTTTCCATCCTTCAACGGTATACTTATTTTGACATAACCACACTTTTCATTTGTCACCACGGTCAACCTCAACCACCCCTATCTGACGGAAAGCATTTCTCCGTTGAATGGTGTCGTCTTATTTCAGTTCCACTTCGTTAGTACCTTATTGGCGGCGCCACCTCCGTTCCACCCGATAAATACATTATGTTACAGGCAAAAAATTACAGAATAATTAAATTTATCATATTTTTTGTTTAAAAAAATAATAAATGAATTTAGTAACTTTGTCAGAATGTTTCTACTATATTATTTACTTGAAATTTCTAATTAAAAAACAGAAGTTTATTTTTAAAATTTATTAAACGATAACTATTGTTTATTAGAATTTAATGAATACTTTATAAATTATATTATTAACTTGAAAGAAAGTTAATAAATAAAATAAATTAATTAATAAATAAAACTTAAAAGAAAGAATGAAAGATTGGGTAAATAAATAACACATGAAATATACTTCTAAAAAAATAAAATTATTTATTAATAAAATAAAATTTTTAATATTCATTAACATTTTCTGTTTTTAAAACATATAAATTTTTCAATTGCCATTTAAATATAACGGTAATTTTTTAATATAATAAAAAAAAATAATAAAAATAAACAGATCGTAGAAAATGTTCTTTTCTTTTAAATCAAGTTTTACAGAACTTGGCATGTTTTTTTTTAATCGATTTTCTGATACCTTCAAGTTCGCCATTTCTTTTTTTAAAAATTCCCTCATTCTTATCTGTAAAAAGAACTTGATGATATATGCTAAAATTTCTGTTAAAACATTAACATGCTTTTTGCATTCAAATTTAACTTCAAATTGACAAGATGTTAATTCACTTAAAATTAAATCAAAAGCATTTACAAATCGAGAATACTTGCGAAAAAGTATTTCAAGCTTCATTATTAATCCATACATTTTAAAATTTGGGTGAACTAATTCTTTATGTGGATGAATGAATTTTTCGTAGCTATGTGGCATTTGACCACTTGAAATAATTAATGCATCTGTTGCAACGTCGGATGTTGTCAAAAAAGTTTTTAAACAATTTTCACAATTAATTCTTTTTCTAATGTGCCTGCATACATTTTCAGTAGTGTAGAACAATAAGCAGTCTATCAATTCCGGCGTATGGTAATCATGCTCTGTGGTATTTATGAAATCATCAAAATCTGCATTCTCATCATTGATTACAATTTTTAATTTACTTTTGATTTCTTCAAAAGAACTTTTTTTATTACTTTTGTAAATATTTTTTAAATCAGAAATAGTAATTAAAGACTGAGGAGGATTATCATCAACAACCGTACAATTTCCCAATTTTGGTGGCTTTAAAATGCTATAGGCTGATAGAAGCTTGTAAATTTGGAGAAATGTAGGTGTACATGGGTGATCGTTCGTTCCACCAGCCATGCGGACCGTTCCAAAAAATCGCTAAATGTGCAAAATAAACCAACACACCACATTAAAAAGAAAATATAAATGAAGCATTAAATAAAAGTAGCGTAAAACACATTTCAAGAAAACTTATTAAATACAAACGTTAAAATGATAAAAAGAAGTTGCATAAATTCAAAGCATTTGGAGTGTATTCAGCCAACCATATGAACAGTTTTAAAATAAATCTCAAAACATGCAAATTTTAGATGAATTCTTTTTTTTAAAGAAAATAAAAATTTAGTAGTAAATGGAAATTAAGTAGTAAATAAAAATAACGTAGCGAATATCAAAGCGAATTTCTGGAAAGAAGAATAACTTATTCCTGTTTAAAAAAATATCATGCGAATGAAAGTAAGACAAACATACAGTTATTTAATTTTGTTAAAAAACTCCACATTGCTCCATGACATGCATAAACCTATTTATGTTTTTTAACCCTCCGTCCGACACATGCAGCCAGACCTTTTCTTTTTTATTTGTTAATAAATATAGTTCTAGTTTACCTTAAAACTTACAATTTCAGGTAGATTCATAAAATTCAATTGGCTCAAAATCTAAAGCAATTAGAGTAACACAAGAAATCAATTATAGGATATTATTAGTATAAAATGAATTAAACTTTAAAATATATGTCAGAAGGAGGGTTAATAATTGAAGAATGGCCATATTATTTAAACATAAACCTTTGACAATAATACTGAACTCACTGGACTACAATTATTGCACGTGCAAAATATATTTTTAAATACTTGATACCTGTATAAAAAGAGAAAAAATTATTGAATCTGTAAAAATACATTTATTTAGACAGCATAATGTACCTGTAAACAAAATCTCTTTAACATGGGACTATAATAATTGAAAAATTATTGAGTACATGTTATTGAATTCAGAATCGGAATTTTCTGAATAAAAATCGATTAGCTCCAATCACATTTTAAAATTGTAGATCCTGTATAATATTTAATAATAAATAATTAATATTTTTATCTAAATATACATTATTTATTATTTACCTCTAAAGGATCTTGGTTTATATGTCCAGTCAAAACTTCTTTAAAATTGAATTTTTCTAACAAAAGTTTTGAGAGATCAATGGCAGAACTGATTGTTACTCGAAGTCCTTGACTTGTGCTACTTGTAAGATAATCATCTTTAGATAACTTTCCTTCAAGAACTCTCTTCTCCCATTCATCTAACCAGACTAAAAAGTCTTGCAAGATCTAAAAGTAATATGTTTAATAATGTACAATTTATAAAAATTATTTAAAAATTCAAGAAATATACTAACGGTAAAATCTGAACAGCCAAGTGTGAGCCCACTTTCTGTTCGATTGAGAGCATCAAACAAACTGTTTATTCTCAAACAAAACTCGGCTGTTATTTCACATCCATTAAAAATGGATGGAAAATGTTGCCGGGCTTTAAGGAGGCCTGAACCAACTGACTTGCTAAAGATCTGAAAAAAATATTTTTATAAATAATATTCATGATTTATTTAATATTTTCCAACAATGAAGACGTACCTGAACTGCTAAACTATTGCGCATTTTTAGCATGTTATTCAGTTGTAAATGTTGTGGTGATATCTTCGGACACCATCTTCCAGTGAAATTATTTATATCAACATCGTACAGTTTTTGAAAGTAGTCCCATTTTACTGAGCCAAGGTTTTCATAAATCTGTAATAAATAAGACGAAAATTTTAAGAGTTAAACAATTAAATAATATAATTTAAAATATTTTCTTACCCGCAATTCTTTTTTTTCAAATAAGCGGTTCCTAATGCATTTTATTAAATGCGGTGTATCAGAAAAGACAAACACTTGTCGATTTTTTTCGGTTGGATGAGGAAACCAGCTTTTTACTTCATTTATTTTTCCACTGACGCCCATTATCGTCCAAAATTTTCGATTTTGTGTTGCTCCATCGCTAATTACACCATGAATTTTTGCACCAGCTTTTTCTAATAACGAAATTGCCTGTATAATTAGCTTAGCAATGGTTGTGCCGCAAGCTGGTCCTTTTGAAACAAATACAGCGACAGGTTGAGTAAATGTTTCTATCAGTGGTTGAAACATGAAAACCATCCCGTGATCCGCTTTTTCTGTTATTTCCACTTGCGCATTATCTCCACTATCAGCTAATCCTAGAATTTTAAAGGACTTCGGATCCAATCGAACATTCTTCCTAGTTCCAATTTCATCGATGGATAATAACCCATGGCGATAAATGTCAGGCTTCTTTGACAATGATTCGGCGAACAACTTTAAGAAATTATTATCGAACCCACAAGGTGTGTCCATCAATGAAAGGTACCTATTTAAGAAAAAAGAGAAATATGTACTTTACAATTAAGTTAATTTACTTACATAATCGGTTAAAAGGCAACAATTAAAGGGCCGCATACCATAAGTAGTTATGAAGTGTAGAGTTTCTACAGTTTATAACCACTTATGGAATGCGGCCCCTCAATTAAAAAATTATGGAAATAAATTGATTTACCTGCGAATAGTACTCGCACAAGGTAAAGGAAGTACTTGGTTTTCTCTTAGTAAGCGGTAATTTATGAAGTTCATTTTCTAGAAGTGCTTCATTTACGTGTGTCATTTCGTCTTGGTTTTTTTTAAGATTGTTCTTGTAGTGATTGTAGAGACGTTGAAAACGACACCTTTTTTGCCTTTCTTTCTTCAACTTTTGTCTTAAAAGTTGCAATTTTCTACTTTTCGAACTTGTCTGAATACCCAGCCGTTGATTTTCTACAATTTTTTGTAATTTTATTGTTTTCCTCGCTAATACTTTTTTCCATTTCCGCAAGAAATACAACAGGTCCGTTTTGAACGCTTTTCATGATCTTTTTCCGTCATTATTAATTTGCATTTTATATGCCGCAATGTTCCTTCAATATCACGCAGAGCGTGAGAGCTTTCGACGTTTCGTACTGATGTTGGCGATGCACACCCAGAGCAGACTTTAACTTTATTAAACATTTCGATTACATTTTCTACTTCCTCTATTGAAGAAACGTAAGTTTTAGAAAAACCAATGTCAGCTAAATTTACTGGTATATCCATAACTTGTGCTTCTATTCTACTGTCTTCGAAAATCAAAATTCTTTTAGAGGAAACAAATAGAAGTTTGTTTTCTACTCTTCTAGTGATAGTTTCGCTAACTTCTATGGCAGAGAAATCGCCCTTCTCTGTTTGCCTTCTACTCCATGAAATTGGAATATTAAAACTGTTTTTGTCTCTATATAATATTTTAAAAAAGTCTCTCCTTCGTAGTTCATCTTCGTTTTTTTCTTCAGCATTTGTTGCATTTTCACTCATAGGTTCGGTGGGTTCGTCTTCTCCAGTAGGTTGATCAGGATTAACGGTTTTCATACTATCAGTTGCCTCATCAACATCGGGAACATCCGCACTCTGCTCATCTTGCTTGCTTTTCTTCGCAGTATTAGTTGAAGATGAAGAGGGATCTCTTCTCGTAAGTGGCTTTCGTTCTTTTTTTATATTCGTCAAGTATTTCGGGCAATTTGGGAAAATTCGCGGAATACTTCCCGGCTTTAAATAAGGCCGCTTTAATATTTCCTAAAATAATAAACAATTTCAGATTAGATACTTGCTTTCGTAAAAATGATTATTCATATTATCATTAATTATTTTAAAATTATATTTCATCAAAAAATTTTCAATAATTTTAAGAAAAAAATTTAAAAACAAATTGATTAACATATTGTAACACAAATGAACATAAATACAAATTTATAAATATACATTTTATTATTTTTTTAAATTTATATACTTTAGATACATGTTGTAAATTATATTTAAAAATTCTTTTAAAATTAAAATAAATACGTACTGATGCCATTACGTTGCCATCTGGATCTTTCACCTCCTTTTTACGAACAATATCCTCACTCATGAAATGTTTTTCACAAACAACTTGTCCACTTTTCATTATAAAATCGTCTCGAGGAATTGCTTTTTTCCACTGTTCTAGAATATTAATATCTTTTGGCACTGAAAATAAACTAAGTTTTTCTTTGCAAGTAGCATAACCTGCATTGCAGTTGGGGACGATGCACTTGGCACCCTTGTAAGGGGCCATTTTAATTACTTTCTACCTATTCCTTAAGTCTCTAGTACATTGTAAAACTAATTAATCTAAATAAAAATATGAACACAATACAATATATACAGAATAATTAAAACGACAGACCAATTAATTTTCAAATTTTCAATGACAGCAATGTAAACAAAGAACGTATCGGGTGGAACAGAGGTGGCGCCGCCATAAAGGTACTAACGAAGTAGAACCGAGATAGGACGAAAGATTTTAGGCTCGTCAGATAGGGGTGACCTCAACACTAAACTTTAGTTTAATGCGCATGCTCCAATTAGTTGGTAGTTGGCTAGAACGCAGTGAGCCTGGCACTTTTTGTGCATTTGTCTTTGCCGTTGGTAGAAGCACAGTTCGGTCTCCATACTCTTACTCCCTGGTTTTATGTCAGATTCTTAAAATCCAAGATGTTAGTTCCAATATGGCTGACGTAAAATTAAAAATCAATTAATTCTATAAATTTTGTTATTTAGGTGTTATAAAATTTTTCATATTTAATATCAAATAAAATTTTTAAAATTTCTAGAAGAATATTATTTTTCGGGAAAATTTTTGCAGGTTATATTATTGTAGTTTACAAAATTTGATCTATTTCATACATGTCTGGGAATCTTTTTTTAGAAATAGAAAGAAATCTTAAATTTTTTCCTCTATGATCAAACATTCCATAAGGATAACAGCAAGGATCTGTATGCAAATTAGGCATGACCAGCGAAAATAGCAAAACTCAAACTTAAAAACGAAATGTTACTGAATTAAAAACTATTAATGGAATGCAAAATAAACAATGAAACAGTTTTTTAACAACAGCTTTTACACGCTAATTTGTTTATTTAATGTTTTCAAATTAATAAAAACTAGATACGATTAAATAAGTACAAAATTAAAAAAATTAAAAAACTATAATAGTCTCTTTGAAAGAGAGAGTATTACATTTAAATTGATTATATTGTATATTAATTATAAATATAAACGATTAAAAAATTTAAAAATACAGTAATTAATAGTTTGCCAATTTTCAGTTTATTTTTAATATTTATTGCCTTTAATTGACATTCGTTAATTTAGTTGTTTACGTCCGCGAAAAAGGTTTAGAACAGTTCCATTTGAAAAACTTTTATAAACTATTTAATTTCTTTATTTTGCATTTCTTCAATCGTAACTGTTTTTTATTAATGTAAAAACCTTTAATAAAGAAATTAGTGTGTTCTGGCTTTTGTTAAAAAACTGTTTTATTGTTAATTTCGCATTTCTTTAATAGTTTTTAATTCAGTAATATTTAGTTTTTGAATTTGAGTTTTGTTATTTTCGTTAGTCATGCCTAAATTGCATACAGATCGTTGTTGTAATCCTTATGGAAACGTTAGTCATAGAGGAAAAAATTTAAAATGCAAATGATCCAAAAAGATCATGAATACTCACAATTCATCCGGCTACATGGAGCATTAGAAACAACTGCAACAGCGGCCTTTTCGTTATTTACGTGCAGGGCCCACCTATACAGGTATACCCACACGGCTCGCCGACGAGCGTAGCGGAGAGAGATTACGCTCTCAAACGGCGATAGCCACTTTGTGATCATCTACCGATCCTGCAAAGTTGAGTAAGAACGTTTACGGCCCTTCGGTAGAGGGCGGGACCTTTCCAATCCCTGGTCACTCTGCAGGTAACCGCCTGAGTTGGCACCACAACTCACATGTCGAAGCGCCAGTACAAAGACCGTTGCCGAAGCTTCAGTCTGTTCATGACGCCCCTAGCCTCAAGCGATGTAGGCTATAACCACTGCCCGCACGAGTCCAACCCAATGACCGGAAGGAAACAAGCCATTTGGCAAGTCCCCCGGGCTCGGACCGGTCCCCGTGCTACCTCTTAGTACTCTGGTAAGAGTACCGATTAAGAGTCTTAACACCCTTGCTTCGGCAAGTTAGGTTCAACGGTCAATATTAGACCTGCCGGGCCGTCACGGCAATGCAGTTGTTTCTCCACGGGAGAAACAACTGCAACAACAGCAAAAACGAAAAAATCATTGTCTGCTTCAACTCTTCAAAAATTGAATGATTTTTACAACATTGATATGAACGGTAGAATACGCCGGGAATGAAGGATGTGATTTCAGTAAAAGTTTATGGTGTAAGAAAGTCAGTTCAAAAATGTTTTTTGTTTTCGGATTTGAAAGGATTGTTCAATAAATATAGAGATGCAAATAAGAATTTCCTCTTAAGCTTCAGCAAATTCGCACAACATAGATTAAAGCATTGCATACTCATGGGTGCTGCTGGAACGCATTCTATTTGCGTGTGCACATCGCATCAGAATGTCAAACTCATGTTAGATGGAATTAATGTGAAACATCTCACACATAAAATGGAAACTCCGATTTTAGACTATAAAGACTGCTTAAAACTAATTACGTGTGAAGAAGCTAGATCAGAGTGTCATTTGGGTGAATGTACAGATTGTCGAGATACGTTGGAAGTTTCAAGATTTCTTTTGCAACTATTACATGATAATAATATCTTCAATGTAACATTCAGTTCTTGGACATCAACGACAGGTCACTTTTACACAAAAACAAATTCTAGTATTACGACCCGAGCTAAGGTTAGGTTAGTTTACTAATTTATTAGTAAAATTGGAGACAAGTTGCTGATTAGTCAAGTTGGTAAGACTTGACATTTCTTTTTAAGTGTGGGTTTGATTGACTTTAAAGAAACTACGGGTTTCCGTTAAATAATTATATGCTTATTCCTTTTTATGTAATTATTTATTAATAACAATTGGATTAAAATATTACATTTACTTACAATTTTTGAAGAGAAGTAGGATTTTACAGATTATGAGCTGCAACCAGCTATGCTTCGCTACTTACAGGAATGATTTATGATCTTTTATTTTTCAGTTCGTATTTTAGCACTTTACAGCACTAAAACGACTATTTTAACAGTTTATTCACAGATTCTAAGTGTTATTTCGAACATCGTACCTTAATACTTATCATATATAGTTCTAAATCACGGTCGATTCTTAATTTAATCAACTTAAATGGTAACTAATTTACGCATAGCTTATAACTTTATCATACATGCTTTTGTTTGCGCACTATATATCTATACATACTAAAATATATAGATATATAATTACAATCATACTTATTAAATTTTTAACACTATTTATTATAGTTTATTATAATTAAAATGAATGTAATTATATATAATGTCTATTTTAGACTTATTAGTATTTGTTTTATTGAATTAAAATAATTTTAAGAAAAATCAGAGAAGTTATATCTAAGGATATAACAAGAGAAAAACGTAGGTGTGGAGGGGTTTGTTTGTATGTACATAGGAGTCTTAAATATTCATTTGTAGCTATGAGTTCTGAGGGAACACATCCAGCAGCTGAGCTTTTATTTATAGAAATTCAGTCGCAGAATGATAATGCTCTATTTGAAGTTGTTTATAAACCACCCAATGCATCATTTGGTAATAAATTAGAAAATGAAATTTTTGCACTTATTCAATATTTCAAAAGTATTGTAATTATGAGTGATTTTGATTGTGATCTAAATACCACTTCTCTACTTACGAATTATCTTAAATCTATGACATATTCATCGGGCGTGCATTTAGTACCTCATAACTCAAATCACCAATTAATTAATTCTAGTACTAGAATTGATGCAATTTTTGTTAATTATTTAGATAAAGTAGTCTCTTGTGGACAACATTTAATACCCTTCCTTTTCAGGCATAACTTAGTTCATATTAAATATGAGTTTAAGAAAAATAAATCCCTGTTTTACTGTCAATCTAATTTAATACGTAATTTACATAATATTCCTGAAAATGAATTTAACTCTCACTTATTGTCATATGATTTGACTAGTATATATTTGGAACAGGATACTAATGTTAACTCATTAACGCCCAAATGACCACGATTTTAACTTAAACTTCATCACACGATTTAAAGTATTTTCAGATATTGAATTATAGCAGCAATGAAGTATAGGGGTTTTTTGGGGGTCGCTCTTCAAGTTTCTGGGGTCAAAATAGCAATTTGATCATCACAAAATCCAATATGTCGGATTGTTTTGAAAAAACACCAAAAAAAATCACTGATTTTTTTAAAATATTTTTTTTAGAACTAAAATTTTTTTTAAACCTTTCTAAAGTATGACATTTGTGCGCAAAATATTTGTACTTTCAAAGTGTAAAATAGAGAAATATTAATTTCAAAATGGCGGAATCGAAATTTTGAAAAAGTGAATGCATTATAGTAAAAAAAATAAAATTTTACATCAATATTCGAAAAGTATCCAATATGTCTGACATTTTTTAAAAAAATTTCTTGGATTCACTTGAAGCTTGTCACTCGGGGGTTTTCGAGGTCGCAGATGACGAATCCAATGACAGTTTGGATAAACTTCTGATAAGCGCAGGCCTCCGATTTCAGTGAAAGTTAGTATACTTACGTAATTTTGTGCCCTGACTACGAAAATCATAGTGAAAATTGGCGCTAATAAGTTTATCATGGTGAAAACCATAAAAAATACCATAAAAATGTGGTTTTTTGTATTTAACTCTCAAAAAACACAAAATTTGAAAAAGTATTCTTAATAAAAGATGTAGGTCTTAACCAAACACATCTTTTTTGTACAATACAATTTTGTTCAATTGTGATAAGTTCTCGAGAAAAATAATTATAAATATATTTAACGCCTCTGGGCCACTCACTGCCACCTGACTGCTATTAGCGCTTGTGTTCCGAGCGTAGAGCCAATTTTAGAATCTAACTCCTTATTTAACTGTTTCAGTCGGCAGACTTCGCTTGGAGGAAGGTCGGGTCTACGTTAGAATGTCAATTTGACCCCTGTTCTACTACAAAACAGCGAAAATTCTGTATTTTTTAGGAGTTAAATGCAAAAAAATCATTTTTATGGTGTTTTTATGGTTTTTATTATAAAATTTTAATTTTCGAAAATGTTCAATGTGATTTTCTTGATCAGTATCCTGAATTACACACTGAAAAAATGTTGAGTACCGTGCAATCCCAATTGTCGGAAAGTGGAGGAACTATAGTTAGGATGTGCTGCGATCTTAGTTCGGAAAATCTGCTTTCCTATGTCGGTGTCGCTAAACACCCTAAGAGTTGAGACTCAAAACCTTGGAACTGCAATGGCAGCCACATCTTGGGCGCTCAGCACGCCCGAGTTGGAAATGTCGTATCGCATTCGTAAAAGACAACGCACAAAATGTACAGAAATTGGCTTTCGGACAAATTGGTTGAAACTTCAGGAAGATGTTCTTTGAGATGTTCTGAACAAATTATGTATTGGTCAATTTGCCCCTAAAATAATATTTTTCGAGTTACAGAGGGTAAAAGTGAGGAAAATATAAAAAGGTAAAGTACTCACATTTTAGTCATTCTGAGGTGGTTTTGTGTAACTTTGCTCATCTGATTAACTTTGAGTATCAGTGAAGTTTAGTCGAAGTAAAAATGACAGTAAAGAATAAGTAAGAGTAAAATAAATGCGATTTAAGAGTGAAGTAAACGTCAGAATGACAGGATAGTAAGACAGTTTAGATTAATATGAATATTACGTGAAGTTACAGAACTGAACTTCTGTTATTGACGAAGCATATTTTAAATAAATGTTTTGTGTAGAAAAAGAATAGAATAGACATGGAATTAAAGCAGTGTACTTGACTATTTAAATAGTGCTTAAAATCTAATAAATATGCAATGTTACAAATTTTTTTTTGCAAAAGATGTTTTAAATTTCTTACAAAAAAATTTAAAAAATATTCTTTAAATTAAAAACAAAAAATAAGACTCTTCGGTTCGTACACCTCCAAGTTTTACGTGGTAAAACTTGGAAACACCATTAAAATAGAACAAAAAAATTTTTTCAAAGAAGCGTCGGCCATATTAGATGCGCCATTGTAAACTTACAAAAACTGACATCGAATTTGTCATAAGCGATCCTCAAAACCCCCGATTGACAAGTTTCAAGTGAATCTAAGAAATTTTTCAAAAAATTGTCGGCCCTATTGGATCCGCCATTTGGAATTTTGAAAAACTGACATGGGATTCGTTATCAGCGACCCCGAAAACCCCCGAGTATACATTTTGAATCGAATTTAGATACTTTTTGAATATTGATGTAAAATTTTATTTTTTTACTATAATGCATTCACTTTTTTAACAACTCGATTAAAGAGAGAAATAAATTACGTAGAATATTTAAAAGAACAAGAAATATCACTGATCATGATGATTTCAAGAATGTTCGGAACTTGGTCAAAACAAGGATCAGAGATGCACACAATATATATAATTTTAATGTCATTAAAAAAAGAGTAAGTCAGAGGACATTTGGCGTATATTTTAAGGCACACGAATTTCTCAGGGTTTTCTCACAGCCTTCTACTTCAAACTCGTCTAGCAATATTCCAACCTAATACCTGATTTTGGGATGTTTAACGATGATAAATTTTTTTATTCAATGGGCCCTGATTGTATTTCCATAAAAATGATAAATATAGCACTCCCTGTTATATTTCCTATCTTATTGCATTTATATAACTACTCATTACAAATATCAGCATTTCCTGAAATATGGAAAATGAGTAATGTTCGTCCTATTTCAAAAAACAATAATCCAAAGACTCCTACGGACTATAGACCTATTTCTATTGTTTGTGCATTGTCTAAACCATTAGAGAGAATTGTGTGCAACCAGATGACCTATTTCTTAGTCGATAATGGACTGTTAGAACCCTTACAATCAGGATTTCGATATAAACATAGTACTTGTACAGCAGAATTAAAGTTTATATCTAATATTAAACTAGCTATGGATAAAAAAGTAACTATTGCTGTGTTTTTTGACTTCTTGAAAGGTAATTTCTGCAAATAGTCATCCTTCCTCGAATTTACTGTTAACCTTCCCACCCTTAATAGTCAATGGTACTCCTATTAAATATAAGGAAAGATTAAAGGACATTTGCTTGACATTGGATAGAACTTTATCTTGGAGGGATCATGTTTTCGGAATTACGCGAAAAATTTATATAGTTTTACAACAATTATACAGAAATAAAAATTCTCTTTCAACTTAGACCCGTATATTACTAGTGAAATCTCTTGTTCTTCCCATATATGATTACTGTTGTTCTATTTATGATGACATTATTGACGAGCTGAACTATAAGTTGGAAAGGTCCCTGAATGCGTGTATTCGTTTTATTTATGATTTGCCAAAGCACGAGCATATTACTGAATATAGAGTAAAATCTGGGTTGCTGAGTGTTGCAGCTCGAAGGCAGCTTTTTATAGAAAACCTGTTATATTCTATTTTTTACACTCAGCCTCCCAAATATTTATTTCAATTTTTTGAATTCAAGGATCTAGACCAGTCGTTGTACGGTAGAATTCGAGATAGGAGGATTATTATAAATATCTAGGCATCGAACATGTAAAATGCAGAGATCGTTCATAATTAGAAGTGCTAGATTATGGAACGAGTTGCCAGACATAATAAGGAATGCATTATCTCTATTTATATTTAAAAACTTGTATTTCGAATTTTTGTTCAAGAAAAGTAATGGATTGTTCGATATAACCTTCTGGTAATCTTTTTTAGTACGAGTACAATTTATGCTCATAAAACCTGTAAACAGTTTGTCAGTCAATGCTTATAAATACTTGAATAATTTAATTTAAAATAGAATGTTTTAAACGCGCCACATTTAAAATCTCATGAAATAATGTTCAACTTATGTTAATGCATATACTCATTGCATTGTATTAATTTATGTACTTTGTTTATTAAAGGGCTTATTAGCCCTAGGAACTTATGTTTCTTAAATAAATAAATAGTTTGAAATTGCAAAAATAAAATTTTAATTTTGAAATAGTATATTACAATTTCCAGAACCAATTTTAAAAGAAAAAAATTTCGGGAAAGATTGTAATTAGACATTAAGCAAAATTCGGCAAAATTTAGTTTCGAGAGATAATTAAGTAAAAAATTATCAAAACACTTGAACATTGTGTTAAATTTTGTTGAAATTAATTAGGGTTATTGTGTGTATTACTACGTGTGCCCCATTTACTATGAATTTCATTAAAAAAATTAAAATAAAACTTTATTTGACAGATAATAAACTATAATATATCTATAATAACACTTTAATTTATATTAATTTTTATTTTTAATGAAAAATTCTAAAAAAAATGTATTTTAATACATTTTATTTAACTTTGAAAATCACTAGTTCAGATGAGAGCACAAAAAGTTGCATTAGTAAGTTGAGAGTGCTTTTAGAAAGAGAAATATATTTAAGCGTTTTGTGAACAAATATTTAATGTTAAGTTATTTCTAAATAAAGCACTAACATTAGTTTTTATAAATTTAAAGAAAATGTAATGTTTTGAACGTTTTTATTATTTAATTTTAAACGTAGAATTGGACACAGGATTTTTCGTACATGCGTTTATTTCTACGCCGTGTAACACAACCTAAACAACAGATATAACCTCAAGTAATTATTTAATTTTATTTTTGTTATCTAAATAAAAAAATGTTTATTTTTATATTATGAATAAAGTTTAATTTAATAATAAAATAATTAAATACATTATTTTGTCCTTTTGAAATAAATTAAATGCTAAAATTTAGGTTATTGAATAATAATTTCAATTACAGGAATAAAACTTAGAATTTGGAACGTTCGTAATCATTCAAGCGTATTGATAGGCACGGCGTAGTAATGCACGCGTAGAATTTCAAGCACATTCGAAGTAATTCACACTTGTGCACTTTTTCTTTAAATATTTCTTTTTTTAATACAAATTAAATTATTTTTATAACCCAAAGACTTTTATTAGTTCTAAGAAAAATTAACTACTCATTAAAAAAAATTGGGAAAAAAAATTAAGGTTAAAAGCTTCAAATGATTCTTTAATCGTGGCTGATTTTAAAACACGTAGTAATACACACAATCACCCTACTTGCATAATTCGAAAAATTTTATATCATTTATAAAAATATTTTTTTTAAAAGGGAAAATAATACATCTTAAAATAAAATTATTAAACTTAAAATTTTCAGAAATAAAAATAAACTGTCACAAATGAGTAATTTTATGCCTGTACAAAAAGATGAAATGACCTCAAAGCGACTTTCATTACTCTTGATTCATCGACTCTGACATCCTCTAAAAATGACAAATGCGTATCAAAAGTCCATGGCTTTTGATTCTGAGCTGCACAGTTTTAATTATAATTTTTAAATTTTTCATTGGATTTAAATAATAATAATGTAAACTATATTCTAAATTTAGAGACAAAATTAAATACAATAAATAATGTACAAGAATAAATATTGCTTAGTCTGCCCTTCAATTAAAATATTTAGGTAATTCATTGTCGCTTAGGTTGATGTTTCTGTTGAGTAAACATTGAGAAATAAATAAGAGCTATAATGCTAATTTGCACAGGCTTTCCGTTATAGGGCCGTATTGTCAGGTTAATAGTATTTTAATATTAATTTTTAAATAGAAATAACGATATTTATATATATGAGGTATTCCATGTTAAGTGATCCAGGTGGAAAAAAATTTGTCCTGATGACGAATTTAGTAATAATTTTTCAAAATTCAAAATGGCGAATCAAAAATGGCTGACTTAAAAAATTAAAAATAAATCGGCTTTGCTCAAAATTTGTTACTGGGGGTTTTTGGGATCGCTGATTACGAGTTTCATGGCAGATTCTCAAAATTCAATATGGTAGATCCAATATGGCTGACATAAAATTAAAAAATCATTTGGATTTGTTTAAAATTCGTCATTCTGGGGTTTTTCGTGTCTAAAACTACGAATTTAATATAATATTTTTAAAATTAAAAACGTCGGATCCAAAATGGCGGACATAATATATTATAGATTGATTGCATACGCTTAAAATTTGTTACTCGGGGGGTTTTGGGGTGTTTTTGGGATCGCCGACTATGGATTAGTATTATAAATTCAAAAGTAACAAAGAAATATTGATGACAAATTATTTTAAAAAATTAGACTCTTTGTGTGAGTTCTCCTAGTCTCTCTCATTTGGAGTGGTTTCTGTATGAATCTGGGTTCCGCTATTTTTGCTTTTTGTTTCTCGAGTTTTTTTAGGTTGACGAATATGGTGAACTGTTTACACAATACAAACTACCTTCATTTATTTTGAAAATCTAAGTTCTTTAGACTCATTTGAATATCGTTTTATTAATACTAGTCACACGTACTTACGCGCTACGCGCACCCTTTTCTTTTTGCTATTCAATATTCAATATGGAAAAATTTTAACATTGAAAAAGTTTCTAACATTATTCTAAAAATAAAAACATATTTATTAAAATAATTTTATATTAAAGGATTAAATTTGGTTTAAAATTTTGTATTCCTAAATTGCACCAAGCAATTATTTAACAATCTTGAAATAAGCTCATATAAGTTTACGTATAAAATTCCTTCAAGCTTTAAACGTTTTAATTATTCAAACTTTTCTCATTTTTATTTAAAAAAAAAATTTTTAAATTTTAATTGTTAAAAAATTAAGATTAGCAAATAGGAAATATTCATAATTTTTATTTCTCAATAACAATATTGTTCACCAACTCATTCCTTTCTTTCAAGAAATAATTTACATAATTTCTACACTAAAAATAACTTAATTGAATCAAATAAAAATTAAAAAGTTTAATTGTAGATTTTCCAATAAATATTTATTTGAACCAAGTATACATTTATTAGATCTGTGTATTTTATTCAACGGTGTAAAAAATATTTATTTGCATCAATAAAATAATTTTTTTTAAGTAACTAAATATTCATTTGTATCAAATATTTAATTATTTATCACAATTAATTTTTAATTAAGACTGATATTTCTTTAATTAAATAAAATGATTAATTTTTTTTGTTTACGGAATTTGGGAAATCTGCATACAGATACTTTGGATTAGAGTGAAAACATTTGCATTTTTGAAGAATGGCCAAAACATGGAGAAAATAAGGGAGCAAAAATTTTGATTTTTTTATCTTTTAGAGTAAAAAAATATCCAAATTTGAAGTGTGGCCAAAATATTGGGAAAATATGAGAGCAAAAAATTTGAATTTTCCTTCCATTCGAGTAAAAAAATTTGCATTTTTGAAGTATGGCCAAAACATTGGGAAATAATAGAAGCAAAAAATTATGATTTTTTTATCTTTTAGAGTAAAAAAATATTCAAATTTAAATTATGGCCAAAATATGAGGAAAATATGGGAGCAAAAAATATAAATTTTTTCATCTTTTAGGGTAAAAAAATTTCCAAATTTAAATTATTATTATTATTTTCTTTCCGTTAAAGTAAAAAAATTTTCATTTTTGAAGTATGGCCAAAACATGGGGAAAATATGGGAGCAAACATTTATAATTTTTTTACCTTTACGGGTACAAAAATTTCCAAATTTGAATTATGGGCAAAACATGAGGAAAATATGGATTTATGGCCAAAACATGGGAAAAATATGGCAGCAAAAATTTGAATTTTCCTTCCTTTCGAGTAAAAAAATTTGCATTTTTGAAGTATGGCCAAAACATTGGGAAATAATAGAAGCAAAAAATTATGATTTTTTTATCTTTTAGAGTAAAAAAATATTCAAATTTAAATTATGGCCAAAATATGAGGAAAATATGGGAGCAAAAAATATAAAATTTTTCATCTTTTAGGGTAAAAAAATTTCCAAATTTAAATTATTATTATTATTTTTTTTTTCCGTTAAAGTAAAAAAATTTTCATTTTTGAAGTATGGCCAAAACATGGGGAAAATATGGGAGCAAACATTTATAATTTTTTTACCTTTACGGGAACAAAAATTTCCAAATTTGAATTATGGGCAAAATATGAGGAAAATATGAGAGCAAAAAATTTAATTTTTTTTTATTTTTGTGAGCGAAAAAATTTGCAATTTTTGAAATTTGGCAAAAGTATATGGTAAATATGGGAGCAAGAAATTATGATTTTTTTTATCACTAAGGGTAAAAAAATTTCCAAATTTGAATTATGGAGAAAATATGAGGAAAATATGGGATCAAAAAATTTGAATTTTCCTTCCTTTAGAGTGAAACATAGGGGAAATATGGAAGCTAAAAATTATGATTTTTTTATCTATCAGGGTAAAAAAATATCCAAATTTGAATTATGGCCAAAACATGGGGAAAATATGGGAGCAAACATTTTGAATTTTCCTTCCTTTAGAGTAAAATTATTTGCATTTTTAAAGTATGGCCAAAACATGAGGAAAATATAGAAGCAAAAATTTTGATTTTTTTATCTGTTAGAGTAAAAAAATATCCAAATTTGAATTATGGCCAAAATAAGAGGAAAATAGGGGAGCAAAAAATTTGAATTTTCTTTTCTTTCGAGTAAAAAAATTTGCATTTTTGAAGTATGGCCAAAACATTGGGAAATAATAAAAGCAAAAAATTATGATTTCTTTATCTTTTAGAGTAAAAAAATATTCAAATTTAAATTATGGCCAAAATATGGAAAAAATATGGCAGCAAAAAATATAAATTTTTTCATCTTTTAGGGTAAAAAAATTTCCAAATTTAAATTATTATTATTATTTTCTTTCCGTTAAAGTAAAAAAAATTTCATTTTTGAAGTATGGCCAAAACATGGGGAAAATATGGGAGCAAACATTTAGAATTTTTTTACCTTTACGGGTACAAAAATTTCCAAATTTGAATTATGGGCAAAACATGAGGAAAATATGGATTTATGGCCAAAACATGGGAAAAATATGGCAGCAAAAAATTTGAATTTTCCTTCCTTTCGAGTAAAAAAATTTGCATTTTTTAAGTATGGCCAAAATAGGGGGAGAATATGGAAGCAAAACATTTAAATTTTTTTATCTGTTAGAGTAAAAAAATATCCAAATTTGAATTATGGCCAAAATATGAGGAAAATATGGGAGCAAAAAATATAAATTTTTTCATCTTTTAGGGTAAAAAAATTTCCAAATTTAAATTATTATTATTATTATTTTCTTTCCGTTAAAGTAAAAAAATTTTCATTTTTGAAGTATGGCCAAAACATGGGGAAAATATGGGAGCAAACATTTATAATTTTTTTACCTTTACGGGAACAAAAATTTCCAAATTTGAATTATGGGCAAAACATGAGGAAAATATGGATTTATGGCCAAAACATGGGGAAAATATAGGAGCAAAAAATATAAATTTTCCTTCCTTTAGAATAAAAATGTTTGCATTTTTTAAGTATGGCCAAAACATGGAGAAAATATGGGAGCAAACATTTTGATTTTTTTGTCTTTTAGAGTTTAAAAATTTCCAAATTTTAATTATGGCCAAAATATGAGGAAAATAGGAGAGCAAAAGATTTGAATTTTCTTTCCTTTAGAGTAAAAAAATTTGCATTTTTGAAGCATGGACAAAACATAAGGAAAATATAGAAGCAGAAATTTTGATTTTTTTGTGTTTGAGAGTAATAGTATATTGTGCAACTAGTGGAGAACAAGGGCGATTTCTCGCGAGCTTGAAGTTTGCTGCTCGAGCGCAGCGAGAGCAGCAATCAAGCAAGCGAAAATCGCTGTTCTCCACGAATTGCACATAATACTTTGTCCAACAACTGTTTAAACTTATTTTATTTACATTAAATTTAATTTATTGAGTTTTTACATGTGTAAGCAATGTTAAGCTTACTTTTACTCTCTTGCTTACTTACTTGAAGTAAGCAACTTGTTTATTTAGATACTTCCTTAAAACAATATTTGCAAAAATGAATTAGAGAAATAAATGAATTGTAAGCCAAAACACAAATAATGATAAACATATAACTCCATTCCTCCACTGGACAAACTCATTCCTCCACTGGGCAAACTCATTTCTCCACTGGACAAACGGCCAGTGGAGGAATGAGGTACATTCCTCCACTGGTGCCTAGTGCACAATGACTCCATTTCCCTGAAGGCGTTGGACAAAAAAATATCCAAATTTGAATTATAGACAAAATATGAAGAAAATAGAAGGGCAAAAAATTTGAATTTTCCTTCCTTTAGAGTAAAATTATTTGCATTTTTAAAGTATGGCCAAAACATGAGGAAAATATAGAAGCAAAAATTTTGATTTTTTTATCTGTTAGAGTAAAAAAATATCCAAATTTGAATTATGGCCAAAATAAGAGGAAAATAGGGGAGCAAAAAATTTGAATTTTCCTTCCTTTAGAGTAAAAATATTTGCATTTTTGAAGTATGGCCAAAACATTGGGAAATAATAGAAGCAAAAAATTATGATTTTTTTATCTTTTAGAGTAAAAAAATATTCAAATTTGAATTATGGCCAAAATATGGAAAAAATATGGCAGCAAAAAAATTTAAATTTTTCTTCCTTTAGAGTAAAAAAATTTGTATTTTTGAAGTATAGCGAAAACATGGGGAAAATGATTATTTTAAAGCTCAATAAATTTAGAGTCAAATAGGCAAAAAAAATAACCAATTTAATATTGTAAATTTGAAAATATAATTCTTTAAAGTTAGAGATTTTTTATGAAAATTGCGATTTCGTAATCTGGAGTTTAAACGAACGCCAATTAATGAAAAAATTTCTTTAAGATTTGACAGTTTTACAATATAATGTACAAATTTCACTCTTTAATTCGAGACCAAAATCTTTTAAAAGTATTCAGTATTTGCCTTAAATTCTGTAAAAATAATTACTCTTGCTTTCTAAAGTTTTCAAGGAATATAAATTGCAAATTCGTCATTTCTGTTCACTTGTTTTATCAATTAACCAAATTTTTGAAAAATGTGCATCTCTTTTTTATTATAAAATTTAAAAAATTGCACCTTGAAATAAAATAAGTAATAATGCGAGTTAAAATTTGTAACATTATAAGAAAAGGGATAAATTTCATGTAAATAATTTAAATTTACTACAGTCAAGAGGTTCAATATTTTTCAAAAGTGTGGTTAATTGATAAAACAAATGAATATAAACGACGAATTTGCAATAATTATATTCTTCGAAAAATTTAGAGCAAGAGAAATTATTTTTATACAATTTGAAAAAAATACTTCATATTTGTAAATGATTTTTGTCTAGAAATAAAGAATGGAATTTGTACTTGTTATTGTACAACTGTCAAGTCTTAAAAAATTTTTTTCTTCAATTGGCATTCGCTTGAACTCCAGATTCCGAAATCGCAATTTTCATAAAAAATCTCTAACTTTAAAGAATTATATTTTCAATTTTACAATATTAAATTGGTTATTTTTTTGCCTATTTGACTCTAAATTAATTGAGCTTTAAAATGATCCTTGTTTGATAGCTGTTGCATCTATTTTTACAGAAAAATGTTTGAATTTGAAGTGGAGCGAGCATTTACAACTAAAAGTCCAAATGTACTGAAACTTTGCGACCCGAGTGTACGTCCGTAACTTCTTATTAATATACTTAATTTAACTATATGTTTTTACGAATATGTTTATTTTCATATATTATATTTAATGGCTAAAGCATATATCTTCTATTAAAATAATGTATTTCATCAGGATATGGTATGCAGTACTTTCAATTATTATCTGATGTGTGTTTTAAATTTGCATTATATTCAGTATATTTTCTTACAAATATTATAATCACTATTTTATGTGTGTTTTAAATTTGCATTATATTCAGTATATTTTCGAACGAATTCCTATTTTATGTGTCTAACGAATATTGTGATTATAATACAAATCTAGGAAAGAATAGTATTTTAAAAGAATGTCGAAAGAATAACGATTACGAGAAATCCAAGATCGAAGATACAGATTATTAATATGCACACACGCTACGCCTGAGGATTAAAGACAAAGTTGCGACCTCAACTCCATGCAAGGTCGATGCGATGTCTTGCGGCTCCAACTCTATGCAAGGTCAAAGCGATGTCTTGCGCACTGAAATCTATTAAGGTCAAGACGAATTTTGTAGCTACGAGTATTCGCCTAATGATGAAATTTTTATATAAAAAGGGTGAACATTTCTGATTAGAACAGAGAATAATTTTTTGGAAATCAATCAGTAATTAATCTACCATCGTCAAGTGAACTCCAAGTATAATCTAAAAAGTGATCAACAAGTGATCAAAAGTGATCAACAACACTATCTCATTAGTGTAAACAAGAGGACTAATACACGAAAATTAAGGACAACTGTTTGAGGCTCCTTTTGCAACCAGCCCTTAACACTATTTAAGATCGGATTACCAGATAATCTCACCACTTCGTTTAACACCAGTAATCGTTATTCTTAAAAGTAAGGTTTATAATTTAGAACTATACTCATTGTATTTTTGTCAATACTTTTCTTTCTTGTTGGTTTTTAAATAAATTAGTCTCTCACAACTTTTAGTAGGCTCATTGACTTATCCTCATCCCAAATTAGATTCTTTATTGAAACTAATTTAAAACGAGGAACGTTAGGTATATTTTAAAAAGGTTTCTCGTTTTGACGTAACAGAAGCCCTTTTAAAATTTTGGTGCATCGGCCCGGGAAAATTATAAAGTCGATCAGCCATAATTTTGTCAAATTTTTAATAAAATTCAAATATTTTATTGAACGTTAATTTTATATTAATGACATAATATATAATAATAAACAATAATAATCAGTGACATTTAACAAATAAAAAAAATATTTTTACTGAATATAGTACAATTTATAATAAATGATAACATTCTACAAGATTTAAGTCGCAAGGTGCATTCATAAATAGGTATTGATGAATAGAGGTTCGAGTCCTCTTAACTTATAAATTTTTTAACTTGCATGGTGCGTTTATTAAAAAATTCTGTATGAATATTTATAAATAGAGGTTCGAGTTCTCTTAACTTATAATTTTTAAAGTTGCAAGGTGCATTCATCAAATTAAATCCTGTATTAGATTATTGAATAGGGGTTCAAGTCCTCTTGACTTATGGAAATTTTTGTCTTGTATATGAATCATTTTGACATTTAATTTGTGCTAAAAAAATTATTTTCTTTATTTAATTACGATTCGTTATTATTATTATTACAATTTTAAAAAAAATGTATATACTGAAGCAAGATAAAAATATTTTTACTACAAGACGATAACGACAGCAAAGATTCTATATTAGAAAATACTCTAGTAGATCAAAATTTACTAAATCATTCTGAAGTAAATTCAGGGTTAAATAACTCTTTAATTGACGACGTTGAAATAAACGATCACTCTGCAAACAATTATTTTGATAACTCTAGAAATAATATTATTTTTGAAGATAATATGGCTCTTCCAAACAATCAGCAAGTGTCTTTACGCGATGCATTAGAAACTATACCAATGTTTGACGGAAAAAATATCCCATTATCTATATTTATAGAAAGTTGTTTAGAAGCAAAATCTATGCTTCCTGATAATGCACAAGTACAAATAAATTTAGTCAAATTAATTAGAATTAGAATTTCAGGTGAAGCACGAAGAATTATTAAAGGAAATAATTTTATTACAGTAGAGCAATTAACAGAAAGGTTAAAACAAATTTACGTGCCAGCAAAATCTGTATACCAGTTACAAGGAGAATTAAAAGCAATATATATGTGGGAACACGAAAATGTAATTTCTTACGGTTCAAGAATAGCAAAAGCAGCAGAAAGAATTTTAGACGCGCATAGGCTTAGCAATGAAAATACAGTAGATAAAGCATTTAAAACAAATTTAGATAAAACAACTGTTGATTGTTTCTCACGAGGACTTAGATCAGACATTGAATTAAGAATAGGAACAGCTGACACTTTTCAAGAGCAGTAGAAATAGAAAGAAAATTGTTATCACACCGTGAACTAAGAAAAACTGAGCAAAATACCGAAAATAATTCTTATCTTAAAAACGTCAAAGAATTTGCTAAAACAACAAAAATCGACATAGCTCAAGATAATATAATAACGTGTTTAGTTTGTGGTAAAAAAGAACACTTCGCAGTAAACTGTTTTCAGCTTAATAAATTGATAGGACCAAGACGAGAAAACTCATTTTATCCAGAATCACGGTAAAATTTTTGAAATCAAAACCCAAGGTTTAATAAATGTCAAAGTCAGAACTCTAACAAAAACCCTCAACAATAAAATTCTTTTCAAAATCAACAACGAAATTTTTCTCAATAATCACGAACTAATAATACAAGAAACTTCGAAAACAGAAATCAAAGTATAACGTGTAACTTTTGTAAAAAATTAGGACACATTTCGACTAATTGCAGAAAAAAGATGTGGGATGATAACAATAAGCAACAAACAAATTCACAAACACAAAATCAGGGAAACTCCAAAATTCCTCTTCAGTAGGATGCTCTGAGGAAGAATTAAGAAACAATTACTATGCATCCAGAAACATTAACTTAGCAAAAACTAATACAATTCTGTACATTCGAATTGATACTAAAGAATTAAAAATTCCAATAACAATGATGATTGACACAGGAGCAGGACCAAATTTATTTAAAATTCGTGCACTAAATCCAGATATAAAAATTGATGAAAATAAATGTCTTAAATTAACAGGAATAAACGATCACGCAGTCTATACTTTAGGACAAGTAGAAATTAATATTTTCGGAATTCCATCAACTTTCAACCTGTTATCAAACGATGTTCCAATTGAACATGACGGAATATTAGGAACAGAATTTTTTATCAAAAATAAAGTAAAAATTAATTATGAAAAAAGACATTTAGAAATCAACAAACAAAAAATTAATTTTGATTCAAAAAACTATTTTATAATTCCAGCAAGATCAATTTACAATATTCATGTAAAAATTTTGAATAAAAATATAAAAGAAGGTTACATTCCAAGATTAGAAATAAAAGATAGTGTTTACATAGGTGATGCAGTAGTTACAAACGTAGAAGGCTTAGCTTATTTAAAAGCAATTAATACACTAAATAAATCAATAGATATCCCAATTTTTGAAGTAAATTTAGAAGATTTTGACGAAATAAAACAAGAAAACAAATCTGATATTAAAAATGAAGACTCATCAATTAAACAAATTATTGATGTATTTTCAAAAAATATTAAATCAGAAAATATTTTCAACATTACAGGCAACGACAGAGTTGAAGAAATTAAAAAATTACTTCGCCTAGAACATTTAAATAAAGAAGAATTGGAACACATCATGAATTTAGTAAAGAACTATTCAGATCGATTTCATAAACCTGGAGAATATTTAGAAGGAACTGATCTTATAAAACATAGAATAATAACTACAGACGACACACTGATTATCACTAAACAATACAGATTTCCTCCTGTTCACAAAGAGGAAATGACTCGTCAAGTAAATGAGTTATTAAAACAAACAATTATTTAACATTCTGATTCACCGTACAATACACCAATATGGATTGTACCAAAAAAAAAGATGACTCATTAGGAAATAAAAAATGGCGATTAGTTTTGGACTTCAGAAAACTCAATGAACGTACGGTAGGTTAATTTTACCACCTCCCTAATATTACGGACCTACTAGATCAGCTCGGAAATGCTTAATATTTTTCAGTCTTTGACTTGGCGTCAGGTTTTCATCAAATCAAAATGGATCCTAGAGATTCTTATAAAACAGCATTTTCCACGTCATTTGGACACTATGAATTTGACAGAATGCCTTTCGGATTAAAAAATTCACCAAGCACATTTCAAAAACTTATTGATCAGGTATTATTAGGTTTACAAGGATCAGAATTATTTGTTTATTTAGACGACATTGTTATTTATGCAGATACCCGAGAGGAACATGAAGAAAAATTCTCGAAACTTATGGAACGATTACGTTTTGCTAATTTAAAACTGCAACCGGATAAATGTGAATTTTTGAGGTTAGAAGTTGGATACTTAGGTCATATAATTGATAAAAATGGTGTACGACCCGATCTAAAGAAAGTAGAAGCTGTAAAGAAATTCCCAATCCCAAAAAATGTTAAAAATATAAAACAATTTTTAGGACTTGCAGGTTATTATCGCAAATTTATAGACGGATTTTCAAAGATTGCAAATCCTTTAAATCAACTTTTAAGAAAAGATATACCTTTTCTTTGGACTGAAAAACAACAAACGGCTTTTGATATGTTAAAAAATGAACTATGTGAGAAACCACTTTTAAGAAGACCAGACTTTTCTCAACCATTTATATTAACAACAGACGCTTCAGGTTTAGCAATAGGAGAAATTTTATCACAAGGAATAATTGGCAAAGACCAACCAGTAGCTTATACATCACGGACACTAAACGAATGTGAAAGAAAATATGATACTTATGAAAAAGAAGCATTGGCAATTATATATAGTGAACAACATTTTCGACCATACCTTTATGGAAAAAAATTCACCTTAGTTACGGATCACAAACCACTAGTTTGGTTTCAAAATTCTAAAGATCCCTGTTCAAGAGTTACAAGATGGAAGCTGAAATTAGCAGAATACGATTTTAATGTGGTCTACAAAGCAGGCAAAACAAATGTTAATGCTGATGCCTTGTATAGAAACCCAGTCGAAGATATTATTGAAGAAAAAGTACAAGAAATAAAAGATGAAAAAATTGATGAAACTCAGGAAATTCAAAGAAAAATAATAAAATGTGTGCAAGAAAAAATTGAAGAATATTGTGTGGCAAATGAAAATAAATATTATATGAATTCGGAGATAATAAGAAATCTCAATGATATTAAAAAAATGTTTAAGGACAATGAATCCTATGAAAATTCGGAGATACTAAGAAGTCTTCGATCTATTAAAAAATTATTTGAGGAATATGAATCCTACATAAATTTGGAGATAAGGAAAAGTCTCCAATCTATTAAAAAAATATTGAAGGATAATGAATCCTACATTTGTTCGGAGATAATAAGAAATCTTCAAAATATTAAAAGAAATTATTGTACAAGTAATGAAACTTGTAACGTTATAACAAGAAATCAACGAAAATGCAAGAGAATGATAATCAAGAAAATATAATACAAGAAAAGAAAAATCAAGAAATTCAAGAAAAAGAAATATGAGCACACACAAAAAAGCAACGTGGCAGACCTAAGAAACAAAGCACACTTTTGAATACCTCCTTTTTAAAAAAGAGAAGGGGAAGACAAAAAAGGTATCTATTACAGATAATAAAAGAAAAGAAAAATTTTATAATGAAGTTTATACTGATGAAATTGTGTCAGATCCTGAGTACAATAATCAAGAAATAAAAAGGAACAAAAATGAAGAAATTGATCAAGGCTACGAAAATTCTAATTCCGAAGAATCATCTGATGAAGAAGATTACCCAATGGATAATGAAAATTGTGAAAATCTAAATATGAAACAAGAAAAGTATATTATCGACAGCAGAGACCAATTACCAATGCGTAGAGATAACCTAACTTATTTTCTTTCAGTTGACGGAGATCTTCGAGATAATGGCTCTAGATCTTTAGCAAAACGTGAAAAATTACCAAATTTTGGTAAACTTCAATTAGGTATTGCAGAGAAAATAAAGAGAGGTATATATTACCATATCGCTCTCCCAATAGAAAAAGAAATGAAAGAAAATATAGCTGACACAATAAAAAGAATTAAATCTACAATAGTTTCAATGAAAAATGTATGTGAAGAATTGAAACTGAAAAGTATTAGTATTGCAAAAACAGCCTAAATAAGTAATGTAACTTGGGACGAAAATCTATCAATGATAAAATCCATTTTTGAAAATTCATTTGTGAAAGTTGTTATATGTAATGGATATACAAAATATCCTACGAAAGAAGAATATATGAAGTTAATAGAAGAAGCCCATTCAAGCTCAGTTGGAGGACATAAAGGTGTAACTAAAACCTATGGTCGAATACGTCAAAATTATTATTGGGAAAACATGAAAAATAATATTCAAAAATATATTCAAAGTTGTCTTCAATGTCAACTTAAAAAATTAGGAGTGTTAACAGATCAAGGAACCGACTTTTTAAGCAATTTAATGAGAAGATTAGCAAAAAGATTTAGAATACGACAATTTAAAACGACAGCATTTCACCCTCAGTCAAACGGATCAATTGAAAGATCTCATCACGTTTTACGAGAATATTTAAAGCAGTTTATCAACAAAAATGAAGAATGGGATGACTGGTTAGAACTAGCCATGTTTTCCTACAATACAAGCATTCATGAAGGCACCAAGTGCACTCCGTACGAGTTAATTTTTGAAAAATTAGCACGGTTACCACTTGAACACGAAAAATTAGAAACTTATGATCAATATTTAACAGACTTGATAACAAGACTTCATGAAATGAGAAACATAGCTAGAGAAAATTTAATTTTAGCAAAAGAGAAGTCAAACCACGCATTCATAGAATTTGACTGTGGCTCTACAGAACCCAACATAACAACTCTATCACTAAAACAGGTAGGAGATTGCGACATTCAAAAGAAACCAGTAAAAACTGAACAAAGTTACGTACAATTAATACAACTAAGCGGAACTACAAAAACTAAAGTAATACAATGTAAAGTCAAAATAACCCCTCATGTTCAACGTTGCGGTATGTTTTCACATACGTCAGCTGCCAGTAACGGACAAGGAGTATATATACACGAGGTATCTTATGATGTATGTAACACCATACATATAACAGGAATCTTTACACCTTCCAGTAATACAAAATTTGCGGATTTAAAAATAAATTCCACTAATTACTGTAGCATAACCTTAGCAGGATCGATTGATCAAGATGGAGACTGTGATGGTGAATCTTATAGCGGCCTTTATGGTTTATGGAAAGATGTGATAGTCCAAGCATCATACGAAATAACATTACAAAAATATTTCGCAACAGTTAACTTAGAAACAGACAAAATCCACCTACAATCAGGTACAGTGTGTAGTTTATCAGAATCAAAATGCATAGACAGAGAAAATGGCAATACATTCTGGAATGCTATACCAGAAGATGTTTGCAATCTAAAAAATTATGAAACAATTTTTGAAGGAATAGCAAATAAAACATATGTAGCAGATAATAAGGAAGAAAATAAAGAAATAATATACTCTTTAGTAAGTCAGGATATAACATTTGCGTTGGCAAAAAAATCAAGGGAAATGATTTGTAGTTATATTTATGTTAGAACAGAACATCCGAAATTAATTATACTAGAAACGAGACCAGGTGGATCACCTTTAAAAAATAAAAAACCGTTGGTGCAAAATATGAATATGTTCTCTTATGTTAATACCAAATTTATTTACATCGAACGCCATTTACGAAAAGAAATGTATGAACTATATTACGACGTATTAACAAAAAGATGTTTACTGGAACAAGAAGTCCTTAGAAATTCTTTAGTCCTAGCTACTCAAGCACCCGATTTATTCGCATATCACCTAATGAAAAAGGAAGGTTATATGTCGGTTTTAGCAGGTGAAGTTATTCACATGATAAAATATATACCAGTGGAAATCAATTTAAGAGAAACCAAAGAATGTTATATGCAACTACCGGTTACAAAGGATAATAAAACATATTTTTTAACACCTATAACTCATATTTTAACGAAAGTAGGGACACCAGTAGAATGTAACACATTTTTACCATCAATGTTTATGATAGGAAATTCTTTGTTCCAAATGTTGCCTAAATTAGTGACCGTAGTACAGCCAGCAATATTGAAACCGGACAAAAGAGAAACTTGGAAATATAATGTTCCTCCATACCTAGCTACAAGCGGATTATATTCACGAAAAGACCTAGAAAAATTAAGAAACCACATTATGTTACCAGCAGAAAAACCAATAATTTTGAACACACTCGCAAGAGGTATAATGGGGCAAACTATGCATAACACTGGCCTTAAATTTTCGAATGTACTAGACGAAGAAACAATAAATAAAATAGCAGAATCTGCATGGGGAAAAATTTGGGTAACATTCACCAGTTTTGCAACTGTTAGTGCAGGATTTATAGACATAATAATATCAATGAAATCATATAAGTTTATCGCTGAGACCTTTATACATGGTTATGCATTATATAGCGTTTTCGGATGGTCCCCTCGCCTTTTAGGCTCTATATGGGATTCAGTTACTAATGTACTATTACATTTAGGAACAGATTCAAAGCCATCATCATCAAGAACAACATCAAGAACCACAAATTTGACAATAATAAACGCCCAAAAAGAAGAAGAGGCTTCAGCACCCACAGAAGAAAATAATCTATTACAAAAAGGAGAAGGTAAAACAAACAACGAAGAAACAATTCAATTATATCCGCAGTTCCATTCTTCTCACAACAATCCAAATACCTTTAGATTATAAGATGGCAACTACTTTTTTTAATATACTAAACACTTTATTAAAGGAGAACGATAGAGATAACCTCATAATAAATTCAAATTATCAAGCACCTGCAGACGCTATACATCAACCTCAATATGTTATAGAAATAAAATACAAAAATTCTATTATTTGTAGTACATGTGATAATTTAAACTTATCAAAAGATAATGCAGCATATCGTTTAGTTGATAAATTAACTAATGGAGAAAACTCATTTTTGAAAAATGCAACAGTGTCATTTAAAATAAAACTTATTCAAAAACTAAATGATTAATGTTATAAAAAAGACATGGGTATTCCCAAATTTGCAATTTTTAAAACAAACGTATCAGAAGTTACAATACATTGGATAGTAATTTGCACTGTAGGTAAAATAAAAAAAACCACTATATCAAGTGACGCTCTGACAGCAAAAGCAATATCAGCATTAATAACTCTAGCAACTTTACATAACATAGACAATTACAATAATTCACTCGAAACATCGATAACTAAATCTTTTGAAAATATGACAGTCGCAAATGAAAAGAAAAATTCCTTTGAAAATACAAATTTTTTTTCACTTCTACATCCTATGAAAATAACGAAGGAAAAAGTTTCAAAAAATGTACTTTTTGCGGACATCGTAAAAAGAACATTTATCACAAATTATAAAAATAATAATACTTGCTTCTGTTTCAGAAATGGAGAATAAGAATAAAATGATTTTACAATTAGTAATATTTGCCATTTTAATAGGGATAAACGAAGGTATATTTCAAATTGTTCCACAAGATGTTCCATTCACGCAATCACCAGGATTATATTATGAACCTTTAAAAACTATAGAATTTCCTATTGGTGAAGTAAAATTTATTTATTATATTAATCACAAATTATTATTCAGTAAATTATCGATCTTTAAAAAATTTAATGAAAACAATAAGAAAAGTTGCATATTATTCTGCATTAATATAATGAATCAATTTGAATTTAAAATTAAAGAATTTGAAGAAATAATTTATGAAACAAAGAAACTCATATCTGAAATATCAGAACACGCACCAAAAACTAGTATTTTTCACTTTATAGAAATGAAAGAAATAATTAGTAATACTACATTAAAAACCGCAGATAAAAACACCTTTATACAGCAAATTTTTATCTTAAACGCGCCAAATTTAAATGACATATATGACCAATTATATTTAATCAGAAAATACATTGATTAAAGTATTACAACATATACAAGAAATTTTAATAGCATCAATAAGCAATAAATGGCATCAATCTATTCCAATACATTCAGATTTTTTAAATTATAACATAAGTACTAAATCTCTGATTAAATTTTTAAAAATCGAATGTTTTAGTTCAAACAAAAATTTATTTATTACTTATACATTCCCAGAAAAAATATCTGAAACCTTTAAATTGTTTAAAATTTATTCATATCCAATGATAAATAAAACGTCTTTTATTTCTATAAAGATAAATTTACAAATAATAGGACTATCTAGTAATAATAAAAACTATTTCTAACTTCCAACCTTGATATGAAGTTCACACCATTTATAAATCACATAGAATTAAACCCACCCTGTGAATCTAGCATATTAATCAATTCAAAATTATATGATTGTAAGTTTGTAAATTCAAGTAAACTCCTAATTTTAACCCCACTACACAAACACAATTCTTGGATTAATACTACACAAAAATTAAAGCAAATTGACATAAAATGTTTTAAAAATCGTTTACCCAACTAGTCAAAAATACTGGAATTCTAAAATTACCTTCAAGCTGTTCTATAAAACTAAATAATGAAATGTTACCAATAGAAGCAGAAGAAATGTCGGAATTCCCCTTAAAAGAAACAATTGTTATTAAAGAAATATTAAAGACATTTAGTAAGAACCCAGAAAATTTGAACAATGAAAGTAAAAATTCTGTTACAATTATCAAAACAAAAGAATATGAAATTTTTATTTATTTATCGCTAATATATCTAATAATCATCAGGATGTTAAAATAAGTAGTAAACTAAAATATTGTAAATTTTTTTTTTATTTACAAATTTTCATATATATAAAAGGTAATATATACATATGGGACATTCCACGTCAACCGGATCAGAAGGATGGCCAAAATTCTATGCAACCAATTTCAAAGGTTAAGGTCTTAAAATGATCGTGTGAAAAATTTGCATTCTTGAAGTATGGCCAAAACATGGGGAAAATATGGAAGCAAAAAATTATGATTTTTTTATCTTTCAGGGTAAAAAAATTTCAAAATTTTGAATTATGGCCAGAATATGAGGAAAATATGAGAGCAAAAAATTTAAATTTTCCTTTCTTTAGAGTGAAACATAGGGGAAATATGGGAGCAAAAAATTATTATTTTTTTATCTTTCGGGGTAAAGAAATTTCAAAATTTTGAATTATGACCAGAATATGAGGAAAATATAAGAGCAAAAAATTTAAATTTTTTTTATTTTTTTGAGCGAAAAAATTTGCAAATTTTGAACTTTAGCAAATGCATGGGGAAAATATCGGAGCAAAAAATTATGATTTTTTTATCATTCAGGGTAAAGAAAATTCCAAATTTGAATTATGGCCAAAATATGGGTAAAATATGGGAGCAAAAAATTTAAATTTGTCTTTCTTTAGAGTGAAAAAATTTGCATTCTTAAAGTATGGCAAAAACATGGGGAAATATGGGAGCAAAAAATTATAATTTTTTTATCTTTTAGGTTAAAAAAATTTCCAAATTTGAATTATGGCCAAAACATGGGGAAAATATGGAAGCAAAAAATTATGATTTTTTTTATCTTTCAGGATAAAAAAATTTCAAAATTTTGAATTATGGCCAGAATATGAGGAAAATATGAGAGCAAAAAATTTAAATTTTTTTTATTTTTTTGAGCGAAAAAATTTGCAATTTTTGAAATTTGGCAAAAGCATATGGAAAATATGGGAGCAAGAAATTTTAATGTTCCTTTCTTTAGAGTGAAAAAATTTGCATTCTTGAAATATGGCAAAAATATGGGGGAAATATGGGAGCAAAAAATTATGATTTTATATTTAAGGTTAAAAAAATTTCAAATTTTAATTATGGCCAAAATATGAGGAAAATGTAAGAGCAAAAAATTTAAATTTTTCTTCCTTTAGAGTAAAAAAATGTGTATTCTTAAAGTATGGCCAAAACATTTGGAAAATATTAAAGCAAAAAATTATTATTTTTTTATCATTCAGGGTAAAAAAATTTCCAAATTTGAATTATGGACAAAATATGAGGAAAATATGCGACCAAAAAATTTTAATTTGTCTTTCTTTAGAGTAAAAAAATTTGCATTTTTGAAGTATGGCCAAAACATGGGGAAAATATAGGAGCAAAAATGATGATTTTTTATCTTTCAGGGTAAAAAAATTTTCAAATTTTAATTATGGCCAAAATATGAGGAAAATATGAGAGCAAAAAATTTAATTTTTTTTTATTTTTGTGAGCGAAAAAATTTGCAATTTTTGAAATTTGGCAAAAGTATATGGTAAATATGGGAGCAAGAAATTATGATTTTTTTTATCACTAAGGGTAAAAAAATTTCCAAATTTGAATTATGGACAAAATATGAGGAAAATATGGGATCAAAAAATTTGAATTTTCCTTCCTTTAGAGTGAAACATAGGGGAAATATGGAAGCTAAAAATTATGATTTTTTTATCTATCAGGGTAAAAAAATATCCAAATTTGAATTATGGCCAAAATATTGGTAAAATATGGGAGCAAAAAATTTAAATTTATCTTTCTTTAGAGTAAAAAAAATTTGCATTCTTAAAGTATGGCAAAAACATGGGGAAATATGGGAGCAAAAAATTATGATTTTTTTATCTTTTAGGTTAAAAAAATTTCCAAATTTGAATTATGGCCAAAACAATATGAAAATATGGGAGCAAAAAATTTAAATTTTTCATTCTTTATAGTGAAAAAATTTGCATTCTTGAAGTATAGTTAGAACATGGGGAAAATATGGAAGCAAAAAATAATGATTTTTTTATCTATCAGGGTAAAAAAATTTCAAAATTTGAATTATAGACAAAATATGAGGAAAATAGAGAAGCAAAAAATTTGAATTTTCCTTTCTTTAGAGTGAAAAAATTTGCATTCTTGAAATATGGCAAAAATTTGGGGGAAATATGGGAGCAAAAAATTATGATTTTTTTCTTTTTTAGAGAAAAAAAATTTCCAAATTTGAAATATGGCCAAAATACGGGGAAAATATAAGAGCAAAAAACCGACCGATCAGTAAGTTACCGATCGATGTTTTAAGTTCCTGTCGTTAGATGGCGTTGCTTGGAGGGGTATAATTTTCAAATATTTAAATTAGTTAACCCTTTTTTGGCATTTGCATACGTTACCACCCACTTTTCACTCTCCCTCTTTGAGTTTATGCAAATTCAACCCTTTTGTATATGGTATATGCAAATACGTATTATATTCCATACTCCTATCCCCTCCCACCGCCCACTCACCCGTTACCTATGTAAAATACATTACTTTTAGTTAATTACCCCCTCCCACCCACCTACTTTTTTCCTTTATATTTTCTATACTACCACCCACCACCACCCACTTTGCATAAATCAGAAATTTCAAAAATCGTATAGAGAACCGCGAAGGACAAAGCGTTCGCGAAATACCGCGCCGGCGCTGTAGGTAGTGGGAGTGGGTGGTGCGGTAAGGCCCAGTGCGCAGCAGAGGTGCGCGTACGGTATTGTTTGAAAATAGTAATACAAGTTTCAACCTGCATCTTGAATAGAATACAGACATTGTCTAAAAAACCTTCACATAGCTTTTAACCTGCCTGAAGATAATAACAAGGACATTTTAAAAAAAAACCTTTTAATGACGTCATTTCTTTTATACAAGTTTGATCACTTCTTCCAAATGACACTTCCTTTTAACTTAAAATGGAGGTAGTTTCGTACACAGTTATTAAAGTGGGGGTAAGGAGTTGAAGTTAAAGGTAGGTTTACACCTAAGAAACATGAAAAATAAATACTTCGCACACGTTAAATCTGATAAAAATAGCAATAAGTCCCTTTAATGTTACCAGATATTTAGTAAAGAATATTACAGAAAATCCTAATATTGCGGACATTATAATTTTAAAAACGATAATGAAAATGATGAGGATGAGGATCCAAAATGAATAAATGTTACAAATTTAAATATTTATATTTTCTAAAATTGGGTAAACTATGAAACTTTCTTAAAAACAATATTTATAACATAAAAGTACATACATAAGGCTTTCATTTTAAAAAATTTGTCAAATACTTTCTGAAATTTGACCCATTGTAGTAACTCCATCGTAAAAAGCAAGAATGTCGGTGACAAACATTCCATAATTATAGTTTGTCTAAAATGTAAAAATAAAATTGATTTGCATTTATTATACCACTATCTAGGTCCCAATCTAAGGATTTGTGTCCTATAGCTTAAAATTGACCTTTATTTTTTATAAAAATCATACTCTTGACATTGACAGGTCACCAATTTTTTAAATATGTTTCTTTTGGAAACTCTCTGTATGGGAAGTAGATAATATTATAATAATTGTTAATCAATTTAAAAAGTTTTATATGGTTTATTAGGAAAGAAATGCTGTGTTTCATAGTAAAGTATATAAATATAAATATATATAATAATAATAATATAATATAATAATAATAATATATAATATATATATAATAAATAATATAAAGTATATTTTAACCTGCTAAACCCTTTTTCGTTCATGTGTTACGAAATGTCGTTTAGAGTCTTTTCTGGGGGAACAACCAATGAGAAAAGGCGGTGTGCTTGTGTTGATAAATTAGTTATGTGTGAGAATGTAAGTGTTCAGAATTTGCAGGAACGTACCTAATTAAAAAATGAATCTATTTATATTTTAAAATAAATTATATTTAAAAATAAATTATATTTAAAAATAATATTTAATACCTAAAAATCTGTTTTTTTGTATAAAGTGGAAGTGCATTTGCAATTTATTACTATTTAAAAATAGGTACATTTGATTATTAAAGACTTTTATCAAATCTATATAACTTATGTAAACATAACCTCAAAATCAAACTAATTTCCGGCCCTGATATTATCTACGTGATTACACTGTCAAACTGATGTTTTCTAAGGTGGGGAATGCATATACAAGGCAAAGGGTTAAACATTATCAGGCAACGTCATTATTCACGTAAAGATCAGTAAATATCTGCATAAAGACATTCACTGTCAGAATATATCTTATTAAGTGTAAAAATATTAATGTAAAAAAGTTATATATAACATTGCTTAAGAATAACTTGAATTTTCTACAAAGTACATTTAACTTTTCCAAATGTTAACTTATTTAATGCTCTGTCTACTAATGTGACAGTTATAATCTAAAATCTTCTACTTGAGTTGTTAAAAAGAAATTGGCTAATGACACTTTTGCATCTACAGTTCATGTTTATACAGAATTTATTAAAACGGAAACAGTCATAAGCTTCTGCATTAGTACTCTGGCATTCTGACTCAGAGAATTCATCAAAAGATTTTAGTCACATTGTAAGGCTTTACTAGATTTCATAAATGGTTAACTTCTTCACATGTTAGCTTTAACTTTTATAAAAGTTAACTTTAACTTTTCTAGTAGTTAACTTTAACTACCTAAAAGTTAACCTTAACTTTTTCAATAATGCACAGAGAAAAATGGAGTATTCAATAAACTCTCTGGAGGGATAAACAGACTATATTTGAGGTTAAATGTTTTGTAACCATCTCGGAGGGATAAATAGATACTCCGGTGATCATGTTGACTATCTCGGAAGGGAAAGTTAACTATCTAGAGAATCAGGCTAACATTCAAAACCTAACCTTCTAACTTTAGCTATCCAGTTTTCTTAGTGTGAAGGAGCAGAGTGAATTCCTGGTAAACAACATATATACACGGAAAAAAATTTCTTGTGATAGTTACAGGATTTCCAACTCTATCTATGAGCCACGGTTGTAGTATCCACAAACGGCTGAGTTTAGGGAATAAATAAATCAAACTGTGTGTGTCACAAACTGCAACAATCGAACTGCAGGATTTCTTAGTGCTATTATAGATTGATTTGTGCTACACAAAAACAAAATGGAATGGCTAAAATAATGATATCGTAATACAGTAACAAATCCAACAATACAATATGATTGTATTAACCAGAATTATCAAGAATAATTTCTTTCATTGTCAACTCTCCTGTATAAAGCACAACTTAACCTATTCGTATATTCTACAAAAGACCTTGTGTTTCTCACAAGAAATTTTTTCCGTGCATGTATCCTGACGCGCTGGATGGGACCATGCATTAAAAAAGTGAGTTATACAGAAAGTGTAAAGTTGAACCTCTAATTAATAACTTTTGCTTAAGCAATGCATAACCTCTACATCGACGATGCTTTGGTTTACATTGTTTTAATATTATGGAGTTCTGCAAAGACTACGCATTGCTCAAGATATATTTGTCTATTTTGTCTCTGTTAAAGTCAAAACAAAAGTATGTGAATGACATGTAATGTAGTAGATGAAGGTACAGAGGGACTGATTTTTTGAAGTGCCTTCTTTCTGCATTTAAAAAAAACTTCAAATTGACAAAAGTTTTATCATTAAGAATAAAAAAATGTATAAGTTATAAACAATTTTTGAGTTTTGTATATGAAAAAAACAACTGAAAAACTATATAGAATTGTATTAATAACTAAGACTTAATTGTTTTTGACGTAAGGTTCCCTTTATCTCGTGAGGATATATATTAAATTTAAATTACAAGTTAATAAATTTAAACTAAAAAAATTGAAATACTTTTAAATATTTAGAAATATGAATTTATGTAAAATATATACTACACTGTGAGAGCTTTGGGTCAGCAGCAGACTTTCGATAGGCTGCTACTGACTATTTTGGTGGAACGCTATAAGACTATACTTTTAGGTTGCTGCGGTACAATTTTGGGCGCGTGAAAGTCCTTAAGCTGTTAAGCTGCAAACCAATGACGGTATCCCCACTACTTTTGTAAGCTGCACTCCAACATTTTTGACAGTCACACACCCAAAATTGTACCGCAGCGCACTAAAACTGTAGTTGAGCCGCTGTCACATGTTGCTCCGCTACAAATCCAAAAGTCTCTCAGTGTACATTTTGAAGTTATCATGCTTATACTGAGTTAGTTAAAAACGATTACAGTCCTACCACTCTAGCTTTCTGTCTCAGTAAATTGATAATATGATTTCATTGCAATTATGCCAATTTCATAGATTTGGTAGATGGTTAACTTTTTCAATGGAAAACCAACATTAAATTTTCTAAAAGTTAACTTTAACTTTTCCAATAGTTAATTTTAACTTTTTCAATAGTTAACTTTAACTTTTCCAATAGTTAACTTTAACTTTCGTAAAAGTTAACTTTAACTTTTCCAATAGTTAACTTTAACTTTTCTAATAGTTAACATTAACTTTTCCAATAGTTAACTTCAATTTGACTGGTATCATTGTTTTCTTAATACAAAAAGTATAGTAAAAATACAATCTTTGTATTATAAGGACACAATGATACCAGTCAAATTAACTTTAACTATTCCAATAGTTAACCTTAAGTTTTGTAAAAGTTAACTTTAACTTTTCCAATAGTTAACTTTAACTTTTCCAAAAGTTAACCCTAACTTTTGTAAAAGTTAACTTTATCTTCTCCAATAGTTAACTTCAACTTTTCAAAAAGTAAACTTTAACTTATCCAATAGTTAACTTCAATTTTACTGGTATCATTGTTTTCTTAATCCAAATAGTATAGTAAAAATACAATTATTGTATTATAAGGACACAATGATACCAGTCAAATAACCTTTAACTTTTCCAATAGTTAACCATAACTTTTGTATAAGTTAACTTTAACTTTTCCAATAGTTAACTTTAATTTGACTGGTGTCATTGTTTTGTTAATCCAAAAAGTATAGTAAAAATACAATCTTTGTATTATAAGGACACAATGATAACAGTCAAATTAACCTTAACTTTTCAAAAAGTTAACTTTAACTTTTCCAATAGTTAACTTCAATTTGACTGGTATCATTGTTTTCTTAATCCAAATAGTATAGTAAAAATATGTTCTTTGTATTCTAAGGACACAATGTTACCAGTTTAATTAACCTTAACTTTTGTAAAAGTTAACTTCAACCTTTCCAAAAGTTAACTTTAACTTTTCCAATAGTTAACTTCAACTTTTCAAAAAGTTAACTTTAACTTTTCCAATAGTTAACTTCAATTTGACTGGTATCATTGTTTTCTTGAGTCGGTATCAAAACTACACAAGAAATTTCAAAAAAATGTTATATTTTACAAAAAATAAATGTTGATATTTTAACATTTGATTTTTTTAAGTAAGTTTTTTTAAACAATTAATTTTTTATGAAAAATAATTTTTTACAATTGCAAAAAAATGTAATTTTTTATTGATATTTTTTACATAAAAGATTTCGTGTCTTTATGTGTTATTTTGTACAAATTTTTATTTTGTCATTTTGTACATAATGAAAAAATTGTTTGTTATTTTATACACAATTTTTCTGTTTTTCGTATATTCTTCTTTCTTTGGTTTTAATAATCATATATACTCAAAAATTGTTTAAAATTGTAGGAGAAAAATAAGTTAACTACTTATTGATACCTAATCTTTATCTGTTAAAGCGAATAATAAGTTAATTAGTTTTTACAACAAAAACCTGAAAAAGTCTCCGGAAATTTACCGAAAGTGGTTTAAACAAATTTTTATATTTATATGTTTTCCACTGCAAAAAAATTGTCAAGGATTTTTTGGTCTCATTACTTGCAATATTTTCAGATAAAAAAATTAGCTATAAAATTTAATTATTAATTATAAATAATATAATTATTTAGTTAAAGCAAGCAGTCGTACTCAGCATCAATCTTTAACTAAGCATCAATCTTTTTTAAAACCGGGTTTTGAGCGCTCCGGCGAGTAGAAAACTCATTTTTTCAATGTTTAAACATTCTAGTCCCACTTTACCATTTATATGTCCTTTTAGGAAAAAACCTCAGCTTTCGTTTAAAAAAAAAAATTGGGTCTTTCTCCCCCAAAAATTGAAATTTATTTTTAATTTTGATTTTTTTTTGTCAAAAATTTTTTTTTTCAAAATGCTTATTTCCAATCGAAAGAGCATGAAAAAACCTTTTCAAAATGTACTTTGTCAAATTTGTATGTTTAATTGTTTAAGAGTAAAAAATTATTGAAATAAGCATTGTACTGAAAAACACAAAAATTTAACCCCCTCCCCCTCGGAAAATATTGGACAAGGTAAATAAATATTTTCATGAAAAATTACTATCTATGAGTACTTCAAAAGCCCCAAGTTTTGCTACGATTGGAGAAAATTTTTTCTCCACCTTGATCACTTGACATGAAATGCCCCATATACTCAAAAAATGTTTAAAATTTTAGGAGAAAAATAAGTTAACTACTTATTGATACCTAATCTTTATCTGTAAAAGCGAATAATAAGTTAATTAGTTTTTACAACAAAAACCTGAAAAAGTCTCCGGAAATTTAACGAAAGTGATTTTAAGAAACTTTTATAAATTGCTAAATTTGCTATTTCGTGATTATTGATCTTTAAATAACAATATTCTATGATTTTTTAATCATCATGTATTATTAAATTTGATGAAGATGCATATTAGCAGTTGATGTCTTTAAACATTGAAAAAATGAGTTTTCTACTCGCCGGAGCTTAAAACCGGGTTTTGAGCGCTCCGGCGAGTAGAAAACTCATTTTTTCAATATTTAAACATTCTAGTCCCACTTTACCATTTATATGTCCTTTTAGGAAAAAACCTCAGCTTTCGTTTAAAAAAAAAAAAAAAAAAAATTGGGTCTTTCTCCCCCAAAAATTGAAATTTATTTTTAATTTTGATTTTTTTTTGTCAAAAATTTATGACACGAAATCTTTTTGTAAAAAATAACAATAAAAAATTACATTTTTTTGCAATTGTAAAAAATTATTTTTCATAAAAAATTAATTGTTTAAAAAAACTTACTTAAAAAAATCAAATGTTAAAATATCAACATTTATTTTTTGTAAAATATAACATTTTTTTGAAATTTCTTGTGTAGTTTTGATACCGACTCGTTTTCTTAATCCAAAATGTATAGTAAAAATATAATCTTTGTATTATAAGGACACAATGATACCAGTCAAATTAACCTTAACTTTTGTAAAAGTTAACTTCAACCTTTCCAAAAGTTAACTTTAACTTTTCCAATAGTTAACTTCAACTTTTCAAAAAGTTAACTTTAACTTTTCCAATAGTTAACTTCAAATTGACTGGTATCATTGGTTTCTTAATCCAAAATGTATAGTAAAAACATAATCTTTGTATTATAAGGACACAATGATACCAGTCAAATTAACTTTAACTTTTCCAATAGTTAACTTCAATTTGACTGGTATCATTGTTTTCTTAATCCAAATAGTATGGTAAAAATACAATCATTGTATTATAAGGACACAATGATACCAGTCAAATTAACCTTAACTGTTGTAATAGTTAACTTCAACTTTTCCAAGAAGGCTTGAGATAGGAGGTAAAACTTTGGTAGTGGGGATGAGTCAGGAGCCTGTTTTTACACTCAGAAAAAAATTCGTTCAAAACAACCAAATTTTGGTTCAATCAACCAAATAAATGCATTGCTATACAGTCAACCAAACGTTTGTTTGATTCAACTAAAAAATTTCTTTCAATACGTTTATTTGTATTAACCAAATGGTTATTACACTAAACCAAACATTTTTATTTTATGTAACCAAAAAATTTGTTTATTTTAAGAGAAAAGATTTGTTTGATTCAAATAAATAGTTTTAGTTAAACGTATTTGGTTGATTTAAGTAAATTTGTTTGTTTGTTTAATTTTGTTATTTATTTTCCTCTAATAATGTTTGAATTTCCTAATTTAATATTTTCTAGTTCATATTTTATTCGTTAATTTATAATTTAATATAATTATTGATATTCGGTACAACCAACTAAAAACTTCACAAAATCGTATTGTAAATTTTTTTCTCACTGGTACAAATTAAAGATGCAGTAATTCTTACAATGAACGCAATGCAATTATTTAACTGACACTTATATAATTTTGTTTTTTCGATTTACCGATTTAACTATAATGAATTTGACGCTAACGCGGACTGTAGACAACTGAGACTACCATTTTTAATTTCACACATGTACTTTTTGAGACAAGCAAATATTTTTGTTTGACTCAAATAAAATGATTTGGTTGAATCAAACAAATGTGTGTGTTGTGTCAAACAAATTGTATTCAACTAAATAATATTCTCTATCCAAAACACTAATTTTTTAAAATGAGACAAACACCTTCAAATGAAAAATTTCTTTCGGATAACCAAACAAATTTGACATATTTATTAGAATGAACCAAATTTTTATTTAAATCAACGAAATTGTTTTATCGTAACAAATAAAATAGGTTAACTAAACAGTTTGGTTAAGTGAAATAAACTTTTTCTCTGAGTGTAATCAGGCGTTTCGTTTCGAAAAGTCGTCGGTTCGATGCTTCTGCACATCACTCACACATTCAAATTTTTCTATACCGTGTGATTCACACATGATAGCTTTTAATTTGAGGTTAACTTTGAAGTGCAATTGAGACACGTCGTGCATGTGTCAAAACGGATACATATATTACACTGGTTTACAGTGATATTGCCAATCGAACAAAACATTTTTTTTCGATTAGTAGGTGTTTTCTGCGTAAGAAAATCATAGTTTTAATTTTTTTCCCTCGTGTAGTTCTTTTGTAGCTTCAAATTTTGTATTTTTGAGGAGCGACGGCACTTAAATATACCTGTAGGAAAATCAACTAGTCCAAAAATGATAAATAGGAAGTCGTTGGAAAGGTAATTAAATTATCTTTCAATCCATATATTACAGAATAAAATTGAATTAAAATTGTGGGAGCTACAGTCAATTTAAAATCAAATTTCATGGAAATTTTGATGATTTTTAGACACTTGACTAACTTTTAATAATTTTTTCCACAACAAACAGTAGAAAATATTTACGTTTTAAATTTTTTATTGATAGCTTATTCCATTGAGAAACTTTTGAGACCTTCTCGATCTTGATTGAATTAAAAATGAAAATTCTACACCACATTTAGTGACCGAAACTACGTTGCCATTTTTAGTATACTTTTCAATATTTGCAGCAAACATGCAAATAGTAAAATTAAGTTAAGTGCTAAAGTTACTAAAATCACACATCAAGAAATTCTAGAATTTATCAATTCGAATACAATGTCAAATATCAAAATTTTAAAATGGTAGATCGAAAATGGCGGACAAGTTTTTTTAAAAATCGATCAAATTTATGACAATTTCGTTACTCTGGGTTTTTCGGTGTCGCTGATGACGAGTCTTATGTCAGATTTTAAAAATTAAAAATGGTGGCTTCAATAGAGAGGACGAGTTTTAGCTCTCTGATTAGGTCTCTGATTACAAATTTGATGTCATATTTTGAAAATTCAAAGAGGTGGATTCAGTCTGTTCGAACATATTTTAAAAGTTTAAAGATAAACTCATGAAAATTAATACTTTAGGGTTTCTAGGGTCTCTAATTCCTATACCAACGTCGGTTTTAAAATTTTTAAATTGATGTTATGTTGATGGAAAATAAAAACCTTACTCTAATTGCAATAAACTATCTAATTTTTTTATTTTCATAAAATTTCTATAACTTTTTAACTGCAATACATTTTTAATATATGTAATTAACTTTATCAAATTTCATTTAAAAAACAAAAAATTTTAAATAATAAATTAAAATTTTTTTTAAAAATGTTTTCGAGCTCTTTTACATTCTTCATCCCCCTCCTTGATGTTTTCAGTGTCTTTATTTTCGAATGAGATTTAAAATGTATTGCAGTTAAAAAGTTATAGAAATTTATTGAAAATGAAAATTAAGATAGTTTATTGCAATTAGGGGAGAGTGGGGCAAAATGGGGTAGGCGGGTCAAATGGGGTACCTCTGTTTCGCCATGATGGGTACATTTAATTTTTTTATCCTTGATATATATTATTCATGTTGATAAGAAAATGTTATTAATTATGAGAGCAATATGAAAATTTTTTTTTTGAAAGTTATACAACATTTAAGTTTTGAGCGAAAAAAAAATGTCGATTTTTTTCGAAATTAAAGTGCTTATAAAACTTTTTGGAATAATTTATTAAATTTGGCAAGTGTGGAATCGTTTTCAGCACTTATTCTAGAGTAATTTCCAATAGGATAGATTGTTAAATTGTTTAGAACAATTTGTAAACATTACATTTTGTTGTACTATGCAGTGCGGGGCAAAATGGGGTACCTATGTGTTGGGCCATGCCGGGTGGTATTTAATATTCATTGAACTACTTAAAAACGTTATATTATGCATACTTAACAACTTTCCGCAGAAAAGTCAAATTTTTGTTTCGGTGTATTATGCTATCGATGTTTCACTATCGATATATCGATATTTTTCATTATCGATGTTTTTCTGTTAATTTCTAGTAAATATTGCTTGTTTTTTTCATAATAATAAAGAATCTTACTTTTTGTTTGTATTTATAATCTCTTACAACAAGAATTTAACAAATTTTGAAAAAATATTCCATGTTTTGTATGGTAATTTGATACCACCCCATTTTGCCCCATGGGTGGGGCAAAATGGGGTTTTTGCACCTTCTCAGAAAATGGGATATAAGTTCTTTCAAAAATTTTTGTCTCCGCTATTATCATAATTTCCTTAAACCTAAGAGTACAAAGAAGAATTCTGATGATTAGTTGAATCGATTTATTCGTTTGGTTCTCTGTAAACAGCCAATTACAAAAAGGTACCCCATTTTGCCCCACTCTCCCCTACAGTAAGGTTTTTATTTTCCATCAACATAACATCAATTTAAAAATTTTAAAACCGACGTTGGTATAGGAATTAGTGACCCTAGAAACCCTAAAGTATTAATTTTCATGAGTTTATCTTTAAACTTTTAAAATATGTTCGAACAGACTGAATCCACCTCTTTGAATTTTCAAAATATGACATCAAATTTGTAATCAGAGACCTAATCAGAGAGCTAAAACTCGTCCTCTCTATTGAAGCCACCATTTTTAATTTTTAAAATCTGACATCAGACTCGTCATCAGCGACACCGAAAAACCCCGAGTAACGAAATTGTCATAAATTTGATCGATTTTTAAAAAAAACTTGTCCGCCATTTTCGATCTACCATTTTAAAATTTTGATATTTGACATTGTATTCGAATTGATAAATTCTAGAATTTCTTGATGTGTGATTTTAGTAATTTTAGCACTTAACTTAATTTTACTATTTGCATGTTTGCTGCAAATATTGAAAAGTATACTAAAAATGGCAACGTAGTTTCGGTCACTAAATGTGGTGTAGAATTTTCATTTTTAATTCAATCAAGATCGACAAGGTCTCAAAAGTTTCTCAATGGAATAAGCTATCAATAAAAAATTTAAAACGTAAATATTTTCTACTGTTTGTTGTGGAAAAAATTATTAAAAGTTAGTCAAGTGTCTAAAAATCATCAAAATTTCCATGAAATTTGATTTTAAATTGACTGTAGCTCCCACAATTTTAATTCAATTTTATTCTGTAATATATGGATTGAAAGATAATTTAATTACCTTTCCAACGACTTCCTATTTATCATTTTTGGACTAGTTGATTTTCCTACAGGTAAATTTAAGTGTCGTCGCTCCTCAAAAATACAAAATTTGAAGCTACAAAAAAACTACACGAGTGAAAAAAAATAAAACTATGATTTTCTTACTCAGAAAACACCTACTAATCGAAAAAAAAATGTTTTGTTCGATTGGCAATATCACTGTAAACCAGTGTAATATATGTATCCGTTTTGACACATGCACGACATGTCTCAATTGCACTTCAAAGTTAAAAAAATTATCTTTTTCACTTTAGAAGGCCAAAATATCAGACAGATGTCCGACTATAGAAAAAATAAAGAAAAGTCGCCGACTTTTTTGGAATTTTATTCCCAAACTTGTCTACATTTGCGGCTCCAGGATAAAAAAACAGGGAAATGAATGGTTAAAGGTTAAAAGCACGTAAGTAGACTTAACATGCTTTCGTTCTTATGCATACTTATACGAGGAACAAAGCAGATTGAACACATTGATAGGCGCTTCTGGGAGGAGTCCAAGACTAGTCTAGCGCCGAGTTCCATACTGACTATGAAGTGAGCAGATCTTCTAGTGGCCCAGATTATTATTTCTATTTGTCAAAATATTTACTTTTATTGGAAAATTCAATTTGAAACTAAATATAAAATTAAAAAATGAAACAACTGAAAATATTAGAAAACTTTGAATTTTATGAAACTTCTCACTAGGATTTTTATTATTCTTTGGATATTTTAACGTTGAATCTGTTTAAAAATTGAATACAAGTCCTTTGCCATTTTTACTAAAATGATTTGTTTTAAAACGTTTAGAGAAAGAGATTATATTTAAATAACCTACAGATTAAATAAAAATCCCAATATGAAGATTTTTAAAATTTAAAGTATTCTCTATTTTTTTACATATTATTTCATTTTAAACTTTATATTTAGTTGCCTAAATTAAACATTCCAAAAAAATATAATAACAATTAGGTATTACATAATCGGATAAAAACAAAATAAACACACACCTAACCCCAAAATGAGATCTTACATTTCACTTAGATATTCTTCTAAATTTATTTGTAACATTAGAACTTTATCACAAAACTACACTCACTATAATATTTAAAATTAAAAGTTTTATTAATTAAAACAAATAATACGGTACGACGCACACTAAGAACTACAGCCAGACTTACGTGTATATCAAAAACGAAGAAACTGAACAAACAAACTGTTTGGGAATGAATCTAAGGACTCTCGTACAGAACAGTCCCCGTTTAAGTAAACGTTGATAAAAAGTTTGTAACAATTGAGTTACAATTCGCCAATGGGGCTCAAGCTAGAAAAATTCTTTACGACCTATCTAATTTCGTCACGCATGAAATATCAGTTGATGATGTTAAAAATTAGAGGTTCTAACTAGATCGCGTTGTCTGGTACCTAAGTAGAATATCCGAATGTGTGAATTTAACTAGTAGCATTCTAGTCAGGACCGGTTTGAAAAATTTAATAGGGATATAAATATATCCAGATAGATTTCCCTATCTGAAGATGAGGGCATTCTAGTCAGTGTCCGATTATCACCTATCTAGAAATTATTAGTGTGGTTGGCCTTACTAATTCCTGCAGATTAAGAAAACAATGATACCAGTCAAATTGAAGTCAACCATTTAATAATACAAAGATTGTATTTTTACTATACTTTTTGGATTAAGAAAACAATAATACCAGTCAAATTGAAGTTAACTATTGGAAAAGTTAAAGTTAACTATTGGAAAAGTTAAAGTTAACTTTTACAAAAGTTAAAGTTAACTTTTACAAAAGTTAAAGTTAACTTTTACAAAAGCTAAAGTTAACTTTTACAAAAGTTAAGGTTAACTATTGGAAAAGTTAAAGTTAACTTTTAGAAAATTTAATGTTGGTTTTGCATTGGAAAAGTTAACCATCTACCAAATCTGTGAAATTGGCATAATGTCAATGAAATCATATTATCAATTTACTGAGACAGAAAGCTAGAGTGTCTGCTGACCCAAAGCTCTCACAGTGTAGTATATATTTTACATGAATTCATAATTCAAAATATTTAAAAGTATTTCAATTTTTTTAGTTTAAATTTATTAACTTGTAATTTAAATTTAATATATATCATCACGAGATAAAGGGAACCTTACGTCAAAAACAATTAAGTCTTAGTTATTAATACAATTCTATATAGTTTTTCAGTTGTTTTTTTCATATACAAAACTCAAAAATTGTTTTAACTTATACATTTTTTTATTCTTAACGATAAAACTTTTGTCAATTTGAAGTTTTTTAAATGCAGAAAGAAGGCACTTCAAAAAATCAGTCCCTCTGTACCTTCATCTACTACCTTACATGTTATTCACATACTTTTGTTTTGACTTTAACAGAGACAAAATAGACAAATATATCTTGAGCAATGCGTAGTCTTTGCAGAACTCCATAATATTAAAACAATGTAAACCAAAGCATTGTCGATGTAGAGGTTATGCATTGCTTAAGCAAAAGTTATTAATTGGAGGTTCAACTTTACACTTTCTGTATAACTCACTTTTTTAATGCTTGGTCCCATCCAGCGCGTCAGGATACATGCACGGAAAAAATTTCTTGTGAGAAACACAAAGTCTTTTGTAGAATATACGAATAGGTTAAGTTGTGCTTTATACAGGAGAGTTGACAATGAAAGAAATTATTCTTGATAATTCTGGTTAATATTATATTGTATTGTTGGATTTGTTACTGTGATACGATATCATTATTTTAGCCATTCCATTTTGTTTTTGTGTAGCACAAATCAATCTATAATAGCACCAAGAAATCCTGCAGTTCGATTGTTGCAGTTTGTGATACACACAGTTTGATTTATTTATTCCCTAAACTCAGCCGTTTGTGGATACTACAACCGTGGCTCATAGATAGAGTTGAAAATCCTGTAACTATCACAAGAAATTTTTTTCCGTGTATATATATTTTGTTTACCAGGAATTCACTCTGCTCCTTCACACTAAGAAAACTGGATAGCTAAAGTTAGAGGGTTAGGTTTTGAATGTTAGCCTGATTCTCTAGATAGTTAACTTTCCCTTCCGAGATAGTCAACATGATCACCGGAGTATCTATTTATCCCTCCGAGATGGTTACAAAACATTTAACCTCAAATATAGTCTGTTTATCCCTCCAGATAGTTTATTGAATACTCCATTTTTCTCTGTGCATTATTGAAAAAGTTAAGGTTAACTTTTAGGTAGTTAAAGTTAACTACTAGAAAAGTTAAAGTTAACTTTTATAAAAATTAAAGCTAACATGTGAAGAAGTTAACCATTTATGAAATCTAGTAAAGCCTTACAATGTGACTAAAATCTTTTGATGAATTCTCTGAGTCAGAATGCCAGAGTACTAATGCAGAAGCTTATGACTGTTTCCTTTTTAAAAAATTCTGTATAAACATGAACTGTAGATGCAAAAGTGTCATTAGTCAATTTCTTTTTAACAACTTAAGTAGAAGATTTTAGATTATAACTGTCACATTAGTAGACAGAGCATTAAATAAGTTAACATTTGGAAAAGTTAAATGTACTTTGTAGAAAATTCAAGTTATTCTTAAGCAACGTTATATATAACTTTTTTACATTAATATTTTTACACTTAATAAGATATATTCTGACAGTGAATGTCTTTATGCAGATATTTACTGATCTTTACGTGAATAATGACGTTGCCTGATAATGTTTAACCCTTTGCCTTGTATAAGCATTCCCCACCTTAGAAAACATCAGTTTGACAGTGTAATCACGTAGATAATATCAGGGCCGGAAATTAGTTTGATTTTGAGGTTATGTTTACATAAGTTATATAGATTTAATAAAAGTCTTGAACAATCAAATGTACCTATTTTTAAATAGTAATAAATTGCAAATGCACTTCCACTTTATACAAAAAAACAGATTTTTAGGTATTAAATATTATTTTTAAATATAATTTATTTTAAAATATATATAGATTCATTTTTTAATTAGGTACGTTCCTGCAAATTCTGAACACTTACATTCTCACACATAACTAATTTATCAACACAAGCACACCGCCTTTTCTCATTGGTTGTTCCCCCAGAAAAGACTCTAAACGACATTTCGTAACACATGAACGAAAAAGGGTTTAGCAGGTTAAAACTCGATTTTAAAAGGAACAAAGAAATCGATACAAAAAATAAAGGTTATGTTATTCAATGGTCACATGTCCCATATACTTTACTATGAAACACAGCATTTCTTTCCTAATAAACCATATAAAACTTTTTAAATTGATTAACAATTATTATAATATTATCTACTTCCCATACAGAGAGTTTCAAAAAGAAACATATTTAAAAAATTGGTGACCTGTCAATGTCAAGAGTATGATTTTTATAAAAAATAAAGGTCAATTTTAATCTATAGGACACAAATCCTTAGATTGGGACCTAGATAGTGGTATAATAAATGCAAATCAATTTTATTTTTACATTTTAGACGAACTATAATTATGGAATGTTTGTCACCGACATTCTTGCTTTTTACGATGGAGTTACTACAATGGGTCAAATTTCAGAAAGTATTTGACAAATTTTTTAAAATGAAAGCCTTATGTATGTACTTTTATGTTATGAATAGTGTTTTTAAGAAAGTTTCATAGTTTACCCAATTTTAGAAAATATAAATATTTAAATTTGTAACATTTATTCATTTTGGATCCTCATCCTCATCATTTTCATTATCGTTTTTAAAATTATAATGTCCGCAATATTAGGATTTTCTGTAATATTCTTTACTAAATATCTGGTAACATTAAAGGGACTTATTCCTATTTTTATCAGATTTATCGTGTGCGAAGTATTTATTTTTCATGTTTCTTAGGTGTAAACCTACCTTTAACTTCAACTCCTTACCCCCACTTTAATAACTGTGTACGAAACTACCTCCATTTTAAGTTAAAAGGAAGAGTCATTTGGAAGACGTGATCAAACTTGTATAAAAGAAATGACGTTATTAAAAGTTTTTTTTTAAATGTCCTTGTTATTATCTTCAGGCAGGTTAAAAGCTATGTGAAGGTTTTTTAGACAATGTCTGTATTCTATTCAAGATGCAGGTTAAAACTTGTATTACTATTTTCAAACAATACTATTGTTATTTTGAAAATAGGCGAGTTGAAACTGGCTTACATATTTTTGGACAATACATTTTTCCCTACGGTGCTGTAGTACTAGTGAAGCACCCTGCATGAGTCAGACAGCATGATCTGACGCATGGAACTATCCACTCACTCAACGCGGTAACCATACGCGCACCTCTGCTGCGCACTGGGCCTTACCGCACCACCCACTCCTACTACCCACAGCGCCGGCGCGGTATTTCGCGAACGCTTTGTATGGAATATAATACGTATTTGCATATACCATATCCAAAAGGGTTGAATTTGCATAAACTCAAAGAGGGAGAGTGAAAAGTGGGTGGTAACGTATGCAAATGCAAAAAAAGGGTTAACTAATTTAAATATTTGAAAATTAGACCCCTCCAAGCAACGCCATCTAACGACAGGAACTTAAAACATCGATCGGTAACTTACCGATCGGTCGGTGATGCAGATTAGGGGTAAGTTACCGACTGCATTCTTAAAGTATGGCCTAAACATGGGGAAAATATGGAAGCAAAAAATTATAATTTTTTTATCTTTTAAGGAAAAAATTTTTCTAAATTTGAATTATGGCCAAAATATGGGGAAAATATAAGAGCAAAAAATTTAAATCTGTCTTTCTTTAGAGTGAAAAAATTTGCATTCTTGAAGTATGGCGAAAACATGGGGAAAATAGGAGCAAAAAATTATGATTTTTTTATCTTTCAGGGTACAAAAATTTCCAAATTTGAATTATGGGCAAAACATGAGGAAAATATGGGAGCAAAAAATTTGATTTTTTTATCATTTAGAGTAAAAAAATATCTAAATTTGAATTATGGTTAAAACATGGGGAAAATATAGGTGCAAAAATTTTGATTTTTTTATCTTTTAGGGTAAAAAAATATCCAAATTTGAATTATGTCCAAAATATGGGGAAAATATGGGAGCAAAAAATTTAAATTTTTCTTTCTTTAGAATGATACAATTTGCATTTTTGAAGTTTGGCGAAAGCATGGGGGTTTTGAAAAATTGTTGCATTGTCCTGATTTAATGCCACCCTTTGAATATAAATTAGGCAGTATTTGTGTTGTGAATTCTTAAATTCAAAATGGAGGATCGTAAATTATTGCCTAATTTTTAAAATGCAATAATTTCATCTAAATCGGTCTAAATTTTAGTTCATGGAGGTTTTTAGGGTCGCTAGATACGAATCCAAGGCAAACTTTAAAAATTTTAAATGTCGGATCCAATATGGCTGGAGATTTTTTGGAAAATTTTCGAAAATCAGAATGATGAATATTATCACTTGAGGATTTCTCAGGTCGCTAAATTTAAATTCAAGATGAGAATTTACGAATTCATAATGGCGGATGTAATGGAGCTGAAGATTTTTTTTAAAATTGCTGAAATCTGCTAAATATTGTTAGTTGGGCGTTTTTGGGATCGCATAATACAAAACAAATACCACAATTTAAAGTCGTGTATTATTAGAATAACACTACTGCAAATTAAACTACATTATGAAAAGGTTGAAAAACAAATTGCTTTTAACAATAATGTTCAATTGATTTTAACCACCATTAAAATTTTTTTTCACTATTTTAGATTCTCTGTTTTAAATGTATAAATAAAAATTTTTTGAAACATTATTTAATAAAATATTCATTACATCTTTTTTCTAAAGAAAAATGAGAAAAACAATCGAGAATGTCAAATTGTTTTTAACTTCTCAGGTTATCTAACCAAATTATCAAAATTGATTCGGAGATATTGTTAACTTGTTTCACCTTTATCAAATTATCAATCAAAAGTTCTAATTAGAAGTAAAAATAAAATATTTATTTTCTATGGGACAGTATGATATGTATTAATATTATAGTTTTATTTTGTGTCCTTTAACCCCTTAAACCGCCTCTCAACAAAAAATTTGCATATTTTTTTGAATTTTAAAGTAATCTTACACGCATAGAAAGATTGGTAAATTGAAATAGGAACATAGCTAACAAGTTTGATGTCATATCAAATAGATTCGAACCTATTTGATATGACAGCAAACTGACTCAAAATACTGATGATGGTTGACAAAACGAAGTGGTCCGCTGTCATCGCAAACTTCTTAGTTGTGATAGATAATTATTAAAGATTTGACAGCAAATATCAATTAAACTATATACATAATCCTGTTAAAGTTTTTTGTGCCTTGAAGTTTGTACATGATAATGTTTTGTTTGTGGCGTCGCGAAATAACGTCACGCAAATTACTGCAACTGTCCAAAAAAACACGATTATTCGAGAAAAAAATTTATTTTCATCCGTATTTTCACCAGAAAAATGTGAATAGATGCCCTCAAAACATTAAATTATCGCGTCCATGGAATCTCAGCTACAAAACCCTGAAGAGCCAATTTTTTGTTTCAAAATCGCGGATGACAAAATGGCGGCAAAAACTAAAAAAATGGCTCACATATGAAACATAGTGCTCCAACTTTTTTGAGTCCCCGAAATCGACTGAAACTCGTTACTCGGTGGTTATTGGGGATGCTGATTACTAATATAATGTCAATTTTCCAAAATTCAAAATGGCGGATCCAATATGGCGGATAAATTTTTTAAAACTGACTCTATATTGCTTGAAATTTGTTACTTAAAGGTTTTTAGGGTCACTGATTACGAATATGATGTTATTTTTCCAAAATTCAAAATGGCGGATCCAATATGGCAGACAAATTTGAAAAATGACTCCACATTGTTTAAAATGTTATGGTCCGTTTACCGTCGAATAATTCGCCGTTACCCGACTCTTACCGCGTGGAGGTGGACATAAAAGAGTATTTTCTTTTTTTTATATTTATTCTTTATTATATTTTTTTGTTTTTTATATCAAGTCTAAGCTAAAGCTATCTAAGCCTGAAGAATGCAACGAAAATGTGTTGAGTGTGATGCATATTTATGCGTTTCCTGCTTCCTGGATTCTCACATTTAAACAGAAAAAATAAACAAAAAAATATAAAAAACAAAAAAGTATAAAAAACAATAAATATAAAAAAAGAAAAGACTCTTTTATGTCCACCTCCACGCGGTAAGAGTCGGGCAACGGCGAATTATTTGACTGCAAACGGACCATAACATTTTAAACAATGTGGAGTCATTTTTAAAAATGTTGTCCACCATATTGGATCCGCCATTTTGAATTTTGGAAAAATAACATCATATTCGTAATCAGTGACCCCAAAAACCCCTGAGTAACAAATTTCAAGCAATATAGAGTCATTTTTAAAAAATTTGTCCGCCATATTGGATCCTTCATTTTGAATTTTGTATCCATTCTTGTAATAAACCAAGTCCTCAAAGTCCATTGATATTTTTCGTCTGTCTGGGCGTTAATGGGTTAAATCAATGAATATTTTATAAAATGTTTGACCCCATAATAATATTATGTGATAAATCTAAAACAATTAACCTTGTTCCGTTACATAATCCTTTATCTATACTAAGTTTTTTAATAAGGATTACAACGGAATAAATTCTTAAATGTAATTCATGTGGTGGTAAAGAAGGCGGACAGAGAGTATTCAAATATTCTGGTAATAAAGTTTCAGTAAATTTTCCATTCTCACAATTTTCAGTAGAATCAATACTTTTAGATACTTTTTCACCTTTACTATCTAAGAGATGTACCACCCTTTTATTAATATCATCAACGTCAACATTTCTTGGTGTTAAAATTGCACACGATGACATATCCTTTAATTTTTTCTGTTGTATCAAATGACCATACATTTCTTCAGCAATATCTATATTTCCTTGTTGAACAATATGTTCTGGTAATTAGACGTTATCATCTTTGTCATTTAATTTGCCATTGCCAACTTTAAGTAGGAAATCTACAAATTCTGTTTTCTCTGGTAAAGCTCTCATATTTTCTGTTAATGTACATTTTTTGAAATGTGTCAATAAGTGACTATTTTGATTGATATATTTATTATTTCTGATCTATTACCTCGTTCTTTTATCGGTAAAATTTGTGGTAAATCTCCTCCTAGGATTACAAGTTTTTCACCAAACACTTCATTTGATTTTATTATATCTCTTAATAACTTATCCATAACTTCTAAGGCATATTTTGGAGCCATTGGTGCTTCATCCCAAATAAAAACATGAATATTTTTTAAAAAGAGTGCTTCTTTTGATTGAACTTTAATATTTGAAGATGAATCACTGTACAGTGAAACAGGTAATCCTAAGACTTTATGTACAATTTTCCTGTTAGAAAGCAGTGGGGCAGCTATGGCTGTAAATGCCATGTTGCAAACAGTTATTCCTTTACTCTTTAGTTAATGACATAAGGTAGTATATAAAAAAGTATTTCCAGATCCTCCACAACCATTAATATATAAGCATTTAGAACTATTACAAGAACAATCTTTTATTACTTCAAATATATAATCAACAATATTTTTTTGTTTAACATTTAATTTAGTATAATTCTCCTCTCCTATCTTGATATGTTCCATAATACTTATATCATCAACCTGCTCAGGAAAATTTTCATCTATATCTAATAAACCCTAAAAATCAGTTAAACAATATCCTTCATTCAATAACATTGATTTTATATTCCTATAAGCTATTTTTTCAGCTTCAATATTGTCAATTTTTGAATAGTCTTCTGACATTGGACCCTTAAATTTCTCCCAAAGTTTTTCCGGATGTACAGGATGACAATGAATGATCATTCTTACAAATAATTGTCGAAGTGAATAAGGCATCATCCATAAAGTAGCTTCTTCCATTGTCCTAATCCAGTCACTATTGTCTTCTATAAGTTCTAATGCTCAAAAGGCAGATGTAAAAAATTCACGAATTTTATTATTATTTATTATTATTACCTGTTCTTAAACTTTGGAAAGAAGTAACTCCTTTTACTGTAAGCAACAATAATCTAAGGTGAAATAATTCCAATTGACGTGGATTAATTGAATACATTCTTCCTAATACTTTTTCTTTACGAATTCTTTTTCTCCATTCAAGAGATTTCGTTATCCACATATAATGTACTGGTATTTCTGTATAATGATACTGTGACGTATAATTTTGAGCGACTGATGTCTTCGCTCAAATTCCTGCTTACGTCAGGCAAAATGTGACGCTTTCAACACAGATAATTTTAAGAAATTTAAATTAATAAATTTCGCCGTCAGGCGCCAATTAATTTTTAGAAGATTAATTAATAAACTTGACTCGACTCGGCTCAAACAAACTCAAAACTCTCGACCCCTGAGTTTCTCTCTCGCTCAGAGGAGATTCTGCCCAAACAAAGTTGGCAGCAGAAAAGCCAACGGCGAGACACGACTGGCACAACAAATCTCAAACGGGCTTACTCACGACGAATCGGCTCAACCACCACTCTCGTTGGTTTCCCTGGCTTCGGCTAGATTTCCTCGATGGCGTTGAATGAAATCGGCTAGGAAGGGCTTGGGTAAACCACAAAGTAATTGTTACTCCAACACAAAACAACACACTGTTTCTCTCTAAAATAATTCTTTATTTCTCCACAGTTCTGAGCTTCACGCTCCACACTCTAACACTTTCACTCACAACTCTCCAACAAAAACAACACGGCGAAAACTCGAAAATGGCCTGCAGCAAGATACTGGCGTACCGGCGCGACAGACGATAATTTTCCACTCTTGCACAATTACACCCTTACTCAATGGCCGCAACCATATTACTCTCCTTGTGTCTTGGCTCTCTTCCCACGTGCTCGTCTTCTTCATCTCTTCTTCTCTCTCGTTCCACTGGCTCTTCTCTCTCGGTCTCGTTCTACTCACTTGGGCCCTGCCCTCTACCACTTTCTCTCCTACTAACTAGCCGCGCGACACACATTTACCACTGATAGTGGGTCACACGGCAGTTTCGACTTTCTCAATTACCATATCAATTTACGATCACGGTTCGGGGATAAATCCGACAGGTGACATGACGATTCAGATTGTCGACCCACAGGAGACGACAATCCACAACGTCACAATCCCCTCCCCATGACCGGTACTATTTTACATAGGACCGTCATGACTATGATAATCTTGGCATTACTTCTGCTTCTCCTACTCTTTATCTGGCTATTACACGGCTCATTCATCTCGGCTCTCCCCTCTACGAATCTCGGCTCACGAAATTCGGCTCTCCTTTCTACGAAACTCGGCTCTCCATATCTACGAAACTCGGCTCACAAAACTCGGTTCTCCTTTTTCACTCACACCTCTAACAGAACTTAGCCCTCTTATTAACTTTTCTGTCTAAAATGTTTCCTCCCATCTTTAATAAAAAAAAATTTTTTTTTTCTTGGGGTTGGGTCAGCTGTGACTCTCACAGCCTCTCCCCTCCCCTGGACTAGAGGTACTGGGATCACATCCGTACCTTTAGTCCCACACTCGTCGGCATTGTTCTCACCTACACATTGACAGAGTAAGCTCTCCTTACTCGGTCGTTTCTGGCCCAGTTCTCTTTCTCGACTCTTCTTCTCCTGCTGTCGTGGCCCACATGTACAGGGCATCTCTATGTCCTCCAGGCCCCGCTTTCCAAAATTCTCCGTATTTCTACACAATTCTGGCATCTCAAAAAGTTTACTCCTGGTGTTTTGCACACTAGGCATGATTCCACTTGAGTTTGCCTCAGAGGGCATTGTTTGGCATAATGTCCCTGTTGCTGGCATTGGAAACAGATTCTCTTAGGACAATCTCTGGCCCGATGTCCTATAGACTGACACTGAAAACAAATTCCCATAAATTGCTTTGTTGCCGCTTTTGAACCATTTTGTTCCACGTTGGCAAACCAACAGGTTTTTGTTCCTCCTGACCCCATTCCTGCATACATGGCTGGATATGCAATTTGCATAGGTCTTGGCCAGATTTGTGGTGGGGGTGAACTGACTACTTGGCTCTGCATTGCTGATTTTTGGGCTGTTGTAATAAGTGTCATTGCGTCCACACATACACTTCTTGGCGTCTCTTTTCTCTTTTCCTCTATCGGCTCTCTGCTCTCTTTGGTGGAGTGGTCACTACCACTCGACTCTGACTCCTTTTCCATGGCTGCAACCTTCTCGCTCTTCTTCTCTTTCACGGCCGCTAACGGAAAACGCATTTCTTTCCTTTGGTGGGGGTGGGGCATATCGCTCATCTAAATCCTTGGCTCTCTCGTAATCCCTCAGGATCTTCTCCATCTGGCTCAACGATTCGAATGAAGTCTCCTTAGTTGACGTCTGTAAGCTGGCGTTAGACCTTTGTAGGCAATCTTGACCTGTTGCTTTTGGCTAATAGGTCGCTTCATGTGACCTAAAATAAGTCTAAAACTGGTCAGATAGGGTGAGATATTCTCACCCCCTTGCCCTGGGTCCTGGCCCGTAGTTCATCTGTGACGTCATCATCGTCGACTGTCACTAAATACTCCATTTTTTGAAGGCCCTCTGGAATGATCTCCAAGAAGTTATTTCACGGCGCAACGACCTAAACCAACTGCTGGCTGTTTTCCGGAAAATAATTGGTAGTGCTTGTAAGATTTCTCGGTCCGAAAAATCTTCGTAGGTCTTGCAGTCCTCCAATCTCTCCAGAAATTCTTCGGCGTTGTCGTCATCCCCAAAGAATTTTAAGTCCCAGTCCTTTAGTGTTTTGATCACTTTGGACCTTCGGCCGGACTTAATTTCTTTGTTTTCCCCCCTACTACCCTGGCATTGACTAAGATCAGTCTCATACTCTGACTCACTCGTAGAGTCATCTAATATTGATCTCCGGCTCTCCCGCTGACCTCTCTTCGGTCTGTCGGCCCTTTCTTTCTCTCTTTGACACTCTCTACTTACTCTATCACTAACACTAACTCTCTCGCTATTACTAATTTCTTCACTACTCTCGTACTCTTTTCTTCTGTTCAGTCTGGTTTCTCTCTCCCCTTTTCTCTGTCCTTCTTCGCTAATCTTTCCCAACTTCCTAACCTGATCTCTTTTTCTTCCCCCTCTACTACACCCACTTCTTTCAGTCTCTTTTCTCCCTGACTCTCCTACCGGCTCTCCACTTCGTGGCACTCTTTGTTGAGTTACACTGTCTTCGTTCCCGCTACTTCGGCTTGACTGGCTTCGGGGGGCTGGGGTGGGTTTCACCCGCTCACCCGTGTTGGGTGTGTGTGGGATTTCGGCAATTTTCCCAGGTCCGTGGGGCGAAATCATTCTCGACTCCTGGTGGTGGGAAATATGAAAACCATTTCCGACGGCTGTTTGGCTATGGCTTTGTTGCCAACTCCAATCTCCCCTTCTATACAAGCTCTCTAATCTCTCCGTACACTCCGCTAACCGCTCTCTCTCGGGGGTCAGACTCAACCGGGCGACCGCGTCACGCAAGCTTTGCGCATTTGGCGCCATTGTTGCCGACTGGATGGTATGCGGGGCTGTCATAATAGTGCTCGTTGTCACACTTATTTGAGCACTAGTGGTGGTGGGGGAAGTAGTAGTCATGCTGGCTGTCGACATGACTGGTGGTGGGGGTGTGAATCGTAGGGTCGAAATGACATTGGTCGGACTCCGTCTGCTGTACGTCTTTTCGTCTTGCGATCTTTTCCCCTCTCCCCTCGACACCAATTCGGCACTACATCGGTCACTGGCCCTACTTTCCCCGCTGCTCGACTCCCCATCGTCCGCTGACGAAATTCTACCACCCCTTTTTCGAGTGACGTTTGGGAACGGGCTACTCTCTGGCTCGGGGTATGCTTCTAACAAGAAAATCTTGTCAGACTGCCCCAGGTCGTACCTTTCTGAAAAGGGCACGTCGACTTCCTCACTCAAGGCTAACCTCATCTCGGCTCTCAACATTCTTTCTCTCAAAACTTGTGATGTGCCACTGATACACAATTGGTGTCTCATTAGGCTCGTCACTACTTGACCAATTTGCATGGCATTAATTACCTCCCATGCATGGCTGACGTTGGGAATTCTAATTAATTCGCGCATGCGCCTCTTATAGTCATTCATATCGCAAATTGCCTTTGCCATTTCAAAGAATCAAAAAAAATTTTCAAGTTTGAAATTTAACAAATTTCGAGGGGGGTGCCTAATTAGTATCTACGGCGCTGTATGTCTCAAAAGCAATGACGTACTCACCCGACGGGGGCCCCCCTTTTAAAAATTTTCTTTTTCTGGCTGACTTGTGGCTCGACTCTCCCACTATCTCTTCTTCTCGTTCTCTCTCTCTCGCCCCCTATAGCCGCTCTTTCTGCTACTGGGCCGCTTTTCCTGGCGCGCGCGAATTCTCTCTTGGCTGCGGAAATTTAAATATCTCGGCGCGTCGTTTCTCTTGACTGCCCGGCGTACTATTTACAGTCACGTGACTAAATTTCAATTTTGTTTCCGGTCTAACATGTGCTCGACAAGAATTTTTTTTAAATTTTATTTCTGGCACAGACTCACTGGGAAATTTTGATTAGAAATTTTCACGGGCTGGCTTTCGGCAATTTATGAGAAAATTTACAACTTTGTCGATTAAATTTTAATCGTGGCAAGGAAATTCGTACAAGTCACAAAAAAAAGAAAATCTTTAGTTTAATGGCAAAGGCACTACACACTCTTTCTTTTACACACCCTACGGCAAAGACAACACAAATTCTAACACCCTGGCTCTGGCTAATTAAATCTTGAAATTTCTGTAAGCTGGTAACATAAATTTTATGTCTGGCGTTAGCAAACAGAAAAATCAAAATTTTTGGCTGGCACTGGCAAAATAATTCTCAACACTCTGGCATCTGGCTGTACACAATTTTGAAATTTCTGTCAGCTTGTAACATAAAAATTATGTCTGGCGTCAGCAGACAGAAAATTCAAAACTCAGGCAACAAGTCTGGCTCACAATTAAATTTTAGTCGTGTCTCGGTTCGAGCTTGGCCCCACGTTGGGCGCCAAATTTTGTGACGTATAATTTTGAGCGACTGATGTCTTCGCTCAAATTCCTGCTTACGTCAGGCAAAATGTGACGCTTTCAACACAGATAATTTTAAGAAATTTAAATTAATAAATTTCGCCGTCAGGCGCCAATTAATTTTTAGAAGATTAATTAATAAACTTGACTCGACTCGGCTCAAACAAACTCAAAACTCTCGACCCCTGAGTTTCTCTCTCGCTCAGAGGAGATTCTGCCCAAACAAAGTTGGCAGCAGAAAAGCCAACGGCGAGACACGACTGGCACAACAAATCTCAAACGGGCTTACTCACGACGAATCGGCTCAACCACCACTCTCGTTGGTTTCCCTGGCTTCGGCTAGATTTCCTCGATGGCGTTGAATGAAATCGGCTAGGAAGGGCTTGGGTAAACCACAAAGTAATTGTTACTCCAACACAAAACAACACACTGTTTCTCTCTAAAATAATTCTTTATTTCTCCACAGTTCTGAGCTTCACGCTCCACACTCTAACACTTTCACTCACAACTCTCCAACAAAAACAACACGGCGAAAACTCGAAAATGGCCTGCAGCAAGATACTGGCGTACCGGCGCGACAGACGATAATTTTCCACTCTTGCACAATTACACCCTTACTCAATGGCCGCAACCATATTACTCGCCTTGTGTCTTGGCTCTCTTCCCACGTGCTCGTCTTCTTCATCTCTTCTTCTCTCTCGTTCCACTGGCTCTTCTCTCTCGGTCTCGTTCTACTCACTTGGGCCCTGCCCTCTACCACTTTCTCTCCTACTAACTAGCCGCGCGACACACATTTACCACTGATAGTGGGTCACACGGCAGTTTCGACTTTCTCAATTACCATATCAATTTACGATCACGGTTCGGGGATAAATCCGACAGGTGACATGACGATTCAGATTGTCGACCCACAGGAGACGACAATCCACAACGTCACAATACTCATTAAGTTTAAAAAAATCGATCAATTTTGTATTTTTCTGTAAATTAAAAGAGACATTGTTATTATTTTTCCCTTCGCGAATAATAACAGTCTGTTCATTTGGTAAATGTATGGGTAAACGATGAATACTGTGGCTTTTTTCCCTAAAGGTTTACTTAAAATTCTCTATACTGCTTCAACTGGACCTACATATCTATTTTCTTTATAATGATTAATTTCATTATGATTGACAGTTACCTCGCCATTCGCATTTGTAATAATAATGGAGGCAGCATCATGACCCTTGAAAATATATTTATATAAATTTTTAACAGATTTTATACTTAAAACTATTTCCACATTTATATCACAATTAAACATTTCTGAAAGTATTGGACAATATGGAATCACATTTAAATTGTCAACAACAAATCTATTTTGTCACTCATACGTTTTATTATTATTTCTTTGATGACAACGAACATAACAATTGTCTTCAATTGTAGTTTCTTCTTGGTAACTCTTTGGAAAATTTTTTCAACAATTACCATCAATTAAACACCAATCTCCACAATGTCCGTGAATATTATTTTGCATTATTATGTTATGCAAGAAAGGATTGCTACTTTCATCAGGAATTTCTGCAGAAATATAACGATTAACACTTTCAAGTGTTAATATTTTGGAATTTTCTTTGAATATAACTAATAAATGAATATGTGGCAATCCTCTTTTTTGAAATTCAATAACATAAACGTAAGATTTAACTTCTCCAAATAACTTTTTTTCTACAATAACATCTCATAGATGTTTCACCTTCAATGCACATACTCCAATTACTATATCAGGTCTGTCAGCAGCAGTTTGATGAGGTAACAAATTTTCTTGTATCTCTTTTCAATTTGGATTACAGGTCATTGTAATAATTAAATCTGGTTTACCATAGCGACCAACCATAGCATCCTGATATTGTTGCATCATATTACGAGGTGATCCTATAAAAGTGGATGTCAATATAAGCGTTTTTCCAACATGTACATCATTTTCTGACGCATGGTTTTGTAAATAATCGATTAGTCCTTGATATGTTTCACTTCTCAATTGAGCTTGATTATTTGCACAAAATTTCAATCTATCTTTCTCTATTTTTACATAATTGTCAACGACCCATTGTTGAAACAATCTTCCTCAATATAAAAATTGATTGAATTCCTTATCTCTAAAAGCAAATTTTGTATTTACAATACGCAGACCTAGAAATAGTATGGTTTTTACTTCTAAAATCACTATCACTACGAATCATATTAATATTATAACCTTTATTTCCAAAAGGATAAAATATAGGATAGATCCATGGTTTAACATTTGGATCTAAATTACTAACTGATTTCAGTTCCTTTGTAGACTTATTATAAACCGTTACACAAGATTCTGTTATTTCTCCTTCTGAGTTTGTATTAAAAATTGCAGCAACTTCATTGTAACTTTGAAAATTATATCTTTTCTTATTAAAACCTTTTTTCAACGTAAACAATAGTTGTAACTCAGGGATTTCTTCATTATTTTGTTTTGCTAAATCAGTTTCTAATTTAATTATTTCTTACATCATCATAAAAGACTTTGTGTATGTATTAGAAGTCCTTATAATATTTTCAATAGTTTGCAAAAGTTCTTTATCTAAATTTTCGTTACTTTTTAATCTATAATGAATTGCTTCTTCAGGATCATAAATAAATAATTGACCAAAACATGGGTCTTCATCTTTATCCGGATACAAGGCAGTGTTCATTTGGTAATAAATTTGACCTTGCATTTTGTAACAAAATGGTCCCCTTCTTACATTATTAAAATTAATTACGTTAGCATTTAAAGATGCAAAAGAAAAAGAATTATTATACTGTCTTATATTCTTTTTAAAATGACATGATTTTATATGAAGTCCTTCTAGCAATATTCTTAAATCTTCTGGATAATGCACTGATTGTAATATAACACCACCATGACCACAACAATCATTGAAACTGTTTTGTTTGCCACTAACTCTTTCATCTTTAAAATGCTTAGCTTGACAATGATTGCAATAATAATTCATATTTCCCAGACAATTTTCATTAGAATTTTATTTATGAATAATCTTGTCTTTTCCTATACTTGGCAGAGAAACAATTGATTTTTGTGTATTAAGTTTCAATTTTTTACTTTCCTGATAGTTTTTCTGATTTTCATTCCTACTTTTTTGAATTTTTTAATTGAAGAGCTTTTCTTTTTCTCACAACTATCCTGTAATTGCGAAGTTGTTATTGCTGCAACAGGAGATATTGCATCTATTAAATCAGCAGATTGATTCGAATTTACATTTTTTAAATCAAAAGAAGAGTTTATTTTATTTTCCCGTTTTTTCTATTTCATTTTTTCCCTATATATTTTTTGATATTTAGACCTACTCTTTTTTGTTTTCATAGACAAGTGATCTACTTCATCTGAAAGATTTATATTTTCAATATTTCTTTTTAATTTTTGTCTGGCACGATTCTTTCTTTGATTTTCCGCTACACTTTTTCAGACAGTTTTAGATAAAGAATTTGTTTCCTTTACAGTATCATATTCATTTTTAAATGTAGAAATAAAAGCAACGATATTTTCTAAATTAACTAATACATTCATGTTATCATCATTTGAATCATTAACTTGACTCAACAAATTTTTATGCTTAAGTAATTCTTCTTCATATTCTTTTTGACATTGTATGTTGCTTTTCTTATGCAAGAAATCTATTTCATTATTGATAACTTCAAACTTTCTTTTATCCAGATGTTGTCGTTGGAAGTATAACTGATTGGTTTGAATTTCTTTAGAGAAAACTTCTACTTTATCTAAATGAAATAAATTTGTAATTTTACTTTTGGATTTGAGTAAGGCAGAATGTTGTTGCGTCTTTGAAACATTATTGATTATCTTTGTACTATTTGAAATATCCTTCGTTAAGACTGTCAAAAATATACAGTCTTGTTCCACCATAATAAGTGCAAAACCAGTGACTAGATTTGAAGAAACCACTAAAACGTATTTGAATGTGCCTCTTATTTTTTTCGATTGGAATTATCATATCAAGAACTTGTAAACATAAAGTGCTTTGCATACTGCAAAACGAATTTGATTGTCTTTCTAAAAGCTTTTGAAATTCATGCATATGGTCATTATTCAACATTGCATTTTTATTATCAATTAAATCATAATTTTGATCACTTAAACTAACTAATTCTCTTTTATTAGCCATGGTTTTATTTCGTAAAGTTGACAGATATAATGAAACTTTGTTTTAAATATATAAATAAACGTCTTTTTTTCCAAATATTTTTTGCAGTTTTCTTTTACTTGTTTTTACTTCCAATTTTCCTATTTTATTTATTCTCAGTTTTCAATTCCAATATCAATTTTCAATTCCAATATCAATTGCAGAGTGATTGCATTTTTTCCTTGTTCGTGTCGCTCCCTATTCTTTTGTTTTTTAACATTGTTATTGTTCTTCTGTTGGAGGTTTATTGTGAGGTGATCGTCTCACTGTTGTGTTGTGCCTGAACTTGATCAAGTTGTGTTGTTCTGACTGTATATTATGTGTTTTTTCATTAAACATGATGACTGACTCAACTAAGACTCAACCTAACCTAGCAGGGGAAAAGTGTATGCGCTGTGGCAAAAGGGCAGTTGATGCTGTTGATTATTGTAAGGGATGTAGAGCTACTTATTATTCTTCTTGTGCATCGATTACTACTGTTTTGGAGAGTGGAGCACTTTCAAGATGCTGTGGTTCACGTGTGCGTCCGCCAAATGACGCAAACCAAATGATGCAAATCGATGCAACTGTTGCGACTGCAACTGTCTTTGATGTCGAGCGCATTGTTAGTAATGCTAATAGGCGACCTAAGTCAACAATTGAATCAGCATCTTAATCTACATCTTGGTCCAATGAAGGATTCAATAGCTGATCTAAAAAATAAATACTCTGACATAACCTCAAACCTAAAAAATATATCATCTGAATTGCACGATATGAAGACTAGGGTTGGCAACACTGATGTAAGGATCGATGATCTTTCAAAGCGAATCAATGAAGTAGAAGGTACGATCACTGTTCTGTCTAACAACACTAGCAGTGTTGTTTTCAACTATGATTTAATTAATAAACAAATTGAGGAATTTGAAGATAGATTTAAACGTAGAAACAATTTAATTTTTCATGGCATCCCTGAACTATCATCTACGACTTCAATCGAAGATGATAAGAATAATATTATTAAACTATTTTCTACGTTTGTTAAAGTTGCTTCATATGGTGACTTTAAATTACAAAGACTTGGTAAATTTGTCCAGGACCGTCCAAAACCACAAGCTTTGAAAGTCATTTTTCAAAACTCGGAACTACGAACTAAACTACATCTTTTACGTCAAAATATACCTCTATTTGATAATGATTTGTTTATTTTTACGGAAACATGGTTGAATGCAGATATTTTAACTTCTGAATTGGGTTTTGAAAATTATGACGTATTTCGCTGTGACAGGTTTTCTCTCACTAGTGATAATCTGCGTGGTGGTGGAGTATTAATTGCGACTGCCCACAAATATAGAGCGAAATTAATTGTAACCTCTTGTAAGTCAATTGAACATGTTTTGGTTAGATTTTGTTTAAAATAACTGCAGTATCTAATCTAATCTAATCAATTACCGAGATCAAGCTGGATATTCCCAAAAGGGAAAGTTGGCACTTAGATTAGAGAATCCATTGTACCAAGCTCCAGCTTGCTCGTTTACAACAACCACCCATTAGAGTCCTGTTCTTCTCCAGAAGTCCAGTATTTCCTCTATAGATAGGTTGCTCACCTGCATAGGGTCTATAATTGCTTGACCCCAGCTAGAAAGTCTGATCCTAGCTAATGCCGGGCATTCAGATAATATGTGAGACGACGTCTCGTCATTCGTCTCACACAGTCTGCACATAGGTAAGACTTTGTTTCCTATTTTATGCTGCGATAATTCAAAAGCCCATGTCCTGTAAAGAGTCGGACAATGGTTCTAACTCTGATCTTATCGAGTTTTAGGATATCGCTCGCTCGCCTCTTGTTGGGCACTAAACCCAATAGAGCCTTCGCTTGCCTTCCCACCCCAATGCCCGTCCAATACTTTTCATGTTCCCTTTGACCCCATCTTTCAATGGCTCCCTTAACCAGACACGGCATCAATGCCACTGCTGGTTCAGGACCTAAAAATACCGTTTCAGAACCTATTTTTGCCAAAGCGTCCACCCTTTCATTGCCCCTGATTCCCGAGTGGCCCGGTACCTAGATCAACGAAAGTTTATTTACTGAACCTAACTCGTCTAGTACGCTACGGCATTCCCAGACAAGTTTCTATTCTATTGTGGGATTCTTTAGAGCCCCTAGGGCCGCCTGACTATCCAGACAAAAACTAATCCTTTTGCCCCTTGTCTCTTTTTGAATGGACATTTGGGCACAAGTTAAAATCTCGCAAACCTCGGTCTGCCAGACCGTGGCATATTGTCCTAGTGACTCAGCCACTTTAATGCAGCCAGTTTTTCGATATATTCTGAAACCTGCACCGCAATCCATCTTGGAGCCGTCCGTGTACCACACCTCGTCCCCAAGTGGAAACCCCTTCTTCCAGTCTAATCTGGAAGGTACTATTATCTTGAAGCGAGGTTTAAATTTCACCCTCTTGATCATCCTATCTTGCACCATACTTATTTCTGGAATTGATAGGATTGAACGTGGGAGCTTGGTGTGTTTACCACTTGACTTCCACTTTCCCTGCGCGTTTAGCCTGCTCATAGTAAGGGCCGCCTTTTTCACCGCAGTAATATATAAAGGTACTTCGGCCAGTATGAATCCCAATGCCGCTGTAGGCGTGGTCCTTATGGCGCCTGTAATACCCCTAAAAACCATTGCTTGGAGTTGGCCCAGTTTCTCTTTGACCGTGATCAATTGAGTCCTAGACCACCAAACCACCACCGCGTGAAGAAACCTGGGTTTTAGAATCATCTGATAGAGCCAATTGACCATATTGGGTCTTAGTCCCCACGATGACCCTATCGCCCTTCTACACGCCCAGAACGCAGTACAGAATTTCCTATACTGATAATCGAAATGTTCTTTCCAACTCAGCTTTTTATCCAGGATTACTCCCAACTATTTAGCCGATTCGGAAAAAGAAATCTCTTGTCCATAAAATACCGACTTCTTCAAACTCGGTATCTAGTATTTCCTAGTGAAAACTACTACTTTCTTTTTCTCTGGATTCACAGAAAGTCTAGTCTGACTGCACCAATTCTTGACAATCTTGAGTGCACTTTCCGTATGCTCTAAAAGGGTCTCAATAGAGTTCACTTTTTTAATTATAAGGAAATCATCCGCATAGCTTTGCGTTTAATATCCCTGGCTGTTGAGTTTCCTAATCAACTTATCTGCCACAAAGCACCACAATAGAGGAGAGAAAACTCCTTCTTGTGGGCATCCTTTTGAGACGACGCTAGTTAGCCTGACCTCAGTATACTCTGCTTCGATAGCCCTTTCGCGAAGCATGCTGTCGATCCATTTAATTAGTGGCTCGGGCACGCCTCGCTTTCTGGCTGCCCTGCAGATAGCTTCGCTAGAGGTGTTAGGGAAGGCATCTTCAATATCAAGAAAGGTACCCACCGCATAACCCCCTGCCAATTTGCTCCTCTATTCTACCTACTGCAGAGTGGAGGGCTGATTCTACTGAGAAACCTGCTCTACACGCATGTTGTCCCGAGTGCAAGGGGTAATCCCTCAAACATTCCTGTCTTATAAAATTATCCACCAGTTTTTCCAACGCCTTTAATATAAAGGAGGTTAGACTAATTGGTCTGAAGTCCTTTACAGCAGTATACCCTGTGCGGCGGGCCTTCGGGATAAATACCACCCTCGTCCTTTTCCAGGACTCAGGTGTATAACCTAGAGCAATACATGCTCTCATGATTTTACACAGGGGTAATCTAATACAATTCAATCCTCTTTGTAAAAGGACCGGATATATACCGTCCCCCTGATGCTTTAAAAGGTTTGAAAGAGCCTATTGCCCAATCAATACCCTCTAGAGTCACAACTCTGGCTGCAAGTTTCCAGTGTTCCCGGTTTCTTCGGGCTCTACGTGGACCCCCGCCAGAGTCATGTAACGTTCTCTCCTCAAAGTCCGGGAAGTTAGCTTCCATAAGATACTTTAAGCAGTCTTTTTTATCCTGAGCATATTGCCCATTAGATAACTTAATGGTAGATAGTTTTGCCAAAGGGTCTTTAGCCAGAACTTTATGGAGTCTTGATGCTTCAGGTACTCTTTCGATTCCTTCGCAAAAACTCCTCCAGTTATCAGCCCGTGCTTTATCTACCTATTTCTTATAAGAATTACGAGCTGCATGGTAATTATCCCATGCTTGCTGATTCTTACGTTTCCTGGCTTTATTAAAAAGCTTTCTTACTGTTTGCCTGTGACCCTCCAAACAGGAGCTCCACCACGTATTACTCCTGTTGGTGTCCACCTTTTTGGCTACACAGTTTCTCTCAAAGGAGCCGACAACCGAATCTCGCAGATATTCCGCTGCGAGTTCTAACTCTTTATACGTTCCGTACGAGGTGGGGAAGTGATCCATGGAGACCCTGAGGTCCTCAGTAAATGAGTCCCAAATAGTACTCCTAGGGTCACGTCTCCACTTATGTTCCCGATCTTTCAAATTCCAGCCTGAATAAGATAAGTCTGTGGTCCGAGAGTGAATCTTCGTCAGATACCCTCCAGTCCCTCACACCACCCCACACAGACTTGGAGCAGATCGTAATATCCAATACCTCCCTCCTGTTAACAGTAACGAAGGTTGGCTCATTTCCTTGATTTAAAATTTCTAAATCTGTATCTATCAGAAAATCTAGTAGATTTCTGCCCCTGTCGTTAATGTCAGTGCTACCTCAAACTACATGGTGCGCATTGGCATCACAACCTATTATCAAAGGGAGACGTTGCTGATGACAAAATTCTACCAACTTTTCCACCTCTTTTGGTGGCGCAGGTTCTCCCTCCGAACCCGGAAAATAAGCGGGAACCTTTTAATTCCGTTCGTCTCTGAATACTTAGCCTTTACAACAGCCAAGTCTCTAGTTGTCAATTCCAACAAAGGAAAAGCGTCTAGACCTTTATAGATCCGACAAGCCCTTGGAACCGGTTCATGTGGTGAGCAAACTAGCTCTCCGAATCCATTTAGACCTCTGATTCTCCCTTTGAAAATCCAAGGTTCTTGAACAAAGGCTAAAGCTATCTGCATCTTTGTCAAGCTCTTGGCTAAAATCGCCGAAGCGCCTTTACAATGATGCAAATTGATCTGCGTACATTGAATCCCGGAAGCAGAGATTTTAAGGCTGATTCACGTTCTCCTCAGCCGCGTCCCTACACTGAGCACTTTGCTTAGCAGCTGCGTCTGTCCCTGGCCTCGGCACTTTTAGAGTGATTTGGCCAAGTCCAAAGCACAGTTTACACTGCCGAGCCTGGAGAACCACTATGTCGCTCTCCGGTACTTCTAACGCGAGAGTCTAGCCCCCAGCCGAAGCTTGGTCCATCCTTCCCTCGCCACACGAATACACCCTCCAATTGGATGTATCCACCCCGGTATTTTGTCTTCCGAGGTTTCTAAGAATTGACGCCTGGTTCACCCTTGGACCGGGTACCCAGGCAACAACTCTCACCAGCTTGATTAGCTGGGACGGGTCCACCACCTTCAGGGTGAGGCCCCCACCGCCTGTCCAAGTCTCGGTATACGGCTATTCAGCCATTCCCTAGAATCAGAATCCAGGCACTCTACGAAGACAGCTCCTCTGGTGAGCCGAACTTCCCCAAAACGAGGATAGGGTCCTGCTTCGTCCCCTTCAATCTCCCCATGAATAGCTTTCCTCAGCTGGTCAAGATGCTCTGTTGTCATCACAACACTGCTTGGTCTCTCACCCCCCAAGGCAAGATCTCCAAAGTGTTGCCGAACCCTGTCCACCTGTTGCACGGTTGAGTCCCCTATGGTCCTCTCACCAGCAACAAGCGAATCACGCACTCCAGTGTTGCGATCCTCCAAAGGAAGCTCTGCAACACTTTCGTGCTCAGAATTTAGATTTACATCTTGATTAGTAGTATCCATATTTGGTCCCACGAGTACAGAGGAAAGAAAGGTCCATCCTTAGAGAGCCTCAATCTTAGGATAAGGCTAGTTACATCCAAGAGATTTAATGACCCTGGTATCATTCATCCATGGACACGAGTTCATCACGGATTGGGTGGCGAGACTCGCGCCTCAATCACCATGGCACAGCCAAACGAACCATGGAAGGGTTTCTTCTTGGTCAGACTCCCCCCAACAGAAAATCTTCAGAATGAACTTGCGGTTAAGCCTCTGTTCATCCCGTCTCTCCCGATAACCTCTCGAAATTCTTGAGCGGCCGACCCATTGAGAAGGGTTCGCCCCCTCAATCGCCACGAGAGACATCGAAAAGTAGTTTCCTGATGGGAAAAGAGACCCTCAAGCCCTCCCACCGACAACAAGGTCCTGAAACCCCTAGGGAGGGATCTGCAGTATATAGTCGGCTGTTTTTATGTTCCTCATAATAGGAATCTTGATAATTACTCATTGTTCTTCTCGACTTTGGAGGAGGTATGTGGTCCATTTCCTGATGCTGTGATTTGCGTCTTTGGCGACTTTAATGTACCATTTATACAGTGGAATATTATGATAAATGATGGATATGCGCATGTTCTTCGAAGAGGATCGACACGAATACATAAACAGATTTGCAATTTGTTAGTAGATATTTTGAGTTTTATGGAACTAGAACAAATTAACAAATTGTGTAACTCAATGGGATCCATGTTGGATTTAATATTTTATAATTATTTAAATTACCAAATTTGTGAAACAATAGATGGAATTTTACCAGTTGACAATTATCATCCCCCCCCTTTTACTTACTATCGATCTTTCTGCACTTTACGATACGCACTCATTAGGTGAGCCTAACTTTAAATATGATTTCTCTAAAGCAAATTTACCTGCGTTTAGTAATTTTTTAAATTTGGTTAATTGGTGTGACGTCTTGGATTTTGTTAATGTCGATGAAGCTGTCAAGGTTTTCTACGATTATGTCAACACTGCTTTTGATTTGTTTATTCCAACGGTTTGCATTATTAAAAGCACTTACCCAAAGTGGTGCAATATTGTTTTAAAACGTTTAACTTTTTTAAAGAAACATTATCATTTACTATATAATCAATCAAAAAATAGAATATACTATAATTACTTTTCTCAACTTAAAGATGAGTGAAAAAGATTATCTAAACATTGCTATGACAACTACACAAAAAAGACTGAAAATTCATTAATAAATAATTCTAAGGCATTCTGGAATTATTTTAATTCTTTTAAAAATCATAACAGAATTCCTAATGACATGTATCTTTTGGGTGATAGTGCTAGTAACGATAAGGACGTCGCTGATTTCTTTGCAAGGTATTTTTGTTCTGTATACGATGTTACTGACATGGTCAATTCTCACCCCCTCCCTAATGATATTAATAATAATTCACCTATTAACATTTCTTTAATAGATAAACTGATTATTTTTAACGAATTGAAGAAACTAAATATAAATAAGGGTGCTGGATCAGATGGGATTCCCTCTATATTGTTGAAGTCTTGTTGCTCGTCATTTGTTGAACCGTTGTACATATTGTTTAATAAGTCCATTTCAAGTGGAGTTTTTTCTTCAGAATTGAAAAATGGAATTATTATCTTGGTGTATAAAAATGGTTACAAACATAATATTACCAATTACAGTCCAATATCTTTGCTTAATACTATTGCAAAAATTTTTGAAAAAATTATCAAGGATATGATTTATAGTCAAATTGCAAATGTATTAATTTCAGAGCAGCATGGCTTTACGAGGGGGAGATCAACAACAACTAATCTGGACATTTTTACTGAATTTATAGCAAGAAATATTCTGTCAGGTAACCAAGTCGACACAGTTTACACTGATTTCAGCAAAGCTTTTGACAAAGTCAGTCATTTAATTCTTGTAAACAAATTAAAATGTCTTGGTTTCAGTAATGGTTTTCTTTTATGGATTACTAGTTATCTTTCTGATAGATTCTCGGTGGTTAGAATTGACTATGCATATTCAGAGGTCTTTTTGTGCAACGTCTGGGGTACCACAGGGATCGAACCTTGGACCTGTTTTGTTTTTGCTTTATATAAATGATGTTAATACTGTATTTAAAAACTCTTCATTTTCACTGTTTGCTGATGATCTTAAATTGTATAAGGTAATTACTGACACTCAAGATTGCTTAGATTTGCAATCTGACATAAAACACCTAAATAAATGGTTTATTGAAAATAAGCTTCCTATCAATGTTAAGAAATGTAGTGTTATTTCATTTAAAAGACGAAAACTATCTTCGTTAATTGTGTTCACATATTTTATTGGTCGTTCTATGGTTCCAAGAGTGACTGAGGTTCGTGACCTTGGTATCACATTTAACATTAAGTTGGACTTCAGTACTCATATTGATAATGTTGTATGCAGTGCAAAGAGTGCTCTCGGTTATATCACGCGAAATGCAATTAATTTCAATAACTTGCGCGTGCTGAAGGTTTTATACTTTGCTAACGTAAGATCAATTATTGAGTACTTGTCTGTGATATGGAAGCCATATTGTGATGTAGACATTAAAAGAATTGAAAGAGTGCAGAATGTTTTTTTGCGTTTCGCTACAAGACAGACTGGTACTCCCTATGACTTTTTCTCCCATGATTATTTCGAACTTAGAAGGTTGTTTGTGGTTCCAAGGATTGAAGCCAGATTTCTTTATTCAGATTTGATGTTTTTGTATAAGGTAATTAATGGATTTATATGCTGTTCTGAGGTGCTATCACGAATTGATTTCTGTGTCCCTTCTAGGCAATTGCATAACTACTCTTTGTTTAAAGTAAACACCTCAAGTACTGATTTCGCCGAAAATTGTTTGTACACTAGAATTTTTAGAGAAGCGAATTCTGTTTCTGATAGACTTGATTTTTTGTCGCACTCAATCCAAAGATTTTCCGCTGAACTGCGTACTTTACTTTATTATAGCAATTATACATTTAAATGAGTGCACTTTTTCGTATAAAATGTTATTATATATATAGGGGATTCCGCGTCAAGTGATCAAGGGGTCTTTTGGTGCAATGTTTATTTCAATAATTTTTTACTCTTAAACAATTAAACATACGAATTTGGCAAAGTACATTTTGGAAAGGTTTTTTCATGCTCTTTTGATTGGAAATAAGCATTTTGAAAGAAAAAAAATTTTGACCCAAAAAAATCAAAATTAAAAATAAATTTCAATTTTTGGGGGAGAAAGACCCAATTTTTTTTTCTTTTTAACGAAAGCTGAGGTTTTTTCCTAAAAGGACATATAAATGGTAAAGTGGGACTAGAATGTTTAAACATTGAAAAAAAGAGTTTTCTACTCGCCGGAGCGCTCAAAACCCGGTTTTAAGCTCCGTTTAGGAGAAAATTCTTTTTTTCAATGTTTAAACATTCTAGTCCCACTTTACCATTTATATGTCCTTTTAGGAAAAAACCTCAGCTTTCGTTTAAAAAAAAAAAATTGGGTCTTTCTCCCCCAAAAATTGAAATTTATTTTTAATTTTGATTTTTTTGGGTCAAAAATTTTTTTTTCAAAATGCTTATTTCCAATCGAAAGAGCATGAAAAAACCTTTCCAAAATGTAGTTTGTCAAATTTGTATGTTTAATTGTTTAAGAGTAAAAAATTATTGAAATAAGCATTGTACTGAAAAACACAAAAATTTAACCCCTTCCCCCTCGGAAAATATTGGACTAGGTAAAAAAATATTTTCACAAAAAATTACTATCTATGAGTACTACAAAAGCCCCAAGTTTTGCTACGATTGGAGAAAAAATTTTCTCCACCTTGATCACTTGACATGAAATGCCCCATATATATATATATATATATATATATATATATATATATATATATATATATATATATATATATATTGTTTTTATATTATTAATTTTAAAATGAGTACATTGTACTAAAGGGCGTTGTCTTTTGTAACCCGTTTACATGAAAAAATAAATAAAAATAATACTAATTACAATTTCTCTTTCATTCAATATCAATTCAAATTGCAAAATGTTAATAAATTTTTTATTCTAAATTTTTATAAACAATTTTTTATCGTAAAAAAATATTAAAACTACACAAAAAGAAAATTATATCATTTCAATCAATAACTAAATTTAATCACTTCTGTACTACAAAAAAAATTCTGTTCTTAAATTCAATCAATTATCTATCTTAAAAATGAAAAAGTATATTCTGTTGAGTCAACAAAAAATTCAGAACTTATTATTCAGGAATTTACTTATACTGATTCACTTTCAGTTCACTTATTTTTTGTTGAAAAATCTCACTTTTCTAAAAAAAATTTAGAAGTTAGATGGACAATTTTTATCCTGTACAATACATGTACAATGATATGCGAGTACTCTCTGTTTATAACGCAGAAAAGTTGGTTTTAGTTTAGCTAAAGATTTCGACGTACAGCTTCTCTTCTAAAAACAGCCCTTACACCATCATCGAAATACTAAACTATTGTGCTTTATTTCATTATCTGCAAGGAAGTAATAAACAACTGTGACCACGGTACACTGATCGTTGTTGTAGTGAAAACCTTGTGATGCGTCTTGTACTACATACTTATAGTTTTTAGCAAAATCTAGTGTGACCAACACTTCACCAGCACAAAGGTTTGCTTTTATGCTTTCAAAATATTGCGCTTGTTGTTTTTATATAAAAGGTTGTGGTTTTAAAACCAGCAGTTTTTCGCACAAATGTTCAACAAATTTTTCAGATTCTAGTGTTACATCCCCAGATATAACTGTTTTAATAAATTTTGAAATTATTTAATTCAATAAAAACAAAATACGAATAAGTCTAAAATAGACATTATATATGATTACATTCATTTTAATTACTATAAATTATAATAAATAGTGTCAAAAACTAATAAGTATGAGTGTAACTATATATCTATATATATATAAACAAAAGCAAACGAAAGCATGTATGGTAAAGTGATAAGCTATGCGTAAATGAGTTACTATTTAAGTTGATTGAATTAAGAATCGACCGTGATTTAGAACTATATATGATAAGTAGGTGGTGGTCGGTTAATTATCTACACTCATGATAATTGATCTGCTGTCGCTCGCTTATCATAAGTCGCGACAAATAATATGACTACACTAAGGTTCTGAATTTAAACACTAGACTCGAGATTCAAATATTGTTCTTAACTCATATAAGACATAGAACTTAAATAAAATGCATGACTAATTAATTAAAAAACCGAGTGTCATATTACTTGTCTACGACAAAGTTAACAAAGCATATGAAATGATACCAATAACTATAATTAACGAAAAATGATATGGAATACGTGATTTTTAGAAATCGTTTGGAATGCGAAAATCGACTAGACAAAACATAGAAAACTATGACTAGCTATAAAAACGAGTGTCATATTACTTGTCCATAACAAATCAGCAAAATACATGAAAAACTGTATCCATAATTGCAAAATTAACGAAAAACGATACAGAATGTGACATTTCTAAGACTCGGTTAGAATGCTTGCTTTCTAGAAATAGACAGTACGTGACTTTTTCATGTCTCATCCCCAATCGAGTAAGCAATTTTTGCACTATATAAACCCCGTTCTAATTGTAAACAACCGTCAAATACTACGGTGAGCTTCTGCCGAACAGTGTCGTGAGTCGGCCCTTCGATTGTTTAATTTGAGTTGTTAACTTCGGTGTTTTAATAAAGAAGACTTGTTTTTTTCAATTAAGAAGTAATTATCACTAATAATTAGCAATAATAATTAATAATATCGTCGTATCATTAAAACAGTCTTTTTTACTATTTTCTTTCTAATTTTTAACAAAATTAGTGCAAGTTATTTCGAAACATTAAGAAAACAAGTTTTATTTTGTATTAAGATACGGTGTTCGAAATAACACTTAGAATCTGCAAATAAACTGTTAAAATAGTCGTTTTAGTGCTTTAAAGTGCGAAAATACGAACTGAAAATAAAAGATCATAAATCATCCCTGTAAGCAGCAAAGCATAGCTGGTTGCAGCTCATAAACTGTAAAATCCTAGTTCACTTCAAAAATTGTAAGTAACTGTAACTGTTTAATCCAATTGTTATTAATAAATAATTACATAAAAAGGAATAAGCATAGGAGGCATTCAATGTCTCTTTCGATTAAAAATAAGCATTTAAAAAAAAATTTGACCAAAAAAATCAAAATTAAAAATAAGTTTTAATGTTTTGGAAAAAACATCTCATTTTTTTAACGAAAGCTGAGGTTTTTTCCTAAAAGGACATATAAATGACAAAGAGGGACAAGAATGTTTAAACATTGAAAAACAGAGATTTCTACTCACTAAACCCGGTTTTTATATCTGTTTACGAGAAAATTCATTTTTTTAATGTTTAAACATTCTTGTCCCACTTTTTCATTTATATGTCCTTTTAGGAAAAAAACCGTAACAAATTGCTTAACCTCCCTCCCCCCAAAACGCGTTACGTATTTTTTGAACGACCCCATAGCTATATAAAAACAATAATAAAATTCTAAGTAATTATTATTATTTTTTTATACTCCTTCCCTATTGGCCTTACGCTCTCGACAAGAGTCCCTGCTGATACTTTTTAAGGATTAAGCATAACCATTCTACAAATATTAACAAATTTTATTTGACCTAATGCGCCTACAGTGCGACTTTCAAAGACAGGAGTACTCGCATTTGCCTGGACCACCCGTAATTGGGTTTTTTCGCCAGAGAAGAGGGAAACTGTAGAAAAACCTCTTCTGAGTACAACCAGTTTATCGACAGTCTAGTTTCGGCGGTAGGCATCGGACAATAATTGACAATGCATACCGTCGCACCTAGACGTTAAACCTCTCGCTCGGAATATGTCACCTGTCGGAAAAAATCCCCGGCTGACGGAGGGTGCGAACCTCGCTCGCACCACCCGCAAATAAAAAACGCATAACATCTCTTCATACAATAAACAAAATGATACAAGTGTCCAAATGATGACTGTGGAGTATTTATGAAGAGAAGATACCACTAATGGCTATTTAAATCGATTAACATTCTCAAGACATGTTAGTTGAGTCCTGAGAGCACCATCTTCACGACGAGATAAAATTTTTTCTCCTGATATCCAAAGATACTTAATTTTGTTGTCTTGTTTTAACAACCGGACCACAGCATAGATTCTTCAATTTTGTGATGTTAGTGGTTCGCGTAATAAAATTGGAAATTTCTTACTTGCCAGCCACCCCAAAGTAGTAGTGGAAAAGTCAGTTTTTAATTTCCTTTGTGCAAGAAGTTTATTCCTTAATGCTTTGTTCCGTACCCTCGTTTAAAACTTCTACTTTTTTGATAAAAAAATATAAAGATCAACTCCAAAACTTTTTTTTGTATTTTTTTAAATAAAACGTTAAATTTTGTCTATTTTTGCTTCCTTAAATACTTCACATAATTTATAAATGGTCTTTTTGAATGTACATTAAAGAAATTATTAAAATAAATAATTTTTTTTAAATATGATTAAACGAATATTAAAAAAATATTAAATTAGGAAATGTTTTTGTTTATAAAATACGAAACTAAATTAAGTAAATTATGTTCTTATCTACACGTGCAAATAAATAAAAAATGCCTAATGCCAATCCATTAGAATAAGAATTGAGACAACTAGCATAGCTATAATTATTAAAAAAATTAAAAAAAACGAACAAGTGCAAGTAGAGCTCGTATTAATACTGAGGGTTCCGTACCCTCTTTTAAAACTTCTACTTTTTTGCTAAAATAATGAATAAATAATTTATGAAGATAAATTATAACTATTTCAACTCTATTTTTATTGTAATCAACTCGTGAATATGCAAAAGTGTACCAATTTTCATCTCTTGAGATAAAAAACTGTGGGTGCTAGGGCAAAAAACACGCTTTTTTGATGAAATTTTCAAAAACTTTGAGTTTTTCGCTGAACACACTATGAAGATCAATACCAAATATGTTCGCTATATTTTTCCTGAATACCATTTTTTAAAATACATATGCATACCAATTTTCGTCTTTCTAGGTAAAAAACTGTAAGCGCTAGGGGGGGTACATGTTCATTTTCTGTAACCGTTTTAATAGGGTTCTTACATCTTACCGGGTACGGAACCCTAAAAAATATTGGAATTTTATGTAAATAAGTATGTATATAAGTATAAATTTTGAATTATAATATTCATAATGGTAGATCCAATACGAAGAACTAATTTTCAAAAAACTATTGAATTGTCTTTGTATTTGGTGTATGGCCAACATCGCGGAAAACGAAACTTTTGTAACGTAACAGTCTTTTTAAATTGTTCATAACTTTTAAAAAATCAATTCTAAAAATTTTATATTTATAATCAATATTGTTAAAAAAATATATTTTAAGATGCATGCAAAAAAAATTCTGAAAGTCTTGTTATTTAAAAGTTATATGGACAAAACAAAAAGACAGTTACGTTACATGCTTTGCGATGTTGACCATATGGGGTTTTCGGGGTCGCTGATTACGAATCTGAAGTATATTTTTAAAAATACAAAATGGCGGACTATTTTTCAAGAAGTTATTGAATTTTCATGCAAATTAAATATATGTAGATTTTCGGGGTGGCTGATTACAAATCTAAAGTCCACCTTTAGGTTTCCGTATACCTTCCGTGTACCGACGGAACCCTATTGGTGAGACTCTTGTATCCGTAGCCAAATCGTGTCCCCCCCTAGCGGTTAAACTATTTGACCTAGAGAGCTCAAATTTGGTACAGATACGTATTTTCACATGTAGATTACAGAAAAAATATAGAAAATGTGATTAGAGGTGATGGTCATAGCATTGTCAAGGAAATAATAAGATTTTTTTGCCAAAAATGCACAAAATGTGACCAGCCCCCCCCTTAACTTCTAAACTATTCAACGTGAAGTGCTAAAATTTGGCATACTGGTGTATTTTAACACGAATATTACAGGAAAAATATAGAGAACTTGCTATGTAATAATGGCCATAGCGTTGTCAAGGAAAAACTAAATAATTTTTGAATAAAATTTTTTTTTCTAATTTTCACATTATTTGATCTAAATAACTGAAAATGGGTTTATTAGTATATTTTTACAGTCTGGTCACAAAAAATATATAAAAAAATCTAAAAAAAATATAAAAATTTGTTTTTTCTAATTTCTACATTATTTGATCTAATTAACTAAAAATGGGTTTATTAGTATATTTTTACAGTCTCATCACAAAAAAAATTTTAAAAATCTAAAAAAGAAATTTAAAAAAAATTTGTATTCTAATTTTCACATTATTTGATCTAATTAACTAAAAATGGGTTTATTAGTATATTTTTACAATCTGATCAAAAAAATATATTAAAAAATCTAAAAAAAAATTTTATATAAAATTTAAAAAAATTAGACAAATGCGAGTTGAACTCGCACTGCAATGACGGGTTTCGTACACAAATATTAAAACAATACTTGTAACATTCATCGGTAAATGGTAGAATTAAAATTAACAATTAAAAAAATATATTAAAATCATTTGATAAAAAAAATAATTAAAAAAAATTATAGTATTGTATATCTAATATTGTAAACAATAATAAGTAGAGGAACTAATTGTGAGAATTTTGTTCCAATACTTATTATTGTTTACAATATTAGATATACAATACTATAATTTTTTTTAATTATTCTTTTTTAACAAATGATTTTAATATATTTTTTTAATTGTTTCTTTTAATTCTACAATTTACCGATGAATGTTGCAAGTATTGTTTTAATATTTGTGTAGGGAACCCGCCATTGCAGTGCCTTGAGTAACAAGTTTCAAGTGAATTTGATCAATTTTGAAAAATAAGTCCGCCATATTAGATCAGACATCTTGAATTTTTAAAATCTGACAACATATTCGTAATCGGCGACCCTAAAAGCCCCTCGGTAACAAATTTTTAGCGAATCTAATCATTTTTCAAAATATTTTAATTTACGGACAGTGTCAGTCACTTTTATGCTTGACAACTGTTAAAAAATCATTTTTAAGGCTAATTCAGTTTGTTGTCAGCAATATCGCTTTATTTTCTTAAAGTACAGGGTTCAGGTTTTAATTTGACTTATATGACAAATCTCTAGCACGTCGAATTTACCCGGTACTAATTTTCAAAAACAGCGAAAAACATGATTTTTGGAAAATTACCCCCACTTTTCTCAAAATCATGACGTGTTGGGAGATTTTTGTTGCCAGTTTCAGATTCAGCGCACTAATTACTGTGGGTAATGACTTCTCGACTTCTGACAACGGCAATTTTTATTTTTTTGCAGGCTTGTGTAATTGACATAATCTGTTCTCACCTAAAATTAGCATTGATTTATTACAATGTTGTTAAATTAAATGTATATTGTTTTAATTTGTTAGCTTTCTTAAAAATTAAATTTTAAATAGTATTATTTAAAAATTTTTGAAAATTAATTATATTTTGGAAGACTTGCAGTTTAAATTTTTTAGTATCTTGAAATTTTTAGGAAATAAAAAAAAGAATGTTAAATATTTATTTTAAAAAAGTTATTAAAATTTAAAATATTTAATTTGGAAATTTTTTAGAAATTATGTTTTAAAAAATTGGAATTAAAATTTTTTAAAGAAAAAGGTACTTGAATTCACAATAATAATTTAACAAACTGAAACAATTAGAATTTCTGTAAAATTTTATATTTTAAAGAATTCTATTTTTTCTTCTTTAAAAATTGTCTATAAATATTTTAAAAATTATATCAGTTTATGAATTTAAGAAAAAATTCTATTTTAACAATTCACTTCTCGTAGTTAAATTCTGATAGAAATTGATTTAATAAAAATTTTAGTTAACATTTTAAAAAATAATTAAATATTTCAACCATTGTAACAGGAGTTTTAGAAATTAATTAAATTTTTGAAAGGTTTTAAAATAAATTTTTTGAGAATTTAAGAGAAGAATAAGTTTTTAAATCTTTAAATTTTTATTTAAAAAAATTATTAATTAAATTATTTGTCTTCAAAAATTATTAAAGTTTTTCAATAATTTTATTTAAAAATTCAACAAAATTGTTGAATTTTGGATGAATTACAGTTGAAAATTTTAGAAATACTTATATTTCATGACGTTTTTAAATTATATTATTTGAAATTTTGATTCCTCGGGAAAAATAAGTACGAATAAGTTTTTTAATTTTTGTTCAACAAGGCGTTAAAGTTTTGAAAAATTTAATTCAGAAATTTCGTAAAATTATTTTAGCAGTAGAGCTAAGCGGGTTCTGTCCCAGTTACCGACGGTCGGTAAGGTAGATTCCTTATTAGATCACTTTCAAGTGAGTTAGAAGGGGTGTTCTGTTTTACCCCTTGGTAGGGTATTTAAATTTTTATTTTTTTACTTTTTTTGTTCTAATTTGTATTAGTTTTAAAGGTGGTGGAGGTTTTTTTTGTTTCAGGATTTCTTTTAGTTTTAGTTGTTTATTTTCAGGTTTGTTTTGGCTTTTTCTTAGTTTTAGACGTATTTTTTAAAGTTTATTTTCAGATTTAGGTATCAAGATAACGAAGTGCAAATCGCCAAAGAAGTCTCGTCAACGTATTGACATGGACGACTACAATGAAATGTGTCAAGAATGTGACAACTTTATTACAACAGCGGAACATCAGCTCATTTCAACGATGGCTATGACTGACAAAGAGAAAATGGTTGCAGCATTTGAATGGCAGAACTAGTGTCAACGGTATATAAACATTTTTCGAAACTTTTTACGTAAGTCTGATTTTTCTTCATCTTAAAGATCTAGGTGCTTAAATTAAAGACAAAAACTGGAATACTTGCGCTGCCATTTTGATGCTCTAATGAAACGTGGTGCAGCTGTTGAAGTAGTAAATGAAGAAATGAAATGGGTGGATTTTGAAGAAGCGTTTGAGGTTCGTTTACAAAATTGTGCTGTAATGAATTTAGATTACAAGGATATTAATGAATTCCTTGATGATGCCTTTAGTTTATTTAAAGTTAACATTGAAAAAGCTTTAAACAGGTTTGGTCCGCTAAAAGTTTACACCGTATTGTTTGCGAAATTTGTTAAAGATTCCATTGATGGTAAAACACATGAAATATCAGATTTAAATACATTTATTGCGAAAACTGGTGACATTTTAGTTACAATCCCATTAGATGACTGGTACAATGTTCATGTTAAACAAATAACTTTAAAAAGAATGGAGGAATTCCAAGAGAAAGATTCTAATTGGAGACTTCATTCTATTAAAAGGTTGAAGGTTAACATTAACAAGTACAATCCTATGCGCGCAAGTTCTTATATCAATTTGCCAAATTCTATTAATCGAAAGCATGCCTGCATTAATGTCAAAAATGCCGATAATCAGTGTTTTAAATGGACAATATTGTCAGCACTGTATCCAGCAGACAAACACGCAAATCGAGTTTCAAAATAAAGACCCTATGAAGATACACTCAATTTTAGTGGTATCGAATTTCCTGTTTCCCTCAAAGACATTTCTAAATTTGAACCCCTAAACAACATTTCTATTAACTTTTATGGTTTTATTAAAAGAGATGAAAGTTTACAGTTTCACCACTTCATCTTTCGTCGCAAAATAAGATGAATCACGTCAATCTTCTATTTGAATTGAAGATCACTATATAGATGAAAATCTAAGTGAAGACGATGATGTTGAAACTGATATACTTCTCATATCGTTTAACTATCATTATGTCTGGATAAAAGACTTGTCGAGAGTTGTCAGTTCAGACTTATCAAAGAAGAAGAACAAAAATACATTTGCGATCGTTGCCTGCATTACTTTGCAGATGAATGTAAGCTTACCGAACATGAAGAGCATTGTCGAAAAATGAATGACATAAAGATTAAATTTCCCCAAAAAGGTCAAAATACAGTCGAGTTTAAAAATTATCAAAACAAGAAACGTGTTCCCTGTATTATTTATGCGGATTGTGAAAGTCTTTTAATTCCCTCAGCAGCACCCCAAGAACCAAAAAATACTGAGGTGTTTCAAAACCATAAAATTCTCAGTATTCGTTATTACTTAAAGTGTAGTTTCGATGACTCTTTGCTTGTGTACAAAGCATCATCTAGAGACAAGGAAAATCTAGCTTAATGGTTTTCTTTAGAATTAAAGAACTTGAATGATAATCTAGATTCCATATTCAAGAACCCAGTTCCCATGGAAACATTAAGTCCACAGTAGTTGGTAGCTTTTCGAAATGATATGACTTGTCATATTTGTAAAAAGAAATTTGCGTTTAGGGATGTGAAAGTACGATATCATTGCCATCTAACAGGGAAGCACCGCGGACTCGCTCATCAAGATTGTAATATTAATTATCATGAACCGCAGATCATACCTGTTATTTTCCATACCTAAGTGTAATTGTTGACGCGAAAAGGAGTTTTTCCTTATGAATACATTGATTAAAGGGAAAAACTCGACGAAACAGAGTTACCGCCGAAAGAAAAGTTTTATAGCACGTTAAACGATTCGAATGTTTCTGATGAAGACTATACACATGCGCAGAAAGTGTGGAGTGAATTTAATTGTCAAAATCTTGGTGATTATGTATACTTGTACATGCAAACCGACATACTGTTAATCGCGGACATTTCCGAAAGTTTCAGAAACCAGTGTTTAATCTTATACGGTCTAGATCCAGCACACTATTATACTACATCGAGTTTCACTTGGGACGCAATAATAGGTGGTGTAAGTCAATGTACAAGTCGAGATGCAAAAGCTAACAATCCTTACATGGAAAAATTTGATGAAAATGAGGACACGTCTTACATCGTATACTTTGACGCTTTAAGTGGGTAGAGAATGTTGATAATAATTTTGATTTGAATGTTGCAGACGATGCGCCTACAGGTTACATTTTGGAAGTTGATTTAGATTATCTAGATCACCTTCATGATAAACACAGCGATTTTCCATTTTCTTCGGAACGTTCGAAGCCATCAGGGTCAAAAGAGGAGAAGCTCCTAACTACCCTCCTACCGAAGCGGAAGGACGTTCTCCATTATCGTGCCTTAAAACAAGATATTGCCAACAGTCTCGTGTTAGTTAAAATTTATCGTGTCTTAAAATTTGAACAATCCACATGGTTGAAAAGTTACATTGACTTTAATACCACGCGAAGAACAGACGCCAGTAATAAATATGAGAAAAACTTGATTAAATTGATGAATAAAGCGGTATTTGGCAAAACAATGGAGAACGTGCGAAAGCATGTGGACATTAATCTTAAGACAAAGTAGGAGGGTAGATATGGAGCTGAAGATCTAATAGCAAAGCCTAACTTCCACAGCAGAGCCATCTTTAATAAGAATTTGGTTGCTGTGGAACTTAGGAAAATGGAGGTACTATTGAACAAGCCGGTGTATGTTGGCTTGACTTTTTTGGATGTGTCAAAATCGCTTATTTATGATTTTCACTACGATTGCATGTTCAACAAGTATAATGAAAATAAATTGAAATTATTGTACACCGACACCGATAGCCTGATTTATGAAATCAGATGCTCAGACATTTACGCTGATATGAAGCAAGACATGAATTTTGATACTTCTGATTATCCGGTTAATAACGTGTACAATATTCCGCAAGCCAACAAAAAAACATTCTTGAAATTGATGATAATGATGAGGATAAACTAATGTAAAAAAAGAGAAGAGGAGTACGAAATGTGTGTTTAAATAAAAGATGTTTATTTTATTTTATGTCTACTTTATTTAAAAAACCTTAATCTAGTTACATTAACATGTTATAATTTTCTAAACTAGATTTCAACTTATTTTAACATTACTTTAACTTATTTTAACTATACTTTAACATTACTTTAACTATACTTTAACTTATTTTAACTCTACTTTAACGAGACTTTAACATTATTTTAACATTACTTTAGCGTATTTTAAATTTTAAACTTATTTTAACTTTAAACAAAAATTTTAACTTATTTTATCTTATTTTAACATTACTTTAAGTTATTTTAATGTTACTTTAATGTAACTTTAACGTTACTTTAACTTATTTGAACATTACTTTAACGTATTTTAAATTTTAAACTTATTTTAACTTAAAAAAAATTTTAAACTTATTTTATCTTATTTTAACATTACTTTAACTTATTTTAACTATACTTTAACTTTACTTTAACGTAACTTTAACATTACTTTAACTATACTTTTAACTATATTACATATCAGATTTTTTTATCCACCTATTGTGTGAGCTATCGAATCTATCAACCTTCGATGGGTTGATTTTGGTAATCATTCAGCTTGTATGTTTGTATGGTTTTGTCGATTTAACTTTATCCACAGTGAATATTTTCGTTGTCGAGTTGGGAGTATATGCTTTCGCAAAGATATTTTTAAATTTGCTAACTCGAACTCTGTCTCCAACTTTGAATTTTGATCTTTTCAGCAGTTTTCTTGTATCTTCTACGGTGACATCTTTGGGTTTCATGCCAATAGTACAATGTTATTTATTATTGTACTTTGACAAAATTGTGGTGATGACTTTGTGTGACTTTGAAAAAATTTTATCTTATTTTAACATTACTTTAACTTATTTTAACTATACTTTAACTTTACTTTAACGTAACTTTAACATTACTTTAACTATACTTTTAACTATATTACATATCAGATTTTTTTATCCACCTATTGTGTGAGCTATCGAATCTATCAACCTTCGATGGGTTGATTTTGGTAATCATTCAGCTTGTATGTTTGTATGGTTTTGTCGATTTAACTTTATCCACATCGTATTTTTTAAAGTGCGGTTAAATCTTTTAACAATTGAGGCTTTTAAATTACTACAGGTAGAATAGAGATTAATGTTAAATTCTTGCATTAAACTCTCAAATTCTAAATTGTAAAATTCTTTGCCTCTATCAGTATGAAATTTTTTTTGGAATTCGGCCTTGTTTTAGAATAGTTTTCATGGCCAAAGAAATATCCTTTCCATTCTTACTGTTTACAGCTATAGCCCAGGTATATTTGAAAAATATGTTTATAACGGTGAGCATGTATTTGAAACCTTCATTAAAATAAGAAAAAGGTATTATTTCAACGAAATTTGCTTGCCAGGTTACATCTATAACTTTTCGACAAGGATAATTTTTTCTAGCTTGTTTATGCAGTTCTGTTACAACTGTTGATTTTTTATCAGCCATCACTGTTGAATAAATTTGGCCTCTTTCATGATATAATTTTGCTGTTATTCAATTTCAAGTTTTTCGTTTACTCTATCTTTGATAATTCGGATATAAAGATTTAAATCATCAATAGCTGATCTTAAAAGAGATGTAATTTGAAAAACAATTTTTATCTCGTTTTTAATAATTTCCTGTGCAAGTCTTACGTTTACAGCGTATTGTTGCTCTTTAGAGTCTGGAACATTGCAGAGTCTTTTATTATCAATGTCGTATTGTCCACTTGGAGTAACTTTAAATCCAATTCCAGAAGGTCCAGGTAGTTCACGACTTGCAAGAGGCCGTGACAAGGGATCTCCAAACACATCAATGCTCATTTTTATACTAAACTCTCTTTGCTTGTATTCTCCTAATATATAAGGTGAGCCTCACGTAGTTCTTCGATAATTGACATAATTTTATTATTATGACTCGGATTAACAGCTTGCTGTGATGCTACTAGTAGACGTAATCAATCAACTAGTTCATTTGGATCATCCCAATAAATGTAATCTGGTTCAAATTGTTTCTTTGTAATCACAAATTGAGGTAACTGTTTCTCCAACTTTTTATTTCCTTTTGAAATATCACTTCCCCTTTTTTGGTGTACTTTTAAAAAGTTTTGCAATGACATCAGTGTATTTAGAACTCCTGGTTACATTGAGAAGTCCGCTGGAACTATAATTTTTTCGGTGTGCATTTGTAGCTACAAGAATTTCTTTATAATTTTCCAAATTATCTGAACTTATTAATGCATGATTAGGTCTTTGTCTAAATATAAGTTCAAGAAACCCAGCAGTTTTTAAATATTTTTTCTTTCCAGCAAGTTGAATAAGTGGACCGTCTAAATCAACCAGTGTATCTCCAATTATAAAAGAACCATTAGGAAGCTTACGTAGTCCATAAACCATATCCAAATACAGTTTTATTATCTCGAACCAGATGTTTAGGAATACGAGCATACGTTTGACATAAATAGAAACTGTCCACATTCACATGTCTGACCATACAAAAGAAGGCTCTAACATTATCTTGATTTTCACAAGCAATATCTTCAAAAACAAATATTGAATATGTTTTAGCATTTTTTGGGGATACTACTTCTTCATGTTCACTAAATGGAATTACATTTTCTAAAAATTTATATTTCGGTTGATGTAGAGATTTAGAGTAGAGGTAAATATTTTCTAAACTTAGACCACTTGGATGTATTATTAGGAAAAAAGAGCATTTGTTTTACCACAATTTGAGTGTCTACAGAAAACTGCTCGGATGCTGTCTGAAAACAGACTACCATGACGTCTAATCTTTTTCTTATTAGTCTTAACATCTATACTAGAGATTGGCAGTGTGACAAGTGGTTTCGTAAACTGCATCTTGACAGTAACTGCCCTAAAATATATAAATACCAAGCTTGATAGTCAATTTTGTCAGTTTCATGTCAACCTTTGTAGAGTGAAGAATAATTCTGCATCAGGAGGTGAAAAAAGAACGCTATCAAGGAAAAGGTTTGCTCAATCGTATAATCAATAGTTTACCGTTTGAGTTACATTTACCAGGATACCAATTCTGTGTCCCTGAAAATATTCAGGCGAGAAACGAAGCAAATAAAGTATTAGCTAAAAAAGCATGGGAACGTGGTAAAGCTAAAGATTCTAGTGTGAGTGAAAGAGCAGCTGCTTCAGCTATATCTGGAATCCAATTTTTGCTGGACTTAGTGCTTTAAGATCTCTTGCTGGAGGTGCTTCTAGAATAGCAGGGGCTGTTAATAAGGCTAAAACAGCTACTGAACAACTTGCAGAAGCTCAGCGTCACAATCAAACTATGGAAGCTATATCGCTTGGAAATGGATTACATTTAAAACCTTATCGACAAGGACTAGGTCTCCACATAAAACCCTACATTCAAGGAAAAGGAATTAATAATCAAACATCAATAAAATCAATCAATTGGCAAGTTGTTTGGATTTACATCACAAAAACTATTATCCCATAGAACACATACTTCTGATTTACCTGTAGTTATTTTAAAGGTTAATTCAGTTAGAATTGGGTGCAACATAACGTCTGGAGCGTATATAAATAATCAGAAAGTTCACACTAGCCATGAATTTTTTCCTAGCGTTTCACCAGGATATAAAATTGTGAAAGTGCCTTCACACGTCATTTACCTTCCGATTGCCTTCCTCCTTGTCCTTGGAATTCACGCTACAAAAGGGAAAATCTTTGGCTAACACATAATTACAATGGAATTGACTGGAAAGCTGGAGATGTGCCATACGATGAACTTCAATCTATTCTACAAGGAATCCTGCGAGGTACTTATGCAATCTACGTCAAAGGATTAGAAAAGAAGACTTGGCTGGAGAAATACTTACCTAATGTGCAAAATTTAGAAGAGTTTAATTGTCCATCGTTGAAAAACTTGAAACTAAATTATTGTTAACGCCATGTTAACACCATACTTTTTATAGTGAAAACTGTGCCGCAAAAATGTTAAGCTTCTTCAAGAATGGTTTTTAGAACCTTTAAATCGATATATAAGTGCTATTACTATTGGTGTTAATGAAACTGACTTTACTTTAAAATCTTTCTACGAAAATTGTGAATCTTTTTTGTAAATATAGTTTTTAACATAAATATCATTAATTTAAAACAATGTTTTTTAATATAAAAAAAACCTTTAATAAAAATATTTTTAAAATTCCTAAAAATAAATCATATTCTAATTCTGAAAAATTACTAAGAGAAGAAGGAAAATAAATTTATAACTAATTTATAGATAAAACCTTGTGTATTTAGGGGCCGTCCATTAATTACGTAAGGGTCTCAAGGGGGAGGGGGGGTTTCAAAAATCTCTACATGGCCTTACTTGGGGGGAGGGGGGGTCAAAGCCATTCTTACGTAATATTTTACAATAGGACAAAATTTTTACTTGGACTACCGTTTCACGATTTTGAAAATCCCGCTTAGTTACCAGGCTTTCCCAGAGATGGCGGTTTCTGCCACAATCTGTTTTACCTTATGTAGACACTCTACGCCGACACGTTTTGACAGGCCGGGCACATGTGTAACTATTGCTTGTTTTTCTGAACGTTTCGAATGTCTATTTATCGGCACGGACCAATGGCTTCATACAAAGATTTGTACGCGGCGTTTTCAAAACGCTACGTGAGTGAGTTATCAAAACAGCGTATTCAGGATAATTGCAATGCATGCTGGAATGATCTTAAAAAGCAATTTTAGTGGTGTGGACCTGGACGGTGCTGTTGATAAAAAAATTTTGCAACTAAAGGCCGAGACGAAGTCAACGCAGTCAAGTCTGCTTCCTTCTTTGCTCAGGTAAGAAAGAATTTTTTTTCTTTTTGAATCTTACAACATAAGGGAGCTGTATATATAATATAAATTTAAGTAAAACTTGGGATTTTTCCGCAATTTTCTGCGCGTCTTTGCATTATTTACACACGCGCAAAAATTGTTCAAAAATCTCAAGGTTCCTATAAAACCTAAAGATTATGTGAAAGGCCTAGAATATTTAAAATAAGCTTCGATATTTTTTTAAGTTTAGACAATATTTTTCTTAAATACTTACATATAAAATAATTATCCTAACCTTATTGTTTAGATTTTATTTGTCCAGGAATTTTATCGGCCATCAAGAAATTATAGAATATTTGTTTGTTTTTATTTTTTTTAACTCAAGAAATTACAGAATTTTTTACAAATAAACAAATTAATTGCATTAATGAAAATTTTTAAGACAATGATTTGTAAAACTTGATATTGCAAATAAAATATTTCTTATTTTCGGAAATTTCATCCGGGAAGCTTGGAAAAAGCTTGAAATTCTAATTTAAAATTTTAGTAGGACGTTATCTTTGTATTGTAGGTACGATTTTTTTTGTAGTTGTGTAGGCTCTATTTCATTCTCTTTTTATAGGCGTCTACATCCGCAAAGCAAGTAAGAAATGATGTTCCATGCAATACCACTGAATCTTCTTGAATCGAATGCAGTAGCAATGCACCTGCTGATGATTTTGGATAGAATTCTGGAGGAAGTGAGAGAAGATTCGGACGATCCTCAGCCAGACATCGTATTTGAAACGCAAGTACTCAACTCGGCACAGGATATTACTCGACAAAAGATTATTAGCGTTACAAGGACGACTGTCATCTGATCTATTAGCAAGAGATGTACAGTTAGATTCAAATATTAAAATTGACGTAAAGAAAAACTCGTAAAGAGCTTTCTAACCAACAGCAGGTTCTCAAAAACAAACAGAAAAATGCTAAATATCAGGCTAAATATCGAAGAAAATTAAAAGAAAAACTGAAGATTGCTGCTACTTCAAGTTCTGATATTGGCGTGCGGTCAAAAGTTGGACGTCCCCGCTTGGAGGAAAACAGGAAGGTTTGCTTGAAGCCATCAAAGCGGCAGCCATCTATGGGAGCGCAGCTCACGAACGCCGTCAAACGGATGAAATTAAATGTTGCAAAACATTAAATGAGTTGCAGTCTAAAGTGCAGGAAGTAGGTCTAACTATCTCAAGAAGTGCCCTTTATACTAGGCTCATTCCAAAAAATTCTCGAACTGGAGAAGGGTCACGTCATGTAGTGACAGTGCCTGTTCGCCTTTCCAAACCTAGCAATGATTTGCACAAGCAGCATCCGATGGAAAATTCTGCACTGCCACCTTAAAAATTTAGAATCGCTGGCATCAATGTTGGGACCGAAGCAATGCACCTTTTTGTCTCAAGACGATAAAGCACGCGTACCAATCGGGATCACCGCTGCCAAGGAGCAGCAGTCCCTTGTCATGCACGTTGACTACAGACTCAAGCTTTCCAGACCATGACTTTATGATTGGTGAAAGGCATAAGCTTACACCCTCAGTCTACGCTGGAATTAGTATCAAGCCGAACGGCAAGGGCGATCCTAATAATGTTGGTTATAGTGGTCCGACATTCATTACAATTCGAAGTGGAAAACAGCTCAGTCTACTGCAGCGACTCATGCCTATGATATAACACTTTGATGAAGGAACCTAGTTTTTCAGAAATACTAAAAACTGACAAGGGCGATGTAAAGCCAATCATGATTATTACTGTAGACGGGGGTCCAGATGAAAATCCAAGGTATGAAGTTTCAGCATAGAAGTTTCCTTTCCATAAAAGAGTGGTTTTAACAAACAAAACCTCTTTTATCAATTTTTTACAGGTTTCCTAAAAACATCGCATTTGCCATCCATCATTTCCGAACCTTCAATTTAGATGCTTTGTTTGTAGCGACGAATGCACCAGGACGCAGTGCTTTCAATCGTGTTGAGGTAGGATGGCACCATTAAGTAAGCAGCTAACAGGAGTCATTCTACCGCACGATACCTACGGGACACATCTGGATGCACGAGGAAAAACCTCTGACCTTGAGCTTGAGCTTAAGAATTTTCAGGCTGCTGGTAAGGCGTTGGCAGATCTTTGGAGTGAGCTTGTGATAGACTCTTTTCCAGTAACCGCGCGGTACGAGAGCCCGGACGCTGTAGCAGCAGTACCTGGCCCGTCGATGCAGTGTGGTACTCCAGACACGTCAGAGAGTCGCAATATTTGTTTGCAGGTTAAAAACAAAATTTTAAATGTACTATTTTAACCAAAATTATTTTGTAAATGTTATTAAATTTTAAATTATTTACAGGTTGTGAAATGCAGCGATGTTGATTGCTGCGGAGAACTACGCAGTGATTTAAAAATGATCCTTGAGAATGGATTCCTTCCACCTCCTCTGTCGTGCGTTCAAGATCCAGATACAGGACGACTACGCGCGTTAGAAGCGTTGGAAAATGTGCAGGGCGCCCACTTCTTGTCACTTTTCCAGGCTAAAGTTGTTCACGTGCCAATCAAAACTACCTTTAAAATTATGCCCTATGATTTTGCCTGCCCTACAGTGCAGGGTGACGTCGAGCCTGGACGCAGAATATGCAAGGTGTGCTTAATTGGCATAACAAATTTGTTAACAATTTAAATACCACTATGTGATCTAATATTTGCTTTCCTTGTATTTTATTTTATCACAGAATTGTGGCCTGTATTTTGCATCAATGGTGGCTGCAAGAAACCATTACCGTGCAAATTCATTCCCACAAAACACAGACTTGTGCTAACGAAGATTCTGCAATGATGGTCTCGGACGTAGACGCTCTCGGCGCATTGCAGCCAAAATCGCAAAGCGCGACAAAGGAAGTGCTGTGCCGTACGATCCATCCTCCACCCGGCGGAGAAGACGTCGAATGGATAGAGGAAATCGAGGTACCAACGGACGTTCCAGACGAAATGCCATGTCCTGATGCATCGGAAGAGTATCCGGTTGTCACTGACTGGGCAACAGGGTTTACGAACCGTTTAGCCCAGACGATGATTGACAATCTTAACTGTATCTGCTATCTTTTTACTCCTTGACTAATTTTCTTCAAGATTTATTCAATCTAGTCATTCATTTATGTGAAAAACAAACTATTACTAGTTGTAGTTTTTGACTGATTTGATTCCTTAGATTATATTGTTTAAAATCTTATTTTTAATTAAAATACTTATCTTCCAAAGACTAAATAGTTAATTGTCAAGAAATAAATAATAAAGATATTTTGTTTATGTCAAATAACGTGTTCTAGTGTAAATAAACCTTTTTTAACGCCTTTTAACTCTTGAACGCTTTTTAGAAAAACTCTAGGTAAAATCTTACGTAAGAAGGGGGAGGGGGGGTTTAAGAAATCTTACGTATCCTTACATGGGGGTAGGGGGGGTCAAAATTGGACAAAATCATCCTTACGTAATTAATGGACGGCCCCTTATTACTTTCAACATTTTTTCAAATATATACATTTGTTTACAATTTATTTTTATAGTAATATAAGCTCTACAACATTATACGGTCCTCCAAGATACTTTAATTGAAGTTTTTTTGATATCGCAGTTTCTTTCATAATTTCCAGTGTACTTGGTTTATCCTCGAAAAGCTTGATGAATCTCGTTGGTAAGTATGTGACGAAATCAGCATCAATCTCAACAATGATCCTGGGACCATATTTAGTCTGGACCTTCTGTATTTTTGTGACGTAGTACTGTCTATTCTTCATCAATTTCGCTAGCCGCTTCGTTGGTAGGTATCCTTCAAAACAACCAACAGAATTGACTTTTTCTAGATCCATTTTTTTAACTAGAAGAAAACCTTGAACAAAAGAAGAAAAAATAATGAACTGTTTAAAAAAATAATTAGTTTTAAAAACTAATATAGAAAATGTAGCTGAAAAAAGAAACTCAGAAAATATAGTTGAAAAAATGATCTTACAAAAATTGGAAAAGGATATTATCTTTTGGAAAAATTATCTTATATAGCTCAATACATCTATTTTGAAGGAGAATAGGTTTCATAATGATATATTTAATTTAAATAATTTAAAAAAAGTTTTTTAAAACTACTGAAATCACCTTAAACCAAAAACTGGGTGTCAGACAAGCAGAAATTTTTGCCGTCAACTTCATAAAATTATTAAATACACAAAGACACTCGGCAGACTAATGTCACTGACGAAACATAACGTCAAGTACAAAATGTGTGTGTCGGCCCGCGCTCCGTAACTTATACCCCAGTCCCCACTATAGTCACCTCCGCACCGCGCAACTTCTTACTACTCTACAGGCGCGCGCAACTCTCCTACAACAAACGCCGACTACTGGGATAACTTAAAGTTAACATAACCCAAGTGGCCATTGGTCGGTAATGCAGAACCCTGACATACCAACCCGACCAAAATTTGTGGAAGAAATCTCCAATCGGTCGGTAACTTACATACTCTGCATGGGACTTTATTGGTTAAGAAGCTCTTAATTAATTAATTTTATTTATTTATAAAAATTAAAAAATCGCACTTATTTTTCTATCTTAACTTTTGTTCAAACTATTATTTAAATAATGGCAGCAAAAAAGCAATTTTTTATTTTTTAGTGTTTATAGATATTTGAGACTGTCGAGACTGACCCACACATGACCTCAATGTGTCCTAAGAATATCCACAACATTTGCTGCGAAAGTCTCAAATACTTCATAAAAATGTCCATATGACACATTTGGAGGTCTTTAGACCAGTCTTAGAATTTAAAAACTATTTTAAGACATTATTAAGCTATCTTTAGGATATTTAAAAAATGTATTTTTACCTTTTACAATGTTATTTAAATTCTAGGAAACGTATATGAGTTTTATTAAAACTTAAGTTTAGTTTTGGAAAAAGTTAATGGGAAAGTAAGAGTGTAAGTGAATATTAAATTTACTTTTGGAAAAAGTGAAAGTGTAAATGCAAATGAAAAAGGAATTTCGTTTTGGAAATGCAAAAGTGAGAGTGAAAATTAAATTAAATTTGAGAAAAGTGAGATTGAAAAAGAAGTGACAGTAAAAATTTAATTAAATTTTGGAAAAGTGAAAGTGAAGGTGTAATTACGCGAACGCACCCCAGGGATGCATAAAAATGTTGAGGCACCATTTGCTAACACTAATTCTCATAAGTTCCTTTATGTGTATGAATTTTTATTCTAACCCTTGGGGGTTTTTGGGGTCGCTGATTCCGTATTTGTGGTCATACTTTAAAAATTCAAAATGGCAGATCCAATATGGCGGATGCTGTTTTGAAAACTTATCCCTTTAACGACGAGATGTGCTGCTTTTCAACATGAATTTCAAACGCCTACAATTAGTAGAAAGAAGACATAAAATTTTTCAAAAGTCCATATCCTACTATTTTTGAGGTCGCTCTTTCGAATGGCGTGGTCAAAAAGTTTTAAAAAAGATATTAAACCTTTCTTTTTTTCAAAAATACTTAAAAATGTCAAGTTTTTTGAATGCAATTTTTTTAAAATAATTTTTTTCTCCGCCATAACATTTTTTAAATAAAACAAAAAGTCTCAAAAACGTGTTCCCGATAGTTGTACTTGAAAAATATCCATTTCTAATTTTTATTTTTTTCGATTTTGAATTTAAAATGGCGCTTGAAGGACAAAAAAAATTCCTATTTTTTTCAATTTTATAATTTACTTCTTTCAACTTTTTATTAAAAACTATTAATTTGTATTATGCGCTTTTTTGAAGCAATTGCACAGTAATATAACTTGCATGTTTTGCAGTATTTCCTTGTTCAGATTTTGCATTTTGAGGTGCAACAGTATCGAGGTAAATGCTGTTTTTCCGTCTTACGGACTGACGACTTTCCCGTTCTTACTTTGTTCAAATAATCTTTGCTGATGCTCATAGCCAAAAATTTTGTACTTTTTTCCGAACAAGGAAATACTGCAAAACATACAAGTTATATTACTGTGACAATTGCTTCAAAAAAGCGCTTAATACAAATTAATAGTTTTTAATAAAAAGTTGAAAGAAGTAAATTATAAAATTTAAAAAAATAAAATAAAAAAAATAAAAATCACTAAAAAAGTTAAAAAAATTATTCTCTATATCGCCTACATCCTCGTGGTGAAAATCGGGAAACTTTAATTATTTAAAGGCGAAAGGCGATTTCATATTCAAAATCAGCGACCATGAAAACCCCAGAATAACAAATTTCATGCAAATCTTAGTAATTTTTGAAAATTAAGATGTCATTTTGGATCCGCCATTTTAAATTTTTTAAATCTGACTTCATATTTGTAATCAGCGACCTAAAAAACCTCCAAGTAATAAATTTCAAGCAAATCTAAGTAATTTTGAAAAATTAAGCCGCCATATTGGATCCACCAGTTTGAATTTTTTGAATCTGACTTCAGATTCAAAAAAGATCACATCTCGTCGTTAAAGGGTTAATTGGATTAGTTCGAAACTGATAACTTTGGGGTTTTTGAGGTAGTATATTTAGAATACGATATTTGATTATCTATTCACGGTCTTCCACACCACCTAAGAGGTTTCGTCAGAGGCGCGTTAGGTTTTTATTAATGAACCTTCTTTAAGAACCCTATTTTAAAGTTCAAATTCAAAATTTAGCGTATCAAAAAACCTTTGAGTAGTAAACCTACAAGCAAATAGCAATTTTGGAAAAAAGTCCGCTATTTTAAAATTTGAAAATGTGACTTGTCTGATTTTGAAAAAAGTCAGCCATATTGGATCCGCCATTTTGAATTTTTGAAATCTGACCTCAGATTTGTAATGAGCGACCCCAAAAATCCCCAAGTGGTGAGTTTCAAACAAATATAAGCAACTTTGAAAACAAGTTGTTCATTTCATGACCATTTCGCTTCCTTAAAATATTATAAACCAATTGCTTAATTTAATTTTAATATGTTAAGGTAATATTTCAAATAACACAAAATTTGAATTTTTTGTGAAAAAGAAAAATATTGATTAATTTTATAAATTTTGATGAAATGTGCACTTTGTATATATCAATCGATTCGTTTTTTTGTCAGGAATGTAATTTTAAGAATAATTTATGAAAATATTAAGAAACAAAAAAGTTATTTAAAAAAATACAAAATTTTTTGTGACATACACACACACATACATCTGGACATTTGCTCAGAATTTATTATACATATATCCTAGATGAAAATTAGTCCATATAATCATGTTTTGAAAAATTGAAAATCGTCACGAATGCAAAGTTTCCTTATGAGGAAGCAAAAAGTATTTTTCTCAACATTATACCTATTGTTTATAATAATTATTATTGTTCTATGTCATTTATTATTTTTTTAAATGTAATAGTAATGAATAAATCAAGCCAAACTATTTGTTGTTTTGTTGAAATTCATAATAGTTATAACATATTTTGTAGGTGGTACATATATGTACCGGAGGCACGAAGGGGTTAAGAAATAAACATTATCAGTAAAACATTCCGAAAAATGCTTAAAGAAATTTTTGGTGAAATTTAAATATTATAAATGGAAACGTAATAGATGGAGCTGTTTTGGGTTTATCTTAAGAAAAAATTATAAGCCTGTGTTTCAATGAATTAGGTGAATTTTAATTTAAAACATATAAAAATATAAATAAACAATTAATTATTTTAATTAAAACTCTGTGTCGACGAACAGAGTAATTAACTATTATTTGGAGTTTTTACAGTTGAGAATGTCACTAATTTCAATTCTTTCATTCGTCTATAAGAAGATGAAATAATGTTAAACTAAAGCATTTTAAGTTATTACTTGATTCTTTTCGAATTCAGAAGAAAAATTGTTTTTGATGCCAAGCGTCAATTATAAATATTTTATCATTACTATATTTCAAAGAAATTAAAATTTTTAAAAACTTTTAACTATTTTAAATAGAATAATTTATAACAATTATGGGTCAAATAATTTATAAGTAACTATTATAGGAAAGTTCTCCATTTGGTAAAATCACTTAAAATTTTGATGATAATTATTTTATATTTTTCGGATAGATTTCTTGCAATTTAGATACTAATATAGTGCGCATGCGTCACGGTCCTATTCCCATTTACAAGAAATGTATCCGTAAAGCGCATAGATTTCAAGCAAATTTTATATATGAATGTAAAGAGCATTTCTTTCATGTATTTTAAACGTTCTTAGTATAATGATGGAACAAAATTAGTATATATCTTTTTCTATTCTTGCAACAAGTAAATTCATGTAATGAATACATTTTTTCATGAAAGAATCTCTTGCTTCACGAACGATTTCTACATCAAATAGTGTCTAGCGAAAATTACATCAACGCTTTATGTAAATTAAGCACAATATTTTTTTCCGTGTACAATTTTAAATTATTGAAAATTGTATTCTCCACCCTTTCACCAAATTTAATTTTAAATATAATTTGTCTGTTTCTTTCAAAATACAAAATTATGAAATTGGGCTAACTTTTATTTATTTTATTTTAACAATATTTTGATAGTACTTTTGATAACATTTCTTGACGTTTCCCTAAATGCCTTGATTTATGACAATCCTACAAATAAAAATAAATATTTAACGGATTCTATTTTTTGCAAAAAGAAAAGAAATTTCATGAAAATTTTAGGTAGTCTTAATACTGGAAAAACTTAGTACTATTGTTAATAAAATACACAAACCAATTTCGATCAAGTGTCTATTAATTTGAGTTTCTGCTCAATTTTATCCATGTCTTCTATACTTTGAATTGAAAATAAACATTTTAATTCTGCATCTCTGTTGTCAAAATTAACGATATGTTCAAATGCATTTTCTCCATTTACTTGTATGTTTGAGACAAACACTTTTATTTCGTTTACAACTTTCAAAACTTTTCTTCTTTCCCTGCATACTATAATAACAAACTGAGTGCAATAATATTAATAGTAGCAGAGCTAGGCGGGTCCTGGGCCACTTACTGACCGTCGGTAAACTAGATTTCTTACTAGTTTACTTTTAACTGGGTTAGAAGGGGTGTTCTGTTTTACCGGCCGAGTTTTTAGTACCGGCTGTCACCACTCAATTTAAAACGCTTTGGTGGGGTATTTAAATTTTTTATTTTTAAACTTTCAAGTGGGTTAGAAGGAGTGTTCTACCTTACCGGACGAGTTTTTTGTACCAGCTGCCACTGCTAGATGGCGTAATTTTATGTTTTTGGAGGGATATCTTCCCGCTCCCCTCAGATCTTCGTAAGCATAGGCTGACATAAACCCTAGCAACCGTACCTAGGGATTTGAAGCGAAAAGAGTGGCGAATTCAGTGTGTGAGAGCTGGTGTTCTTAAGCGGTTGTCTCACTGTATATATATCGAATAAATAATTTGAATTAAAGTGAATAAATAATTGTTTATTGTTATATAAATAATTGAATTATATTTATTTGGTTAATCGCATTAGTTTGTTTTTAAGAATCTAAAATATCAAGATTATTAAGTTAAAATCTCTACATTGGTGACCTCGACTACCAGCAGCACATTTTTTTGGATCGGTGGAAATTTTCATCATTGCATCTGTGCTGTTTTTGCCTTTTTGCATAATTGTGAACCAATTCACCACTGGATTTCACCGATATTTTGTGCAATTCAAACTTTTATCAGTAAAAATCGCTATTTCCGCTCAGGATTCCTTTTGTATTGGATGAATTTTCATAATAGTATATTCATTTCAATATTGTCAATTGTATCCCACCAACATCATTGGATTTTTGTGATCACTTCAATATTTTCATCTTTAATTTTTGAGCAGTTTCGGAATTTGGACAAAATTTACAATTTTTTTACGTTACTGTTACTTCAAAACGTATTTACACTAAATTTTTCTTTTAATTTTATTAATTTTGCGAATTTCATTTTTGATTTATTAGGAATGTGCACTCGAAAAACCGATTATTAAAAAATTTTAACAATTTAATTTTTTTTATTTTTATAAACTTTGAAAAAAGGGAAATTTTTTTATATTAATTTTTGCTTCCTCATAAAGGAAGCCTTATAGTGATGTCGATTTCCGAATTTTTTAAAATCAATTATTTTTACAAATTTTCAAGTGTAGTATATATAATTCGTCTAGAGGAAAAAATGTCCGGATGTATGTGTGTATGTATGTGTGTATGTATGTGTGTGTGTATGTCGCCGATTCTTGTGGACAAATTTTCTCTTGCACATCTTGATGGATTTTGATAAGATTTTGTAGGTGTATTACGGTCATGAATACCAAGAATCAGACAGAAGGATTTTTAAAAATATATAAAAAAAATTTTTTTGAACATTTTTTTAATTTTTGAACAAATTAATTTTTTGGTTTTTTGAAATAACTTTATTCTATATTAAAATTTTCAATAATTCTTGTCAAAATTACATTCCTGACATAAAAACGAATCGATTCATGTATATAAAGTATATATTTTATCAAAATTTATAGAATTAATAAATATTTTAATTTTTCAAAAAAAATTAAAATTTTGTATTTTTTGACATTTTATCATAACACTTTTAAATAATTATTCTATAATAAAAAATTGAATAATTAATATTCATTCAGGGTACTTTACCCGGTTTATTAATTATATTTAATAAACTATTATAATTATTTAACTTTTAAAATTATATATAATAATATATATTGAGGAAGCTAAATGGTCATGGAATGAACAACTTGTTTTTATTGTGCTCATCGTGGCCTTTGATTACGCCATTTTTGTCATTCTTTTTAATTAGAAAAATATGGAGCAACTCGAGGAGAGAGTTCAACTTCTTACCCAGCAGCTCGAAACTGCTGCCGTCGCAAATGCAGGTGCTATGACTGCAATACAGGCTGCAAATCCAGCCAATGACCAAGGAGAGGGGGTATTGGTGTCGATGATTATAGGCGTCGTATAAAGATCCCTCATTTTTATCAAAACAATCCTAATATTTTGTTTAATGTAATCGAGGCTGTTTTTCGTAAAAATAATATCCGATCCAAAAAATCTCGCGCTGACATCGTTATTTCGGAATTTGATTCCGAGATTCCAGCGCTATATCTTTAAAGGTTTAGTCGATTTGGATTATGTCTTCGCATATGGAGCATTCCATGTCAAGTGATGAAGGTGGAGAAAAATTTTTCTCCAATCGTAGCAAAACCTGGGGCTTTTGTAGTACTCATAGATAGTAATTTTTCGGGAAAATATTTTTTTACCTAGTCCAATATTTTCCGAGGGAAAATATATTTTTTTAAACTGAAGCTAGATATTCTGCTTCATCTTTGGGTAATTCCAAATCTCTGATGAGGTTGCTAAGCTCTTCTCTAATAGTGAACTGTCGATTTCCATATTTGCAGAAGACGGAGTTAAATGATTTAAAATTTCGGGTTTTGTCACAGATACTACACATGCGTAAATTATATTCTTTTTCATACTTTTATTATAGCCCTTTACATGGATCATGCAAAAGTAGCAATCTTCTCTATTCAATGGTTTTTTCCACAATGTTGGTTTTTTAAACTTCAAGTGTTCCCTGCCGTAAGAATGAATTGAAATTGTACTGGGAAATTAGTACTGAGAGTTCAGTATTATTCCAGTGAAAATTTGCTGCGTTTCAGCACTGAAATTGCACAGGGTAAAATTACCTGCAAAATGGTCGCTGTAGGTGATGTTTATGGCCTGACCGTCATTAAATTGAAGAACGAATATTTCTTAGTTAATGTTGAAAATAATTTGTATTTATATTTCAACATTATATTTGTTTTTCATGAACTCAGATTCTTTACAAGTAATTATTATTTATGCTAAATATTCATGTGAATCAAAATTCAAAAATAATATCCGTTTTTACGTAACAATTAAAGTTTGCGAGATAGTTTATAACTTATACAATTAAACATTTTTTATAATGAATTTGAGATATTTACAATCATAAAACGTCAGAGATTAAAAATTTTTTGTTTTGAAAAATGAATTATTTTAATTGTAAACCTTTTAAGCCATAAAATTATAATCCCATACAACAATAGGCTTTTGGATCTATTGTTAAAGCAGGGGTTGCAATACAAGTTTAAAATTTCACTGGACTTTCGTTAAAAAAAGTTTGTTAACCTTTTTTTATTTTTACATCCCGACTATTAACAATGGTTTGTTGACATTTCCTACATTTGAAACTATTGTTAAAGGACTTCAAAAATATTTACCAAAACATTAAAAAAACGGACTGAAATTGTACTGAGGCCAGTACTTTTTCAGTCCATTCTTCCGGCAGAGTTTATACTGTTTTGTATAATTCCAACAAGTTAACATTGTGTAGCATTCTGGCATATCAAATTGTCCGCATACGTAACAAATTACATTTGCATGGCTGTCGCATGTGTGTTGTGAGGTTGACACTCCAAAAAGAACTTTTAAAGCGTTTGAAGTATTTTATTGTTTTGATTTTTGAAAGCCATGATATTTAGGAAAATGCCCTCACGCTCGGGATCCTGGTCCGATCGCAGGCGAGTCCACCGTTCTAGGGGTAATAACTCTGATACCTCCCTACACGGAAAAACCTTTGAGAAGTCTGTCTTCCAACTGTCACAGTATTTCGCTTCTCACTGCATGGAAAGTCTGACCGCTCGCTACTGGGTGCGTAGCGTTATCGTTTTTGATAGACAAACTTCCCAAAAAGTTTAGAAAATAATAACTGGGTACGTGGATCACCCAGTTTGTGAGTGCAGATGAACAAGTTTAGTGGTGGCACTGACGCATATGTTTGGGGTGAGCTGGCTGCTTAAAGGTTTCTCCGTGTAGGCCTAAGTATGAGAGCTTTCCGACTTTCACGAAGACATTGTCTACTCGTCGTCGGACACACTACGGTATCATTCTTACACCCTAACGTCCCCCTGTAAGGTAGCGCGCCTTCGCTGACATCTTTATTTCGATAGGCAGGAAGCAAATCATTCTACACATCCCCTTTTGGGGTAGTTGTCATCGCTTACTACATCTATCGAAGTAGCAGGATTAATATTGTGCTAGAGCACAACGGAAATACAATACTGTTTTATGTCCTAGCAGGCCTGCGTTCAAGAGAAAAGTATTCTGCAATTGTTGAATTTAACTTCATCCAGAAATTTTGTCTAATTCTCTAGAAATATTCCTAGATGTCGTCTCGATAAATACATTTTAATTTAGGCATTCAGGTTACCAAAAATCTGCATTTCCTGCTGCATAAATGTTTACCAACAAACTTTTCGAAACTTTTAAATTCACCGACTCCCAAAATGCTTGCACATCAAATCATATTCGACAAGTTGTTAGACATTTTTCAAGTCTGATTTACAATTTGTGATCAGCGACCCGAAAAACCGCTCAGTACCCATTTTAAAGTAAAATAAATCAATTTTCGAAAATATGATTGCCGTATTGGATCCGACATATAGAATTTTTAAAATCTGACAACAAATTTGTGATCAGCGACCCCGAAAGCCCATATATAATAATATAATCGTCGACCTCAAAAACCCTCGAGTAACAAGTTTTATGAAAATCGCATGCATTTTAGATATTTCGTCCACCATATTAGATCCGCCATTTTGAATTTTTGAAAACTGCCACTCGGCATTTAAAAGCATTTATTTTTAACTAATTTTTAAGCCTATGACTGATTATTTAAACATAGACAATTTAAACATAGACATACGTAACGTTGACAAAGAATGCCTCATTTATATCTCCTTTTAGGAAAAAACCTCAGCTTTCGTTTAAAAAAAATCGGGTCTCTCCCCCCAAAAATTGAAATTTATTTTTAATTTTGATTTTTTTGGGTCAAATTTTTTTTTTTCAAAATGCTTATTTCCAATCGAAAGAGCATGAAAAAACCTTTCCAAAATGTACTTTGTCAAATTTTGTGTGTTTAATTGTTTGAGTGTAAAAAAATATTAAAATAAACATTACACCAAAAGACCCCTTGATCAATTTACTCCTCTATGAGGAATTTAAATGCAAAATTGGAGTTTTATTACATACTATACTATAATAATATAATATTTATAATATTATAATGTAAGCCTTTTTAATTAATTTAAACTTATTCATTATGTAATAAAACTCCAATTTTGCATTTATGTTCACACAATTTTTCAACATTAAATATTTAAATATACTTTCTACTCAACATAATTTTTCTTAGAACAAAATACAATTCTAAATAAGTTAATTAATGTTCAAGATATAGTGTTAAAAGGTGTACAATAATAATTCCATTTTCATAATGAAATAGCATCTTCCAATAGTAAATAAGAAATAAATTAGTTTAACATCAGTGTGAATTTTTTTCTAAATAGTCTTAATAAACTTAATATACTGCGATTCTTTTATAGGATTAATAAAAAAGAGATTTTGAAAAATATTTAGGTCTGAAAGCAAAAGTTCAATGAATCTAAAATTTAAAATGAACTTCAAATAATCATATCTTCGGAACGGAAAGAAGTAAATTAATTTTTCTGTAATAGTTTTTTAGAAAATTTTACACACTATATTTGACTTTTAGCTTATATTAATGCGAAATTCCTCATAGAGGAGTAAATTTTGAAAAAAACTAATAAAAAACACTTTTTACACAAATTTTCGACCATTTTATGATTTTTGTGTGTTGAAATGTGCTGCCTACATAAAAAAGTATTATTTAAAGACAAAATACGTATTTTGTAGCAAAGACGCTTTTGCAAAGCTAAACTTTTTGTGAATTATGTTGAATAACCTAGAATTTTTTTCTTAAAATTTAGATAATTTGAGTTTCCCTCCACCGATTATTTTCGTTTACGCCTTTAAATCATTGTGAGATATCACTGAAACGATATCAATAAAAAACCGCGAGGTGCAAAAACTTTTGGGTTAAAATTGGTTCAAGCCCACCGTGAGCTTGAATTCTTAGGTCATTTAGTTAGTTCTCAAGGTGTTCTGCCAACTGCAGACACAACTAGAGCAATAGTCGAATTTCCCCTTTCCAAGACTATCGTCGAGCTACGTCGATTCTTGGGTCTTGTCAACTTTTATCGTCGTAATAGTAAACATGCTGCAAAACTTCAGGCTCCACTCAATCATTTTCTTCGCGATTCTTGTAAAAATGACAAGCGCCTTGTTCTCTGGATCCCGTTTCCGAAGCGGCTTTTGAAAGGATCAATCATGAGATAGCTATGCCACATTGCTCTCTCATCCTTGATGCTTTAGACACCGGTATTGGCGCGGCTTATATAGCGTTGTAACGGATCACAAGCCTCTGATTCACGCCTTTAAGCAGCGTCCAGATAAGGCTTCTCCTAGGCAACAACGTCAATTATCTTTTTTGTCTCAGTATACTACAAATATCAAACACATTTCTGGTTCGGAAAACGTCGTCGCCGATGCTTTTTCTCGCGTCGATGCTATTTTGTTCCCCTCAGAAATCACTTTTCCCGAATTCGCAGAAGCCCAGAATCAACGTCCTGAGCTAAAGGATCTTCTCGAAAATCCGGATATATCTCTCAATCTAAAGAAATCATGAAAACATGAAGAATCATGTTTGGTTAGAAAAGCGACTTCATCTTTTGCGACTTCTCCGGTGAGGTTTTACGCCTTTTCATCCCTGATTCCATACGGCAACGCGTTTTTAATCTTCTACATACTCCAGCACATCCAGGTGCTAAAATAACTGATCGTGTGATTCGCAAACGCTACGTATGGTCTAATATGCACAAGGACATCTCTAATTGGTGTCACAACTGTCTGGAATGTCACCGTTCCAAAACATCTAGACACGTGAATCTCAAACCATGATTGACTGATTATCGCGTTGGCCTAAGGCAATCCCTCTACAAAACATCGAAGCAACTACGGTCGTGCGCGCGTTCATGAACAACTGGGTCTCACGTTTCGGATCACCTGAAACTATTACATCTGACCAGGGCAGTCAATTCGAATCCGCATTATTTCAAGCGTTTCTTAAATTTATTGGCTGCAAACGCGTCCGTACAACTGCTTATCACCCTGCCTCAAACGGCATCATCGAGCGATGGCACAGGTCATTAAAGGCCGCACTTATGTGTCTTGCAACCCGCGAGTGGACAAGTGTCCTTCCTATTGTCTTGTTGAGATTGAGATCTAATGTATTGGATTGTTTATGGCACAACTATTCGCATTCCTGTGGAATTTGTTACTAACGACGAATTTTCGCAAAACCCTTAAATTTTTCTTGAGGACTTTCGCGAACTCATGAAGGAGGTCAAGCCTATACCCGTCGAGCACCATCACAAAAAGAGAGCATTCGTTTTTAAAGACTTATATTCTTGTTCTTATGTCTTTTTGCGCGCTGGACATATCAAAAAGTTAAATTAAAAAGAATTTATCAATCTTCCAAGTCAAAAAAATAGAAAAACAACTTTTTACGTTTCGACAGCTCAGCTGTCCTCTTCAGAAACGAAAGAACGAGTTGTTAAATAACTTGCGATCAACTCAACGATTTCAAATCAACTCTAATAAATTCTTTTAAATATATATCAAAAAGTCCTTAGAGCCACCCTTTTCTGGTCCACATCGAGTTATCAACCGAAACACTGACCGTATTTTTGAAATCGACGTAAATGGCACGTTACGAAGCCTTTCTGTCGAACTCCTCAAGCCTGCATATTTTTGAAAGGTGCAGAGAACACTAATGTAAATAAAACTTCAACAACTTTATCTGTGAACAAGGCTTTAGGCGCTTCGGCAGAAGCTATTGCTTCAAACTCGCATACCTCCCCGTTCCCTCAAATCTTCGTAAGTATAGGCTGACGTAAACCCAAGCAACCTTCGCTAGATAATTGAAGCGAAAAGAGTAGGGAATTCAGTGTGTGAGAGCTGGTGTTCTTAACGGTTGTCTCACTGTATATATTGTAACGGTATTTACTTTTACTTACGGGTTTCACCCATTAATCGTTACAAAAATGGCAACTACCGATTTTCCGGTTACCGAATTAGAAATTCCACACTTCGAATTTATAATATACCATCGATGGCCCGTTTTAGGGAAGCTCCTCGGCGCACAGTGGGCCAGAACACTTTGATTCCTGGCCAAAAATCGACTTTTTAAACTTTATCTTTTGTTAAAGTAGTTTATGACATTCTAATTAGTGATAGTTCTGGTATCTTTTTCATTAACCCCTTAACTGCCGATGACAAAGATTTTGGCCGTCAAATCTTTGACATGGCAGTTAAGGGGTTAATGACACGGTTATTTATAAGTATTTAACACGTTAAAAATTATGTAAAATTTTAAAATATTTAAAAATTTCTCTTAAAATTTCATTGAAGTACTGTATATTTCTCGAAATAGAGTTAATTTTTTCAAACAATTACTTAATGATGTTCATTATTAGTCTCAAACAAACAAAAAAAACAGGATCTAATTATTAGATAATTAATTTTCTATTAATTTTATAAGCATAAGATTAGGAAAAGCTTGGCTACAATATCAACATCCATTCAAAAGTGGCTAAAAATTGTTACTCAGAGGTTTTTGAGGTTGCAGATTACGAAGACTACAGACAGGAAGGATAACTCGGCTGTTTTCACACTCACAACAGTGAGTCAGAATTAGTGGGATTATGAGGGCGTGGTTAGATTGCGCCAAACATCTTGTTTCGGTTCTGCACATCTCGAAACTCTTGCGTTATATATTTAAATAAGAGACACGCGTGTGAGAATGGAAGTGCAGAATCAAAACGCGATATTTAGCGCAATCTAACCACGCCTTCATAATACTCCTATCTTTGTCCTACCCCCACTACTGCAGTAATCATCAAATATAACTAAAATTAATCTAATCTAATCAATTACCGAGATCAAGCTGGATATTCCAAAAAGGGAAAGTTGGCACTCAGATTAGAGAATCCATTGTAGCAAGCTCCAGCTTGCTCGTTTGCAACAACCCATTAGAGTCCTGTTCTTTTCCAGAAGTCCAGTATTTTCTCTATAGATAGGTTGCTCACCTGCATAGGATCTATAATTGCTTGACCCCAGCTAGAAAGTCTGATAGTAGCTAATGCCGGGCATGCAGATAATATGTGAGACGACGTATCGTCACTCGTCTCACACAGTCTACACATAGGTGAGACTTTATTTCCTATTTTATGATGATGATAATTCAAAAGTCCATGTCCTGTAAAGATGTGAACAATGGTTTTAACTCTGATCTTATCGAGTTTTAGGAGATCGCTCGCTCGCCTCTTGTTGGGCACTAAACCCAACAGAGCTTTCACTTGCCTTCCCACCCCAAAGCCCGCCCAATTGCCTGCACCGCAATCCACCTTGGATCCGTCCGTGTACCACACCTCGTCCCCAAGTCGAAACCCCATCTTCCAGTCTAATCTGGAAGGTATTAGTATCTTAAAGCGAGGTTTAAATTTCACCCTCTTGATAATCCTATCTTGCACCATACTTAATTCTGGATTTGATAGGCTTGAACGTGAGAGCTTGGTGTGTTTACTACTTGACCTCCACTTTCCCTGCGCGTTTAGCCTGCCCATAGTAAGGGCCGCCTTCTTCACCACAGTAATATTGCAGTACAGAATTTCCTGTACTGATACTCGAAATGTTCTTTCCAACTCAGCTTTTTATCCAGGATTACTCCCAAGTATTTAGCCGATTCGGAAAAAGAAATCTCTTGTCCATAAAATACCGACTTCTTCAAACTCAGTATCTAGTATTTCCTAGTGAAAACTACTACTTTCGTTTTCTCTGGATTCACAGAAAGTCTAGTCTGACTGCACCAATTCTTGACAATCTTGAGTGCACTTTCCGTATGCTCTAAAAGGGTCTCATTAGAGTTCACTTTTTTAATTATAAGGAAATCATCCGCATAGCTTTGCGTATAATATCCCTGGCTGTTGAGTTTCCTAATCAACTTATCTGCCACAAAGCACCACAATAGAGGAGAGAAAACTCCTTCTTGTGGGCATCCTTTTGAGACGACGCTAGTTAGCCTAGCCTCAGTATACTCTGCTTCGAGAGCCCTTTCGCGAAGCATGCTGTCGATCCATCTAATTAGTGGCTCGGGCTAGCCTCGCTTTTTGGCTGCCCTACAGATAGCTTCGCTAGAGGTGTTTAGGGAAGTCACCTTCAATATCAAGAAAGGTACCCACCGCATAACCCCCTCTGCCAATTTGCTCCTCTATTCTACCTACTGCAGAGTGGAGGGCTGATTCTACTGAGAAACCTGCTCTATACTCATGTCCTACCGAGTGCAAGGGACAATCCTTCAGACATTCTTGTCTGATAAAATTATCCGCCAGTTTTTCTAACGCCTTTAATATAAAGGAGGTTAGACTAATTAGTCTGAAGTTCTTTACAGCAGTATACCCTGTGCGACCGGCCTTCGGGGTAAATACCATCCTCGTCCTTTTCCAGGACTCACGTGTATGACCAAGAGCAATACACGCTCTAATAATTTTATACAGGGCTTCTATCAGATTCTTTAAGCAGTCTTTTTATCCTGAGCATATTGCCCATTAGATAACTTAATGTTATATAGTTTTGACAAAGGGTCTTTAGCCGAAACTTTATGGAGTCTTGATGCTTCTGTTACTCTTTCGATTCCTTCGCAGAAACTCCTACAGCTAACACCCCGTGTTTTATCTACCTCTTTCTTATAAGAATTACGAGCTGCATTGTAATCATCCCATGCTTGCTGATTCTTACGTTTCTTGGCTATATTAAAAAGCTTTCTTACTGTTTGCCTGTGTCCCTCCAAACAGGAGCTCCACCACCTATTACTCCTGTTGAGGTCCACCCTTTTGGCTACACAGTTTCTCTTAAAGGAGTCGACAACCAAGTCTCGCAGATATTCCGCTGCGAGTTCTAACACTTTGTGCGTTCCGTGTGAAATGGGGAAGTGACCTATGGAGGCCTTGAGATTCTCAGTAAATGAGTCCTAATTAGTACTCCTAGGGTCACGTTTCCACTTATGTTCCCGATCTTTCGATTTCAGTCTGAATGTGATAAGTCTGTGGTCTGAGAGTAAATCTTCATCAAACACTCTCCAGTTCCTCACACCACCCCACACAGACCTGGAGCAGATCGTAATATCCAACACTTCTCTCCTGTTAACAGTAACGAAGGTTGGCTCATTACCCTGATTTAAAATTTCTTAAACTGTATCTATCAGAAAATTTAGTAGATTTCTACCTCTGTCGTTAATGTCAGTGCTACCCCAAACAACGTGGTGGGCATTGGCATCACAACCTATTATTAAAGGGAGACTTTGCTGTTGACAATACTCCACCAACTTTTTCACCTCTCTTGGTGGCGCAGGTTCTCCCTCTGAACCTGGGAAATAAGCGGAAGCTACTACAACCTCCCTCTTATTTCCGTTCGTCTCTGAGTACTTAGCCTTCACGACAGCTAAGTTTCTATTTGTCAATTCCAACAAAGGGGAAGCGTCTAGACCTTTATAGATCAGACACGCCCTTGGAACCGATTCATGTGGGGAGCAAACTAGCTCTCCGCATCCATTTAGACTTCTGATTCTCCCCTTGAAGACCCAAGGTTCTTAAACAAAGGCTAAAGCTGTCTGCATCCTTGTCAAGTTGCGATTTCCTTCATTTTCCTTTCATTTACACCATCCCTTTTTTTACGACCTAGGCTTTCAAGCCTAGTGCACAGCCAATTACCTGCCGTCTCCCACCTTTCTATCTACACTTTTCCAACCTCAAGCAGGAATGCTCGGGCCCAAATTTCTCAAGGGCAGAACGAATTCGTCCGTTAATGAGCTTACAGTTCGCACCTCACTAATGTAACCTTTGTCTTATCACCGTAGATTATATACACTAATGTAATATATAAAGAAATAAAAAATAAATAATTAAATATAAACAACCAAACCAAAACCACAGCAAATACAAAAAAAAACAATTAAAAAATAAAATCAAGTTACGCTGTCGGCCTCTTAGCTGGTTTCCCGCCAAGGTAGCCAACACCGTGCACTGTTCTACCTCTCGGTGCAATAGGGGTGAGAGAGAAGCAGACCTTTCACCTCTCTCTCTCCCACTGAACTTCTCACCACCGAATAGAGGTCCTTGTGTCATAGGGCTCATGCTCGTACGAGTAAGAGGAAAGAGAAGATCCCTAGTCCCCGTACATCGTTTCTCTCTCTCACACCCATTAAGTAGATACTTCTCCGTCATTAATTACTCATACCCGCTACGCTGCTAGAGCTACCGTGATATTAAGAGAGAGACAAAGACTACAATCCCCGATTTCCCTCCTAGTACGAGAGGAGAAGAAACGCCCTACTGCGTTTCCTCTTACCCTTTTTTTTGCCCTAGTAGCTTTTGGTTCTACCCCATTTGAAATTGCGTCTATTTCCGGATTCACATCCTTTGACCGCGTCATCCACACCGTGACCGGTATCAAATATATTTACTTTCGAAGGTTTAAATTTGTCCTAATCAATGACTTTACCTTTTCCAAATTTATCTAATTTGTTCCCTACTAGAAAATAGAGTATTGATAGTAAAGATGGCGCTTCACGCCACTATTTGCTAATTATAAAATAACTAAGGTACCCGGACTCCATCCGGCGCGCGAATTCCGTAGCAAATAAAAATCTTATCATTACATGGCGCCCGAACAGGGACTAAAGAATTTTGTTAATTACTAAAATTAGTATTTTAGCCCTGAGGCCATCATGGTGAAACCACTTCAGGATTTCGAGGTCTACCGCCACATTGAAAAAATCAATCGCTGGGTTTCTCCTTCGGATATTTGGAGGCATTATGTGCAGTGTTTACATTTATGAAGAAATTCAATATTTCAAAAGAATAAGTTCGTCGAGTGTTTCCGGAGATGTTGTTCGAAGAGGATTAAAGGAAATATGAGAAGTGATTGAGGAATTTGAATTTCGACACGGCGATGGAATGGAAGGAAACGTATTTCTGGACGCGGTTGACGTAACAGAAAAAGAGATTAGAAGATACTTTAAAATTTTCCTTTCATTTTATATATTTTTTCCGCATTCCTTACCTTTTGTACACATATCAACTGCAAAATTTTCTTTCGTTAAAATTTACCTATTTTTTTCGGTAGTTCTCCTTCTTAAGAAATCGTTTTTTTCCTCCTCCTGTGGTCTCCCCTCTGCAAAATTTTCCTCCCCACTCCACTCAGTTTGTTTCATCTTGGAGGCATAGAGGGCTTATCTAGAATATAAGGAGAAACTTTTAAGCCTGAAGCTCAGAAGTTACTAAGCCTTGTAACAGAGAAGATATCTACAGTCAAGAATGGGAGTAAAATGGATCTACGAGCTTTTAAAAGATCAACTCATCGTAGAGCTAGATAAATATCAAATTGAATCTGAAGGAACAGTGGCCTAACTAAGGCAACGACTAGTAGCTTTTGCTAAAGCTAATCCTTAAATATTCAACAAACCAGCAGACCCAGAGGACTACAGGAAGGAAGCGGATATTTCGAGAGATTTAATTGTTTTAAAGGATCCGCAGGAAACTGGAATTCGTCAACAAATTTTATCAACCCCGACGATTTCTCATCATCAAGGAAATTTTATTCCTCCATTCGGTTCTTCTACACCATCTTCTGGGGCTAGTGACACGTTCGTGTTGGATTCTATGCGAAAGTGGAGTTGTAATTTTGATGGTCGTGATCCGTATGCATTTTTGGAGAGACTAGAAGAGCTCCAAGTGGCACATGGTTTCTCGGACAACCAAATTCTTCGTGGATTCCCAGAACTTCTTCTTCTCCGTCGCTCCTCAAAAATACAAAATTTGAAGCTACAAAAAAACTACACGAGGGAAAAAATTAAAACTATGATTTTCTTACTCAGAAAACACCTACTAATCGAAAAAAAATGTTTTGTTCGATTGGCAATTTCACTGTAAACCAGTGTATTAAGGTACCCGGACTCCATCCGGCGAGCGAATTCCGTAGCAAATAAAAATCTTATCATTACAGTTTGAATAAGTTTTCCTCGGATTTTTTACTGACATTTGTTCTCCGCAAGGTATTAAAGTCAATATAGTTTTTAAACCAAAGGGATTGCTTGAATTTTAAGACGCGATGAATTTTAACTAAACTAAACCGTTGTCAATAGCTTGTTTTAAAGTACGATAATGGAGAACGTGCTTTCGTTTCGGTATGAGGGTAGTTAGAAGCTTCTGCTCTTTGGAACCTGCCCTGGTGGCTTCGAGCGTTCTGGGCAAAACGGAAAGTCGCTATGTTTATCGTGCAGATGATCTGGATAGTCCAGGTCAACTTCCAGGTCAATTGGTCCATCATCTAAAATATTAAAATCAAAACCATTGTCTACATTTTCTACCCACTTGAAGCAACCGTAGGGAAGCGACTGTACCATAGCCCAACAATAGAGATTGTTTTCGTCATAGTACACGATATAAGACATCTCCTTGTTTTCATTGAAATTCTCCATGTAAGAATTGTTACCTTTCGCATACCGATTTGTACTCTGACGCACCCCACCTCTTATTCCGCGTTCAACAAACATCACCATGTCGATGTCCGTAAGAAGTTATAGTCTTACATTCGTAAACTTTAACATTACATCCCAAGTAAGGCCAAGCGTAGTATAGAAGTGTGCTGGATCAAGACTATAAGCTAATAAACATTGATTCCTGAAATTTTCGAAAATGTCTGCGAGTAACAAAATATCCGTTTTCATATACTAATGTACTTCTCTTGTTTGTTAATTGGAAGTAGATCAACTTTACCATTAAATTCAGTAGCGATTGCTTTAATTATAAAATGTGCATCATAGCCACTGAGATTATGGAAAACAACAGGTATGGTAGGTGATTCGTGATAATTAACATTACAATTTTGATGCGCGGCTTCCCTATACTTCCCTGTTAAATGACAATAGTCTCTTACTTTGACATCTACATGCATGGTTCTCTTTTGACAGATATGACATATATTGTCATTTTCGAAATTCATCAATATAGTGATCTTCAACACGTAAAAGATTTACATTATGTATTTTCTTCTGTTTTATTAGATACAATGGACAAACACTATACTGCTCATTACTTTTAACAAGGCCATAAACACTAATTGATATTTCAACGTTTAATTTTTCAAACTTTAAAATATCATCAAGTGCAATGGAAAATTCAATTCCTGTGAAATTAAGTTCTTTTTCAAAAGGTTTATAATTGCCAACCCGATAAGCATGATATTTAACAGGGTGTAGAGCAGACGAAATTGACCATTTACAACACTGGTTATTTATTTATTTTCTTCATAATTGAGAACCAATTAATTTCTGGATTTCGCCGATATTTCGTGCATAATTTAAACTCTTATCAGTGAAAAATAGCTAATTCAAAATGTTGTTTTATTTTTTTTGCAACATGTGCTTTTGACGGTTATATATAAAAACTAGCTTCTCAGAAAAATGGCTGAATACTCACAAGTGTCAAAGTTTTTTCTGCGAGGAACATTTTATATATATATTTTTTACAACATTCTGATGTTTATTTTTGAGTTTCGATTAAAAATCTGCAAAATTTTTCAAAAAACTACACTTTTCCGTCAGCAGACGTGACATCAATCGTCTTTTCCACACAGGATTTTTTTTTGCTTGGATAAATTTTTCAATTGCTGTTCATTCTACTATTTTCAAGTGTATCTCATCAACATCAATAGATTGTTGTGATTAATCCAATAATTTTATTTTCTATTTTGGAGCATTTTTGGATTTTGGACAAAATTTTTGACGCCAGTTTTTATACCGCCAAAACTTTTCCATCTTCGACGCCATTTTTTTCATCATTTACGCACACTTTTCCGTCGGTTCTCTTCACTTGGACACATGTGCGGAGAGTTTTCCTCCTGTCACTGCTTGCCGCCTTCTCTATAAGCTGCATCTTCAATCTACAGTCAACGAGCACAGCGTACAGTATGTACAGGGCTCTGTAAGTTTGTCTGTGTTCGTGATGTTCTCATCAGCTGTTTAATCAAGCGCGTATTCAACTTATAAAATTTGCAGTTCTAAATCAATTCTTAGACAAAATTTTTTTTAATGTAAAAAACTTTACATTAAGGGTAAGTCCAAGGTGTGGAATGTAAACAAACCAAAAAGTAAACAAACCAAGCATTAAAATCACGTTTTTTATACATCTTTTTCTCTTACAAAAATTAATATTAAAACACTTTCTCTACAAAAATGGAAAATTAGAGTGTCAAAGTTTTCAAAAAAATCATTTTTGAGTTTGATGAATAAATATCAATTAGTAAAACAACTAATTCAAATGACCTGTAAAATAGCATTTTTTACGCGTCGCGAAAAATAAACTGTTTGAGTATATCAACCGCACTGACGATGAAGAAGTCTCATATCAGCGATTGGGCCTTTAACATGTGGAAGGGGAAATTTATCCCTTTCCTCCATGAAATTACAAGGAGAAAGGGTAAAAACTTCTTCATCGTCCGTGCGGTTGATATAGTCAAACACTTAAATTTTTCGCGATGTCAGACGATTGCTCTCTGCGCACGCACAGACCGTGCCAAGAAAGCATTGACAACACTATGCAGAAAGACACATTTTGTTTTAGACTGAAACTCATTTATTTTCACATAATTTAAGGTATACTAGGTATAGATACCAAATTCAACACTTCAATTTACCATTTTCATAAAAAAACTGTAAATTTCTATTCATTTACGAAAATGTGAGGGTCTAAAAAATCCTCAATATTCGGTCTTCTACTGCTGCTTTTTTTCGACCATCACATTTTCGTAAATGAATAGAAATTTACAGTTTTTTTATGAAAATGGTAAATTGAAGTGTTGAATTTGGTATCTATACATAGTATACCTTAAATTATGTGAAAATAAGTGAGTTGCAGTCTAAAACAAAATGTGTTTTTCTGCATGCTTTCTTGGCACGGTCTGCGCGTGCGCAGAGAGCAATCGTCTGACATCGCAAAAAATTTAAGTGTTTGACTATATCAACCGCACGGACGATGAAGAAGTTTTTACCCTTTCTCCTTGTAATTTCATGGAGGAAAGGAAAAAATTTCCCTTTCCACATGTTAAAGGCCCGATCGCTGATATGAGACTTCTTCATCGTCAGTGCGGTTGATATACTCAAACAGTTTACTTTTCGCGACGCGTCAAAAATGCCATTTTACTGGTCATTTTAATTAGTTATTTTACTAATTGCTAATTATTTATCAAACTCAAAAATTATTTTTTTTGAAACTTTGACACTCTAATTTATCATTTTTGTAACAAAAGTGTTCTAATATTAATTTTTGTGAGAGAAAAAGATGTATAAAAATGGTGATTTTAGTGCCTTGTTTGTTTACATTTTGCTTTGTTTACATTTCACAACTTGGACATACCCTTAACGTAATTGAGGCTGTATTTCGCAATAATAATATTTGTTTCGAAAAATCTCGCGCTGACCTCGTCATTTCGGAATTGGACTCCGACGTCGCCATATGCATCGCGGATCTATTGTCATTGGGCGAAGTCCCTAATGCCTTTTATCAGCGTATCAAGGATAGAGTTATTGCTACGTATTCGGCTTCATCTGAAGCACAACTTATACAATTGCTAAAGGGGGAAGTTTTAAATTCCTTCAAACCATCGCATACTTTAGGGTGAATTCACAATCTGAGCGGCGGTAAATGCTCTAATGACGTCTTAAAAACCATTTTTTAAACCAATTACCTTTCCAACATCAAGTAATATTAGCTTCTTTACTATTCAATTCATTAGACGACTTAGCTGCTGCAGCGGATAACATTTCGGATGCAACCGCGCCTTTGAGTAATTGCGTTGCTGCAGTTGCTTCAACAAATGATATCAGTAACTAATTTGAAGCAAAACTCGATCTTATTACTGCAGAACTTGAATCGTTAAAAGCGAAAGTCGAACATTCTTGAAACAGCAATAATCATTCTTCTCGGCGTTCACGTTCGGCCCCAGATCTCGTCATTTTCGTGGTCATTCACGGGATAATTCGAAAAAGAAGGGCAAGTCGAACTTGTGTTGGTATCATAAAAAATTTACCAAATCAGCAAATAAGTGTACTTCGCCTTGTTCTTTGGTGAATTATGAAAAGCAGTTATCGCAGACTATTGGATTCCTTAACTCAGATTTGAGCTTCTTGCCCTGTAAAAAAGGTTCCTATTTTTAACATAAATCTAAACGGCGTATCCTTACCTTTCGCTAAAATCCTTTCCGAGTTTCCTGAGATCACGCGACCTCTTCAAAACCTAGACGATTCTCTAACAGATGTTCTACACCATATTGTCACTCACGGTCCTCCTGTTGCTGTGAGAGCTCGACGTCTGGGCCCTGACAAGTACAAGTCTGTAAAAAATTATTTCCAAACAATGATTGCTGAAGGAAAGTGCACACATTCTAGCGCGTCTTGGGCATCTCCTATTCATGTTGTCGATCGCAATGGGGGTGGTATTAGAGTCTGTGGAGACTATCGTGGTTTGAATAGCGTTACCGAACCGGATCTTTACCCCGTTCCTTACCTTCATGATTTTTCAGCGAATATTCTCGGCAAGACAATTTTTTCAAAATTAGACTTCTCCAGACATATAATCAGAACCCTGCCATGCCCGAAGACATTCAAAAGACCGCAGTTATAACTTCTTTTGGATTATTTGAATTTTCGGTAATGACCCTCAGTTTGCGCAACGCTGGACAAACATTTCAGCGCTATATATTCAGGGCTTTAGATGATCTGGATTACGTCTTCGCTTACGTGGATGATATACCACCGTCCGACAAAATTAAACTTTTTTTTGCACCCATGAACGAACTAAAGATTTTCGGAAACTAGAGCTAAAAAAAGATACCCGTGTCTGGCCGTTTACGGTTTTTAGGGGTAAAAACAACCCTTAAATTGAAGGTAACCAATTGTATTGCAAAAAATATAGAAAAATGGGCCTGCGGGAGCTCAATTGTAATATCATTCTACAGCCTATCATTTTCAATTTTTCACTTTAACCCCTATCTCGAAACCTACCCCTAAGCTAAATTATTATATTGAATACTGTCCTACAATTTTTTGAATCTTATAAAATTTCAGATTTTGGATACGCCATTTGAATTTTTAAATAACGTAAAAATGACAAGCGCCTTGTTCCATGGAACAACATATGATCGCTAATTAACTGCCGTTTTTGAAGCCGTAAAATATTTTGGACACTTTTTGGAATTTAAGTGATTTTTGTATTGTAACGGATCACAAGCCTCTGATTCATGCTTTTAAGCAAAGTCCTGACAAAGCTTCTCCTAGACAAGAACGTCAATTTTATCTTTTCTGTCTCAGTATACTACAATCATCAAACACATTTCGGGTTCTTATCCAGCAGAATTTTTCTATGGTACAAGTAACCGTATCCTCAGAGAATTTGTTACTAACGACGATTTTTCACCAAACCCTTAAATTTTCCTCGAGGAGTTTCGTGAACTCATGAAGGAGGTCAAACCTGTTTCAATTAAGCACCATCACAAAAAGAGAGCATTCGTTTTTAAAGATTTATATTCTTGTTCTTATGACTTTTTGCTCGCTGGACATATCAAAAAGTCCTTAGAGCCTGCCTTTTCTGGTCCACATCGAGTTATCAACCGAAACACTGACCGTATTTTTAAAATCGACTTAAATGGCACGTCGCGTAACGTTTCTGTCGAACTCCTCAAGTGTGCATATTTTTGAAAGTTGCAGAGAACACTAATGTAAATAAAACTTCAGCAACTTTACCTTTGGGCGCTTCGGCAGAAGCTATTGCTTAAAACTCGCATTTTGACTCATCGCTAATCGTGTCTTTAACAAATAATCCGACGAATTTGCATTTTAATAAACCAGCTACGTTAAGAACTTATTCCGGATAAAGAAAGTAAATTTTAAAATATAATTGTATGCAAGTATGAGTGTTTTCTTAACAGTATTAGATTTTAATTCACAGTATTACTTACCTCATCTCATGTTCTACGCTTAAAAATTATTTTTAAGATAGTTTATTTATTTTCGTTTTTAAATATAAATTGAATTATATCTAGTCAGCCCTTTAAAATGTGATACAAAAATAAATGAATGTATATTCTTTTATTTTCCTAATAATTTTTGTTTATATTTATATGTCACAAATATTGTTTTTATATAATTCATTTTTTTACACAATGTACATAAATTTTTCATTTTTGTTTGTTAACTAATGTTTATTATATATCATTGTCATTAGAGGGAAGTATGTAGGGATATCTTCCCGTTCCCCTCAGGCCGTCACAAGTACGGGCTGACCTAAAACCCTAGCAACCTTCGCTAGGAAGTTAAGGTTAAATGAGTAGGGAGTTTAGTGTGTGAGAGCTGGTAAAACCTAACGGTCGTATTTCGATATCAATATAATTATAATAAGTATATATTTAAAGTGCAAAATTCATCTGAAATAAATATTGTTATTTGTTAAATAAATAACTTGTAGTTAATCATTTTTGTTAACTTCATATTCTTGGTTTAGAGAACCATATTTAATATGAGCGATTCCACGTCAAGTGATCAAGCGGTCTTTTTGTGTAATGTTTATTTCAATAATTTTTTACTCTTAAACAATTAAATATACAAATTTGACAAAGTACATTTTGGAAAGGTTTTTCATGCTCTTTCGATTGGAAATAAGCATTTTGAAAAAAAAAATTTTTGACCCAAAAGGAAAGGTTTTTCATGCTCTTTCGATTGGAAATAAGCATTTTGAAAAAAAAAATTTTTGACCCAAAAAAATCAAAATTAAAAATAAAATTCATTTTTTGAGGGAGATGGATACGATTTTTTTTAACGAAAGCTGAGGTTTTTTCCTAAAAGGACATATAAATGATAAAGTGGGACTAGAATGTTTAAACATTGAAAAAAGAGTTTTCTACTTGCCGGAGCGCTCTAAACCCGGTTTTTAGCTCCGTTTTGGAGAAAATTATTTTTTTCAATGTTTAAACATTCTAGTCCCACTTTATCATTTATATGTCCTTTTAGGAAAAAACCTCAGCTTTCGTTTAAAAAAAATATATATTGTATCCATCTCCATCAAAAATTGAAATTTATTTTTAATTTTGATTTTTTTGGGTCAACATTTTTTTTTAAATGCTTATTTCCAATTGAAAGAGGATGAAAAAACCTTTCCAAAATGTACTTTGTCAAATTTGTATGTTTAATTGTTTAAGAGTAAAAAATTATTGAAATAATCATTGCACTGAAAAACACAAAAATTTAACCCCCTCCCCCTCGGAAAATATTGGACTAGGTAAAAAAATATTTTCACGAAAAATTACTATCTATGAGTACTACAAAAGCCCCAAGTTTTGCTACGATTGGAGAAAAATTTTTCTCCACCTTGATCACTTGACATGGAATCACTCATATATATTATTTTAAAAATCTCCACATACACCAAGGGACTTGAAATTAGGAAATACAAAAATTCAAATACCCCACCAAGGGCAAGGGGTTGAATTCACAGGTGGCGCCACCTATCAGGGCAGGTGGTACCAAACACCCCGACCAAGCCACTTGAAAGTTTAACAAAAAATTAAATAACCCACTAAGGTGGTTTAAATTAAGCAAAAATGTAGAGATTTTAACTTAACCCTTCATCCGTCGCATGGTGAGAAGTTTCCTCACCCAGTTTCTTTTTTTAATTTTAACTTTTATAATACAAAAAATTATAATTTAATATTCTCAGTACCTTTCACAAAACTCTTCTTCTTTATTTTAAAACAATTTTTGTGTTTTTATTTATTTTAGTTTTTTTGTGATTGAATTTTTATGCAACAAATGTCAAGAATTTTTGACGCAAAGTGAGGAAACTTCTCACCGTGCGACTGACCGCGCATACTAGATTTCATTTGTCATTGATTTTTTATTTAAATAATTAACAGAATATGAAAGTTAATTTTACTTGCAATAGGTTGTTTGGAAATTATAATGAAAATTCAACAAAAAATTTGGCATTTTATAACAATTTTTGATTAATTTATGATGGGTGAGAAGTTTCCTTACCTGCGACGGATCGCGTTACAAAAAAAGATGCGACAGATGGAGGGTTAATAAAAATAATTTTTAAGCGTAGAACATGAGATGAGGTAAGTAATACTGTGAATTAAAATCTAATACTGTTAAGAAAACACTCATACTTGCATACAATTATATTTTAAAATTTACTTTCTTTATCCGGAATAAGTTCTTAACGTAGCTGGTTTATTAAAATGCAAATTCGTCGGAATATTTGTTAAAGACACGATTAGTGATGAGTCAAAATGCGAGTTTTAAGCAATAGCTTCTGCCGAAGCGCCCAAAGGTAAAGTTGCTGAAGTTTTATTTACATTAGTGTTCTCTGCAACTTTCAAAAATATGCACACTTGCGGAGTTCGACAGAAACGTTACGCGACGTGCCATTTAAGTCGATTTCAAAAATACGGTCAGTGTTTCGGTTGATAACTCGATGTGGACCAGAAAAGGCAGGCTCTAAGGACTTTTTGATATGTCCAGCGAGCAAAAAGTCATAAGAACAAGAATATAAATCTTTAAAAACGAATGCTCTCTTTTTGTGATGGTGCTTAATTGAAACAGGTTTGACCTCCTTCATGAGTTCACGAAACTCCTCGAGGAAAATTTAAGGGTTTGGTGAAAAATCGTCGTTAGTAACAAATTCTCTGAGGATACGGTTACTTGTACCATAGAAAAATTCTACTGGATAAGAACCGCAATCTAGTACTTTGGATCTCAATCCCAGCAAGACAGCGGGAAGGATACGCGTAATAGTAAAAACAAGATGAGTTTGATGTGACGTAAAAACATCTTAAAATCAAAGTAAATACACTTGCTTTTAAATAAGAATATTAATTTGTTGTACTTAAGAAAATTAAAAAAGAAAAAAATTTCTTTGACAATGAAAAATAATATTGTTAAACAAAAATTTAAGAAAATAGTAGAGGGACTGCTTCTACCCATCTGGTGAAAAGGTCCGTCACTACCAAGATGTAACGATGACCTCGTTTTGTTAATGGATATGGGCCCATTAAGTCCACGGCTAGTGTTTCCCATGCTGTTTTGGGCGATCGGGGCCGTAGACCGACTGTTGGTTGAGCATGAAGAGGTTTGGTGCAGATATACAGCTCACATTGTGCTATGTATCTTTTCACTTCTCGATTTATTCCGTACAAAAAGAAGTGTTAACGGATGCTGCTTATTGTTTCTTCAGCTCCAGGATGTCCGGCTAAAGTGGCGTCATGGTATTCCCAAATAACACGTTGTTTTATTGACGCAGGTACTCAGAGTGTCTACTTTTGATTTTGTAGGCAGAAACCTTAGACCATCCGGTAGTTCATTCTCTCTTCCCGGGACATGTTCAATTTTGAAATTGAACTCGCTGAGGAAAATGTGCCAACGTGTTAGTTTGGCTTTCGAGTTCCTTATCTGATCTAACCACGTTAGAGTTTTGCTATCCGTTCTGACGATATAAGGGCGATCCTCTAAGTATAGTATAGCCTCTTCATGGCATGGTTTGGCTTGATTACCTTCAGATGTCACGGTGTGACCGAGATAGGGGAATTTGTTTTGTCCAAATTTACATTTGGACGGTGAGCATGTCAGCCCGTCTAGAGTAGAGATCGCGTTGTATTTACGTGATTTGGGGGTGAGAGACACTTACTAATAACCACTTTTTAGATCTAAAGTACTAAAAATAATATTTTTACCAAAATTGCAAGGGTCTGCTTCAGTTTACCGCTCTTATGAAAAACGGACTCATAGGTTTTAAGTATGCCTTTAATACGGGAAGCGAACACGGGGGGAATGGATGCGTCTAGTTCGAACTCAATTGGGTTTAAAGGGGAGTTGTTGGTTGCTGGTATATACCCGAGAAAACGCAGGGTTACTGTAGGGACCGCGGATGCGGTTGGTCGTTCCCTCAATGGCGATGCGGTAAGGGGCACAGCTAATTCGTCAGCCAGGATTGGCCCGGGATTTAATTCCAAGTAATCGTCAAGAGACTTGTCGTGAGTTGATAAGGGGGCCTCGTAGATGGCGTCGAAGGCGGCCAACAAGACATCAGTGTTGTCCAGATTATCAAAATAAGCGTCCGGGCTAGGAGGAAACAGCTGAACTTCCGGCAAGTATGGACAGTTTTCTTGGGGGTTGTTGTTATGGTTCGTCACTTTTTTCTTTAGTTTCTCCCGCGGAGTAGGCGTGTATGTAGCGGGCGTGTTAAAATGCGGAGCAGACGGTTCATAAGCAGCTGGCGTGGACTGGGACAAAGGTTGAGGAAATTTTTGTGGGGGCGACAACGACGTCCCTCTTCAGAATTCCCGTACGATGGCTCTCGATTCCTCTTGGCGACGACGGGCTCGCTTCTTATCTCTGAGTTGCTTCTTTTCACTGTTTGGACGGGTAGGCTTTCCGGTTGGTTCCTGGTCTAACTTGACGTGTGGTACGTTTGTTCCGAGTCGATCGTACGTTTGGTTACCGCAGGCGCGAGCCCGGCCGAGTTGTACGAAGGACGGCACAATGCGTACGGACGTAGTTGAGAACGGGAACCAACGCGCAGTGTGAGTCACGTCGGTTTCGGATCGGTGGACGCAAAGTACGCTCCGTTCCGGTCGTTCGTACGTTTAATTACCAAAGGCGTGAGCCTGGCCGAGTAGTACCAATGACGGCACGGTGTGTGTACGTGACGTGGCCGCGCAGAAACCGAGATGGCTATATGCAGGCGGTTCTTCTCTTTACACGGCAAGGCCGCGGCAGAGGTGCGAACTTGTCGACACAAGATGGCGGTTCGTCTGTTCATACGGCGCAAGACCGCGGCAAAGTTTGAACCGGCTGAAAAGAATGGGTTGACCCAGGAGACTCACCGTGGTGAGAGTAAAAAGTATATTCTGAGATATAAAGAGACTTTATTTCATAGAATGTGATCTATTCACGAGCGTGGGTGTTGATCTAGTGACACTTGGGTAGTCTCACATCCATGCTTTTATACAGAGAGTATGCAAAGATAATTGCGAGAAAATATAAAAAGCGCTCGTAGCGATAGGCTTAAATACTACATATCTTGTACTTACAGTTCTTTTTAATAACAAATTCCGAAGTTAAAAACAAATTTGTTAGCCAAAAGTATCCGGCGACTAGGACGTATGAGGAGGAAAAGGAAAATTTGGGCCCGAGCATTCCTGCTTGAGGTTGGAAAAGTGTAGATAGAAAGGTGAGAGACGGCAGGAAATTAGCTGTGCACTAGGCTTGAACGCCTAGGTCCTAAAAAAGGGATGGTGTAAAATGAAAGGAAAATGGAGGAAATAGCAAGTACTTACTGGCCCTAAACCTATGTAAAATGTTATGATTAATATTTAAAGAAAAGGACAAATTGACAAATTAAACAACCGTTCCATATTTAACAAAAATATAAAATTAACTACTAAGTAAAAATAACAATAGAAAAAAAATATAAAAATGAAATATCTAAGTAAAATTAACAATATAAAATATAAAATATAAAAGACGTAGAAAATAATAATTGAGTCTTTAAAAGTGAATTTAAACATATTTATAAAAAGGAAGAAAAAATATTACTATTTGAACATTAATTTCTAACAACTAATTATAAAGATAACAAAAATGAATTTTAAAAGAAAGGAAAACCGCTGCTCTGAAGTCTCGCTTCACTGTTCGTCAACCGAAAAATCCCTGGCTGTCACTCTGAAAAGAGAAATAAGAATTTAACCAAAATAGCCCACCATTGCATTTAACTTTTATTCATTTTCGCGAAACCGTTATAGAATAAGTTTCCGTATTTTCCCGACAACGACTAATACTGAGGCGCGCACTTCTAGGAATTAACCGAGGAACCGCTAGGGGTTAATTCATAGTTTCGGCCGGTTACCGAAACTCTTATCGATGCGGAAATACGTGAAAATGAATTTACTATGAGCGCAAACCCTACTCCTGAGAGCACCCGGGATAAGAGTTCGCACCCCTGTTGTCTTCATGGGTGAAAAGAAGAGCGCCTCGATTCACCCAGGATGACCAGTATTGAAAAAATAAAAGACTAGGTATGCTCGACAACCTTCCACGAGAGCACCCCTGGTTGATTGCAGAGCATACATGAGAAGAAAGAGAATGTTCGTTCAGCCTAAGAGCACCTGGGCAGATAGAACAATTCCCTATAAAGCATTTGCCTCACAGAAGAGCACCTCTGACTGAGACGAATACCTGTGAAAAGAGAGACTGTTTCTGTTAGGCCCGAAGAGCACCTCGGGCCAAGGCTGAAGACGATCTGACGATCCACTCTCATGCAGCCAGGTACCTCGATTTACACGTGAGTAGTGGGGCGAGCGAGCGAAGAAGGGAAGCGAGAGACTGCTCTGCGCGCACCATCGTTTCTCACTCACTCTTATGGGCAATGCAACGATTATGGCTATTGCTAATGCAATATGCCTTCATTACAAAACTAATGAATATCGCGGTATTTGGCAAAACAATGGAGAACGTGCGAAAACATGTAGACATCAAACTTGTGACAAAGTGGGAGGGTAAATATGGAGCTGAAGTCCTTATTTCCAAACCTAATTTCCACAGCAGAGCCATTTTTAATGATAATCTGGTAAATAAATTAAAATTATTGTACACTAACATCGACAGCCTGATTTATGAAATCAAGTGCTCTGACATTTACCCCGATATAAAACAAGATATTAATAAATTCGACACTTCCGATTATCCAGCAAATAATATTTACGGTATTCCGCAAACCAACAAAAAAGTTTTAGGTCTTATGAAGGATGAATGTAGTGGCAAAATTGTGACTGAATTTGTTGGCTTGCGGAGCATAATGTATAGTGTACGAGTTAAAGAGAAAGATTTTATATAAAAGGCTAAAGGTGTAAAAGTAGGAGTTGTTAAGAAAAGTATCGATTTTTATGATTATGTTCATTGTCTGCAAAATATTAAAATTTAATCCAGGACTCAATATTTTATTCAGTCAAATCTACATAATGTACATACATTAAAGCAAACGAAGATTGCCCTCAATCCCTATGACGATAAGAGGTATCTTTTAGAAAACAGCACCGACACCCTTCCATGGGGACACTGTAAAATTCTAGAAATCGACGATGATGATGAATTTCATGTTGAACCAATGTAAATAGAAAATGATTTGTTATGAAAAAAAGAAGGAGAAGTATCAGGAAATAGATTTACTAAAAAGATGTTTAATTTTATTTTATGTCTACTTTATTTAAAGAAAGCTTAATCTAGTTACATTAACTTATATTAATTAAATTTTAATTTATTTTAATTTTATTTTAACATATTTTAATTTTATTTTACTTATTTTAATTTTACTTCAACTTATTTTTACTTTATTTTAAAATTATTTTAACATTACTTTAACTATACCTTAACATTAGTTTGACGTTACTTTAACTACATTACATATCATAATTTTTTATCTATTGATATTGGACTTTCAGCAATTCTTAGGGAAATGTAGATTATGCATTTAGAGACCCTCTAATTATGCGCTGAAAATATGCGGGATTATGCGATTAAAATATGAAAATTCTGCGCCAATTCTGCGCTAAAATTAGCCTATTTATGCAAAATTATGCAATTAAAAAAAGTTTAATTTTGCAAAATTATGCAGCGTTTAAATAAATTAATCTGAAACGTGTATTTTTAATCGTTATTTTTTTCGTAAGGGAGACCGGGGCTAAACCTCCTAATACATAATGCGAGTCTTACGTAGTTCTTTGATGATTGACATAATTTAATTATTATGGCTCGGATTACCAGCTTGTTGCGATGCTACTAGCAGACGTAATCGGTCAACTAGTTCACTGGGATCATCCCAATAAATGTAGTCTAGGTTAAATTGTTTCTTTGTTATCATAAATTTAGGTAATTTTTTTCCAAGATTCCTCTTCAAAACACCACTACCCTTCTTTGGTGTACTCTTAAAAGTTTTGCAAATACATCAGTGTATTTAGAACTCCTGGTTACGTTGACAAGTCCACTGAGACTCTAATTTTTTTGGTGTGCATTTGTAGTTACAAGAATTTCTTTATAATTTTCCAAATCATCTGAACTTATTAATGCATGATTAGATTCTTGTCTAAATAAAAGTTCAAGCAACTCAGCAATTTTTAAATACATTTTCTTTCCAGCAAGTTGAATATGTAGACCTTCTAAATCAACTAGTGTATCTCCATTTATAAAAGAACCATTAAGAAGCTCACATACTCTATAAACCATGTCTAAATATTTTTTTCTGTATTTATTCAATAATTAAATACATTTATTTGTCAAATTTTTATAACTAAGTTCTTCGTCTTTAAAGTTGTTGCTTTTATGAAGTAGAGTGTCATGAAGTAGTGTTTTATCAAATTCCTCTTCCTCATCAACAGCAGTTGAGAAAGAAATATCATTTTCCTCCTTTTTAACTTTTTTTCTACCTGACTGATTAAATTTTCTAAAAATTTATATTTCGGTTGTTGTAGAGATTTAAAGTAGAGGTAAATATTTTCAACAACTTAGACCATTACATATATTATTAGGGAAAGAAGAGCATTTGTTTTACCACAATTTGAGGGTCAACAGAAAACTGCTCGAATGCTGTCTGAAAACAGACTATCATGACGTTTAATATTTTTTTCATTAGTTTCAACAACTACACTAGAGATTAGCAGTGCGACAGGTTGTTTTGTGAACTGCATCTTGTCAGTAACTGCTCGAAAAACTATAAATACCTAGCTTTTATAGTTAATTATATCAGTTTCACGTTAACCATTGTAGAGTGAAGTATGATTCTGCAACAGGAGGTGAAAAAAGGACGCTATCAAGGAAAAGGTTTAATCAATCGTATCATCAATAGTTTACCGTTTGGGATTTGCATCACAGAAACTACCATGTCATACAGCACATACTTCTGATTTACCTGTAGCCATTTTAAAGGTTAATTCAGTTAGAATTAAGTGCAGTATATATTACCGACAAAAACGCAGAAGTTGTCCACAAGAAGGCGAAAAACCGGAAGGCCAGTAAACCGTACAAGGCCGACCAAACTGTTTTGGTCAACGACCGTGTTGAGGGAAATAATGTCACGCACCCATATAAAAATAACCAAGAAATATTAGCTTTACTAAATTCAAACGCTGCGCCTACGAAAGAAATAACGAAATAGACGGTCTATTAAAGCCGTTTGCTATCTACAATAGCAAGCATGCGGGTTAGTAATAATCACAGACGAGGAACGTGAAGACTTAAAACACTTCGTTTTAAGCGTTTTTAGACTAATTCCAGACGATTTACCGGCGACAGATCGAACCGAACACGTAATCGATATACAAGATCATCCGGCCATAAAACAACGTTATTATAGAGTTTCCCCGAAAGTTTTGGAAGCAATGTATGCGGAAATACAAAGAATGTTAGCCGAAGGGATAATAGAACAATCAAAAAGCGGTTGGTCGAACCCCATAGGGATGGTTAAGAAAGTCGACGGTACTTATCGCCTTTGTATAGATTTTCACAAACTGAATCGGATATCGAAACACTTCGTTTTAAGCGTTTTTAGACTAATTCTGGACAATTTACCGGCGACAGATCGAACCGAACGCGTAATCGATATACAAGATCATCCGGCCATAAAACAACGTTATTATAGAGTTTCCCCGAAAGTTTTGGAAGCAATGTATGCGGAAATACAAAGTATGTTAGCCGAAGGGATAATAGAACAATCAAAAAGAGGTTGGTCGAACCCCATAGGGATGGTTAAGAAAGCGGACGGTACTTATCGCCTTTGTATAGATTTTCACAAACTGAATCGGATATCGAAACACTTCGCGTAACCCCTTCCAAAAATTGATATGATTTTGATAAAGCGGTTTCAGGAAATACCCCGAACCAAAAACGATTAAACAATTCAGACCGTTTCTCGGAATGGCGTTGTGGTATCGGCACTTTATTCCACACCTATCGACATTAGCCGAACCGCTTAACAAACTGCTACGAACGAACACCCCGTGGGAATGGGAAGAAGCCCAACAAAACGCGTTTGACGAATTGAAAGGATTGATCGCGACCGCGCCAACTCTCATATATCCTGACTTCACGCTACCGTTCGAGCTGAACACCGACGCAAGCGATTTCGGAATTGGTGCAGTTCTACTCAGCGTCAAGACGGAAAAACCGGGCTATCGCGTACGCGAGCCGAACGCTCACGGGAGCCGAAAGAAAATACTCTGTTACCGAAAGAGAATACCTAGCAGTAATTTGGGCGGTAAAGAAGTTCCGCCATTACCTCGAGGGGTTTCATTTTACTGTCATCACTGACCTTAGCTCACTTCGTTGGTTGTATATCCTGCATAATCCAACGGGTCGAATGGCTCGGTGGGCGCTCGATCTCCTAGAGTACGACTTTGAGGTAGTGCATCGGAAAGGGTCGGAATACCTAGTTCCAGATGCACTCTCAAGGATGTACGAAGAGGAGGCGGCGCTGCCAATAGTCGCCTTGACACCGTTTGAGGATCCATGGTATTGCTAACGCGTGAGAGAAGTTAATGAAACCCCGAGGAAATTGCATGGCTGGAAAGTAACGGACGGTAGACTCTATCGTTACCGCCCAAATCCGCTAATAGACTCGGTAATGGACGGCATAGACGCCTGGAAATTTTGATACCCGCTGAACAAAGACAAGAAGTCTTTAACGAAATCTATCACAAACCCTAGGCAGGACACTTTGGAATTTAAAAAACATACCGCCGAGTAACAGCACTGTACTATTGGCCGGGGATGTACCGCAACATAAAAACTTAGGTCGGTACATGCGACATTTGTCAGAAAATAAAACCCGACTAAAGACATGCTGCTGGCTTAATGGAAAAACGGGTAATACAAAAACCATGGTCAGTAGTAGCCACCGACGTGATGGGACCCTAGCCCAAGAGCGCTTTAGGTTATCAGTACGTAGTGATCTTCGAAGACTTGTATACGCGATTGATAGAAATAGCCCCAATGCGTAATCTGGAGGCGGAAAACCGTCGACGTGATTTTCAACCCCATCTTGTGGATACCGCATTCCGGAGAATGTGGTGCCGGAAGTGTAAACAGCAGGGACACCAAGAAAAAGACTGTCCAGAGACAGATTAGGACTGTGGGTCAAGCCCCAAAACCTCCCGAAAAAAAAATATTTTTTTTCTCTTTTTCTCTACTGTTCTCTCTTTTTCACGAAACGGTTTAGTTTGTCTATTTTATTATTTTTTGGACTCCCGAAGACCCCACTAAGAAGAATCGCCTAAGGGCAGACTAGGACTTAGGACTAACACCTAAAACCCCTAATAGTACATTATGCAACAAGGGAGGTACGTCCGAGTTTATGTACCGAGTACAATATCGAAAAACGAGTCGTAGCACGAGCGAAGTGCGAGGTCATAAACGAGGTTACCTCCCTTGTTCCATACTTTGCTTTATACAACAAAGACGTATTATGTTTACTCTATGCTATCTGTACCGGTGCATGTTAAGTTCTCCCATATAACCCAGCTGGTCAATAAAGTAACCATTATTGCCCTAGGGAGATAAAGAGTACTTTATTGACCTGTGAGCGGTCAATAATATACCCTTTATCTCCCTAGGGTTATAATGGTTTCTTTATTGACTGCTGGGTTATAAGGGGAAACTTAGTACGGGCTTGTACAGGTAGATAAAGTGACCATAATACGCCTGAGTTGTAAAAAGTATTTTTTTTTCTTTTCTCTTCCTTTCACGATTTTTTTTGGTTTATTCAGTTTATTCCTCATTAATTATTCTCTATGGTTTAAAAAGAAAGAACATTAAGACTCAGTTCGCTGCTGCACCTCCCAGATCCAATTCATAGTTTTATTTTTGTTACCCTGGGATTGTGATACAGCCGGAACATGACTGATAGATATAACTAAAATAAATAAATATGGTTTTAAAAATTTGTAGTTTTCCAAAATTATCTTTATCTCCAGAAAATCCACGAATGTCTAAACAAGTGTCAAACACCGAAAGATGAGCTTGGAAGCCGAAAAAGGAAGCTGGCAGGTAAGACGTTGTTGCTCCTGATAGAATTATTAGAACCTTTTTTTGTTGTTGTTATGGTTTGTTTATTTTATTCCAAATATTCATAAATTAGCAAAGCATCCATTTCTCTAAAGAGTCGAAAAGGTTCAGAGGATAGAGAGTTAATTTCTTTAAGGTTTAATTCTCTTAATTTTTCAAAAATTCTACAGTCAGCTGGATAAGAAAGAGAGTTTGGTTACAAAACCTGGTCTAATAGAGAACTACGTTTCGGCTAAGTCCATGGGAGTTGTGACGTAGATTTTGAATATCCACTTCGTAATAATTATTGCCAGGTTCGCCGAAAATCTATTTTTCTTTTGGTTTGAAATAACTTCGCGAATTAAATAACGAAAAGTAATTCTCCGCCATTATTTAATCTACGGGTCAAGCTCGGACTCAAAATTTATTGTTTTGTAAAGAAACGAATTTTGAGTCGTCGTTGTAATTATTCTCTTCACCTGTTGAGTTATAAAAACTAATCTTATTATAAGAAGGAACATAAATAATTTTCTCATAAGTTGAAAAGAACCACACTTCTGTGAAAAATAGCATTGTAATTAAATTTAAAAATAAAAAAAATAGCGACGTGAAGTCAGTCGATCAAGAAGATTTCTCTACACATAACGTCAAAGCCAATTTTTTGTGTTGAGAACGAACCTTCGAATACCAGACCCGAGGAACGTACCGCTGCTGCCATCTTCATGCCACAGGGCGTACAATAGTGGACATGAGCGAGCTTCGGTGCACGAGGCTGGCGCGGCAAGAAGGTTGGATCAGTTTGAGCTTGGCTTTTAAAACACAACGGACGCGTCGTCCTTTTTGCTCGTAATTTTTCTAAAAAAACTAAAGTAATAGTGGCCAAATGGAGTACCAGGCTATGCTGGCGAAACTCCGAAGTTAGTGACCACCCTCTATACAACTGGATGACGTTCCCTGGAGCACCAGAAATACCAGAAGAACGGAAAAGTCGACTGGCTTCGCCGTTCTTGTATCGACGCCAGAAGTGCGGATTCTCACCTCGTGCATAATTAGTTTTGTGAAATAAAGAATTTTTTTATTCAAGTCGATGTGTAAAGTGAATGAAGTAAAATTCGAAAAAGTAGCTTTTCTCTATCCTTACTTCGGTAAAACCACAACCCTGAGCGGTTTCTCAAGTCAAAAGTTTACGCGGTAGATTGTGAGCTCAGAAAACGAGCTAGACCAGGAGTGCTCACAATTGGTAACACGGCAGCGGAGGTCCGCGTAGAATTCCTACCTGGCGCTGGCAAGAAAAAGCTTTACAATATATATATTATATAATTTCTGAAAATAAAACTTATTCTAATTCTGAAAATATATCTTATATTAAGAGAAGAAGGAAAATAAATTCAAAATCAATTTATAGGTAAAACTTTGTGTGTTTATTTTTAAGCAATTAATTTAAATATATACAATCATTGAACAATATCTTGTTTTACAAATTGAAATTCAACCATATGTTAAGATCCTCTAAGATATTTCATTTGAAGCTGCTTTGCGACTGCAGCTTCCTGCAGCATTTACAACGAATGTGGTTCATCATCGAAATATTTGGCAAATCTAGAAGATAAGTATGTGACAAAATCAGCATTTACTTCTGCAATAATTTTCGGGCCATATATATTAAAAGCTGAATAAATAAAATCTAAAAGCTAAAACAGGAACATTAGAAAAAAATAAAGCTGTAAACAAAAAACACTTAGGAGGGAAAACTGAAAAGAAACCTAGAAGTTAAGAAAAGTGTTGATAAAAGGAGAAGCTTATACTTACTGCTCCTCAGAACACTCGGACCTGAAATAATGACTCTAGCGGCATCGGAGTCGCTCTTATAACATCATTCCCCCTCTTTTTCCTACCCCCACTACTATAATGCGCGCGCAATTTTAAACACACCCTAATATGAACATGATATTACCCCCACTTTAACTTTTTCTCCTATGTGCAAATTGTATGATTATTAAACTAAGAAAAAGGGAAACCGATTTAATTTTGATATATAATTGTATTTTTTTTCTTATAAAAGAACATTTTTATTTATAAACAAACATCGAACCGGTTATTCTCACAGTTCTTCATACATCTAAAACCAAAAAATAATTTTAAGCATTTAAATGAACATTTAAGATTCAATTTAAAACAAAAATACTTACCTCATCGTTGTCAACATTAATGACTAAAATGTCATTTTCATAATCATAATTTTCATAATAAAAGTTGTTATCATCATAATGATCATCTTCAGCATCATCATCAGCATCTTCATTACAGTCACTGATATTGATAGAATCCTCTTGGGAGCTATAGACACCATTAATGTCAATAAAAGCGTCATCATCAAGACAGTCATAATTAACGACCATCCACTCATCATCACTATCTACATTTTAAGGTAAATAAAATTTTGAAATTTTTAATAAAACAGTATTTAAAAAAAGTTTTAAATTCTTGAATATAAATAACTTAAAATAAATCTAATGTAAAAAAATAGGATAAGAATTTACGTGAAATTACCTTTATATTCAAGATACAAATTGGGAAATTTGTATTTGACTAAAGATATTTGTAAAGAAAATAATACCTTATGTAACAAAAATTATAAATCTAAATAATGTTTAAGAGCTACGTACACTCTAAATATGTGGTTTTTCGATACCTGTAAGGCATGAAAGGCTGAAAAAGAATAATTCAACCAGCTCGCAAGCAATAGCTCGTAACCAACAGCCCCCTACTATAGCTGACCCCTAATATACCTTACCCCTTCTACACCTAACTCACATCTAACTAAATACGTTCACGGTAACATTTTTAGAGCTTATAACGGAGTTTCCTTTTACTTGTTAAAGCGAGGGAAATCTCTCCTTAACACAACGTTACGCCAAGTTGCCTCTCTGGATAACCTGGTGGACCAGGTGAAGGCGAGCGAAGTTGAATCGTCCACTAACCTCGTATTTTCCGCAACATTTCGCGGTACTCCTCTGCGCGGCTCATCTTTGAGGACTTCATACTTTTGGCGGACAATCAACCTGGACGCGGAACCACCGTTGTCAAAAGGCTGGCCAGAACCGATGTGAGGAAATTGGCAATTAGGCGACTCGGACGTACCGTCGGTCCTTTACACATGCGCCCTTTACATTGCCCCTGTGGAATAGCTACAGTGGTCCCAAACTTGCTGCGGTGTTGGATAATTGCCTGCGACCACAGGCAATAGTTGTTAAGGTATCATTTTGTTTTAACAACTAAACAAAATAACGAGGTCAATCCTTTCATCCGGAGGTTGCTTCTTCTTCTTCCGGCCAACTAACGTGTCTTTATTTTTCTTACAACCTATCTGGTCTTAAGACAAATTAAATGTTTTAAAGGACGTGTGGTTTTCCTTCATACCAAATCGAATGCTCTCAAGTTTTAACAATTCAAACATTTTGTAGAATATTATGTAATTTCGTCGACATTAACAATCATTTGGAAAACAATTAATCGTAATTTCAACAATTATTTATCGGGGAGTTCAGATGTGCCCAGGTATTTGTTCTAAGTCAAATATAACAATGCGATCAAAACGCGGAAATGTCGAATATTTAATTCTAGATTTTTCGGCGAGACTTTCGCGGGACATTTGTACGTGGTTAATATAAAACCATGTTACAAGCTTTAGATCTTCTGTATAAACCTTATATTGACTACCTAGTCTAAATAAAAGATTTAATCAACTTATTATTCAATACATACAAACCTAGGCAGTTTGCATACTGCCCAAGACGTTTCAGGCAATTATTTGTAGAAATTTAATTATAGCATTATAAGTTAATCCAAAATTTCCACTAGTTTTTTGAGTTATAGTAAAGTTAGATTCGAACTAATTATATCATAATTGCTTAAATCTAAAATAAGACCTATATTGCTAGATGAATTCATAATGTTTCCCGATTAAATTAAATTCCAGCATATTTACCGTTTTTCCAATTGGTAGAACCCCTGTTAAAAGTATTTGTAAAAACAAAATCCCGTCGAAGAGTATTTTCATAAAATATGTGAATTTTGTAGCCATTTGTAGTTTTATTTATCGTTAATACTTATCAGAAAAATTTATATTTGATAACAAAAATTTAAACAAAGATGGGAAAAACCTGACAGTTTGTTACACAAAAATAATAATAGACACTCTGTTTAACTTTTGCCTTTACAATGCTCCAAACGTCTATAACAGTTAAACCTAGAATTAAAATAACAAAACTTTTTACCATCTAAGTAATTTTTTACTATTTTAACTAATTTTTTAATTAATGGGATAAACAAAATATTCTAAATTCCATTATTTTGACATTATAAGTTTAAAAAATATACATTAAAATATAAAAAATTTTAGACAATTTCCATTTTTTAAATTTTTTGAAAAAATTAAATACCTCCCGTTTTAATTAATGTTTTTGAAAACTGTAAATTTATTGTTTATATATTTCTCACAAAAGTCATAACTGATTAATTTACTGCAATATATCAGAATGTAAAAATTGTTTTGCCAAAAATAATGTCCTATGACCAAGATGTAAGTATAAAAATGTTTTCAAAAAATTTAAAAAATCGAAATTTTTCAAATATTATATTTTTTAATGAATTGCATTTAAATGATCTATAATTCATTATAAGGGGAGAGTGGGGCAAAATGGGGTAGGCGGGTCAAATGGGGTACCTTTGTTTCTCCATGATGGGTAGATTTAATTTTTTTATCCTCGATATATATCATTCATTTTGATAAGAAAATGTTATTAATTATGAGGGCAATATAAAATTTTTTTTTGGGCCATGCCGGGCGGTATTTAATATTTATTGAACTACTTAAAAACGTTATATTATGCATATTTAACAACTTTTCGCAGAAAAGTCAAATTTTTGTTTCGGGGTATTATGCCATCGATGTTTCACTATCGATATATTGATATTTTTCATTATCGATGTTTTTCTGTTAATTTCTAGTAAATATTGCTTGTTTTTTTCATAATAATAAAGAATCTTATTTTTTGTTTGTATTTATTATCTCTTACAACAAGAATTTAACAAATTTTGAAAAAATATTCCATGTTTTGTATGGTAATTGGATACCACCCCATTTTGCCCCACCCATGGGGCAAAATGGGGTTTTTGCACCTTCCCAGAAAATGGGATATAAGTTTTTTCAAAAAAATTTTTCTCCGCTATTATCATAATTTCCTCAAACCTAAGAGTACAAAGAAGAATTCTGATGATTAGTTGAATCGATTTATTCGTTTGGTTCTCTGTAAACAGCCAATTACAAAAAGGTACCCCATTTTGCCCCACTCTTCCCTACATGTTATTTTGTCATATTTCAGCATAATTTTTCTAAAAATTATCTCTTATAAATAGATAATTTTTTCGATTCTTTTTTAATTTTTTGAAAACATTTTTATCTTTACATTTTAGTTATAGGACACTATTTTTTGCAAAATTATGCTAAAATGTGACTGAAGAACATGTAATACTTAATTATATATAGTTTAAAAGCAGCTCATTAGAAAATATAAAATTTGGATATTTGCGATTTTTTGAATTTTTTTAAAATCATGCTTATACTTTCATCTTAGTTATAGAACATTTTTTTAGCAAATCTATTCTAGAATGTGATTAAATAACATGTTATACTCAATTATACAAAGTTTGAAAGCATTTTTAAAAAAAGGTAAAATTTTTAATTTTTTGAAAAAATTGAATATCTCCCGTTTTAATTAATATTTTTTAAATCTGTAAATTTAAAAACTTTCCTTGGCCTAAGGTTAAACATTCTGCCAAATTTGGTTTCAAACGGTTGAGCCGTTTTTAAGTGATTCGCGAACAAAGATTCTGTGACATACGGACATACATACACGAAATTTTTTATTGGCATTTTTGGAATCCTGGATGCTCAAAACGAATAATTACATATTATTTATCAAAAAAATTAATTAAAATTTTTTTTTGAAAATTAAAAAAAATTAATTAAAACTTTACATTCATTATTTTCTTTATTTTATTGCAAAAAGGAATTGTATTTATCTAAAAAAAATTAACTACAAATAGTATCGCATCAATCCGTCAAAAATTAAAAAATATTAATTTTTTTTATTTTTAATATTTTTTGAAAAAGTCATAATTTTGGTTCAGTTTCGTTTTAATCGGTCAAGTAGTCTTTGTGTTTATCCCGGAGAAAATTTTGCGTACAGACATACATACATACATACACACAGACATACATACATACATACATACATACATACATTACTCAAATAGAAAAACTAAACATGAATTTTCAAATTCTATGCAATGTACAGACAAAAGTCTGATCTTATTTATAAGGATATTGAGACCTGAATATCTTAATTATCAAACCTCAAGTTTAAAATCATTTCAGTACAGAATATATTAAATATTATTTTAGTTTCCAATAGTCGTTAGAAGATTTCAGCTACGTTTTGAATAGTCTCTTTTTTTATTAAGTGAAATATTAAAGTTTTAAAAATGGAAGGAAATGCAGTTAATCAATCTGAGTTTGAAGAAAAGTTAAAATTGGTTTATAAAAACTAACGCGGTAGCAGAGTAATGTGGGATAGAAAACGAGTAGACAGTGTAAACAAATTTTACAGCAAAATATGAGGAACTGTGAAAACCTAACAGCTTTTTATCAATATTCAAAAAATTACATTCCTTACAAGAAAACGAATCGATTGATGTATACAAAGTGCAAATTTCATCAAAATTTATAAAATTAATCAATATTTTTCTTTTTTACAAAAAATTCAAATTTTGCGTTTTTTGAAATATTACCTTAACATATTAAAATTAAATTAAGCAATTGGTTTATGATATTTTGTGGAATCAAAATGGTCATGAAATGGACATCTTGTTTATATTTGACATTGTATTCGAATTGATCAACTCTAGAATTTCATGATGTGTGATTTTAGTAACTTTAGCACTTAACTTAATTTTACTATTTGCATGTTTGCTGAAAATATTGAAAAGTATACTAAAAATGGCAACGTAGTTTCGTTCACTAAATGTGGTGTAGAATTTTCATTTTTAATTCAATCAAGGTCCACAAGGGCTCAAAAGTTTCTTAATGGAATAAGCTATCAATAAAAAATTTAAAAACTAAATATTTTCTACTGTTTGTTGTGGAAAAAATAATCAAAAGTTAGTCAAGTGTCTAAAAATCATCAAAATTTCTATGAAATTTGATCTTAAATTGACTGTAGCTCTCTCAATTTTTCATTCAATTTTATTCTGCAATATATGGATTGAAAGATAATTTAATTACATTTGCAACGACTTCCTATTTATCATTTTTGGACGAGTTGATTTTCCTACAGGTAAATTTAAGTGCCGTCGCCCCGCAAGTGACCACCAGTACATCGAATTTTCAGGCTCAGTGGGAGACACAGGAGAAGGCAAGAGACAGGAGGCTCCGTTTCGAAAAAGCCCCTCCTGGAACGTGAAAAAGCTTGACAAGGAAAAATTTGTCCGTTCCCTGGAAGAATCCCGCCTCATTGATGAGCTCGGTTGGGTGCAGAGGCCAAATGTCCTGGAAGTGGAGGTGCGAGCGGTGACGAAAACCATCATCGCTGCTTGCGACGCCTCTATGCCACGTCGCAAACGCAATGCTTCACAGAAAGGTTCGGTGTACTGGTGGTCGGATGTGTTGGCCTCCTTGTGTAAAACATGCTTCACAGCAAGAAGGACTTACACCCGATCAAAGGAAGATCCTTTGTTAAAGGAAGCGTATAAGGAGGCCAAGAAGGCTCTCAAAAAGGAGATTCGCGCGTCGACAAGGACCCGTGGGGTCTGGCTTTTAAACTCGTTACTAAGAAATTAGGAATGAGGCAAAAGACCCCTGGCCTGGACAATCCCGATTGGGTCAGACAAATAATAAAAGCTCTGTTCCCCTCTGCGGAATCATGGCTTAGGATGGACTGGAGTGCCTGTGAGGTCGGTGAGGAAGAACTCTTCACTCTCACAGAATTGAGAAATGCAAGCAAAAAATTGAAAACTGGCAAGACGCCAGGAATCGACGGGATAATTAACGAGATCCTTAAATTGGTAATCGATTCTTCACCCCAGATTCTGCTTCGATGCTTCAATCTTTGCCTTGTAAATGGAGAGTTCTTCCGCGATTGGAAAAGACAGAGGCTAATACTCCTAAGGAAAGGAGATAAACCTCTGGATAAAACTTCGTCATACAGGCCTATATGCCTGCTTGACACGATGGGTAAAATTCTAGAGGACATGGTTCTGCAGAGAATGCAAAGCCACTTGACCGGAGAGAATAGTCTATCCGATTGCCAATTTGGTTTCCGTAAAGGCAGGTCCACAGTAGATGCCATTAAGGCAGTTGTGGACTTAGCCAAAAAAGGAAAGAACAGGTTGGGACCGGATAAAAAGAAGGGCTTCTGCGCATTGGTTGCGATTGACATACGCAACGCGTTTAATAGCGCAAGATGGGAAGATCTCATCGAGTCGATGAGAACGAAAGAAATGCCGCCCTTCTTGTTGCGGATAATGAATAATTATCTTAGTGACAGGTGGGTGATTTTTGAGGGAGACACTTGGACTCTTAAAGAAGTGATGCAGAGTGGTGCCCCTCAAGGCTCGAAGGTGGGCCCATTCTTATGGAACATATCGTATGATGATTTCCTGAGAATTAGTCTACCTGAAAACTCGGTAATCATCGGCTTCGCAGACGATGCGTTGATCGTGTCCACAGCCGGAAGCGATGAAGCCCTTGGGACATTGGTGAACGAATGTCTGCGGCGAGTCAAGAGCTGGCTGGATGCCAGAGGTCTTCAAATGGCCCTGGAAAAGACCGAAGCTCTGCTCGTCACAGACAGACGTGGTTATAAAGTCCCACGAATCGTGATAGACGAATTCGAGGTCAAGTGGAGCAAGTATATAAAGTATCTAGGTGTGGAGCTCGATGGAAGGTTAAACTTCCATCACCACATAGCAACGGCGTTAAATAAGGCGATTGAGAGTGCGTCAAATTTGGCACGTCTTATGCCCAATGTTCGCGGACCACTCGAAAAGAAAAGGAGACTGGTGGTGAGTGTTGCCCATGCTAAGATGTTTTACGCAGCAGCAGCATGAGCTCCTTCGCTTAAGTTTAGAAGCAAAACAATTTGCGAGAACATGCTGTCGGCCCAGAGAGGTATCAATGTTAGAATCGTATCTGCGTATTGTACGGTCTCGACAAGTTTTCATGCAAGAAGTGGGACTTGGAGAGGCGGGCCATGTTCGAAGGTGTAAACAGTCAAGTTACACCGGAGAACATGGTATCGCTGATGACCCAGTCAGAAGGAAATTGGCGGCAAGTCGAGAACTTCATAATCTTGGTCATGTCGAGGAAAGATCTCGACGGCCGCCAAAAAAGCGTAATTTAAACAGCTTTTAATTTGTTTGTTCGTTTTTTTTGTATAAATTTATATTGTGATTTATTTGTCCTTATACACTTTTAATTTATTTTGTGTTTTATTTGACCTTATACAATTTTAATTTATTCTGTGATTTATTCGTCCTTATTTATTTTAATTTATTCTGTGATATATTCGTCCTTATACAATTTTTACTTTTTGACATTATATATCCGTTGGTTTTATATGTTTATGTTTTAGACCCGTTTAGTATTTTATCTATTGACATTTTAAATTATTTTAACAATGGTTTTTAAAAAAAAAAATTTTTGTGCTGTTAATTCCGCTTTTATATTGAAATGGTTTTAAATTTTTTAACTATTGACGCAGGAGAACCGCAGGTAAAGAACAAAGTCGCAGCAGCGACAGAGTTGGAGCGACACCCTTGAAGGCTAAAGTCTTACGACAGTTCCGAGGGAGGGTAAAGGGCTCCAAAAGAAGGGTTACGGGTTTTAGTGGGTCGGGCTGGCAGTAGGTCGCCAGTATTCTAAATCTAACTATATTATTTATTTATGTTTTCTTTACTTTCTTTTGTTTTATTATACCAACCCCACATAACCTTGGAGTGCGGAATCCAAGGTATCTGTAGGCAGATTTCCCAAAAGTCACTAAGCAAAAAAATAATAATAATAACAACCCTTGTCTGGCTGGCCTCCAGGTCAGCTTCTCTTCGAACTTTCGCCAGCACGTCGGCGAAAGTATTTCCTTCGAACACTTTGACGATGACTGTGGCTCTTCCCTTCTTTTCTGGAACTGGCTTTGGTACCGTTTTGGTCCCCTTGCCTGCAGTCTTTTTGGGAGGTCTCTCCTCCTTCTTCCTTTTTAGATCCTTCGTAAGCTCAGGATCGCTTCTCTTCCGCTTCTGAGCATCCAAGACAACGTTTCTCAGCATTGCCGCGTTGAAACGGTCACGTCTCATCCTTCGATCTTTCCGTGCTGCTTCTGACCAAGTCAATCCTTCGTAGAATCTCTCATCCTTTCTGGCGGCTGCTGCGTGCTTTTCCTTCACATCCTGTATGAGCGACGTCAGACTTCTCAGTCCATCCTTGATCGTCATGTTGACATTCTTCTGGACCTCACACGATTTCAGCATCTTGCTGATCTCTTCCTCCATTTTTTGAATGCTCGCCTCCTCTTCTTCGCGTAGCTTTTTGCATTCATCACGATCTTGATTGCAGCTGGCAATGTCAATCGCAGAAGCATTACTGAAGACAGAAATGCAGCTGGCTTGACTGGTGACGCTGCTCGTACACCCTCGTCTCTCCACCTTGTCCACGATGATCTGTGGAACTCCCAACGCGTTGTTGCCCTCCTGCATCCATGGGCCACTGGCCACCGCCCCAGCGTTAACCGCTTGACGATCGGAACCAGTGAGAGATTTAGCCGAAGCATTACACCGCAGGTACTCTTCCATGTTTTTACAATCGCTCATGATGGATGTTTCCTTTTTGCTGGTTTTGGTCCGCGTCGAGTATTTGATTTCCTCGATACCATCTATTCCTCGATAGAAATAGGAAGCGTTTACCTATCCGCGACCTGGCAGGCGTCCGATAGAGGACCAGCAACCCCACGCATAGAACAAGTTCCATGCGCCCCGGTGAAACCGAAATTTCAACCGGGCACGGAATAATAATAATAATAATAATATATAGTTGATTTTTTCTTCCGTTATTGTAGTTTTTAATCCTTATTTTTTAATTCGATTATCGGAAGAGTGTTAAATGAAACAATGTTACATTAGTTGTGCAACGTTTCGGTGTCTTGGTTTGGCACCATCATCAGGCCACTTTATTAAACAATAAAAATCATTTTTTAATATAAAAAAATTTTTTTCACAAATAAAATAAACTTAAGATTTTTACAAGAACTAAAATAACTTAAGTTAACACAAAATTAATATCTACCTTGTCATTTCACAAACTTATTTTAAAAAATTATTTAAATAAATAATTTGTTATAATTGTAACATTTGTAACATGTCACAAAGAAATATTAAATACGTCAAAAAATTAAAAGTGAATAAATTAAGACAAAACACGGACATCTCGTACGAGTGACAAAACAAGACTAAAATCTGAAGGATACAATTTTGCAGGTCATATATAAACAGCACGTGTGGAGTCAATGAACTCAAATCAAAATAATCAAGATATATTCACTCTTTCAGTTTTCTTAATAGAGGGAAATAAAAATTGCTTAGAAATTATATCTTCTTTCTTATTGATCGTATTGTCGTTAAACTTAATATATAACATTTCAGAAATTAATCGTTTTTTATAATTTGATTCAAAATCTACAATTTTTACTTCATCAAAATTGAAAGAATGATTGAGTGTAGTTTGATGTTCATTAACTACAGATTCAATTTTTTTGTTTTTATGTTCTTTGATTCTTTTGTCCAAACTGCGTTTTGATTCACCGATGTAAGTGGCTGAACAATTATTACAGTTAAATTTGTAAACGATCCCAGTTTGGTTCCATTTAATAGTTGAATCTTTACCTAATTTAACGACTGAAGTCAAAGATTTATTAACCATCGGAATTGACAATAAATTATAATCTTTTAAAATCTTTGACAATTGTGAATAATTGTCATTAAATGGAATGCAAATTTTTTGAATGCGACTATAAACAGAAGATTTATCATAACTTTGCTTATTGTTTAATGTAGATTTTTGTTTAAACAATCTAATTTTTTTATGTTTATTGATAAAGTCCAATGGATAATCATTCTTAAGTAGAATTTGAATCACCCTCTCTATATTAGATTTGTGAAAAGATTCATGTGACAATAAGATAGCTCTGTCCAACAAATTATAAACAATATTTTTTTTCTGTTGGATTGGATGACCTGAAAAGTAATTAATAACTATTAGAAGATGATGGTTTTTGGAACCAATTGGTATTAAGTTTTTTATTGTCTTTAATCAATGTCATATCGAGAAAATTAATTTGATTAATAATTTCTAATTCATAAGTAAATTTTTAATTTTTATTATAAGAGTTGAAAACATTTAATACTAAGTCGACATGATCTATGTGGACACTTAATATTATGTCGTCCACATATCTAAAATAAAAAGCCGGAATACAGTTAAATTTATCTTTCAATATTTTTAAACAATCACTTTCAAGGTCATCCATGACAATATCTGCAAATAGTGGTGATATCGGAGAACCCATAGGGGTGCCAAAAATTTGTTGGTAAATCTTTTCATTAAAAAGAAAGATAGTATTATCAAAAAGAAACTTAACACAATTAGTTAACTCAACAAATGGAATTTTACATGAATTTTGAATATTTATAATTCTTTTATTTAAGCTTTGGAGAACTAGTTCGTATGAAACATTTGTAAAGAGTGAACTAACATCTAGTGAAAGTAATACAAAATTATCTGGCAACGAAATATTTTTCAATTTTTCTTTTAATTCGAAACTGTTGTTTATGTGCGATTTAGGAAAAGGAATTGCAGATTTTAATTCATCGTACACAGTTTTAGCCAGAAAATGTGTTGGACTGTTCACAAGAGAGACAATTGGTCGTAGAGGTACATTTTCTTTGTGAATTTTTGGTAAACCATAAAATTTCGCCATAGTCGTGTTTGTCATAGTTAGATTATTTTTATGATATTTATATTTAAGATAATCATTAGAATTGAGATTTTGAAGAATTTTGTAAGTGTCCGATTGTAATTTGGACAATATATTTTTTCCCGTTATTTCTTTATAAATGTGTTGGTCAGAAAGTAAAGTGTTAGCTTTAGATATATAATCAGATCTTTTAATACAAACAGAAACGTTGCCTTTATCAGAATTTGTGAAAAAAAGTTCAGGGTTGTTTTTAAGAAAATTATTAGTAGACTTTAATTTTGATTTAAAGATTTTGTCTTCATTGGTGACATGATGTTTTTTGTTTAAATTGTTAATAACACTGTTCGTAACTCTATTTCTGATTTCACTTTTTGATTCAGAATTTATGTCTAAATTAGAAATTGAATGTTCAAGATTTTTAATGACAGTAATTACATTTTGCTTGGATATTTGTTGAGAAAAGCTGAAATTTGAACCCAAAGAAACTACATCAATAACTTCTTGGGGAATTTCAGTATTTGTTAATTTAAAAGCGAACGAGAATAATTGTGATTAAATTTAGCAAAAAGTTTTTTACCAGAATTACTAAAAAGAGATATATTTTGTGAACGGGTACTTATGTGTTGTAAATGTGGCGGTAAGACATTGTTGCTTCTGTAGTTAATGAACATCAAACTACACTTAATCATTCTTTCAATTTTGATGAAGTAAAAATTGTAGATTTTGAATCAAATTATAAAAAACGATTAATTTCTGAAATGTTATATATTAAGTTTAACGACAATACGATCAATAAGAAAGAAGATATACAATTTCTAAGCAATACTTTTTTCCCTCTATTAAGAAAACTGAAAGAGTGAATTTATCTCGATTATTTTGATTTGAGTTCATTGACTCCACACGTGCTGTTTATATATGACGTGCAAAATTGTATCCTTCAGATTTTAGTCTTGTTTTGTCACTCGTACGAAATGTCCGTGTTTTGTCTTAATTTATTCACTTTTAATTTTTTGACGTATTTAATATTTCTTCGTGACATGTTACAAATGTGACAAATATAACAAATTATTTATTTAAATAATTTTTTAAAATAAATTTGTGAAATGACAAGGTAGATATTAATTTTGTGTTAACTTAAGTTATTTTAGTTCTTGTAAAAATCTTAAGTTTATTTTATTTGTGAAAAAAAAATTTTTATATTAAAAAATGATTTTTATTGTTTAATAAAGTGGCCTGATGATGGTATCAAACCAAGACACCGAAACGTTGCACAACTAATGTAACATTGTTTTATTTAACACTCTTCCGATAATCGAATTAAAAAATAAGGATTAAAAACTACAATAACGGAAGAAAAAATCAACTATATATTAATTTAGTCCTGGATTAATGATGGACTTTACTTTTCAAAATTTATCGGCTACTTACTTCTTCAAATCCATTCGACAACAATACGGATTTAAAACTACAAATTTACTAAAACACTGGACTTATTATAAACATCAATTAGCAGAAGCATTTTCTAAACGCCACTTCTTATTGAGATGCAGAAGCAACAATGTCTTACCGCAACATTTATAACACATAAGTACCCGTTCACAACATATATCTCTTTTTAGTAATTCTGGTAAAAAACTTTTTGCTAAATTTAATCACAATTATTCTCGTTCGCTTTTAAATTTGGAAATTAAAGATATTCATTTTTATATTAATTTTATAACCAAAAAATTGTTAAAACTAAAAAATAATATTTTAAATTCATCTATTGAAAATTCTATTCTGGAGAATTTTTTTAAACTGTCAGAAAAAAAGTTTTTTACTATCCGAAAAAAGTGTAATTCTAAATTTATAAAAAAATTTGAAATTTTAATTTAAAAAAAAACACACGTTCGACAAGTTTCGAATATGAACAATTGGTTGATCAACTTAACAAATACTGAAATTCCCCAAGAAGTTATTGATGTAGTTTCTTTGGGTTCAAATTTTAGCTTTTCTCAACAAATATCCAAGCAAAATGTAATTACTGTCATTAAAAATCTTGAACATTCAATTTCTAATTTAGACATAAATTCTGAATCAAAAAGTGAAATCAGAAATAGAGTTACGAACAGTGTTATTAACAATTTAAACAAAAAACATCATGTCACCAATGAGGACAAAATCTTTAAATCAAAATTAAAGTCTACTAATAATTTTCTTAAAAACAACCCTGAACTTTTTTTCACAAATTCTGATAAAGGCAACGTTTCTGTTTGTATTAAAAGATCTGATTATATATCTAAAGCTAACACTTTACTTTCTGACCAACACATTTATAAAGAAATAACGGGAAAAAATATATTGTCCAAATTACAATCGGACACTTACAAAATTCTTCAAAATCTCAATTCTAATGATTATCTTAAATATAAATATCATAAAAATAATCTAACTATGACAAACACGACTATGGCGAAATTTTATGGTTTACCAAAAATTCACAAAGAAAATGTACCTCTACGACCAATTGTCTCTCTTGTGAACAGTCCAACACATTTTCTGGCTAAAACTGTGTACGATGAATTGAAATCTGCAATTCCTTTGCCTAAATCGCACATAAACAACAGTTTCGAATTAAAAGAAAAATTGAAAAATATTTCGTTGCCAGATAATTTTGTATTACTTTCACTAGATGTTAGTTCACTCTTTACAAATGTTTCATACGAACTAGTTCTCCAAAGCTTAAATAAAAGAATTATAAATATTCAAAATTCATGTAAAATTCCATTTGTTGAGTTAACTAATTGTGTTAAGTTTCTTTTTGATAATACTATCTTTCTTTTTAATGAAAAGATTTACCAACAAATTTTTGGCACCCCTATGGGTTCTCCGATATCACCACTATTTGCAGATATTGTCATGGATGACCTTGAAAGTGATTGTTTAAAAATATTGAAAGATAAATTTAACTGTATTCCGGCTTTTTATTTTAGATATGTGGACGACATAATATTAAGTGTCCACATAGATCATGTCGACTTAGTATTAAATGTTTTCAACTCTTATAATAAAAATTAAAAATTTACTTATGAATTAGAAATTATTAATCAAATTAATTTTCTCGATATGACATTGATTAAAGACAATAAAAAACTTATTACCAATTGGTTCCAAAAACCATCATCTTCTAATAGTTATTAATTACTTTTCAGGTCATCCAATCCAACAGAAAAAAATATTGTTTATAATTTGTTGGACAAAGCTATCTTATTGTCACATGAATCTTTTCACAAATCTAATATAGAGAGGGTGATTCAAATTCTACTTAAGAATGATTATCCATTGGACTTTATCAATAAACATAAAAAAATTAGATTGTTTAAACAAAAATCTACATTAAACAATAAGCAAAGTTATGATAAATCTTCTGTTTATAGTCGCATTCAAAAAATTTGCATTCCATTTAATGACAATTATTCACAATTGTCAAAGATTTTAAAAGATTATAATTTATTGTCAATTCCGATGGTTAATAAATCTTTGACTTCAGTCGTTAAATTAGGTAAAGATTCAACTATTAAATGGAACCAAACTGGGATCGTTTACAAATTTAACTGTAATAATTGTTCAGCCACTTACATCGGTGAATCAAAACGCAGTTTGGACAAAAGAATCAAAGAACATAAAAACAAAAAAATTGAATCTGTAGTTAATGAACATCAAACTACACTCAATCATTCTTTCAAATTTGATGAAGTAAAAATTGTAGATTTTGAATCAAATTATAAAAAACGATTAATTTCTGAAATGTTATATATTAAGTTCAACGACAATACGATCAATAAGAAAGAAGATATACAATTTCTAAGCAATTTTATCTCGATTATTTTGATTTGAGTTCATTGACTCCACACGTGCTGTTTATATATGACGTGCAAAATTGTATCCTTCAGATTTTAGTCTTGTTTTGTCACTCGTACGAGATGTCCGTGTTTTGTCTTAATTTATTCACTTTTAATTTTTTGACGTATTTTATATTTTTTCGTGACATGTTACAAATGTGACAAATATAACAAATTATTTATTTAACCCTCCTGCGCATAAAGCCGAATATATTCGTCCAACTATTTTTGTTAATAACTTTTGTTTAAATTAACATTAAGTGATCTATCAAGTTGCAAATTATTTCTTAGGGATAAACAAATGTTATTAAATTATTTAGGACACTTTATATTATTTATTTCACAATAAACATTACTTTTAGAATGCTTAAAACAATAACCGAAACGTTGCACAACTAATGTAACATTGTTTCATTTAACACTCTTCCGATAATCGAATTAAAAAATAAGGATTAAAAACTACAATAACGGAAGAAAAAATCAACTATATATTATTATTATTATTATTTGTGCCCGGTTGGAATTTCGGTTTCACCGGGGCGCATGGAACTTGTTTTATGCGTGGGGTTGCTGGTCCTCTATCGGACGCGTGCCAGGTCGCGGATAGGTAAACGCTTCCTATTTCCTTCGAAGAATAGGTGGTATCGAGGAAATCAAATACTCGACGCGGACCAAAACCAGCAAAAAGGAAACATCCATCATGAGCGATTGTAAAAACATGGAAGAGTACCTGCGGGGTAATGCTTCGGCTAAATCCCTCACTGGTTCCGGTCGTCAAGCGGTTAACGCGGGGGCGATGGCCAGTGGCCCACGGATGCAGGAGGGCAACAACGCGTTGGGAGTTCCACAGATCATCGTGGACAAGGTGGAGAGAATAGGAAGCACGTGCAGCGTGACCAGTCAATGCAGCTGTATTTCTGTCTTCCGTAATGCTTCTGCGATTGACATTGCTAGCTGCAATGAAGATCGGAATGAATGCATTAGGCTGCGGGAAGAGGAGGCGGCAGTCATTCAAAAAATGAAGGAAGAGATCAGCAAGATGCTGAAATCCTGTGAGGTCGGTTGGAATTTCGGTTCTAACTGGGGCGCATTAGAACCTGTTCTCTTGCGTGGGGTTGCTGGTCCTCTATCGGACGCTTACCAGGTGGCGGATATGTGTGCTTTCTAGAAATAGGTGGTATCGAGGAAATCAAATACTCGTCGCGGACCAAAACCAGCAAACAAGAAACTTCCATCATGAGCGATTGTAAAAACGAGGAAGAGTACCTGCGGGGTAATGCCACGGCTAAATCCCTCACTGGTTCCGATCGTCAAGCGCCTAGCGTGAGGACGGTGGCCAGTGGCCCAAAGATGCAGGAGGGCAACAACTTGTTGGTAGTACCACAGATCATCGTGGACAAGTCGGAGTGACGAGGAAGTACGAGCAGCGCAACGAGTCAAGCCAGCTGCATTTCTGTTTTCAGCAATGCTTCTGCAATTGATATTGCTTGCTGCAATGAAGAACGAGATGAATGCGTGAGGCTGCGGGAAGAAGAGGCAGCAAGCATTCTAGAAATGGAGGTAGAGGTCAGCAAGATGCTGAAGTCATGCGATGTCCTGAAGAATGTCAATAGGACAATCAAGGATGGACTCAGATGCTTAACATCGCTCATACAGGACGTTAAGGAGAAGCACGCAGAGGCGGCCAAAAAAGACGCGAAGTTCTACCAGGGACTAAATTGGTCGGAGGAAGCACGAAAGGACCGAAGACTTAGACGTGATGGGTTTAATGCAGTGGTGCTTAAAAACGTTGTCTTAGAGGCTCAGAAGAGGAAAAGAATTGATCCTGAGGTTACGAAGGTCCCAAAAAAGAAAAAGGAGGAGGGACCTCCTAAAAGGTCCAAAGGCAAGAAGACCAAACCGGCACAAAGGCCAAATCCAGATAAGAAGGGAAGAGCCACAGTGGTCGTCAAAGTGGCTGAAAGAACAACCTTCGCGGAAGTGCTGTCGAAGGTTCGGAAAGAGGCAGACTTGGAGGCCAGCGAGACAAGGGTTTTGGGAGCTTTACCCACTAAAAAGGGAGATCTTCTTTTTCAAATTGGAGGGTCTTCAAACAAGAAGCTGTTCACCGAGGAGGTGATAAAGGTAATCGGCGATTTGGGTAAGGTGCAGATGGCGGTCCGGCAAACAACGCTGGAAATCCGCGATATGGACGCCCTTACTGAAAAGGAAGACGTTTTGGATGCCCTGGAGCAAATCTCTACGGTGCCAGCAGGGAGCAGAAAGGTGACGGTCCTTGGGCCAAACAAGCGAGGAGTGAAGCTCGCTGTCGTTGTCACCAGCCAAGAGGATGCAGATAAGCTGGAGAAAATAGGACACATTAAACTTGGGTTCGTGTCCTGCCAGGTGAGAAAAAGAGCTACAGTCACAAGGTGCCATAGATGCCTTGGCTACGGCCACATAGGTAGAGACTCCAAAGCGGTAGATAGGTCGGCTGCTTGCTTCAAGTGCGGTGAAGCTGGCCATAAAGCAGCAGATTGTAAGAAGAGCTCATGCTGCTTCTTATGCCAGGCGAAGTTCGGCGAGAAGGAGGACATCCAACACGTCGCCGGATCAGGTCGGTGCAAGGTCTTTAGGACTGCCTTAGAGGAAGCTAAGAAGACCTTGTCAAGGACAAGAAGGAAATAGGCCAGAACAAGAGCGGCACGGAAGAGTCGCGTCAGCGACTAAATGGGACCATCCATCTACGAAGTTTGAAGCCACTAGGTAGTTCCGTAGGTGAATAGAAGGTCTAATATTATTGAGTTTTTAGCATGGTATGGTCGACGTGAGTCCATTGAGTTTAATACATCCTAGGCAGTCGGCAGAGTCCTGCATGATTCAATTTGTAACAAATTGTTTCTCTATAAAAGATTTTACTGTTTTCATAACCTTTACAATTGAATTTATTCGGTTGTATAGTTTATGTTAACTACCCAGCAGAAAGCTAAAAAATAATAATAATAATCCCCGCCGATGGTTGTCCACTACCGAACATCATCGGTGTCTTTGATGTGCTAGGAGAGGCGGATGATTATCCTCTCCCTGTCGCGGCTGCCGTCTTTGATGGCATGGGTGTGCTGGCCTGGATGCATATCCTTAGCCAGACATTACTGCCATTTTTGACGGCGTTAGTGATTCGGGGTGGGATGCTTATCCACTGCCGGACATGACTGAGGTCATGGATATGTTCGGTGGACCTTGTCGTGGTGGCGGGGCTTTTCACTAAAGGACAATCAACAGGGTGGTTCCCTGATATAAAAACAAAAAAAAATTGAATGAAATGGATAAAGAATCAAATAAATTACTCCAAGTGGGTACCTCTGTAGAGGGTAATCCCACCACCGATTCTGATCGGGTTGAAGCCCCGGTAGTCGGTGCAGGCGGCTCCAAGGATTTTGGAGGGAGCCAAAGCAAAAATTTTGAGGATGGGGGACTTAGCAGATTCGAGGAAAATGTTTTAGAACAGGTCGATCTGATCCCAAAAATACTGGAAAATATGTGGCGTGCTTGCAGAAAGCAAAGAAACATAAGCAAGGATGTTAAGGATGGACTGGTGGCAATGGGGAAGGTGCACGAGGTGCTCCGCAGTAACCTGCGTTTTATACCTAAACCCTTCATTAGCCCAAGGAAACCAAGGTCGAATCCTGAAACTCCTAGATCGATGTCGCACGCCACATCCAGCGAGAGAGAGAGAGTCCATCGACCCAAGGAAGCGCCCTAGAGAGTTTGAAGGTCCAGAGACTGATTCTACTGTAGCCACTCCCAAGGGTAAGAGGGTTAAGAGCAAGAAGACCAAGGCAAACCCTACTGCTATGGAGACGGAGGTGAGTAAGGCTGCTTCGGCTAGGGTTGCTTCTTATTCGGAGGCAACTGCGGTAAATAAGCCTGAAAACGAGAAAGACTTCGAAACCGTCTCCAATAGGAAACGGGAGGCCCGTAAGAGAAAGGCCTTGAAGAAAGCAGAAGAGAGGGAGAGACTTCAGAAGCGCCCCCCCCCCAAAAATAAGAACCACGGAGGCAATAAAAATATCGGCCTGGAATCCAGAGACCTACTATGATCTTATAAAACTGGCAACAACTTCGGTAAAGCCAGAGGAAACCGGCACCGAGATTGTGAAAATTAGGAGAACTCTTAAGAAGGAGGTTCTTGTTGTGGTCAAAAAGGGGGGTGAAACTTCAAAGTTCGCTGAGAAACTTACCTCCGTCCTTCAGGACAAGGCCGAGGTTACGGCTCTTGTCAGTAAAAAGACCCTCGAAATTCGGGAACTCGATGAAACAACTTCAGAGGCGGACGTTTTAACCGTCTTAAAGGACAAGTTGCAAAAGCCCAAATTAGATGTGACTTGCAGAGTTCTGACACGTTTTGGTGGTACGAAAGTGGCACTAGTACGCTTGAGTGAAACGGACAGCGAGAGTCTGCTTAAGCTGGGCAAAGTGCGTATTGGTTGGATAAACGCATCCATCCGAACGCACGTAGAAGTGACAAGATGTCAAAAGTGCCTAGCCTATGGACACGTGACCCGAATTTGCAAGGGCCCCGACAGAACAAAAAATACAAGTAAGGATGCACAGGTGCTCCTGATGCAAACAGCTAGGGAAAATGAGGTCGATATCCTGTTCTGTAGTGAGCAGTATCAAGGAAGCGACCTCGCACCTTGGTAACAGGATAAGGCGAAGAGAGCCGCCATCAAGCTGTGCAACCCAGAATTGCGGGTTGACAAGTTCTTGGAGACAAGCAGCGGGTTTGTGTGGATAGAGGTGGCTAATATACGTATGTATAGCTGCTACTTCTCACCCAACGACCCGCTGACCACCTTCGAAGCCAATATAGAAAACCTAGAATCGAGCCTCATAGAATTCAAGCTGGATGTCATCATCACTGACGATTTTAATGCAAAATCGCCAGAATGGAGTGAGACGAGGCTCGACAAAAGAGGAATTCTGATTGGAGAAATGATCTCCAAGAACGATTTATTAGTTGTAAACCGGGGAAAAACCTAGACATTTAGACGAGGTGCGATCGGATCGATTATAGATCTAACGATCGCATCGTCTACTATATTTAGCCGCATAAGCGACTGGCGGGTCTCTGAGGAATATACAACAAGTGACCACCAGTATATTGAGTTCTCAGTCTCAATGGAAGACACACGAGGAGAAAAAAGACAGGAAGATCCAAGTCGCAAAATCTTCTCGTGGAACATTAAGAAACTCGACAAGGAGAAGTTCAGCCGGTCCCTAAAAGAATCTATCTTAATTGAGGATTCTGGTTGGGTGAGGAGGCCGAAAAGTCTAAATGGAGAAGTGCGAGCGGTGCGAAATATAATTGTCACCGCTTGCAATGCGTCGATGCCACGTCGCAAAGGCGCCTTTCCAAGGAAAAAATCCTTGCACTGGTGGTCAGAGAAGCTGGCCTTATTGAGAAAGGAATGCCTCAAAGCAAGAAGGACATATACCCGATCTAAGGGAGATCCTTTGCTGAAAGAGGCTTTCAAGGAGCCGAAAAAGAACCTCAAGAAAGAGATCCGCAAGTCGCGACGCCGTAGCTGGAAGGACCTAATCGAGGAAGTCGATAAAGACCCATGGGGTCTGACTTTTAAAATCGTTACTAAGAAATTAGTGACGAGACAAAAGACCCCCGGCCTGGATAATCCCGATTGGGTCAGAAAGATAATAAAGTCTTTGTTTCCTCCTGCTGAACCATATCTTAGGATGGACTGGAGTTTTTGCAAAGTCGAAGAGGAAGAATTCTTCACACTTAGTGAACTGCAAAAAGCAGGCAAAAGATTGAAAACAGGCAAGGCGCCTGGAATCGATGGGATAAGTAACGAGATCCTAAAGTTGGTGATCGACACTTCACCCCAGATTCTGCTTCGATGCTTCAATCTTTGCCTTGAGAGAGGGGAGTTCTTCCGCGACTGGAAGCTGCAGAGGTTAGTCCTCCTAAGAATCGTCTATCCGATCACTAATTTGGATTCCGTAAAGGCAAGTCTACAGTTGATGCCATCCAGGCAGTAGTAGACATATCCAAAGCAGGAAAAAACAAATTAGGACCAGATAAAAAAAAGAGCTTCTGCGCGTTGGTAGCAATTGACATACGCAACGCGTTCAATTCCGCAAGATGGAAAGATCTCATCGAGTCGATGAAAAAGAAGAACATACCGCCCTACTTATTGCGGATAATTATCTTAGCGACAGGTGGGTTATATATGAGGGAGACACCTGCACTCTCAAGGAAGAGATGCAGCGTGGGGCTCCTCAAGCCTCAAGGCTCGAGGTCAAGTGGAGTAAGCAAATTGAATATCTTGGTGTGGAGTTGGATGGAAGGTTAAACTTTCACCACCACATGGCTGCGGCGTCAAATAAGGCGATCGAGTGTGCGGCTAATCTTTCACGGCTAATGCCAAATGTTGGCGGACCCCGTGAACAAAAAAGAAGACTGGTGGCGAGTGTCGCCCATGCTAAAATGCTTTATTCAGCCCCAGCATGGGCCCCATCCCTGAGGAGTAAAAGATGTGTTACCATCTGTGAAAAGTTACTGTCAGCGCAGAGATCGATAACTACGCGTATCATCTCTGCATATAAGACGGTATCTACGAGTGCTGTGCAGGTCCTTGCGAGTGTCCCGCCAGCAGATCTTTTGGCGAGGGTTCCTCATCCGAGGAACTGCTGTTCCTCGGATGAGGAACTAAGACCAAGCAAGGGCCTGATCCGCAAAGAAGCGAGGCGCAGGCTCATAGAAAGATGGCAAGAAAGATGGGATGGTGAGGAAAAAGGTCGATGGACTTATCGCCTTATCCCGTCACTCGCCACCTGGATAAATAGGAAACACGGTCAGGTTTCCTATTATTTGACTCAGGCGCTCACAGGTCACGGGTGTTTTAACTCGTACCTGTATCGCTTTAAATTACGCGAGGACGAGGTGTGTGCATATTGCCAGTTCCCTGAGGACAACGCGGAGCACACCCTCTTCTCATGCAAGAAATGGGACTTAGAGAGGCGGGCCATGTGCGAAGGTGTAAACAGTCAAGTTACACCGGAGAACATGTTATCGATGATGACCCAGTCAGAAAAGAATTGGCGGCAAGTCGAGAACTTCATAATCTCGGTTATGTCGAGGAAGGATCTCGACGGCCGCCAACAAGCGTAATTTAAACAGCTGTTAATTTGCTCGTTCGTTTGTTATTAATTTATTTTGTGATTTATTTGTCCTTTCCCAATTTTAATTTAACTTTAATTTATTTTGTGACTTATTTGTCCATATACAATTTTAATTTATTTTGTATTTTATTTGTCCTTATACAACTTTTAGCTTTTGACTTTATATATCTGTTTATTCTATATGTTTCTTTTTACACCCGTTCAATATTTTATACATTGACATTTTACAATATTTTAACATTTGTTTTTTTATCTTTTTGTGCTGTTAATTCCGCTTAGACATTGAAATAGTTTTAATTTTTTTTAACTGTTGACGCAGGAGAACCGCAGAGAAAAGAAGAAGGTCGCATCAGCGACAGAGTTGGAGCGCCACCCTCGAAGGCTAAAGTCTTACGACAGTTCCGAGGTAGGACTAAGGGCTCCAAAGGAAGGGTCACGGGTTTTAGTGGGTCGGGCTGGCAGTAGGTCGCCAGTTTTTTAAATTTATAATCTTATTTCTTTATATTTATTAATTTTACATATCTTTTCTTTTAATTTACCAACCCCACATAACCTTGGAGTGCGGAACCTAAGGTATCTGTAGGCAGATTTCCCAAAAGTCCCTAAGCAAAAAAAATAATAATAATAATAACAATCTCCTCCGCCGCTGGTTGTCCACTGCCGAACATCGGTGATGTCTTTGACGTGCTGGGAGAAGCGGGTGCTTATCCTCTCCCGGTCGCAGGTGCCGTCTTTGATGGCGTGGGTGAGCTGGGGTTGGATGCATATCCTTAGAAAGACATTACTGCCATTCTTGACGGCGTTGGTGCACCGGGATGGGATGCCTATCCGCTGCCAGACACGAGTGTCATTTTGGATATGTTCGGTAGACCTTGTAGTGGTGGCGGGGCTTCCCACAAAAGGGCAACCAAACAGTACACTCCACACATACATTTCTCTACACATATATGGGTAACACACAAATTGCAACACTAACTCATTTATCACCACATAATCTCACAATACACTCATCACACCCATATACTTAATCGTTTCCATGCACCGTACCACTGGGAGTACCCCGAAGCCTTGTTCACTTGTTTTCGGTGGGCAGGGTCTAGGGGCTGATGTGAGTTCGCTCTGCCGACGTGTCATCCGGGGCATGGAATCAGGAGCCAGCCCCTTCGAAACCTTGATCAGGTAGTCTGTGGTGAATATGGAGATCGGAATCCATATTGCTCCGGGCGAGTCCGGTCCGTCCGTGTATTCCGGGACCGGCTAAGAGGTGGTTGGGCCTCAGGGAACTGGGGTAGGATACGTCCGAGGGTATACCCGTTCCCAACTATACCGACCCGCCCCTCTACAGACGATGCGCTGGTAAAAACGAATTTATGGAGAATCAAAATAACAACAATGAAAACGAAATAGAGGTTATGGAGACTGGACACACGGAATCTGTTACTATGTCATATAAGAGTCTCCAAGCAATAAAAGTAGTAGCAGAGGTGAATCAGCTTCTTTCCACAAGTGAGGAAGGAAAACGCACTGCTGCAGACGGGGCGAAACAGGGTGGTCTCTTGATTACGCCATGAGCCGAAGTATGGAAAATCATGCTTGGTATCATGGCGGAACAGTGACTTCAAAATGAAGCTCTGGAAAAAACTCTTCTCGCTATGGAGAACTCATTTAGGAAGAATACTCCAAATGAAGTGAGAGAGTTCATGGCGGAAGCGAAGGGAATCTTTGGCGTAGTTAGGAGTGCGGGTTTGGCTCTCCGCTCTTCAGCAGATCGGCTTCAAAAGTCAATGGAGCCATATGCTAAGTACCGAAGCGTCGGTCAAATGGCACGTCCTAAAACGCCATTGACCACCCCGAAACAAAAAAGGGCATAAAGCCCCCTCTTCTACCAAAAGCACGAAGAGAGGCGCCTCAACATCCTCAGAGGACCGGCAGATAAAAAGCCGGCCGCTATGGTAATACAGAAGGAGGAAAACACTAAATCCACCAAGCTGTCAGAGAAAGAAAATAATCCTGACGGCTGGAGTGAAGTTGTTTCTAGGAAGGAGAAAAAAAAGACGAAAAAGAAGAAGAAAGAGACAATAGAATCGTCTGGTGGTCGAGCTCAAAAAAAGAAACGGAATACCGACGCCATCAGAGTCTCGATGGAGGACGGAAAAGTTTCTCCAATGAAACTTATTAAGGAACTTTTTAGCAAGGTCAACCCTGCTGAAAAACAAAGGTTCTGTCCATTAAAAGAACGAAAAAGCAAGATTTGCTTTTCGTTCTTAAAAAGGGACAGGAGTTCTCAACGTTCAGCAGCATGTTGACCGAGGCCCTCAAAGGCCAAGCAAAGGTCTCACCTCTGGTGACAAAAAGATCACTAGAGATTAGAGATCTTGATGAGACAACCGGTATTGAAGATGTTACGGGGGCCTTAAAAAAAGCTTTGGGCAGGACCGATTTAGAGGTGTCCTGCAGACTCTTCACCCTGCATGGTGCAGTAAAGATGGCAGTTATCCAACTACCAGAAGCAGACGCGGATGCTCTGCTTACTGCCGGTAAAGTTAAGGTAGGTTAGATAAACTGCAGGATCCGTAGCAGGGTGGAAGAGGACAGATGCCACAAATGCCTTAGCTATGGGCATATCGCAAGGGTCTGCAATGGACCCGATAGGAGCAAAGCTTGCTGGAAGTGTGGCTCCCTAGACCATTCCCACAAGAACTGTGCAGGGCAACCCCATTGCACAACTTGTGAGAACAAGGGGATAAATTACGCTCCAGGAAGCGGGTCCTGCCCCGTCTATAGGGAGGAACTGAAGAAGCTGAAACAGAAGAGGTAAGATTTCTTCAGGCGGGTATTCGCATATACAGCTGTTATTTCTCGCCCAACGACCCACTTGGAAAAATTGACACCGAGATTCGCTCTCTTGAAGGATTGAATACAAGAGCGATGCATGTCATCTAAAACATGAAATGACATGCGGTGCTCCCCAAGGATCCAAGGTAGGTCCATTCATATGGAATGTCATGTACGATTACTTTCTTAGCATTGAGTTACCTGAAGATACGATAATGGTTGGCTTTGCGGATGACGTCATTATAGTGTGTGGAGCGCTGACTTCTCGGATTCTAGAAATAAGGGTCAACGAAAGCTTGAGACAAGCAAAGCTCTGGTTAGATCTCAACGGCCTACAAATGGCTACAGAGAAGACAGAAGCTTTGCTTGTCACAGGTAAACGATCCTTTGAGGTCCCGAAGATTTAAATAGGACAGACTGAAGTCTCCTGGGCGAACAGTTTACAGTACCTGGGAGTGACGTTCGATCGAAAATTAAAGTTCGACAAACATTCTAAGATCACGTCACTAAATGCCGCTGACCGTATGGAGAATCTATCGAGGATGATGCCCAATGTCGGTGGCCCTAGGGAAAAGAAACGCCGATTAGTGGCGACCGTGGTTCTAGCAAACCAGCTCTACGCTGTCCCTGCATGGATGTTTTCGACAGTACCTTCATAGGTTCAAGATTAAGAGAGAAGAAAAATACGCCTACTGTAACGCTGCAGTAGATGACGCGGTGCATACTCTCTTTCATTGCGGGCACTGGAGCCATGATAGAATGGCCATGTTTACGGTAGTTGGCTTTGAAATCAATGTCGACAACATGGTGTCTACCATGGTTCAGAACGTGGACTCGTGGAGGCATATTAAATCCTTCATTATTAAAGTAATGAAGGAAAAAGATAGAGACGGAAGACGAGGTTGACCTGAGGAATCCAGTGCTCGGCTGTGCGTGGGCGTGGAGGGGAGGAAATCATTTAGTTTTCCTCCCACCCACGCTCCCGCATAGTTTGAGCGGATTAATGACAAGTTAAGGAGCAGGGTAAGGGGACCCGACTTGCAAAGTTCAAGGCCTGACGGTAGTTCCGCAGGTGGATCAAGTGTCCCAAATAAGACGGGAGTGGTTTTTAGTGGGTCGACCAGAACAAGAGCGGTCATCCCCACATAACCTAGAATTCATTACTCAGGTATCTGAATTCGCAGATTTTCCACTTCCGACTACAAAAAAAATAATGATCCGTGCCCGGTTGGAATTTCGGTTCTAACTAGGGGTTGTTCTAACTTGCGCGGGGTTGCTGGTCCTCTATCGGACGCGTACCAGGTGGCATATAGGTTTGCTTCCTAGAAATAGGTGATATCGAGAAAATCAAATACTTGTCGCGTCAAGCCAGCCGCATTTCTGTTTTCAGTAATGCTTCTGCAATTGATATTGCTAGCTGCAATGAAGAGCGAGATGAATGTGTGAGGCTGCGGGAAGAAAAGGCAGCAAGCATTCTAGAAATGGAGGTAGAGGACAGCAAGATGCTGAAGTCATGCGATGTCCAGAAGAATGTCAATAGGACAATCAAGGATGGACTCAGATGCTTAACATCGCTCATACAGGAGGTTAAGGAGAAGCACGAAGAGGCGGCCAAAAAAGACGCGAAGTTCTACCAGGGACTAAATTGGTCGGAGGAAGCACGAAAGGATCGAAGACTAAGACGTGATCGTTTTAATGCAGTGGTACTTAAAAACGTTGTCTTAGAGGCTCAGAAGAGAAAAAGAAGTGATCCTGAGGTTACGAAGGATCCAAAAAAGTAAAAGGAGGATGGACCTCCCAAAAGGTCCTGTTACATCCCGAGCAGAAGGCGAGTTTATTAAGTTAGGTTAAAGAATTTTTGGAGGAATGGTAGGCTAATTATGGTCAAGTTGGTAAAGCTTGACCTTTATTTTTAAGTAGGATCGTTTGTACTTGAAAACTACGGGTTTTGCGTTAAAACAAAAGAATATTCGCTTTTAATACATTTATTTAATGATTCAATAATTATATTACAAATAGTTACATAAATGTTACTTACTTTTAGTTACAAATTAGTCGTTGATTTAAGGATATAGCGCTGGTCGGTATAAGTTTGGTTTTTAAGATGTTGTTTCAATTGAATGAAACTAGAAAGTTTTTGTTTTGTTACACTTATGTAACATTAACAACTTTGAAATTTTTGCGTTTGTTTCAAGAGTTAATACCGTTTCTAAGTGTTACTTTTCGTCACTTGCATCTACTACGGAAAGAAACTTGTTTTTAAGTGTGAGAAAAGCAACTTGCATAATAATCGAGTACAATTCTATCCGCAATTGCCGATTAAAGAAAGAATTAGTGAAAAACTACAATTAATGAGACTTGACACGCAAAATACGACAGTTAATATATTGAAATTATAAATTCTAAGTGTCAAATTGCCTTTCTTGCACCTCTTAGGGAAAGAAACTTGTTTCTAAGTGAAAAACAAAGTTGACTTGCACAATAATCGAGTACAATTCTATCCGCAATTGCCGATTAAAGAAAGAATATTACAAATTCTTATAAAACTGAAGGGTCGCTTTACAATGACTATTGGTCTAATAAACCGCACCGGAACATTTGACATTTTTGTTAAAAAACTTTGACTTATATACTAATGAATTACTGAAAAGTGGGAAAATTTATATACAGTTATGGGGGTAAAGTGTGTTGTCTTCTAAGAAATTAGGTGTTTATTTTAATGCTATTTATAAGGCATTTTGAAGAGAGAATACGTCTCTTCGACGATTGACCCAATTGGTTTCCTTACGTATGAAAAAGTGAAGCTTGGGTTACAAGGAATGATTCATAGAACTGGGCCTGTGAAAAAAGGTCATAGTATATAAGTTCGAGCTTACATGAATCACTTCTTGCTCATCGCATTGTTCTCTATGTTAGACTAACTTTTGTCTCTTGCTTTGTTTTATTTTTTTATTTTTTTTTACTGAAAAAATATGTAATACTGTGTCCTAATTTATTACTTCTATCTCTAATTCAGAATTTTGACTCTTTTATTTTGTAAAACGCAAATAAAAAACATAACTCTAAGATGTAACAGTCCTCCCTCCTTATTTCTTTTATCGTCTCGTTGAAAAGTTTATTATAAAAATAGAAATGTAGAGACTCAAAATTTCTGAATTTGAGATTTATGTTTTGATGCTCATATCGTGTAGACAGTGATATTGATATCCTTGCGATCCTCTTAAATTCGTCGACGCGTAGATAAGAACGAAGAAATAATAGTTTGATGTGTTTGTTTGTGTAGTGATATGAGATGTTTATGTTTTCTAATCATCTTCTTGAGGTAAGTATGGATTTCTTCTTTCACAGGGCAGTCGTTAACCCTTTGTTTCTCACGCAAAGTTGTTGACAACAGCATTTTGCGTCCTTATAAATGATAGTAGTACCTGGACATCTTCAGTGTTTGATTTCTTGAGACGGAGAGTAGATATTAGATCAGAAGTGTAAAAGTGATGTGAGCCTTCCATAATCATTGCATAAAAAGTGAGAATTTGAATTGTTTTGTGCGTATTCTATCAGTTATTTTGTTAGAACTAATCATTTTTGTTGTGTTTTCAATTTCTTTAGTGTCTGGTTGTAAAATGAATATGTTTAGCCTTTTAAAATGTCTACAATCTTTGGCGGCATCTGTATATTACTCTTCAGTGGAAATAGAGTGCCATGAAGCAAAAGGGCGTCCTGGCCGGCCTAAGAAAGGATCACATTCAGAATTAAAATTGAATGCAAAAATTCGTCATCTAGAGATCAAACGTTTGAAAGCCGAGGTGTTGAGGGATTCGGAGAAAATGACCGCGATGTTGAATCAATTTTTGTGAGTATTTTTATTTATTTGTTTCTTTAGGCACGGGTGTATGTGAAGGACATAAATTGTTTGTTAAAGCGTCCTTCTCTTACGAATGATCCTCAACCAGGTTCGTCTAAAGAGGATGATGATGTCTCTTGGCATGTAAAATCGGAAACATTCAAAGATCCATTTTTGCTGAAGGAACCTTCCTTGGTAAAAGATCCTTAACCAGGACCGTCCTCAAGAGAAGATAGTGATGCTGCATGGTATCTTTCTTCTTCCTTTTTTGCAATTAATGAAATTCGATTATCTGTTTGCAGTTTTGAGGTAAACTGGTTTAACCTTTTAAACATAATATAAAAATTGAACGAATTGTTATGATAATAGATTAGAGATATGAACAAACATAATTTATGAAAATTTTCGTAACATATTATAGCGTATTGTTTGAAAATGAAAACTGAACAAGATTGGAACAATATTTTTAATTATACTCAGCAGTAATAACTTGAACATAATTTATATTATAGTACAAAGTGTAATTTAATATATACAGCTTCATTATTTCTAAACTTGTCTCGAAATTCACTAGATTCTCCATAAAATTCGTTCAAGCTTAAGAATATTTTAAGATAATGTCAAGGTTTCCAATTATTTATTTACGGTTTATAAATAAAACTAACTGGTAATTATTTAATCAAATAATATTAATTATTAATTTATTATTACAACTAAAAAATTTTTGTTTAAAATTTAATAGACAATTTACAACATCTTTTTTTGTAAAAGTATCGTAACTTTTATTACTTTCTGCAAAAGTTACTGTGTGCATCCTAATTTTGTTACAATTTCGTAATCCTATTTTTTTTATTTTTATTAAAATTCAAATTCTGAGTAACACTTAGAAACGATAAGAAATGTAAGGTAAATTTTAAGCAAAATGTGACTTATAATGCTTTTAGTACATCATTTGGAAAATTTTGTTACATTTGTGTCTGAACTTTTTAGGAATATTAAGAACATTTCTAACAGTGTAGTTTAGTATTTGTTTCTTCAGTCATTATTCAAATAATTAGCTGATTTTGGTAACAATCAATATACGCATAAGCAAGAGTTAAACTATATCATTTCACCAATTGTAACATTTTGATCATTGCAATTACAATTGAGGCTCCGGATCTTAAAAGGGCACATACACCATTTAAAATCAATGCTACATGTGCCCTTTTAAGATCCGGAGCCTCAATTGAAATTCACCTTTAAATCAATTTAGTGTGACCTCACCCTAAAAGTATTCATTCAACTGTAATTAGTTCATTGTTTGTTTACAAAGTGTTTTTTTTACAAATTTTAAAATAGTTTTATAGTTTTAAATGATTTTGACTTTGTTTGACAATTTTATAAATTGATAATCATTAAACATGTGAGTTCCTGCTATTAATTATATGGTTTCTATAGAATTGAATATTTTCTTATAATACCATTATTAAGACTAAAATTTTACATTGAAAGTTTATAAAATTACTAGTCAAGGCTTTTATTTTGTATTTTGTTTATTTTCTAGAAACTATAATGAATTTTTAACATATGAATAAACTTCTTCATTTTATATGTAATAAATTTAAATTAAAACGGCATTTTTAACAATTACTAGTATGAATTTTTTTTTGCATCATAAAATGAAGAATTCTAATTAAAATTTAGTAATAATAAGGCATTATGGCGAAAAGGCGTTTGGACCGACAACATGGCGGGTCGAGCGGTTCTCTCTTCGCTCTGTATAAGGGGAGAGGCATGAGACCGTCAACATGGCTGGTCGAGCGGCTCTCGCTTCGCTCGGCATGAGGGGAGAGGCCTTGGACCCAGCGCGCGAGTATTGGCTAGTGGGCGTTAGGCCTTTCACTTCTCCGCATAGCCGGTCGACTCCTCCCTCCTTATATTCGCCTGCTACAAGAGGCTCAATTCGAGTCTTTCAGATGGCATTATTTATTAATAATAATTATTAAAAATTAAAAATTGATGATTTCCTTAAATGTTAAGCTATTTTCTTATGTTTATATAAATTTTGGTATATGTTTATAATATACCACAATTTATTTATTAATAACAATAATTCGTTAATATCACTACGTAATTAATTTTTAATAATAATAACAACAATTTTAATAAAATTGATTAAAATTGTTAATTTTAATAATAATTTAAAACTATTTGATTTGTTAATTATTAATTGAAGCAATAATTATATTGTATGTTAGTAATCCCTTATTTATTTATAATAATAATAATTATTATTATTATATATTTTTTTTGTATATAGCAACAACAATAATTGTTTATTTAATTTAATCCTTATACTATTATAGGTTATCAAGTAAGTTCTTAATTTATTAATATTTGTTAAGTGTTAATATATTAAGCTATGGTTAATTATTAATTATCAATAATTAATAAATAGATTGTTTACTTATTTGATATGAATATAATTTATCATTTATTAACAATATTATTATATTATTATTATTATTATTCCTAATGTATTATAATAAAAATTTTATTTATTTATTAGATTAAAATTAGTAACAATATAATTAATTTATTGGATTAAAGTTTAAAGCATGTTGTGCATTGATTAATAATCTATTGTTAATAATGTTAAAATTTTATGGTTTCACCTTCGATTTTTCATCATTTAAAAGCAAATTTAATTTGAATTTGAATTATTTGCCGCTCTTTCATGATGGAAGTCGGCGAGGCATGCGCGTCTTACCCTTAGACAGAGTTGGTGCATCGGTTGAGTTGAATCACTGGTCGGCAATCGCGGTGTGCCACGCATAGTAAAAGAGGTTCGAGCAAGGTCGATATACAATCGATGCGTGCTTAAAGCTGGCGCGCTCATTTAAATGATGCTGTCTTATGCTTAATTCATTCTTATTCTATTTTGTTGTTTTTAGGCTTAAAATTGTCAAAATTTTTACAGATTTTTAAGACCTTTCCTCCTTCCTTATACTTTACATTGTCCTCAATGTAAGGAAATGGTAGGATGCTTGTTTTGTTGTTTTTGTTAAACTTTATGGCGTTTGTATTTGGTTTCTTCGCCTTTTCCATCTTGTAATCATTATTGAGTAGCAAAAATATAGTTTTCTTGCTATAATAATGATTATTATCCATAAGAGTAGCTGAAAGAAAAGTATGAAACCATCTTTAATTGTTGTGATGTAGTCTTTGGCATTTAAAATCCAATTTATAACAGGTATTTCCATCTGCAATCAGATTTATATTTAGCCGTTGTTATTTTGGGTTATTTTATTTATGTGTATCATAGGTATTTATAATATTTTTCAAATAACTGAATATATATATATATATATTATTTATTTATGTATATATTTATATTATTTTTATTTATTTATTTATAATTATATATATATATTTTAATTTTCTATTAGCAGTGAATTTATTAAAATTTTATACATGCTTTATTGAAATAACTGTTAATTGGATTATATCGCGTTATTTTAGTCCCATGGTAGGGTGGGAGCTGGTAAATTCCAAAATTCGTCTGAATCGTCAGATGCGCTTGTTGTTGGATTTTCTTTTTTTAATATTTTCTTATTTCTGATTACGCTAAAGCATTGTTCTTTAGTGTGCCCCCTTCTATAGCAATATTCACAACAGTTTCCCCATTTAAACATTTTTAATTTTATTAAAGAGGAATCTTCATTAGACATTACATGTATTTTGTGTTTTAAATTTTTAGGTTTTTCCTCTTCGCTAAAGAAATAAGTATTATTTAATTCTTTAAGGATTATTTTTGCTGCTGAGTGTTCTGATTCTCTAATTGTTCTACACTCGTTTCCGGTTGCGATAAATACATTATTGCTTGTATGGTCTGTTACGGTGCATTTCACTTTCCATAATCTATTAAAATCGGGACCAGTGGTCTTGTCAATTATGTAAATGGGTTTATCAAGGTTGTATTCCGCTGTTAGTTCTTCAAGTATTCCTTTTGGGTTAGATATGTCGTTTATGTTTCCTTTTTGAAATATGAAGGCTGGTACAATTTCTCCTTGTAGTGGTGGGAAGAAAATGATAGATTCAGACATCTAAAAATTAAAATCATGTTATTATTGTTATTCGTAAGCAATTTTTAATTTATCAACATGGTTTTGGAACCTGTGTCCTTCATTATTTAATAAAATAACATTATTTTTATTTAGAATAGCCACAATTCTATATGGACCGTGATAATGAGGGTCAAATTTTCTTTTTAGACCTTCTTTCATGACATAATCTTTATCACCTATTTTTCTTTGAAATAATTTGATAGATTTATCATACCTTTCTTTGGATTTTAATTTGGCATTTATTAGATTTTTAGCTGCTAGTGCCCTTATTTCAATTAATTTGGTAATAAGTTCCGTTAAATAGGAACCATATGTTTCGATTTTAACTTCCTGAGGAAAAGAACTAGGAGAACGAGCAGTTTTTCCAAAAACTAACTCATAAGGTGTGAAATTAGTGGCTTCATGCACGGATGTATTGTAGGCAAACATTGCAAAGGGTAATAATCTGTCCCAGTCGTCATAGTCTTTAGAATATTGTTTTATATAATCTGCTAAAACGGCATGGCTACGTTCTAAGCGCCATTTGTTTAAGGCCTATAACCAGAGGTTGTGACTTGCTGAACTTTACAAAGTTTGGATAGTTTTGACATCAATTTGCCAATGAAAGAATACCTTTATCGGTTAATATTACTTTTAGGGCTCCATATACTGAAAACAATTCTTTTGCAACAGCATGAGCAATGGTAGTTACTGAAATATCTGGAATTGCAACGGCTATACAATATTTGGATAAATGGTGAGGATATGACAATTTCCGTCAGGGGTTGTAGGAAACTTTCCTACTGTATCTAATAAAAATTTGTCAAAAACGTCTAGGGGTGTGTCCGTTATAATCATAGGTTCCCTAGTCTTTGCTCTAACTAATTTTTGTGTTTGGCATGTGGGACATCTTCTAACAAATTCTGTCACCTGTTCCTTTAATCGTGGCCAAAAAAACTTTTCACGTATTCTTCTATATATCTTTACTATTCCTTTGTGTCCTGCTATTTTACTTTTATGAAATTCACTTATGATATCTTTTCTATTTTCCTCTTTAGGAACAGATAGGATTTTTATTTTTTTATTTCTTCGGGATCTATTATTGCAATGTCAATGAGTAATCGGCTTATTGGAGTCGTGAACTCGCAATCGGCTGATAGAAAATGAACAGAGTTATTTCGATTATAAGTAAGATTTTCTCTGTCATTCGTGATATTTGAAGATTCCTCTGATATTCTTGAATAATTCGGAGGCGAATTTGGAGGAATGCTGTTTATAGTATCAAACTTATTCCCTTGTGTTTTGTTGTTCTTGGATTCTTCTTCATCTTCATCTTCTTCGTCATCTTTATTTTCTTCTTTGCTTTCCTCTGCTTCATTATCTGTGGTTTCCTCTTCTTCATCATCTGTGTCGAGATCTGTTGCATATACTGAAGTGTGATCAGTTGTTGACATAGCCTTTGGAGTTTTAAAAATTACTGGTGTGTTGAGTTCTGATGTTGATGGTCGGAAAGTAACATTTTTGATTTTGTTTTGTCTATTTTATTTTTCTGTGGTGTTTGATGTATTGGTTGTTCTGGTTCTATTGTTTCTGTAATTGACTTTTCAATATTGAAATTCTCTGTTTGATTTTTCTGCCACATAGATTCACCTTTAGCATAATCCCAATAAAAGTCTAGTTTTTGTGAAAATTCTGAGTGGTCTCCGGGAATTAATTTATTAGCTGCTTTATGAACTGATTCGTCATTGTTTCCATCTGAGTGTATAATCCAATCTCTAGGAGATTGTGGTGATTCTATTAGCCAGTCTTCATGTTGTTTTAAGGATTGATCAAAACGTGATATAGAATTCCCTAAATCTTGAGCTATTTCCTTTCTGCTTAAATTCATTGTGTTGTTTTCTTCTTCGTCAGAACTTTCTTCGCTTTCACTGGCTGGTGGTTCTACCGTTAATACTGTTTTTTCTGGGCTTGGAAAATATACAATTTTGGGTAACAGTTCGGGAGGTGCACTTTTAGGTCCAGGCATATTTTTTACAGCTGCTGGCGGAAGTTTCAAACTTGGAAGCATATTTCTACTAGGTTTTTGAATAGGAGGATTAGGTATCTCTATATCCTCGTCTGAGTCTTTGTCTATAGTTATTACTCTAGGTTGCGTTGCTCTTCTTTGTGATACTCTTGATCCGATTGTATTTTGATTTGAATTAATTTTCGATGTAGATGGCTTTAAAATTAATATTGTAGGTTGTAATTTTGGTTTCTGAGGATTTTCATATATTTTTGTCGGTGATTTAATTTGTTTCTTTGGGTTTTTGTCACCATTTTTATTGATTAAAATGTTTACTTGTTTTTGCTCGATTTCGGTTTGGGAATTTTTTGTAATATCTTCATTGACATTTCTGGAAAGAGCATCTGCGTTTGTGTTTAGCTTTCCTGATTTATGTTGGAATTCATATTCGTAGTCTCTTAACATTAATCTCCATCTAATTAATCGCTGTCCTGGATCTTTTATTGTGTCGATCCATCTTAATGGTTCATGGTCGCTTACTAAAGTAAATTTCTTTCCATAGATGTAGGGCCTAAAATGATGAACTTCATACAGAACTGCTAAGCATTCCTTTTCAGTTGTGGAGTAATTTATTTCTGGTGAATTTAATACTATAGAAAGATACGCAATAGGAAGGTCGAATACAACTTTTTCTTGACTCAACACTGCGCCTATAGCATAATCCGATGCGTCTGTTGTTAGTGTGAAAGGTTTCTCATAGTCCGGATATTGTAAAATTGGACTAGTACACAAAGCTTTTCTTAGCTCTTTGAAACTTTCTTCTTGCTGTTGTTTCCACTCGAATTTTACTTCTTTTTTTAGTAAATTAGAGAATGGTTTAGCCTTTGCTGAAAAGTCTTTAATAAATCTTCAATAATATCCCGCTAATCCTAGAAATTGATTTACATTAAGTGGCGTTTTAGGCCTAGGAAAATTTTTGACAGCTTCTATTGTTTTAGGGTTGGGTTTTACTCCTTCACTACTTATTATATGCCCTAAATAGGGTACTTCTTTAAAGAGGAATTCGCATTTTTCTGGCTGCAGTGAAAGATTGGCACCTTTTAATCGTTGTAGTAATCGTTTTACCTTTTTGCCGTGTTCCTCTAAATCATTCGCATAAACCACGATGTCATCTAAATATACGAATAATTCAACACCTTGAAGTCCTGATAAAACTTGATCCATTAGTCTTTGAAACGTTGATGGTGAATTTTTTAATCCCATGGGCATTCTTATGTATTCGTAATGTCCGTGCGTAGTGGAAAATGCTGTTTTTGGTCTATCAATGGGATCCAATTCAATTTGATGAAATCCACGGGCTAAGTCAAATACAGAGAAGTATTGAGCGCCTCCAATAGTGTCCAGTATACTAATTATATTCGGCAGAGGATAAAAATCACTAATTGCCTTCTCATTTAGCGCCCTAAAATCGATCACTATTCTTCACTTCTTCTTACCAGTTCCATCGATTTTTTTTTGGAATTATAAGCAATGGCGAGTTATATGGAGAACAGGAAGGTCCTATGGCTCCTTCTGATTTCATTCTACCAATGACCTTATCAATTTCTTCTTTTTGGGAGGGTGCAAATCTGTATTGTTTAGTATGGATTGGTATTTCGTCTTTTGTAAGAATTTTGTGTTGAACCATATGTGTAGGAGTTAGTTGTTCTCCGGGAAGATGAAAACTGTCTGGAAATTCTCTAACTAGTTGTTCTACATGTTCTTTTTCTTCTTTATTCAAATGATCTAGTCTTAAATATTCTAAAATATCTGAAACTCTGTTTGATGATTGTATGTATTTTTCTTCTGTAGAGTAATCATAAGAGTCTTCACCTGGTAATTTATAAAATTCAAAAGGTATTAACTCTTGAGGTGGTATATCAATTTCTGCGTCTTCAGATGTCATATTTATCGCGTAAATATGGCAAACTCCATCGTCATTTGTTACTTCTCCTTCACCAATAATAATCCTTCGTCGGTTTTTATTAAGGGTAAGTATCCTTCTTTTAATTAAGGATTTAAAACATCGATAGGTATTACTTGTCTCGTTCTGACTTTAATAATTACACTTTTTCTTTTATTGGCTTTGTTTTCTGTTAATGCTTCTCTAGCTTGTACTGATTCTTTATCTGTGAAAAATATTGGTTTTATAGGGTCAGAGTGTGTGACAATGGTGTCATGCCAAAATGAAATTTTAACTTTTTCTTCACGTAGGTACTCTCGACCTAGAATACCGTCGGATTCTATAGGGAAATTAATTAATACTACTTGGAAAATTATTTGCTTCGTCTTTATTTCTATCTGAACGGTTCCCAATATGAATAGTTTGGTAGGAACAATTCCGGCTATGTGTATAGCTTCTTCTTGAATTATTATTCTCAATTCCGGAGATATTATATTCTCTTTAATTATATTCACATCAGCACCTGTATCTATTAATAAGGTTGCTGATAATTTTTGGAAACTTGGAGAATTAATTACTATTAATGGAGATTCTCTGGAGTTTCTGGCGTGGAAGATGTGTTTTGTAATGGAAGAATTCTCGCGTTGGCTGGACGCTCTTTGTAATCTTTGCTTCTCGTCGCATCTGTCCGTCGAGTCGTGTTTAAGTTTAAATTACTCTTTTCAAAAGAGTGCGGGGACTGAGCACGTGGTGGTGTTCTATTTAATTCTTGAGGCTTGTTAAAATATGCTTCTTGTGGAGGAGGATATGGGTAAAATGGATAAGAGGTATATGGCATATAAGCATTAGGGAAAAACGAGTTTGGGTGATTAGGATACTGTGGAGGAAAACTGTTATTTGGACCATATGGTGGATACGGATTTCTCAATATACCTGTGGGGGTAGGTGATTGAGAACGATATCTCGTTTCTTTATGAGGATATGAAAATTGTACTGTATTACTGGGACTTCTTTCTCGATATCTATAATCTTGGGGTTGATATCGTGAATAATGATAAGCTTTATAATCACGTTTATGACTATCGTGACGTTGTTCGAATTTCAACGCAATTTCGAAAGCATCGTCAAGCTTTTCAGGTTTCGGACTTCTATTATAGTGGCCATAGCATTAGGAAGTCCTTTTATGAAAGCTTCTAAGGCACAATAATCTCTCCGTGCGTTTGTAAAGTACCGTCTCTTAAAAAGTATTTTATAATACGATTTACACCTAAAAAGGGGTCAATTCTGTCTTCTTTAATAATATTAATAGGTAAGGAAGGATCTAATATAAATAGACCTACGTTATGTATGAAAAATGAAGATTTTAGCAATACTTGTGGATACAAATCGCTATATTTTAATAAAAACTGAAAATATGAATTCATCAATTAAATTATACTATCCTTTATTATAATTTTACTCTAATGTAGTTATAAATTGGCATTAATTTTAATGATATTTATAAGTTTGGTTAAATAAATATATTTGATAAATTATTGGGCTTAGAATGTTGAGTTATATACCAAATTCTTAGCCACCAAATTATTGAAAATAATGTTACAATAAAAAGTATTGTGAATAATATCATACAATACATGTAATATGTGGTTGGCTAGAATGTAAATTCACTAGGATCTGTATTAAGGAAAGGTGATCCCAATATACCTGTCAACTCGAGTTGACTTGGATTAACGAAAGTCTTAAATTTTATTGCTTTATTAGCAATTACTATTTTTGCCTTTCCAGATGTAATGAATGATCCGAAATTTATTGTGTATTTTTCGTTTTGTTTTATTTCAGTATCCGGGGTGAGTTTACTTTCGTTTATTAAATTAATATCTAAGGCAGGATTGATTAAATAGAGTCCTCTATTGTCTATCAAGTTTTTAGAAGAAATGTGGATTTTCGGATAAATTTTTAAATTGAATGAAACATTGTTAAAATGTTCACTCATGAGAAAATTCTACGAATAATAGAGGATCGTCTGAATAAATTATTTCTTAAGAAATTAGCTACTCGACGCCTTATTCGTCCTTGAATTGACAATTCACGTCTTAAAATTTCTCTTTCATAAATAATTGCTATTCTTTCAAAATACCTTGTTTCAAAAATTTGATCAAGAAATGGCGCTCCTAAAATACCGCTGACTTCAGAATCGTAGTGATAAGAATCAACTTCAAACCTCAAAGAAAAATCGCTACATTCTATCAATGTACTCCCAATAGTACGAATTGCTGCTTGTCTAGTTATGATTGAATTATTGCGTTCAATATAAACAAATGATGCTATAGCTGATTCTTGAATTAAATTTATTGATAAAGTATGATATATTAAAAAGTTACCTCTATGTGAATTGAAATAACCTGAAATTAATTCAACGTAAGGATAATTGTGTTGGTTATAATCAAGAATTGAAAAATAATTAGTCATTTAATTTTACAATTCTTTATCTTTATTTAATAATTGTTCCGTACTATTTAACAAATTGTCGAAAAATTTAGAAAATCCTTGTTGCGATGTTAATTTTTTTACTTTTAATAATTTATCAGTGATCTCTACTTGTTTTTCTTGGAAACGTTTCTGACTTCTTTTACCTCCTCGGTTTCTTGGTTTTTGTTATTATTTAGCATGATGTTAAGCTGCAAGAAAAGACATTTTGTCTTTAATTATAAAATTTTGTATTGAATTTAAAATAGTGTAGTTATTTCTGTAAATTGTATTAAAGAATAAGGCAATGATTTTCTTTAACTTTAAAATTCGACGATCAGCGTAAAAGTAACTCTAAAGTAAGCCTTAAACTTAATAAAATTTGCAAAGTTCTTTATTTCAACAAATTCGCAGACCAGCGTAAGGTGATAAAATCAAGGACTTGAGAGATTAATAAAGATAATTGTCCTAATAACAAAATCGCCGATCAGCGTAAAATGCCATTAGTAAAATCGAAATTCGCTGAACAGCGTAAGAACGATTTTTACAACTTGTTCTTTATTAAGAGAAGTGTATATTTGTTTATTAATAAAATATAATAATTTTCTTTGAAAAATGATTTTATATTAAAATGTTGTTAGAGTGTCAGTTAAGTTTTCTTTATTCTAAGTGTTGTAAGTGTTTAACTTGCACCCAGTGTAAGGAAAGAATAGTGTTTAGTACAACTCTAATCTGCGAGCAGACTATCAATTCTAAGTGCTAAAACTAACAACTTGCACAATAACCGAGTACAACGCGGACTAAATTGCCGGTTAGAGAAAGAATAATTTGAAAATTAACTGATTTATGCTCCTAATAATCTATACATTTTTTTTGAATGTTTCGTTTCAATTTAAGAAATATTTCAATTGTGAAACAAAAGTGACGAATCCCACCGCTGCCACCAAATCAGCTGTTACATCCCGAGCAGAAGGCGAGTTTATTAAGTTAGGTTAAAGAATTTTTGGAGGAATGGTAGGCTGTAGGCTGATTATGGTCAAGTTGGTAAAGCTTTATTTTTAAGTAGGTTCGTTTGTACTTGTCAAAACTACGGATTTTGCGTTAAAACAAAAGAATATTCCCTTTTAATACATTTATTTAATGATTCAATAATTATATTACAAATAGTTACATAAATGTTACTTACTTTTAGTTACAAATTAGTCGTTGATTTAAGGATATAGCGCTGGTCGGTATAAGTTTGGTTTTTAAGATGTTGTTTCAATTGAATGAAACTAGAAAGTTTGTTTTGTTACACTTATGTAACATTCACAACTGTGAGATTTTTGCGTTTGTTTCAAGAGTTAATACCGCTTCTAAGTGTTACTTTTTGTCACTTGCACCTATTACGGAAAGAAACTTGTTTCTAAGTGTGAGAAAAGCAACTTGCACAATAATCGAGTACAATTCTATCCGCAATTGCCGAATCCAGATAAGAAGGGAAGAGCCACAGTGGTCGTCAAAGTGGCTGAAGGAGCTACCTTCGCGGAAGTGCTGGCGAAGGTTCGGAAAGAGGCTGACTTGGAGGTCAGCGAGACAAGGGTTGTGAGAGCTTTACCTACTAAAAAGGGAGATCTTCTTATTAAAATTGGAGGGTCTTCAAACAAGAAGCTGTTCACCGAGGAGGTGACAAAGGTAATCGGCGATTTGGGTAAGGTTCAGATGGCGGTCCGGCAAACAACGCTGGAAATCCGCAATATGGACGCCCTTACTGAAAAGGAAGACGTTTTGGATGCCCTGGAGCAAATCTCTACGGTGCTAGCAGGTTGTAAGAAGAGCTCATGCTGCTTCTTATGCCAGGCGAATTTCGGCGAGAAGGAGGACATCCAACACGTCGCCGGATCAAGTCGGTGCAAGGTCTTTAGGTCTGCCTTAGAGGAAGCTAAGAAGACCTTGTCAAGGACAAGAAGGAAATAGGCCAGAACAAGAGCGGCACGGAAGAGTCGCGCCAGCGACTAAATGGGACCAACCATCTACGAAGTTTGAAGCCACTAGGTAGTTCTGTAGGTGAATAGAAGGTCTAATATTATTGGGTTTTTAGCATGGTATGGTCGACGTGAGTCCATGGAGTTTAATACATCCTAGGCAATCGACAGACTCCTGCATGATTCAATTTGTAACAAATTGTTTCTCTATAAAAGATTTTACTGTTTTCATAACCTTTCCAATTGAATTTATTCGGTTGTATAGTTTATGTTAACTAACCAGCAGAAGCTAAAAAATAATAATAATAATAATAATTTTTTTGAGGTGGAGGTAAAAATGCGTTACGCACTTCCCGATATTAGGACAGTGTGGAACTGAACGATCCTGCTTTAGACAGTCGCCCCTACCGCACTAAAAACCCCCTATTTGCGCCTACCAGCAGCTCCCGGTACCGCTTTCGCATTTCTTCAGGAGATGAGGTAATTGGCGACTCATTAGTCATGCTTCGGCTTACTTTTATTTTTTTTTATTTTTATACCAGCGTGGATTTTCCTTCTTTTTTTTCAGGTGTGATGTGTCTTATAACATTTTCGATATTTTTTCTTTCTGCGTCCCATCTTACACAATGAAAAAATGTATGTTGCACGTCATCCTTCTCAGAGTCATTATGTTTTCAAGCTGCGTTGGAAACTTTTCCTATTTTATGCAAGAAATCTTTAAAATAACCGTGCCCAGTAAGCAGTTGTGTCAGGTAGTAGTTCACCTCTCCATCCTTTCTGTTGATCCATCGCCGTATATTTGGAATCATTCTGGCTGTCCATCGTCCTCTACTTTCTTCATTCCAGCGTGTTTGCCAATCATCCAGAATCATTTCTCGAGCTTCTTTTCGTGCTTCCTTTCTGCCATTTTTAGTACTTCTAGTATATACTAGACTTCTCTCATGCACCAGCAGGTCAATAGGTATTACTCCAGCAACTACTAGTGCAGCAGGTTCTGATACTGTTTGATAACAGGATGCTTTTCGTAGAGCTCCCAATAATTGAGCAGAAGCATATATCTTTTGGCATTTCTTCGCATAGGATTCCATCGTAGACGATGTTCCATAAATCTGGACCCAGGATTGAGCCTTGTGCAACCTCTGCTGTTATTTTCTTTCTTACTTGTCCTTCTTCTGTATTATATACTAATTCTCTATTTCTGAAATAACTTTGGATTATTCTCAGAAGATAAGTTGGGATCTTGAATCTATTTTTGAGAGATTTTAAAATATCTGTCCACCTTGCTGAATTGAAGGCGTTTTTTTACGTCTAATGTGACCAGTAGAACAATATTTCGAGAGTAGCGGTTTCTAAGTTGTTCCGAATTAAATTTCTTTACTACCTCATTTACCGCACTGATTGTAGAAAGACCCTTTCGGAAGCCATACTGTCGCGGCGCTAGTCCGGCTGTATTCTCTACTGATTGCGTAAGGCGTGTTTTGACAAGTTTTTCAAGGAGTTTCCCTGACGTATCCAGCATACACAATGGGCGGTATGCAGAAGGAAGCTTGGGGTCGCCCTTGTTTTTACTGATGAGAATAAGTCGCTGAGTTTTCCATCTTCTTGGGAAAATACCTTCCACTATGCATTTATTGTATAAATTTAAAAGCATTTCCGGGCATATTTTGCAGACTAATTTTAAAATTTCCGATGGAATTCTGTCAGGGCCTGGATCTTTTTTGTTCTGGAGAGAGGTAGCAGCTTTCGTCAGTTCTTCTGGACTGAAGAGGGGTATACTTTCTTCCGGAATATTCAAACTTGGGTCTTGGGCTCTAATTTGGTGGGTAAGGAAAAGAGCGTTTACCACTGTTGTAAGTTCCTTAGCGTTTAAGTCTATTTTATTTAAAGAATTTCTTAATTTCTTCATGACTACCTTATAGCCAAGCCCCCAGGGATTGTTGTTTACGTCATTTCTAAGCTCTTCCCACCGTTCTTTTTTACTTTTCTTAATGGATATTTTTAAATATTTTTTTGCTTCTTCATATTTACTTTCCTCTTGTAATATTTCTCCTGGTATTTTCTTCCTTCTTCTAGTTGCAAAACGTCGAAGGCAGTTTTTTCTCAATTCTGCGATCTCGCTAGTCCACCAATATGTAGGCCATCGTTTATTGTTTACATTTTTGGCATGGAGGCGTTGCAAGCTTTATGTAACAGAGACATTGTGAGTTTAGTAAGTCTTTCTGCGTTAACATTCTTTCCCATGATAGCTATTTCGTCGCAGCCAACGTCTAGCTGCCATTTCTGTCTGTGAACCAATAATTTTTATTATTTGTGTATTGTTCGCTGATGAGTACTAAGTCAGCTTCCCGTTCAAGGGCTATTTGCGTAAGTAGGTAATCAGCCGTTTTACTTCTGTGTAAAATTTCCTTGGAGGATATTCACTTTTATTTGTTCTTTGCAGATTCTCCTTTTCAAGAGATTCTCTAAATACTACACATTCTCTCATATTTTTCTCAGTGACAAAGATTTTTACTTCTTCGGAGAGATTTTTTAAATCTCTCTTCAAAGCATTATGTACTCCTTCTTGTGTCGTGAGACTATCAAGGTCCCTGATCTCGATCATAGTTCTTGGTTCTAGGTTACGTATTGTGGCATTTTGACCTAGAGATGTTTTCAGAGCTTTATTAAACTCTGTTTTGTCTGATACATTGTTATCAAGTTCCACGAGTACATCTCCATTTCTAGTTGACCGGATAGTTTTAATTTGAACTTGTAGTTCACCTGGATCTAGAATTTTGGTTCGAATCTTCGTAAGAATTTCCTTGTAGGTTTACCCCTCACTTGGCTTTATTAGAATAGCTTCCTTTTTTAATCTGATCTTCGTTTTGGATCTTGGGAAAATACTTTCGTTTCCCTTTCCATCAGATTTCGTTTCAACAACAGATTTTCTCCCGGGTTTCTTAGACAAAGTCTTCCACCCTTCTGATGTTTCTTCCTCGTTTTTCTTCTTTTTTTCAATGTTTTCGAGTAATTGTAGAGGGCTAGTGGCTATTCTTTTTGTTCTTCTACTCCCTGGTGTAAGCTCCCTTCCTGTAGCGGCTACGCGCTGTTTCCTTCGTTGTTGAGATATGATCTCTGTCGCCTGCTCGACCTTTTCTACCATTTTTGGAATGTCAACCTTTATAACTCGCTTTATGTTTGGCTGACTTTCTTAGGCATTTACCATTTCTTTTAACAGATCTCGCATATCGCCGAGAACTTTCTCAACTGCTCTATCTGCTTTTTCGTGCTCATCACTTGTAGCATTACATATCGCACTAGCCAAATGATTCACTAATACGTTGTTGGTGTTGCAGTAATTCGATGACGACGTTGTGAGGCCTGCAAGCGAACCCCCTTCAAGCGCCGGTCCTGGGCTTCCGTTGCCCTGAGACTGTAACTTTTTTTCATTAATTTCCTTACTGTTCATGATTTTTATTAAAAGTTTTAAAGTCGTATATAAATATGTAAAGTATGTGTAAGTGAGAGTGTGATGTAAACCCCGCAATGTACTGCCCATTAAGGTAGGGTGCGCGGAGGTTTGTGCGTGGAAGTGTATCCTGTAGATAAGTATGTATTTTGTGTAAGTATTGTGTGAAAATTTCGTAATGTACTGCCCCGCGAGGCAGGGTGCGCGGAAATTCATGATTGTGTATGTTATTGGATGTCTTATATACAAGTGTTACAACCATGTGGGAGTGTAAATGTAAGTGTTGGATAGTTTCTTGGTAAAGGTGAAACCGAGAAAGACATACGAGCTCGCACGCCCGTCGAGCGACACCTGCCCTACCCTCCCCCATGAACAGAGTCAGAACGGATTCGACAACGAATCTAGGGGAGAACCGAGAAGAGGTCCCTCTCCAGGAGAGAGAGCGCGAAAATCCCGTCAGCTACACCTCTAGGCCCCATCAACGCGGCAAGGTAAAATCAATCGGCGGAGGCGCCACCAGTAGATCAAATGCAGAAACATCAATCGACAGGTGAAAACATCCCCAGACGGATGAACTACCCATCGAAAGGGAATAATAATAATTCCGTGCCCGGTTGGAATTTCGGTTCTAACTGGGGCGCATTAGAACTTGTTCTCTTGCGTGGGGTTCCTGGTTCTCTATCGGACGCGTACTAGGTGGCGGATAGGTTTGCTTTCTAGAAATAGGTGGTATCAAGGAAATCAAATACTCGTCGCGGACCAAAACCAGCAAACAAGAAACTTCCATCATGAGCGATTGTAAAAACGAGGAAGAGTACCTGCGGGGTAATGCTACGGCTAAATCCCTCACTGGTTCCGATCATCAAGCGCCTAGCGTGAGGATGATGGCCAGTGACCCAAGGATGCAGGAGGGCAACAACGCGTTGGTAGTGCCACAGATCATCGTGGAGAAGGCGGAGAGACGAGGGAGTACGAGCAGCGTGACGAGTCAAGCCAGTTGAATTTCTGTCTTCAGTAATGCTTCTGCGATTGACATTGCTAGCTGTAATAAAGAGTGAGATGAATGCGTGAGGCTGCGGGAAGAAGAAGCAGCAACCATTCTAGAAATGAAGGAAGAGGTCAGCAAGATGCTGAAGTTCTGCGATGTCCAGAAGAATGTCAATAGGACAATCAAAGATGGACTTAGATGCTTAACATCGCTCATACAGGAGGTAAAGGAGAAGCACGCAGTAGTGGCCAAAAAAGACGCGAAGTTCTACCAGGGACTAAATTGGTCGGAGGAAGCACGAAAGGATCGAAGACTAAGACGTGATCGTTTTAATGCAGTGGTACTTAAAAACGTTGTCTTAGAGGCTCAAAAGAGAAAAAGAAGTGATCCTGAGGTTACGAAGGATCCAAAAAAGTAAAAGGAGGATGGACCTCCTAAAAGGTCGAAAGGCAAGGAGACAAAAAAGGAAAAAAACTCAAGTCAAGTTAAAAAGGGAAGGGCCACAGTGATCGTAAAAGTGGCTGAAGGAGCTACGTTCGCCGAAGTGCTGTCGAAGGTCCGTAAAGAGGCTGACCTGGAGGCCAGCGAGACAAGGGTTGTGGGAGCTTTACCCACTAAAAAGGGAGACCTTCTCATTAAAATTGGAGGGTCTTCAAACAAGAAGCTATTCACCGAGGAGGTGACAAAGGTAATCGGCGATCTGGGTAAGGTCCAGATGGCAAACCGGCAGACTGTGCTGAAAATCCGGGACATGGACTGCCTTACCGAACAGAAGGATGTCATGGAGGCCCTAGACAAATTATCTATGGTACCTGAAAGAAGCAGAAAGGTGACGGTCCTTGGACCAAATAAGCGGGGTATCAAGCTCGCTGTCGTGGTCACCACCCAAGAGGACGCCAACAGGCTGGAGAAGATAGGGCACATTAAAATCAGTTTTGTGTCCTGCAAAATAAGTAGGAGAGTTATGGTCACAAGGTGTCACAGGTGCCTTGGATATGGCCATATAGGTCGAGACTGCCAAGCAGTAGATAGGTCGGCTGCGTGCTTCAAGTGCGGAGAAGCCGGCCATAAGGTAGCTGATTGTAAGAAAAGCCCATGCTGCTTCTTATGCAAGGCGAAGTTCGGCGACAAGGAGAACCTGCCTAAAGCAGGTATGCAAGGTTTACATTTTTACCCGTGCATTTAGTGCGTGAGCCCGACATACCCCAGCAGAAGCGGGAACTTCCTGGACATGCAAAAATGCATTTTTTGTCTTCTCTCCTATGAATAAAAAAAATAATATTAATAATAATAAGATTACATTTTCTTACCATTTTGTCCAATTTAGTGTATACTTGTACGAGAGCAAAAAAATGTACCTTCTTACATTGAAAGTGTCGATTTCAAAGAAAGAGTGTTTATAGCGTGTTCATAGAGTCATAGAATTTAGGCGCGAAATTCAAAAATACTCTCATAACAAAGGATTAAAAATTAATAAATATTTAAATATTTTCATGAAAGGGGGGGGGGGTTAAATTCACCGATGGTGCCACCTATCAGGGCAGGTGGTACCAAACACTCCGACCAAGCCACTTGAAAGTTTTAAAAAATATATATTTTAATATCCCACTAAGATATTGAAGTTTTTGAAAAAGGCTGATGAAAATATCCTTGCTGAACTAAAAAATTGGAAAGTAAAATGTTCATTCCTGGAAAAGAAAAATAACCTTTTGGAAAATAAAGTATCCTCTCTTGAAGAAAAATTGAATAAAGGCGTCGAAAAGGTGTTCAGACTGGGAAAAAATATTGGAACAAGATCGGTCCTAGTGGCTTTCTCCAACATACGGTACAAAAGTATTTTTTTTCTCAAAAGCAAGTAATTTGCAAGCTCAAAAAATTAATTTCTCCAGTGATTTTACTTTTGAACAAAGGGAAACACGTAGAAAATTAAAAGATTATCAGTCAAGATTATCTTCACAAGGAACAACTTCGGTTATTAAAGGATCCCGATTAATGATAGACGGCAAGTTACACGAAATTATTTCCATACAAAAACTGATTTAAAAAAATGAATCATCGGAAGCATAGGAGAGAGTAGGGCAAATCGGACCCCCCTCAATATTTCAGAAATGGCGAAATTGTCAAAAGTACTTTTTAGAAATTTGAAACAACCTTGTGTAGTATACCTTATTTTTCAATTTGACATTTTTTACTTTTGTTTGTGCAACGCTGGAAGCAAAAGTTTTTTTTTAGTTTTTTTCTACACTTTTCCGAATTTTTTTTAAGGAAATTCTTAGGCAATCGTGTAATATTACCAGATATTAGGTCTTGGGTTTTGAAGGTATACACCTCAGGAATATTTACCACCAAAAACTTTGATGAATTTGCACAGCGTTTCTTTTTGACAAACATTTATTCTCAAAATGGGCCTGGGAGGCAAACCGGACCGTTTTCGGTGGGGCAAACCGGCCATAGGATATTTACATTGAATTAAAGTTTCATAAAAATTATTTTTAAATAAAATGTTTCTTTCATTAAAATATTTACTTAGAATGAAAAATAATTGTCTTCCAATCAGAATTGGACCCTTTAATATTGTTTCTCTGATCATGACAAACATTTTTATTTTTTATTAAAAAAATCTTTATTTAATTAAAATTCAATCCCGAGTTATTATTTTAATTACTACAACCATTGTTTACATGATTTTTTATGTTTTTTATTATTATAGATTATATAAATGCAATATTATATTTATGAATGCTCCATCTGATTCCCTAATATCCCGATAATTATAGGAGGGGATTTTAACGCCAAAATAGGTGATTTGAATCAATTAGAGGAGGACTTTCTTTTACAATCTACAAATTTGTGTAATTTCAGAACTAGTTTGTTTAATGAAATAAATAAAATGGGAACTCTATTAGTAGAATATTTTGAAAAAAATGATTTTATTGTTGTTAATGGACGAACAAAAAAAGATATCCCCGCCCAAGCTACGTACTTGAGTAAGATTGGGTCCTCAATAATTGAGTTTGTTTGGGTAAACAGTTTAGGCACACAAATTGTAGAAGATCTAGAAATCCTGAATTTCCCAACAGGATCTGATCATTTCCCTATAGCGGCAACCTTGATCTATGAACATTATCTGAATATTGAAACGAGAAAGAAAACTTTTTATTATAAATGGAATGAAAATAAAATTAAAGAATATAAAGAAATTATTTCATACCCAATAATCAATGAAAATAATATTTTAAATTTGACAATAGAAAGACTTTCAAATAAATTGTTGAAATCTATCAAAGATACAGCTAAACAAATGAGTATGTGTTTAACGTCAAGCAAAACAGCTAACTTATCTAAATGCTGGTTTGATTCAGATTGTAAAAAATGTAAAGTTGAGCTTAAACTTATTCTTAAAAAATGTAAACAGAAAAAATTTACCCCTGAAAGCACTCTTGCTTATTTGGAAAAGAAAAAAGAATATGCTAAGTTGTTAAAAAATAAAAAAGATGGATATAAAGAATCTCTCTTGGTTGAAATTGCGAAATCCAAAGACTTGAAACATTTCTGGGAAATTATAAATAAATATAAGTTTAAGCAAAGTAAATCAAAAGATTATATAAATCTTGACACTTGGGAAAATTTCTTGAAAACAATACATACTAATAGAAATCCGAAGGCCTATTCCCTACCTCTCCCATTAGATGTCAATACTTATCTGGATTATAGTATCTCTTTAGAAGAAACCTTGAAAAGCTTAAATAAGTGTAAATATGGAAAAGCTCCAGGCCCGGAATGGGATAAGCTATAAATTTTTAAAAAATCTTCCAGGCAATTTAGTATTATATTTAAATTCGATATTTAATAAAATAATTGAAAAAGAAAAAAACCCGGAATCTTGGTCTCAAACTCATATCAAAATGCTTTATAAAAAAGATGTTTCCAATCCTTCAAATTATCGCTCCATTGCTTTAATAAACTGTGTTTCTAAGGTCTTCACTCAAATCCTTTCTACAAGATTGACTAAATGGGCAGAAGACAATCACCTGATCCCCAAATGGCAGGCTGGCTTTAGAAAAAAGAGAAGTTGTATTGACCACATATTCACATTGAATTTTCAAGCAGATCTGCAGAGAGCCCGGTCATCCTCCTCTCTAATAATTTTTCCGCACTTGGAGTTGCTCCAGAAAATCCCAAAGTATCTAACAATAGATAATGTGTCACTTAAAATCAAAAAGCTGTTAGCCCAATTACGATTAATAAATAAATTTAATACCAGGATAATCGGCAATTCTTCGGTGTGTTTATTAAAATCAGAAAAATATTGTAAAGGACCCCGCACAAAATGCATTGGAATTGGCTTACCGTTAATTTTGTTCAAATTTTCAGAATTAGTAGTTCTAAGTGTCCTAATTAAAGATATAATTTTGTTAAACTCAAAACTTCACTTGTTTGGCTGAAAACAGGGGGTGAAAGTACCCCCTGTCTAAGGCATGAAATGAACATTTCAGTGCTTTTAGCCAAATAAACCATTATTTTTGGTAAGTTTAATGTCAGAAGTCACCAATATACATAAAGAGAGAACTCTTAATGTTAAACAAATAAAAATGTAAAATATCAACCCTCAAAAACTACCCCTTGTACAGTTAAAACCATATAGAAAAGGAAAAAACTATTTTATTCACAGAAAATATTTTTATAAATAAAATATTGACTTTTCATTTACTAATACATATGAGATGTCATATTTACCCTTACAAACAACCCCAACAACAAAAAGCAACCCCTTTTATATTTTAAATAAATCCAGTAAACCAGATAAATGAACAGTTTAAACAGAGAAAGTCTTTTGAAAATCGACTGGAAGTAATTATTTAATCTTCCGTGATTTTCAGTGCAATGTTCAAAATAAAAAAGTACCCTTATGAAAAAAACAACCCCTTAAGATTTAAAGTGAAAAAAGTAAAAAATCCATTTCAACCAAAGAAAACTATTAAAAATAGTAAACAGTTTATTATGTTTAAAAATCTTATAGTATGTAATTCGTGCCTTTAAACTGTATTGACTATATATGTGTTTTCGTGTGAATGACGCCAAATGGTGAAAGGGTAGGAACACCAGTGCGAATATCGATATGTACAATAGTATAAAGTAAGTATAGCATAAGCAGTACATACAATCTTCCTAATATCATATGGCTCCGTCTTTGTGTTGTGTTCTGCGCACGGAAGACTGCGCCTGATATTATTTTGAAGATGGTCCCTTTCGCTTCGGAGCGTCACATATATGATTTCTTTCATCAGCTCATGACATCGCTTGAAAGGCAACATTTGTTACCAGCTTACTGTATATCCTACAATATCTGGATTAAGAATATGTTAATCATTGTTTAAAATATTGTAGAGTACATTATTTAAACACATTTTTAGAGTTTCATTAATTTTTCAAAGATATTAGCATAGCATCGTTGTTTCAGATTGCGGGTATTTTGCAATACTTACTTTATACTATTGTACATTTCGATAATTGCACTGGTGTTCCTACCTTGAAGTAAATAATAATATAAACAAAATGCGTTGCTATGTTTGTAATGCAGTTTTTCAACCTAGACAAATGTCATCTATTGAAGGAGAAAAAAATGTTGATAAGAGCGAAATTGCAATTCGTTGGCGAGAAGAAAGAGGCTTTCCACCGCTTGCAATTGGTATTAATACACGTGTATGCATAACATGCAAGCGACTTATTAATATTGAAGTTAATGAAAATGAAAATAATCCATCTTGTTTAAGACTTAATGTCTTAACGCAAACATCGAGCCATACGTGCCTTATTTGCAATCGGATAGATAATGTAGTACGACTTTCAGACGAATGTCGTGTTAACATTTTTGTCCTGAAAGACATTTACGTTCAAGAAAATGTTAGGTGTTGTCCAGAGCATTTAGATGAACACGGTTTCATCCCTGCAGATCTCATGCAACATCTTCGTTTTATGAATAGATTTTATTGTATTAAAGGTCCTCAGTTATTAAAGTTTTTAAATGGTCTCAGCGGTTCTGTGAAAAAAAATTCGAAAAAAAAATTCGTAGATGAAAGCGATTTTTCGGACGATCAGTTCAAATCATTTTCTCCAAGAACTAAGGAACAATTTCGAGATTTATATTCTCTATTGGATCCAGCGCAACTAGTACCAGGTCAGAGATATATTTCAAAGAAAGACCTTTTAGTATTTTTATGCAAAATGCGGCAAGGTCTACCAGTTGAATTTCTTTCAGTTGTTTTTAATTATCCCAGCAGACAAAGTGTTAGTATGGCTGTTAGTAAAGTAAGAATATTTTTAATGGAATCATTTGTTCCTCAAAACATTGGACTTAACGCAATAACGAGACAAGAATTCATAGAGAGATATGTACCTGATTTTGCAAATACATTATACAATCCGACACCAGAAAATCGTAAAGCAATTGTCATCATCGACGGTACTTACGCAAAAATTGGGAAATCTAGCAATTTTCAAGCTTTACGACAATCGTTTAATCTTCACAAGAGTTGTCATCTTGTTAAGCCCATTCTTTTGGTGTCAACGAATGGATACATTCTTGACATTCACGGACCATACTTTTCAGACGCACGAAATAACGACGCCAACATTTTAATACAAGAATGTGAAAGAGATGGTGCTCAAATCAGAGAATGGTTAGACGAAGGCGATATAATTATTGTTGATAGAGGGTATCGCGATGCGATTCCTTTTTTTGAACGGATGGGTTTAATACCCAAAATGCCACCGTTGTTGGGTCGTAATGAAAGACAATTCTCTACTGAGGATGCGAACGAAGCACGGTTAATCACAAAAATAAGATGGTTAGTAGAATCGCGAAACGGGCACTTGCAATCTATTTTTAAAATATTTGGTAAACCCATATCAATGACACATGTTCCTCATCTTGGTGATTTTTATCGCATTGCTGGCGCGATAATAAATAAATATCGTGGTTTAATAGAAATGGAAGTAGCTACAGTTGAATTAGCAACAGAAATGTTATTAAAAGCTGAAACAGCAAATGAATTAAAAACAAGGGTTGAAGAAGAGGAACTTTTCCGAAGAAACGCACAGTGGGTGCATTTAAACGAAAACGATCTTCCATATTTTCCTCATCTTTCTATGGAGTATTTGCGTCACTTGACATTCGGGGTATACCAAGTAAACTTAGCACCATCTTATATTCAGGATAAAGTCCATAGAGATGGTAATGAAGAATTACAACTAGATGCTTTGATGAATGAACCTGGTTTAATAAGAATGCGCATTTATTCCAGATTTCGAAATGCTACGCGACATCAGCTATGGATACTTTATGATCTTGAAGAAAATAGAGGTGAACAGCAGCAACCTATCCGTGGTTACTATTGCACTTGTAAGTCGGGTGCAAGAACTTTAGGTACTTGTGCTCACGTTGCAAGTGTTTTATGGTACTTCGGATATGCTCGTCACGAAGAACACGTGAAATACCCTTGGATGGATCTTTTGGACAGCGTGTTAGATGCAGGAAACAGAAACAACCCTGTCAATGAATAGTTTTTTTGGATGCATTGCAGCAAAGTCCTTAAAATAAGATTTGCTACTAAGTGCAACTTGTATATATGTAAATAGGTGAGATATGTAAATAGGTGAGATTTTTTTTAACAAGAAAAGGAGTACAAAATCTTGTACCTGCAGCCTCCACGTGGCGTACTCTGGGTAGAAAATGTTTTTCTAGCGAATGCAGGCATGTTTTTGAACAATATAATAAGATTGAAACAAAACATTTGAGAGTTTTCACAAGCCTAAAGACATGCAATATCTTCAATGAGTTATTTTCTTTCTATGAGCCTAATACTTAGAGGGATGTTTATTATAAATAGCGTCGAATATTTAAAATAATATTTTATTTTTGTTACATGTAGGAGGTAGTTTCTTTAACAACTACAAACATAATAAACTGTTTACTATTTTTAATAGTTTTCTTTGGTTGAAATGGATTTTTTACTTTTTTCACTTTAAATCTTAAGGGGTTGTTTTTTTCATAAGGGTACTTTTTTATTTTGAACATTGCACTGAAAATCACGGAAGATTAAATAATTACTTCCAGTCGATTTTCAAAAGACTTTCTCTGTTTAAACTGTTCATTTATCTGGTTTACTGGATTTATTTAAAATATAAAAGGGGTTGCTTTTTGTTGTTGTTGTTGTTGGGGTTGTTTGTAAGGGTAAATATGACATCTCATATGTATTAGTAAATGAAAAGTCAATATTTTATTTATAAAAATATTTTCTGTGAATAAAATAGTTTTTTCCTTTTCTATATGGTTTTAACTGTACAAGGGGTAGTTTTTGAGGGTTGATATTTTACATTTTTATTTGTTTAACATTAAGAGTTCTCTCTTTATGTATATTGGTGACTTCTGACATTAAACTTACCAAAAATAATGGTTTATTTGGCTAAAAGCACTGAAATGTTCATTTCATGCCTTAGACAGGGGGTACTTTCACCCCCTGTTTTCAGCCAAACAAGTGAAGTTTTGAGTTTAACAAAATTATATCTTTAATTAGGACACTTAGAACTACTAATTCTGAAAATTTGAACAAAATTAACGGTAAGCCAATTCCAATGCATTTTGTGCGGGGTCCTTTTGCTATTATAATATTGAAAACGTCGAACATACTTTCATCATAACTTACATATTCCCTTGATCTTTTACTTATAAATGCAAAGTAAACTTTCTTTTAATTAATCAAATTTTACATGTGCACATAATATTTAGTAATGGTAATTAATAAAAATCCTACCAAAAAAACAAGAAACTAATTTTGAATACTAATTAAATGGCTGTACTTAAATTACATAATTCTTCAACATTTGGAAAGATCAAGATATAAAAAATGGCGACTGTTATCGAAAAAATAAACTTTTAATTTCACGGGGAATATAAGAATAACATTTAAAAGTGCTGAAATAAAAATAAATCAGCATGTGCAGCGGATCACAGCTTTTTACCAATTTTACTAACCATTTTAAAGTTTTATAAATCAAAATTGTTTACAGAACGAAGCCGGAGCGCTCAAAACCCGGTTTTTAGCTCCGTTTTGGAGAAACTTCTTTTTTTCAATGTTTAAACATTCTAGTCCCACTTTACCATTTATATGTCCTTTTAGGAAAAAACCTCAGCTTTCGTTTAAAAAAAAAATCGTATCCATCTCCCTCAAAAATTGAAATTTATTTTTAATTTTGATTTTTTTTGGTCAAAAAAATTTTTTTTTTCAAATTGCTTATTTTCAATCGAAAGAGGATGAAAAAACCTTTCAAAAATGTACTTTGTCAAATTTGTATGTTTAATTGTTTAAGAGTAAAAAATTATTGAAATAAGCATTGTACTGAAAAACACAAAAATTTAACCCCCTCCCCCTCGAAAAATATTGGACTAGGTAAAGAAATATTTTCACGAAAAGTTACTATCTATGAGTACTACAAAAGCCCCAAGTTTTGCTACGATTGGAGAAAAATTTTTCTCCACCTTGATCACTTGAGATGGAATCGCTCATATACGTCTGGATCAATAAATAAACCATTTTTATTTTTTTGTGTGCCTGTGTAATTATTGCCACATAGCACGAGAAACTTCCAGGAAGTTTCTTGTGGCAACCTTCGGAACTTACCCTTGGTAACTTCCTGGAAATTTCCAGGAAATACAATAATGTCCGCAGGCTAGAATGCTTCCCATGGAAAATTCCTGGTAGCTTCGAGGAAGATTCCAGGAAGTTTCTATGGGAAGCTTTCAGGAAGTTAGCAGGAAGTTTCCATGGAAAGCTTCTAACCTGCGGACATTATTGTATTTCCTGGAAATTTTCAGGAAGTTACCAAGGGTAGCTTCCGAATGATGCCACGGAAAACTTCCTGGAAGTTTCCTGGCAGTTTTTGTGCTATGTGGGATAATTCACAATGATTTTAAAATAAAAACAAAATTGTTTTAAAAAATTGAATTTACTATACCATTTAATCATTTATTAGATTTACTATTAAAAAACAACATAGTATACATAAGAAAAAAAATAGGCTCGAGTTTTATATTAAAAAACTATTAATGTCCAGGGGCCTACTCTCCTACTACTTTCCCGAGCTATGTCTGGTTCTTGCAGCAAGGTGCTCAAATACAGATAGACACACAGACAAACTCTACACCACTCGTGTGAAAATAAAATTCAGAGTTAAATGATTTGTAATGGTTTTAATGGTTCTTCTGAACAACTCATTTACAAATTTTTTCCTTTGAAGTCTGAGTTAAGAGAAAAATTAGAGGGTGTGCTTATATTTGTTCCTGCTTTGTAGTTCTGAGAATAAGAATAAGAAACGTATAATCTGTTTAAAATAGTAGATATTTTTAATTTTTTTCTACTTATGTCTGGGTTCTTACTCTTATGGGTAGTATGTTGATGTAAAAAAATTAGAAGGGTGATAAAGCAATTCATACATTGTTTTTGAGTTGCTGATAGAGAAATACATAAATGGGGCAAAATTCCTCAACTGTTCCCACCTAAAGAAAAAAGTTTTTGGATCGGGTTGATATTTGCCAAAATAGTAGTCCTAATAGACCTACACTCAATTACTTAACGGTCGGACCCTATAACTGTGCGTTTCGAAGATACAGGAGTTCGAATTTTTTACTTTCATGCATTATCATAAAACTTCGTCTTAAAGTATCTTTTACAAATCTGAACCGATAGAACTTTTATTATATATTTTTGAAAAGGTTTTTTCCTCTACTTTAAGAATATAAAATCAAATTAAAAATATTTTTATAAAAAAGAGTCAGTTGAGGAATTTTGCCCCAAATACAAATATATTTTTTACTTTGTTAAGCATTCTGTTATTTCATATTTTTAATTTAAAGTTTGGATTTGCACATTAAAGGGTGGTTTTTTCGATTTAAAGAACAGAGGGTGATGTTTTATAATTCTGATGTTGTTCCCGAGTTTTGAAACACAATCTGTTATTCAATTTTTTGTAATTTATACTTTAAATTTGTACATTTATAGGTAGTTTTTTTTATTTAAAGACAAAACAGAGGGTGATGGAGCAATAGGACTTCATTTCGTATAGAATTAGTGACGGGTTAAGGTAATGATGTGTACTTGAGCATCTAGATATTTAACGCTTTATCAATCTTCTTGAGAGTTATTAATGACACTTGCTGACTCATTGTATCAGTTTTAAAAGTGCTATATTCAAAGTTTAATATCTAAAAAAACTAAGTCAATCGGTCGATGTAGAGAACATCCACACCAACTTTTAAGAATATTACACTTCTGTCATATTCAGTGTTTAATATTCGTCTCTTGGGATATAGTTATCACCTATTTGGAGAATTTTTTTCGTGTATTTAACTATTAGTGATTTAAAGAAAAATTTCTAAACTTTACAATGGTAAAATATTTTTTTTAAAATACACTAACTTATATTAAAAATAAGTAGATTGTCTCACTGTTCACACCGAGTTATCCAGTCCAATTGTTTTGAATTTAAAAACTTTTTATTTTTACTGCGCGAGTTTTACAGCGATACCATACGTTTTTCTTACTGTACCTTTTTATGGCAAATATAACTCTTACATAAAAACCCACGCTCTTTTATTTTTACCTGAAAATTGTGTAAATCCAGCTATAAATAATTAACATGGTCCTTCGAGACGGATGTTTTGTGTTAAAAGTTAATTGTTAATGATGCGTTCTCTTTTGTTTGGGAATTTCTCGATCTTACTAGTGTCGTTACAAAGGCACAGAAAATAGTGTAATTGAAAATAATTTATGAAAAACAGTTAATATTATGAAATAAAATTGTTATTGCATCAAGCAAAACTGTCAAATACATTCTGTAGTAAAATCGGCAAATTTATCGTCATGTGCTCTGGACTTTGTCTACATTGTACTGTATTCTTAGACCAAGCAAAAAGAGAAACATTTCATCGTGCTGAGCATCAACGCTCTTTTGACAATTCTCGACGTGAATGGATATCGACAACAGTACACAAAGTTAGGTCACTAGAGCATTCCAATTTCTTATTCATTTTTTTCGATTCAGTAAACTTTATTAAAAATGTCAACCAAAGCACAATTAACTAGAAATCGCCGTTCTGGAAAATTCAGATTAACAATATTTACAAAATATTTAAATAATGTTGTTTTGGCTATCTGCTTCGCAAAAAGCCATTAAATCAACAAACAAAAAAATTTAAATAATGTCGAGAAAACTTATGCAGACGATAACACCGGCACATAAATAAATTTGGACTGCCAGGACTGCCATGTGGTAGGTTTTTTTCCTTGATGTGTATTTAAAGAGAAAAACATTGTCCGACCTAAAAGTTCGTTCGTGTTCTCTTTTTACAGGATTGGGAGGGGGGCGTGAATTTTAAGAAACTGATTTTTATGGGAATTTACTTAATTTCTATAAATAAACCTGGATTTTTGCTTTTTCTGAACGTTTTTTCTGAATTCAGTGACTTTAATAACATAAGAATTGAATATAAAAAAATTTTAAATGGCGGATTCAAAATGGCGGATCTAAAACGGTGGATTTAAAAAAAAGTTCAGATTTCCTCGAAACTGCTACTCCGTGGGATTCTCGCGAAAGGAAAGAGTTTTATTAAAAGACAGAGTCTCGTCGTGCATCACTACTTGAAACTTCTTACTCCGAGGTTTTTGGAGTCGCTGATTTCGAATCAGACATCAGATTCGTATTCGTCGACTTCGAAAATCCCCACGGAGTAGCAGGTTTCAATCGATTTCATTCATTTAAATATATTTTGTTCGCCATATTGAATTTTTATAAACTAATATCATAGTCGTAATCAGCGACCCCGAAAACCCCTGAGTAAGAAGTTTCGAGGAAATCTGAACTTTTTTTTTCCCTGCGCAAAAGTTTTTTTCCCTGCTGAAAGAGTTTCTTACCATGTTAACAGGGAAAAAACACGAGTTTTTCGTGCCTGTGTTGTAGAAAATATATTGTAATTTCATAACGAAATCTAGTGCTTGCTCAAGAAATTTATTTTCGAGAGATTTGTTTTGGATAATTGATTAAATTCTTTCACCTTTAATACTACCGAATGATAAATTCACTTTCTTCAACGTGTGTAAAATTGCCATCAATAGAACCAATATTAGAAATTTACAGGTTATTTGTCAGAGTGGTTAGGTTTTCGGAATACGTTCAAATCTCTTATTCACGAAAATAATCAAGTTAGTGATATTCAAAAATTTAATTATTTGAGAGCATAAGCTGAAAGTAATGCGGAGCAAATAATCATATCTGTGGAGTTTTCTGTAGTTAATTACGCAGTAGCTTAAGAATCTCTGTGTTGTCGTTCCGATAATAAAGGTTTATTGGTACATAACTATATTAAAGCGATATATAATATGGAACCCGTCCAAAAGGCAAGCTCCTCCCAAATTTGAAAAATTCTAGACACATTAAACAAACATCTAAGAGCCGCACAGTGGTCTAAAACTTAAAATTAGTTACTCGGAGGTTTTTTAGGTTGCTGATTACAAATCTGAGGTCATTATCTTAAAATTCAAAATGGCCGATCCAATATGGTGGACATCAAAGTTTAAAATTTAGTGCATTCAATTGAAATATTATATATAGGGTTTTTTTAGGTCGCTGATTACAAATTTATAGTCAGTTTATTAAAATTAAAAATGTCGGATACCAATGTTTAAAAATTCATATACTTTATTGGAAATTAAGATATAAGGGTTTTTAGGGTCGTTGATTACAAATCTGAAGTCAGTTTTCAAAAATTCTAAATGGCGGATACAATATGGTGGACATCGATGTTAAAAATGTAGTGGATTCTATTAAAACATTGTATTTTGGGGGCATCGGGGTCACTAATTACAAATATAAAGTCGCGCGCCAGTCGATTTAAAGACAGATATTTTAAAAACTGGATAAACTGGCAAGAACCTTTTACGCAATCTAAAAGTTGACGTCTTCATGAATATTTATCAATAAATAATATCTCGGCAGAGGTCGGCAGGCTTAAGTTATAGTATCTTAAATTTTATAATATGCAAATACTGTAAACACTTACCTTCATAGGTGCTTTTTTAATACCAGAATTAAAAATAGAGGGATATGTATTACAATACCTAACAGCCAGTAAAACTAACTGCAAAATTCATTTAAATATTATTTAAATAATAAAAAACTTCTTATCTGACCTATTTTTTCATTTTAAAGCTGAAAAACAGAGCTTTCCAACCCATCCAGAGTATTTTTGGTCATGGGTCAGTCCATTATATTTCACCTGAAGCCGTTGCGGCCTATTTTTTATAAAATCTCATAATTTGTTAAAATGATGTTTAATATCCGTAGATTTCATTTTTGAGAATTATTTTATAAAATTTTTTTGAATTAAACTTAGAATTTTAATTTTTAAGTTGAGTTGCACAGAAAAAAGGTTAGATTGACAGTAATGAAAATTTAATAAAGAAGAATGAAAATAATTTAGATAATACAATTTTCTTGATTGATATTTGTTAAAAATGAGCTAATTTACTTGTATAAATAGATTATTATGTAAACAAACCCAAATTAATAGATAAAAATTGATTTTAAAACTTAACTATAAAATGTCAAAAGTCACTACAATTTATTTACACTTTTCTAAAAAGTATATAAATATTTAAAAATTTATTACTATTTAATGTAAAGTATTTTTAATGTACTTTTATAATATGTTCTAACTTTTTAATTTTATAATATAGAAATATAAAAAAATTTACCTTTAATATTGAGTGTTTCATGATTTTCAGTGATTTTAATCACTTATTTTTTCTCAGGAGGTTGACCAAAAAATCCAATTTTTGTCTTAATATTTAAGTTTGACCTTCTTTTCCATTCTATTAAATTTTGGTAATGGAGAACGAACTACTTTTCAATTTAAATTTAGTTTAAAAAATCTGCTGAAAAAACGCATTTTTTGGTTAAAATGCAAGTAGATTTTTACAAGACTATTGAGATAGCCAACTTCATTGTTATAAAAATACTTGCATTTTAACCAAAAAATGCGTTTTTTCAGCAGATTTTTAAAACTAAATTTAAACTGAAAAGTAGTTCGTTCTCCATCACCAAAATTTAATAGAATGGAAAAGAAGGTCAAACTTAAATATTAAGACAAAAATTGGATTTTTTGGTCAACCTCCTGAGAAGCAATAAGTGATTAAAATCACTGAAAATCATGAAACACTCAATATTAAAGGTAAATTTTTTTATATTTCTATATTATAAAATTAAAAAGTTAGCACATATTATAAAAGTACATTAAAAATACTTTACATTAAATAGTAATACATTTTTAAATATTTATATACTTTTTAGAAAAGTGTAAATAAAATATTGTGACTTTTGACATTTTATAGTTAAGTTTTAAAATCAATTTTTATCTATTAATTTGGGTTTGTTTACAGAATAATCTCTTTATACAAGTAAATTAGCTCACTCTTACTTGCTAACCCTACAAGCCTTACAGTTGTCGTCTCATTAACGTAACAGTGAGAAGTTGTGCTATGTGGGTTATTATAGTAATGTAATAAACTTTCATTGAAATATTACAGTGACATTGCAGTAACATTACTGTAACATTGATGTGACATTGCATTTGCATTTGAAAATTTCGGTACTGTTTAATATCAAAAGCAAACATTTTTTAACAAACTCTTTTTTAATGTAAATTTTTGTACATTTGATTCGTCAGTTTAATTGTCGCTTGTCAAATATGTCGCTTCGTCAAATCATTCGTTTTTCAATCAATCTGAACTTTCGCATTTATTTGTTCCATGTTATTTATCACGAATTCACCAAAAATGTAATAAAACGTGTCAAAATGAAAGAAAATCAAAGAAAAGAAAATAAAAAACGAAAAAAAGGAAACGCGGAATGAAAAATTTATTAACAAAAGGCATTTCATGTTACTAATTCAAATAATTATATGTAAAAAAATTTCATTAATTTTTTTATTGTAATGTTGTCCTTATTAGTTGTATTAGACGTTTATTAAATTTATTTTCATGTTTAATTATGTTTTTGTGATACTGAAAAATAACTTACATAAGTGTAGGAGATAAAATGTTTATGTATATCTTGTTACAGATTTAGATAACCTAACATTATTTTCTTTCCAAAAATGTTTATTTTAAAATAGAAGGCAATCAAATAATGGTTGTACAGTAATAAAAATGAAATCTATTTTGGTCGAAGATGTAATACTAAAAATATCAAAATTGTGCACACAAAAATTTAAAAAAAAATTCAAATTCAAATGTTAAAGTTTCCAGAGGTTTGCCCATATGTTTCCCACTCGAGATTTTATAAGCTGCGCGTTATAAACAATTTTGAAGATGCCGAAAAACAGTTTTTTGATGAGCGTTCTTTCCCATCAAATTATAGGGGGACAAGTTGTTAATAAAAGTTATAGAGCTCGGAAATACCTTTAAAATGATGGGTCATATGTTAAAATTGGATCATTTGTTTACTTGCAAATGAATTTAAACCACTAAAAATGTCACTTTCTTATTTGTTTAATAACTTGAACAAAAGTTAACAAATTCTTTCGATATTCTTCAAAAATATACATCTTAAGACCCTCAAGATGTGTACTAAATCTGAATCCGATTCGATAAATAGTTTATGAGAAATTCCATTTGTTAACTAAAAACATGATTTTTTAATATGGAATTTCTACATTTTTGGCACGATGAAAATCAATTTTTTTTTCACCATCAGACATCAGGTATCAATTTTGGCAAAAAATGACCACTTTTTCATAGGGTGACAGGACTAATTAAACAAAATTTATAACTTTTTTTTGTAGAGAAAAGTGTCTGGAAAAAAGTTGTTTTTTAGAGCACAAAGTTTAAAGAAAATTTTTGTTTTAAATTGTCAAAAATACAAAATTTTTGAAATTTAAAATTATTGTTGTTATTTGTCGAAATGAGCTGTCCAACGAGCTCTGGCTTCATTTATATGGACCTAAAAGTCCCTCAAATTTCAAGTAGGTTCATAAAAATCTACTCGAGTTATCTTGGCGACAAATTTTGCTACAGACAGACACATCTCTAAAAACCATTTCTTTAATCAGGGTGTCAGGAAACGTAAAGATTTATCAAAATTAGACACTGCTCAGTATCGGACAAATCCAAAACCATTCTCATTTTTGATGAGAATGTAAACAAATATGAACTACATTTACGAAAGTATAAATATTTTAAATTTACAAAAAAACTAGGTACACAGAAAACAATTGGACTCACTTTTGTTGCAACTCATAATGAGTCTATGTTCCGTGTCGACGAATTACGAAAGTCACATTTGCCAGGAGTCAATCTTTCATAAGATTGTTTCGCTTCATAATGATATTATGCTATTTAGTCATACTTTAAGTAGAAATTTGAATATGAGAAAAATGGTTTAAAATTTTATTATTAAAATGATTAAAGTCAAATAAAAAAGCGATTTCTCCAACCATATAAAGGGAAAGTTTTTAAATAAACGCGTTTTCTTAAAGAGACTAAAATATGATTCTGATTCTACGATTTCTGTGATAATCCTTAAAAGATACGATTTAGACAATTCTCCCCTATTTGTCTGGTAAATATGAATATAATATTTCAAGGATCTCAGGATCCGCCCTTGAAATTAAATTTAGCATCACTTTTGAATTTGTTTCTATTAGCCTGGCTCGCTTGTGCGGGTTCCCGTTCGGCACTCTAGATAAGCCAAAGCTTTGTACTTTTTAAACGGCGAAAAATTGCGGGAGGGTGAAAATCTCAATTTTTCTCTCTTTCTCTCACTCTTTCTCTCTTTGCTTGAATGCCTTTAAAACTCTCTCGCACCCTTCAGAGAAAGTTCGCGCCACCAAATGAAGTTAAGGGGCGCGCGACGCGCGACAGACAATCCCCCATATTATATACGATATCGATATTTTGTATAATGGCCCTCATAAAATATTTCATCCCGTACTTTTGAGCTTCAAAATATATCAAATTTCATCCACTAACTGTGAGTTTTCATTTTACAATTTGTATAAGGGTGAACGGCATAAATGGTTGTCAATTTCAAGATCAAAATGTGCGTCCAGTTTATCATTTATTTTTTATCTGTAAATTTCGGCTCCAAATTCAACTAATTTTGTTTGACTTGTGAATTCTCATAAATTAAGAATTTCAAATGAAGATTCATGGGATGTACTTGAAAAATAAAGTCGTAATTATGGAAATTTCATAATAGTGATTAAAAATCCTTAAAAATGCAAAACTGTAACTGGACATTCAATTTTTTAATTGTAAATTCACATGATTCGTTGAGAATATTAGTCTGCTGTCATGAAATTGACAAGTATTGGCATCGATTCATTTCGACATTCTTTCGAATCAATTTTAAAAGACTATAGGTAATTAATTCATTAATAAGTAAGAGAACTTATTCAAGTGTTAGGGCCTGTCGAAGTTGTAAAATGTTAACAAACCAAGCACTAAAATCACAATTTGGAAACAGCCTTTTCTCTCACAAAAATTAACATTTTTACACTTTCTTAAAGGAAATGATAAATTAGTGTGTCAAAGTTTCGAATGAAATCATATTTCACTATAAGCATATCATATCAGCGATCGGACTTTCAACATGTGGAAGGGAAAATTTTTCCCTTTGCTCCATGAAATTACAAGGAGAAAGGGTAAAAACTTCTTCATCGTCCGTACGGTTTATATAGTTACACTTAAACTTTTCGCGACGTGAACTCTGTTGCTCTCCGCGCACGCGCAGACCGTACCAAGGACACATTGACAACACTAAGCAAAAATGCACATTTTGTGAGAAGGTCGAAAAAAGCATCAGTAGAAGACCGAATATTGAGAAATTTTTCGACCTTCTCATTTTCGTAAATAAATAGAAATTTAGAGTTTTTTTTATGAAAATGGTAATTTGAAGTGTTAAATTTGGTATCTATACCTAGTATACCTTTCTTCTTGTAATTTCAAGGAGGAAAGGGTAAAATTTCCCCTTCCACATGTTGAAAGTCCGATCGCTGATATGAAACTTCTTCATCGTCAGTGCGGTTGATATACTCAAACAGTTTATTTTTCGCGACGCGTAAAAAATGCTATTTAACAGGTTATTTTCAAGAAAATGACGGTAAAAAATATTAAAATTGATGTATCTTCCTTGCAACTGTCTATAATGTAGTAGGTTTTTTATCCCTAATTCCGGATTAAACGTTCTTTGAAGTTCACAAGTTTAATTATTACAAAATTTTTTAATTTAACAAAATTCTGGCTATTTTTCGAAAAAAATTTAATAAATATCGAGGTCCCGCATCTTAAAGAGAAATAACAAATTTTTTGGTTTTTTCAAAAATAAAAAATTGAAGTTTTTTTACTTATGCTGCTCGCTTCAACGCCTCTAGTGGACACTCGTGAAGCTCTGGTTCATTCTCTGTCTCTCTCTTGCAAACAACATTCGCCTGCCCCGACATTTGATGCACGTGCGAAGCGAGTGCTTCTGGCCGGGAACAGGCACGAAAAAAATGTAAAAGATAAATTAATATTATATTTTTAAAAGAATTTTTCTGTTGATACAAAATTAATTTTATGTTTCTGAAATTCTAAACGTTCTAAGGAACTAAATTTCATCAAATTATTAAAATTTTATTATAAAATTTTGGCACGTATTAAAAAACAAATAACAAAATTTTTAATTTTTTAATTTTAGTTTCTAATGTTTATTACAATGATTTTTCAAAATAATTATATCAGCAAAAGATTTCGTTCATTTCAATATTCAGAGCTTGTGGATAATAAATTTATAAAGTATAAAAAGTATTAGTAATTACAATTTTTTCAAAGTTTAACGATCGTTTTACTAGTCTAAATTAAAATTTGTTCCCTTTTTAACTACTACCATTTAAAAGATCGTCAAAAAAGGAGTCAGAAAATATTCTTGTCAGAACATTAAGGGCGGCGGAAAGGGTCAAAAAGTTGAATTAAATTAGTAATTTTAAGTTTTTCAAAGTTTAACGATCGTTTTACTAGTCAACATTAAAATTTGTCCCCTTTTTAACTACTACCATTCGAAAGAGCGTCAAAAAAGGAGTCAGAAAATATTCTTGTCAGAACATTAAGGGCGGCGGAAAGGGTCAAAAAGTTGAATTGAAATAGTAATTTCAATTTTTTAAAAGTTTAACCATCGTTTTACTAGTCTCCATTAAAATTTGTTCCCTTCTTAACTACTACCATTCTGTCTACAAATCTTGATAGAGCATTGTTTTTGTCCAGTATTGGCTGCAGACAGAACAAGCAGCCCATCCTTTATTTGAGTCTAAATAATAACCATTACAGTAGAGACAAGGTGTACGAACCACTTTACAATCGCTAATTCATGATTTTTATGCAGTCTTGATTTAAGTAGTTTTCTTAACTTCTTTTATTTCTTTTGCTTAATTTGTGAACCTCGTCTTACCCCACTTTCACCTACTCTATCTTGCCCTCACCTACGAAATTGAAGAAAAATATTAATTACTACAATTTACGATTCAACAAAAAAAAATTCGTCTTGGTGCAGTATTTTGTAAAAAATAATCGCGATTGGTTAACTCGTTTGTTAAATAAGGCCGGTTCCTTCTCTTGCCTTACCTTCCCCTATTCGTGTGAATATAATAAAGAAGTTAAATTTAAAAAGATATTTAACCATTTTTAAAATTATTATTCACATGTAATGAAACCCTTTGAATATAAGGGAGTTGGAGGTAAAGGTTTTCCTCTTTCTGTTTTTACATTAATTTTGCCAGGGAATTATTTTAATAACGATTGAAACTGAAGTAATTTGATGTTGAGTCATTTCGTTAGTTCAGCCGCAGCCACTACCAAAAATTGATACCACCTCCTTGACCACTGACACATAGATCAACTTGTCTGTGTGCTCGCCGTCATATTGTCTCTCACTTTTGCCAAAAGTCCAATTTTTTAACTTTGTTTTTGAATACTTATTTCAAAAATTACTTGCGAATTTCAAAAATATTCAACCTTTTTCAAAAATTTTGGTTTTTATTATTTTTTGAGAATTAACAGCTATATTTGCGTCCGCCAACTTGAACAAAAATTATTAGCCTCAGGTTTTTGTTGTTGAGGATCCATGGACACGATATTTTTATCTTTTAAAAGTATTCCCTTTTTTACCGGTGAAAATATAATGGAGAAGGAATTTTGTTTTCAAAACATCGTGTTGTTTTAGAAAACATTGTTTATAACTTTTTTTAATTTTGTTATAAAAAAATTGTAACCTCAGTATCCGAAAGAGCGATAAATTGTCCATTAAAGATGTTATATGCTTATTTTTTCTGATGTAATGGTAATGGTGAAACGCGTTTTATCTTAAGATTTAATACATTACAATTGTGTAAAATAAACACACACATACCTCTGGACATTTGCTTAGAATTTCTAAATCTACATCATATTTAGTACTTTTGTTAATAAATTATTCTTGTTATTTTATATTTTATTTATTTAAAAAATTTATTATTGACAATAAGAATAAGAACGAAAGCAGAATTGTCGACAACTTCCAAATAGACTTTTTATTCAAAAACGTATTGAGAGAAACTCACCGCCAAGTGGATATTGAAATGTAAAAATGATAATTGAGAACAATACAAAATTAAATAAAGGAACATGTTGAATTAGAGTAGATGAAAGAATTAAATTTATTCGAGAAGCAGTCGAGGAAACACTATTTTATAATAACACAGCATATAGTAGATGTAAGTTTCAATGTTTACTGTAATTAATTAATTACAATTTTGAAATTAAGTAAGATGTTTATAATATTATTAATAATAATATTAATTAAATAAAATTATAATAATATGAAAGTAATAAAAATAATAATAAAGAAAATAATTAATGAATGAATAAATTTTGTGAAGATTTTGTAAGATTAATTTTTCAAAACTTAATCTTAATACTTAGTAAATTAATTAGAATCTAATTAATGCAAATATAATTTAAAGAACATCAATTCCTTTTTGTGGATTCATAAACACATGTACTTTTTAAGACAAGCAAATATTTTTGTTTGACTCCAATAAAATGATTTGGTTGAATCAAACAAATTTGTGTGTTGTGTCAAACAAATTGTATTCAACTAAATAATATTCTCTATTCAAAACAATAATTTCTTTAAATGAAACAAACACCTTCAAATAAAAAATTTCTTTTGGATAACCAAACAAATTTTACGTATTTATTAGAATGAACCAAATTTTTATTTAAATAAACGAAATTGTTTTATCGTAACAAATAAAATAGGTTAACTAAACAGTTTGGTTAAGTGAAATAAACTTTTTCTCTGAGTGAACAGCACGAAGCTTGATCGAGCTATTTCAAAACGAGACTAATGTGCTCGAGAGTAGTTCCAGTCGAGAGGAGAAGTATAAAAAAAGTACAATTTCAAGAAAAAATAAATTAACAAACAATTTTTAAAATAAAAATTAACTTACCTTTCAAAACGCAAGTGTGATGCACATAACTTTGAATACAAAAGTTATTAAATATTAATATAAAAGATAATAAATACGCACTTGATAAACAAGTAAAAACACTCAATTAGCATGTTATTTCTTACCGTTTAGTTGTAAAAATTACATTTTGCGACAAATTCGTTGACACTTTCTTGAAAGCTAGATCAACAATGTAACCAATATTAATAGACCCTAAAAAATGTTATTTACCATTTGAAGAAGAAGAAAATAACAATTCAATGTGTCTTTTAACCCCATTCAAATGGCCTTAATTTTCTGACTCTTTTTTTGAGGCTCTTTCGAATGGTAGTAGTTAAAAAGGGAACGAATTTTAATGTAGACTAGTAAAACGATCGTTAAACTTTGAAAAAATTAAAATAACTAACTTAATTTAACTTTTTGACCCTTTCCGCCGCCCTTAATGTTCGGACAAGAATATTTTCTAACTCCTTTTTTGACGCTCTTTCGAATGGTAGTAGTTAAAAAGGGAACAAATTTTAATTTAGACTAGTAAAACGATCGTTAAACTTTGAAAAAATTGAAATTACTAATTCAATTCAACTTTTTGACCCTTTCAGCCACCCTTAATGTTCTGACAAGAATATTTTCTGACTACTTTTTTGACGCTCTTTCGAATGGTAGTAGTTAAAAAGGAAACAAATTTTAATGTAGACTAGTAAAACGATCGTTAAACTTTGAAAAAATTGTAATTACTAATTTAATTCAACTTTTTGACCCTTTCCGCCGCCCTTAATATTCTGACAAGAATATTTTCTGACTCCTTTTTTGACGCTCTTTCGAATGGTAGTAGTTAAAAAGGGAACAAATTTTAATTTAGACTAGTAAAACGATCGTTAAACTTTGAAAAAATTGAAATTACTAATTCAATTCAACTTTTTGACCCTTTCAGCCACCCTTAATGTTCTGACAAGAATATTTTCTGACTACTTTTTTGACGCTCTTTCGAATGGTAGTAGTTAAAAAGGAAACAAATTTTAATGTAGACTAGTAAAACGATCGTTAAACTTTAAAAAAATTGTAATTACTAATTTAATTCAACTTTTTGACCCTTTCCGCCGCCCTTAATATTCTGACAAGAATATTTTCTGACTCCTTTTTTGACGCTCTTTCGAATGGTAGTAGTTAAAAAAGGAACAAATTTTAATTTAGACTAGTAAAACGATCGTTAAACTTTGAAAAAATTGAAATTACTAATTCAATTCAACTTTTTGACCCTTTCAGCCACCCTTAATGTTCTGACAAGAATATTTTCTGACTACTTTTTTGACGCTCTTTCGAATGGTAGTAGTTAAAAAGGAAACAAATTTTAATGTAGACTAGTAAAACGATCGTTAAACTTTGAAAAAATTGTAATTACTAATTTAATTCAACTTTTTGACCCTTTCCGCCGCCCTTAATATTCTGACAAGAATATTTTCTGACTCCTTTTTTGACGCTCTTTCGAATGGTAGTAGTTAAAAAGGGAACAAATTTTAATTTAGACTAGTAAAACGATCGTTAAACTTTAAAAAACTTAAAATTACTCATTTAATTCAACTTTATGACCCTTTCCGCCGCCCTTAATGTTCTGACAAGAATATTTTCTGACTCCTTTTTTGACGCCCTTTCGAATGGTAGTAGTTAAAAAGGGAACAAATTTTAATTTAGACTAGTAAAACGATCGTTAAACTTTGAAAAAATTGAAATTACTAATTCAATTCGACTTTTTGACCCTTTCCGCCGCCCTTAATATTCTGACAAGAATATTTTCTGACTCCTTTTTTGACGCTCTTTCGAATGTTAGTAGTTAAAAAGGGAACAAATTTTAATTTAGACTAGTAAAACGATCGTTAAACTTTAAAAAACTTAAAATTACTCATTTAATTCAACTTTATGACCCTTTCCGCCGCCCTTAATGTTCTGACAAGAATATTTTCTGACTCCTTTTTTGACGCCCTTTCGAATGGTAGTAGTTAAAAAGAGAACAAATTTTAATTTAGACTAGTAAAACGATCGTTAAACTTTGAAAAAATTGAAATTACTAATTCAATTCAACTTTTTGACCCTTTCCGCCGCCCTTAATATTCTGACAAGAATATTTTCTGACTCCTTTTTTGACGCTCTTTCGAATGGTAGTAGTTAAAAAGGGAACAAATGTTAATTTAGACTAGTAAAACGATCGTTAAACTTTAAAAACTTAAAATTACTCATTTAATTCAACTTTATGACCCTTTCCGCCGCCCTTAATATTCTGACAAGAATATTTTCTGACTCCTTTTTTGACGCCCTTTCGAATGGTAGTAGTTAAAAAGGGAACAAATTTTAATTTAGACTAGTAAAACGATCGTTAAACTTTGAAAAAATTAAAATAACTAACTTAATTGAACTTTTTGACCCTTTCCGCCGCCCTTAATGTTCTGACAAGAATATTTTCTGACTCCTTTTTTGACGCTCTTTCGAATGGTAGTAGTTAAAAAGGATACAAATTTTAATTTAGACTAGTAAATAGTATATTAAGCAACAAGGTACGTAAAGGTAGCCATTTATTTACGGTGATTTTTGTGACACGAGCGGAGGTCGAGGGCGCCCTGAGACCGTAACGAGTGGCACAAAAATCATCGTAAATAAATTGCAGCCTTTAAGTCCCGTGTTACTTACGATATTTTTTATTCCAAAGGCCCAAAAGTGGCGATTTCAGATAGCAGACGACAGGGAGTAAAAGTCATTCACTTGTTCGACTTGCATGAAAATAGCGGCCTTTTTTTCCCATGAGCAAAATAACGCATGGGACCATAGCTGTTTTTTTGCCCATAGGAAAAAAAGTCGCCATTTTCATTCAAGTTGACAAATGAATAGCTTTTAGTTCCTGTCGGCTGCTATCTAAAAGCGCCTATTTTGTGCCTAAGGTATGAAAACGATCGTTAAACTTTGAAAAAATTGTAATTACTAATTTAATTCAACTTTTTGACCCTTTCCGCCGCCCTTTATGTTCTGCCAAGAATATTTTCTGACTCCTTTTTTGACGCTCTTTCGAATGGTAGTAGTTAAAAAGGGAACAAATTTTAATTTAGACTAGTAAAACGATCGTTAAACTTTGAAAAAATTAAAATAACTAACTTAATTGAACTTTTTGACCCTTTCCGCCGCCCTTAATGTTCTGACTCCTTTTTTAACGCTCTTTCGAATGGTAGTAGTTAAAAAGGGAACAAATTTTAATGTAGACTAGTAAAACGATCGTTAAACTTTGAAAAACTTAAAATTACTAATTTAATTCAACTTTTTGACCCTTTCCGCCTCCCTTATTGTTCTGACAAGAATATTTTCTGACTCCTTTTTTGACGCTCTTTCGAATGGTAGTAGTTAAAAAGGGAAGAAATTTGAACGGACTCTGATAATCACCTTCTAATTTTCGTTAAGGTTTTAACGTTACGTTCTTCAACTCAATTGTTAATGTCAAACAACCAACTTTAAAAAGGGTTGAAGAATTCCAAGAGAAAGACTCTAATTGGAAACTTGATTCCATTCAAAGGTTCGAGGTTAACATTAACACGTACAATCCCATGCGTTCAGGTTCTTATATTGATTTACCTCTTGCTATTAAAAAGAAACATGCTTGTGTTAATGTTCAGAACACAGATAATAAATGTTTTAAATGGTCAATACTATCAGTTTTGTATGAACCAACAAAAGATTCAAATCGCGTTTCGAAATACATCGAATATAAGAATGAACTAAATTTCACAGGAATTGAGTTCCCTGTTTCTCTCAAAGATATTTCAAAATTTGAGGCTCTAAATAATATCTCAATCAACGTGTACGGACTTTCAAGAAAGAATAAGAATTTCAATGTCTACCCATTACATCTTACGTCGCAGAAAAAGGTTTGCTACTTAAACCTTTTGAGAATTGAAGACCATTATATAGATGAGGATGAGGTGGATGATGATTTACCTATCGCATCTCTTTCACTTACCACTATGTCTGGATAAAAGACTTATCAAAACTTGTTGGTTCACAATTGTCAAAGAAAAAAAATTAAAAGTACATCTGTGACCGTTGTCTTCATTATTTTGGAGATGAATTAAAACTCACAGAACATAAAGAAACGTGTAGAAAAATGAATGATACGAGAATTTGGTTTTCACAACAAGGTAAAAATTCTGTTGAATTAAAAAATTTTCCATGCAAGTAATGTGTACCTTTCAATATTTATGCTGACTGTGAGAGCCTTTTGATTCCTGCTGAAAAACCACAAGAGCCAAGCAATACCGAGATCTTTCAAAATAATAAATTGCTTAGTATTGGATACTATTTGAAGTGTAGTTTTGATGACTCGTTATCTTCATACAAAGCGTCTCCGAATGATGAAGAAGATCCCACCCAATGGTTTTCTAAAGAGTTGAAAAACTTGCAAGAAAATCTAGAGCCTTTATTTAAAAATTTTAAGCCTTGTAACCACTAACTTTAGAACAATTGACAGATTATAGAAATGATAATACATGTCATATTTGCAATAAGAAAATCGCGAATGGGGATTTAAAAGTAAGAGATCACAATCATCTAACTGGGGAATATCGGGGCGCAGCGCATCAAGATTGTAATGTAAATTACCACGAATCACCGACCATACCTGTTGTTTTTCATAACATCAGTGGTTATGACGCGCACTTCATTATTGAAAGTATTGGTACTGAATTTGAAGGAAAAGTTGATCTGCTTCCCATAAACAAAGAAAAGTATATCAGCTTTACTAAAAATATTAAAGGTAGTATTATCAAATTTTGATTTATTGATTCTTTTAAATTTATAGCGTCATCATTGGACAAATTACCACCCCATCTCGACGAATACAAAATTTTTAATTCGATTCAATGTTTATTCGCTTACGGTCTAGATCCAGCACATTATTATACAACACCCGGACTAACTTGAGATGCCATGTTGAAGTATACAAATGCAAGTCTCGAACTCCTCACAGATATCGATATGGTAATGTTTATCAAACGTGGAATACGGGGAGGGGTGAGTCAATGCACTAATCGTTACACGAAAGCTAATAATCTATATATGGAAAATTTTAATGAAATCGAAGAGACGTCTTACATCGTATACTTTGACGGAAATAACCTGTATGGTTGGGCAATGGTGCAATCGCTTCCATATGGTGGCTTCGAGTGGGTAGAAAATATTGACGATACAGTAGGATCTTTGAATAGTGCAGTCGTCGGGAATATTGTGCACTGTTGGAAGAGTGCATAAACCAAAATATTTCAGGTTCGTGTATTGTATTTGACGTCACAGATTCCCTTTGCCTCCCGGAACCCCTTGTCTATTTAACTCACTAATGACTGCACTATTCAGAACTGCACTATTAGAAGATCCAACTGTAGTTTGGATTTTAACGTTGTAGATGATGATGCGCCATGTGGATATATTTTGGAAGTCGACTTGGATTACCCAGATGAATTGCATAAAAACATAACGATTTTCCATTTTGCTCTGAACACAAGAAGCCACCACGATCCAGGAAGGAAAAGCTCCTAACTACCCTCCTACGGAAACGGAAGCTCTTTCTCCATTACCGTGCTTTAAAGCAAGCCATTGCCAACGGTCTAGTGTTAGTTCATATTCGTCGCGTTTTGAAGTTTAAACAAGCTATGTGGCTCAAAAGTTATATCGATTTTAACACTACAAAAAGAACTAATGACAAGAATAAGTTTGAGAAAAATTTATTTAAATTAATGAACAACGCGGTATACGGAAAAACAATGGAGAACGTGTGAAAACACGTTGATGTTAAACTCGTGAGCTGAAGCTCTAATCGCAAAAACCAATTTCCACAGTAGCGCTATATTTAACAAAAACTTTGTTGCCGTAGAATTTAAAAAAGTATAGGTTTTGATGAACAAACCACTCTATGTTGGTTTAGCAGTTTTGGATGTATCAAAAACTTTAATCTATAATTTTCACTACGATTATATGTTGCAAAAGTATGATAATGATAAATGTAAGTTTATGTACACCGACACCGACAGTATTGTATATGAAATTAAATGTTTAAACATTTATGTCGACATGAAAGAAGATATTCACAGATTCGATACTTCAGATTATCCTGTAAAGTACGTGTACAATATTCCGCAAGCCAACAAGAAAATTATAAGTTTGATGAAAGATGAGTGCAGTGGTAAAATTGTAACAGAATTTGTTGTCTTGCGAAGCAAAATGTACAGCATCCGCGTTGAAAATCAAGATTTCATAAAAAAGTCAAAAGGTGTAAAAGCTGGCGTTGTTAAGAAAAACATTAATTTTGATGACTATGTATTGCCTTCAAAATGTAAAAATTCAATCTAGAACGCAGTACTCAATCAGGTCTAATCTGCACAAAGTGCAAACATTAAAACAAACAAAAGTTGCACTCAGTCCGTATGATGACAAAAGATTTTTGTTAAAAAACAATACTGACACCTTTGCATGGGGGCATTGTAAAATTACATTACTTTAACATTACTTTAAAGTTACTTTCACGTTAGCTTAACTTTATTTAAACATTATTTTAACTATACTACATGTCACATTTTTTAATCCAACTATTGTGTGAGCTATCAAATCCTATCCATTTCATGTGGACATCATTACCACGAGTCTTGAGAACTTTTTCTACTAGGTAAACATCTGGATGTTTAACTTTTAGCAGTTCTTCTTCATAGAAACCACCTTCGATGGTCTGATTTTGGTAATCTAAAAGTTTGAATGTTACTGGTTTTGTCGATTTAACTTTATCCACAGTGAATATTTCCGTTGTCCAGTTGAGAGTATATCCGTTTTCAAAGATATTTTTAGATTTGCTGACTCGAACTCTATCACCGACTTTGAATTCTGATCTTTTCAGTGGAATTTTTCGTAGTTTACGGATACGTCTCAGCAGTTCCCTTGTATCGTCTACAGTAACATCTTTGGGTTTAATACCAATAGTTCAATGTTTTTTATTATTATACTTTGATATGAGAGTTGGTAAAAGATTGATCCATTTGTAGTTGCCTTGTAAACTGAATTCAGGCCACATCATATTTTTTAGAGTACGGTTAAATCTTTCAACAATTGATTCTTTCAAATTACTGAAAGCTGAATAGAGATTAATGTTAAATTCTTGCATTAAACTCTTAAATTCAGAATTGTAAAATTCTTTCCCTCTATCAGTATGTAAATTTTTCGGAATTCGGCCTTGTTTTAAAATCAGTTTCATGGCTAGAGAAATATCCTTTTCATTTTTACTTTTTACAGGTACAGCCCAGGCATATTTTGAAAATATGTCTATAACTGTAAGAATGTACTTGAAACCTTTATTAGAATAAGAATAAGGTATCATTTCAACTAAATCCGCTTGCCAAGTTTCATCGATGCCACACATTTGAACTTTTCGACAAGGATAATTTTTTCTAGCCTGTCTATGCAACTCTTTAACAACAGTTAACTTTTCATCGTCCATTTTCAAGGTTTGTTAAACGTTAATCCAATTTAGCAATATATTTAGCGTTTTGAAGAGGTAATTCAAGTTGTAAATCAGTTTCAATCTGTTTAAGTTTTTCGTTAATTTCTTTCCTCGATACATTGTATAAGAATATTCAAGTCATCAATATCTGATCTTGAAGATGATGTAACTGCAAAGACAGTCTTTATTTCGTTTTTAACAATTTGTTTTTCTTGTCTTAAATGTCTTGCGTCGTGTTGCTCTTCAGCGTCTTGCACCTTGCAAAGTATTTTGTCATCAATATCGTAGTGCCCGCTTAGAGTAATTTTAAAACCAATTCCAGAAGGTCAAGGTTGTCCACGACTTGCAACAGGTCGTGACAAAGGATGTCCAAACACATCAATGCTCATTTTAATACTAAGCTTTATTTGCATGTACTCTTCTAATATATAATGCGAGCTTCACATAGTTCTTCAATAATTGACATAATTTCATTATTGTGACTCGGCTTCCCAGGTTGCTGTGATGATACTAGCAGACGTAATCGATCAACTAGTTCATTGAGATCATCCCAATAAATGTAGTCTGGTCTAAATTGTTTTTTTATAATCATAGATTGAGGTAATTTATTTCCAAGCTTCTTACTCTTTATAACACCACTACCCTTTTTTGGTGTACTCTTAAAAAGTTTTGCAATGATATCAATGTATTTAGAACTCCTGTTTTGTTGATGGATTCACTGGAACTATAATTCTTTCGGTGTGCATTTGTAGTTACAAGAATTTCTTTATAATTATCGAAATCATCTAAACTTATTAATGTATGATTAGGTTCTTGTCTAAATAAAAGTTCAAGTGACCCAGCAGTTATTAAATACTTTTTCTTTCCAGCAAGTTTAATATGTAGACCTTCTAAATCAACTAGTGTATCTCCATTTATAAAAGAACCATTAAGAAGCTCACATACTCCATAAACCATGTCTAAATATTTTTTTCTGTATTTATTCAATAATTGAATACATTTTTTGTCAAATTTTCATAATTAAGTTCTTCGTCTTTAAAGTTGTTACCTTTATCAAGTAGAGTGTCATTGAGTAGTGTTTTATCAAATTCCTCCTCCTCATCAACAGCAGTTGAGAAAGAAAAATCATCTTCCTCCTTTTTAACTTTTTCTTTTTTAATATTTTTGAAAGGTATGTCAGTTACTTTAACCAATTTTTCCAGAGGTGTTACTATTGGCTTAATAGTTTCTTTTAATACCGTTTCTGCAGCCTCTTTACCCATTTTGAGTAAACGATGATTTCGTCTAGTAGCATCACTTGCTTTTGCTATTTGATGAAGTGTTCTTGCTCTTTTCGATACATGTTTTCTTTGTGACAAGATAAACTGTACTAATTAAAAATTCAGTAATCTTTTAGTATTTATAGTGTAATAAAACAATCAAAGCCCCTTCTATATCTTCCCTCATTAAAATTACGGTCTTTGCAGGCTTCGAAGCGTGGTACAAGATAAAAAAAGTATCAAAAAGTAGGATTTTTTTCGAAAAAAGTAGCCTCAAAATTGAAAAAAGTATTAAAAAAGTAGAATGTTTAAATTTAAGCATAATTGACTTTTTGAGAAAGTAAGGGCTTAGGGGGTTAAGTATGCAAAAAATGCCCCCGCTTAAATTTTTCTCAAATTTGGTCCATATGTTACTATCCATATGACTATAACTTTCTGCAATTTTGAACTCAAAATTCGCTTTTTTGGGGGAGTTATGGAGGGGGAAAGCAAAATCAAAAAACTTATTTTTCTCGAAAACTACTAAACCGATTTAAATGAAATTTTAAGACGTTGTAAATATAGATAAGACGATTTTAGAAAAAAAAATCCAAATTTTTTTTTCAAAAAATTTTTTTGAAATTTTCAAAAAAAATTTTTAGGGTTATTTTTTTAAGTGACCACTTTCTCTTGTGTTGTAAAAAGTATCTTATAATGTCCCTTTAACATATATTTTTTTCAAATTTTTTAAAAATATAGTTTTTGAGTAAAATGTCAAAAACCATGGTCATGCTATTTGTCACGTACGGTAAAAAATTTAAAAATGAAAGTTTTTCGAAATTTTCAAAAAAAAAATTTTTTAGTTCTATTAAAGTGATATTTTTAAGTATTTTCTCATTTCATTCTCTTATGTGATCTACTAAATAAAAAATTTTGCCCGACATGATTTCAATATGTGTCACGGTAAAAAACTCAAAAACTCTACACGGAACATTTTTATGTTGTATGCGAATGGTTAAATAATTAATTATTTATTTAATTACAAAATAATAATTAGGGGTTTTCTGAATACAACCCTGAAATCGATGTCAATAAAATTATTTCCTAAGAAAAATCCAAATTTTTTATTGTTACATTAAAAATTTTTTTTTTTGATCGTTGAAGCAGTACATCACAATTTTTTCTATTTAACTTCTTTAACAGTCTTACTTTTTAAAAAATAATGGCCTACATGATTTTAGAGTGAGACACGGTAAAAAAACTCCAAAAATCCTAAAATTTGATTTTAAAATTTTCAAAATTTTGTTGTTTGTCTAAAAATATTTTTTTAAATCAACTTCAGATTTGTATTTATCAACCTTAAGAAGCCACTAGTAATAAGTTGCAAAAATATTTGACAGTTTTTTTAAAATTAAACATTTGCATACAACATAAAAATGTTCCGTGTAGAGTTTTTGAGTTATTTACCGTGACACATCTTGAAATTATGTCGGGCAAAATTTTTTATTTAGTAGATCACATAAGAGAATGAAATGAGAAAATACTTAAAAATGTCACTTTAATGGAACTAAAAAATTTTTTTTTGAAAATTTCGAAAAACTTTCATTTTGAAATTTTTTACCTTACGTGACAAATAGCATGACCATGGTTTTTGACATTTTACTCAAAAACTATATTTTTAAAAAATTTGAAAAAAATATATGTTAAAGGGAACATTATAAGATACTTTTTACAACAAAAGAGAAAGTGGTCACTTAAAAAACTAACCCTAAAAAATTTTTTTGAAAAAAAAATTTGGATTTTTTTTTCTAAAATCGTCTTATCTATATTTACAACCTCTTAAAATTTCATTAAAATCGGTTTAGTAGTTTTCGAGAAAAATAAGTTTTTTGATTTTGCTTTCCCCCTCCATAACTCCCCCAAAAAAGCGAATTTTGAGTTCAAAATTGCAGAAAGTTATAGTCATATGGATAGTAACATATGGGCCAAATTTGAGAAAATTAGAAGCGGGGGCATTTATTGCATACTTAACCCCCTAAGCCCTTTGATTTCAAACATTTTCTGTTATGAAAAAATTAGAGGAAATAAAGAAAAAAATATGGACTCACAAAACTTTTATTGAACTTTCAAATAATCTTGAAACACTTATAAATAAAACTTTTTCGTCGACCAGTAATAATAAATGTAATAATTAGAGATGCGTGTCTGTAAACTCACTTATCAATTTATCTAATCAAAAACGTAACGAAAGAATATTACATCTATATTATATATAAAATGAACATATTATTTTGTCTAAATTAAAAATAAATAAAACTCAACCAATTTTGACATTTCATATAAGAAAAGGTATAATTTTAAATAAAATTTTATACTTGAACTTATATTAAAACAAACTTTTGGTAAACATTTTTTAATAACGAGATTAGAATTCTCAAATTAAACAAGTAAACATATAATACTTCTATGTCCATATGCATATTTTAAATTAAACATTAATAACACCTTTATTTCCTGACCGTTTCTCAGAAAACTATCAATCGTTTTATTTTGAATTACTTTTTGTTTTTTCTTCGGTTCCACGGTATTTTTCATATCAATCTTCCGCTTTCTTGAAGCTTCAGGTTTACTTGATTGAACTTCTGATTCGATAATTCAAGTGGTATTTGTCGCATTTTGGATCACGCTTTTCTTAATTCTACGCTTTGGTTCACTAGTTAATTGTGAGTTCGAACTAGAAATATCTCTAAAACAGTCATTTTTTTCCTTAGGTAATCGGCTTTTTAATAAATTATTTAAAACTTTCTTTTTTTTGGTCGATTTCTTTAATTAGTTTTAATATTTCTTTTTCTTTTGCTTCCTCTTCTTTTCGCATATTTTCCACCACTGCTAGCATTCCATGTGCAACATGAGCAGATTGTAAGTTCTTTTGTTGCAAAGTTTTTTGTAACTGACAAATAATATTTTCCATTATCTCATTAGAACTTTTTTTATATCTGTTTTTTGTTTTTGAAGACTTTTTAATTGTACTTCAAGCACTTGAACATTACTGTTTATGTTTTGTATTTGTTTCAAATTCTCCTTTTCTTCTTGAATTCTCAATTCTTCTCTTTTAGAAGCTTCAGAAATTTCATTTTTCCTTTTCTCCTCTTTTTCTAAGTAATTTTTATAGGAACGATGTGCTAATTGAGCTTTTGTTAACAAATCTTACTTTATTGGGAGCAAGTGTAACTGGTCCTTAAATTTTTTTGTAAAATCATAAGTAGTTAGTCTCGCATTTAAAGTCCTCTCGTCCATCCTTGCCTTATCTGTGGTTAAAGTTAACTTTGATTTTGAGAAGCCTCTCTCAACGTCTGCGTTCCCGTGAGATAACGATAGTGCTACTTTCACAACTTTAGAAATAATCGGAAACATTAAATCATTGCTAGAATTTTTTTTTTCAAAAACGTTCTTTTGCCAAAATTGATTAATTTTTTCATCTGCTTGAAGATCTAGAAAAGTTTCTAGCTGCAGCAACTGCCATTCATCAGTGAGTGCATTAGTAGAAAAATTTTCGAATGGTAAATTTTCTACAATTTTAAGTATATCGAGGACGCTATATTTATTACAAATTCTTCGCGGTTGCAGACATCTACATGCATAAAGGACGTTTGATTGAGGATAGGCCAACGGGTAGATGAATGCTTTATGAATCGACGAGGTTCTAAATTATGCTTCTTTTGAATTGTTTCATAGTCCTGAATACGCGTTGGCTCTTTATGAAAGAAATAATAAACGTCAATCGCAAAATCGCTAACATCTTTTCCGAATTCGGAAATACCCTTAACAAAAGCATTATTAGAAATATGTAAATTACACGTGCCTACATTTAGTAAACTCTTATTTCTCGAAGATAACATTTGTTTGTTCATTTTATTGAAAACTTATTTATTCACATTTGGTACGTCAGATCCTATCATAATAAGTTTATTTGTCGCGAAATTTGTCATAGCTTCATTAAGATGTTCTACTAAAATATCAGCGGTCGCAGATCCTAGAAAAAACGTCCTTAAAAGGTGATCGATTACTTCGTGAGATGTTTTAGAAAAATATCGCACTCGAGTCTGTAACTCTTTCCTTCCCTCTGCATTCGTGGTTTCATCATACGATATAACGAATCCCTGAGCTTGATTTACGCCATCTATCAATTTATTTTTGTAATACGGCTCTAACGCTTCCGTAACTAAGTAGCGAAATTTCGTTGAACTTAATGTAAAATCATTGACAATTTGTAAATCCGGAAACATGACTTTGAAGGTATTCCCTAAACCGTCGCAAGAATTTCCTGACATGTTACAATGTATATTTCGAATACTCCATACAATTTCGGCTTTTGTAACTTGATTGCGCAATGACCATAGCTTAACAGGTTTTTGGGATCCATTGTTTTCTTGATTATCCACTACTTGAAATTTCAACTGATTGAAGTTCATTTTGTCTGACATGTTCTTACCGTGTTTTGAAAAAGATGAATGTTGAACAATGGCAGAAAACCTTTAGCAGAATGTGAAAAGTTTTTTTTACAAACACGGCAATACGCAAGGTTTTCTAATTTGTTAAATTTTTCACACCAAGTTTTAACTTCAAAATCCATTGCATCTTTGCGTTGCAGCCAGTCTGATTAAAATTTGTAGACTGTCATCTTGAAAATTTTTTTTTATAATTGAAAAATATTATGTCATCCGATTATCGCAGCCTGGAAGTCGTTCTTAAGATAATGCAAAAGTTTTTCGTCCTTCACCGTCCGTCTAAATTTTAAACATAAAAATATACATTTAATAATAATTAACTTTTCTTGACAATAATTTTAAAGGTGCAAAAGAATATAATCTTTTTATTAATATAGTTTTTAGTGTAATTTTCGAGTAAAACTCAAGTGTAACCATTTTTAAAATGTAAAAATGGTAGCTTTTACATAAAGAAAAATGTTCACTTGATTGAATTTACAACTAAACAGAAAATCTTAAAATGAAATGATTGAAAATAAAGCTAAATAATTAAACAATGGTAAAGAAATAGATGTATCAAAAAATGAAGAAATTTAATAGCATAAAAAAAATGATTTTACTGTCACGGAATTGAAAAAATGCGTAATCAATGTAAAACTAACATAAACATAACTTCCAAAATATTTCAATTTGCTTTCTAGAATTTTTCATTCATAACGAGTCACATTTATTTATTAAGTTTATCTGTTTTTTCCACTAAAAACACAGAAAGTTCAACAATATACCAAAACGTACAATTACTTTCGTAAACTCAAACACAATCTCATTTGAACACCAAAATAGTCAAATCTGACTATAACCGGTGCATTGACATTCAATGGTACATTTATTTTAAAACTAATTAAAAACAAATGATTACAATAACTTACCTTTACATATCAACATTTCGAGAATAATCACTAATTTTTATTATTCAATTTAATAATATATATCCTACGAGAAAAAAGACATGAGCGATAATCTCGAATTGAAGGAAGTCGACTATTGAAAATATCGAATTAAGTTAAAGCATCAAGAATTGAAACATAGAAAGGAAAGTCGTATTCTATACGTGCTGCATTGATGCGCCGTACCCATGCGTATTATTTATTTATTGTTTTCTGTGAAAAAGGTCGCTTTCAAGGAAAAGGTTTAATTAATCGTATAATCAATAGTTTACCGTTTGAGTTACATTTACCAAGTTACCAATTTTGTGGACCTGGTACATAGTTGGCAAAGCGTTTGTCTCCTGGTGATCAAGGAATTAATCCGTTAGACGCTGCTTGCAAACAACACGATATTGCATATTCTCAAAATCGTAAAAATATTCAAGCTAGAAACGATGCAGATAAAGTATTAGCTAAGAAAGTTTAGAAACGTGTTAAAGCTAGTGATTCCAGTTTGAATAAAAGAGTAGCTGCTTTACCTATTACTGAAACGATGAAAACTAAATCAAAATTAGGTATGGGGATGAAAAGAAGAAGAAAATCATCCATAACAAAGAAAAAAGGAAAAACAATATGTAAGAAGAAACAGATCTATCACCTAGAATTCTTCCTGTACCTACTAAAGTTGGTGGAATATTACCGCTAGTTCCAATTTTTTCTGGACTTAGTGCTTTAGGTGCTCTTGCTGGAGGAGCTTCAGGAATAGCAATGGCTGTTAATAAGGCAAAAAAAGGTAGTGAACAGCTTTCAGAAGCTCAACGTCACAATAAAGCAATGGAAGCTATATCGCTTGGAAAAGGATTACACCTTAAACCTTATCGACAAGGGCTTGGTCTCCACTTGAAACCCTACATTAAAGGAAAAGGAATTAAAAAACGAAAATCAAGAAAGAAGAAGAAGCGAACAACAAGAAGAAAAAAAATGCAGTGAAGCTACCTCATCGTCCACTAACCGATTTTGATCTGATTAAATATGCTAAAGCTGTCAAAATACCTCGTTTTCGTAGTGTGTTTATGCGAAATGAACTACCTGTCAGCGGTCCTCATCTATTTAAATCAGGAATAATTAATATCGATAATGAGAAAGGTTTAGGAACACATTGGGTAGCATACAAAAAATTTAAAAATGAAACAATGTATTTTTACAGTTTTGGCAACCTTGCTCCGCCAACAGATCTTGACATTTATCTAGGTGATGGTAGCTTAATAAAATATAATCATGAAAGATATCAAAATTATGATACATATGTACGTGGGCATTTGTGTCTTTAATTTTTATTTCCCTCCAATAGAACTAAATTCAAATAAAAGTAATGTGCTTGGTCTTGTTGAATTGTTGACTTTAAATTCAATTCCCAATATTGATAAAGGAAATAACAAGTTTTAAGTTGCAAATCAAGTAATTGATATTCCAACTGGAAGTTATGAAATTAAAGACATTGAATCCAATATACAAAAATTCTATAGAAATTGGGACTATGATTAGTATAAAATCAAATAATAATACATTGTACAGTATAGTTAAATCTAAATTGCCAATTGATTTTCAACCTGTTGACTCGATTGGGAAATTGTTAGGAATTACATCACAGCATCTAACCCCTCATAGAGTACATATTTCTGATTTACCTGTAGCCATTTTGAAGGTTAATTCAGTTAGAATTGGGTGCAATATTACATCTGGAGCGTATATAAATAACCAAAAAGTTCACACTATCCATGAATTCTTTCCCTGCGTTCCACCAGGATATAAAATTGTGGAAGTACCTGCACACGTCATTTACCTTCCGATTGGAACCAAGACAATTATAATATACAGCTGCGAATTGTCGACCAGGATGGTGATTTAATAAATTTTAGAGGAGAAACTATAACGATTCGATTGCATATGAAGTCATTGTAATGGGAATAGTTTATAATCAAAGAGCTGTTGTTGTTAATGGAAACTATAAAAGTCAGCCAACATGCAAGAGTCACATCAGTCTAAAAGAATCTCGCAAGGTGATAACACCTCAGAATCGTCGCTTTCTTCAAGAACTAGGACTAAGAATTATTATTCCTCAAGGAAAACGGCAACAGGACAATTAATCTATATATTTTTTGGGTGCTGTTGCAATAAAAATGGACGAACTTCTCAACATTCCAGCAGCAGTGAATTTTGATAACTCCATAGCTTATTATGAAATCCATGCTTATCAACCATATGCATCTTCATCTTTTAATAATAGTGATGAAATTCGAATTGCAGTCCAACATCAAGATTTATGTATTTTACCGAGTAAAAGTTCATTACACATTTTATTATATTTGCTAAAAATGATGGAATTACTCTCACAGAAAATGTACATTTAAGCAATAATGCTGTATGTTTTTTGTTTGATGAAATTCGCTATAAACTAAATAGAATTGAAATATATCGATGCAAAAACGTTGGACATACTATAATTATGAAAAATTATGTCTCGCAAACTCCTACACAGTTAAATTTTATTGAAAATGCTGGATATTCAAGAATGGCAGCTGATGCAAGACTTGTATTGGAAAATGGCTATTTTGATGTCACTATACCACTCAGCATGATTTTTGGTTTTGCAGAAGATTATAAAAAATAGTTATGAACGCTAAACATGAACTTATTTTAACAAAAGCACGTTTCGACATGAATGCTATATTTCAAACAGGATAAGGAGCTGATAAAGAATTTAAAATTTTCATTAATAAAATTGAATGGATGGTTCTATACGTTTTACCTGCAGATAATAATAAAAAAACCAATTAAAATTTATTGAAAAGGATATATTAATTTCAATAAGTTTCAGATCTTAGGAAATGTATGAATATCCTTTACTTCCTGACAGCTCAAAAGTTTTGTGGCAAATTAGAACTTCAACGCAATTGCAAAAACCACGCTACGTTATTGTTGGATTTCAAACAGCAAGAAAAGATAAACGAAAAAATATGCCTGTCATTTTGACCATTATAATATTACAAATGTTAAACTCTTTTTAAATTCACAATATTATCCGTATGGTAATTTAAACCTAAACTTTGATCAAAATCAATAATCTCTACTTTATGAAATGCCTGCCTAATTTTCAATTATCCTATTATGGAAAAGATTTAAAACCTATTTTAACAAAGGACATTTTCAAAAGTCTATTGCTTAATAATTCATGATCGCGTTATACAATATAAACCAATCAGCGGAGTTGTAAAGAAACTGTTGTAGTGGGGATAATATAGTAGGGAGTGATGATCGGTATAAAAACCGATGTTTTCGAAGAGAAACTCATTTCTGTTTCAGGATGGAGGTCATCGTAAATGTTCAAGGCTTTAAAAGACCGCACAACGAATTTGTTTTCAAAAAGTTGGCAATACTTTCTCTCCAATCAGATGCTACACCACTCGTTATTCTATTTGAATCGCCTTGTCCATGGAATTCGCTGCCTGGTAGTTATAAAAGTGAAAACCTTTGGTTGACGTATAATTATCATGGAATTGATTGGACTGCTGGAGACGTCCCATACGATGAACTTCGTTCTACTCTACAAGGAATATTGCTAAGTGCTAAAGCCATCTACGTTAAAGGATTAGAAAAAAAGACATGGCTAGAGTCATATGTATTAAATGTAGTTAATTTAGAAGATTTGGACTGTTAGATCAGAATTTGTCAGATATTTTTGGCGAGATATTTTAAATATGCTCCTTAAACCAATAGATTTTTAATTAAAAAAATTAAAAATTTAAATATATCACAAAAGGATTATGAAATGTAGAAAAAAGAGGTGCCTCTGCTGGTAGAAGTTACTGAATTCGACATGCAATTTTCATGGGAAACTTAAAATAACCATACCAAACGACGATAATTTAGTAATTAAAATTCAAATATCCCACCAAACTAGTGGCAGCCGCATTTCATTCATCTGTTCACTTTGACGGGATATTTAAAATAACCCTACCAAGCAAAATTTAAATTAGAAAATAAATATATCCTACCAGTGGGTTTTAAATTAAGCAAAAATAAAGTTGCGCCATCTATAAGAGGCATCCGCAACTAAATTGAGTCGGTAATTTTAGCGGGAATATTCAAAAATACCCCTTCTAACACAGTTAAAAATTTCGAAAATTTAAATTTCCCACCAAGGGGTTTGAAATTTCGCTAAAATAAAGTGATACCATCTAGCGGTGGCAGCCGGAATTCATAAGAAAGTAATATATTGTTCACGTGAAAAATAAAAGCAGAACAAACCTAGTAGTAACAAAGTATAACAATACATTATAACAAAAAATTGACGTACACTGAAAAAAAAGTTTTGAACCAAAAAAATTTTTCTTGGTTGAAGCAAATTGTGAGATTGAATACGGCCAAGACTATTATAGTATTGATTCAAGAAAACGATTTTCTTGACACAGTATATTTGGGAGAAGAAGAATATTCTTGGAACAAGAACATATATTCTTGATCCAAGAAAATGTGGAATTCGACCAAGAAGTTAATTTTTAATTGAGTTGAAACAATTATTAACTTATATTAATCTTCCCATTTTCTTGGCCCAAAATTATAGGTGTTGGATGAAATAAATAGTTATTTAAAGAAAACAAAATATGATTTGCCCAATGCTCAAAATTACTTGACACAAGAAAATAAATTTCTTCCAATAAGAAAATATGGGTTTGTTTCATGTAAATTAGGTCAAGAAAGTGCATTTACTTGATTCAATGAACTTTTTCTCAGTGTTTTGAATTAATCTAAAGGTGGAGTAAAATAATTTTTAATTCCATGGAAATTTACTTTTGTTGAATGTATATCATGTAACTTTTGAATTTTTGTAACATTAAAAGTTGTTTGCATTCAAATGCTGAATTACAACTTTAATATACTTTAAAAATGCAAGTTTTATTGATTTAATTATAAAATAATAATAATTTAAATTCCTTGAATGGTGGAAATGTCAATTGTAATAAACTTATAGCTATTATAGTGATTGTTATCTCTACTTTAGTAGAACTTTTTTTAGCGTGCATTATAGACAGTTTGAAGAAAGATACACCATATTAAATATTTTTTACCGTAATTTTCTCGAAATCAGACTTTGAAGTTTTAAAAATTTAAATGCGCCTAACTTCGTTAAATATTTTTTTAGGCCAAACGGCAAAATACGTGTAGTCTAAAATTGTGTGAATAATAATATATGTCCATAGGAAACTATTATGTGACTTACATATTTTAGGCTATCTGATTTGAAATGGAATCAACCTTCATAATTATTATCTATATTAATCTCCGTATTCTTTCATTCGTTCTGTCCGCAAGAATTCCGTACGCCCTCCTGCTGTGCTTTTAATGACAAAGAAGAGTTGGAGAGAGAGAAGTTAGAAAGTAACGCCTTTTTCCATTAGTTAAAAACAAAGTTTCCTGTTTTCTCATTGGCTTTTTATCTATTCAACAATTCGAAGTTGAAAAATGTATTTTATTCATTTAAAATGTAATATTTTTCTTATTTGATTTTTTTATTCTTAACTGAATACAATTAATTTTCTTGTTGTGTTCTTTACTTAAGGGTATGTCCAAGTTGCAAAATGTAAACAAAGTAAAATGTAAACAAACCAAGCACAAAAATCACCTTTTTTATACATCTTTTTCTCTCACAAAAATTACCATTAGAAAACTTTTTTTAGAAAAATGATAAATTAGAGTGTCAAAGTTTCCAAAAAAATCATTTTTGAGTGTGATAAATAAATAGCAATTAGTAAAACAACTAATTCAAATGACCTGTAAAATAGCATTTTTGACGCGTCGCGAAAAATAAACTGTTTGAGTATATCAACAGCACTGACGATGAAGAAGTCACATATCAGCGATTGGACCTTCAACTTGTGGAAAGGAAATTTTTCCCTTTCCTCCATGAAATTACAAGAGAAAGGGTAAAAACTTCTTCATCGTCCGTGCGGTTGATATAGTCAAACACTTAAATTTTTGACGATGTCAGACGATTGCTCTCTGCGCACGCACAGACCATGCCAAGGAAGCAATGACAACACTATGCAGAAAGACACATTTTGTTTGGTATAAAACTTGGTTGTTTTATAATTTTTTTCAGCTCTGCAAGGCGTAGTAACCAAACACAATACGTCAGCTCACCATTTTCATAAAGAAAATGTGAATTTAGTTTTATGTACGAAAATGAGATGTCGTACAAAAATGCTTCACAATATCGAAAAGTTAAGCATTTTTGTACGACATCTAATTTTCGTACATAAATCTAAATTCACATTTTCTTTATGAAAATGGTGAGCTGACGTACTGAGTTTAATTACTACGCCTTGCAGAGCTGAAAAAAATTATAAAACAACCAAGTTTTATTCAAAACAAAATGTGTCTTTCTGCATAGTGTTGTCATTGCTTCCTTGGCATGGTCTGTGCGTGCGCAGAGAGCAATCGTCTGACATCGTGAAAAATTTAAGTGTTTGACTATATCAACCGCACGGACGATGAAGAAGTTTTTACCCTTTCTCCTTGTAATTTCATGGAGGAAAGGGAAAAATTTCCCTTTCCACAAGTTGAAGGTCCAATCGCTGATATGTGACTTCTTCATCGTCAGTACGGTTGATATACTCAAACACTTTATTTTCCGGGACGCGTCAAAAATGCTATTTTACAGGTCATTTGAATTAGTTGTTTTACTAATTGATATTTATTGAACACACTCAAAAATGATTTTTTTGGAAACTTTGACACTCTAATTTATCATTTTTCTAAAAAAAGTTTTCTAATGGTAATTTTTGTGAGAGAAAAAGATGTATAAAAAATGTGATTTTAGTGCTTTGTTTGTTTACATTTTGCTTTGTTTACATTTCACAACTTGAACTTACCCTTAATTATTAATAATAATAATAATCTTGGTATTTTTTTATTAATTCTGTCCGCAGTTTGAAGTTAGTTTTTGTAAATGCTTTTGTTTTTTTTCGTTTTCAAAACACTTTGCTTGGCACATCAAAATGATACAGTTTTTCGATTTGTCAATATCAAGATTTTTATTGTTTAAGAAGAAAGAAGGTTGAAAGATATTGTTTTAATAAAAAAGGTAAGAAATTTTCATAATATTTATTTATAAATTTTATATATTTTTTTTAAATTATTAGTTTCTTTTGAAATAAACAATTGTGAAATTTTTGTTTTTTACAGGGACTGCTACTAAAACGAAACTAAATAGAACATTACTTTTGTTTTAGTGTTTGAGTTGACACGAAACTAAATTAACAAAGTGACTTTAGTTTCAAGTCGACAGGAAACTAAATTAACAAATTAAATTTAGTTTCGTGTCGACACGAAACAAAAGATTGAAAAACAAAATTATTTAGTGTCAATCACAGAAAAAATGCTTCCCCTGTCTCACGTAACCAGAGCAACGTAAGTAATTAATATAAGTTACGTTACCAGAGTAAATTACGTAATCACAGTCACTTAAGTAAATGGCCAAACTTACGTAAGTTACGTAACTTACGGTTTGTTAATTTAGTTTCGTGTCGACTTGAAACTAAAGTCACTTCGTTAATTTAGTTTCGTGTCAACTCAAACACTAAAACGAAACTAAACTTTCGAGACGGTCCTGGTTTTTTAATTACAATTTTTAACAATTTTTTTTCCATTTTAAATTATTAAAAAAATGTGTAGGAAGGTTTTGTGTATTTCATAATTGCAATTTTTATTTTTTTATGTATATAAAGATATTTTATGTTTTACTAGCTAAAAAACGCTTAAGTATTTTTTCATTCTAATGATAATAGACATATAATAATATAATAATCTAATAATAATGTCTATTCACAATTCACATTTTTTTTATTAAAAAACAAAATATTTCATTTCATTTGAAGAATTTCTTTAATAAGATTTAATTTTTTAACCTTCTAAAAATGAATTTATTATAAGTTTCATCTAAAAATTAATAAATAAATTTGCATAATTTCTTTTTCTTTATTTAAAATGGAATAAAAAATAAAGTAATTTGAACTATTTATATTTCTCCATCAACATTTCGTCGCTTGGGGGCAGCAACATGTCAACTCAGCTAAACGGTGAAAAGGATGCCGTTTCAAAAAGAAAAGTGAAAAACATGCCATTTCGCGAAAGCGCTGAGAAACATCTCTTCTTCAAACGAATGGTAAAGAACATGCCTTTAACCGTTAATATTAAATATAACATTAAATAAATAAATAATTAATATAATAATATTAATAATTATAAATTAATTAATTTAATTAATTAATCATTAATTGTTTATAATAAATATAATATTATTAATTATTTATAATTATTATAATATTATTAATATAATATGAATATAAAATATTAACGGTTGAAAAGGCATGTTCTTCACCGTTCGTTTGAAGAAGGTATGTTTCTCAGCGCTTTCGCGAAATGCCATGTTTTTCACTTTTCTTTTTGAAACGGCATCTTTTTTACCGTTTAGCTGAGTCGGCATGTTGCTGCCCCCAAGCGACGATTTATTAAAAAAACTTTCATTTTGTAATTAATTTTGACAATCATATTGTTTTTACAAAATTTATAGTATTTTTTGCGCAATTTTCTATTTATTTATCACAATTTTTTAAATAAGTATGGATTAATAGGGGAGTGCTGTCAGGGATGGACAGGTGTTAGGGTTGATCCATCGCGTTTATTTTGTTTTATCACACTAGCGCCATCTGTTTTTGTACTTAAATTCTTACTACTAATTCCAGTCAACTTTTCACATGAGTTTTAGTCAAGTATACGAACGTATACTTTTGTTTTTTGCGAGTCATTGTTATACGCTCAACAGAAACTTTTTTGTGGTGTCAAAAAAAGAGAAGTAAATGTAGAAGAAATATGCCAAAGATAAAGTAAATTTATTGAAATTGTTTATTAAGATATTATACGAAAATATAAAAAGAAATTTGGGTTGCAATTACGAAGCGTATTTGCAACAGAAATTCATTTTTTGACTTAATGAGGTGACAAAAACTTTATTTCTAACGAAAAATGCGGAAAAAATTTTTTTTGAATATTTTTTTTATTGTTTTAATTTAAAAATTTTTGATTTCATTCTTAAGAAATAAAATATCTAATGTTACGCAAAAATGCACAATATGGGATTTTATTTTAATTTCATGGTTCCTTTCCTCATTTTCAAGTGTCATTCTATTATTTGAAGGACATTTTTAACCATTTACCTAAATATTTCATTGATTATCTACAGTGGCTCAACCCTTACACCCATGTTCAACCCTTACAACATTAATTTTTTTTTAAATTGCTTATAACTTTGAAACTTTTGGCCGAATTTTTTTGCAATGTACAGCAAAAACATTGCATTTGAGTTGATCTTTCCAACAATATGCGCGAAAACGTGAAATTCGCACTGCAGAGGAAGTTATGAAGAAAATTCAAAACTATGTCAATAGGCCAGTCGGAAAAGTCTTAATAGTTTCTTGTAGTTTGGGGGCCCCATATAAGAGCCCCATGGTTTGCTCTCGATTTCCGGTTGCAAAAAATAGTGTAAACAATCGTCAAAGTTCGAGAAACGTAGTTTTTCGATGACCCTTGCTTTCGGTTAAATTTTAGAGAAAAAAGTTGTTATTGAAAGTTGTAGAGCCTAAAAATACCTTTCAAATGACTGGTCATACGTTGAAAAAGGTTTATTAGTTTAGTTGCAAATGAATTTAAACCATTAAAAATAGCACTTTTTTAATTGTTTAATTACTTTGTTAATAATTATCGAATTTGTTAATAATTCAGCAGGAATATTCTCCTTGCGAAGCTGAATAAATCCCAAAAAAATTCAACTCGATCAGATAAATGGTTTATGCATAATTCCATTTGTTAACTAAAAACATGTAATTTTTCAACGGAATTTCCCCACTTTTGGACCAACGAATTTCGGTTTTTTCTTTTCGAGAGTACAGTTTAGGAGTCAAACTTTCATTCCATTTAAATGGGAAATTGATTTTTTTTAATTTAGTGCATAATAATGGACGTTAAAAAAGGGTATGTTTTTTTGACATAAACAAATGAAATAACTCAGTCAATTTTCACTTTATCGATTTGGTGTAAAGGGCATTTGATTTCATTTGTTTTCACAAAAATTTTCCAAAAAAAAAATTTAACCTAGCTTCAAGGGGCATCTATGCACTTATCATTTATTTCAACATTAAAATCATATTCATTTCCACACTGTCAACACATTCATTTATTTAACTTCTGTTTACTCGCTGCTACAGGTTCACTGGTAAATAATTTCAAATTTTTTTGTCCACAATATTGTTTCAAATTAAATGGAATAATATGTAAGAAAAAAATTTTTGGTTAAATATAATAAATAATAATAAAAATTTGTTATTAAAAAAATTTTTTTTTTATTAGTACGAAAAATAATTTATTTAAAAAAAAGTAAATTCATTTTTGGATTCAGCGTTGGAAATTATATGAAATAAAAAAAAATGATTAAAATCGGTCAATAATTAACAAAGTTATGACCATTTTTGCGAATTTGAACGGCTGAATAGTTTTGCGGCAGGCGAGAATCTCGCGCCTCCGAGTTCCCCCACTCCGCTGTCTAAAAGTGGAAAAAACAATGCATGTACTTTCAATTGATATAAGTGCAAAGTAAAAGCACAAAACCTTATGTTCAATTTTTTTTCATAAAATACATATATTGAACTGTAAGTGGTGTGAATTGCAATTAAAAATATTGGTAAATAACTAGTCATGAATTTTTTGAAAAAAAAATAACTCTCCCCCCCTTGAAGCTAGGTTAAATTTTTTTTTTGGAAAATTTTTGTGAAAACAAATGAAATCAAATGCCCTTTACACCAAATCGATAAAGTGAAAATTGACTGAGTTATTCCATTTGTTTATGTCAAAAAACATACCCTTTTTTAACGTCCATTATTATGCACTAAATTAAAAAAAATCAATTTCCCATTTAAATGGAATGAAAGTTTGACTCCTAAACTGTACTCTCGAAAAGAAAAAACCGAAATTCGTTGGTCCAAAAGTGGGGAAATTCCGTTGAAAAATTACATGTTTTTAGTTAACAAATGGAATTATGCATAAACCATTTATCTGATCGAGTTGAATTTTTTTGGGATTTATTCAGCTTCGCAAGGAGAATATTCCTGCTGAATTATTAACAAATTCGATAATTATTAACAAAGTAATTAAACAATTAAAAAAGTGCTATTTTTAATGGTTTAAATTCATTTGCAACTAAACTAATAAACCTTTTTCAACGTATGACCAGTCATTTGAAAGGTATTTTTAGGCTCTACAACTTTCAATAACAACTTTTTTCTCTAAAATTTAACCGAAAGCAAGGGTCATCGAAAAACTACGTTTCTCGAACTTTGACGATTGTTTACACTATTTTTTGCAACCGGAAATCGAGAGCAAACCATGGGGCTCTTATATGGGGCCCCCAAACTACAAGAAACTATTAAGACTTTTCAGGTTGCACTTTTGTGCACTTTTTGCACTCACCGACTGGCCTACAAACCCTGACAGCACTCCCCTAAATAATAAGAATTAATTATTTAGAATTTTTTAATAATATGAATTGAATTGAAGTTTTTTTTATTTTTTAATTATTCTAAAAAATAATTATTAAATTAAAAATCTATTGATTTTATTAAGTTTTTTGCTTTGCTGTACCAAGTTTTGAATTGTATTTAAAACAAAAAATATTTAACATTTAAATTTAATTTTAAAAATGAAGCAGGTGCTGGTGACAAATAAAAATCATGAAATTTCTTTTATTAAAAAATAAGTGTTGTCAAATATTTTTTGTCGGACAAATCGAATTTCTATATTTTCTTTTATTTATTTCTAATAAAATATGAAAATTATTTAACAAAATGTTAATTGCTATTAAAAAAAGATTAAAAAGTGGAATAATTTCTTTATTTTTTAAACATAATCTTTAACAAAATTTTGATTTTTTTAGAGATAGATGATAATATAAATGTTTTGGCTTAATTAACTATTTTTTAGTAATTAATTAATTTGTGTTTATATTTTTGGAATGTTAATTACATTTTTTTTATATCAAACAGAATGCTTCTTTTAACCTATAGCATAAATTCATTTGTAAAACAATCAAACCTTTTAGGAAAAAAATAAGGAAAAATATGAGTAATAAAAATCCAACCTTCAACAATTCGTAGGGTAGCCCCGGACATGCCCGAAAAATTTTTATATTTTAATTATTAAACTTGATGAACTAACATCAAATTATATTTACAACAATGAAAATAGACCATGTAATAGAAATAAATTGAAAAATCTATTTAATATTCACAGAAAGTCAACATAAAAAAATTTTTATAAGACGTTCAATATGACGTACATACATTTTCTAAAGTATCCGGATACTTTCATATTTTTTAGAAAATTCAATTTTTTTAATAAAAGAAAATGAAGAAACTGAGTCAATATTTCAAAAATAAAAGTGAAACTGTATTGTAAATCATTTGTAATTTATTTTAATAGTAATAAACATTATTCTATTAGAAATTAAAAGTGTCTGGAACTACCCACTGTCCGGCGTTACCCGAATCTTCCCTACAAACAATTTTTTCCAAAAAAAACACGATTTTTCGAGAAAAAAATTTCTTTTCATCCGTATTTTCACCATAAAAATGCAAATGGATGCCCTCAAAACATCAAAATATCGCGTCCATGGACCCTCAGCTACAAAACCCTGAAGAGGCCAATTTTTTTTAAATGGCGGACGACAATATGGCGGCAATAACTAAAAAAATGGCTCACATATGAAACATAGTGCTCCAACTTTTTTGAGTCACCAAAATCGTCTGAAACTCGTTACTCGGGGGTTTTTGGGGTCACTGATTACGAATATGATGTTATTTTTCCAAAATTGAAAATGACGGATCCAATATGGCGGGCAAATTTTTTAAAAATGACTCTATATTGCTTAAAATTTGTTACTCGGGGATTTTTGGGGTCACTGATTACAAATATGATGTTATTTTTCCAAAATTCAAAATGGCGGATCTAATATGGCGGACAATTTTTTTAAAAAATGACTCTATATTGCTTAAAATTTGTTACTCAGGGGATTTGGGGTCACTGATTACGAATATGATGTTATTTTTCAAAAATTCAAAATGGCGGATCAAATATAACAGACAAATTTTAAAAATATGACTCTATATTGCTTAAAATTTGTTTTTCAGGGGTTTTTAGGGTCACTGATTACAAATATGATGTTATTTTTCCAAAATTCAAAATGGCGGATCCAATATGGCGGACAATTTTTTTAAAAATGACTCTATATTGCTTGAAATTTGTTACTCGGGGATTTTTGGGGTCAATGATTACAAATATGATGTTATTTTTCCAAAATTCAAAATGGAGGATCCAATATGGCGGACAACATTTTTTAAAATGACTCCACATTGTTTAAAATGTTATGGTCCGTTGGCCGTCAAATAATTCGGCGGTGCCCGACTATTACCGCGTAGAGGTGGACACAAAAGAATCTTTTCTTTTTTATATTTTTGTTTTGTTTTTTATATTTATTTGTTTTTTATATTTTTTTTGTTTATTTTTTCTTTTTAAAAGTGAGAATCCTGGAAGCTGGAAACGCATAAATATGCTTCACACTCAACACATTTTCGTTGCGTTTTTCAAGCTTAGATAGCATCAGCTTAGACTTGATATAAAAATCAAAATAAATATAAAAAAGAATATGTATAAAAAAAAGAAAAGACTCTTTTATGTTCACCTCCACGCGGTAAGAGTCGGGTAACGGCGAATTATTCGACGGCAAACGGACCATAACATTTTAAACAATGTGGATTCATTTAAAAAAATGTCCGCCATATTGGATCCTCCATTTTGAATTTTGGAAAAATAACATCATATTTGTAATAAGTGACCCCAAAAATCCCTGAGTAACAAATTTCAAGAAATATAGAATCATTTTTAAAAAATTTGTCTGCCATATTGGATCCGCCATTTTGAATTTTTGAAAAATAACATCATATTCGTAATCAGTGACCCCAAAAACCCCTGAGTAACAAATTTCAAGCAATATAGAGTCATTTTTAAAAAAATTGTCCGCCATGTTGGATCCGCCATTTTGAATTTTGGAAAAATAACATCATATCCGTAATCAGTGACCCCAAAAACCCCTGAATAAAAAATTTCAAGCAATATAGAGTCATTTTTAAAAAATTTGTCTGACATTTTGAATTTTGGAAAAATAACATCATATTTGTAATAAGTGACCCCTAAAACCTCAGAGTAATAAATTTCAAGCAATGTAGAGTCATTTTTAAAAAATTTGTCCGCCATATTGGATCTGCCATTTTGAATTTTGGAAAATTGACATTATATTCGTAATCAGCGTCCCCAATAACCCCCGAGTAACGAGTTTCAGTCGATTTCGGGGACTCAAAAAAGTTGGAGCACTATGTTTCATATGTGAGCCATTTTTTTAGTATTTGCCGCCATATTGTCGTCCGCCATTTTGAAACAAAAAATTGGCCTCTTCAGGGTTTTGTAGCTTTTTAACAATTTGTTGTAAACAAATTTTGACATCAGAATCTGAAAGAGGAGTAAATTTTACGTTAAAAATATTATTTGTCAATTTTTTTGCACTTATTGTTGTAATAAACCAGGTCCTCAAAGTCCATTAAGTACTACAACTGCGATTGCCCCCTTAAACTTGATTTCTTTTTAAATTATAAATTTATTTTAATTGGAATTTCCTTGGGCACTCTACTAATTAATTATTTAATAAATATGAAAAATTATAAGGAATTAAACCTGATTTTCATTGAATTTTTATTTTCAAGACTGGATTGAAGTTTGTTTTCTTTGAACGAACGATAAGGTGTTGTGTCAATTTTTAAAATTAGGTGAAAATAATGAAAATTTATAAAATAGAAAATCTGCAAAAAAATTTTCTCTATTTTTAATAAAAAATTTAAATGTTTTCAAAATAATTGTCATTGAGAAAGAGAAATTATGCAATTTTCTTTTCTTTATTCAAAAAAATATTTATAATCTTGTAATAATAATTGATAAATCAACATCACGCAAACTTCTTTCTTTTTATATACAAAAAAAATAAAGTTTTGTAACAAAATTTTGGTTGATAATACAAAATAATATATTTTCTTTATTTATTATTAAAAAAATTTTTTAATTATATTACAGAATGTTAAATTGTATTGAGAAAAAGGTAAAAAAATTTGAATAATTTCTTTTCTTAATTTTTCAATCAGGACTTTCAATAAAGTTCTGATTTTTTGGAAATAAATAATATAAATCATTATGATTTTCATTTAATGATCATTGTTGTTAAGCTATGTTTGTACTGCGTACTGATATAAGTTTGATTTTATTTGTAAAAATTAGAAACACTGTGATAATAATTGTTTTGGTACAATTTACTACTTTTTTAAATTTAATAATAAAAATGAAGGAGAATATAAATTGTAATTTTAAATCGTGATCATAATTGTTTTAACAATTGAAATAGAATGTGAACGCGCGCGTATCCTATGCTAGTTTCTGTTTAAAAAAAATCAATAACTTCCAGGAACTTTCCCGTGGTAACCTTCGAAAGTTATCCTTAGTAACTTCCTGGAAATTTCCAGGAAATTTCTATGGGAAGCTTCAAGGAAGTTACCAGAAAGTTTCCATGGGAAGCTTCTAACCTGCGGACATTATTGTATTTCCTGAAACTTTCCAGGAAGTTACCAAGGGTAACTTTCGAAGGTTGACACGGGAAACTTCCTGGAAGTTTCTTGGAAGTTTTTGTGCTATGTCGGTAATCGAATTAGCTTTAAAAATAGGTCAATCAAAACGTTTTATAATACTCTATAAGTTGGTAACTATAGTTTCAAAGTTACTTCTACATTTTTCAACAAAATTTTCAAAAAAGTATTATTATTCAAATTTTTTTATTTTTAATAGTTTAATATCTCCGGTGAATAAAAACGAAAAATTTCCATTGAGGGCTCAAAAGATGCGTCTAAAAAAACTGTACAGAATTAGAGAAAAACATTTATAGGCGTCCTAACATTTTTTGTAATATTATGGGCAAAAAAAGTTTTTTTTTAATTAGAAATCAAAAAAATATATAGTTAAACTTTATTAATCTATCTCAAAGTAATCTCATTTTATGTCTGCAGCTGAGACCTACAATTTAAAAAAAATCAACCCAAAAGCTCTTTTTAATTTGGAAATATTTATGAAAATATGATGTTTACACACACAGACACACACGGAATGACATTTTTTTAAATGTCAATTTAAACTTGTAAGGTCAAATAACATAAAAATATGTTAAAAAATTGTACTTGCAAATTTTTGGTATTACAATACTTCCTTTATTTGAGATGCTAAAGAAAAAATCTTATTCTCCCCCTCGAAAAATCAAATTTATTGTTAACTTTAATTTTTTTGGTCAATATTTTTTTTAAATGCTTACTTTCAATCGAAAGAGCATAAAAAATCTATTGAAACTGTACCTTGCAAAATTTTTCTGTTAAATTGTTTAAGAGTAAAAAATTATAAAAACATGCTCGTGTTTTCAATTAGTAATGCTATTATATCTTTAATATACAATGAATACTATGTTTCTATAAAATTATCCCATAAGCAGCGCTTTTTAAAAAATATGATACTACCCAATGGGAAACTCCCAAGAGTGACCATTGGCGCATTAATGACTCAATATAGGGAGCCATTGATTTTCTATTGGTACACTAAAAAAAAATTTATTTGTTTGGCTCATTATTTTCTGCCAACAAAATGCCAAAAAAATTTCTTTAAAAAAGAAAAAAGTCCTCATAGTAATTATTGAGATTTCTCTCTTTAAAAAAATTGGAAATATTTTAATGATTTTCAATTATTTGCCAATTAATTCCAAATGAAATGGTTCTACTTATCTCTTAAAATCTAGAAATTCGGGGTTAATAGAAACAGTAATGATTATTTCTTACAAAATTTAAGAAAAATTTAATATTAAAAATGGAAATGTTTATAGATACAAAGAATAACATAAAAAATGGTATGTTAGTTGTAAAATAATTTAAACTAATAAAAAATAATAATGCATTATATAAGTTTAAAAATAAACCATGCCTAAAGATGAAATGCATTACACAAATAAAGGTTTGTTATCTCCTATTTTCTTTCATTCTCTACCGTTCTGTCTTAATCTCTCTTATTATAGTGTTATAGTTTAATAAAAACCATTTTATCATTTATATTATCAGAAGTGCAATTTTTTATTTATTTAAAAAAGTAGAATTTTTTTAAAATTAATTTAGAATTCAATATTTCTAGTCTTGAAATTTAATGAATTTGTCAATTTAAAAAATTTTCTATTTAATAACACTGGTTAACAAAAAGTTACTTTTTCTCTAATTCAAAGATCAGACAATGATATTTATTCATTGATATCTTAATGTTAATTAATTTATTATGGTTTTAAATAATAATTAATAATAATTTTTAATTAAAAATAATATAAAAAATTACAAAAAATTATCATAGAATATATTATAGTATTAAATAATTTATAAACATTTATATTTAATATTAAGAGCACTCGGTAATAAATAATCTGAATATTTTCTCATGATTGATTCAAGCTTGAATTAAGATTAGATGTTCAAGCTTCACTCACGAAGGTTGACCGAGTCTTGAATCGAGCATGGGACGAACATTAGTGTCCCATGCTGAAACAATATTAATGTGACAATGGTATAAAGACTGCTTCAACTCTTGGTTACCCACGCTGTGCGTTCAGGGCTGAATCAAGCTTCAACTCATCGTCAACATTGGTCTTTCTCACCTGGGCATACTTATAGAACAAATTATAGTACAAATTTTCCAAAAAAACGTTACGTAATTTGTGAATATTCCTGAAGGATTATCGTAGAATAATTCAGGGACGCCTTTAGAGATATTGGATATTACATTATTGTGGTACACAGGAAAGCTTATATGGATATACAACATATTTCTTTCCATGTAAAAATAGGCTTTGGTAATACATTATAAAATAGTAAAATCAATTGTTAAAAAACATTAACTTCCAGAAATATAGATTATACTCTGATCAAATGTTTAATATAATTTTGTCAAAAACTTTTGTAATGTAAAATAATTCTTGTTTGCGCGTACATTAGGGTAAATGTTAATTACGAGGTAGTCATCTCTATCGAGTATTCGCACGAGATGCATGGGGTGAATTAATGGGAGGCTAAAACGATGAGGTGGTAGGGGATGAGAAGATGGGGTAACAATGTATTATGTGTTCCCTGTTAACTCTATCCGCAAACCACAAACCCCTTCCATTCACCCCAACAATTTGTTAACTGCCGTCTGATTGACTCTCACTACTGGTTCTCTTTTGAAAGTAAACGCTCGTTAGTTGAATCTGTCCCGTAACAGTAACTCGTCAATTTTAATTAACTCCATCAATCTTTCAATTCCTAACTAAATTTTCCTATTTCAATGTTCAAGATTGTCAAGCCAAATGCATCATTACTGATCATTATCCATATTTAATTTTGCTATTGTTAACTGAATATCATGACTCAACCTACTGTTTTTAAATATTGGACTTTATACAATTTAAATTTAATACTTAGTACCGAATTCTAAAAATAGAAGAACAGTATATATATATATCGAACAGTATGATTGAACACTTTTTTTACTACTAACACAGTCGACGATCATAAAGCCATCAACATAAGCTCTCTTATGTACACTTAATTTTTCTTAATACTTTTTTAACATTAAAGAAACTGTAAAATGTTTAAAATGCGTTACGTATTTCCGGAACAATAAAAATTTCTAGGTCCTTTAGTCCTAGACTTGATTTGAAAGATTTTGGCGCAAGATATTACTTATAAGTAAAAACTATAATTTAATTAATTGAAATTTGTATTCTCTTCATAATAAAGTTTCAAATTTGTTAAAACAATTGTTACTTTTAATAAATATAAATTGTATATAATTTAAATCCTACTTATCAAATCTATTTTTATAAAAAATTTTTGATTTTTAAAAGTTTAATATCTCCGGTGAATATGGACGAAAAATTTTCATTGAGTGCTCAAAAGATGCGTCTAAACAAACTCTCCAGAATTAGAGAAAAACATTCATAGGTGTCCTAACATTTTTTTAAAGTTATGGACAAAAAACTTATTTTTGAAAAATTAAAAATCAAAAAAATATGTAGATAAACTTTATTAATCTGTCTCAAATTAGTCTCATTTTATGTCCGCAGATGAGACCTACAATATAAAAAAAAGTCAGTCTAAAAGCTCTTCACAATTTGGAGATATTTATGAAAATTTGATATTTACCCACACACAGACATACGGAATGATATTTTTCAAAAATGTCATTTTTGAACTCCTGAGGTCAAATAACATAAAGATATGTCGAAAAATTGAAGTCGAAAATTTTTGTATTACAATACTTTCTCGAAATGAGGAAGCAATTCAATTATTTAATTGTTTAAATAATACACTATTCAAAAATTAAGTACTTATTAAACTATTAAATCAATTTTGTCATTGTGAAAGCTAAAATTTTTAAAAGTTTAAGGCAAATACTAATTTACTAAAATTAGTTAAAATTAATTGTTTAACTCATAGAAGAAATATATACCCCACAAAATGTTAATTTATTTTAACTTAAATTTAATTACTTTCACTAATTTTTAAGTTATTAATTTAGTAACTAAAATTAGTGATAAAAAATTAAATACTATAAATTTCTAAGTTTTATTGTAAGTAATTTAAGTAAACTAATTCTGAATTGTTTGTTAAAATGTATTAATTGTTTATATAAGAATTTTACTCTATTGAATGTAAAAATATTTTATAATTTCTCAAAAGTTTGAATTTGAAACTTTAAATTTTACGAAAATGCTAAGAGTATTACCATCTTTTGTAAAAACTCGAAACTAGAACCCCACTATAAAATTTTCAAATTTGAAACGTCTACGTAAATTTTGTTAACATTTGGAATAGTATAGCTAGGGGGTACGGGACCACCGTGGCTTGGTCGGGATGTTCTACCTTACCAACTGTTTATTTAAAAGAACCGCTAGATTATAAATCTTACTTTAAGAACAACGATTACAGGTGTTAAGGAGGTTCCATCCATTATCGAATAAACAAACTGTTTTTGATAAAACTTAACATACTACTAGTTAAAGCTTCTAAAGTTATGTAGTTAAATTTTTGAGACTCGTAGGTTCCGGAGAAAAAAGTTCTGGTCAATTAATTTTTTCACTGTTTAACATTGATTCTTATGGAAATTCAATACTTTGTCACATATATTTTCGTACTATAAAATATTAAACAAAGAGATGTTGATCAAAGTTTGAATAGTTAAAGTCAGATATATAATGAACCGATATTGTATCTGAAAAAGGTCAATACCCAGTGTGCAAAGTTACAGAATAATTCTGTAACTATTCCAGAACAAAAAAGAACAAGTTCTGTAACTAGTGAGGAACAGGCAGGTCAAAATGTCGTCCCCCTGGAGGCACAAAATAGGAACAAAAGTCTGTAACAATTCTAGAACAAAACTAGAACATTGTTTTAGAACAAATATATAACAATTCTATAACAAAAACGATTTATCATAAATAATACCCAAGCAAAAATTTAATAGTTGCATAGAACAAATAAATGTTTATAAGTATAAATAAAAATATGAATAATTAATTAATTTATTTAAATTAATGACTAAATTATTATTATAATTGTTAATAATTATTTGAACTTATACTTTATATAACAATATTCAGAATTATACACAGAACACTTAAAACTAAGAATGAAAAATTCCGCACGCACGGGGGATCGAAACCTAGACCTAGAGGACACAAGTCGAATACGCATACCGCATAGCCACGCAAGCTTGGAAGTGATTTTACTTCAACTTCCTTTTGAATTGAGGGACCGTTATGTGCAGCGCTAAAATTATAAATTAAAATGTAACATACTTATTAAAAAATAACTATATATGAGGCACTCTAGGCCAAATCGGAAATTATTTTGCTTTTGCATCAAAAATTGATCAAATTGGACGTTTTTATAATGAAAAGTTTTGTTTTCACACGTAGTTTTTAATAAAAATATTTTTAAAAATTTTAAAAATAAAATTTCATTTTCAACAATGTATGTTTCAATGAATTTTTTTCAAATTTTTTGTAAGAATATTGCACTAAATTAACATGTTTTAAGCCTTGTCCGATCGTGGGCCCACAATCGGGCCCATATATATATATATATATTTTATTTCAAAGAATAATATATAATTATGCTACAAATAATAACAAATTTTAATTAATTAGTTAATATTAATAATTTATTATTGTATTTTTATGATATACCTATTAATTAATAATTGATAATAAATTAATTAAATATTTGATGTTATTCTTGGTGAATAATGTTTTTAAAAATTTTGAAAATTTATGCAAGCTGACAGTGAAAAATTATTTAATTTTTCACGAATTATCGATACGAGTCTTTCTAAGTATCTAAATTCAAAAGATTTTTTGTAATTCATGCAAAAACGCGGCTGCACTATACACGGAAAGAAAGTTATTATATTAGAAGTATTAAACTTTAATAAAAATTATACTTTATTTAGTAAAGTTATATCAAATATCGAAAACTTTTAACAAATTTTAATATAACTTTACTAAATTTTATATAGGTACGTTTTGTTAAAATTTTACAGTAAAAAGAAAGTCTTATTTTAAAGCAGGAAAGCAGCTTTAAATTAAAATACAACATTTTTGTATCCTTTAACATTATAGCAGACAGTGCTGAATTTAAGACCGATCTTAAAATAAGATTTACTGTGTAAGTTTTGTTGATAACAAAATTTTCCTTTGTCGCATTTTGTCCTACACTTGTAAAATACTTTTATAAAATTTAATAATAACATTTTTCCGTGTAGTGAAAATAAACACGAGTTTATAGTGAAAGAACAGTTATATTAAATTTTTGTAACAGTGTTCTAGAACACTGTAGGAACAATGTTACATCAAAATTCTATAACTAATTTGGAACAAATGTTACATGTCTGTTATAGAACAAATACAGAACAATTGTTCCAGAACAAATTTAGAACAAAGCTCTAGAACTGTTCTATAATAAAATTGTAACACTTATTCTAGAACACTGTTCTTTTTTTGGTCTAGAACAGTTATAGTACGTGCACACTGGGTAGGTTCCTGTAAGAGTTAAAAATAAATAATTAATAAAAATTTTTTCACTTTTTGCGATACAGAAAGGATAACTTGCAGTGTCTGGCAACACGGTATTTCGCGTCACCACATTTTCCACCGTGCGCATGTCAAAATTTTGAGGTTATGCGCGCTTTATTTAAAATTTTACCATTAGAGAAAAACTTATTATTCTTTTCTCCTGTAAATCTGTCAATTTTCCCCTATTTTTCATATACATTAAGCGACAATACAAAACAACAGCTGATGACAACTACACACCGTGAGTTGCAGTGTTGCCAGACGTTTCAAAGTACCGAGCAAGTCAAATCAGACAAAAATGGTTATTGCTTTGACTAGTTCAGTGAATGGAGGGAACCTCCTTAAATGAACTGGTGATGTAATCTTGTATTGCAATCTTGAATGGTGTTGTGGGCTAGTCGCAAAAGAGAGCATCAAACTGTTGTCCTTAACCGCTTCGCAGTCCATCTAAAAATCGCTTGTGGTCCAAAAACGGTCCAAGAAAAAAAAGTTTCTAAAAAATGTGATTTCATTGTAATTAAGGTTTTTAAAGTCGCAAAATTCGAATTTGAAGTCAATTTTTCAAAATTTAAAATGGCGGATCCAAAATGGCGAATTCGAAAATTTTAAATTTTATCAGATTTGCTTGAAACTTGTTACTCGGGGGTTTTCAGGGACTCTGATTACGAATCTAATGTCAGATTTTCAAACTTCAAAATGGCGGATCCAATATGGCGGTCGAGAAAAAATAAAAAAATCCAACGGATTTGTTTAAAACTTGTTACTCGGGGGTTTTTGGGGTCGCTGATTACGAATCCGATGTCAAATTTAGAAATCTAAAATGGCGGATCTAAAATTCGATCAAATTGCATGAATCTTGAAATTATCCGCCATATTGGATTCACAATTTTAATTTTATAAATCTGACATTATATTCGTAATTAGCGACCCCGAAAACCCCCAAGTAACGAGTTTCAAGCGTATTTGATAAATTTTTAAATCTTCATAGTCGCCATTTTAGGTCCACCATTTTGAATTTTGAAAATCTGATTTGAAATTCGAATATTATTAAATATAATATTAAATTTTGCTAGAAGATTTTATGTCTATTTAGAAATAGTTTTATCCATCATTTAATTTTCAACAACCTAAATATGATTCTTCAGTTAATTTTTAAATATTCCTGATTGTAGATTGCATTTGAAAATTTCGTTATTGTTTACTTTAAAAAATAAGTATTTAATTTATATTATTCTTGAAAACAAACAACTTCTTTGAGTCAAACTGTTTTGCATTTAATTTATCAATTCAAAATTAACAAACTAATTTTTCAGTTTTTCTTTAAACTGTATATGTTTTTAACAATTAATTTTAAAAGAAAATATGTGCATTTGACGTAACCCCAAAATGGTCCACTTTTACTTATTTTTCTCTCTAATTTGTAGGTTTATCTCCATAAATTGTATTTCAATTGGTAAAGCGAAATAATATCTCGAAACGGTTTTTCTAGATTTTTCTTAAATGACCAGGAAAATTTTTGAATGTTTTATTTTTGTTTCCTGTAAAATCATGAAATTGTTGCTTGACCCCTTTTGTCATGCCACTTTTCAAATTAAGCATGTTAATAAGAAGTTACGGACTATAACATGCAAAAGTGTAATATAATATTATATATTTGGCGTAAAGAAAAATATTAATTTAAATTAATTCATAAATATTTTCACTTTACCTAGTTTTCTACTCGCCGGAGCGCTCAAAACCCGGTTTTTAGCTCCGTTTAGGAGAAAATTCTTTTTTTCAGTGTTTAAATATTCTAGTCCCACTTTATCATTTATATGTCCTTTTAGGAAAAAACCTCAGCTTTCGTTTAAAAAAAATCGGGTCTCTCTCCCCCAAAAATTGAAATTTATTTTTAATTTTGATTTTTTTGGGTCAAAATTTTTTTTTTCAAAATGCTTATTTTCAATCAAAAGAGCATGAAAAAACCTTTCCAAAATGTACTTTGTCAAATTCGTATGTTTAATTGTTTAAGAGTAAAAAATTATTGAAATAAGCATTGTACTGAAAAATACAAAAATTTAACCCCCTCCCCCTCGGAAAATATTGGACTAGGTAAAAAAATATTTTCACGAAAAATTACTATCTATTAGTACTACAAAAGCCCTAAGTTTTGCTACGATTGGAGAAAAATTTTTCTTCACCTTGATCACTTGACATGAAATGCCCCCTATATATTTTAATAGTTTGAAAGGTAAAATATTAAAATTGTTTAAGTGTTTAAATTTAATTATAACGTATTTATCAAAAGTTACATTGCGAATTGTAAAGAATTTTTAGTTATAAGAAGTGTAATTTTTAGAATTTCAATGAGATCGAATCTAATAACTGAGTCATACAAGTGTTCCGACAACAATGGATTCTCAACTGAATAGCTTAGCGAACGATTTCTGAAATACATGGACTTAGCGAACACTTTCTAAAATGTATGGACAGAATTTTGATATAAAAAGGGGCAACTATCAACCCCCACTATAGTAGCTGTCCCCATATTCATGTGAGTTTTGAAAATCAGTGCATCTTGAAGACAAATTTGCTGTTAGAAAATATTACCGAACTAGTCCCATTCAAGAAGACTAGAGACAGGAGGGCTAACTTGGCTGTTTTCTCACTCACTGCAGTGAGTCAGTATTAGTGGGATTATGAAGGCGTGCTTAAATTGCGCCAAATATCTTGTTTCGGTTCTGCACATCTCGCACACTCTTACGTTATATATTTAAATCCGTGACGCACGTATGTGAGTGGAAGTGCAGAATCAAAACACGATATTTGGCGCAATCTAACTACGCCTTCATAATCCCCCTATATTTGTCCTACCCCCACTACTGCAGTTAGCCCTTCTGTCTCTAGTCTTCTTGATCCCATTGTACTTCTGCGACACGATCTAGGACCACTACCCAATATGCGAAGGTAAAGAGAGACACCACTATTAGATTCAAAATAGATAGTTCGTTGTCAATTTTATCTTCTCATACTAATTTAATATTTTGATCTTTTAAATATTAATTTGTTTAAATAGAATTATTTCTTGTCATTTATCAAACGCCGTCCCAATTTTAATTATTTTAAATTAAAGTAAAATCAGGAAGCATTAGGGATATAATAAGGTTACTTGAAATAACACTGTTATAAATTTAAAAATAACATTCAAAATGAATTTTCAAACAAAAAAAGAAAAAACATTTTAATAAAAAAATTTTATATTATTTTTAGCTGCAATTCCTTGTACTTAAATAAGAAGTCAATTGAATTTCTACAAACTTGTAGTGAATGGTCAAAAGATTAAAAAAAATTAAGTATTTGTGAAAAATAAGTTTTGCTTAATTAAACATTGCTGGAAAAGGAAGAAACTTTCTTCCAACAAAGAAGTTAAGTGTATTTTAAAGGTGAATAAATTCCTTCCAAAGAAATAAAATGTGTCAATTTTGAATTACGATTCGGAATTTTAAATGGATAAAATGCAGTTGCACTGGAGGATAGAAGAGACAAGCAGTTTTATTAACCTTTATTTTAAAAAAAGCTTCTTTAAAAATTTTTAAGAATCTCGTTGGTTGTGTTGATCAGCTATTTGAATATTTATTTTCATTATGTTTAAACGAAATTTACAATTAAATTGTAAAATATATTGCAGAAGTTTCATTTCTTAGTATTTTTTTTAGTAAAAAATAAATTAAAGTTATTTTAAAAGAAAATTATAAAGCCTTGCTGATAAAAATCCAAAGAAAATACGATTGTTCATATAGTTCAGAATTTAATATTTTATTTGTTGACGCTGTCACTTTTAATTTGAAATATTTAATAGAAAAAGTTTGTGTAGTGATTTGTAGACTTAATAGCATTCGAAAAATGTAATATAAAGAACTTGTGCGGAAACGGGCTGTAGAAGGATAAGTGTTTGTTCGTTTTATCTGCGATGACGTCACACTATACAGACATAATGTACATAATCCGAAAAAAATTAATTGCTTTAAATCTAGATCTTTTAAATAGGAATTACTTTGCTAAAAAAGGACATAGCATATAATTTAAATTAAAGGAAATGGAACTCGAAAACGTCACTTGAATTCAAAAAAACATTTAAAAGAAGCAAAAATTCAGCTTTATTTATAGAAATTAAGTAAATTCCCATAAAAATCAGTTTCTCAAAATTCAACCCCCCCCACCAAGCCTGCAAAAAGAGAACACGAACTAACTTTTAGGTCGGACAATGTTTTTCTCGTTAGATATACCTTATGGAAGATTACCTACCACATGGCAGTCCTGGCAATCCAAATTTTTTTTGTGCCGGTGTAGTTGTAAGCCTAAAAGTCACATGGCAGTCCTAGCAATCCAAATTTTTTTTGTGCTGGTGTTGTTGTAAGCCTGAAAGTCAATACTCTAAAATTTTGAGTTTTAATCTTAAAGTATACTATCTTCGTCTCCACACACAAATACAGATTTCTTGAAACTATGTCATTTTAGTTTATACCGCCAAAATAAAAATAAAATTCCGTTAAGATAAACCTTATTTTATACAACAGTCCTTTTTTACACAATTTTATTGACATGTGTTTCACGTGAATAATATTAAATTCTTTTTTAAAAAAAAACTGTTTAAATTTAAACAATGTTAATAAAATTCGAAATGTCAAATTAATTAATTATTATTAATTAACAATAAAAATCATTAACAAAATAATTATTTTTAACAAATTAAAAATATTTCTATCTATATAAAATTGACATTAATAAATTAATTTTGATGTTCTGAATATTAAAACTAATAATGAACAATAAACAATTAACAACAATTAGAATTAATTGTTGAACAGTTAAAATACTAATGACCGAAATTATTAAATAACAATTTTGATTATTTGTTTTATTAATTAATATAATGTTTAAACAAATTATTCATAGTTTATTGTCAATTAAAATGTTAATTAACAAACTATTATAATAACTATTAAATAATATAATAATAATCAGAATTTTTATCGAATTAGTTATATTAAATAGAAAACTATTGATATAACTGATTTTATTGTTGTTAACTTTAACAGTTATGAATGTTTAAACTAAGTATTAACAATTAATATTTGTATCTTGTATTAATTAACAAATTGATTACATTATTATTTAATAACGTAAATTACATGGAATTGTTAGTATTAACTAAATAATTTCATAATTGTTAATAATAATATTTTTAATTGCTAATCTAATTGTCATAAGCAACCGTACATTATTATGTTGAATTTATAGAATATGTTTAAATTAAACAAAAAAATATTTCTGTAAATTCTAGAAATTAGAGTTGGAAAGGGAGATGCAGTTGAGGAAGCCCCTTTTCAAAGATTCTCCTACGCGTAAAACTGATAAAATTGGGACGGACCAAAATCAAGTTCTAAAAAAATTCAATCCTTCAAATTTCTCAGTTCAATCAGTCAAAAAATATGCATTCATCATTTAACAAGATCTATAAACAAGTGTAAAAATTCTTATATTCTAAAAAGCTATTGGACGTAAAAGTTCAGACTTAAAATAAATTCGGATTTAATTAAATTTTAATATTTAATTAAATCTAAAAACAAGTATTGTTATTTTCTATATTTTTGGGACGTAACACTATAGAACTATATTGAGAAAAAAAGGAAAAAGTAAAAAAAAATAAGACGCTCCAAAATCTACGTTTACCCCTGCGGGGTAAGAGTTGGTAACGTCATTACTAGTAGAGACATTTTGACAGCTGAAGTATGTGCAAAACATGATCAGCGATCCCAAAAAACCCCGAGTAACCAGATTCAAGTGGATCCGTTGAAGTTTTGAAGAAATGTCAGCCATATTGAATCCGCCATTTTGAATTTTAGAAAACTACTATCATATTCCAAATCAGCGACCCTAAAAATCCCTGAGTAACCAGTTTCAGATGAATTTGATGAAGATTTGAAAAATGTGTACCTGGTGTATATTATTTATTAAAAAGTCAACTTTGAACGTCATTTTTATTCCTCTATTTTTTCAATGTTACTATATTTTAGGTCGGACATTTTTGACGCGATACATATACTTTTGAGATGTATTTCCATAAATTATAAAAAAAATTTGATTTCTAAAGAAAAATCTGTCAAAAATCGTGTTTTTTATTAAATAACTGTATGTGATTTGTTTATTTATGAATTTATATTATTTTCTATTGCGGCATTCGAAATAGCGGTTTCAGAGCTTTAAGAAAAGTATATTTCAAAATTTTTATTATTTCGTTATCATTCTAAAAAGTTTTGTCGAAGTTCAGGTAAAATTTTTGTACATTTGGTCTTTAAAGGGTGTAATGATATTTACTTTTACTTACGGGTTTTACCCATTAATCGTTACAAAAATGGCAACTATCGGTTTCCCGATTACCGAATTATAAACTCCACACTTCGAATTTATAATACACCATCGATGACCCGTTTTAGGGAACTTCCCCGGCGCCAGGTAGGTGAACTACCCGGATCACGATAGTAGAAACAAAACAGGAACTTTCCCGGACTAGCTCAAAACCGAGCTCACTATTTTATTCAAATCGAAGTTAACTTTAAGTGACGAAATTCTATCAGGCGTGAGTACCGCACACAGGAGAGAGAGAGACAGACACAATGAATTTACACTCAATTAACAAATTTGACTAGAGAGAATTTAATTAATTAATCGAATTAATGTAACTTTATTTTTCCACACTTTAATTCTATTTATCAAAGAATGAGAACTTCCACACGCTGGTCTATGTACTTGACTACCGAAAATGGCAGCGTCGTATCGGCTTGCCATGCGGTCCTTGGTCTTGAGGCTATTTCTCGGTCACACCGTACACCGGTGATATTCCCAAGATAACGAGGAGATGAGTCCTGAGCACTAACCTCTGATCCGTTCCAGGCGGGCACAGAAATCCATTTTCTCAACTTTAAATTACTCAAATCACCAACCGCGGTAACACCGTATACTTCAATCGGCAGCCAGGCACGAACTGTCGAAATTAGGTAAATTAGCATCCTGCTTCGGTCCCATACATAGGTCATGCGCACCATGGGTTCGCCCCAGCAGCATGATAACAGGCCCAACATCTATGACAGGTGGTTGCCAGTTGACAGTAGATTTGTGCCGATTGGTATAAATTGTTGACACATTTTCGGTCGGTTAATAATTAAATAACAATAAATAAATTGATGTTTTATAATCAACCATAACGTGTGGAATTCTCTTCAGATAAACAATATATTTTTGTACAACTCAACATTTCTGTGTTATATCGATTCTATATAATATCAAAGATATAATCATAAAGTAAAAATGTTGAGTTCGATTCTGGCTACCGTATTTAATTTATAATAATTATTCACGAATAGATTGAATGAGTTTCGGCGAGAACTTAATTCGGTTTTTATAACGTGATTATTTAAAATCAACGTTACAAGGGTTAACGCCCAAATGTACAATTTTTTGGAACAAAGTTCGACACTATATTTTAACATAAAAACTCAACATATAAAATTCCGCAATAGTAATTTATACATATGTTATATATATATATATTATATAATATATTATTATTATATTTATAACTAAACAAATAACATAGATGATTTTTCCGAAAGTGATATTTTTGATGTCTCGATTAATTTTACAAAATCTACTATTTAATAATTATTATCAATTCCCATAGTGAAAATTTAGCACTTATTTATCATTTTAAAAAGAAAATTAAATAATTTTATTCAACTTAATGTATGTAATAACTAAATTACTTTCATCTCCGAAGCCTATTCAACATGTCTCCAATAGGACTTTTATTATAAAACTAAATTTTTATGGTTTTTTTAAATTCTCAGTAATTTTTTAAAAATATTGTCAGAAAGTACAAATTTTTTTATATCATTATGTGCATTTGAAAAATTTGTAGACCTTACTTTTATTTTTAATAAAAATGTTTAAACTTTGTCTTCAATTTTAGGTTAAAATTACTTTCCCGTGTAGAAATCACCATGATATGCCTAAAATGATTATTGGCCCTAGCTTGGACCTAACTTGGCAACCCCTTTTTATATATCCTAGGCTGGTCCTAACTTGGTACTAACTAGGAGATCCAGTTGTGATTTAGAAATTTTTTTAGGAAAATAAAGTGTCAAAATTGATACAAGAAAAACATGTAAAAATTGATAAATATTATTCTCAATTAATATTTATAAAATTAATTGATAATCATATTTTTTAAACAATTTATTGTTTGACATAAATCAGAAAATTATACAAATATTCTAAAATAAAGTTAATTTATTAATTTATTAATTCAGCAATTGTTTAAAACTTTAAACAAATAATTGTTATTTACTAACTCTTCACACAATCAACCTAGAAACTAGTAGTTTTTTCTAATTTTGCAATAAGTAAATACTCAGATTAGTTAATTTCCAAATTTTAAAAGACCACAAGTGTCTAGACGCTTCATTGTCTCAAGAGTTCATAAAAAACAACAATTTATTGTTTAATCAAATGCTGAATTGTTAAAATTATAAAATATCTCTATTTCATACTTTTTAAATTAGTTTATTGCAAAATTAGAAAAAACTGCAAGTTTCTAGGTACTTTGTATCAAGAGTTAATAAATAACAACATTTATTTGTTTAAACAAATAACTGAATTGTTAAAATGATAAATTATCTTCATATTTTACTAATCGCGAAATTAGAAAAAAACTGCAAATTTCTAAGTAATTTGTAACAAAAGTACACCGGTGATATTCCCAAGATAACGAGGAGATGAGTCCTGAGCACTAACCTCTGATCCGTTCCAGGCGGGCACAGAAATCCATTTTCTCAACTTTAAATTACTCAAATCACCAACCGCGGTAACACCGTATACTTCAATCGGCAGCCAGGCACGAACTGTCGAAATTAGGTACATTAGCATCCTGCTTCGGTCCCATACATAGGTCATGCGCACCATGGGTTCGCCCCAGCAGCATGATAACAGGCCCAACATCTATGACAGGTGGTTGCCAGTTGACAGTAGATTTGTGCCGATTGGTATAAATTGTTGACACATTTTCGGTCGGTTAATAATTAAATAACAATAAATAAATTGATGTTTTATAATCAACCATAACGTGTGGAATTCTCTTCAGATAAACAATATATTTTTGTACAACTCAACATTTCTGTGTTATATCGATTCTATATAATATCAAAGATATAATCATAAAGTAAAAATGTTGAGTTCGATTCTGGCTACCGTATTTAATTTATAATAATTATTCACGAATAGATTGAATGAGTTTCGGCGAGAACTTAATTCGGTTTTTATAACGTGATTATTTAAAATCAACGTTACAAGGGTTAACGCCCAAATGTACAATTTTTTGGAACAAAGTTCGACACTATATTTTAACATAAAAACTCAACATATAAAATTCCGCAATAGTAATTTATACATATGTTATATATATATATATATATATATATATATATATATATATATATATATATTATATTATATATTATTATTATATTTAAAACTAAACAAATAACATAGATGATTTTTCCGAAAGTGACATTTTTGATGTCTCGATTAATTTTACAAAATCTACTATTTAATAATTATTATCAATTCCCATAGTGAAAATTTAGCACTTATTTATCATTTTAAAAAGAAAATTAAATAATTTTATTCAACTTAAGGGTAAGTCCAAGGTGTGAAATGTAAACAAAGCAAAATGTAAACAAACCAAGCACTAACATCACCATTTTTATACATCTTTTTCTCTCACAAAAATTACCATTAGAACACTTTCTCTACAAAAATGGAAAATTAGAGTGTCAATGTTTCCAAAAAAACATTTTTAAGTGTGATAAATAAATAGCAATTAGTAAAATAACTAATTAAAATGACCTGTAAAATAGCATTTTTGACGCATCGTGAAAAATAAACTGTTTGAGTATATCAACCGCACTGACGATGAAGAAGTCACATATCAGCGATTGGACCTTCAACATGTGGAAAGAGAAATTTTTCCCTTTCCTTCATGAAATTACAAGGAGAAAGGGTAAAAACTTCTTCACCGTCCGTGCGGTTGATATAGTCAAACACTTAAATTTTTCGCGATGTCAGACGATTGCTCTCTGCGCACGCGCAGACCATGCCAAGGAAGCATTGACAACACTATGCAGAAAGACACATTTTGTTTAGAATAAAACTTGGTTATTTTATAATTTTTTTCAGCTCTGCAAGGCGTAGTAACCAAACTCAATACGTCAGCTCACCATTTTCATAAAGAAAATGTTAATTTAGATTTATGTACGAAAATGAGACGTCGTACAAAAAATCTTAACTTTTTGATATTGTGAAGCATTTTTGTACGACATCTCATTTTCGTACATAAATCTAAATTCACATTTTCTTTATGAAAATAGTGAGCTGACGTATTGAGTTTGGTTACTACGCCTTGCAGAGCTGAAAAAAATTATAGAACAACCAAGTTTTATTCCAAACAAACTGTGCACTTCCACATGGTGTCTCAGATCGCGAAATGTTAAAGTGTTTGACTATATCAACTGCACGGACGATGAAGAAGTTTTTACCCTTTCTCCTTGTAATTTCATGGAGGAAAGGGAAAAATTTCTCTTTCCACATGTTGAAGGTCCAATCGCTGATATGTGACTTCTTCATCGTCAGTGCGGTTGATATACTCAAACAGTTTATTTTTCGCGACGCGTCAAAAATGCTATTTTACTGGTCATTTTAATTAGTTATTTTACTAATTGCTATTTATTTATCACACTTAAAAATGATTTTTTTGGAAACTTTGACACTCTAATTTTCCATTTTTGTAGAGAAAGTGTTCTAATATTAATTTTTGTAAGAGAAAAAGATGTATAAAAATGGTGATGTTAGTGCTTGGTTTGTTTACATTTTGCTTTGTTTACATTTTGCAACTTGGACATACCCTTAATGTATGTAATAACTAAATTACTTTCATCTCCGAAGCCTATTCAACATGTCTCCAATAGGACTTTTATTATAAAACTAAATTTTTATGGTTTTTTTAAATTCTCAGTAATTTTTTAAAAATATTGTCAGAAAGTACAAATTTTTTTATATCATTATGTGCATTTGAAAAATTTGTAGACCTTACTTTTATTTTTAATAAAAATGTTTAAACTTTGTCTTCAATTTTAGGTTAAAATTACTTTCCCGTGTAGAAATCACCATGATATGCCTAAAATGATTATTGGCCCTAGCTTGGACCTAACTTGGCAACCCCTTTTTATATATCCTAGGCTGGTCCTAACTTGGTACTAACTAGGAGATCCAGTTGTGATTTAGAAATTTTTTTAGGAAAATAAAGTGTCAAAATTGATACAAGAAAAACATGTAAAAATTGATAAATATTATTCTCAATTAATATTTATAAAATTAATTGATAATCATATTTTTTAAACAATTTATTGTTTGACATAAATCAGAAAATTATACAAATATTCTAAAATAAAGTTAATTTATTAATTTATTAATTCAGCAATTGTTTAAAACTTTAAACAAATAATTGTTATTTACTAACTCTTCACACAATCAACCTAGAAACTAGTAGTTTTTTCTAATTTTGCAATAAGTAAATACTCAGATTAGTTAATTTCAAAATTTTAAAAGACCACAAGTGTCTAGACGCTTCATTGTCTCAAGAGTTCATAAAAAACAACAATTTATTGTTTAATCAAATGCTGAATTGCCTGGCTCAACGCTAACTCACGCGTCGTTTTGCGACATACCACACAGAACACAAACGCGTCACACAAAACCCCAAATTTTTTTTCACATTTTCGTATAACATCTTAATAAACAATTTCAATAAATTGACTTTGTCTTTGGCATATTTCTTCTACATTTACTTCTCTTTTTTTGACACCACAAAAAAGTTTCTGTTGAGCGTATAACAAAGACTCGCAAAAAACAAAAGTATACGTTCGTATACTTGACTGAAACTCATGTGAAAAGTTGACTGGCATTAGTAGCAAGAATTTAAGTACAATAACAGATGGCGCTAGTGTGATAAGACAAAATAAACGCGATGGCTCAACCCTAACACCTGTCCAACCCTAACAGCACAAAGCCTTCCTTTTTAATAACACAGGTTTACAAATTAAAAACTTTTTTTTGCCAATCGAACAAAACATTTTTTTTTATTAGTAGGTGTTTTCTGAGTAAGAAAATCATAGTTTTAATTTTTTCCCTTGTGTAATTTTTTTGTAGCTTCAAATTTTGTATTTTTGAGGAGCGACGGCACTTAAATTTACCTGTAGGGAAATCAACTAGTCCAAAAATGATAAATAGGAAGTCGTTGGAAAGGTAATTAAATTATCTTTCAATCCATATATTACAGAATAAAATTGAATAAAAATTGAGAGAGCTACAGTCAATTTAAGATCAAATTTCATGGAAATTTTGATGATTTTTAGACACTTTACTAACTTTTGATAATTTCTTCCACAACAAACAGTAGAAAATATTTAGGTTTTAAATTTCGTATTGATAGCTTATTCCATTGAGAAACATTTGAGCCCTTGTGGACCTTGATTGAATTAAAAATGAAAATTCTACACCACATTTAGTGAACGAAACTATGTTGCCATTTTTAGTATACTTTTCAATATTTTCAGCAAACATGCAAATAGTAAAATTAAGTTAAGTGCTAAAGTTACTAAAATCACACATCAAGAAATTCTAGAGTTGATCAATTCGAATACAATGTCAAATATAAAAATTTCAAAATGGTCGATCGAAAATGGCCGACAAGTTTTTTTAAAAATCGATAAAATTTATGACAATTTCGTTACTTGGGGTTTTTCGGTGTCGCTGTTGACGAGTCTGATGTCAGATTTTAAAAATTAAAAATGGTGGCTTCAATAGAGAGGACGAGTTTTAGCTCTCTGATTAGGTCTCTGATTACAAATTCGATGTCATATTTTGAAAATTCAAAGAGGTGGATTCAGTTTGTGCGAACATATTTTAAAAGTTTAAAGATAAACTCATGAAAATTAATACTTTAGGGTTTCTGGGGTCTCTAATTCCTATACCAACGTCGGCTTTAAAATTTTTAAACTGATGTTCAGCCGCGCATGCAACTTTAAATAAACAACTTTCTCACTGGAAGTTTGTTGCTGCTTAAAATTCGCCCGTTAAACGAAGCTCGTGAAAATTGCACTTCACGATTTTTGCGCTTGTTCAGAAAAAAATTAATAACAATTTTATTTTTAATGAAAACAATTTTTTTCTTCTTTCATCATTCTCAGGATATTTCAACGAGTAATTTAGTTTTGTGACATTAGAAAATATGCAAAATTGACTGAAATATCGCGAGTTGAAGTGAAAAATTTAATTAAATTTCATGTTTTTAAAAAAATGGTTTTTCTTTATTATGTTATGTCTAACCTTATTATTATATTCCCTATTTTTTCTCGATTTAACTTTAATTTAGAAAAATTAAAGTTGGGACGAGGTTGGATAAATGACAAGAATAAATTTATTTGAACACAGTATATTTAAAAGATCAAAATTATGGAAAGATGAAATGAGCACTAGCTTTCTAAAAACGAGTCTTAAGTGGTTTCTCTGTTTACCTTAGAAAAGCAAGTTTTTGGTCCTAGCTGGCGCCGATGGGAAACAATGCCAATTGTGCGTTAATCGGTTACTAAATGGTACAGGTGGAAGATTTACGACACTCGTAAATCAGGCAGTTGAATGGTTTTCTTTCAGCTTTTGTCGTCACTCGAACAATCTTTCAAACACCAAATTTGACTTCAAGAATCACTGAATTTAGAAATTTACGTAAGATCAGGACAACTACTATACTGGGGTTGCGAGCACTATCACGAAGAGAACCACTTGTTACGATGAAAAAATTAAGACTGTAGTACAGGTGACTACTACTACTACTGACGATTACATTTTTAAGACTTCTGTAGTGCGGGTGACTACTTCCGATGACTTCAAATTTTAGACTGAAGATTGTTTGATAGTATGGCTCTTTTTATATCTAAATTTCCCTGTGTATTTTAAGCATTGATACCTTTTGCCATGCATTTGGAGCATCGATACCTTTTGCCATGTATTTGAAGCAACGATACCTTTTGCCATGCATTTGAGAAACCATTGTTAGAGAAACACTTGCGTTGACTCAGCTTTTAGATCGCACGTGTTCACATCGTCTGAGTCATATGTTTTTACAATCTAATATTATAGTTTTTATGTTGTTGTTAATTATGTATAGTTATTACAATTTGTTATTAACATTTTGTTATTAATTGTTATTACAATTTGTTATTAATATTTTGTTATTAACTTGTTATTATTGTTTTACATTATTATAACTTGTTGTTAATTATTACAATTTATTATTATCTTGTTATTATTAACTATTATTTGTTGTTATTTCGTTGTTACAAATTATTATTAACTTATTATTAATTGTTATTTTGTTGTTGCATTTTATTACTATTTTGTTAATATTTGTTACAATTAATTATTATTTTGTTATTATTGTTACAATTAATTATTATTATTTTGTTATTAATTATTGTTATTTATTGTTACAAATTGTTATTATTTTTGTTATTATTAACTATTATTGCTGTTACTTTTATTACTATCTTGTTATTATTATTATAATTGTTTGTTATTCTTATTTGGTTATTATTAATTATTATTATTTTGTTATTACAATAATTATTCGTTTTTAGACATTGTTATTGTTTAAATCTAATTATTATTTTATTATTCTTATTATTACTATTTTCATTAATTAATAATTATTATAATTGTTAATAATATGTTAATAACAATTATTTATTGTTATTTCCATTATTATTATTATTATTATTTATATTATTATTAATATTGAAAAATACGTTACGATGACGTAACACCTCCCCCTTCAGAAATTTGGAAATTGATAAAATGAAATTGAACAATTTCCAAATTCTTATTCTTACATCCAAAGCTAAAATTTACAATTATATTAAAGTTAGGCGTAAAACATACATTTTTAGAAAAATTATTTTTTTTATTTATTATTATTATTTTTTTTGTTTCTTCTTTTTTTTAACACACACACTCAATTTTGAGATAGATATAAAATAATTAATAATTATTATATATAACTAAATGTTTAGAAGATAGCATGCACATTTTTTATTTGTTTATTTATTGATTTATTTTATAGCGAGAGAAAAAAAATTTGTCTTAATCTTTATATTTTTATTATTTTTCTTGTAATTTAAGCCATTTTTTTGCTACATGATATCTTCCGAACATCTTTCACAAGAATTGCTCCATTTAATTAATTGGATTTTATTACTCCAAATATCTATTGCTTCTTTTCCTTCGTTAAAATAATATTTTTGTTTCAATCTTATTAGCATTATTTCTGTTAATTTTTTTTATTTTTTAATTCTTTATATTAACTTTAATTTAATTTTAGAATGCGTAATATAACAAAAAAAAGTAGTATGAATAGATTTTCTAAAGTAAATTGCTCATACTATTAGTTTTGTTTACATAAAATGATAGACGTACTAAAGGTAATTAAACAATAATTTTAAAACAAAATTATATTTGTAAATATTATTTAAATATCTAATTTTTTAGTATTTGTATTTAGAGACTTTAATTTAATGTAACCTGATACGAAAAAGTTTGTTTGGATACAAATATTTATAAAATTTTATGACATTGTTTTTAATTTAAAATGTTATTATGTCAGATATTTTTTCTATATAAAATATTATGATATACGGAATCTCTTAAATTTTTGGACCAATATAGTATTAAAAAATTTATCTAATTGTTTTAGAAATTATTAAATGATTTTATCAAATCAATTTTTATCCAACAAGTGACTCATTAGTTTTTATTATTAAATTAAATTTATTTTTTTATACTATATAAAATATGTTAATGTCCTTTTGTTACTAAATTGTAAGAAGTAAGATTTAATTTATTCATTTGAATTATAGTTGTTCTGAAATTTGGGTTATTATTTAAAGTGTATTTTTTACTAAAAAAAATAAATTTTACTTCCTACATATTTTATTAAACGATCATTTAATTTTTTTAATTCACAGGACATTCTTAAGATTATCTTTTTATCATGTACTAAAGTGGAATATATAGATTTAGATTTAACGTTTGCTTGTATAAAATTATGTTATTTGTAATTTTAAAAAGAATATTAAGAGAAGATGTTTGAGTCTTTGAGTGTAAAATTGAAAATAGAAAGAATAGTAAAGAAAAGTAAAGATAAAAGAGTAAAATAACTTAACCTTAACATGCTGCTTTCTTACTTTCCCTAAAAGAAATTTTTATTATATTATTTTTATTTCTTTCCTTGTTTTTGGTCAATTATTAATAGATTGATGTTAGATCGCTACAACAGAAAAATTTATATTAGTTTAAATTCTAAAAAAAAAATTATATTGAATGATGTATGTTTTTATACATAGGTATAGAAAAGTGATTTGTTAGTTAGTTTATATAATTTGTATGGTATGTTTAAATTACTTTTTAATAAATAACTATTCTTAATATTGCATTTTATTTGTAAGGTGAAAATTTAAGTTTGTTATTAATTATATTTTATTTAGTTTATCTGTAAAAAAAAATTTTTATTTAATTTTGGGGTATTGTTTATTCGTATTATTATTTTTTTAAATTCAATTGTATTCGATAATTTATTCTCTACTGGGAGGTGGTTCTGGAGGCGGTCGATATGTATTGTCTAATGATTGAGTCTCTTCGATTAATTGCATATAATTTTTAGTAGGACATTTTGTACGTCCATTGTATGAAGCAACTTCCACAAACGAATTTTTTAAGAATGATTTTATTGTTGAAAGGATTTCCCTCGAAGTTACATTTTTAATTTCTGCTATACGTATATTCTGTTGATTAAAATTTTTGCAGTCTTCTTTTGTTACTAGGTTATCTTCTTCTTCAGATGATTCTTCATAATTATAGGTTTCGTAGCCTTGATCAAATTCTTCGTGTTTCTTCAATTTTGTTTTCTGTTTAATATACTCAGGATAATATTCAATTTCATTAGTATAATTTTCATTATAAAGTTTCTTATTTTTTGTATTACATACCTTTTTCTGTCTTCCTCTCTTCTTTTTTAAGGAAGTATTAAAACGTGTGCTTTGTTTCTTTGGTCTTCCTCGTTTCCTTTTTATATGTACTTCTTCTTCTTTTTCTTCTTCTTGAATTTCTTGATTCTTCTTTTCTTCTTGAATTTCCAGTGTTTCTTGATTTTTGTTTCCTTGTATTTCTTCTTCTTGATTATTGTTTTCTTGTATTCTTCGTTGATTTCTTGTAACAACATTACAAGCTTCATTACGTGTATCATAATTTTCTGGTTTGCAGTATTCATTATATAACATTTTTTCAATATGGCGGAGATTTTTTACCTCCAAATTTGAGTAATTATTTTCACTTGATACACAATTTAAGTATTCTTTAAATTTTTCTTCGATTTTTTCTTTCACACACTTATGAATATATTCTTGAGTAATATTTTCCTGAGTTTCTTGAATTTCTTCTGTTTTTATTCTTTGCACTTTATTTTCAATAATGTCCTCAATAGGATTTGTAGATAAGGCGTCAGTGTTAATGTTTTTTGTACTTGCTTTGTAGAACACGTTAATGTCATATTCGGCTACTGGTTGATCTTTATTTACTTCTTGTGACTGAATTTCTCCTGCTGCAATATCTGAATCGTCTGTTTTTAATATAATTGGTTGGCAAAAGTCTCGTCTTTGTAAAGGTGGTTCCTCACAAACATTATTTATTATTTTATTTAAAGCGTTTTCTTTATTATCAGTCAAAAAAGGGGTTTATCCTTCTGTAAAGGTTGATTAAAAAGATTTGTGATTTTTAAAAACTTGTCATTATTGTTATCATCCCATATCTTTTTCCTACAATTAGTGGAAATGTGTCCTAATTTTTTGCAGTAATTACAAATTATATTTTGATTTTTAGTTTCAAAGTTTGTTGCTATGTTAGTTCGTGGTTCCCGAGAATAATGTTGTTTATTTTGTAAAAAATTTTGTTGTTTATTTTGTAAAAAATTTTGTTGTTGATTTTGTAAAAAATTTTGTTGTTGACTTTGCAAAAAAAATTTATGTTGATTTTGCCTTTGATTTTGAAACGAAGTATGAAATTGCTTATGCGGTACGTGTCTAAATTGATTAAACATTTGATTTTTGTTATTAAATTGATTCTGATTTGGGTTTGCAAAATGTTGTTGAGTGCCTGAATGAAAGCGGGTTTCTCCTCTAAGTCTTAGCAATTTATTAAGTTTAAAACAGTTTGATACAACATGACCATTTTTTCCACAAGATGAACAAGTGCTTACATTGTCTTGAACCATATTAATTTTTGTTGTTTCTGCAAAAATTTTATAATTTTTAAGATGGGCATTATATTCAATATTATTCTCACTTCTTCGTAGTTCACGTTGTAATGATAATTTTCTTTCTATTTCTATAGCTTTATTAATTATCCCTTGAAATGTATCAGCTGTTTCAATTCGTAATTCTATTTAAAATGTTGGAAAAACGATCTCCAAAAGGACATGTCAATAAAAACTTCTCAATTGACGTTTCGGAACTGGATCCAGTTCCCTCTTCAGAATTTATTATAATTTATTATACTGAAAAATGAATGTACATGGTTTTTGGTTCGCAAAGAAAAATAACAAAATACAACATTAGTCGATGTTAATTCAAATTACAAATTACAGATTAAATTTAAATTCAAACAATAAAAAAGTAAAAAATTCTATATACTCACTCATTTTATTTAAAAATTGATTTTTTTCCAAATTAAAAAAATTTACTTAAGGTTATGGTCATTAAGTTTCATGTTGTAAAACAATTTTTAATTTTGTTTTACTGAATTTATGAACTGAAAACTTTATTCTTTTTTTTGTGAAATTATTTTTTTGTGAAATTATTTTTTAAAAAATAAAAAGTTATTAAATATAATAAATTTAATATAAGGCCATGATTGATGGCAAAAAATTGCCATCAATCTCCACATGGCAACGAGTGAACTATAGTGTACCTAAGCTATAGTTTTACTTATATGTATAGAGTGAGTATATTCAAATATAAAGGTCATTACATATGAGAATCTTAAAGCCAATTACACCTGTCTTACGCAAAAAGATAAAAATCCAACATAGAACAATTCTAAAGCAATTTAAACAATCTATTATAAGACAAATCCAAACTATTTAAATCAGTTTTTTTATTTATACTATTACTACCTTCTTTCTTTATATAAAACATTTCAGCAAAACATCTTCTATTTAAATTTGATTCTCTATGCAAAATCCTAACCCCACTTCAATCAAAATTATGATTTAAACCCTGATCATTAACATTGTCAATTCTATGCTTAGTAATAACTCCATGGTATTGTTTATTTTTCAAATTTATGTTTTTTTCATGCTCAATACATCTAGTACTTAATAGTCTGCCAGTTTGACCAACATATGAGCTATCACAATCCAAACAATTTAATTTATATACAACATCGGAATTTTCAAATGTTTTTAACGGATCTTTCCCTAGTTTTACTAATGACTTAAAAGAAGAAGTGTTTCGAAAAACAGTTCTTATATTATAATTATTTAATATACTTTTAATTTTTAATGATAATCTATCAAAATATGGAATCGAAAAAAATCTTGTATTATCAAATTCAAAACTACTCTTATTATTATTATTTTTTATTTTATTAAAATTTTGAAAAAATCTAATTTTAATATGTTTTTCAACAAATTCCATAGGATAATGGTTAAAAAACAATATTTCCTTAATTTGTGTTATATTTTTATTATGAAAAATAGGATCCGATAAAAACACAGTGTCAACAAAGTTTTTTACCACTGCTATTTTTTGAGAAATAGGGTGGTTTGAAAGGAAATCTAAACATCTTCCCGATGATGTCTCTTTTTTATACAAATCAGTTATAACAGAACCATCAATATTTTTTATAACATTTATATTCAAAAAGGGTAAAGTGTTATTATTTTCAATTTCCATTGTAAATTTTAATCTTTCATGAACCGAATTAAACATATCTAAAATAAGCTGTGTATGAGTTTGTGGAACTATTAAAAAAGTATCATCTACATATCTATAGTATGCAAATATAATGTCACCAATTTTTTCAAATATAGATTGTTCTAGATCTTGTAAAACAATATCAGCCAACATAGGAGATATAGGTGAACCCATTGGTGTACCAAATACTTGTTTATAAAAATTATCATTAAATTTAAAATAAGTAGAATTCATTAAATATACTATACCCCTTTTAAACTCTTGTTTAGGAAGATTTGTACATTTTTCAATTAGGTTCCATCTTTTTTCAATACCATTCATAACCAATTCAGTAGGAATATTAGTAAACATAGAAACAACATCCAATGATATCATCACATAGTTTTTAGGAATAACAGTTTGTACAATCAATTTTTGGAACTCTATAGAATTTTTAACATTTGAAATTGGCACTGTAAGAGATTTTGTAAGAAACAATCGATAGTTGCTTCATCTAAACTTCTTCTAAATGCTTCAGCTACTCTATTCCCATTACTAATAATATATGCATCTAATATTCTTTGTGCTGCTTCTGCAATTCTTGAACCGTAAGAAATTACATTTTCGTGTTCCCACATATACATTGCTGCTAGTTCTCCTTGTAATTGACATACAGATTTTATTGGTGCGTAAATTTGTTTTAATCTTTCTATTAATTCTTCTACAGTATTAAAGTTATTTCCTATTATAATTTTTCTTGCTTCTCCCGAAATTCGACTTCTTATTAATTTTACTAAATTTGTCTGAACTTGTGCTACTTCAGGAAGCATAGATTTTGCTTCTAAACAACTTTCGATAAAAATGGATATTGGTAAGTTTTTTCCATCAAAAATAGGAACTATTTCTAGAGCATTGCGTAATGAGACTTGATGACTATTTGGCAGATCCATATTTTCTTTAAAATAATGTGTTTCTTTAAAAAAAAATTTTAACCGAATAAAAATAAATTTTGAGTATATATGTTGTTTAATAACTTTTTAATAATATATGTGTATAAATGTTGTTTATAAAATATTGCTATTTGATTTGATTCTAGCTTGCATCGTATAGCACTTGTATTTATTGTTCTTAGTAAATAGTAATTATTTCAATAAAGATATGGACAGATATATAATATGTAAATTTGGAACACATGCAGATATATTCAAATCACTTGTTATAGATAAAATAGTAAATATTATGAGATAAAATGTGAGAAAATTTGTGAATAATAACAATTTTATATTTATTTGTTTACTTTTATGCTAAAATTTTTTTTTAGTTAATATTTTAATGATTTATTGTTATTATTTATTAATTTTTAATTAAAATCATTAATTATACAAAAATAGTGACAATTTATAACAATTATTTAATTCTTGTTGAATTGAATTATTTAATTTTATTTTATTTGCAAATCAATTTTATAATAAAAAAAATTTAATTATTTATTAAATTTGTTTTTTAAATATATATTTTTTTTTTTTTTTTTTTTTTTGCATTCTGGCGGGTAGCTAACATAAACTTTACAACCGAATAAATCCAATTGGAAAGGTTATGAAAACAGTAAAATCTTTTATAGAGAAACAATTTGTTTTAAATTGAATCATACAGGACTCAATCGATTGCCTTTTGTTTTAGACATCAGGACTCACATCGACCATACCATGTTAAAAACCCATTTATATTAGACCTATTATTCACCTACGGAACTACCTAGGGGCTTCTGACTTCGTAGATGAATGGTCCCGTTTAGTCGCTGTCGCGACTCTTCCGTGCCGCTCTTGTTCTGGCCTTATTTTCTTCTTGTCCTTGACAAAGTCTTCTTGGCTTCCTCTAGGGCAGATCTGAAGACCTTGCATCCTCCTGATCCGGCGACATGTTGGATACTCTCCTTCTCGCCGAACTTCGCCTTGCATAAGAAGCAGCATGGGCGCTTCTTACAATCTGCTGCCTTATGGCCAGCTTCTCCGCACTTGAAGCACGCAGCTGACCTATCTACTGCTTGGCAGTCTCTGCCTACATGGCCATAGTCAAGGCACCTGTGACACCTTGTGACCATAACTCTCCTACTCACTCTGCAGGACACAAAACCGACCTTAATGTGCCCCATCTTCTCCAACCTGGCAGCGTCCTCCTGGGTGGTGACCACGACCGCGAGCTTCATACCTCGCTTATTTGGTCCGAGGACCGTCACCTTCCTGCTTCCTGCTGGTACCGTAGAAACTTGATCCAAGGCACCCAAGACGTCTTCTTTCTCAGTAAGGCTGTCCATATCGCGGATTTCCAGCGTAGTTTGCCGGTCCGCCATCTGCACCTTACCCAGGTCACCGATCACCTTAGTCACCTCCTCGGTGAACAGCTTCTTGTTTGAAGACCCACCAATCTTAATAAGTAGGTCTCCCGTTTTAGTGGGTAAAGCTCCCACAACCCTTGTCTGACTGGCCTCCAGGTCAGCCTCTTTTCGAACTTTCGCCAGCACTTCGGCGAAAGTTTTTCCTTCAGCCACTTTAACGATCACTGTGGCTTTCTCCTTCTTGACCTGATGTGGCTTTGGAACCGTTTTGATCCCCTTGCTTCTAGTCTTTTTAGGTCTCTCCTCCCTTTTCCTTTTTGGATCCTTCGCAGGCTCAGGATCACTTCTCTTCCGCTTCTGAGCATCCAAGACGACGTTTCTCAACACGATTGCGTTACAACGATCTCTTCTAACTCTGCGATCTTGTCTAGCTTCTTCCGACCAGGTCAATCCTTGGTAGAAGCTCTCGTCCTTTTCTGTAGCTGCTGCGTGCTTCAATTTGGTCTCCTGTATGAGCGATGTTATGCTTTTAAGTCCATCCTTGATTGTCATATTGACATTTCTTTGGACTTCGCAGGACTTTATCATCTTACTGACCTCTTCTTCTATTGCTAGAATGCATACCGCCTCTTCTTCCCGCAGTTTTATGCATTCATCTCGGTCCTTGTTGCAGCTAGCAATGTCCTTTGCTGAAGCATTACTGAAGACAGAAATGCAGCTAGCCTGACTCGTCACGCTGCTCGTACTCCCTCGTCTCTCCGCCTTGTCCACGATGATCTGTGGCACTACCAACGCGTTGTTGCCCTCCTGCATCCTTGGGCCACTGGCCACCGCCCGCACGCTCGAAAGCGCTTGACGATCGGAACCAGTGAGAGATTCAGCCGAAGCATTACTCCGCAGGTACTCTTCCTTGTTTTTACAATCGCTCATACTTGGTGTTTTGTCTCGTATCGAGAGACAATCGGGCCTTAACAGGGTACTACCATCTGGCCAGGATGGGCCCTGAACCGCCTCCGTTAGTTACATAGACGTTATAGCATTGCCGAAGCATTGATGCGACGTCTATGATATCCAGTGTCAGGTGAGCTAAGAAACTCGGACCTCGAAGGTCGGTGTATCTCTCCCATGGACCGGAAGTAAACTTCGGGCCATGATCGCTTTAAATATATTAAAAATGAGTTTATTATTATTGGTAAAATTTTTTTTTATTTACACCGTTATAATTTTTATTTACTATTATTTTTATAAAAATTTATAAAAATGTTTAAAACTGTTATTATTATTTATTTATTTTAAATTTGAATTATTTAATTCTGTTAACAAATTTTTTTTTTGGCAAAAATGAAAAAATTTTAGAAAAAAAAATGTTAAAAAATTGTTATTATTATTATTGTTGTTTATTAATTTTTATTATTTATAATTTTTAATGTTTGTTTAATGTTTAGAATGGTATTCAATTTATTTAATTCTATATAATTTGTTTATCAAAAATGTGAGAATTTGAAAATTGTTATTAATTTTTATTATTATTAATGTTTATTAATTTATTATTATTAATTTTATTTTAATCTTGTTTAATTATTTTTAATTATTAGGAAAAATATTTAATTATGTTACGTTTTAGTTAAAAAAAATGTGAAAATTTGAAAAAATGTTATAAATTTTTATTTTGTTAAAAAAAATTATTTATTAACAAATGAATTAATATTATTAATTTAATTTATTATTTTTTGTACTATTTTTAATTTAAAATTATTGTTGTTATTATTTTTTATAAAAATTGTTGTTATTATTTTTTATAAAAATTGTTATTATTATTTTTAAAAACTGTTATTTATAAAAATTGTTATTATTTTATAAAAATTATTGTTATTATTTATAAAAATTGTTATTAAAAATGGTTATAAAAATTGTTGTAAAAATTATTGTTATAAAAATTGTTATTATATTATAATATTATATATTATAAGAATTATTGTTATTATTTTTTTTAATAAAAATTATTGCTATTATTTATGAAAATTGTTATTATTTATAAAAATTATTTTTTTAAAATAAAAATTAGTGCTATTATTTATAAAAATTGTTATTATTTATAGAAATTGTTAGTATTTATAGAAATTGTTATTTAAAATGATTGTTATTATTTATAGAAATTGTTATTAAAAATTATTGTTATTATTCATAAAAATTGTTATTATTTATAAAAATTGTTATTATTCTTGTATTTTTTATGTATGAATTATGGGTATTTATTCAAATAAAATTATTCCTGTTTTTATTAATTTGTTAAATAATTGTGCAAATAAAACCTATTTTACTAATTATTAATGGTAAATTTAGAAAAAAGCAAGAATAATCTTTAAATTTATAAATTTGGGACATATGATGCACCAAAAATAATGATACTCTTGTATGACCAAAAATTAAGAAAATTTTTTTTTAAATTAGTTCACGACGGCTGATGTACTAAAAATAATAAACTATTTCTTCAAATCTAATTTCTTTGCATTTTATCCGTTCACGACGGCCTATACACCAAAAATAACGATATATTCTCAAATTAAATTATCCTTGCATTTATCCGTTCACGACGGTTAATGCAGCAAAAAATAATAATATATTTAAATTAAACTTCTCTTGCATTTATCCGTTCACGACGGCCTATGCACCAAAAATAATGATGTATCCAAATTAAACTACTCTCGCATTTATCCGTTCACGACGGTCGATGCACCAAAAATAATGAGGTATGTTATGTCTAACCTTATTATTATATTCCCTATTTTTTCTCGATTTAACTTTAATTTAGAAAAATTAAAGTTGGGACGAGGTTGGATAAATGACAAGAATAAATTTATTTGAACACAGTATATTTAAAAGATCAAAATTATGGAAAGATGAAATGAGCACTAGCTTTCTAAAAACGAGTCTTAAGTGGTTTCTCTGTTTACCTTAGAAAAGCAAGTTTTTGGTCCTAGCTGGCGCCGATGGGAAACAATGCCAATTGTGCGTTAATCGGTTACTAAATGGTACAGGTGGAAGATTTACGACACTCGTAAATCAGGCAGTTGAATGGTTTTCTTTCAGCTTTTGTCGTCACTCGAACAATCTTTCAAACACCAAATTTGACTTCAAGAATCACTGAATTTAGAAATTTACGTAAGATCAGGACAACTACTATACTGGGGTTGCGAGCACTATCACGAAGAGAACCACTTGTTACGATGAAAAAATTAAGACTGTAGTACAGGTGACTACTACTACTACTGACGATTACATTTTTAAGACTTCTGTAGTGCGGGTGACTACTTCTGATGACTTCAAATTTTAGACTGAAGATTGTTTGATAGTATGGCTCTTTTTATATCCAAATTTCCCTGTGTATTTTAAGCATTGATACCTTTTGCCATGCATTTGGAGCATCGATACCTTTTGCCATGTATTTGAAGCAACGATACCTTTTGCCATGCATTTGAGAAACCATTGTTAGAGAAACACTTGCGTTGACTCAGCTTTTAGATCGCACGTGTTCACATCGTCTGAGTCATATGTTTTTACAATCTAATATTATAGTTTTTATGTTGTTGTTAATTATTTATAGTTATTACAATTTGTTATTAACATTTTGTTATTAATTGTTATTACAATTTGTTATTAATATTTTGTTATTAACTTGTTATTATTGTTTTACATTATTATAACTTGTTGTTAATTATTACAATTTATTATTATCTTGTTATTATTAACTATTATTTGTTGTTATTTCGTTGTTACAAATTATTATTAACTTATTATTAATTGTTATTTTGTTGTTGCATTTTATTACTATTTTGTTAATATTTGTTACAATTAATTATTATTTTGTTATTATTGTTACAATTAATTATTATTATTTTGTTATTAATTATTGTTATTTATTGTTACAAATTGTTATTATTTTTGTTATTATTAACTATTATTGCTGTTACTTTTATTACTATCTTGTTATTATTATTATAATTGTTTGTTATTCTTATTTGGTTATTATTAATTATTATTATTTTGTTATTACAATAATTATTCGTTTTTAAACATTATTATTGTTAAAATCTAATTATTATTTTATTATTCTTATTATTACTATTTTCATTAATTAATAATTATTATAATTGTTAATAATATGTTAATAACAATTATTTATTGTTATTTCCATTATTATTATTATTATTATTATTATTATTATTTATATTATTATTAATATTGAAAAATACGTTACGATGACGTAACAATTATTTCGAAAACGGTAATAGATAGAAAAAAATTTTATTAGATAAAAAGATGCGCAATCAAATTTTCGATAAGGATATGCATAATAAACAATTTAAATCAAAAGTTTAATTTTAAGTGTCCAGGGGCCAACGTTTTTCAGCGCGGCGAGTTTATGTGCCCTTCTTTTATCCGGCAGCTCAATTAATACGGTCAAACAAAAACAAAAATTACAAAATATATTTAAATTTATTTAAAAAAAATAAACCGGTTAAAATTTCAAAAAGCCGGTAATTTTGTTAAACGAACATAGACAACCTTGTTAAGATTTGTCTTTACATTGCTCAAAACATCTTTATAAGTTTAATCAAAAAGTAAAATAAAGTAACTTTTTACCATGTAAGCTTTACCCAGTGGCGTAATGATAGTATCGTATCACAGGTGACTTACAATTCTAGACATCCTGCAATATCATTTTTTTCATAAAATATTTAAGATCATCAAATCAATTTATAAATTTAATTTAAAAAATTTTTTTTTAGTAAAATTATTATTTAAAAAGGTTTAAAAAAATTTCAATTATTTAAATTTTGCATTCTTTTAAATATAAAAAGTGGGTTTAACTAAAAAAAGGATCTTCACAAACAGCACACATGAGGGTAAGACGGACTCAAACCACCATTGGCCATAAAAGTGTGCTGCTGGAATAGAGCTTTATGTGCTCAACCAATCGGCACTTGACTTTACAGGGTTAATTTATATATTATATATTTCATTATATCTTTGAGGATTTTTGGAAACTTCCTGGCATCTCCCAGGAACCTTTTGTGCTATGTGGGTAATAATGAAAATAACAATGAAAATTAAAATACTTATAGTCTAACGCCCTTGATTTGTTTTCTATTGTTACTTTAGTTTTAATTAGTATTATGCTTTTTCTTAAGTACAAAATTGTACAAAAAGGTCTAGAGCCCGTTTATGATAAAAATAAAATAAAATCATAAAACATCTCCATTTTTAAAGTTTCTGAAGTACTTTCAATTCAAAAATATTGAATGAATTGGATTAAAAATTATGAATTGAATTATTTTGACGTGATAATCTTAATTAAAGACCCTAAATATACTACTAAAATAAACTTGATAGTAATTAATAACAATTAAAATTTTTTCGATTTTTTGATATTAAAAATATTTTTATATTTACATCTTAGTCATACTATTTTTTGTGTTAAAGTATGCTAAAAAGTGACTTAATAACATGTATTATTTATTTATGCAGAGTTTAAAAGCAATTTATTAAAAATGTAGGGTCATTTGCGGTAAATGTAAACAGTAGATGTTTCAGCTAAATTGTTATTGTTAAAATAAGAAAAGCATTCAAATCAATTATCTGCATAAAATGTGATTGATAGATTTCTGCTACACGCAGACGCAGTACTTAAAAAATCATAACTTTTTTATTTTTTAAAGAATTTATTTGAAATTTTCCAAAAAACTTCCTTAAATAGTATGGAACAACTTTATCACTGCAACTTTTCTGAACTCAAAACTTCCCTGCATACTTTTCCTCATTGAAAGTAACAAAGCTTAATCGATGACACGTCATCATTTATAATAAAAAAAATTATAAACAATTAATAATTTTTTAACTTTTTAAAACTTTGTCAGTTTCAGAAGACCCAAATGAGTATACATACCAAATTGCAATCAAATTCATTTAAATTTGTACTAACTAATACGATTTATGTTTTATAATTTAATTAAATTTTAGAAAAAACTTTTTCAGTTTTTATTTTTTATTGTAAAAAATAATCGTTCAATAAAAAAATGACAGTGAGAAAAAAGTTGTACTTTTTCATTTTCCTTAAGGTAGCGTTTTTAAAGTATCGAAATTTTGAGTTTTTATTTTTTCCTATATTTGATACCATTGATTGGCTTCTCAGCGGTCAAGCCGAGCGAAGATCGAGTTATTGGACTGAACTCCTCAATTACAAGTCCAAAATTTTGAAAATTCATAACTCAAAACTTTGGCCTCCAAAAAACAAAAAATACGTATCTGTTTTTTTCAGTGCAGAATAGAAAAAAATATTTTAGCATATTTTAAAAGGTCATCTGAATTCTCACGTGGAATAGCCCATATGTATTTTGTAGAAAATTCATATTAATGTGCATTCACTACTTATACGTATATATTAACAATAAACCTGCTATTAAATAAATATAATAAAAATTAAAATATAATAATAATGGGAAATAATAAATATATATATAAGTAGAAATAAATTTATTTGATAATTGGAAAATTAATAGTTAAAAATTAACTACAAATAAGTAAAAATACACTGCAAAAATAGGTATCTTTTTTGATATTTTAAAATAAGATGTAAGGTGGAAAAATGGTGTCTTACATATTAAATTAAGATGTTTTCTAAAGCATCTTACTGATATTTAAGTTTTAAGCAGTGTTGAAGATATTTCTTCCATCTTAGAAAAGTAAGATACTTTTGTAAAAAGTAATATCTTAAATTAAGATGTTTCTGTTGCAATAAGATGTTTAGCTATAAGTTACTTGAAAATCATAAGATGCGCCATAAGTGTAAGATACTAAAAACTAAGATACATAAAGTGTTTAACATAAGAGCCCATAGTTAACCTTAAAACTTTTTACCCCAAAAATACACAGAAAATGTGTACGAAGATACTTTTTACATCTTAAATTAAGATACTTCAAGTAACTAAAAAGTGTCTACCAAAACATCTTAAATTAAGATACTTCTTTTGCAGTGTGAACACCGAGAGAAGAGTTACAGTTGTGACAACTAAACACGTTTAGTAGCAGAAATACATGGAGAGCGATAGTAGCGCCCCTGGCGGTTTACTTCCTGTTTAGTTACTCTGACTGAACCGACAGTCGCCTTCACCATTCTCTTCTCTCCGTAAAATGTCAATATTTCAAATAATTCAATCTTAATTTATAAACAAACATAAATGGTGAATAACAAATATTTTAAAACAAATATAGGGTCATTTGGGGTAAATGTAAACAGTAGATGTTTCAGATAAATTTACAAATTTAAAATCAAGTACGACATCAATATTTTTACCTCAGCTCAACTAGAAAATGTTCTGAGTAGTGACAATATTTTATATTGACAATTAACAATGCCATAGTGTAAGTTGTCTTTTAATACAAAAAAGATTGAAAATCAAAATTTTACTGCTTCAATATTTTGTCTCGCATTTACATAAAAATAAATTATAAAATCAAACTAAAATTTTTCATTCTTCCTTATTAATGCCTTAACAAAAATTGACTTTGATTTTTTATTTTCGTCAATTTAGTTTGTAACGAAGGCATATTGCATTAGCAATAGCCATAGTCGTCGCGTTGCCCATGAGAGTGAGTGAGAAACGACGGCGCGCGCACAGCAGTCTCTCGCACCCCTTCTTCGCTCGCTCGTTCCACTACTCACGTGTAAATCAAGATACCTGGTTGCATGAGACTGGAGCGTCAGATCGTCTTCCGCCTAGGGATCTCTAACATACAAAAATATTCGATTATCGACTTTTCGAGTAGTCGAAAACTGTGTAATCGATTAGAAGTCGATAATCGCCATTAATAATCGATTTTCGAATAGTAAAATCGATTTTTACCAACAATTTTTAAACTATCTTATTTAACTATTTTGTTAAGAGAATCCCAAAATAATTTATTTTATTAAAATATTTATGGAAATCAGAAATAAGACACTAAGGTAAATGTACATATTTCCGTGCTAGAACCTAGTTCCGTGCTATTTTTTTATTAATTAAAATAAGGAATTGATAAAATATTTTAGCAAGTGGAAAATTGTAGAATAAATTTTGCAATTTGGTAGATTAATATTATGGGTTTTATTTTACTAAAATATTTTAATTATTTTTTATATTAATTAATATTAAATGATAGCATGGAAATATCTACATTTAACTTATTAAATTTAAATAATTCTTTTTATTGCAGTCATTAATATTTTTAAAAATATAAAAACAAATTTAGTTATTTAGTATTGGAACGTTAATAACTATAAAATATAATATACATAACAAGTATATTCTAGAGTTTATTTTTCTTCTTAAATGACTTTGATCTGGACCTCTATTTCTCATACCAAAACTTCTCCGGACAAGATCTGAGAAAAACCAACATTTCCAAGTGTTTTCCGGATAACCGGCTTCGCAGTTGGTTTGCTAAAAATCCTGCATGAGAGAACAAACGTTCTGATGGTACTGAAGTTGCAAGAATGGATAAATATTCTTTGGCAATTGGGTAAATAAAAGAATATTCACTTTTTATTGCCTCCCAGGTTTGTAGAGGATTTGGATTATTCACACGACAGACCGGTGGGCTATCTACAAATGTTCTTAGTTGAACGGGTACACCACCAGCTATATCTTGTCCCGCAAAAAGTTTCGCATGATTTTGAACTTCCTTATCAAAAGTACTCCAGAAATCCTGAGGTCCCTCACAATCTTCCTCAATGCTTGCATTAGAACCATTATCCCCTGTTATTGTTTGAGCTCTAGATTCTCTCATTTTTATTTTTACCAGTTCACTGACGTGATTTATAGCACTTGCCACACCCATTATGCTATTCGAAAATCCAACTTTTTTTAAACCTTGGATCCAATAAAGTAGCTATTGCATACATTTTCACTTCTTCGATTCGATGAAATTGATTTTTTATATTTAATAATAAATCTTTTTTTAAAGTATGGCCAACCAATGTAGAAGGTGAAAAACTTTGAACATCCTGAAAATGTAAAAAAATATTAATTTACTTATGATTTAAAATAATTGCGATTTTAAAGACAGTTTTTTATAAGAGCCTCTAATAATTTAATGTAATACCACATTTTTTTAATTATTCAAGGTTGCCACAAAAATTAGATTTTCCCCCCTTATTTTTGCTCTGGCCCTGAAGAATATTCTAATTAACTTAAAAAGTTAGTAGACACTCTAAAGTAGGTTCTATTCTATTTATTTACGAATTTTTTTTAATTGTAATAATATTCTATTTCATCAATAGCTTCTTTTTCAAAAAAATATTTAATTATTTTTATTTTTGTATATGATTTAAGTTTTTCAAATTCTAACTTTGTAAAATTCAGTAACTTATGAAAATATTATTATAGTACATGAAGAAATCGATCACTCCGAAAATAAATTATTTCTTGTGAAGAATTTTATTCAAATTTTTTTAAATAATAGAATTTTTAAAAAAAATTTATTTCAATTTTTCGAAATAATTGAATTTCTCAGAACTATTTTTTTAATACTCTGAACATATTTGAATTCTTTCGAGAAACTTCATTATAATTAAATTTTTCTCAGTACTTTTTATAAAAATCCCTGACTTTTCTCTAATTTTCCTGACCTGTGACAACCCTGTTATTGAATATCATATATAACCAGCACATTATTTTCATAAATTTTAAAGTAAAGCCTTACTTGATTGAGCCTCTTCACAATCGGGATACATTTACTAAGTGTTGTACTTTTTCACAACATATATATTTGGTAGCCGATGCCAAAGGTTTTAGTAAACTTTTAACATCGTATAGTGTCTCCTCTTCTTTTACCATAAGAATAGTAGGTGGTTTCGATTTTGTATTTTTACTTCTTTGTAATTCGAGTAAAATACGCGTGACAAATGGAGCTAGTATTAAATACCTGTAATATGAGAAAAAATTAATTAAAGCATGATGATTCAATATTAAGGAAACGCTAGAAAATAAGATATAAATAGCTTTGTATTAACAGGGTTACCACTAAGATTTAATTTGATTTTTCCCTGACATGTGGCAACCCTGAATTTAAGTTTTTCTTATGTAAAACATAACTAAAGTAATATGTAAAAAATTTAATTAAATTTTTTTTGTTCTTTAAAGTAAGATTCTTTCAAAATAAAGACATATGTAGAATTTAAAATATACCTTTCTATCATTTCATACGTAGAATTCCATCTGGTTTTAACTTCTTGAATCAACTTAAGGCATTGTCCTTCAGATTTTTTCGATTCCTCTTTTTAAGTTGTTATTAATTTCTCAGTAGCTACTCCACTTTGGCGAAAAAATCGAACGATCTTTTTAACATGAATTATAAGATCCCTTAGAGTCTTTGTCGTGTAAGGAGCACTTGAATTCTCTTCAAAATCGGAGTCATCAATTTCTGAATCGTTTTCTGCAACTAACGGTGCGTTACGCTCAGAAAAAACAGAATGACTTACTCTAACTACTTTTTGTCCAATTATATTCAATTGGTGAGCAAAATATGAAAGATTCTTATCAGCACCAAATTCATTTTTAACGGCTCCTTTAATGTTGGCTCCACCATCTGTTACCACACATTTAACATTGTCTAATTTTATTTGCCAGTCAGTACATATATCCCTCAGGACAATTTGTAGGTTTTCAATCGTTTTTCTACAATCTAATAATCTGGCTCCTAACTCGAAGGACAATAACGAAGTGCCTAAAATAACAAAAAATAAAAATACGAAAATTAAATATCAGAAAGCTTTACTATAATACAGACTTAATAAACAAGCACTATATGTTCATTGTTAGTAAATTAAATATTTACCCTCAGGAATGTGAGCAGTGACTCCTAGATAACTCCTCATCGTATTCATATGCGTCCATATATCGCAGGTCATAGTAATGAAATCAGCTTTGCTGAGAATTTCACCTACTCGCTGTCGGAGGCACTTATATTTTTCTTCTATTTTTGAAGTGACAGTGATTGTATGAGGAGAACGATACAATGGCTGCAATGTACGGCTAAATATTAGAAACCTTTTCTTTCTAGAAGTACACAATGGCAATCCATCCACGCATATCATGTACAACAAAGCATTACTACACTCTTTGTCTCTGTAACTTCCAGCTGAAATTGTAAAATAAGTATTAAGAAAAAGCAAATGATTTTTAGTAGTTTCTTAACCCAAGTAATATGTATTCTTGCTACTTAAACGTTACTTGGGAATATGTATAAATAAACAAAAAAATACCTGAAAAGGAATTTATACTACTGAGACACTTGTCAAGTGGGCCTACGTAAGTAGAACTTGAAGGACGAGAAACTTCATCATAACGCTATGAATGAAAAAAAATAAAAAAAGGATCGTTCCTAATTATATTGTATACCATATGTTAAAATAAAATTAATCCTTATGTTATGATAAATATTTTATTTTAAAAATTTTAGTATAATTTATTACAGTTATTTATTTTAATAAAATTATTATTCTTAAGTTAAAACACTTGTGATAAAAAAGTAAAAAGAATTAAGACTGTGAATTTTATAATTTTCTCCAATAAATAATTGTTGTAACAATTTGTAGAACAATAATTTTCAGATAATAATGTTATCAATTAAAGATTTTTTGAAACGCTTATCATAAAAGTTGAAAATTTTATACCATCGTATTTTTAGAAAATAACTGAAAATGCAGAGGTTAAAGAGAAACTAAATTAAGATTTAAAACAAAATAAAGTATAATTATATTACCTTATTTATAATTTGCTTTAAAGCATTATTATGTTTCTGTTCATCTGATAAAATTGTTGATGTAGACGAGTCACTTTGATCACCATCAAGTAATATTTCATTTTCAATGTCATTTGAATTATTTTCAATTTTTCTTCGTTTAAGTACTTGCTGTACCGGTAAACACAGTTTATGGATTTTTGTCACATGGTTGATCATATTAGTTGTACTATTATTGTACTTTAGTACAATATTGCACAACTTGCATTTGACTTTTGCACCATTTTCCACTTTAGAAAAATGCTCCCATGCCGCACTAGGAGCCATTTTTACTTGTTTTTTGTAAAAAAAGTGTTTATATTATATATTATTTCAAAAGAAAAACAAACGGAGCGTCTTTCAGCCTTTCAGCCCAGGTGCTCTTAGGCTGAACGAACTTTCTCTCTCTCTTCTCGTGTATGCTCTGCAACCAACCAGGGGTACTCTCGTGGAAGGTAGTCGAGCATACCTAGTCTTTTATTTTTGAATGCTGGTCATCCTGGGTGATTCGAGGCGCTCTTCTTTTCACCCATGAAGACAACAGGGGCGCAAACTCTTATCCCGGGTGCTCTCAGGAGTAGGGTTTGCGTTCATAAGTAAAATCATTTTTCACGTATTTCCGCATCAGTACGAGTTTCGGTAACCGGCCGAAACTATGAATTAACCCCTAGCGGTTCCTTGAATAATTCCTAGAAGTGCGCGCCTTGGTACTCGACGATGTCGGGAAAATACGGAAACTTATTCTAGGACGGTTTCGCGATCATGAATTAAAGTCAAAATGCCTCGGTAGGATAGTTGGTTAAATTCTTATTTCTCTTTTCAGAATGACAGCCAAGGATAATTCGATTGACGAAATGTGAGCAAGATCTCAGAGCAGCGGTCTCTTTCCAATTACATTCATTTGTTATTTTCTTAAATTAATTGATAGATATTAAAGTTTCTAGTAGTATTATTTTTTTTATTATTAAGGGTAAGTCCAAGGTGTGAAATGTAAACAAACCAAAAAGTAAATAAACAAAGCACTAACATCACCTTTTTTATACATCTTTTTCTCTCACAAAAATTAATATTAGAACACTTTCTCTACAAAAATGGAAAATTAAAGTGTCAAAGTTTCCAAAAAAAAATCATTTTTGAGTTTGATCAATAAATAGCAATTAGTAAAATAACTAATTAAAATGAGCAGTAAAATAGCATTTTTGACGCGTCGCGAAAAATAAACTGTTTGAGTATATCAACAGCACTGACGATGAAGAAATATCATATCAGCGATTGGACCTTCAACATGTGGAAGAGAAAATTTTCCCCTTTCCTTCAGGAAATTACAAGAAGAAAGGATAAAAACTTCTTCATCGTCTGTGCGGTTGATATAGTCAAACACTTAAACTTTTCGCGACGTGAACTCTGTTGCTCTACGCGCACACGCAGACCGTGCCAAGGAAGCATTGACAGCACCGTGTAGAAGTGCACATTTTGTTTGGAATAAAACTTGGTTGTTCTTTAATTTTTTTCAGCTCTTCAAGGCGTAGTAACCAAACTCAATACGTCAGCTCACTATTTTCTTAAAGAAAATGTGAATTTAGATTTATGTACGAAAATGAGACGTCGTACAAAAATGCTTAACTTTTCGAGATTGTGAAGCATTTTTGTACGACATCTCATTTTCGTACATAAATCTAAATTCACATTTTCTTTATGAAATTGGTGAGCTGACGTATTGAGTTTGGTTACTACGCCTTGCAGAGCTGAAAAAAATTATAAAACAACCAAGTTTTATTCCAAACAAAATGTGCACTTCCACATGGTGTCTCAGATCGCGAAATTTTAAAGTGATTGACTATATCAACCGCACGGACGATGAAGAAGTTTGTATCCTTTCTCCTTGTAATTTCATGAAGGAAAGGGAAAAATTTCCTCTTCCACATGTTGAAGGTCCAATCGCTGATATGAGACTTCTTCATCGTCAGTGCTGTTGATATACTCAAACAGTTTATTTTTCGCGACGCGTCAAAAATACTTTTTTACAGGTCATTTTAATTACTTATTTTACTAATTGCTATTTATTCATCAAACTCCAAAATGATTTTTTTGGAAACTTTGACACTTTAATTTATCATTTTTCTAAAAAAAAGTTTTCTAATGGTAATTTTTGAGAGAGAAAAAGATGTATAAAAAGGTGATTTTAGTGCTTGGTTTGTTTACATTTTGCAACTTGGACATAGCCTTAATATTGAAGATACAAAAATACATTTATAAAAAGTTAATTATTTTTCTGGAGGAAAAAATAAAGTGTAAAATTTATAAACCTTAAATTCTGCACAAGCCTGACATTCTTTGTTTTGTTCTGTTTTTATATCTTTTATATGGACTACAAGTGTTTTTGTTTATTTTAGTTTGGTTTGTTATTTTATAATAGGTTCATTTTTATTTAAGTGTTTTTACAAACAATTAAATGCAACAATTGTCATCGTCCTATATAGTTCAGATCTGTATTTTAGGTTATGTGCGAAATAAAATATGAGTAAAATACTAAATAAATATTAGTGAATTTTTGTGCAAGTTGTTTAAAAAAACTATATATCTTATTTAAAATTTTATACAACAAAGGCGTATTATGGTTACTCTATGCTACCTGTACCGGTGCATGCTAAGTTCTCCCTTATTTATAACCCAGCTGGTCAATAAAGGGTATATTATTGACCGCTCACAGGTCAATAAAGTACTCTTTATCTCCCTAGGGCAATAATGGTTACTTTATAGACCAGCTGGGTTATAATTATGGGAGAACTTAGCATGCACCGGTACAGGTAGCATAGAGTAACCATAAATACGCCTTTGTTGTATAAAGCAAAGTATGGAACAAGGGAGGTAACATCGTTTGTTGCATAATGTACTATTAAAGTGCATATATATTTATTTATTTATTTGAATAAAGTGTTGAAATTATTTCAAGTGTGTAGTAAACATATTTTAACATATTTAATCATTTATACGAAAATTGTTGTTTTAAAATAATTTAATAATATTAGTTGATATTATAATATTGCGTAAAGAATTTTCTTAAATAATAAATTTTTTACAATACTTGAATTAATAATTATAAATAAGCAGCCTGTCAGAAAGATGTAATAAGTAAAATATCACATTGACAATAATTATTAGTTCATATTCTAAAAACTTTTAATAACAAAATTTACTTTTATTTTGTAATTACTTTTGTCAATTTTATTACAGTTATCCATTAAAATTTGTTCTTAAAATGCCATTCAAATAGAGCACAATGTGATATTTTTCTATACTTAATTAAAATTGGAAAATATGGAGTGTGATCCCTTTACAAAATTTATGCTTTTTTTTAGGAAAATTTAATTTCTAATTGTGTTTTAGTTTACTGTTTAAAAAGTATTTTTGAAAAAAGTACTAGTATTTGTTTTATTAATTTATAATAATTATAAATTAATTAGTAAAGCTGTAAGTATATGCGAATAATTACTTTTGTTTATCTTATCGAAATGTCATCAAGCTTATTTTAAGACCTGTTAAATTCTTATTATATTATTTAATTATTGTATTATTGAATTTATAATGTAAAATTACTACTTTCTGTATGAAAATCTTTATTTAAATAATTTTGTTGTATGTTTATCATTAATATTTACGAAAAGACGGGCAGAAGCGCAGTGGCGCCGTGCGGTGGTAGAAGTTAGAACTAGTCAAGTTGTGGTCATATATTTTCCTACACGTCCTATAGAAAATTGAGAGAGTCGGATGGGGCTGCCCTTAAAACACCTGTATTATCAAACTTGTGGGTAAATAATAACAAAATTTCTTATAGATACAATGTTGCAGTTTATTATCTTAAGTTTCTTATTCAATTTCTATTGACAAATTATAGTATTTTGCAGTATTCTTTAATCATGATGCACATACAGTAACAAGTTAAAGGTCAACATTTTTACAGGATTTACCCTAGGCCCAAGAGTATCAGAGTTGACCATTCACCTTGTTATCATACCAGTTCGTATTAACGCACGACTGCTTCCGGTTATTGTAGCACGTGTGTGTATACGAAAAAGGGGTGGATAAAGAGAATGAAGCTCTCGATTATATCTGCCGAGGGATATAGTCAAAGACCGTTTCCCGCCGTCAAACTGTATGGGGTCAGAAACGATTTCGGGAGTGTTTTTAAGTCCGGAGATTCAATGTTCCGCGAAATGTGGTAGTTACTCCCCACCACTCCCATCAATTTTTCACGACGATTCGTCTTTTTTCTTCTGATCCTCTTCCCCTTTCCCGTTTTCAAAATATAAACCTATCTATATACATTCTATATAAGTAGTTAACTACAAATCCTTGTGATATACTTTTCATATCTGAAAAGCTCTCTTCTTCTAACAGCAATGACGTATACAGTCAAGATGACAGGGTAGTTTTAAACAATTCGACGATCATCCCCAGCCTAGGGTGAAAACGTATCACCCAGAGAGATATAACCTTGTGATATGAAGGATTTTCTTGACTTTATTGCTCCGCGATAGGAAATATTGAATTAAGTTTAACGAATGTTTTTAGACTAAGTATTTTCTTCTTTTACTGATAAATAGAATATGCACTTTATTTTATACTACTTCTTTACAGAGATATATTTACATAGATATATGAATGTAAGATTAAGTAAAATCATGATACAACCAAAGAATGAATACCACCATAATAAAAACAAGTTATGAATGCAGATGTTCATTACGTGAACAGTTTACAGACTATACACACATATTTTTAATGAATTTAATTTTTCTCTGTTAGTTCTTTAAGGGTATTCTCCAATCCCTTATTTTTACACTTGATTAACGAACAGCCATATTAGATGCAACTGTTGACAACTGTGACATTAAAATTCATCACGATTAATAGAAAAATAAATTAATAATTAAACCCCTTGATGCAAGAACCAGACATAGACCATTGAGATTAAATGGGCTGCGTCTGGTTCTTGCATCAAGGGGTTCAATTGTTAATTATTATTATTATTATTTAATATATTTGTACAATAATTAATAATTCATTATTAATTAAAATTATGTAATAAATCAAATCAATATAATAAATAATAGTATTAATAATTGAAGGCTTGGCTACAATAAGGGGACGTATGCTCTCTCCACGTATATTCAAATCAGTCAAGCTTCCAAAATTTCGAAAAAAATGAAATTTAAATTTTTAAGTTTTAACCGTTTTCCTATATTCTAAACATGTAAATGCACTAAGCAATACTGACTTAATTTCCTTTTATTGTAATTTTACATTGCCAAAGTAATGAAATTGTTAAAGAGAAGCAAATTTATTCAATTATTCAATTTGTTTTTCAATTTATATTGTTTGACGGTAACGTCTAGGTTTAAAATTGCCAAAATAAAATGTTGCCGATACTCAGAACATTTTGTAGTTAAGCTGAGGTAAAAATATTAATGTCGTACTTGATTTTAAATTTGTAAATTTATCTGAAACATCTACTGTTTACATTTACCCCTTGTTTAGATTTACCCCAAATGACCCTATATTTGTTTGATACTTAAATATCAGTAAGATGCTTTAGAAAACATCTTAATTTAAGATGTAAGACACCATTGTTCCATCTTACATCTTATTTTAAAATATCAAAAAAGATACCTATTTTTGCAGTGTATTTTTACTTATTTGTAGTTAATTTTTAACTATTAATTTTTCAATTATTAAATAAACTTATTTCTACTTACATACATATGGGGCATTTCATGTCAAGTGATCAAGGTGGAGAAAAATTTTTCTCCAACCGTAGCAAAACTTGGGGCTTCTGTAGTACTCATAGATAGTAATTTTTCGTGAAAATATTTGTTTACCTAGTCCAATATTTTCCAAGGGGGAGGGGGTTAAATTTTTGTGTTTTTCAGTACAATGTTTATTTCAATAATTTTTTACTCTTAAACAATTAAACATACAAATTTGACAAAGTAGATTTTGGAAAGGTTTTTTCATGCTCTTTCGATTAGAAATAAGCATTTAAAAAAAAATTTTTTTTTACCCAAAAAAAATCAAAATTTAAAATAAATTTCAATTTTTGGGGGAGAAAGGTACGATTTTTTTTAAACGAAAGCTGAGGTTTTTCCCTAAAAGGACATATAAATGATAAAGTGGGACTAGATAGTTTAAATATTGAAAAAAAGAATTTTCTCCTAAACGGAGCTAAAAACCGGGGTTTGAGCGCTCCGGCGAGTAGAAAACTCTTTTTTCAATGTTTAAACATTCTATTATTATTATTTCCCATTATTATTAATTTTTTTCTAAAATTTAATTAAATTATAAAACATAAATCGTATTAATTTACAGAAAGTGAATTTATCATTCGGTTTACAAATATTAAATGAGAAAAAGCTATCAATTTTCCGAATCAAATGTAACAAATAATTAAGTCCTAAATAAATCTCTATAAGCTGCCCTAATACAGAAACCTGCTTAATCAGAAAAATATTTTCAAAATTAATTAATAATTTCAAAATTATCAAAGAACTTTAAAAAAAAGCGGTAGCATGGTGGGATACGAGCCCACGACCTTTCTATTGCCGGTAGACTGCTCTGACCACTGAGCTACATGCACCCCGAGATTCTCCAAGTTCCTTGATATACACTATCACTTCCTACATTATTTTGATTATAACGCAGGAAGTTTCTTAAAGATGGTAAGACATATTTTCAATTCAAAGGCGATTATAATTTACAGAAATTATAATTTATTATCATTTCTAAAGTTCTTTGATAATTTTGAAATTATTAATTAATTTTGAAAATGTTTTTCTTATTAAGCAGGTTTCTGTATTAGGGCAGCTGTGCTGTCGATACATATGAAGCCCATGAGCTTAAAGAGATTTATTTAAGACTTAATTATTTGTTACATTTGATTCGGAAAATTGATAGCTTCTTCTCATTTAATAAATCGTATTAGTTAGTAGGGGAGACTGGGGTTAACCCGCGCACAGGGTAAACCCGCTCACTAGCGATTTGACGCTATAAACTCAACTTAAGATGGAGATATTTGTACTGTGAATAGTACTTAACATACAACTAATGTTAACGAATTTTCGTTTAGTTTCATGAATTCGTCATAGTGCCATGCTTGCGGGTAGTACTCGGTTCGTCCCAGGCTACCTTATAGAGTATTGGCTTACGATGATGATCAGTGCCGTGACGGCCCGGCAGGTCTAATATTGATTATCGAACCTAACTTGCCGAAGCAAGGGTGGTAAGACTCTTAATCGGTACTCTTACCAGAGTACTAAACGGTACCACGGGGACCGTTCCGAGCCCGGGGGACTTGCCGAAAGGCTTGTTTCCTTCCGGTCTTTGGGTTGGATTCGTGGGGGCAGTGCTTATAGCCTACATCGCTTGAGGCTAGCGGCGCCATAAACAGACCGAAGCTTCGGCAACGGTCTTAGTACTGGCGCTTCGACATGTGAGTTGTGGTGCTAACTCGGGCGGTTACCTGCAGAGTGACCAGGGATTGGATTGGATCTGCCTTCATGTAAGTGTGTCCAACTTCAAGATATTTCATAGTATTAATATTCGGTCCCCATTCCTAGTTAACAATCTGTATCAGAGATGTAAAAAGTAACCAGTTTTTATTCAGAGCACTATAAATATCGGTCCAAAAAATGAAATGTTTTGATTGTAAATCTTATACTGAATTAATAAATTTTAAATAGGCAGATGCAACGTCTTTAGATGATCTTCCGCTAATTACTTCGTGCCAAAGAACACATACATTCTTACCGTTTTTCTGAAGCGACGCAAACGTTTCATTAAAAGCGACTAAACTACATTCTTGTTCCAGTTTTCAGCTTTGTCTCTAATATAAGCCTCTCGAGCTTGAGTATAACATGTTTTATGAAGATCGTGGCCTAGGCAAACTGCACAGTAAATTTCAGCATGGTTAGGATCAGATAAATTAGTACTCAAGAAAATACTAATTTATCTGATCCTAACCATGCTGAAATTTACTGTGCAGTTTGCCGAGACCACGATCTTCATAAAACATGTTATACTCAAGCTCGAGAGGCTTATATTAGAGACAAAGCTGAAAACTGGGACGAGAATGTAGAAATATGTGCAGTAGATATGCAAAAGGTGTTAATAATACCTAAAATGAAAACAAAAAATAGTTTTTTTGTATGTACGACATTGTTGGCATTCATCAGCGTTTGATGTATTAAATCCTATGTTTTCCTCCTCAAATGATTTTCTGTATGTTTCGTAGCTGACTTCATATAGACTATTTTGCTCTAAATAATTTTTCTACATACTTGTAATTGTTAAATCACATGGTAAATACCTTCGATTTGGATAGTTGACTTGACGATAGTGCGAAACCTGTGGGTGATATGAATTAATGTGAATTTTAATTCGACCTTCATCAATGGATTTACATAATACTTTTTTTCCTCGTCCATCATCAGTAACTACTAAACCGCAATTTTCATGTTTATTTCTAAAATGTTCAGTTACCATGCCATCAGTTATTAACCCATGTGTATGAAGAAACATAGTAACATGTTACGCACTTTAACTTTGAGACCATTTTCTTGAGGTAATGTGTAAATTAAGGAGGAATTTCTTTTATATGACTCTTCGTCATCATGGACTTTTCTTTTTTTAACGTCTTGTTTCATTACATAAGCGGCAAAATATAATAGTCGTTCACCAAAGTTTTTTCCCCAAAAGCAATAAAAAATTTCTTGTCTATATTCTGGTCTAAAATTTTCAGAGCATTTATTTCGACAAGTTTCTTTACATACGGGAAGTAAATGGTATTTTTAAAAATAATTTTCTTCTTTGTTTTGTGATCGCGAACGCTTTTTAGATGTACTTGGTTTTTCACTACTTCTACCTGCCTCAACATTTTCAACATGAACAGTAATTGTGGGTAGATTAGAATTTTGAACTGAATTTATTTCTCGATTCAAATTAATTATTCCAGAAGAACAGACATCCTCTATTAACGTTTCGTCTTCATCAGTATTTATCAGCACAATTTCTTCAAATTCTCGAAATTCATATACAGAATCAGGATTATTCGTCTTCATAATTATTATATTTTCTACTCCGACGTTCTCATTTGAAAATACCATATTTTCATCCAAATCATTACTCTCAGGACCTTTATTTGACTCTTCATTTTCTTGATTGGCCATAGACTCATAAAAAACGTCATCATTATCTCCTTTCATTTTAGTATACCACCTGTTATATATAAAAAGGACAAAAATAATGTAAAAAACTTAAACAAATATCATCGGTTTATCACACGTGCAGTTAAATAAAGTAATTAAATAAATAAATAATTAAAAAATTAAATTAAATAATTAAATATAGTAAAATAGGACAACTTTTTAAAAGAAAAGTTACTGAGAAAGACAATTAAAAATTCAACTCTACAAAATTTGTGGTGTTGATTTTTTTTGCATTACTTTAAAGTTAAAATTATTTAAATATAAAAAAAATTATTTTTGTCGACTTTAGGAAATTTTATTTTTTGGATTCCGGTAATATTTCTGTGGCCTTTAAAAAAATTATAATTTTTAGTAGTAAAAAATAAAAATGATAAAAAATATTTGAATTCTAATTTCTTTTAACTTTCAAAATTTATTTAAAAACTAATTATGTAATTAAATGTTTTTAATTCCTAACATAACGTCACAATTTTTATGATTACATTTATTATTATTTTTTTATTATATTATTGCCAAAGATTAAATTCACACCAAAGTAAACAAAATTTTCACTAAAAATTCTAACCCAAAAAATGTCTATCAATTTTAATAGCAAATATGGTAACTTTTTCTCGGTGTTGTTCAGTATTATTACAAAAATTTGAAAGGATATACTTACAGGAATTTTTTAGTATTAGTAATCACTTTGATCTTGATTATCTCAACAACCTGTCGGTAATTTATTTGCAATCTATTTTTTAAAACAGTGTTTGCTTTTAAACGGATTGAATGTAGCGAGAAAAACAATTGAGAGTTTTACTTACCTATATGACTCTCGAACTAAATTAAATAAATAAATGGTATACTCGGATTAAACCGTAGGGAGGTTAATATATATTTTTTGATTTTACAAAATTAATTTTTTTAATTTTTAAAATTATTTTTTAAAAAGAATTGTTACGCCATTTTCGTAACAAAATTTTTTACAAAATTTTATATTTATTAGAATTTATTTCTTAAAGATGCATGATCAGCACACAGTGGGCTGAATTGCTTAAAAATTCGGCAAAACTCAAAAAATGAAATTTTAAGTTTTTTATTTTTATCTATGGAATATTATAAAGTAGGCATTACTCCACTGATTTCTGCAAAAATTGGTTTATAATATTTGCTGTATTTAACAAACGACGCGTCTGAACTTAACCTGTTTTAAATGACAAGTGTAACGATTTTTCACAACAAAATATTGAATTGGTTTTGATTAAACATTTTTGACCAGAGTTCAAAAAAATAAAAACTGCTTAATGAAAAATAATCTGTAAGGTATGTAGATTATTTTTGTATAGAATATCAATTAAAAATTGTTTCTATTGTATATTAATAAGAAAGTTAAAAATATGTGTTTGAAGTAAACATGGGAAGTTCACAATCTACAAAAAGTATAAAAATAGTTGTTATCGCGGGAGATCCCAGACTTTTATTGATTGCATAATATTATGAATATTATAAAGATTCAAAATCGATTGAGACTTTCTGCGGAATTTTGCGGACCTGATTTTGGGATTAAAAAATTGCATGCCACATTTGAGGAGTAAGCGGCCAAAAGTGTATAAGTCCATTTTTTACTATTTCGAAAAATTTAAATAAATGCAATTTGACATATAACCAAAGTTAATTTCAAAATAGAAAAAATATATATTGAATTATTTGTATCAGAATATTTTTTTGGACTTAGGAGTCTCATTATTAATTAAAGTAAATTATAAATAATGTATTTTATAATTTTGGGCATTTCTTTAGTTAAAAAAAAACTAAAATTTTAATTCTTGTTGGTTAAGTAGAAATATTCTAAAATTAATATAATTCTTTATTAACAATTTTTTTCTTAATGTATCAGTGATTATTTTGAAATTTAATGAATTATCTTTCTCGGAAAATAGAAAGTAATCAACTTTTGGCCTCTAGCTTCTTATTTATGTTTCGCTCAATTGCTGACTTGTTTTAGGTTAATAATTTAAATTTTGTTAAAAATGATTTTTTATTATGAATAATGTTTAGTGAAAATATTCGACATAAATGATTTAAAATTAAATAAATTAACTATAAAACTACTTTCATATGTTTACTTATACACAATATTTGTTTTAACTTAATAAATAATTTTTTCTGTTTGTAGTTATTTTTTTATTGTTATTCCAGGTTCATAAGCTATGGATTACACGTGTACTTATCACGATATTTTTAATATTGTTTGCCAGAATTTCCAATTAAGTTTAGACGCACAACTTAACGTTTTAGAGGAGAAAATCGCTACAACATTAACCGAACCTTTTTCAATTGACAGTGATTACAAAAATAAATTGAAAAAATTAATTTGTAAAATTAAAAGTAAATGGGAAGAAGCCTATCGTAAAACAGATGTATTTCTAAGAAAAAATGAAAATTGGTTGCAAACATCGACAACTATTTTAGTAATTAATGTCAAAATTTTAAAGAAAAGGATAGAATTATTAAAAGAAAATTATTAAACTAACCAATTTAACATTTTCTTTTTATTTCTAGAATTGTAGTGACTTTGCTGAAAAACCAAAAAGTTCTGAAAAGCCAGTTCTAACTGAAACAAGAAGATGTGGTCGACCTCGAAAATCAAATTTCGACGATTCGAGTGAACGTACAAGAAAAAGAAGGGCATCAGCGATTAGTGATGCTCATTCCATTGACGAATTGGTTTTAGCGACCAAAATAAAGCTTATTTCAACAGGAAAAACCGATGCTGCCAATATTATTAACGATGTAACAACAAAATCTCCCTCAAGAGCTTTAAAGTACAGAGCTGCATATAAATCGTCTTTAGAACCACCACCTACGGAAATGTCTGGTGATGATGCACTGGTACACTTCGTAGATGCAAAACTAACGAAACAGCAATATAAAGACCTCAGAATTTCTTTAAAAAAGAAAAAATTTAATGCTTATCCATCGTATGAAAAACTTTCTGCTGCCAAAAAGCGTTGTTATCCTTCAGATATAACGGTAAATGAGACTTTAGCCGAAGTAAAATTACAGTCTTTATTAGATCATACTTGCGACAGAATTCTGAAAGTACAGGAAGAGGTGATTAATTCTTTGCCCTCGGAAGTGTTGACAAATTTAAAATTAATATGTAAGTGGGGCTGTGATGGAAGTTCCGGGCACAGCGAATATAAACAAAAATTCACGAATGAGGACTGTTCCGATGGAAGTATGTTTTTAACATCTTTGGTTCCATTGCAAATTTTAGGGTCTGATAATTCTAACAAAGAAATAATTATTTGGAAAAATCCCAGGCCTTCATCTTCGCGTTATTGTCGTCCTATCAGGATTCAATTTCTGAAAGAAACCGTGATTACAACGGTACAAGAACAACAGCACATTGAGCGTCAGATCGAGTCACTCATCCCTTTAACCAGTACAATTGATGGAAAAGTAGTTACTGTCAAATATGATCTTTGCTTTACGATGATAGACGGAAAAATTTGCAATTCTGTGACAGATACAAAATCAGCTATGCGTTGCTACATATGCAATTACACATCATCGAAATTCAACGATATAAAGTTGATGAAGACTGCAGATGTGAACGTAACTCGACTCAATCTAGGGTTATCACCGTTGCATGCGAAGATACGAAGTTTTGAATGCTTCTTGCACATTGGCTACAAAATAGGTATTGAGAAGTGGCAAGCTCGAAAAATGGACGAAAAGGCAGCAATTGCTGAACAAAAAAGTCGTATTCAAGCCGCGTTCAAGAAAGAATTACATTTAATTATAGATAAACCGAAACAAGGATCTGGAAGCAGCAATGATGGGAATACTGCTAGAAGATTTTTCGATAACATTCCAGTTTCAGCAAAAATTTTAGGTGTAAACGAAAATATTATGAAAAGATTCCACACAATACTGCAGGTTATTTCAAGTGGATTTGCTGTAAATGTAAATGCGTTCAAAGAATTTTGTCTTCAAACTGCTGAAATTTTCGTAAGTCTGTATCCTTGGTATTGTATGCCTACCACGATTCACAAAGTGTTGATTCACGGTGCATTGATAATTGAGTGGTCCCCGCTACCAATAGGACAAATGTCGGAAGACGCGCAAGAAGCCCGCAACAAAGACATTAAAAAATACCGGGAAAGTTTTGCTCGAAAACACTCTAGAACAGCTACCATGGAAGATATTTTCAATCGCCTTCTCTTAACTTCAGATCCATACATATCGAGCATGGGCAAGGAGTATCCGAAAAAAGGAAAAAGTTTATCACCTGAAGCGTTACAAATGTTGCTCAGTACTGATGGTTCTCTGAATAATTTTGGTTTAAAGGAAATGGACTCTTCAATTGGAGAATCAGACTCAAATAGTTCATCTGATGATGAGAACGAATTATGATTAATTATATGTTAACTTGTTACCTTCAATTTTGTTTTTATTTCCAGTTAAAAACTTTAATGACATAAACGTATTTTTCAAATATATAATGAATTTTATTTAAAATGGATTTGTTACTAAAATTTTAGATTAAAAATAGCACAATTATTTTAAATTTAAAAAAACTGAAATCAAATTTGTATTGAACATAAAAAAGTTAAATCCGCCATTTTGAAATTTTGACTTCAAATTCGTAATCAGCGAACCTAAAAACCCTTAAATACCAATTTATATGAAAATCCTATAATTTAATCAAAATGTATCCGCCATATTGGATCCGCCATTTTGAATTTTTAAAAACTAAGTTCAAATTCGTAATCAGCGATCCCGAAAACCCCCGAGTAACAAGTTCCAAGCAAATCCAACGAGTTTTTGAAGTTTTCTTCCGCCATATTGGATCCGCCATTTTGAATTTTTGAAATCTGAGTTCAGATTCGTAATCAGCGACCCCGAAAACCCCTGAGTAAGGGTTTTCAGCTAGATATAATCAAATTTGTAGTTTTGCCGTTTTTAATAGGCATCTAGCCCACTGTGCAGCATTTCAAAAATCGCGCAGAAAACGAACTCGGTTCAAAGACCGTAAGCCTTTTCTTCCGTCTGAAAGTACTATTTTAGCAATTAAAATATTTTATTTTAATGACTTTTACGTAAATCAATTAATGAAGGGCTATCATTGTTAATTTTTTTACTTTAGAAACTACAACCACATAAGCTAATTGAGTGTGTATTTGTATACATACATATATATGTATGTATGTATATATATATACATATATAAATATATATATGTTGTCTATTTTATTTAAAATAAAATGTAAAAGAAAAGTTATTAACTATCAAAATTAAAATAATAAAATGCAGTATATATATGTATATATATATATATGAGCGATTCCATCTCAAGTGATCAAGGTGGAGAAAAATTTTTCTCTAATCGTAGCAAAACTTGGGGCTTTTGTAGTACTCATAGATAGTAATTTTTCGCCAAAATATTTTTTTACCTAGTCCAATATTTTTCGAGGGGGAGGGGGTTAAATTTTTGGGTTTTTCAGTACAATGTTTATTTCAATAATTTTTTACTCTTAAACAATTAAACATACAAATTTGACAAAGTACATTTTGGAAAGGTTTTTTCATCCTCTTTCGATTGAAAATAAGCATTTTGAAAAAAAAAATTTTTGACCAAAAAAAATCAAAATTAAAAATAAATTTCAATTTTTGAGAGAGATGGATACGATTTTTTTTTTTTTTTTTTTTAAACGAAAGCTGAGGTTTTTTCCTAAAAGGACATATAAATGATAAAGTGGGACTAGAACGTTTAAACATTGAAAAAAAGAATTTTCTCCAAAACGGAGCTAAAAATCGGATTTAGAGCGCTCCGGCGAGTAGAAAACTCTTTTTTTCAATGTTTAAACGTTCTAGTCCCACTTTATCATTTATATGTCCTTTTAGGAAAAAACCTCAGCTTTCGTTTAAAAAAAAAAAAAAAAAAAAAAGTATCCATCTCCCTCAAAAATTGAAATTTATTTTTAATTTTGATTTTTTTTGGTCAAAAAATTTTTTTTTTTCAAAATGCTTATTTTCAATCGAAAGAGGATGAAAAAACCTTTCCAAAATGTACTTTGTCAAATTTGTATGTGTAATTGTTTAAGAGTAAAAAATTATTGAAATAAACATTACACAAAAAGACCCCTTGATTGTGTAATGTTTATTTCAATAATTTTTTACTCTTAAACAATTAAACATACAAATTTGACAAAGTACATTTTGGAAAGGTTTTTTCATCCTCTTTCGATTGAAAATAAGCATTTTGAAAAAAAAAAATTTTTGACCAAAAAAAATCAAAATTAAAAATAAATTTCAATTTTTGAGGGAGATGGATACTTTTTTTTTTTTTTTTTTTTTTTTTAAACGAAAGCTGAGGTTTTTTCCTAAAAGGACATATAAATGATAAAGTGGGACTAGAACGTTTAAACATTGAAAAAAAGAGTTTTCTACTCGCCGGAGCGCTCTAAATCCGATTTTTAGCTCCGTTTTGGAGAAAATTCTTTTTTTCAATGTTTAAACGTTCTAGTCCCACTTTATCATTTATATGTCCTTTTAGGAAAAAACCTCAGCTTTCGTTTAAAAAAAAAAAAAAAAAAAAATCGTATCCATCTCCCTCAAAAATTGAAATTTATTTTTAATTTTGATTTTTTTTGGTCAAAAAATTTTTTTTTTCAAAATGCTTATTTTCAATCGAAAGAGGATGAAAAAACCTTTCCAAAATGTACTTTGTCAAATTTGTATGTTTAATTGTTTAAGAGTAAAAAATTATTGAAATAAACATTGTACTGAAAAACCCAAAAATTTAACCCCCTCCCCCTCGAAAAATATTGGACTAGGTAAAAAAATATTTTGGTGAAAAATTACTATCTATGAGTACTACAAAAGCCCCAAGTTTTGCTACGATTGGAGAAAAATTTTTCTCCACCTTGATCACTTGAGATGGAATCGCTCATATATATATATATATACGAAGAATGGACAAGAGGCTTCACTCAACGCGTTGAGTGAAGGCTCCCCGCGCTCTCCACGCTCCCCTTGACTTTGTGCGAGAGAAAAAAGATTGAGTATAACATTGAAGCGTTCTCTCTCAGGCGTATTGTTCTTACAGAATATAGTGTACTCTTTCTGTCCTATAGCTCTTTCTCTCTCCTACCAATGACGAATACTATTGTAATCGTCTCTTAAAATTAAAATGCATCTTTTAATTCTTTAAATCTTTAAATACAGGGTGAATGATGGCCCGGTCTTAACATAAAAATATTTATACATTTAACAATTTTCTGGTATCTATATAGATGGGAACGTTTAGGTTATCATTATTATTATATATATTTTTTTAATTTTCTCTTCTTTTAAAATTATGATTTATCTTTTTCGTCCTGTGTCAACTTAGCCTACGAACCTTGCCTGCCATGAACTGTATACTTGCGGAAGGTTTCTACGCAATATTAAAATATTTATTGGGACAATTAATTTAATGTTGGACTTGTAACAACCTTTTAAAGGGTTACAAAATAGAATGGAATTTCTATTTTTGAAATGTCCACTACTTCCAACTTACATTAATCCTATTTTAAGAGATTAATTTGAAAAAAATAAATAAACAAATTAAAAATTGTTTCATTAATTAAAATATATTCTTTTCTAAGAATAAAAGAAAAAAGAATTATTGCAACATAGTGCAATGAACCAATTTCATAAAATGCAAGTTCGACAATTTTGGCATGGCAACAGGTCTAAGGCCCTGTCCCCACCATCTTTTATTGCAATATTTTCCCACCTAATTAGAATTTAATCAAACTATAAAAGAAGCATTTATGGCCATCCAAATTGTTCAGTTCGGTTTCCGCAACCCCCAGAGGCTAACCTCTGGCATCGGTATAAAAGAAATTTTTCTTAATCCTATAACGTTCCCGTCCGGTACCAGGGATCCGAATTAAATGTGTGCTTACACGAGTAATTCGGTCGGACGTAAAATAAAATATTAATTACTTCGAAGTCCACGGAGGCCGTTTCAAAATTCGAAACAGTAGAGAAAATTGTTTAAAATTTTTTTTTTCTTTTTCTTGTCGAAAGGCCGAACGGTTTCGTAAAGTCACCGCGTTCGCCCTGTATTCGGAGGTTTGAAAAATTAATAATTAATAATTAAGGATCCCGGAACGGTAAGTACTATGTCGTTCCTGGGGTAATACATACCATTTTTCTCCCTCATTTAATTGTGCGAGAGATGGAAATAAGATCATTTTAGTTCAAACAAATAAATTAAATTCTTTAATTTTTATTGCTCATTTTATTTTATTTTCTCCCCTCCTTTAATTAATTTCTGACTAAGGTAACTAGGAATAGCGGATCCCAGTGAGATAAACGGAGCTTACGCTCTGGCAGTTTGAATTCCTCCGGCACACTTGAAAATAGGGCCATCTCAAAAGCCCAAAATAATTTATATAGTTAAATTAACAATTTTAATTATTTAAATATTTTCTGGTTCGTAACAAACTGATGGTGGCAGCGGTCCGGTAAAGATAGAGAAGGTGGTCAGGAATATGTTGAAGTCCTGTGAGATCCAGAAAAATTTCTATATGACAATTAAGGATGGTCTCAGAAGCTTAACATCGCTTATACAGGATGTGAAGGAGAAGCACGCAGCACCGGCTAAAAAGGAAACACATTACAGAAATAAAGGTTTATTCTCTCTCTTTTTTTCCTGTTCTCTTTTATTCTCTCTTATTATAGTGTTGTAGTTTGATAAAAACAATTTTTTTATATATATTATCAGAAATATTATTGAAATTTCTGCTGTTTCTATATACCCCGAATTTCCAGTTATTAGAGGTAAATAGAAACAGTCTCCTATTTTTAATAAAGGTTTGCAAATTGATGAAATCGAAGATGATTTTTGTTGTAGTATTAATAAAAGGTAATTATAAATTTTAGTTTGAATTTTTATGTAGTTTAGTTTGTTTTAAATGCAAGTAAATTATTAATGACATAGGAAATATTTTTGTATACACTTCTGCTAATTGACAAACGGAAAATGGGAAAATGCTTAGAACCTGTTTGGGGTGATTTAAGGTTAATGACTTAAGGACGTATGTATTTTAGTAAAATAACTACTGTTTCGATTTACCCCATCTGACCCTACTACCTATTCTTAAAATTGGTATTTGTTTATGCATTTATTTTATTTTAATTCTATATGGGACTGACGAGGTAGCTGGGTACCTTTTGCATTTTCAAATTGATTTTTTCATAATTTTTAAAATCGTATCAACTTAAGGTTTTTGGACATATCAAATTTATCCATACAAAGTGTTTTTTATTATTTATAATGTTCTTTTTTTATTTATTTGTTCGGAAAATAATAGTTTCTTCACCCTTAATTATGAAAAATGTTACTAAACAATTTTTAATGTGCTGCACATAATTTTTTTTATAAAATATAAAATTTAGTTACTATAGTAAAACAATATTATCCATATTACAGAAAAAATTAAACTAAAAATGAGTCAGAAAAGTGACTCATTATGAGCTGCAACAAAAATGAGTCCAATTCTTTCTGTAAAGAAATCATCAACAAATTAAACGTAGGTTCCTGGGTGCCTCGTCCGTTCCTAGAAGGTGTTTTTTCTTTAGACTCATTTAGCTTAACCGAAATATATTGCTTCATTATCAATCAGTAAAGTTATTTTCAATTTTAAGAGGCATTATATTCACAAGAAATATTATTTAAGTTATGTATAACATTAAACATATAGTACAAGACTGAAGGGGCATTAAATTTTTTATTTATTATTTATTGCTATTTAATTTTTATTTCATATTAATTAATTTCATATTAATTAATTAATCATTTTAGTTAATATCAAATGTAATTATTTCATAAAGATTTTAAAATAAATTGAACACAATTATAACTTTTTATTTGTGTTATACAACTAATTTTAACCTATGATTGCTAAGAAGCTGACCCTTAGCAACCGTTGCTAAGCACCCAATTTTAAGTAATGGTTGCTATGCAACAAATATACATTTAACATTGTCTCAATTCTGCAATGTAATTAAGCCGCAATACTTACTTCAAGTTGTGTAGAATTGTAAAGAACCTTGTTTTCTTATTGGACAAGTCTAGTTCCCATCTCGCAGTTTGAAATAGTTATTCCGATTTAGGTAGTAGCTGCTGTTACTGGCCACTGCTGCTTACTTGGTAATATTAATAAAATCAATCATTATTACAATTTTAGTTATAAATTTTACTTGATAAAATTTTATTTCACTTATTCTTTACAGAATTATAAAAAACTTTACTTGGTGGAATTTTCGGAATTAAAGATGTTTTTGTTGGCATTTTAATACTTTTTGCATCATCATAATTAATTCATAAATGCATGAAGTAATATTAAAAGGGAAATTTATTAGAAATTTCTTTGTAATTAAAATTGTAGATACATAAAAATTTGAAAGTTACTAAACAGTGTAAGTATACTTAACAGAGTGTCTTACGAGTAAATTAACGCAAAATAAATGAATTTTGTAAAAACAGTGTGGAGTTTGATCTAACAACAAAAAATTAAAGTAAGTTGTCAAAAATAATTTATATAAGATATGATTCTATACAGAAATTGATACATTAATTTTTACAATTATCTCTTTCAATTGTATACCACATTTTAATTTCGTATGTAAAAAAAATTATTACCGGGTTACATCTGGTTGGAGGCCTAAAAAATGTGCTTTTTTTAAATTTTTTTCTGAGCAGGTTTTCCAATGAACATAAACAAATACTATATAGATCAACTAAGCAACTCCTAAACCATCATTTGCAAGCATAATTTTTTTTTCATAAACTAGACAAGTTTATCTAGAGAAGTACACACGATTATAATTTTATAAATTTTTTTCGAAAAATGGCGAGACTTTGAAAAAAATCGATATTCAAATATCTCTAGAAAATTTTTTTTATCCACAGTAAAAATCGTGTGTACTTCTTTAGATATTCTAATTATGAAGTTACAGTGAAAATTCCAAGTCATTTATTTAGATAAAAAAAAATTCGAGTTTTACTGCGTGCAGATTTCAAAAATGTGGTTCCTAGAATAGAAAAGAAGTATTGGTTTAACATCTCAAAGTTGCTCTACAAAAGCAATTTTTAGAGCATTTCTGAGATCTTTTTATGCTTGGCCGTTATTGATTATTAATCTAGGAATGTTTTGACGCAATTTAAGTCAATAAAGAAAATGCAAAAAAAAGGAACTCTGCGGTTTTTAGAGTCAATGTTTTTTTCTGCGGGTTTTACTGTTACGATAAGATATTTAATATGAATTCTGCGATAGACATTTGCTTCCTTAATTATTATCGAACGGTGCATGATTATTATTCAAATATAATTTGTCTGAACTGCATTTAAAACAATATGTTCGTTCGACGTGATATGTTGTGGCATCGAGAGAGAAATAATGAGAGAGAATGAGAAATATATAAGAGTAGGGATTTGCCGCGAAAAACGATGCCGAATTTTGTCGAAATATGACGATGATGTGATGACGAAGCCTGTGAATGATTAGATAAGACTGACCGGCTGAAAAGAAAAGACGCGTTGCGTGAAAAGTTTATTTTGTATGTGTTCTAAGTTTCGAATTTTAATAAATGTCCTTTCTTTTTTATTGGAGTACTTTTAAAACGTGGTGTATTTTTTATTCCCTATCCTGGTCCCAAAATCTGACGACCGTGACAGGACTGTGTTAAGTTGGGAAGTTGTGATAGTGGAATTTTAAAGTTCAGTGAATTTATCACCACGTGGAGAAAATGGACGCTATCAAGAAGGAACGAAAGGCCTTACGTACGGCATTTTCCAGAGCGCACATAGCATTTGCTGCCAAAGTCGAGAGCGATTGTTCGAGAGAAGAAAAGTTTGTCGTTTTTCAATTTTTGGAAGCAAAAATGATGGAGTTAGATGCAGTGCATGACCGTTTCAATAGAGAGATGTTCAAGTCTGATGCAACTGAGGAAGAAGTTGACAAAGAGTTGGAAGTTAACGACGCCTACAAAACGAAATTTCTAATGTCGAAAATGAAGATGTCGTCACTCACAGCTTCAGCTGTATTTCAGAAACCTGGTACTTCTTTAGCCAGCATCAGAGATGTGATGAAACTGCCGAGCATCGAACTTCCAAAATTCAAGGGAAATGTGCGCGAGTGGCTGCCATTTTGGAGCCAGTTTCGGAAAATCCACGACGATCTAAGTGTGGACGTGAGGATAAGTTCCAATACTTAATTCAAGCAACTGTGCCGGATTCTCGTGCTAATGAACTTGTCAATAGTTTTCCACCAACCGCTGAGAACTATGATAAAGTTATAACGTGTCTGAAAAATCGTTTCGGACGAGATGATTTGGTGGTGGAATTTTACGTACGCGAGCTGTTAGGACTCGTGCTCCAGAACGCTGTAAAAAATAATAAGAAGACATCAGTTGCTGCTTTATATGATAAAGTTGAATCATATATTCGAGCACTCGGTACATTGGGCGTGACGACTGACAAGTGCGCTGCAATGCTTTACCCGCTAGTAGAGTCGTTCTAGCCAGAAGAGGTGTTACGTGCGTGGCAGCGGAGTGGGGTTCGAGAGATAGCTGACATCAATGGACAACACGAACCAAAAGATCGTCTTACTAAACTCCTTGAATTCCTGCAAACAGAAGTCGAAAACGAGGAACGAATCGACATGGCGTTGACTGGATTTAGACTATCAGCGGAGCAGGAGAAGAGCAAAAGAAATCGAGGTAAGAGTGATTTTAAAGATGTCGCTACGGCGAGTGTACTTTTTGTGTCTAAAGAGAATAAAGCTGTTAATTGTATTTTTTGTAAATCGAATCACGAGAGTCGCGATTGTGAGGAAGCGCGAAAACTTAATTTATCGGAACGGTCAGAAGTTGTAAAAAAGGAAAGATGTTTTAATTGCCTGAAGTACGGCCATATTTCTAAATTGTGTAAAGTAAAGTTAAAATGTGACTGGTGCTCCGAAAGGCACTTTTTATTGATGTGTTCGCGTTTTGGTCAAGGCAACAGCATAGAACGGAATAATTACGACACGAGTAGTAACGAAAAAGTAATAGTTGAGAATAGTTTGGCAAGTTTTAGTGGGTCGTCGTTCAAAATTTGTTTACAAACATTGCGTGTTTTATTGTATTCGAAAAATGTAGAAAAGGTAGTAAGAGTTCTTATAGACACCGGTTCTCAAAGATCATATGTTCGTGACGAGCTCGCGAGAGAGATAAACTATGTTTCAGAAGGGAATATGAAAATGACTCATTCTCTTTTTGGTGGGGCGAAATCCAAGTGTGAAATACACAGTGTGTTCAAAATACGAGTGAGAAGTCTCGACGGTCAATATGCTTGTAACTTTTCAGCGATAAGTCAAGGTACGATTTGTGATACGGTTCCAAGTATTAAACATGACAGTTGGAGCGATGGAGGTCGTATAGATATTCTCGTCGGTGCAAATATAGCAGGGAAATTGCTCACGAGTAAAAAATACGAATTAGAGAATGGGTTAGTTGCGCTAGAAACTCTATTAGGTTGGACAGTAATGGGCAAGTTGCCCAATGTAACGAAAAGTATAGATTCCGCAATGTTGATTAACGCTATGTTTGTGAAAGAGGCGGATCCATGCGATTTGTGGAATTTAGACGTAATAGGAATTTCTGATCCTATTGAAAAGGTAAATAAAAGTATAGAAGACGAACAAACGCTAAAGTTTTTGTTAGATTCGACAGTTTTGACTGAGGAAGGTAGATACAAGATTTTTTTTACCGTAGGTAGAAGAGCATGCTCCGATTTCTGATAATTATGACATTGCATATAAAAGATTAGTAAAAACGGTTGAGAGATTAAAGACGAAAAATCTTTATAAAGATTATGACGCTGTTTTCCGAGAGTGGGTATCCGAAGGAATTATTGAGGAAGTCGAAGATAATAAAATACAAAACGGTCTTCATTATTTACCGCTTCGCCCAGTGGTCAAGTTGGAAAGTACGACAGTAATTCGCCCGGTTTACGACGCATCGACCAAACGTGAGGGTTTTCCGTCGTTGAACCAATGCCTAGAACGGGGGCCAAATTTAATCGAAGTCGTGCCGAATGCAATAAATCGATTTAGAGGAAGAACCATTGGGGTGATAGCCGACATCCGAAAGGCTTTTTTGCAAATAAGCATAACCGAAAAAGATAGAGATTCTCTTAGGTTCCTGTGGGTTCGAGAAGACAAAATATTGGTTTTTCGTCATTGTAGAGTCGTGTTTGGATTATCGTGTAGTCCTTTTATTTTGGCTGCAATAATAAAGTTACTTTTGAGTTCGGCTCAAGAAAGAGCAAAAGATTCGCAATGTGATTGGTCAGAGAAAACAGTCGAAAAGTTGCACGATGCGTTTTATGTGGATAATTGTGCGACCAGTTTAGATTCGGAAACAGATTTAAAATCATTCGTGCAAGAATCCACTGCAATTTTTGCGTCGCGAGGGTTTGACCTTCGAGCTTGTGAAAGCACGAATGATAACAGTGAAAAAGAATCTACACTGGTATTAGGCATGCTTTGGAATAAGAAAAGAGACACAATTTCAATTAATCCACGTACATTCGAATCGGAAGATATCCAATTAATAACTAAACGCACGATTCTTTCGGCTACGCATAAAATTTTTGATCCGATAGGAATCACGTGTCCAGTTGCATTAAAACCAAAAATGATATTACGTAATTTGTGGGAAGAGAAAATAGACTGGGACGCGAATATCGAAGGGAAATTAAAACAAGAATTTTTGCAATGGTCACGTAAAATCAAATTGTTAAAAAATGTAGAAATTCCTCGAACGATAGGTGTAGGAAAAGTAACTTTACATACATTTGGCGATGTCAGTGGTGCAGCTTATGCAGCCGTTGTTTTTGCAAGAGTAGAGTGGGGGGATTCCGTAAAAGTTACACTATTAAATGCGAAATCTAGAGTTGCGCCAAAAGGGGCAACTATCCCTCGTTTAGAGTTGATGGCTGCAACCATAGGTGTTCGTCTTACGCAAACAGTTGCAGAGTAGTTATCGCGAGAAATTTTAGACAAAAAATATTGGTCAGATTCAACAACAGTCCTAGCATGGATACAACGAGACATAGAGTGGGGAGTATTCGTTCGAAATTGTGTAAAAGAAATAAGAACTTTGAGCAAAACAGAAAATTGGAAATTTGTTCCCGGTGAAATAAATCCGGCAGATTTACCGTCGCGCAGGTTTTCCCCCTCTTAACTTGCCGATTCACAGTGGTGGTTAGGTCCAGCGTGGCTTTATCAGCCATAATCTGAATGGCCTAATTATCAACAGGATAGTAACGAAAAGGAAATTAGTAGCGAAAGAAAGAAAAATGTCGTGACACAAATGACGAGTATTTGTGATTTTGAATTTAAAATTAGTCATTTTTTCGCATCTTATACTAAATTGATTCGATTTTTGGCGTGGATAAATAGATTTCGGGAGAATTGTAAACAATCGAAAAATGAGGGAATAAAACAAAATAATTTAGTAGTTACAAAAAAGAAATTAAATTTGTCCTTGATGGAAATAAAGAAAGCAGAGACAAAATTGTTGATTTATTTACAAAGCCTCATGTTTGAGAATGACGAACGAAACAAATTTTCCTCTTTTAAACTTTTTAAAAACATCGAAGGACTGTATGTTTTAGACACAAAAATTCGCAATCGAGAAGACAGTAGTTCTTTTTTAAATCCCATCTTATTAGATAGAAATCACGAAATTGTTTATTTACTCGTTAGAGAAACACACGAACGATTGGGACTGGTTAATCGTGTACGCGATTTCGCTGGACCTTTGTTTTTACAGGGGGGCGGAAAATGCTGGATTTGCATATTCACATGTGCAATTTACAGAGCCGTACACTTAGAATTAGCAAGCGCATTATCGGTAGCGGGTTTTCTTGAGTGTTTGCGCAGAATGATAGCGAGACGTGGGAGACCGGGAGTTATCTATAGTGACAACGGTACAAATTTTAGGGGAACTTCGAACGCGTTTAACGAACTCGAGTGGGAGAAAATATAAAAGTATAGTACTGCAGAACAAATCGAGTGGATATTCAATCCCACTTCCGCACCGTGGTGGGGAGGGTGGTGGGAGAGACTCATTGGCACTACGAAGACGATTTTAAAGAAAATTTTGGGTCGAGCAAGCCTCTCGTACGAAAGCCTGACCACTGTACTTTGCGACGCAGAAGCGGTGATTAATTCCCGCCCTGTAACATACGTATCCGAGGATCCTCTAGATTTAAAAGCGCTAAGTCCGTCAATGTTTCTGCAGGATATCAAGGAAACAGGCGTACCTGACTGTGATGTTCTGTATCATGACAAATTAAATAAAAAATTAAAGTATAAACAAATGTTGAAAAAAAACCTTCGGGAAAGATTTCGTATCGAATACCTCAGTCAACTTGTTTTAAAGAACGGTAAAAAAGAAACTCGATAATTAAATATTGGTGATGTAGTATTAATTGGTGACGATAACCATAGACGCATGGATTGGCCTTTAGCGCGAATTGTTGATGTAATTCCTGGAAGGGATGGAAAAAGTAGAGTATTTTTATTAAAGACAAAAAATGGAGTACTTAAAAGACCTATTCAGCGAATTTATCCACTAGAAATTTGTCAAAAAGATGTAGAACTTAAGGAAAATTATCGTGAAAAATTGAAAGAAAATATAGCGGAAAAGAAGGTAAAACCAAAGACTAGAAAACATAATGACGAAATTAATTTGGAGCCTGCAATTATGCAATCAAAAATTGTAACCACTAGAAGTGGACGACGAAGTAAAGCTCCTGAATACTTTCAATGTTAAAAAAAATAATAGTTTTACTTCTTTTCTTTTCTGATTTTAGCTAATTTATTTTACTGTATAATTGAATGATAGATATTAATTTGACTTTGTATTAATTAATAAGATTGTATGTATTTCTAAGAGTAATATTGATTTTTATTTGAAGATATATTAAATTATAAGTTCGCAGATTTAAATCGTAGCAAAGATACAAATAAAAATGTGGGGAGAATGTTGTGGCATCGAGAGAGAAATAATGAGAGAGAATGAGAAATATATAAGAGTAGGAATTTGCCGCGAAAAACGATGCCGAATTTTGTCGAAATATGACGATGATGTGATGACGAAGCCTGTGAATGATTAGATAAGACTGACCGGCTGAAAAGAAAAGACGCGTTGCGTGAAAAGTTTATTTTGTATGTGTTCTAAGTTTCGAATTTTAATAAATGTCCTTTCTTTTTTATTGGAGTACTTTTAAAACGTGGTATATTTTATATTCCCTATGCTGGTCCCAAAATGATGTTACGAATTGTCACTTTTGCGAAATGTCATTTTTACGAATTATAGCTTCTGCGAAATGTCAGTTTTGACAATTGTCATTTTCCAAATTAACACTTTTGCGAAAAATGCTTCAATAAATTTGTATTAATATATAGATTTATTGTAGTAGTATTTACAAAGATGACAATTCGCAAAAGTGTCAATTCGGAAAAATATCAATTTGCAACGATGAAAATTTCACTAATGCGACATAGGGGGAAGTCCCCTAACGCCGGACGGAACCTAGCACCGGACACTTGTACTGTTTTGACAAATCACATATCAACCGATTAAAAAATTGTTAAAAAAGACGCAAAAGAACATAAAATAATAGAGAAGCAGAGGGCGCGGTATGTCAGTGACGCGAGTTATCACGATTAAAGCACCAAATTGTTTTTTTAGCGAAAAGACGTTGCATCGAATAAATTTTAAAGTGCGTATACTACTATAGTTTTGCGTTTATTTGTTTATTTCAACTTACATTAAAAAGAAGGTTTAACTACACTGCCCTACAACGGAAAAAGACACATAAACGACATTTTGGTAAAAAATAAGTTTTTGGTATCAATGGATTCGTAATCAAAAACTGCATCTAACTATCGTAATAAAAATGAAAAATTTAAATTATTTAATGTAAAAAATTAATATTGAAAATATTGAAATTCGCGAAAAATGAGAAATTGCAATGGAAAAAGACACATGAGGTACTTTCTGTAGTCCAGAATCTGCAAAAGGCATGAACTAGGTCACAAAATACAGTGAGAAAATACACACAAAGTCGCTCGCGTTCTTTTTCCATTGTAAATGCTGCCGAGCTCGGCTTCGTTTCCAACCGCATCCTCTATCATTTAGAGATTGTTTAAAAAATAAATTTTTTATTGCAAAAATAGAAAAAGAACATGTGATTTACCCCATAGGCTTATTTTTAGTCATTCAAAATGAGTTATAAATAAAGTTCTTGGTGTAAACGGTCTTTCTCAAATATCCCCGTTCGTCCTATTTGTCGCTTATGTGTCTTTTACCATTGTAAGGCAGTACAATTCCAAGACTATGAAAGGTTTTTTAAATTTCTTAACGGTGTTTGCATAAAATACGTAATTTTGAGAATTGTTTGTCCCCTAGTACCGGACAAAAACATGTCCCCTCACACCGTACAGTTAATTAATTGGTTTTTCTAGGTTAACTTAGTGAATAAATAAACAGTTAAGACACTTTTGTTTTATTTCAATATATAAGACAGAAATATTCGTTGAATCAATCATACCCTTAATGTGAATGTGTATTTTGTAGGTTATATTTAAATTTTCGAGGTTAAATGTAAAATACTATATAAGAACAAAGTGAATACATGTTTTTAATATTGTAAACATAATATATAGATAGAAAATATTTTGAGGGTAATAAGATTATAAATATTGAAGGTATTTTAATCTGAAAATGAACATATAAATAAACATAACTATAATTCATAACTTATGAAATTCCATAAGTAATAATAATATTAAATAAATAAATTCATCTTTTGTCTGAGTTACCACGAAGTATTTATACTTATAATATTTTTTTGTATTGTACCTATGTTTTTTAAAGAATTTAAAAAAATTGTATTCATATACAATAAAATATATATATATATATATATATATATATTGTATTCATATACAATTAAAGCATTTTTCGCAAAAGTGTTAATTCGGAAAAATGACAATTGTCAAAACTGACATTTCGCAGAAGCTATATACCAAAATGGAAGAGACGAAAAGGAAAGGACAATGGGACCAACATAGATTACGATCTGCGATTGTCAAGGTTTTCTCCAAAGAAATGAGCTCGAGGGAAGCTTCATAGCGCTACGATGTTCCAAGAAGCACTTTACATGATAAAGTATCGGCATTAAATCGTGGAGAAGAAGTGACTTTGCAATCAAAAATCAGTAGATTTTCTAATACATTTTCACCCGAGTACGAACAAGTTTTAGTGGAACATGCAATAGATTTGTCCAATAGATGTCTGCCGCTGATGAAAAAGGAATTTCTGAAGTTAGCTTTTGAATTAGCTGAAGCTATGATGATCACCCATCGTTTTAATACAGAGAAGAAAATTGCTGGAAAGCATTTTTATTATCCATTCATGCAGAGACATCCAAAAATTTCATTGAGAGTACTAGAGTCGACAAGCATGATGCGAGCCGTTGGTTTTAATAAGCCACAAGTCGATATGTTTTATGATAATCTGAAATAACTAATGACCAAGTACAACTTTGCATCTTCCAAAATTTATAACGGTGATGAAACTAGAGTCAGCTGCGTACACAAACATCAAAAAGTTCTTGCTTTTAAGGCTATTCGTCAAGTAGGAAAGCTCACTTCTGCTGAGAGGGGCAAAAATATAACAGTTTTGTTTTGTATGGGTGCCCACGGTCAGTTCATACCGCCATTTTTTGTCTTTCCTAGGCAAAGAATGAACGATCGACTCATGATCAATGCTCAAGCTGAAATCGTTGGTGTGGCTCAGCCAAAAAACTTGATGAACGACGATTTTTTCCTACTATGGTTACAGTTATTCGTGAAACATTCACACCCGACAAAAGAGAACCCTGTGCTTCTTCTATTGGATTGTCATTGTAGCCACAAGACACTGGCGGTCATAAATTTTTGCCGTGAAAACAACATTTATTTATTAAGCACACCACCGCACACGACTCACAAACTACAACCGCATGATAGAACTTTTATGAAGCCATTCAAAGATGCCTATAATGAACAATGTGGACTCATGGGTGAGAGAAAACGCTGGATCTCGGCTAAACGACTACGATATTTTAGGACTGGTTAACAAAGCGTTAACAAAAATAGCTCGGCTGGATATTGCGAAGTCTGCATTTCAATGCACAGGAACCTACCCATTAAATAGAAATTTATTTTCTGTAATAAATTATTTAGCTGCAGACATGACCAATATTCCACTAGAAAAGCCAGGAACTTCTACAAACGCACCAAGTTGCATCGGTAAAATTTCTAGGGGTTTCACTGATTTAGAATTGGTCGCTAACTTATCTACGTCCTGCGATGCAGAACTGTCCACCAACATGGGTTCAGAAAAATCGACAGCTTCTCCTAGTGATTACACTTACAAACCATCAACCAGCAGTCTTAAGTCGTCAACGAGCGTTGTCAAAATTGTCCATAAACTTTCTCCATTACCAGATGTTGCCAAAAAAGATCATTAACGCGAAACAGAAAATGTGAAAGAAGTCAAATTTTAACATCATCACCCTGTAAAATTGCTGCTGAAGAGAAAGAGAATAAAAAGGAATTAAAAGAAAAAAAGAAACAGTTAAAAGAATCTATAAAAGCGAAAGGGAATTAAACCAAAAATTTGCAGACTAAAGAAAAAAGTGAAGATAAAAGGGTAAGTCCAAGGTGTGAAATGTAAACAAAATAAAAAGTAAACAAACCAAGCACTAACATCACCTTTTTTATACATCTTTTTCTCTCACAAAAATTAATATTAGAACACTTTCTCTACAAAAATGGAAAATTAGAGTGTCAAAGTTTCCAAAAAAATCATTTTTGAGTGTGATACATAAATAGCAATTAGTAAAATAACTAATTAAAATGACCAGTAAAATAGTATTTTTGACGCGTCGCGAAAAATAAACTATTTGAGTATATGAAACAGCACTGACGATGAAGAAGTCTCATATCAGCGATTGGACCTTCAACATGTGGAAGAGAAAATTTTTACCTTTCCTTCATGAAACTACAAGAAGAAAGGATAAGAACTTCTTCATCGTCTGTGCGGTTGATAAAGTCAAACACTTAAACTTTTCGCGACGTGAACTCTGTTGCTCTACGCGCACGCGCAGACCGGGCCAAGGAAGCATTGACAGCACCATGTGGAAGTGCACATTTTGTTTGGAATAAAACTTGGTTGTTTTTTAAATTTTTTCAGCTCTGCAAGGCGTAGTAACCAAACTCAATACGTCAGCTCGCCATTTTCATAAAGAAAATGTGAATTTAGATTTATGTACGAAAATGAGATGTCGTACAAAAATGCTTCACAATATATAAAAGTTAAGCATTTTTGTACGACATCTCATTTTCGTACATAAATCTAAATTCACATTTTCTTTATGAAAATGGCGAGCTGACGTATTGAGTTTGGTTACTACGTCTTGCAGAGCTGAAAAAAATTATAAAACAACCAAGTTTCATTCCAAACAAAATGTGCACTTCCACATGGTGTCTCAGATCGCGAAATTTTAAAGTGTTTGACTATATCAACCGCACGGACGATGAAGAAGTTTTTACCCTTTCTCCTTGTAATTCCTCTTCCACATGTTGAAGGTCCAATCGCTGATATGATACTTCTTCATCGTCAGTGCTGTTGATATACTCAAACAGTTTTTTTTCGCGACGCGTCAAAAATGCTATTTTACAGGTCATTTTAATTAGTTATTTTACTAATTGCTTTTTATTGATCAAACTCAAAAATGATTTTTTTGGAAACTTAGACACTCTAATTTATCATTTTTCTAGAAAAAGTTTTCTAATGGTAATTTTTGTGAGAGAAAAAGATGTATAAAAAAGGTGATTTTACTGCTTGGTTTATTTACATTTTACTTTGTTTACATTTTGCAACTTGGACATACCCTTAATTTTATTTGATAAAAACCTTAGGTGTCCGGTACTAGGGGACGTCCCTCTATTTTTTTTATTGAACGAAAAAAAAATTGAAATGGATTTTTTAATTTATCATTTTAAATTAAAAATTGATATTTTGCACATAAAAAAATTTTTATTTTTAATTATAATTTTGTTATTTCTCTAACTCTCTACTTAATATATTATTATATTTAAAAAGATTAAAAATATTATATTTTAAATAAAACGGAAATTTTCTTTTATAATTCAAGGGTTAGGTATTTGAAAATAATGATTAAAAAATTAAAAACAAAACAATAACGCTTACCAAATATGAAAAAGGCTTCGGAGATGAATAGTTTGTCATATAAAAAATTCACGTTTTTATTAAATTTAAAAATATTTAAACATAATTTAACAAAATTTTTGGGCTACAACTTCAAATATTTATATATAGATTACGTATAATTAAAGAAGTTGTAAATTAAGATGTTCATTACCTGAACATTTTGCTTCCTCTTTACGATAAGCAAAAAATTTGCTTCCTCGTGGAGGAAGCCTTAATCATAAATTTTTTTTAAACATATTCCATATTGTTGTCCTAAAATCTAATTTAAAGAAATTTTAATATTTTTAAGGGTCAGTCCATTATATTTCACCTGAAGCCGTTGCGGCCTATTTTTTATAAAATCTCATAATTTGTAAAAATGATGTTTAATATCCCTAGATTTCATTTTTGAGAATTATTTTATAAAATTTTTTGAATTAAACTAAGAATTTTAATTTTTAAGTTGAGTTGCACAGAAAAAAGGTTAGATTGACAGTAATGAAAATTTAATAAAGAAGAATGAAAATAATTTAGATAATACAATTTTCTTGATTGATATTTGTTAAAAATGAGCTAATTTACTTGTATAAAGAGATTATTCTGTAAACAAACCCAAATTAATAGATAAAAATTGATTTTAAAACTTAAGTATAAAATGTCAAAAGTCACTACAATTTATTTACACTTTTCTAAAAAGTATATAAATATTTAAAAATTTATTACTATTTAATGTAAAGTATTTTTAATGTACTTTTATAATATGTTCTAACTTTTTAATTTTATAATATAGAAATATAAAAAAATTTACCTTTAATATTGAGTGTTTCATGATTTTCAGTGATTTTAATCACTTATTTTTTCTCAGGAGGTTGACCAAAAAATCCAATTTTTGTCTTAATATTTAAGTTTGACCTTCTTTTCCATTCTATTAAATTTTGGTAATGGAGAACGAACTACTTTTCAATTTAAATTTAGTTTAAAAAATCTGCTGAAAAAACGCATTTTTTGGTTAAAATGCAAGTAGATTTTTGCAAGACTATTGAGATAGCCAACTTCATTGTTATAAAAATACTTGCATTTTAACCAAAAAATGCGTTTTTTCAGCAGATTTTTTAAACTAAATTTAAACTGAAAAGTAGTTCGTTCTCCATCACCAAAATTTAATAGAATGGAAAAGAAGGTCAAACTTAAATATTAAGACAAAAATTGGATTTTTGGTCAACCTCCTGAGAAGCAATAAGTGATTAAAATCACTGAAAATCATGAAACACTCAATATTAAAGGTAAATTTTTTTATATTTCTATATTATAAAATTAAAAAGTTAGCACATATTATAAAAGTACATTAAAAATACTTTACATTAAATAGTAATAAATTTTTAAATATTTATATACTTTTTAGAAAAGTGTAAATAAAATATTGTGACTTTTGACATTTTATAGTTAAGTTTTAAAATCAATTTTTATCTATTAATTTGGGTTTGTTTACAGAATAATCTCTTTATACAAGTAAATTAGCTCATTTTTAACAAATATCAATCAAGAAAATTGTATTATCTAAATTATTTTTATGCTTCTTTATTAAATTTTCATAACTGTCAATCTAACCTTTTTTCTGTGCAACTCAACTTAAAAATTAAAATTCTAAGTTAATTCAAAACATTTTATAAAATAATTCTCAAAAATGAAATCTACGGATATTAAGCATCATTTTTACAAATTACGAGATGTTTTTAAAAATACGCCGCAACGGCTTCAGGTGAAATATAATGGACTGACCCTTAAAAATATTTGTAAAGTTAATATTAAATTTATAAAATAAAAAAAATCTTAAAATTGGAAAATAATTAATTTTAAATTAATTTTATTTAATTTTTAAATAATTTCTAATAGAGTCTAACATTTCAAAATTCAAATTAATTTTTTTTAAATAAAAAAATAAAAATTTTTTAATAATATAGTGAATTTTTTCATTTAATTTAATTCTATTAATGCTAATAAAATATATTCTTTTTATACATCAATCGATTCGTCTTGATAAAATGAAGATTTTGAGTTTGTTTTTAAGTCAAGAGTAACATTTTATTATAAGGCAACATGATTTTTAAGAAGGAAATAAATTTCTAATAAAAGTGCGAATTTTCCATTTTAATTATGTTTAATTCTATAAATTCAAATACAATATATACTTTATATATACCAATCAATCCGTTTTAATGCAACGGATAAGATGATTGAAAAAATGAGTAAAATTTTATTGTACTTAAATAAAATTTTGATGAAAGAACTAAATTTTTGATAAAAAAGGTAATTTTTCTGCTTTAATTGGCACTAACTCTATTAAGTCTCATACAATTTATACTTTATATATACCAATCGATTCGTATTGATGCAAAGAATAAGATTTTATTATATATTAACTTCAATATTCAATTAAAAAACATTTTTTTTGAAAAAAGTAAAAAAAAAATTTTTATTGATTTTTTAATGTCCATCAATCTATTTCGAGATATTTTTGTGATAAATATGCCTAGCAATTTTTAGCCGAATTAGTTGAAACCTCTTCTAGTTAACGTGTTTACAAAAAACGAGATCCACACACTCACACACTTACACCCACACATACATACATCCGGATAATTGTTCAGGGTCCTAAATAACATAGTCCTATGTAGAAGGAAATGTATTTGAAGGATTTTTAAAAATTTTATAAATTAAACGACTACAAATCTTCCTCACAAGGAAGCAAAACCGTTTCAAAATATGATGTTATTAACTGAAAAACGAGGCTTCGTAGATGAATTTGAATTTTTACTCCCATTGCCAGTAATTTTTAATTATTTATTTAAAAAATTTCTTTTGTTTTATTTAAACAAAATATAAGTGATAAATAAACGGTAGATTCTAAGCTTCAATTTGATATATATTAAGACTATATTACAGAATTTTTAATTATATTGAAAAATAATTAAAAATATGTATAATATTTAACCAAAACCAAAAGACAAAATTAAATAAATTTTTTTACTAAAAAAACTTTAAATTTTGACATTACAAGATTATGTAAATATAAATAATGTTCCGTAGATTGTAGATAAATTTTTTTTTAATTTATACACAACAAAATATCAATAAAAAATTAATGCAAATATTGAATCTCACGTTGGAGACACGTGAAGTGGTCCCTTTCAGGAGAATCACCCATATAAACAATCAATACATCTTGACACAAAAAAGTTTGCCGAAATAGGCCGAACCCGCATGTTAAATCTAATTTAAGATTCAACCTTTCGTCGGCAAGGATTAATATTTATCAAATGGCCTGTTTTTGTCCATAGCTTATTTTTTAACATTTTAATTCAAATTCTAGTCGGCGACCAAACAAATTCCAACTTTTCCAAATTAAGAACCAAGCTACTATATATATATATAATAACACAGGCCTGCAAATTTTGACTTAGTTCTGTTACAGAAAAAATGGAGTGATTCTTATAGCTTTTTTGACGTAGAATATGAATCCGACCTCCAAAATAGCCCATCACGTCAGGATTTCTCGTAATACTTCCTTAAATGTCCAAAAATGTCTATTTTAGGTCATTTTTCGTAATTTTTTTTGGTTAGCCAAAGTTCTTTTTTTCAATTTTTGCAAAATTACATCGTATAGTACTGTGGATAAGCTTTAAACCCCATTTTTCAAAATGGCTTTAGAAATTTTTTTAAAAAAGTTATGTATATTTGAAAATCTTTTTTTATTAAGGCAAGTGTAGGTTTTTAAAACTAGGAAGGCTGATATAAGTATAATTATAGAAAACAGGGTAGTAATAAAGGGGACGTCCATAAAATATGTGAGATCAAAATAGGGAGAAAGGATCTAAACATTTTTACAAAATTTGATATAAGAGTAGAGGGGATAATAAAAATTTTACGTCAACTTTTTAAGAATTAAAAAGTTACATACACTGAAAAAAAAGTTCTAGTTGAAATTACCAGAAATCCTAGTTTTAACTAGAATTTCGTGTTAAATATACCCTAACCAGAACATTTATGGTTAGCTTAACCAGAATTCTAGTTAATATAACCAGAATTCTGGTTGTTTTAACTAGAATATCGTGTTACATATACCCTAACCAGAACTTTTTTTCCAGTGTATTTAATTAAAAGTTTTTTGTTATTAAAAATTATGATCACTGTTATATCTTACCTTTACTGGTTGGTTTAATAAATAACAGGCAATTTATAAAACTATTAGTGAATGCAATCAAAATTACATTTTGAATTTTTCTTATACCCACATTTGCCTAAATGAAAAATTTCACATCTATGTAACTTTCTAAAAAAACAGTAAAGCAATTTTCAAAAATGGGGTTTAATATAATACAATTTTGCAAAAAAAAAATTTTTGGTTAACCAAAAAAAAATTCCGAAAATGACCATAAATAGCCATTTTTGGCCATTTAAAGCAGTATAACAAGAAATTCTGACGTGATGGGCTATTTTGGATTGGCTATTTTTTATTCTACGTCAAAAAAGCTATAAGAATCACCTTCCACTTTTTTTGTAACAGAACTAAGCCAAAATTTGCAGGGCTGTGTAATTAGGATATATATTTTTCCTTTTATATCTAGAAGATAAATTTGTGCAGGAATAAAGATATAAAGAAAGTTGCACCGATAGGAATTGTTTCGAGCTTAAATGACTCTTCTTACAAAAAACATAAAATTGTCAAGGAAGATCGAGTGCATAAAAGGCTTCAGAAGTTTATTTCTTATATAGTCAACACAAGAAGGAAATGCATTTATCCCCTAGGAATTGGCAGAAAGCGTTGAAACAGTTCAAGGAAATATAAGAATTCGAGACATGGCCTGGGCGGAGATTCCGCACGAACTTTTAATCGTAACTTGTGGCAGATCACCGGCAACGAACGGGAATTTTATTTTTATTGTCCCTCTGCTAGCACATTTGAGCCTTTCTATTTATTTCTCGGGGAACTACACTATCTTTGACAAAATCCTTATATATTCTTATCGCTTAGTTTCCTTTGTCAGAAGTGTTGAGTAAAGACGTAACGTTAACTTAAAAATAAATATCTAATATTTAAAAAAAATGTTATATTATAACTTTCACTATTATAGCGAACGTCAAATGATTATAACGATTACTATTTTTGGAAAGGTTATTTATTATATACAATACTGATTTACAAAAGAAACAGAATAATATACAATTTTCTAGTACATTTCAAAAATATTTTCTTTTGCAACCTACAAGAAGGAACTTATGCTTCTTAAAATTTAAATTTAAGTCTTTAGATATGAATTGATGACAATTATAAATCTAAAAAAACACAATTTTTCGTACAAAAAGAGAGTAAAGGATTTTGCGACTGATAGAGTCTTTATGAGAACAATTTCGATTCGTAAACGACGGAGTAAGAAAGAAACCGAAGACCCCTCCGATTAGGTATACTTGGACGATAAAACCTTCTTTGCGTGGATTAGTTCGCTCAATCAGGAAATATACTCAGAACCCCCATAAACTCTCCCCATGTACGAACCCCTATATGTTGGTTATGTACTGTCTCTTGTGCATACCCCCTGACTTTTTCCACCCACCAGCAGCCACGATTCCGATAGATACCTCACGACAAAATACTGCTTTCGGATAAAGTCATACACTTGTTTGAGTCCTGCTGTTCAATAATACGCCTTATGCTTCTGCTCTATTGTCATCTCAAATACACACTGATATGACTTATCTATATTATAGTCACAAATATACTTTTTAACTGGTAATATTTATTTCAGATAGTACGATATGTTTTAGGAATATTGAAGGCAATCTTTCCAGACAACATTAGCAATATTGCAGTAATATTTCTGAAATGTTTAAATGTCACAATTGTGCCAATATTGATCACTAACGTTATTAGAGACGCACGAATATCCCCTCCCCCCGAACATGCAAGAATTTATGTAGCATCGAAATAAAAAACTTTGAATTTCTACTTATCAGAACAGCAATATTTTGAAATTTTCTATTAAACAAATCCTTCTCACAAAAAATTAAAATTATAGTTGAGAGCGAAATTTTATTTAACATGTAATTTAAAGTTTCCCGAACAATTTAAATCAACCATATCAATAAGAAATACAGAAAGGAAACTCTTATGGCAAAAAAGTTAGTACAATTGGAAATTTGACATTCTGAAATCATATCTAATCAAAAAGAATTTCTGGCCAGAACCCTTAGTTAGGATTTCATTAGATATTAAATAGGGTTCTGACCAGTGCTTCGACAGATTTCTTTATTTGAATGAAGTGTAATTAAAATAAGGCTTTAAAATTACTTTCATTAAAAAATTATGAGGAATTGAAAAAATTAATCGGTTTAATAATGCGAGAGGATTTTTTCATTCTAAGTTAAGCGTTATATAAAATAATGAAATTGAGTGTTTTATTGTAAAAAAGACTAAAAATGTTTGTAAATAATGTTAAAAATTTGTTAACCCCTTGGCTGTCGACGAGATTTCCACTGTTTTGGCCAAAAGTGTATTGTAAATTTTTTTATTTTTATTTTTAGGAAACTTGGTGTCCTAATGTTTTAGGGATCGCTGATTACGAATCCAAGGTCGGTTTTTTAAAATTCAAAATGACAGACAATTTTTTTAAACTGATCGGATTCACTTGAAAATGGTTACTCGGGGGTTTTCGGGGTCGCTGAACACGAATCTGGCGTTAGTTTTTTAAAATTCAAAATAGCGGATTAAATAAGCGGACAATTTTTCAAAACTAATCGGATTCGCTTGAAAATGGTTACTCGAGGGTTTTCGGGGTCGCTGATTACAAATCCGCTGTCCGTTTTTTAAAATTTAAAATAACGGTTCAAAATTACTAAAAATAGGCGGATTGGCTAGAAATAATGTAATTTGAATTTTAATTAAAATTGATACTCAATTTATTGGGTATCAGCTTAATTTTCAATTTTGATAATGTAAATTGAGATTTTTAATCAGAAAGGCTAAAAACTGATGAGCAGTGAGTTCCAAGCAAATCCATACAATTTTGCTCCATGATTCTATCACATTGAAGTCGCCATTTTGAATTTTGAAAAACGGACCTCGGATTCGTAATGAGTAAGCCCGAAAACACTCCGAGTAAAGATATTCAGGTAAATTGGGTCAATTTTTCAAAATAATGTTTGCCATATTAGATCCGCCATTTTAAATTTTGAAAAACTAACGCCAGATTCGTGTTCAACGACCCCCAAAACCCCCACGTAACCATTTTCAAGCGAATCCGATCAGTTTTAAAAAAAATTTCCGCCATATTGGATCCGCCATTTTGAATTTTGAAAAACCGACCTCGAATTCGTAATCAGCAAACCCGAGAACCCCCCGAGTAGAGATTTTCAGGCGATTTTTAAAAAGTTTTAAACCACCTTCTTTAAGTTGCGCTTATATGCGTCAAGAGCACTTTTGGCCAGTTTTAAATCCGCGCATATATGCGTCCGCGGCAGTCAAGGGGTTAAACCTTTAACGCCAGGACGAACGATTTTTTTAAAGCATTTTCAACATTAATTATTTTGGTCATTAGTCTTGTAGAAAATTTTCGGAATAACATTTCTTGCGTATTTTTTATCCCTCTTTCAGAATCTGTTCTCAATAATATCAGAAAAAAATTCCAAAAAGTTATGAACATTTTTTGCAAAAAACGCAAATTTTGTTATTTTTTTGGGTCATAAATGATTTTTTTCATGTAACCAGTGACCAGAATATCCAAGCTTTAAAGTAAGGATCGTACATTTAAAAATTTCAAGATGGCGGATCCAAAATGACAGTCGATGTTTTTGAAATTGATCGGATTCATTTAAAACTTGTTACTCAGGGTTTTTCGACGTCGCTGATTATGAAGTCAGATTTAAAAAATTTAAATTTTTGGATAATTTCTTAATTCATTCATTTAACTGAATGCATTGTCTATCATCTAGTTATTTCAGAGAATGATTAGATTGGTTAAAAATTTTATACGTTTTTGAGCCATTTTAAATATTTAAATATTGTCCGACTCAAACCACGAGGAGGTAATCGTACTGTGAGGAGTAATTATTTTTTATATTTTCCGTATTTTTGTTTTGTTTTTTCATGTAATTTAGCCAGGAACACAATCATCTAATTTTCATGTAAACACGTCAAAATCTAAAAATCGATTTTTTGGTCATAAGGTCCCATTCTCAGACGCGGTAAAATATACTTTCTAAAGGAAATGCAATTCAATGATGTAAAACAAATTACAAATGACTGCAAAGACTAAATGATAGACAATGCATTTAGCTAAATGAATGAAGTAAAAAATTATCAACAATTTTCAATTTTTAAAATGCGACTTCATATTCCTTTTTAGCAACCTCAAAAACCCTCGAATGACAGGTTTCATGAAAATTCAATAAATGAAATAAATTGAATATTTTAGATTTGACTTGCAACTCATAATCAGCGACGTCAAAAACCCCCAAATAACAAGTTTCAAATGAATCCTATCAATTTCAAAATTATCAACCGCCACATTGAATCCATCATTTTGAATTTTTAAAATCTGACTTGAAATTCATAACCAGCGACCCAAAAAACATTCTGGTACTACTTTTCATGAAGATAAAAGGAGAATTTAAAAAAAGTTTACAGGGTGTCTATTTTGCAAAAATAATTTTTTTTGCCGAAATTTTAAATCCGCCATCTTGAAATTTTTAAGTGTACGATCCATAACTTTGAAGCTTAGATATGCCTGTAGATCCGCCATTTTGAATTTTTTTAAATCTGATCTTAGATTCGTAATCAGTGACCTCAGAAACCCCCGATTATAAATTTTCAAAAAATTTGGATGAATTTGTTACGTCCGTAACTTCTGGTTACTTTACCTAATTTTAATATAATATTTATGCATTTATTTTCTTATTGTTTTCTACTTATATTATATTATTATTGTATTTTATGTATTTTATATTATTGTATTCTACATATTTTTAACATATGGCAATAGATATTATATTATAAAACAAATTACAAATTGTTACAAATTAAGAAAAAAGAGTAATATTTTAGTTCATGTAAGAAGAATAATGATACCGCACCAAAAACATGACCTTTATAACAAATTTTGACAAGCGAGTGAAAATAATATTAGAGAGAGAAGATTATGTAAACAAGCGAGGAACAAAAATTCAAACAAGAGGAAAATCATCAGTCAACCAGAGTCTAACAGTTTTTTACACAATTCCCAAATCGAAGAGGGACAACAGTCGCCCGTTGCCGCCACTTACAAATATTGACACGTGCATGTTTCCTAGAAAGTAACCGCACAGTAAGCGGGAGGAAAATCATTAGTCGCTCCGAGCAGTTTTCTATACAATTCCCAAATCGAGGAGAACCCAAAAGTCAACCGTTACTCCCACTTTAACCAATATCAACACGTGAATGATTTTAAAGCATTGCACTCATGAGGAATGTTTTATATAAAAGGGAAACAATTTCTGGTTAGATCAGAGAATAATTTTTTGGGAATCAATTAGTCCGAATCTACCTGCGAACAAGTGAACATCGTCCAGTATTATTATTTGAAAGTGAACTCCAAGTATTAATCTTCAAAGTATAACGTTCGAAGTGAACTATTTCCCCAAGTATTAAATTTGAATTCAATTTCAAATCAACATCCAAGTATTACTTTTAAATATTATTTAAAAGGAAAGTAAAAGTATTAATTTTGAACATTATTTAAAAGTGAACTCTGAATAATAATTTTAAACATTTTATAAAAGTGAAGTCCAAATAATAATTTTGAACATTTTATTAAAAGTGAAGCCCAAATAATAATTTTGAACATTATTTAAAAGTGAACCTCGAGTATTAATTTTGAATGTGCAACGATAAAGTGAACTATATGCCCAAATATTAATTTTTGAAATCAATATACATCTGTTTTAAAAAATACAAATGTTAACAATTTCCAAAACATAAAATTGGAAATAAATTCAAGTGCATACAAAAGTTTAGTATTGAAACAACCCATACCAAATTTCGAACCATCAAAATTTGCTCAAGAGGCGACAACCGTCTGGAACAAGCAAATATTTTCCGGAATACAATACACTATCTCATTAGTGTAAACAACATCTATCATTAAAGACAACAGTTGAGCGGCTCCCTTTACGTCTAGTGCTCAAAACAATTTCAAGATCGGATTACAAGATTATCATCACACGACAAGTAATCATTATTCTTTAAGTAAAATTTATAATTTTGTACTCATTGTATTTTTGGCAACTCTTTTATTTCTTGTTGGTTTTTAAATAAATGATTCTCTCACAACATTTAGTAAGCTCATTGACTTATCCTCATCTTAAATTAGATTCATTTATGAAACTAATTTAAAACGAGGAACGTTAGGTATATCAAAAAAGGTTTCTTGTTTTGACATAACAAATTTTTGAAAAACTCATCCGCCATATTGGATCCGCCGTTTTGAATTTTTTAAATCTGCCCTTAATTTTTTTAAGAGATGTATGTGGGGGATTCGACGGGTAAATCACACAGTTGTACGTGAGAAGTTACTGATTTGTCTTAAAGTTTTTAGGCGTATTCTACCTCCAAATATAGTGAACTAACCAAAATTTAAGTTCCTATCTCAGAAAGAACGCTCACAATCGTCAATTTCGTGAAAAGTGCAATTTTTCAAAACTAAGATTGAAAAATCCATTTTTGCGTAAAAAAGTGTCAATTTTGATCTAAAAAAATTTAGAAAATTAATAGTCGATGGAAAATATGAGTCCAAATTCACAATCCTCGCAAACTTTCCGATCAGTTTTCTATATTGAAATTTTTTTTTTATTTTAGACAAATTTTAACAGCAAAAACAAATACATGTTATAATTAAGAGTATTAAAAATATAAGAATTTTTTTTAAATGCATTTTTTGTGTTTTAAGTTTGTTTTTGATGATTAATATTTTCATTATTATATTTAAAAACTTTAATTTTCACAAAAATATCATAGAATTTAAAATAAAAATCAATATTTAGTAAATTCTTCCTTACACAGAAAAAATTAGTTGCTGAAATTTTCCTCGACTTTGTAGAAGACTCTCGGATATAGTCAAAAGTGTTTAAATTTTTAAAATCACTCTGTTTTAAAAATCATATTGAAAGATCAAAGAAACAATGTACTACATTCGAAGAGAATTTAGAAAAAGGATTTGAAACTTTCAGCGACAGTCGAGGAAAATGAAAACACAGCCAGCGTGAACGATTCGGCGACAGTCGAGGAAAAAAAGACGTGTCCGAATTTTCTTCTACAGTATTTTAAACATTCAATGATAGTCGCGGAAAATGAAAAATTCTGCGGACCAGTAAAAAATTTCTTTCAGTTCTTATTTATTTCATTCCTTTTATGCCTTATATTTAATTACAATCCTACATTTATTCATAATCACGACACTTATCACATGTAATTTGACACTATTTAATCACTAATCACATACCTAAAACTAAATAGCTAACACCAATACGCATATTATCCTACACTTTCGTTGTTTCGCACGCTATATGAATCTACGTTTTCATCGTCCTTATATACTAAATGGAACTTTTCTTTACCGCTTGCGAGAAAAAGTGCAATATTTTGAAAATTAAAAATCTCAAATATTTCTCTTCAACATATTTTAGACATATTTCAGTATACGTTAAGGACTATTTTACAATTATTTTTAGTTTATTAGATAAATAGAAAAATGATTATATTTAATAAAAATATTAATTAAGCCAATAAAATTATTTTTTGTTCATCATTGTATGAACAGTATGATTGCAACTGTTCAATTGTTTTCAAACTGCTGTCAGTCTCATAACCGTTTTGTAATCGCATCATTCGACAGATTTTTAAATTCTTAGTTTTTATATATTTTTTATAGTAATTAGTTTTTTATAGTAATATATTTTGAAAATGGAAAACGCGGTGAATCTCGGCACAAAATTAATAATAGGAGGATATATTTATCAACGATCGAAGAATGAAAAAGGAAAAACTTATTGGGAGTGTGTTAGAGTTCAAGGAAAGACCTGCAAGGCTCGTACAACTACTGTGACCAGTGAACCTGGAGAAAATGTTATGGTTTTGAAAAATGTCAGTGAAGAGGATTTTATTATTATTATTATTTATTATATTTTTCATATTTATTTTATTTACAATTGATTTTTATACTCAGAATTAATTTTTACACAATTACAAACTTTTTTGGAGGAAAAAATTAATAAATAATTCTGATTTTTAATAGATTTTTCAAATTTTTTTTGCGGGTTTAAAACCCTTCGGGAAAACGGTCTTCGGGAGAATGTTATATTCGGGAAATTCGGTTTTCGGGATATTGGCCTTCGGGTTTTTGGATTCGGGTCCTCGCTCATTTGGCAACAACTTAGTTTGGACGTGTATACTCGTCACGGTACGCAGGAGGGTTAACAGATCCACCATCCAGATCTCTTCTATGTTTTTTCCACAAAAAATCCAGCATTCGTTTATTGAATAAATTTACAGCCGTCGTGTTTTAAAAGTAATTGTAATTTCGTTTTTAATCCTTTCAAAAATTCTTCTTTTTTACGTTTATCTAACAATTGACATCTAAATTATAAAACATTTTAATACATAAATTTTTTATTTAAAAAAAACTATTTAATAAATAGATACTTATCTGTCGGTACTCGTACATGTTTTAAAGTGAATTTCGTTAATGTCGTATTCATCAAATATTGAGAAAAGTCCTGTATGATAGTTGATGGACCTGGACAATTCTTGCATTCTAACAAAAAACACTCAGGTTTTGCATTTTCGCAGATCATTGTATTAAGAATCTCTGATGATTTATAATCATAATGAATTATATCATTTTTATTTAAACAATTATTTATTCCAATAAATTTAAGTCCATGTTCTGGTTAATTTGGCATACGCAGACGTTGCACTGAAAGAAAATGTAAGGGAGACTGGGCGAAAAGTTAAATTTTGCATAAATGATTTTTTTTGGCAATATAATCTGCTTAGATGCAAATATTTGTATATCAATATTGTAGGGCAACTTGTCCTCTACAACTTTCAATAAAAAAGTTCCTGATATTTTCGCATAAAATACATGTTTTGTCCTTTTTTGAAAATTTTGTTTTTTTTAACTTTTCCCCCATGCTGGGGCGAAAAGTTTAATTCTATTTTTAGTCTACTAAAACTATTTTCTGATAGGTGATAAGTATTAGATAAGTTAAAGTATACGTAAACAAGTAATTTAGTAAATAAAAGATCTTTGTTTATTTAACAAAATCTTTAGAATAGTTGTAAAGTTAAAAATTGAAATTTCAAAAAAAAATTAATTTTTTTTGTTTATTTCATGTGAACGGTCTTCTTTTTTGACAGACTACTTGCCCAATGTTAAATAAATAATTTTTAAACAAATAAACCCAAAAAAACGAAAAATAAAAAAAATTTAAATACATCTAAAAATACATTTAACTTTTCGCCCCAGGGTGCGTTTTTGGCTTTAACAACAAATATAAAAAATCTGACTAAAGATATTTAGCAAACACCTTTAGGTATCTCTTCAGGGGACCCAAATAATGAAGTAAAAAAATCGCGGTGAGGATAAATGCAAAAAATATACTTAAAAGTTGATATTTTCTTTTTCGAAAAAATTTTCAAAAGTAGGTTGAAAAAAAACTTTCAATATAGACACCACAAAAATTAACAGAATTGCACACAACTCCGTACATTTATTTAGGGTGATAATACCCTTCTATAATTAAAATTACAATGCTCTAACTATTCCCGTTCGAAAGATAATGAATTTTAACGGTTTTGGCAGTTTAACTTTTCGCCCCAGTCTCCCCTATATTAAATTTTGTAAAAGCATTTTACAATTTAGGGAAAAAGTGCAACAAACCGAAATTTTGATATAGAAAATACTAAACATTAAACAAATTTATGTGGAATTTAGTAAATTTATATTAATTAAAATTGAATTAAAATTCATGATATTTGATATAATTATACTAAATTCCACATAATTTTTTTAAAGTTTAGTATTTTTTATATTAAAATTTCGATTTGTTGCACTTTTTCCCTAAATTGTAAAATGCTTTTACAAAATTTAATATACATTTTCTTTCAGTGTGTGAGAGACACTTTTTCCAACAGGAATGCAACAACGAGGTCGAAGCTTTGTAAATGTAGATAAACGAATTTTTATATTTGGGAATTCATCTTTAAATTTTTCGTATAATTTGTTAATATTAATCAATAATAAAAAAAAGTTTTGTAAGCGTTTTAATTTCGAAAATATTCATATTTTTTGCTTAAAATTTTAAAGTTGTATAACTTTAACAAAAAAATTTCATAGTGCCTTTATATTTAATAACATTTTCTTATTAATATGAATGATATATAATCGAGGTGAAAAAAATTAAACGTATCTATCATGGAAAAACGTGGTACCCCGTTTGACCCGCCTACCCCACACTGAAAAAACCTAGTCTCAAAATGAGTATCATACGCTACTCATTTTGAGTTGCAACAAAAATGAGACTCTTAGGTGGCGCCACGTTCTATGGCGTTTAACATAGTCTCATTTTGAGATGCAACAAAAATGAGACTGGGTTTTTTGTGTGCATTCTGCCCCACTCTTCTCTATTGTTTAATATACCAACTATAATAACTGAAAATGTTTTAAAGTTAGGAAAATAAATTTCTAAATTATTAATATTGTTAGTTCTAAAAGAAAATGAATTACGAAAAAGGTTTCGTGGAGTCTAGAAAGTTGGGAGACATAACAGTTTAGTGTAAATGAGACACGAGACTGTTTCTGCTGTAACTTCTTTTCCTTCTGTTTCTCTCCTTGCAACTATTATTATCCGATAAATATTTTAGAGATATGCGAATCAAGATACAAAGCGAATCTGAAGTTCATTTTCTTCTAGTACATCAGGATTTTTCCTAACCTCAAAAAACGTGTTGGAATCGATTAACCTTGAAAACAAGAGTGTGAGTATATGAGATTAAACTTTCAAACTTTTTTCTGTTAGTATAATAAATGACATCTTAAATACACTGTAAAAAAGGAAGTTAAATTTTAACTTCCATTCCATTTTTTTAACTTTCATTCTTTAAAAGTCGCACACATTAGAGAGTTAATGCCAAGGAAGTTGAATAAAGGGAGTTAAAAATTTTACACCCCTATGCTAACTCCCCAAGGAATAAACAACTCGCACGGGTGTTGATAAAAAGTGTTAAAAAATTAACTCTCTTTTGGAGTTGATTTTTAACTCTCAAAGTTAGAACTTGAGTTTTGCAAAAATGTACTTGTATTTAAAAAAAATTGTATTTTTTAACATATTTTTTAAATATGACTAAAACTACAAGTAGCTCGTTCTCCATCGCCAAAAATTGATAGAATGGAAAGGAAGGTCCGACTTGAAAATTAATATCAAAATTTTTTAAATATTTATAAAGTACTTAGAATAATTTAATTGGAATATGGTGACTTTCGACATGTCATAGGTAAGTTTCAAAATTAATTTTAATGTATTATTTTAGGTATGTTTACGTAATAATCTATTTATACAAGTAAATTAACACATTTTTAACAAATATCAATCAAGAAATTTGTTTTATCTAAATTATTTACATGCTTTTTATTAAATTTTCATAGCTGTCAAACTAACCTTTTTTCTGTGCAACTTAATTTAAAAATTATAATTATGACATTAATTAAAACATTTTTGGAAAATAAATAAAATTTTTTTAATCTTTTTAAATAATAATTTTACTAAAAAAAATTTTTTTAAATTTGTGGAAACTTCCTAGTAACTTCTAGGAAGTTTCCAAGGGAAGCTTCTAACCTGTGGTCATTATTGTATTTCCTGGAAATTTCCAGGAAGTTACCAAGGGTAACTTCCAAAGGTTGCCACGGGAAACTTCCTGGATGTTTTTGTGCTATGTGGGAAATTTTAAAAGATTATGCTAAGTTAATGAAAATGGCTGCTCGGGGTTTTTATGGTCGCTAATTACGAATATGATGACATTTTTCCGAAACTTAGAATGTCATTCCCAATATTGCGGATGGAAATTAAAATTTTTTTTTAAAAGATCCATGCTATGAAAATAACTATTCTTTGATTTTATAGAGTTTTTCAGACTATTTTTTTCCACTTATTGAATATTTTTCAAGGACTTTCTTTTAAGTTACATAAACAACTTGTTCAACATTAAAACCAAAAATTATAAAAAATATATAATTTTTCAAACTATTTCTGAATACAGTCCAAGAAGGTTAGAGACAGGAGGTAAAACTTCGGTAGTGGGGGTATGGCAATGCTGAGACGCTCAGCTGCTGTATGGTGAGGCGTCTTCTTTCAAAAAAGTCTCCGGCGCAATAGACTTCTGCACACCTAACCTACAAATACAATATGAAAAAATTGTCGTTGGTTTTCAGTGTTGTGTTTATCTTTTTTCTTGACTCGTTATCGGCATTTAATAAATGTTTTAATAACACTAAATTAATGCACTTAATTCACTAATCACTTGAATCATATGTAATATATGTATCCGTTTTGATACACGTTGTGTCTCAATTGCACATCAAAGTTAACCTCAAATTAAAACACGGAAAAAAGAAATTAGCTCTAGCAGTAAACAGATGTTTGTTGTGAAATCTCTGAAAATTAGCTACCACAGCTAAGAAGTTTGCAGTGGCAGCGAACATGTTAGCTGTGGCAGCAAAATGTTCGCTCCCTACTGAAAAAATACACGTATAAAAAAATGCGTTTTTACATTTTATTATTTTTATTTTATTATTTCAACAATTTTTCAATTTTTTAAAATAATGATTATTGTATTTACTAACTTTTCACACAGTACCTAGAAAATTTTATAATTAACTAAACAGAGTAGTATAATATAAATGATTTTTTAATTATAAGAATTCAATAATTGTTTAAGTAAATAATTGTTGTTATTTACAAATTTCTGACACAACATTTCTAAAAACATACAATCTATCTTGATTTTCCAATTTTACAAACTGAATATTATTGTAAAAAAGAAATTAAATAAATAATAATTAATTGTTTAAACAAATATAAAGTTTTTTTAACATAATAGTAATAAAATAAAAAAATTCAATGTAATTGTGAATAAAATTTTGATTGTATTGGACATTTTTTGGAAAATACAATTGAGAAAAACTTCATTTACGTAGGTTAAGTTTTAATCTTCGAAGTTACTTAATAGCTATGTATAGAAAATAATTTATATCTATATATAGGAATGATTTAACTAAAATTATTTCACATTTAGTGAAATATATTCTGCGAAATTCAAAAAGTTTTCATAAAATATTTCAAGAAAATTATAAATGAGTATATAAAACAATGTTTTTTAATTACAATTTATTTTTCCATTTTTTATATTATATGAGAAGTTATGAGATAAAAATGGTTTTAAAACTTCAAATTTTTTAAATTGCTATTAAAAAAAATCTTCTATAATATTAAAATGTTTCCTAGTCGTTTCGTCGTTTCGTCGTTTCGTCGTTTCGTCGGCCGGCAACATATATAGATATACATCGGTTCATCCATCGGCAACATATATACAAATGTACATAAACACATCTATGCACACAATACATACACATGTATGCTCACACATATACACACAATACATACACATGTATACTTACACATATACACTTAATACATACACATGTATACTCACACATATGCACACAATACATACACATGTATACTCACACTTATACACACAATACATACACATGTATACTCACACATATACATACAATACATACACATGTATACTCACACATATACACACATAACATACACATGTATACTCACATATATGCACACAATACATACACATGTATACTCACACTTATACACACAACACATACACATGTATACTCACACATATGCTCACAATACATACACATTATACTCACACATATCACACAATACATACACATTTATACTCACACATATGCACACAATACATACACATGTATACTCACACTTATACACACAATACATACACATGTATACTCACACTTATACACACATAACATACACATGTATACTCACACATATTGACACAATACATACACATGTATACTCACACTTATACACACAATACATACACATGTATACTCACACATATAATGTACCCAAAAAATATTGTTTTGGCTTTTTCGAAAATGTAATAAAAAGAATTTTGTATATTGTAATTGTCGGTACGAATTTCAAGCGAGCTTCGTTAATTTTCTTCTGATATTTATTAACCTTATTTTATTATTGAAGATTGATATAAACTTGGTTCTTGGATTGTTCGATAGCTAATTAAATTCTCCGTCGTTTGATATATAAATAAAAATTATTTTATATTTTAGAGATTTTATCACCTAAGAGATTTCGAAAAAAATTGATTACTTTTTCTATTTTTCTGCACCATGTTTGTGTGGCTGCACATGCTAGAAAAATTTTAAATTTTAGCAACATAATCTTTAAAGTCTCAGCTTTTATTTGAGCCTTGAAAATGGAAAATCCGTTCAGTAGTTTTTGAAATATCTTAAAAATGTCCAAGTTTTCTATCATTTTTCAATAATAAAATATGGTAATTTAATTTCGGCAGCAACTTTTCGTAGCTCGCCCGTCGTTTGTGCTGACAGTTTCTGCCGGTAGTGTATATATATATAAATATATATATGTTTGTAAAGTACACAATATATAATATATACAAAATTCGTATATAATATGTACACGGAGAAAAATGGATTATACAATTAGGAATATAGAAAAAAAGATCATACTGAATATAATCTGATTAATACCCTCTATAATCTATTTACAACCTTTCAATGTTTTAGAATTATTTCTGGTATTCACACTAAATTCTACATTTTATACTCCAAAATCGAATCTAATTTATAATTTTAGATTATTACTATAGCAACATGTTTTTTTCAAATTGTCATATTATGAGGTTAAAGTCGTTTTGAAAATTTGTTGTGATGGAACTTTTTTACATTTGTGGTGGTATTTTAATTTTTCCCAGGTTTGTAAATTTCTAATAATTGCATTTTTATAAATCTAAAAACAATTATAGCATTATGCAATTATTTACTATTAGCTTATTATATTGATTATAACCATTTTTAATTTAAATATTATAAGAGAAGATTATTTTTAACCATTTCTTCAAAGTATTTTTATTTACTTACAAAGTGTAAATTTTGTGATTAGTAAGAATTTATTTCTTTGTAAATTTATTTATGATTAATTTATCAATTATTATTGAATTGGTAACAATATTAATAATAATTTTTTAAATAATTTTAATAATTTTGTAGATTTAAAAAATGAAATTACCAGAAATTTACGAATAAATAAATTTAGGGATTGATCGATTTATTTAATTAATTAATTATTAGCAACAACAAATTCAAATTTTTATTTTTTTAAATTTTATTATTAGGCAATTAAATAGTAAATTAATTTTTTAATTTAAGGGTTAGTTCTAATTTGTCAAAATTTTATTTATTTAAAAACGTAAAGACCAATTATATTGATGCAAGTTTTATAATCTAAATTAATATGATCAATAATTTAAAAATGGTAATACTTAGATATTTAATTTTATAATTCTGGTTAACTATCCTATATACAATTTAAAATATCATAAAAAGTATAATCTGAATTATATCACTTATAATCCATTTTTCTCTGTGTATGTATGTAAAAAGGTCAATACCAGGTCCTTCTAAAATACATAAACACTATTTTTTTGAGGAAGGATGCATCACCTTGAATTTATTATATATGCATGCTTTTTCAATAATACTTTATTAAAAAATTTATTAATTTTTTTTGTTGGACGGGGGTCGGTTTAGGGTTCGATACCTTCCAGTACCAAACATAAAGTCAATTGACATTATATTTGGTACTGGAAGGTATCGAACCCAAAACCAACCCCGTCCAACAAAAAAAATTAATAAATTAATAAATTTTTTTAATAAAGTATTATGGAGGAAGGATATTTTTTTTATTAAAAAATTTATTTATTAGTATCTTATAGTGGCACTATCGGGTCGGACCCGAAAAGTCAAAAATTACCCGGTAATGACGTCTACGTATATTTTTCGGACCTGGTATTGACCTTTCTACATACATATATATATTGTTTGTTTAATTATTTAACTAAATAAATAAATTTATATATCTGACTCCGTTTAAATACTGAGAAAAAAAATCAAAAATTTTTTTGAACTAAAAATATATGTTTAAATTTAAAACATATTTTGTTATTGAATTAATTTTTAATTTCTACCGAACGAAATTTACTATGCATTGAATCAAAATTATTATGTTTAAATCAAACATAATTTTTGGTTTACTATATGACTAAGATAATTATAATTGATTTAAATATATTGTTTTCTCAGTAAAAATGTTATTTTTTTTATAATAGTTATTGCTAAATGAATTTTTTTACAACTTTTTAAACAAAATTTTATTTCTTCTAAATGAATAAACCGATTGAAATAAATGAAGCTTGAATATTAAGGGGATAAGATATACTTTTATTTAGAATTAGAGACTTTTTAAAAAATTTATTTTTGAATAATTATTTAACAAATTTGTTATATAAACAAATTTTTTTTTTAATTTTCTGCGTCTTTTAAAAATTTGATAAAAATATTAACATAATTAAAAACTATAAGAAAATCAAAATGAATAGTGCAACATGACTATACTTAGTTTATAATCAATATTATGGTTATATAAATGTTAACTCGACAGTATTTTGTTTATTTCATAGATGCAAACAATGTTTTAATTCAGAAAAACATCAAACTTTCATGTCTGTTGCAATATAATTTTGATTGTAACTTTTTAAAAATTGTTGCTCATAAATCTTTTAAACGAATTTAGATTTCTTATAGTGTTTAATTTTATGTTGAAATTTAAAAAAAAAATTTTAAAGAAGCAGAACATTAAAAAAATTATTTTTTCATAAAATTAAATACATAATTATTCAAAAATAAATTTTTTAAGAAGTCTCTAATTCTAACAAAAGTATAATTATTTTATCTCCTTTATTATATCCCCACTTGATTCATTTAAATCGATTTATTCATTTAGGAAAAATAAAATTTTGTTTAAAAACTTGCAAAAAATTCAATTTGACATAACTTTTATAAAAAAATATTTTTTTTAGTAAAAACTAAAAAATCTATACAAAGTAGTAATAGTTGCTCTGATATATAATAAAAGTTGCTTCGCTCAAAATATTAATTGCTCGAGACATTTTAAAATATTACTCGACTTTAATAACATTTATTAATTTTATTAACAAAATTTTAATTTAACATTTAATTTTAACATCCGACTGGTTCTTAAATTGGAACACTGAGAAAACATTATACTTAAATGAAACACAAAAATAATGTTAGACGATTTTGTTAAATGAAATTAATTTGTAAGTTTAATCTCAATATATAGAAAATAATCTACTGCATTGATTCCAAAGTATTATTTGTTTGAATAATTATATTTAATTCAAACATATTTTCTGTTACGGTTTACACAAAAATTATGTTTAAAAATTTTATGTTTGAATCAAACTTAAAAGTTAACTACATATAATTTAAAATCAATCACAATTTATGTTTGATTTCAATATATAATTCTTAAACTGAACCAGAAAATATGTTTGAATAAAACTTAAAATATGTTTGACTGTATAGCAAAGATATTTTAAGTTTGATTTAAACAAAATTTTGTTTGAATCAAATAATTTTTTTTTCTCAGTGAAGCCTCAATTGTAGACCTATATTCAGTAGCTTATAATTCCGAAAATATTGAGTTTAGGAAAAAGTTGTCAAAGAATAAAAGTTTTAGATTTATTTCGACTTTTAAGAAATGTAAACAGTTTTTTTTATAAAACAAATTAAGTTTTCCTTTTTAAAATAAACGTTTATTTTTTAGATTCTGGTGCTGCACATGTTCTAAATCAGTTTATATTAATATAATATAACCGACAGTTAAAAAAAATTAATTTGTGTTTATTCAAAAATTTTTTTTTTTACTTTTACTTAAAAGTCAAAATAAAAATAAAACTTTCATTTATTGCCAACTTTTTTCTAAACTTAATATCTTCAGACTTACAAAATATAGGCAATATTTATATATGTAAGTAAAAATATTTTTATTTTATGATTAGAAAATTAGTACTTTAAAATTAACTACAAGTAGAAAAATAAAATATCAATATTTAAAATAATTCAATCTTTTATGAAAAAATAAATGTTGAATAACAAATATTTCAAAACAAACATAAATAATTAAAAAAAGTAAATTATTATTTACATATACATGTATATATTTACACATAAATACATAACACACACACATATATATATATATAAATTAAAATTTTTTTAATATATATAAAATCAATGGAGATGCTATTTAATAAATTTATACAAGTGGAAATAAACAAGTAAAATGTCTTCCGAGCGAGCGTTAGCGAGCGAGGACAACGACGCTAGTTCTAATAAATTAATTTCGAGTCAGATGGGGTAAACAGAAACCAGGGGTAAATCTAAAAAGTAGTTATTTCAGTTAAATACAATTTTTTTTAAATAAATACGGCTTTAACCTTAGATCACCCTCAACAGGTGACAAAAATTTTCCGTATGTCAATTAGCATTTGTATATATTACATTTCTGACTAGCATTTGGAAAAAATACATTAAAAATCATAGTAAAATTTATAATCATCTCTTATTAATGCTACAAAAAAAATCAACTTTGATTTTCTCATTGTGCAAACTTTAATTAAAAATAGGAGACTGTTTCTATTTACCCTTAAAAACTGTAAATTCGGTGTAAATAGAAACAGCAAAAATTTCAATAATATTTCTTATAATATAAATGAAAAATTTGTTTCTATCAAACTACAACACTATAATAAGAGAGAATAAGAGAGAACGGGAGAGAATAGAAGAGAAAAAACCTTTATTTATGTAACGTGTTTCAACTTTTGTCATGCTTTATTTTTAAACTTATATAATGCATTATTTTTTATTAGTTTGAGTTATTTTGTAACTAAGAGAACAGAACTAATAGAAACAGACTTATTTTTTATAATTGAAGTTTGCAAAATAAAAATCATAGTTGATTTTTTTGGAGTATTAATAAGAGATCATTATAAATTTTACTATAATTTTTTACTTAAATTTTTTTCCAAATGAGAGTCAATAAAGTGAAAGAGTGTCCTTTTGATTTTCAATCATTTATGCAATAGGAAATATTTTTATATATACTGCTGTTAATTGACAAACGGAAAATAGGAAAATAATTAAATACACAATACACAAGAAAACCGAAAGTAATCCGATTTAAAAGAAAAAGCTTATGTTATTGGTGTAACTTAGCAAATCTGTTTATGTTTACCCCAACTATAACCCTATATCTTTTCGTATACAACTTTTAAATTTATTCTTTTTTAATAAATTTTAGAATCATTAAAAAATTTCCGAATAATCGAAATTTTGTTAAATTGTATTTGCAAATTCTCAAAGAACTTTTTTAAAAATTATTAAAATAGTCGATTTAGAGAGAAATTTTTAATAAAAAATTCTAGAAAATAAATATTATTTTGAAATAATAAAATAATAGTTTTAAGGAAGTAACAGTAAACAATATTTACAATATCAAATAACGATATTTTTATAAACTGTTTAATTTCAAAAAGGTTTAGATTAGGATATTTTAGAATATCTGCTCTCTAAATATGAATATGTGAAATTTCACTTATTCTATGTTATAAGTCGTTTTCTCGATAAATAAGTGCATATACACTTATAAATAAGTAAATTTTTCACTTATTTTGAGTGAAATTTCATTTATTACAAGTGTATATGCACTTATTGATCGAGAAGACGACTTACAACTTAGAAATAAGTGAAATTTCACATATTCAGATTTAGAGAGTGAATCTTTATGGAAAAATAATAATATTAATAATAATAAAATTTTTATTTCAAAAAGAAGTTTTTGATGTTTTCGACTAAAGAAATTCGAAAATAAATATAACAAAACATTTTTTGAATAAAATTTTTTTCTTTCCTTTCTAAAAATATAAACAATTTTAATGTCGTAAATTAAAATTTGCAATTCACAAATAAAATATACAAACATTTTTTCCTTTATCTTTAAAAATTTAATTTTATTAAAGCAATTTTTTGTAATTCTTTTAAATCAAATTTTTAAAAAACTATTTCTTCAATTTGAAAATTATTTTGTAGACATTGTCTATAATGTAAGGAATACATCTTATTTACTCTTCAAGGTAAATGACAGCTGATCGTCGGTTTCCATTTGTATTAATATCAGATGTGAATATACTATTATTTTATGAAAAACAAATAGTGCTAATATATGGGTGATTAAATTTAAAATGTCATTTTTGATGCTACTAACTTTGATTTTTCCATGTTGGATTTTGAATTTAACGATACTCTATTTTGGTTGATTAAAATATTTATTGGACAAAAATAATAGTGGTCGAGCATGTGGAAGCAAATTTTAATTTTCATCAGCTGAAAAACGATAGGTAGAAAATACAAGAAATTTTCTTATTTAATTTATTATTTCTTAAAATAATTTCTTACAACTTTAAAGAGTTGAAATATTTCTAATTACAATAATGAATGTTTTAACATGACTTAAAAAATATTTGTAATAAGTTTTGCCATAAATTATATACTTTTGAAGACCAAACAAACATATAAAATTTGAGGGACACCACTGACATTTTTGAAAGATTTCACTGACAATATTTTTTAAATGATGAGAATAAAATCAGCTTATAAATTAAAAACCAATATCAGAGTTTCATTAACTACATATAAAATGTAAATTTAACGCAAATTTATTAAAAATAAAATAATATATTGCAAGAAACAGAATTTTAAGCGGACACCACTGACAAGGGACACCATTGATATTTTGCTTTATTTCTCAATTTGGAAAAAGAAAGACTTTATATTTAAGTTAAAGTCGTTGCGGTTTTTAAAGTACGTGTAAGAACTGAAAGCGAGATACAATAATATTTAAAAAATATTAATAATATAAACAATTTTTTTGTGGGGACACCACTGACATGGTGTGCTCGAAAAAACAATACTTGCTTTCTTCCACCAACCGTACAAGTTATAGATGTGATACAATGCTGTAATTTTTTTTCCTTTAGAAGCTATACATATCAATATTAAAAATTTGCGATAATTACTTAAAAATATGAAACTTACGGACAGATGGTTTTGATTTTTTTTCTAGCACTGTATCAAAATTATTCTGTTAGTACAATTAAAATATTAAAATATAGACTCTTAGTTGTGCATTATGATTTTTCTTGTACTAAAAATGTGAGAAACAACAATTTTTATTAATAGTTAAAGTTCTGATTTTTTAAGTGCGGACAGGGGACACCACTGACATTTTGCCATTGTTAATTTAAGTAAAAGAAGTGATTAAAAAAATTAATTGACTTCAAAAACTTTTATATATGAACTAGTATTCCAGATTTTTGGACAGAACATGAAAATGACATTTTAAATTTAATCACCCATATATTTGTTTTCAAGAATATTGACTTTCAAAAAAATTGTTTTTGTTTTGTGTTTCTCACAAAACAGAATGTTATGTAAATTTCAGTTTTCAGTGAAATAGCATGTCCCTCAAGTCGTGAAATATTTCACCATGTGGTATATAAGAACAATTCGATACGTACTTTTAAGTGCTAATTTATAGACAATAACTACAAAAAATGTTTCAAATCGAAGTAGTAATTTTTTTCAAAATTTGAATTCAAAAAATTTTTTCTTTTTTTTTATTAAAGTGCTTCTTATAATGAGTATTTTACAAAAAAATTATCTTAATCGGTGAACAAGAAATTTTTTTTCTTTCAAAAATCTACCAAAATTTTGAAAAAATTTTTATACATTTTTATTTCATGTATATGAAGAAACAAATTCAGAAAGTATAATTAATTTTGCTAGAATTTCACCCTTATGAAAATTGAGAATTTTTCAATAAAAATATTAGTAAAGAGGAATATGTAATTTTTTTTCCCAAAAGAAAAGAATGAATTTGTGAACAATATTGTTGTTAAGAAATAAAAATTAAACATAAATGGATAAAGTTCTTATTTCATAATCATAATTTTTAACAATTAACAATTTTTTAATAATTTCTAAGAAATAAAGAAGCAACAAATATGCATAATTTAGATCAGTCAAACGAAATTTGTTATAAAAATTTTATTGAAAGTCAAGAAAAATTGTTTATTAGGGTGTAATAATAAATAAATATTTATGCCAAGTTGTTTTACACTAGGATTAACTGATTTGTAAATATTATCAAAATACTATTTTTTGACAAACGTATTCGATCTTGCGACTTAGCATTAACAACTCAAGAGTTTAACGTATGTGTGGAGTTGGTAATACTTAGTCGTAAGGTCGCACACGTTCGACAAAAAATAGTTTTTTTGATAATATTTGCAAAACGGTTAATCCTAGTGTAAAACTTATTAGCATAAATATTTGTTACACCCTAATTAACTACAATTTATATTCTCATTCATTTGTATTATTAAATTTAAAAAAATTAGTTAATTATACTAAAACAATTATATTATCGCATATTAATTATATTAATTAACTAGCTGTCAAACCCGCCTTTGACGGGTTTTAGTTTCTACGAATACATTCAATATTATGTCTACCGGTCTCGAAAAATAGGAAATAGTATATTGTGCACCTAGGGAGGAAAATAGTGCTTTTCCCGAGGATGAAATCGAGAACTGCAAAACACAAGGCGAAGATCATTTTCTTTCCGTGGTGCACACACTATTTTTTCAAACACACGTAAACGAAATTACAAATATGCAATAATTTAAAGGAATTTTTTGTTGTAATATTTATTTAAAATCTATTATTAATTAAAAAAATAACAATATGATACATATTTAATCTTAAAAAATATTTAGCTCTTTTTATATTTTGCGTTTATTAAAACAAATTACAAATTATTATAGCAGTAGGAAGAAAATATTACTTTCTCTCCCCGTGACATCACAGCGGGGAGGGAAAGTAACATTCTCTCCCTGCCTCCGGGAAAGACGTACTTTCCACCCTCTTTATAGGTGAGGAATGTACTTTCGGTGCGTGTGTTAGAAAAAAGTAATATTAGCTATCATTACCTATTTCATTAGAAAAATATTACTATTTTAAATCAGTGATTGACTTTTTATTATCAAATAATTCATTTTTAAATAATTAAAATGCAGAAAACAATGTTTGTCAGTTATTAGTAGAAATTTAATTATTGTATTATAAGTTAATCCAAAATTTTCAACAGTTTTTGGAGTTATAGTAAAGTCAAATTCAAACTAATTATATCACAATTGCTAAAATCTAAAATAAGACTTATATTGTAAGCTGAATTCACAGTTTTTCACGATTAAATTAAATTCCTGCATATTTCCAGTTTTTTAATTCGTAGAACCCCTGTTAAAAGTATTTGTAAAAACAAAAACCCGTCGAAGAGTATCTTCATAAAATAAGTAAATTTTTGTAGTCATTTGCAGTTTTATTTATCGTTAATACTTATCAAGAAAATGTATATTTCATAAGAAAGGATACACCTTGAAAAATTTTGACAAAGCTGGGAAAAACCAAATAGTTTGTTAAACAAAAATAATTATAGACACCCTGTTTAACTTTTGCCTTTACAATGCTCAAAACATCCCTAAAAATTAAATCGAAAATTAAAATAACAAAACATTTTACTATCGAATTCTTTTACCAGTAGCATAATGCAAGTATCGTATCACAAGTATTCTCGAATTTCTGCAGTATCAATTTTATCATAAAAAATCTTCATTTTAAATAATTGAAAAATATTAGTCCATTGTATTAACATTATTTTTAATGCAATGAAAATGTTAAAAATTGTAATTGATATTAAAAAATATTAGTCCATTGCATTAAAATTATTTTTTAATATCAATTACAATTTTTAACATTTTCGAAGATTTGCAATTGAAAAATTTTTGATTAATTGGATAAACAAATAATTCTAAATTGCATTATTTTTACGTCAAAAGATTATCAGAGACCCCAAAAATACTACTGAATTAAGCTTGATAGTAATTGGTCTGTCAATTATAAGTTTTCAATTTTTTGGAATTAAAAACATTTTTATACGTACTTCCATGTTATAGATGGTTAAAGGACAGTATGTTTTTCAAAATTATGCTAAAATATGACCAAATAACATGTAATATTTAATTACAGAAAGTTTAAAAGTTCAAAAATATAAATTTTGGAAATTTTCCATTTTTTTGAAAATATTTATTTAATTTTTTTAAAATTTTGTTGAAAAAATGGAATACCTTCCGTTTGAATTTACATGTTTAAAAACTGTAAATTTATTGTTTACAGTATATTACAAAAGTCATAACCTATTGGAACCCTATTGGTGATACCCTGTGTGTCCATAGCTAAATCGTGTCATCCCCCCCCCCTACAACGGCTAAACTATTTGACCTAGAGAGCTCAAATTTGGTACAGTTACGTATTTTCACACGTAGATTACAGGGAAAATATAGAGAATGTGATTGGAGGTAATGGCCATAGCGTTGTCAAAGAAATAACAAGATTTTTGTCCAAGAATGCATAAAAAGTGAACATTCCCCCCCTTAACTTCTAAACTACTCAACATGGAGGGCTAAAATTTGACATACTGGTGTATTTTAACGCGAATATTACAGGAAAAATATAAAGAACTTGCTATTTAATAATGGCCATAGCGTTGTCAAGGAAAAACTAAACATTTTTTTTCTAATTTTTACATTATTAGACCTAATGAGCTGAAAATTGGTATAAAAATAAAAAAAAATTGGACATACATTTTTTAATTTGTTTTTTTTAATTCTACCAATTATCGATAAATGTTGCAAGTATTGTTTTAATATTTGTGTACGGAACCCTCCATTGCAGTGCGAGTACAACTTGCACATGTCCAATTTTTTTCATATTAGTATTATTTTCTAATTCAATTTATTATTATATATCTTTAGAATCATTAATATTATTAATAAATTAAAAAATTTATGTCAATCTACAAAAATTGAAAAAAATACATACATACATACATACAGGAAATTTTCTTTTACCATTTTAGGATTCTCTATTGTTTTAATAAATAAATCATGCTAGAAAAAATTTTGTTACAAAACTTTAATTTTTTTTGTATAAAAAATGAAAGAAGTTTGCGTGCTGTTGACTTATCAATTATTATTACAAGATTATAAATGTTTTTTTGAAAATTGCATAATTTCTCTTTTTTAATGACAACTATTTTGAAAATATCCAAATTTGTCATTAAAAATAGAGAAAAAAAGTTTGCAGATTTTCTATTTTATAAATTTTCATAATTTTCACCTCATTTTAAAAGTTAGCTCAAAAAAAAATTAATAATTATACATAATTCTTTTCAAGTAATAAACATTTTTTATGATGATCAGCAAATAAAAATTAATATAAAAGAATATGAGATATGCGCGGGCACATTTCAGTTCCATTATTAAGAAAATACTAAATAATTAATTAATCTCTGTCAACTATTAAAAGAATACAATTGATAGTTAATTAAATTCATACAATTTTTATTTTTATTTATTTGCAGTATTAAATTTAAAAAAGAAATTACAAAAAATAGTTAATTGAGCCAAAACATTTATTATCATCTATCTCTAAAAAAAATCAAAATAAATTTTGTTAAACATTATGTTTATAAAATTAAGAAATTATTCCAGTTTTTCAATCTTTTTTTAATAACATTTAACATTTTGTTAAATAATTTTCAAATTTTGCTAGAAATAAATAATAGAAACTATAGAAATTCAATTTGTCGGACAATATGTTTTTGACAACACTTATTTTTAATATAAAAGAATGAAAGAAATTTTCATGATTTTTATTTGTTACTAGCACCTGCTTAACTTTAGAAATAAAATTTAAAAGTTAAATATTTTTTGTTTTAAATCCAATATCGAATTTGAAAAAATTAAGTAGGACTGGTAACTGAATGCAATTTCAGCATCATCAAAATACTTAACTTTTAAAATTGAATTTCTAAAATTAAGTGGGTGCTGATAACTGGGTTTTATCATGGATAACTGCCAGTTTTATCCTCATAAATTTTGTAAATGTTTATAATTTGAACCTTATTTCAAAACTTGGTACAGCAAAGCAAAAAAGTAAATTAAATCAATAGATATTTAATTTAATAATTATTTTTTAGAATTATTAAAAAATAAATAAGATTCAATTCAATTATTATTATCGAATTCAATTCAAATTATTAAAAAAATACTAATTAATTAATTCTTATTAGGGGAGAGTGGGTCAAACCGGACCCCTCTCAATATTTCCGAAATGGCGAAATTAGAAAAAGTGTTGTTTACAAATTTAAAACCACCATGTTTAGTATACCTTATTTTTTCATTCTGACAGTTTTAGCTTGCGTTTGTGCGACGAAGGGAGCAAAACTTTTTGTTTGTGACAACCCTGATCGCGAGATTTGATTTGAAAATGACTTTGTTGGGATCTCGAACTTCATTTGCGACTGCGGTCTCTGTGGGTGGAAGCGTAGCAGAGAGTTTTCGCGTAGAACTTTTTGGTTCGGGAGCATCGTTGTCTGCTTCTACAGTTGGTTGTCGCAATGGTCTTTGCGATTTTGGCACTGTCTGCAGAGCGATTTCCGCGCGAGACATCTTTACTGGGGCTTCTTCGGGTTTTGGTAGAGAAACTTGGTTTGCGACTGCACCGTTGGCTTGGTCTGGTTGCGGCTTGGAGACAGCTTGCAGGTTGCTGTCCTGGTTAGCGATTTCGAGCATCTGATGGTCTCTCTTTGCAGTTCTACAATCAATTTCCCTTCGGCGACATTCGCCACCATTGGTGTCTGGTAATTTTTTTGGTCGCTTGCATCCTCTGCATCTTTGATGTTCGGGTACGTCAAATTTCTCTTCTGCGACATGCGGCCATGGGCATTCGCTGGTGCAGAAATCTGGACTGTAGCAAATTTGGCAGAAGCGTTGGTTGTAAGCTTTTCGGCAAAACTTAGAGCTGTGGCCTTGCTCACCACAATTAAGGCATCCCTTTGGTGCTTTTGGGCGGATCCTTATCTCGCAAAGTTCTGACTGCATTATGAATACTTCAGCAATTTTGTGTCTGAAGAGATCACGAGTTCGGTGGTATAACTTCTCAGTATAATGGTAGTCATCAAATAGCGCGTAATAGTCTGCTTCATAGGAGCTAACTTTCTCCTTGAGTTTCGCGTTCTCCGACTTGTAGTTGTCAGCTTCTTCTTCATATTTCGTGAGTTGTTCCGCGAGATTTTGCTTCTCTTGGAGTAACTCAGTTTTGTAGTCATCAGCTTCATCTTTGCGTTTCGCGAGTTGTTCCGCGAGATTTTGTTTCTCTTGGAGTAACTCTGACAACATTTTATAATGCGCTGCCATAACGGTGATGCCGCTGATAGGGGTCGTTGCTTTGGCTGTAGCAAGCTTTTCGCGTAGAATGCTGATGGTTTGGTTTGCTTCCATCAGCTGGTTGGAAAACTCTTGACGCGAACTCACGATGTAGTCAAAGTTTGCCTTATTTATCGCGATTAGATCGGACATTTGCTGGTCAAATTCTAGCTGGCTTCCGATATTAGAGATCGCAGAAATCTGGGTGATTGGGATCTCTGAGAGGCTGGATATGTTGTTGATGTCGCTGTTGTTTACTGAATCCATGATGAATCCTAAAAGAAATTTACAAGTTGTTTTGCGATCGAAGACCCTTTTTTGCTGGCTTTAAATCGTTAACGTAGTATTTACCAATCTTTTTGCCATGCAGATTGCTAATAATCACTACTATAGGAGATAGTTTTTTTGTAATAGTAGCTGGGCCTTTATATCGAGGCGTTAATTTTGAACTATAGCCTTCAATTGCTTTGGATAATTTATTATTTGGGTAGAACACTAGATCACCAATTTCGAAATGTAAATCATTTTTACGGTTTTTGTTATAAACTTTCCTTTGTTTCTCACACGCTTTGGTCATTAACTTTTGAACTTTTGTACGTAAAATGTATATACGTTTTATGCGTTCTGTCCACTTGTGAATTGTATTGTCTGTGGTTAAGTCAACGTTGTTTTCGCAATTTGATTCACCGGTACGCCTTGGTTAGCGAGCGAAGTTCAAAAATGCGGGTGTTACACCTAAGGATGAATGAACAGTTGTATTGTCAGCAAACTGTATTTCTTCCAACGAAGTGTCCCATTCGCGTTGATCATCGCTGAGAAGGCTGGCGATCATGGTTTTTAGATTGCGATTAACGCGTTCAACGGGGTTTGACTGCGGGTGGTAATCGGGAGTTGTGCGTTGTTCAGAACCCATTTCATGTAAAAATTTCGTAATTGTTTTGTTAACGAATTATGTGCCGTTGTCCGTGATAAATGTTCTTGGTGTGCCCCATTTGTTAATTAATGTGTGTAATGATTTTACAATTTTTGGACCGTCGGCTTTTGTCAGGGCGAAACATTCGATGTATCGCGTGCAAATGTCTTCGCAAACTAGAATAAAGGATTTTCCTGATTTAGATCGCGGAAGTGGTCCTACAATATCTAATGAAACGGTATCCCATGGCTCATTGAACTTACGCGGATACATAAGTCCTTGAGGGGGATTGTTTTTGGGTTTGCATTTTAAACAAATTTCACATTTATAGATATATCTTTTAATATCTTCGCGCATACCGGGCCAATAATAATGATTAACAATTGATAAATATTTTTATTAATCCCTTGATGTGCGGATTGCGGAGTATCATGATGTTTAGAAATAATCGGAAGTATTTCGTTTTCCTTTAGAACTTTCTTCCATGCATTGTTATTGCCTATGGTTTCCTTGAGTTGGTTTGTAGTAATACAGTTCGCTGTTTGAGTCGAGTCTGTACCGTTCGTAGCTGTGAAGGGGGCGTGTCTTCCGAGACATTCTCGTAAAGGCGCGATAGAGTGCCAGCTGCTTCGTTGGTTGTACCTTTGCGGTGTTCAATTTTCGCATTATTTGCTGATAATTCTAAAGCCCATCTCGCAAGTCTACCTCGCGAATCTTTTAAATTTTGCAACCAAACGAGACTTGAATGATCGGTAATTACCGTAAATTCAGTGGCTTCAAGATAACAGCGCAATTTCTTAATCGCAAAGATCACGGCTAAGCATTCCTTCTCGGTGGTAGTGTAATTTAACTCTGCACCTCTCAAAGGTCTGCTTAAGCATGTAATGAGATATTCAGTATCTCCGTCTTTTTGAGTGAGAATGGCACGTAAGCCGGTGTCACTTGCGTCTGTATACAAGAAGAATGGCAAATTTGGTCGCGGCGAATTAAGTGTTACTGCATTTTTTAGCAAATTCTTTACCTCTTGATAAGATTTTTCGTGTTCTTCCGTCCATTTCCACGGTACTTTGGGACTAGCTAGTTCATTTAGTGGTCCCTGTACTCGCGCGATATTACGTAAATGACGGTGGTACCAATTTTTAAAAAATTAACCCGCCATATTGGATCCGCCATTTTGAATTTTGAAAATACTGACACCGGATTCGTAATCAGCGACCTCAAAAACCCCCGAGTAACGATTTTCAAGCGATTTCGATGAATTTTTAAAATTCGTCGGACATATTGAATCCGCCATTTTGAATTTTCGTTTCTTTTTTACTTTTTTTGGTTTTTCTTCATTTAGAGGCATGCAGTCATTAAAAGTACCCCCTTAGAAGCTATTTGTGCTTTTTTTTACTTTAAATAAACATTTAAGTTTGGAAGTTGTGTTTTTCATTCACATAATGCGCAATTTTGAAAGCGCCATTTTGAATTTTCAAAAGTACCACATTGTATTTGATAGAGGGCATAAAGACGAAGATTTTAAGCCCTCAACCATTAAAATCGGTGCAATAGATTTTTGGACAGAGTCTTGTCCCGGTTGACGTGGAATGTCCCATATATATACACTATGTATTAGTGGTAGGCGAGAAATAAGGTTTAAAAACAAAGGACACCGCACTTTTACTATTGAATTTGGCTCTCAAACCAATTTTCATGCAACTTTGCAGATTTGTAGTTTTCGACAGTCTGAACAAAAAATGTATACTACAAAACTCAAAATAATGACCAGTTTTTGAGCTACAGAAGTTCAAAGTTAAAAAAAATCAAATAATGTGTATTAGTTGTTCAAGAATGTTTTGTTGACAAAAATCAATTGAATTCGCTTAAAACTTGTTACTCTGGGGTTTTTAGGATCGCTGATAACCAATATGATGTAGGATTTTTAAAATTCAAAATGGCGGCTCCAATATGGCGGACACATTGTAAGAAAGTCAATTGAATTCGCTTGAAACTGGTTACTCGGAGGTTTTTTGGGTCGCTAATAACGAATATAATGTTGGATTTTCAAAATTTAATATTCGGTTATTTGGGGGTTTTTAAGGTCGCTGATAATGAATATGTATTGGATTTTTAAAATTCAAAATGGCGACTCCAATATGGCAGACACATTGTAAGAAAGTCAATTGAATTCGCTTGAAACTGGTTAATCAAGGGTTTTTAGAGTTCATTCAGCAGTTTAAAGAATTAGTATGCGATTCAGCTCGTTAAGGCAAAATCAGTAGACGGTTTAATAGTTTTAGATGAAACAATTAAATGATTCAATCAATTAAGGCAAGATTAGGGGGTGATTTACTAGTTTAAGTCAAAATAAGTTCGAGTCTTTTTGAGACATTTACTTTTTTTAGTTTCACTTTTATATTTGATCTTATTTTACATTATTTACAATTGCTACTTATTCTTTCCTAACTATTATAGTATCTTTCTTTATAGCTATCTTTACCAAAGTAAACTAAAAAACAAGAAACAAGTTTTGTGCGCTTTCTTTACTGTTTTTATATTATTATTATAGTTGAAACGTTTTTGTGAATAACTGGTGACTATTGTAGTTTTCAAAAACGTTATTTACAATCCATTTGAAGGATTCAAGACAGTAAATGCGATTAATGGTCGATGATAAAAAAATATTATTACTATCAAACCGTCTACTGATTTTGCCTTAACGAGTTGAATCGCATACTAATTCTTTAAACTGCTGCATGAACCCTAAAAATCCTCGATTACCTAGTTTCAAGCGAATTTAATTGACTTTCTTACAATATGTCCAACAAATTGGAGTCGCCATTTTAAATTTTGAAAATCCAACATTATATTCGTTATTAGCGACCCTAAAAACCTCCGAGTAACCAGTTTCAAGCGAATTCAATTGACTTTCTTACAATGCGTCCGCCATATTGGAGTCGCCATTTTGAATTTTAAAAATCCAATACATATTCATTATCAGCGACCTTAAAAACCCCCGAATAACCAGTTTCAAGCGAATTCAATTGACTTTCTTACAATATGTCCGACATATTGGAGTCGCCATTTTGAATTTTAAAAATCCTACATCATATTCGTTATCAGCGATCCTAAAAACGCCAGAGTAACAAGTTTTAAGCGAATTCAATTGATTTTTGTCAACAAATCATTCTTGAACAACTAATACACATTATTTGATTTTTTTTAACTTTGAACTTCTGTAGCTCAAAAACTGGTCATTCTTTTGAGTTTTGTCTTATACATTTTTTATTGAGAAGGTCATAAACTACAAATTTGCAAAGTTACAAGAAAATTGGCTAAGAGCCAAATTCAATAGTAAAAGTGCAGGGTCCTTTAAATAAGATTAAATGATTATTGATATTATTGGAGTTAAAAATTGATATTGGAATTGAGATTGGAATTGAAAATGAATATTGGGATTGGTTTGATATTAAATTTGAAAATTGATAATGGAATTGGTAATATATGACCAGACAAAAAAACAGCTTAAAAATTAAAAATTCTATATTTTTAAAATTGGACATCGGATTCGTAATTAGCTAACGAAAAACCCCCGTAAGAAACGAATTATAAGCAATTTAGATAAGTTTTTATAGAGTACCTACCATATTAGATTCGATATCTCGCCATATTACATCCGCCATTTTGAATTTTGAAAATCTGACATCAGATTCGTAATTAGCGACCTCAAAAACCCCCGAGTAAAAAGTTTCAAGCGAATCCGATCAATTTTTTATTTTTACAGCTGCCATATTGGATCCGCCATTTTGAATTTCAAAATCCAACATCGGTTTTCTAATCAAACGATCCCAAAATATTTTGAATCAGATGCTTAAGTTAAAGTACTTTTTAATTATTCTATTTTTCCTTTTCTCAGTCTTTAGGTCGTGTAACCGAAACTTAAAATTGTTTACCATAGTGAAAAGAGTCGGATCGGATTGGGTGTAGAATATTTTGAAAAGTGATTAATTGTACTTTCTTTTAAAATTTGTTCCAATGATAAAAAAATTTTTTGTAAGATTTTATTAAGAGTCGATTGTTGCCAAAAATGTCCTTTTTCACTCTTTTAGGTTAGAATATCTGAGAATTCTGACGTAATAGAGCAATTTCGCTGTCAGTTTCGGATTCAGGGCGATAAATTACATCGGAAATGACTTATCCCGTTTCTGGGTCTGACAAAATTCTAAATTTTGTAGGCTTGTGTAATTGATATTATTAGAATTAAAAATTTATATTGAAATTGAAAATTGATATTACTGAAAAAAAATTGAAAATTGATATTGGAATTGATAATTCATATAGGTTACAAGAAAATTGAAGATAAAGAAAGTAGGAAAAATTGGAAATAAAAACAATTAAGATAAAATTGAAAAAAATCTTTTGAATAAAAAGACGTTTAATTATTTAGAAATAATTTTTATGACACCTGTTAACTTTACGAAATAAACCCATGGCTAATAAAAAAGAATTGTTTAGTTCAAGTCATAAAAATTATGTTATAATTGATAATAAAAATGCAATGTTGAATGTTGACCATATGCATGAATTTCAGAAACTTTTAGAAAGACAATCAAATTCGTTTTATAATATGCAAAGCACTTTGTTGACAAGTACTTGACATGATAATTCCAATCGAAAAAAATAAGAGGCACATTCAAATACTTTTTAGTGATTCCTTCAAATTTGGTCATTGGATTTGCACTTATTATGATGGGACAAGACTTTACATTTTTGACAGTCTTAACAAAGGCTATTTAAATGAGGATCAAATGAATTATTTGATTCGTTTATATCCATTTAAACCACCAGTGGTATTTTCAATAGTTCATCAACAACCGATAGGTAGTGTTGATTGTGGAGTATTTGCAATAGCATTTGCAACTTCGTTATTTTTTAATGAAATGCCAAACACTCTTTATTATAATTATTGTCATATGAGAAATCATTTGAAGTTAATTTTTAAAAATAATTGTTTAAGTCGTTTTCCGATTGAAAAAAATTCTATTAACCCACGTTTATTTGTTAAGTATGATTGGCAGAGTCTTTTAAACGATTCATTTGAAGAACTCCGATGTAAAAAAATAAACAACCAACAAATTATTTATACAAAAATTCTATGTGGCACAATTTTGAATAATATAAAGGAAATTAATAATCCTTTAAAAACGCAAGAATATAGTGCTATACTCAAATCCAAAAGTAAAATTAAAAATAAAATTCATTCAGATAAAGTAGACGTTTGCTCTAAACAAATTGAAATAAGTAAGTTAGAATTCCACCGACAACATCCGGATAAAAGAAATTTTGAAGTTATCAATAATGCAGTAGACTCTTTTCATAAACAAAGTACTGTACAATGTCAAAAAGAATATAAAGAAGGATTATTAAAGAGTAAAAATTTGTCCAGAGAAGTTAATGATTCAAATGCTGATAACACAAATGAATCAAACCCACAATAATGAATATACATGATAGTGTGGAGAAATCAATTTCTTTATTCAAAACTATCCCAAATAGTGCAGCAGAAACTCAAAGAAATTATCGAGCCAGACAAAAATTGAAAAGAAAAATTAATGATATAAATAATTTAGACGAAATAGATGTTTCGTTTACGAAAATAAAAAAGAGTAAGGCAGAATACCAATAAAAATATAGAGAAAAAATGAAAATAAAATAAAAAAAACTCTTTGTTTGCTGATTCGAAAGAGGGAAATTCGAATCAATCTATTGATTTAATAAATACATTTAATACAAAAAAATCAATTGTTTCTCTGTCAACCATAGCAAAAGACAAAGTTATTTATAAATCAAATGTTAATGAAAATTATCTGAGAAAAATAAATTATTATTGTGTTTATTGCCAAGCGAAGAATTTTAAAGAGGAAAGAGTAAGTGGCAAACAAAACAGTTTTAATGATTGTTGTGGCCATAATGTTATTAAATGTAAAATATTAACGGGAGATAACATTTATTATCTCTTATTAAAAAAAATTTTATTTTATTTTGATCATATTTTTCTCATTTTTCTTCACAAAAATTTTATAATGAATACGTTATTCAAAATATTTAAAAATTTTCGATGTCAATAATTGTATTGATAAATGAAATTTAATTATTTATGAAAATAATTGAATGTTTTAGTAAAATTATTCTTGTGATAAATATTGTTATTTATGAAAACATTTTAATTTGAAAACAATTTTATGATTTATCTATAATCGGAATAATCCCATATGTTTGTAACGTAGGAAACGACTAACAAAATATTTTTGATCAGGATTAGATAAATATTATATTGTTGAGAGTATTTTCATTTGATTCTGTAATTGTTTATGCATGTTGTAATAGAAATAACGATGTTTCTAAAAGCTAAGTTTTTTAAATGAAATGTTTGGAAAAGGTAACCAATAATGCAAGCATTATTATTTTAGTGCGTTATAAATAAGGATGGAGATTAGTGAAAAGTAGTAATTTTAGATGATATTTCACAATGTTGTGGTATCGGTATAAAATTGTATTTGTAGCATAGTAGTTTATAGTTAAAAGAATTAAATGGGCGCGCGTAGCGCGCAGAATTTGTTCTAGTACTAATTAATAAATATATTAATATTTATTTATTATATAAATGTTCTTATATAAACTGGGTTGTACTTTCAAGGAGGAAAGGGAAAAATTTTCTCTTTCACATGTTAAAGGTCCAATCGATGCTATGAGGCTTCTCACTGTCAGTGCGGGTGATATACTCAAACAGTGTATTTTTCGTGGCGCGTCGAAAATGCTATTTTACAGGTGATTTTAATTTGTTATTTTATGTATTGCTTTTTATTGCTCATACTTCAAAATGATTTCATTTGAAACTCTGACACTCAAATTTAACATTTCCGTTAAGAAAGTGTAAAAATTTTAACTTTTGTTAAAAAAAGGCTGTTTGAAAAATGAGACTTTAGTCCTCGGTTTGTTTGCATTTTTGTTTGTTTACATTTTATAACTTGGACTTGCCCTTAAAGAAAAGAATGAAAAAAATTTATTTTGCACAAAAATAATTAATGGAAATCTTTATCTTTGCGATTTTTACATATAAATAAAATGTAAAACACTTAAAAATTTTTTATTCATAATCAATTTCAATAACAGTACTATTTTCACACCTTCTTAACTTGCGTTCCACAGCCAGCTTGTCTCAACGTACAGACCAAGAAAAGTATGTTTTTGAGGCTAGAAACAAAACTTTTGAATTCTGATCTCGGATTCTGATTCGGTTACCCAAAATACGTAAGAAATGACTATTCTAGTTCGCCGAACAAATTTTTGTTTCTTTTTTTGGGGCTGTGTTATTGATGCATTTCTATTTAATATTATTTTGAAAATAATGCAATGCGTTAATAAAATGAAAATAACTTGTCAGTGTTTTTTTATAGTTATGTAGCAAATTGAACTAGAAAGTTAATAAAAATTAACTTTTTAATTAATATTTGTAATTATTTATAAGTTAATAACTTTCTATAAATTCACTCCAAATTTGAATCAATTAAACTTTTACTGACAATCAGTAGGTTTTACTGCTTTTCAGTAAAATTCCACTAATGAAATTAAAGAAAACTCTCTCTCACTGAATTGTATTGAAAAAAATATTCTTGTTTTGAGAGGAATTTTCCTCTTGCAAAAATCCTCTTGAATTTTAATCGTTGAGTATTTTCCTCTTATTTTTGAGCCATATTCTAGAGGAAAATATGCGTTTAAATAAGAGGAATCCATTTAAAACAAGAATACTTTTCTTCGGTGTGAAACATTAAAGATTTTTACTGAATCAGATTTAGAGTGATTCGTAGGGAAATTTGTGAAGTGAATGGAAGCATTTAGGAAGCGTTAAAAAAATTCTCTAGTTTATTTCCACAAAAGAATTTTAGTTAAAATACAGTAACCTAATATGACATAAACTAGAAATTTGTCATTTAAAAAAATGAAAAATTTGGAAAGAAACTATCTTAAGGAGAAAGCAAAATTTGCATGCGAATTCATAAATTTATTCGTAATAAATAATTTAGAGCAGAATTTAAAGTAAAATTAATTATGTGATGAAAACTAAGTGATAGAATCATTATTATATTATTAAAGTTAAATTGTTGTAAATGTTGACTTTTATTCGTCACGCACTGAAAAATTCTTATACTTTGATAACATAGAAAAAATTCGACGCCTACGTGACAAATGACACGCCGTTCTAATGGTATAAAAATCGAAAGAATATTCAGCACCGCATTCGCAAGAAATTAGGCGTGAAATGGTACATGTGTTCCGAATTTTTATTTTTCTACGAGTATACAAATGGTTCTTTTCAGAGGCACCTTTCATGCGAAACATTTCTTCAAACTTTGACAAATATAGGTAGCTGTATGAACTATATATGCATCTACATAGAGAGTATCCAGTGTCAATCTCAATAAAATTTCCCGGACAAAAAAAGGAAAAGTTAAAAAAGAAATACACTTCTCTTTTCAAGCAGTTACAATTTTTATAAAGGCATTTTGTTTTGTATTCTTTTCACAAAGCTAATCTCCATAAAAAGGGCAATATCTTTCCCTATCACCAATATTTCTTTCAATTTACTTCCTAAAAAGTTGCTCAATATTGAACGGTATACTTTCAAATTTTTGACAATGCTGTTTTAATACTAACTTATTTGTAAATGCTTTAACTTTTAAAAGTTATGTAACTTGAGTTTTTTAATTTAAAATATTACACTTAGAATAAATTAAATAAAGTATTTGCAGCAAAATTTACAGAGTAGAAATTTCTCCACAGACCGTATTAAGAGCATGTCCAAGTTGTGAAATGCAAACAAACAAAAAGGTAAACAATTGAGCACTGAAATCGCTAAATTGTAACATCCTCTTCCAACATAAAAATAAACATTTTTACACTTTCTTTACCAAATGATAAATTAGAGTGTCAAAATTTCCAATGAAATCATATTTGACTATGAGCAATAAAAAGCAATTATTAAAATATTAAATTAAAACGACCTATGCGCCGCCGTGCCACGTCAACACCACTGCTCATCAGGTGTGTAAGCCATTCCACGCCAATGAACTATCAGTTTGTCGGCTTTGAGTATTAAAGGGCAGATATTATATTAATAATGACTATAAGATTCAATAAAGAATGAATAAGTACACTGGAGCTTCACTTACACCGGCATACAAAAAAAATAAATTTGGATTGCCAGGAATGCCATGTGGTAGGTTTTCTTCCTTAAGGTGTATCTAAAGAGAAAAACATTGTCCAACCTAAAAATTAGTTCTTGTTCTCTTTTTACAAGCTTGGCGGGTGGGGGGTGAATTTTGAGAAATTGATTTTTATGGGAATTTACTTAATTTCTATAAGTAAAGCTAAATTTTTGCTTCTTCTGAATGTTTTTATCATTCAGTGACTTTAATAACATAAGAATTAAATATATAAAAAATATTTAAAATGGCGGATTAAAAATAGCGAATTTCCAAAAAATTGTTCAAATTTCCTTGAAACTTCTTACTCAGGGGTGTTTGGGGTCGCTGATTACGAATATGACATCAGTTTTTCAAAATTCAAAATGACGGATCCAATATGGCGGACAAAATATATTTAAATGAATGAAAACGATTGAAACTTGTTACTCCGTGGGGATTCTCGAGGTCGACGAATACGAATCTGATGTTAGATATTAAAAATTCAAAATGGTGTATCCAATACGACTTACGATGAAATTGTTCTCAGAGTTTCTTGATTCTTAGTACTTAGATGTTACCTCTAGTCGCTATTAGATCCGCTATTTTGAATTTTAAATATCTAACATCGGATTCGTATTCGGCGACCTCGAAAATTCCCGAGTAACGAGTTTCAAGTAAAATCGAGAATTTTTAAAAAATTTTGTTTGCCACGTTGGATCCGCCATTCTGAATTTTAAAAATCTGATGTCAGATTCGTAATTAGCGACCCCAAAAACCCCAGAGTAAGAAGTTTCAAAGAAATCTGAACAACTTTTTTTAATCTATCTTTTCAGATCCGCCATTTTTGATTGTTTTTATATTCAATTCCTATGTTTTTAAAGTCACTGAATTTAAAAAAAAATTCAGAAGAAGCAAGCCCCGCCAAGCCTGTAAAAAGAGAACACGAACTAACTTTTAGGTCGGACAATGTTTTTCTCTTTAGATACACCTTAAGGAGAAAAACCTACGACATGGTCCTAACAATTCAAATTATTTTTTTTTGTGTCAGTGTTATTTTCAAAGTCCAAAAAAATTGATAGACAAAGGGTGTTTTCGGCTTTCACACACAGACTGCTCTGCAAAAGCCACACGTAGTTGATTGCGGTAGTGAAATAGTGGATTTTAATTGACTAAAATTCTTACTTGAAATTTAAGTGCACTGTTTTTAAACTCTGTTCTTTGACACGGATCATTAACTTAAATCACTAAACTGTTAATTTAGAGACTTAGCCAATTAACTATTAGATTAATTAGAAGGATTTTTTTACTTCTGTATTATTTTGGTAAGTTGAATTTTTGACACTAGTTAAAAATAAATAACAATGAAAAATTATAGTATTACATATTTTATATTATAGAACCAATTTTATTTCTAATTGAGAGAACCTCTCAAAAATGGTAATTTTATGCATTTTTTTCAATCACATACTCTATGTTTTTCCTGTAATCTACGTATGAAAATACATATTTGTATCAAATTTGAGCTTCCTAGGTTAAATAGTTTAACCGCTAGGGGGGGACACACGATTTGTGGCTACGGACGCCAGAGTCTCACCAATAGGGTTCCGTACATCTAAATGTGTTTCGAAACACATTTCAGAGAGTGACCTATGGAAACTTAAATTTCAGTCATGACTTCATGAGTTGAGTAAAAAGTGAACAAGCTATTGGTAAAATATGGGGAGAGAAATGTGGTGGTGAGACTAGCAAAATCATCATTCCTACATACCGAATCCGAATATTAAATTCAGAAATGGTAACGCTTACCTTCGGAAACAATGTAACTTTTTTAAGTTACGACGAAAATGCGGAGCTAGTAAAAAAATAGATGCAGCAATAAAAAAGCAACTTCGTCTTAGGGATAATAGAGGGCCGCCCTTCAATTGAAGAAGATCAACCAGAACTTTTGAAGACCATCGTCAATATTGCTATTTATGGTAGTGCGGCTCATGAAAGACGACAGAATGAAAAAATTAGAAGTATTAAAACTTTAGATGAACTAACTACATCGCTGAAAAATGATTTTGGATTTATTCTAAGCAGGTCTGCAGTTTACTTACGCCTTATCTCTCATAGATCCGATACTTTAGAAGAAAAGAGACACATTTCTTCAGTGCCTGTTAAACTAATAAAAGCACAAAATGAAATTTATAAAAATCACATTGATACAGCTTTCTGTTGTGCCACAATTCACAATTTGGAAAACCTATCTTCAATTCTCTGTCCAAGATGAACGTTTTTCATAAGTCAAAATGACAAAGCAAAGGTACCAATTGGTCTTACAGCTGCCAATAAATAAGCCTCTTTGCTAATGGATTTAGAATATTTGCAGGACAGACTCTCAGCGAAATCTAGTCAAACATGGTAATTGATAAGTCTCCAGTAGTTAGCGAGTATATTAAACCAGAGTCATCATAAATAGAGGAGTCATCACTGACAACAAAATCCATAAAGTGTCAAAGCAAGCACGTTAGGAACAGTCAGTACTGTTTACAAATTGTAAAGTGCACTGACAAGAAATGTTGTTCCAATTTCCAAAGCTCTTTACTCCAAATTTTGACAAATCGATTTTTGCCTTCTCCCGTGTCTGTAAGTCAGAATGATGAAAGTTTTAATTTCAATCCTGAACATGGAAAATATCCCAATCTATTATGATCGCAAAAGCTACAAGAAACGGTGAACACAAATATGTTTAAACAATTCAAGCAATGTCCATATGACGTAGCGTACGCTTCACTAAAAGACGAAATTATTAGGATCTGTATGAAGTAGGGGGAGAGGGGTGGAAATAATGTTAAAAATAGTGTGACGTATTTTATGGACGGCCCCTTAAACTAATACACACATATAACGTAAGACTAATTTTGCACACATTTACATATAAATGAATGATTTGAACTACCCTTATATAGTAAGTGGCACAGTTGATTCACAACTTGTGAGAAACGGATTTAAAATGAATAACTAATTAATTACTTGTTGTTTTAGTTTTATTATCTTATTACTGGTTTTAAATGAAATCAAACAATTCGTGATCAATTAATGAAGTGTTATTATTTATAAATTAAAAATTTCTCTGAATTTTTCAAGTTATCTTTAAAAATGTAAATAAAACATTAATCTATTTTAAAAGTTAAAATTAAAAATAAATTAAAATAAATATTTGTCCGAATAAATCTTATTTTATTTTAAAATAAATAACTAAATAAAAGATAAAATAATTTTAAATTTATATATTTAGGGTGAATCTCTCCAAAAGAACAAATTCTAAATTGTAATTAAAAAAAGTTTTAAAAACATAAAAATGACTATTCCTCTGAGAAGAGAAGAATTATAGTAAGTCTCTAAAATATGTAGTTACGATCTTTATAAACAATATTGTTTAAAAAATAATTGTTTATTGTAAAATAATTGTTTAATTTATTGTCGCAATCACAATGAATGAATTAGCTTGAAAATGGTTACTCTAGGGTTTTCGAGGCCGCTGATTACGAATCTAAGATCAGAATTCGAAAATTCAAAATGGTGGACAAATTAGTAAAAATTGATTGTATTCTTCTCAAATTTGTTTTCTAGGGGATTTTGGGGTCGCTGATTACAAATCTGATGTTATTTTTTAAAATTCAAAATGTCGGATACAATATGGCGGATAAAATATTTGAAAATTAATTGGATTAGCTTGAAATTTGATACTTGGAGGTTTTCGAGGTCGAAGATTATGAATCTGCGGTCATTATTTAAAAATTTTAAATGGCGGATCCAATATGGCTGTTAAATTTAAAAAAATATATAAATTAATAATAATAATAGTTAAAAATAAAATTAATTTATATTATATAATAATTATAAATTATAAAATTTTTAAACAATTAATTTTATTCCTCAAAAATTGGTTGATTAGGGGTTTTTGGGGTCGCTGATTACAAATCTGATGTTATTTTTGTTTTAAATTTAGAATGGCAGATCCAATATGGCGAATGAAATATTTAAAAATTAATTTGATTAGCTTGGAATTTGATACTTGGAGGTTTTCGAGGGCTTTGATTACGATTTTTTTTAGAATTTATTGTTTAATTTTTAAATTAAAAATTGGGATGCCTTTATTCCCATGTTAATTACGATATTTTTTATACCTAATGCACAAAACTGTCGATTTCAGATAGCAGACGACAAGGAATAAGAGTCAGTCACTTGTTCGACTTATATAAAAATGGAGGCTGTTTTCTCCCTTGGGCAAAAATAACGCATGGGATCAGCTGTTATGTTTGCACACTGGAGAAAATGGACGCAATTTTTATATGGGTCGAACAAATGAATGACTTTACTCCCTGTCGTCAGCTATCGAAAAACGCATTTTGTGCATGAAGGATAAAAAATCTTTTTTTGCTACGTCGGAAAAAACGTCGATGTTTGGAAAGATAAATGCTTTAACTCTTCTCACTTTTTGCATTAATTTCACAGTGTAATTTTCAGGAGCATTACTTATTAACACCTTTCCCACCGAATGTTTTTTTATTTTCCTTTTACCTCAAATCGCAACTAAGACATAATCTTCATTTTTCACTGCACTGACGTTTTGCTGACTGTTATCCCGTATAGTTTCATTATCTTCGTCGTTGTCACTATAAAAATACACGTCATTATAACGAAGTCTTTGACTCTTTGTTGCACTTTCAGTTGACTTCAAAGAACGTGAATCGTAAGCCATCAATTGCGAAACGCTGTCACTGCAACTGGATTGTAAAAAATTTATTTCTCTCAATGCGTAATGAGAACAAATTTCTGTTGACGAGCATTGAATACATGTAAGAGATCGAAGTTGCAAAACAGGCGAATTTTTATTCCAAATTACTTCTCGTTTTTTCTGAGTACCTTTAAAACGATTAAGGATTTTAGGCAAGTCCTTTTCAATTTGTGGTACCAAGTTTGTATCAAATTTATGGATGTCAATCCCTGGACATCTGCAGTCCTTTTTATACAACCTCCGACACCATTAGGGGTGCCTTTTTATGTCCTGTCTCACTGTAATGACAGTAGATAAAATTTGCTCCTATTTCCTTCGACAAATATGTTCCAATAAGATGGAACATTTTTCTATTTTTGTATTGTGTCAAAGGACCGTCACTTACAATGTGAACACCATCCAAGTTCGATGTGAGGGATTTCATTTTTTTATAACTGGTTGAAGATATGCGAAAATTGCAGCTGCATCGTGGCAAAGATTATAAGAGACAGTGCACATACATACATAACGGTTCATATTCTTCGTGATAAACAACAACTGTATGCAAACTTATTTGCGTTTTAGAACCGCCAAAGTGGATAGCTTGGATTTCTTTAGAATATTGACACAATAAATTTTCTAAAAAGTCGATCTGTATAAGTACCTCATGTAATTTCAAATTTTTTTTATCACATCTGTGGCTTGGTATTGATGCTGGATGTTTTTTTATTTTTGCATTCGTTGCATGTTCTCTTAAGACATTCGTCTTTTATGTATTCGCAACATAATCTTGTATAAAAATCTTCGAGTGGCTTTTTTTCTTTCAGATTCGAAATCAGCGACCCCAAAAATATTAAACATGATGTTACATTTAATTATTTTTTAAAATTGAGTATTTTCTTAATCTCTTTAATAGTATGTGACTTTTCGTTTGACTCACAATCAGTTGTTTATAACTATTTACCATTTATACAATATTGTATAATTTAAATTATTTTTTTCATTTAGTTATATTTTTTATACTATTACAAGCAAGAAACAATAATTTTTGTTACAAAACTTGATTGTTTATTATAAAAAATTAGTTTAAACTATATATAGGTGATTCTCCTGAATGTCACCTATTTTTTCCAAAAACTAAAAAAAATTAATTTTTACATTTTCTGGATATTTTTAGTAATAGGTGGGTTTTAAATACGTTTAATGATAAAAATCTGAGATGCGCAAAATTAATTTTCAAAAATAAGCCTTCCTGCATTATTTTAATATTAAGTGTTTTGAAGGGTAAATATACTGTAATCAATATTGGGGTTTTTATAAAAAAAATTCCTTTTAAATTTAATTTCTTTAATTCATTAAACTTTTAACATTATTCATTTATAATTTAATTAATTAAGTATTTAATAATTTATCACTTTAAGTTCAAAATTGATATTATCTATAAAAAATTTTATATTTTTAATTAAAATTTTGTTGTTTTCCTAACTTCTACTTAATTTATTATATTTTAAAATATTGAAAATATTTTATTTTAAATAAAATGGTTTTTTTTATTATTCAAGGGTTAGGTATTTGATAATAATTATTAAAAAATTAAATACAAAACAATAACGCTTACCAAATATAAAAAGGCTTCGGAGATGAATAGCTTGTGAAATCAACTATTTACGTTTTTAAGGTAAAGGTACCAATATCGGAACGCTTTTTAACCTAACTAAATTTCTATGATAAATATCATGGAATCAGAAGTGTTAATATGAATAATTAGGGTATATATTGAAAGATTAGTATTTTATTAATAGTATTTAAGCCCTAAAATGATTCTTTTTTATGAAATAAGAATAATATTAATTAAATTATAAAACTCTGCACTGTACCTATTACGGAACGATTATTTTCTGTATGTACGGGTGTTCCAAATTGAATGTCCCTATTAAGGAACACCTAGAACACCTTATTTGATTCAATAAGTCATTACAATTCTATTGATCTATCTCAACAATTTGAATATTAATTATAAAGAATTAAATACAATAAACAAATTCTAGTTTTATAGATAATTAAAAAGCCAATTTTTCTGGTAGAAAATAAATACGAAAATACTGAAAACATTTGAGGTTATGTTTGCTGTATATTTCCTGTGTGTTCCATTAATCGGGGCATGTAAATAATAAATGTACCTAATGTGGAACGGTAGTTTGATGGACACCTCAACTTTAAAGCTAAAATACAATTTAATATTTCTTATTAAATTAAATACTATACAGAAATAATAATTCTTATATCATGTAAAATTTATTAAAATGACTAGAATTTTCTCACCACCAATTTGAATTGCTTTTATTTCAATTTTTGTGATACTGTTCCGTAATAGGTACGAAATTTTAAAGTGTTCCGTTATTGGTACTTTTACCTTATTAAATTTAGAAATATTGAAATATAAATTTAACAAATTTTTTGGGCTACAACTTCAAATAGTTATATAAAGATTACGTATAATTAAAAAACAGTTTAAAAATATTGTTATTTACTGAAAAACGAGGCTTCGAAGATGAATTTGAATTTTTACTCCCATTGCCAGTAACTTTTAATTAATTATTAAAAAAATTTCTTTTATTTTATTTAAACTAAATATAAGTGAAAAATAAACGGTAGATTCTAAGCTTCAACTTAATATATATTAAGACTATATAACAAAATTTTTAATTATGGGTAAGAATTCCTTAAGTTTATTTTTTATAAACAATTTAATTTTAATGTAAAATTTTTTTAAAACTTTTATATCTTAGGAACGATTTGTCGGATTTTAATGGAAATTTTTACACATAATTCATAAAGATTGGAACTTTAAAAAAAATGTATTTCATTGTTAAAAAAAATTATTAGTTGCAAAAAATTATTGTTATTATTAAACAAATGACAATTACCTTTTTCGTAAATTTTTTTGTAAGATCTTTAAACTATATAAATTAAGGATTTAATATCTGAAATAAAAAGTTGGTAGATATTAAATCCTTGATTTATATATTGAGTAAAATGGAAAAATGTGTAGTCATAGGTACCTGGGTACCTGAGTATGAACACAAGGGTTAAATATCTCATTTGTTTTTTAACTCTCTTTCTAGAAATAAAGTATTCTTTTCCAGGTCAAAGGCGTCTACATTTGTTTTTCTCAAAAAATGAAGTTACCTTTTGTTTGACCGGTTTCCAATGTTGGTCATATTTTAAACTCTTTTTTTAAATCGCATAAATCCTCCTTAAGTTAAATCTGTTACAAGCTGTAATTTTTTATACTTTGTAACAACTTCACCGGGAATTAATTCACAAATTTTTTTTAACTCTTTGATTATCAAGTTGTTGAAAAATCTTTTTCAATTGAGATTTCATTTCTTCCTTTACCAGCAAATTTTCTTTGACTGCTTCAGAAACATTTTGACCGCGAATTAAATTTTTTACAATTATTTCTAAAGAGTCTTTTCCCGTCGTTCTTTTTAATTTGATTTGATATCGATTAACTTTTCTGTCCCGATCTTTTCATTTTTTTCTAGCACTCTGATTTTTTTGTAGATTAAATGTATTTTTTCGTCGCGTTTTCCCCTGCAATAACGTACACTGTTACAAATGTATCATAAATTAACTTACAACTTTACACCAAGTGTAAAGTTGTAACTAACTGGTGTTCAAAATCTGTGCGAAAATATCTGCATTAACATATTTTGCACCATGTCAAGTGTTAAATCGAAAAAATCGTTCTTTTACACCAAAAAAGTGAAAAAATTTGTTTTTAACTGATTCAAACTTCGTAAATAGTGTAAAAATGTATTTAATCACACTGAAAAGTGTTATTATTCCTGCGGCCTTGTTACATACATTGTACGCATGCGTTAAGAATTTCACATTTCGACTTCTCGACGCCGCACAGTGGGCTAGATGCCTATTAAAAACGGCAAAACTACAAATTTGATTATATCTAGCTGAAAACCCTTACTCAGGGGTTTTCGGGGTCGCTGATTACGAATCTGAACTCAGATTTCAAAAATTCAAAATGGCGGATCCAATATGGCGGAAGAAAACTTCAAAAACTCGTTGGATTTGCTTGGAACTTGTTACTCGGGGGTTTTCGGGATCGCTGATTACGAATTTGAACTTAGTTTTTAAAAATTCAAAATGGCGGATCCAATATGGCGGATACATTTTGATTAAATTATAGGATTTTCATATAAATTGGTATTTAAGGGTTTTTAGGTTCGCTGATTACGAATTTGAAGTCAAAATTTCAAAATGGCGGATTTAACTTTTTTATGTTCAATACAAATTTGATTTCAGTTTTTTTAAATTTAAAATAATTGTGCTATTTTTAATCTAAAATTTTAGTAACAAATCCATTTTAAATAAAATTCATTATATATTTGAAAAATACGTTTATGTCATTAAAGTTTTTAACTGGAAATAAAAACAAAATTGAAGGTAACAAGTTAACATATAATTAATCATAATTCGTTCTCATCATCAGATGAACTATTTGAGTCTGATTCTCCAATTGAAGAGTCCATTTCCTTTAAACCAAAATTATTCAGAGAACCATCAGTACTGAGCAACATTTGTAACGCTTCAGGTGATAAACTTTTTCCTTTTTTCGGATACTCCTTGCCCATGCTCGATATGTATGGATCTGAAGTTAAGAGAAGGCGATTGAAAATATCTTCCATGGTAGCTGTTCTAGAGTGTTTTCGAGCAAAACTTTCCCGGTATTTTTTAATGTCTTTGTTGCGGGCTTCTTGCGCGTCTTCCGACATTTGTCCTATTGGTAGCGGGGACCACTCAATTATCAATGCACCGTGAATCAACACTTTGTGAATCGTGGTAGGCATACAATACCAAGGATACAGACTTACGAAAATTTCAGCAGTTTGAAGACAAAATTCTTTGAACGCATTTACATTTACAGCAAATCCACTTGAAATAACCTGCAGTATTGTGTGGAATCTTTTCATAATATTTTCGTTTACACCTAAAATTTTTGCTGAAACTGGAATGTTATCGAAAAATCTTCTAGCAGTATTCCCATCATTGCTGCTTCCAGATCCTTGTTTCGGTTTATCTATAATTAAATGTAATTCTTTCTTGAACGCGGCTTGAATACGACTTTTTTGTTCAGCAATTGCTGCCTTTTCGTCCATTTTTCGAGCTTGCCACTTCTCAATACCTATTTTGTAGCCAATGTGCAAGAAGCATTCAAAACTTCGTATCTTCGCATGCAACGGTGATAACCCTAGATTGAGTCGAGTTACGTTCACATCTGCAGTCTTCATCAACTTTATATCGTTGAATTTCGATGATGTGTAATTGCATATGTAGCAACGCATAGCTGATTTTGTATCTGTCACAGAATTGCAAATTTTTCCGTCTATCATCGTAAAGCAAAGATCATATTTGACAGTAACTACTTTTCCATCAATTGTACTGGTTAAAGGGATGAGTGACTCGATCTGACGCTCAATGTGCTGTTGTTCTTGTACCGTTGTAATCACGGTTTCTTTCAGAAATTGAATCCTGATAGGACGACAATAACGCGAAGATGAAGGCCTGGGATTTTTCCAAATAATTATTTCTTTGTTAGAATTATCAGACCCTAAAATTTGCAATGGAACCAAAGATGTTAAAAACATACTTCCATCGGAACAGTCCTCATTCGTGAATTTTTGTTTATATTCGCTGTGCCCGGAACTTCCATCACAGCCCCACTTACATATTAATTTTAAATTTGTCAACACTTCCGAGGGCAAAGAATTAATCACCTCTTCCTGTACTTTCAGAATTCTGTCGCAAGTATGATCTAATAAAGACTGTAATTTTACTTCGGCTAAAGTCTCATTTACCGTTATATCTGAAGGATAACAACGCTTTTTGGCAGCAGAAAGTTTTTCATACGATGGATAAGCATTAAATTTTTTCTTTTTTAAAGAAATTCTGAGGTCTTTATATTGCTGTTTCGTTAGTTTTGCATCTACGAAGTGTACCAGTGCATCATCACCAGACATTTCCGTAGGTGGTGGTTCTAAAGACGATTTATATGCAGCTCTGTACTTTAAAGCTCTTGAGGGAGATTTTGTTGTTACATCGTTAATAATATTGGCAGCATCGGTTTTTCCTGTTGAAATAAGCTTTATTTTGGTCGCTAAAACCAATTCGTCAATGGAATGAGCATCACTAATCGCTGATGCCCTTCTTTTTCTTGTACGTTCACTCGAATCGTCGAAATTTGATTTTCGAGGTCGACCACATCTTCTTGTTTCAGTTAGAACTGGCTTTTCAGAACTTTTTGGTTTTTCAGCAAAGTCACTACAATTCTAGAAATAAAAAGAAAATGTTAAATTGGTTAGTTTAATAATTTTCTTTTAATAATTCTATCCTTTTCTTTAAAATTTTGACATTAATTACTAAAATAGTTGTCGATGTTTGCAACCAATTTTCATTTTTTCTTAGAAATACATCTGTTTTACGATAGGCTTCTTCCCATTTACTTTTAATTTTACAAATTAATTTTTTCAATTTATTTTTGTAATCACTGTCAATTGAAAAAGGTTCGGTTAATGTTGTAGCGATTTTCTCCTCTAAAACGTTAAGTTGTGCGTCTAAACTTAATTGGAAATTCTGGCAAACAATATTAAAAATATCGTGATAAGTACACGTGTAATCCATAGCTTATGAACCTGGAATAACAATAAAAAAATAACTACAAACAGAAAAAATTATTTATTAAGTTAAAACAAATATTGTGTATAAGTAAACATATGAAAGTAGTTTTATAGTTAATTTATTTAATTTTAAATCATTTATGTCGAATATTTTCACTAAACATTATTCATAATAAAAAATCATTTTTAACAAAATTTAAATTATTAACCTAAAACAAGTCAGCAATTGAGCGAAACATAAATAAGAAGCTAGAGGCCAAAAGTTGATTACTTTCTATTTTCCGAGAAAGATAATTCATTAAATTTCAAAATAATCACTGATACATTAAGAAAAAAATTGTTAATAAAGAATTATATTAATTTTAGAATATTTCTACTTAACCAACAAGAATTAAAATTTTAGTTTTTTTTTAACTAAAGAAATGCCCAAAATTATAAAATACATTATTTATAATTTACTTTAATTAATAATGAGACTCCTAAGTCCAAAAAAATATTCTGATACAAATAATTCAATATATATTTTTTCTATTTTGAAATTAACTTTGGTTATATGTCAAATTGCATTTATTTAAATTTTTCGAAATAGTAAAAAATGGACTTATACACTTTTGGCCGCTTACTCCTCAAATGTGGCATGCAATTTTTTAATCCCAAAATCAGGTCCGCAAAATTCCGCAGAAAGTCTCAATCGATTTTGAATCTTTATAATATTCATAATATTATGCAATCAATAAAAGTCTGGGATCTCCCGCGATAACAACTATTTTTATACTTTTTGTAGATTGTGAACTTCCCATGTTTACTTCAAACACATATTTTTAACTTTCTTATTAATATACAATAGAAACAATTTTTAATTGATATTCTATACAAAAATAATCTACATACCTTACAGATTATTTTTCATTAAGCAGTTTTTATTTTTTTGAACTCTGGTCAAAAATGTTTAATCAAAACCAATTCAATATTTTGTTGTGAAAAATCGTTACACTTGTCATTTAAAACAGGTTAAGTTCAGACGCGTCGTTTGTTAAATACAGCAAATATTATAAACCAATTTTTGCAGAAATCAGTGGAGTAATGCCTACTTTATAATATTCCATAGATAAAAATAAAAAACTTAAAATTTCATTTTTTGAGTTTTGCCGAATTTTTAAGCAATTCAGCCCACTGTGCGCCGGTTACACACGTTTTAGTTGCTTTGGTGAGAAAATTGCTGATATGGAATTCGTAAACAAGAAAAGGAAAGTGAAATTCAGTAATAATCCAGTAATTTCTGCTGGTAAGTAGTAAAAATAGATTTTATTATTTTTTACGAAAATGATCGCATGTCACATTTGTAAATTACAATCCAGAACTAGAATAATATGAAAATTAATTTGAAAATTCATTGTTTAGTTCAAAATAAGTTCAATAATAATAGTATAATATTATTGGACGAAGAAGGTGTTGTCAATGAAGAAGACACTTTCCATTTCTTTGGAGACAAAGTTATTTTTCTTCAAAATAAAGAGGCAGTCGAACAAGTAAACACTTGGCAAGGTTAGTTTTCGAATAATACAATAATCATAATATGAAGTTTGTATCAATATAAGTAGCTGCGAAAATAGTTCCAAAGTTATTAATAAAATTTGTTCATACTTGTTTTAAGCAACTCCCTACTGAAAATCCCCGTACAATATCTTGTACAGGAAACTATATCATTTCTGCCGATGAACCTGTACCATTTCCGCATAAGAAATTGAAACAAGTTCTTGTTTAAGATCTTGTACAAGAACCTATACAAGTAATTTTTTCGATTTCGAAAAAAGGTTCATGTACAATGTCTTGTACGAGATCATGTACAAGAATGTGTACTTCCCGTGTGGAAAAATTTTAGGGCGCTGACCAAGCGCTTAAGAGACCGCCTAACGTCTTTCTAGACCAAGGACAGACGGTCTTGTCGAGCGGCTGTTCAGAATTGAAACGAAACTTCCACGCTATCGTCTACACTGAGAGAAGTCCGGGAACTAATACGTCCCGTGCAAGACTTGAGTGATCATTTTGAATGTTCTTATGTGAACCTTCGATCGGGACGTCTCAAGCCCCGATAAAACTTAATTGTATTTGAAATAATTTTAATGACTCTTTTTACATAAAAAGTATAAAAAAATATTTTAACTTTCTGTATTTTTCACTTTAACTTTCTTTAAGCGTAAGTCTTTGTGTCCCTCCCAATATTTGGCATTGGAGATAGTAGACTTTTTGTAAAATAAAATTTACTGCAAATCAAAACACCCAGATGAAACTAGCAGTTGTATTCAGCATCAATCTTTAGACGTTAACCACTAATTAATGAAATTAATAAATAGAAACTTACTATATTTGCAATTTAGTGGATATTGATTCTCAAATAACAGTACTCGATGGTTTTTTAAATTATTAAGTATTACTAAATTTGAAGGAGAGGCATATTGATAGATGACGCCTAAACATTGATGCTGAGTACAACTGCTAGCTTTAGCCGAGTTATCAAAACACATAGAAACACATTAAAATCTATTTTCTTCAGTGCATATTTGAAATTAAATTATAAAGGAAACAACAACAACATAGCACATTATTATTCACATAAAACAGAAACCACAACGAATACTAAAAATCACAAAGAAAATGTACCATACGCTGACTGATCTAACGAAGCCAAACGACGCGACGCCATTAGGCGCCATGTTACATAACAGCTGGGCACACATCGACGCATGCGCATATAACATCCAAGACCAAATCTAGACGGTCTTTATAACACTGTACTAGACGGACATATTTGACTTAGGTTTCTTTTTCATTAAAAAAAATTATGAATTCTAATGTGTAATATCAACTGAATGTTATGCACGCCAACTGTAAACTGTCATAACTTATTGCGTCTTGAAAGTCACTGCTCTGAGCTTGAAAAGATTGTCTAAATAGACGGACTCAACGAGGTCTACTAAGCTGCTCCTTAGCCGATGGCAAGATAGGCTGGATTAGACGGGCCACACTATAACTGTCTAGTCTCTTTGTAGACACCAGACTTTCATAAAATTTTTCCACACGGCCTTGGGTTTTTTAGTTGTAACAAACTGCTGCCATTTACCATTGCATGTAAATACTTGTTAGTGATAGTAGAAAACTTTTCACGTTATTTTCATTAAGTTCCAATGAAGTATGCGAGCAGTATAAACGTAAAACGTAAATGTGTGGTGAATTTTTTAAGCAAAACTTTTACTTAATGTCGAGAAAGATTAATTAAACAAAAGGGAAGATGCAAACAATAAAGTAATATGATGAAATTTATTCATTAGAGAGTGCTTTCATACTTTGGTATGTTATTTGGTGTTTATTTCTGTGTGCTAAAAAAATCAAAACGACGTGAAACTTACGGTCGAGTCACTTTATACCGTGCTGGTTGGTACATATAATTTTACAATTATGGTGTATTCTGACATCGGAAATTCATTTTTTTAAGGTAGAGATGTGTGAAGAACGTCATTTTACAGTGAAAAAAATATATTCATGTTCGAAAAACGTTCGTAAAATACTCGCAGAATGACAAAACTTATGCTCTGCGCGCATGCGCAGTACATGCGTATATTTCCCTCTCTTTTTAAATAGTAAAATATAAGCACGTGAGAAAACAAAAACATATCAAAAGGTTATGGTTGTGTTTTGGCACATGTTTCTTAAAATAAAATATTTTGTTGGAGCAGAATTTTATATGTAAGTAGGATTTAATAATATTATAATACTTACAATTATTAGATTTAATTACATTACATTTAATATGTATGATTTATAAAAATATTTTGAGTAATAGAACGAATTATTTTTAAACAAATTTATTATTTTATTTTCCAGTGTTATATACCAAAAAAATTTATTCTGAACATATATAAATATTTAATTATATTATTAATATATTACTTACCACTGAAAAATATACACTCTTTAATATATATTTTTGTATACACATATATATTTATAATTTATTTTTTTCAATTTATTAATAGTTATTATTAAATTAATAATAATATTCCTGAAACGCACAACAATCATAAACATTAAACATAACCTTCTCAACTTGTACATTGTTATGATTTTCTCAGTCGTTTGGGTTAGTGAGAAAGACAGAGACAAATATATTACAAGTGCGCATGCGCGAAACCCATAATTTTCGTTCTTACGTATAGTTTCGATGCGACGAATGGTTTCACTTCCATAGCATTAGTGCAGTCTCCTTAGTCTTACTCCCAAGTAAAATATTTTAAAAAGTCTCATTTCACATTTCCTTCGATAAAGTATTGTAAACGTTTCGTGTGCTGAAAACGTTTTTAGATTAGTTTTGTACTTTGCAAAAATCTAACTTTAAAAACGTAATCAGCGACCCAAGAAACCCTGGATACTAAGTTTTATGAAAATTCAAGAATTTTTTTAAAATTCCGACCGTCATATTGGATCCGCCATTTTGTATTTTTAAAATTTGCTTTTAATTTATTAATCAGTGACCCCGAGAACCTCTCTATCCCAAGATTAAGCCAAATCCGCCGATATTTTTAGATTTTTGTCCATCACGTAAAACCCAAATGTATTTTGAGGTTAGGAAAAATCCTGACGTGATGGAGCAAAACGGACTTCAGATTCGTTTTCAGCGACCCTAAAAACATATAATTACACCATGTGTGGTCAAAAGAACCTTTCATCGATTTTTTTTGTGGAGCTGTGTTTTCTACGGTGGCCCGACCGTAACATTTTTTTCTTTTTTTAAATGTCTATAACTTTTCCAATTTTTGTCGAGACATTTTCTGATGTACAGAAGAAACATTCCACTTTAGCAGATCTTTCCAACCATATGTTATAAAACGTGAAATTCGGCCTAGAACGGAAGTTATGGGCACAAGTCAAAAAGTGTTCCGACTGTAGTGACTCTCCCCTAATTAATTTTTTAAATAATACAAAAACTCTTAAAAAAATTAATTCTTTTCGAAAAATTATATTCAAATATTTTATGCTACTACTATTATGCCTTTTCATCAAATTTATTAATACAGAATAATTAAAATGTTACGTCCCAAAAATATGAAAAATAACAATACTTGTTTTAGACTTAATTAAATATTTTAAATATTCTTCTTCTATTTCATTCAATTGATATGGAAATAACACAATAAAAATATTAGCAGAAATAATTCCATACATTCACATAAGACGTATGAAACATTTCCGGAACTAGGAATGTTTGAATTGACAAAAGAAAGAAAGAAAGAACACAGCAAATTAAATTGGTACTCATATTAAAATACACTTTAAAGATGAGATAAATCGTCGAAATTGGATCTGGATGCAGAGATAAGGTCATTGGAATTTTTATTAGAACTTAGAACTTGAATTAGAATTTAAACTTGAAACAGAAGTTGAAATAGAACTTGAATTTGAATTAGAATTTGAAATAGTATTTGAACTTGAACTAGAACTTGAAGAGAACTCTAAGCTTTAGTTGACAATTATTCGAGAACAGAATTTTCCTTAAGGGTAAGTCCAAGGTGTGAAATGTAAACAAAGCAAAATGTAAACAAACAAATCACTAAAATCACATTTTTTATACATCTTTTTCTCTCACAAAAATTACCATTAGAAAACTTTTTTTAGAAAAATGATAAATTAGAGTGTCAAAGTTTCCAAAAAAATCATTTTCGAGTGTGATTAATAAATATCAATTAGTAAAACAACTTATTCAAATGACCTGTAAAATAGCATTTTTGACGCGTCGCGAAAAATAAACTGTTTGAGTATATCAACAGCACTGACGATGAAGAAGTCACATATCAGCGATTGGACCTTCAACATGTGGAAAGGGAAATTTTTCCCTTTCCTTCATGAAATTACAAGGAGAAAGGGTAAAAACTTCTTCATCGTCCGTGCGGTTGATATAGTCAAACACTTAAATTTTTCGCGATGTCAGACGATTGCTCTCTGCGCACGCGCAGACCATGCCAAGGAAGCATTGACAACACTATGCAGAAAGACACATTTTGTTTAGAATAAAACTTGGTTATTTTATAATTTTTTTCAGCTCTGCAAGGCGTAGTAACGAAACTCAATACGTCAGCTCACCATTTTCATAAAGAAAATGTTAATTTAGATTTATGTACGAAAATGAGACGTCGTACAAAAAATCTTAACTTTTCGATATTGTGAAGCATTTTTGTACGACATCTCATTTTCGTACATAAATCTAAATTCACATTTTCTTTATGAAAATGGTGAGCTGACGTATTGAGTTTGGTTACTACGCCTTGCAGAGCTGAAAAAAATTATAAAACAACCAAGTTTTATTCCAAACAAACTGTGCACTTCGACATGGTGTCTCAGATCGCGAAATGTTAAAGTGTTTGACTATATCAACTGCACGGACGATGAAGAAGTTTTTACCCTTTCTCCTTGTAATTTCATGGAGGAAAGGGAAAAATTTCTCTTTCCACATGTTGAAGGTCCAATCGCTGATATGTGACTTCTTCATCGTCAGTGCGGTTGATATACTCAAACAGTTTATTTTTCGCGACGCGTCAAAAATGCTATTTTACAGGTCATTTTAATTAGTTATTTTACTAATTGCTTTTTATTGATTATACTCAAAAATTATGTTTTTGTAAACTTTGACACTCTAATTTATCATTTTTCTAAAAAAAAGTTTTCTAATGGTAATTTTTGTGAGAGAAAAAGATGTATAAAAAATGTGATTTTAGTGCTTTGTTTGTTTACATTTTGCTTTGTTTACATTTCACAACTTGGACATACCCTTAAAGAACACATATATTTATATCACTGTTTCCACTTCCGATTTTCTTAAGGGAGGAAAATTTAAGGAAGGAAATTTCAAAGAAAGGGAAAACGAGGTTAAAGTGTTTTAGGATTGGTTTAAGATAAAGAAAATGGAGAGAAAATGCTATGTCCAAGTTGCAAAATGTAAACAAACCAAGCACCAAAATCACATTTTTCAAACAGCCTTCTTTCTCACAAAAATTAACATTTTAACAGACTCTCTTCGGAAATCATGAATTAGAGTGTCAAAGTTTCTAAAAAATTCATTTTTGAGTGTGATCAATTAATAGCAATTAGTAAAATAACTAATTTAAATGGCCTGTAAAAAAGCATTTTTGACGCATCGCGAAAAATAAACTGTTTGAGTATATCAACAGCACTGACGATGAAGAAGTCTCATATTAGCAATTGGACCTTCAATATGTGGAAAGATAAATTTTTCCCTTTCCTCCATGAAATTACAAGGAGAAAGGGTAAAAACTTCTTAATCGTCCGTGCGGTTGATATAGTCAAACACTTAAATTTTTCGCTATGTCAAACGATTGCTCTCCGCGCACGCGCAGACAGTGCAAGAAAGCATTCACAACACTATGCAGAAAGACATATTTTGTTTTACTCTAAAACGCAGTTATTTGCACATGCTTTCAGCTATGCTTGGTGTAGTAACCAAAATCAATACTTCAATTTACCATTTTCTTAAAGAAATTGTAATTTTATATTCATTTGTAAAAATAGGAACCGCAAAAAAAAGTACACAATTCGGTCTTCTGTGACTGCTTTTTTCGCGGTTCCTGTTTTTACAAATGAATGCAAATTTACATTTTCTTTATGAAAATGGTAAATTTAAGTATTGAATTTGGTTCTACACCAAGCATAGCTGAAAGCATGTGCAAATAACTGCGTTTCAGAGTAAAACAACATATGTCTTTCTGCATAGTGTTGTCAATGCTTTCTTGGCACGGTTTGCGCGTGCGCGGAGAGCAATCGTTTGACATAGCGAAAAATTTAAGTGTTTGACTATATCAACCGCACGGACGACGAAGAAGTATTTACCCTTTCTCCTTGTAATTTCATAGAGGAAAGGGAAAAGTTTCCCTTTCCACATGTTGAAGGTCCAATCGCTGATATGTGACTTCTTCATCGTGCTGTTGATATACTCAAACAGTTTATTTTTCGCGACGCGTCAAAAATACTATTTTACTGGTCATTTTAATTAGTTATTTTACTAATTGCTATTTATTTATCACACTCAAAAATGAATGTTTTAGAAACTTTGACACTCTAATTCATGATTTCCGAAAAGAGCCTGTTAAAATGTTAATTTTTGTGAGAAAGAAGGCTGTTTGAAAAATGTGATTTTAGTGCTTGGTTTGTTTACATTTTACAACTTGGACATACCTTTAAGAAATAGGCCTGATAGGTGAATTTTAGGTCCGTCCCATTTTCAGGGGTTTAACGCGTAGGAGGACCTTGAAAAAGGGGCTGAGTCATTACCTATCTCAACTTCATCTCCCCTTCCAATTCCAATTTCTAGAAATTACAAAAATGGTGATTTTCTTAATTTTTAACATTTTCTATGATTTTTCGTGTATTTTATACAATAAAAATGACAATTTGTTTACTAACAATTAAATAATATGTTTGTTGTTGTTAATAACAATACAATTATTAATTTCTAAGTTTTTAGATTTAATTTGATGTAATTCGCATAATTTAATAAATATTTAATCAATTTGTTCATTAACAATATATTTTTAGGTTATTTGTTAATAAATTGTTTAAACTTTCTAATTATTATAAACAATAACAATAAAATTATTAATTTAAACAATAAGTTGATAATTCTTGTATCATTTATAATAATTTAAGTAATTTCATTAATTAATTTAATTATTATTGTTAATCAATGTTGTTAATAAAAAATTGTTAATTATTTATTGTTTAACAGTAGTTGTTTATTAATAACTTATTTTTATTTAATAATTAATTTAAAAATATTAAAATCGTTAATTATAGTAAATAAATTTTACTATAATTATTTATAAACAATGACTTGTTAAACAATCAGTAATTATAATTGTTTCTTAGAAAATATTAAATAAAATAGTGAAAATTATATTTCACAAATTTAATATTTCGTATATGGGGCATTCCACGTCAAGTGATCTAGGGGTCTTTTGGTGTAATGTTTATTTTAATAATTTTTTACCCTTAAACAATTAAACATACAAATTTGACAAAGTACATTTTGGAAAGGTTTTTTTATGCTCTTTCGATTAGAAATAAGGATTTTGACCCAAAAAAATCAAAATTAAAATAAATTTTAATTTTTGAAGGAGAGTGACTTGATTTTTTGTTTTTAACGAAAGCTGAGGTTTCTTCCTAAAAGGACATATAAATGATAAAGTGGGACTAGAATGTTTAAACATTGAAAAAAAGAGTTTTCTACTCACCGGAGCGCTCTAAACCCGGTTTTTAGCTTCGTTTAGGAGAAAATTCTTTTTTTTAATGTTTAAACATTCTAGTTCCACTTTATCATTTATATGTCCTTTTAGGAAAAAACCTCAGCTTTCGTTAAAAAAAATCGGGTCTCTCTCCCCCAAAAATTGAAATTTATTTTTAATTTTGATTTTTTTGGGTCAAATTTTTTTTTCAAAATGCTTATTTCCATTCGAAAGAGCATGAAAAACTCTTTCCAAAATGTACTTTGTCAAATTTGTATGTTTAATTGTTTAAGAGTAAAAAATTATTGAAATAAGCATTGTACTGAAAAACAAAAAAATTTAACCCCCTCCCCCTCGGAAAATATTGGGCGAAGAAAAACAATATTTTCACAAAAAATTACTATCTATGTGTACTACAAAAGCCCCAAGTTTTTCTACGATTGGAGAAAAATTTTTATTCACCTTGATCACTTGACATAGAATGCCCCATATATCTATATATATTTCAACGATGTTTACTTTTCCTTGTGGTTCTTACCTATAAACTTTGTGAAGAGAACAGAGAACTTCAACACGCCGGTGATTGCGTTGGTCGACCGAAAATGGCGGCGTCCTATCGGCTTGCCATGCAGCCTTTCTTCTAGATATGATTTCTCGGTCACACCGTGAACCGATGATATTTCCAAATAGAGGAGGAAGATGGATTCTGGACACTAACCTTTGATCTGGTCCAGACGAGCACGAAAATCCATCTTTCACTATTTTAGTAATTGGAATTGTCAACCGCGGTGTCACTGTAAGATATAATCGGCAGCCAGACACGAACTGTCGAAATTAGGTAAATTGGCATCCTGCTTCGGTCCCGTATATAGGTCATGCGCACCATAGGTTCGCCCCAGCAGCATGATAACAGGCCCAATGTCTATGACAGGTGGTTGCCAGTTGACAGTAGGGTTGTGCCGATTGGTATAAATTGTTGACACATTTTAAGGCGGGTTATAATTAAATAACAATAAATAAAATGATGTTTCATAAACAACCATAACGTGTGGAATTCTCTTGAGATAAACAATATATTCTTGTACAACTCAACATTTCTGTGTTATATCGATTCTATATAATTCAAAGATATAATCATAAAGTAAAAAATGTTGAGTTCGATTCCGGCTACCGTATTTAATTTAAAATAATTGACTGTAAATTAATTGGGCAAGCTTCGGCAAAAAAATAATTCGGGTCTTTATAACTTGATTATTTAAAGAATCGACGTTACAATATACAGTACTTTACCAGATGCTCACTTTCTCTTTTCTGTTTCTTTATATATATATATATATAGCCTTAAGTGGTTTTTGTTTGCTAGGGACCGTTCATTGTAATCTTATTTTTGGGTATTTATCATTATTACAATAAGGTAAAGATTCTTGAGTTCGGATAAATTTATGATAGTTCAAAATTTACGAGTCATATTTTAATAAATAAGAAAAAATAAAAATATTTATTTTCAGGATAAGATTTGAAAAAATTTTATTTTATCATTTATCTTTTCCCAAGAATTTTACCATCTGGGAAAACTAAACATTAAACGTTGTGACGTGAATATTTTGGCACGTCACATCCGAGGTTAAATTAATATTTTTTGAGAAAATATTCTTCCCTCGGGAACCTAGTAGCGCAAGTCTCAGCTCCAAGATTCGACCCTATGTAATTGCGAACTATGTTTTTTATTGTTTACTGCTTCTATTTTTTTATATATATTGCGACGAGCGATCCATGGATGTCATGTCACGACGAGAGGAGGAACTGTATTTCAAATTGGGATATTTCTGAAATAAATCATCCACTACTCTTTGCTGTTTGATGCTAAGCACTGGGCTGAAGTTGCCACACCATTTACACTATTGGCGGATGACGTCACCTACACTGTTCACTCTATTGCCTGTTGGTCAGGCCTGCTTTTTGCAAAGATTGGAGACTTGCTGTTGTCCAATATATTTTATTGATTACCGCAATCGCTATGCCGAACTTATGGCTGTTGGAGGCCGCTATTTTAGATTTTGGAATAAACCACGCTATTTTATCGCATGTTACACACACTCACATGCACATGATTGCCAGACGTCATCCCTCTACTTGGTCATCATCGCCAGATGCCATTGAACGTTCCTACTGAGTTAGCAATCTTAACGATTGACATCTAACCGCCAGCCTACTTGAAGGATGACATTCCAATGAGAGAACATCAGTTCCGACTCTAAAAGAAGAGCTCCAGTTCCCCAATTTGTAAATCGCTCGATTTTTGCTTATTTTGCTATTTGTATTGCTTAACTAGATTATTTTTTTTGCGTAGATTAGTTACGTTCTGCACGTAGAATTTATCGTCGTTTGATAAATTTATAATTTACGTTTTATTTTGCGCTATTTGCGTATTTTATGCTTCCTAAACTTAAAATTAACAATTAATTCGCGAATACCCGACCCGGATTAGTTAAAAATTTTAATTATCTGATATTGTCGACATTTGAATTTGAACAAATTTACCGCCACGGCGTCCCCGCTAACTATTTGTGCGCGCGAGCACCGCCCAGCTTAGGTTAGATATCTTCCCGACGCGACCGGCGAAATTATTGAAAACGTGCTCACCACTTGCGTTGCGATCTCCCGAGTGACGACTTGCTGTGTATCGACGACAATTGTGGACGAGGAATCCTGTCGAGGCGGAAAGTTCCGAGTTCTCTTGACGAAATACTGGTGAGTCGGCAACATTATAATTATTGAGAATGCATATTCCATAGTGACAATCATGATTTTCCTAATCTCGATGGATTGTGTGGAATATGAATTCCCGTCTCTACTCGAAAATGACGCCATTTTCCATTCTTCGATATTATGTCTCTCGTAATTATGTTCTCGCGAAAGATTGTAGTTGTTTTACCTTGAAATTTACGTAAAATGAGGCGTACATTTTCGAATTGTGAATTTAATATTGTGATTTTATTAATATTTATCGAGTGTAGCGAATTTCAGCCGCCACGTGCCCCTTTGTCGAGTGCTTTTCGTTTTACTGCTAATCCAGTCGCTCGGTCGCGAATTTTTACTAAAAACTAATTTCTTAAATTACCCCTCTTAGAGCCTATTGTCACGTTTCTTGTTGGAGCTAAATCGTTCCTATTTTTTTATGTCGGTTTACCGCGATTCTTGTCGCGAGAGAAAGAATTGTCTAAATAGCAGCGTTATTAGGGACTAGTACCATGTAAAATTTGATCAAAAGTTACTTTCAAATATATTAAATGTCATATCAAAATGAAATTTGAATAATTAACTAATCGCCGAATGTCATTCTCAACCATACCCTATCCCAATGCTCTCCCCTATTAAATAATAAATAATATTCCTGAACTTCTCCTGAAAATGTTTTCGCGAGAGCCACCAATATTTCTTTTTAATTTTTCATTATATCTATCTTACGTTGTTTAGAATTACATCCCATAATTTACTTTGATAGAAACCTTTTTTTGTAAAATGAACTTGTCGCCGAAAAGAATTCGAGAATGGGTCTATTCCCTTCGAAAAGCAGACTTAGCGTTCGAACTAGAGTCCCGTAAACTATCGATTGCCGGTATCGTACCAGTGCTCCGCGAGAGACTTTTTCGCTTCGAAAAAGATCGTATTCCCGCCCAAGCTGATTCTGGTATAGAATCTAATATTCCTCATGAACTGTCCACCATAAACGAAGAGAACATCCTCGAATCGCCGACGCGAGAAAATGCCCAAGCGCTAAATCGCGACAATGTTACAGAAAATCCGGGGAACGTTGCTAATGTCGACACCGCTATTCCTTTAAAGTTTAACACAGCCAGGGAAATGCCCTCCCTCCCCTTTCCACAGATCGAGACTCTGATCCCCGCCTCTATCGCTCCCCTTTCTCATACGACTGAAGATTCCTCTCTCCCCACTCCATCCGTGACTACCGCTACCCACTACACCGGCACTGTCCGTAGAACTCGAGCGTACGAAGGACACCGAGTAGAGAAATTTGAAAATGAGTATAGAGAGCGAAGAAACCGGAACTACAAAATAGACATGACACCCTCGATTGGAATCGCGAAATACCACGTGTCAGGAATCGATGCGATGAAACCCCTATACTAGACAAATTCGACAGATTGAATTTAGGGCTAAATAACCCCAACCGGAGATTAGAGCTAACAAACGTTGCCTATCGCACCGAACCCTTTCAGCCGTCGAGAACTCGACGAGACAATTATTCTTCCTCCCGTAGGCAAATCAACAATAGACACGATACTTCACTGAGGACACGCGCATATGAAAATTTCGAGCCTTACAGTGAAACTCTCGTTCCTGAAAATCACCGGGGAGCTGCTCTTACGGTCCCCCGCCCATTACCCGAGATAAATAGCGCTCATTATCCGGAAAATGTTCCCCTTTCTTATGACGAATATACGGAACCTCGTTACTATAATCTTAGACGCTATGGAGAGAATACAATTCGCCAGGATCCACGAGAATATCGGCCATACCAATACCAACGAGAACGTTACTATCGTAGAGATTCGCGGGGAAATTATTTCCATCGAGACCCTCAAGAAAATTACTCTTATCGACACTCTCGAGAAAATTACCCCTTTTTCAATCGAGAAACCGTCCCGTGCAGACGGCCACGCGACTTCGATAGTTATCCTTCTGATTCAAGTAGTCAATCTTCCGATCGTGACAATTGTTACCGATATAGACCCCGCCCGTATCGAGTTTCTGCCGCGTCTGCATGTGAAGCCATGCGCAAATTGAGAATTTCCTTTTCCGGATCTAGTCAGGAAGATGCCGAGTCTTTCCTGCGACGAATAGAGGAGGGGAGAGACTTTTTACCATGCCAAGACGAAGATCTATTGAAGGTTCTTCCTTTCTTTTTATCGGGCATCGCCCTTAAATGGTATCGCGGCTGCAGATATCAGTGGCATTCTTTTGCACAATTCAAATATGCCTTCCGAACTCGTTTTGCCGACGCCGACTTCCAATTCGAGCTCAGGCAAGAATTATATCGTCGCACGCAAGGTGAAAACGAAAGGGTTGCCGATTATTTGACGTGTATGTGGTCTCTCTTCGAACGCATGCTCCCCCCACTCTCCGAGGCGGAAGAAATTAGTTACGCTCACCGCAAACTACTTCCCCGCCTCCAAGTAGCTGTGCGCAGGCACGAAATTGTATCTCGAGAACACTTAGAAGAACTCGCTATCGCCGCGGAGAAAACGTACCGTGTCGCCAAGTCCTTTCGAGCTCCACCCACTCCCGAGCGATCTTTGCTGCCCGACTTGGCATACCAAGAGCCTCGTAGTCGCGCCGCTCACAAGAGAAAAGAAAATTTAAACTTTATTTCGGAATCTTCTTCTTCCGATACCGAGGGAACCGACCACTTTTTCCTTACTACGGAAAATTCAAATACTAAAGAAAAGAAGCCACCCTCAAAGCCTTCTGATAATAACAAAAATCCTAAGAAAACTCCTACTCCTAATAACGAAAATAAGCCAAAGTCAAATACTCGCGAAAAAGAAAAAGCCTCAACGAGTATCCCCTCAGAAAACTCGAAACCTATTGTTACCGTTTGCTGGAATTGCGACCAGGAAAGACATCGCAATTACGATTGTAAGGAACCTCGGAACATTTTCTGCTTCGGTTGCGGTAAAAAGGATGTCACCCGTCCCCATTGTTCATTTTGCCAGGAAAAGCGAAGCGGGAACCGCTGATTAGGGCCAATGCGGTTTCGCCTAACGTTCCAGAGCCAGTCAGAGGGGGGAGGGAGTTCGCGTTTGTGAAAATCGGCTAATTCTTCGGCTTGTTCTTTAGTGAGCTCGCGTATTGCGAAACATATGTTGTCAGTATCGTCGTCAAATTCGAAATAATGAGTATTATCAGGTCTCAATTGAAAAAACCACGATCTGTTTTCAAAGTCTGTCACTATCTGAAAAGTGCGCAAAAAATCTATGCCGACTATCAGGGAATAAGGTAAACGACTTAAAACGCGAGTATTGATCGGTTTATTTTGACCGTGTAGATTAATCGGCAACAAAACTTCTTTCGAAACAGTTTCGATGTCGCTATTTGCGAACTGAACTCGGCCTGTGCTTTCGAAAACGTCGAGATTTAAATTTTTTATTAATTCGATACCTTTGAAACCGATAAAAGTACGCGAGGCTCCACTGTCCACGAGAGCTTTAAATACAACGCCTTTAATCTCCAGGGTAATAAAGAGCAAGGATTCGGTACGGTTCGACAATATCGCGTTGTAAGATAATTCTGCTGTCTTTATACGTTTATTTTTGAACTTAAATTTTACTTTGTCGATATCAACTCCAAGTTTTTCGGCAAATAGATTATCGGCTACGAGGTTGTTGTATTCGTCTTCGAAATCAAAAGGCAAAGAAACGTCGCTATATACTTCGTGGTCTAAATTATCCAATTCCAATAAATTTAAAACGGGCTCTAGAACGTTAGGCGGAACCGCATTAGCCCTAATCAGCGGTTCCCGCTTCGGTTTTCCTGGCAAAATGAACAATGGGGACGGGTGACAACCTTTTTACCGCAACCAAAGCAGAAAATGTTCCGAGGTTCCTTACAATCGTAATTGCGATGTCCTTCCTGGTCGCAATTCCAGCAAACGGTAATAATAGGTTTCGAGTTTTCTGAGGGGATACTCGTTGAGGCTTTTTCTTTTTCGCGAGTATTTGACTTTGGCTTATTTTCGTTATTAGGAGTAGGAGTTTTCTTAGGATTTTTGTTATTATCAGAAGGCTTTGAGGGTGGCTTCTTTTCTTTAGTATTTGAATTTTCCGTAGTAAGGAAAAAGTGGTCGGTTCCCTCGGTATCGGAAGAAGAAGATTCCGAAATAAAGTTTAAATTTTCTTTTCTCTTGTGAGCGGCGCGACTACGAGGCTCTCGGTATGCCAAGTCGGGCAGCAAAGATCGCTCGGGAGTGGGGGGAGCTCGATAGGACTTGGCGACACGGTATGTTTTCTCCGCGGCGATAGCGAGTTCTTCTAAGTGTTCTCGAGATACAATTTCGTGCCTGCGCACAGCTACTTGGAGGCGGGGAAATAGTTTGCGGTGAGCGTAACTAATTTCTTCCGCCTCGGAGAGTGGGGGGAGCATGCGTTCGAAGAGAGACCACATACACGTCAAATAATCGGCAACCCTTTCGTTTTCACCTTGCGTGCGACGATATAATTCTTGCCTGAGCTCGAATTGGAAGTCGGCGTCGGCAAAACGAGTTCGGAAGGCATATTTGAATTGTGCAAAAGAATGCCACTGATATCTGCAGCCGCGATACCAATTAAGGGCGATGCCCGATAAAAAGAAAGGAAGAATCTTCAATAGATCTTCGTCTTGGCATGGTAAAAAGTCTCTCCCCTCCTCTATTCGTCGCAGGAAAGACTCGGCATCTTCCTGATTAGATCCGGAAAAGGAAATTCTCAATTTGCGCATGGCTTCACATGCAGACGCGGCAGAAACTCGATACGGGCGGGGTCTATATCGGTAACAATTGTCACGATCGGAAGATTGACTTCTTGAATCAGAAGGATAACTATCGAAGTCGCGTGGCCGTCTGCACGGGACGGTTTCTCGATTGAAAAAGGGGTAATTTTCTCGAGAGTGTCGATAAGAGTAATTTTCTTGAGGGTCTCGATGGAAATAATTTCCCCGCGAATCTCTACGATAGTAACGTTCTCGTTGGTCTTGGTATGGCCGATATTCTCGTGGATCCTGGCGAATTGTATTCTCTCCATAGCGTCTAAGATTATAGTAACGAGGTTCCGTATATTCGTCATAAGAAAGGGGAACATTTTCCGGATAATGAGCGCTATTTATCTCTGGTAATGGGCGGGGGACCGTAAGAGCAGCTCCCCGGTGATTTTCAGGAACGAGAGTTTCACTGTAAGGCTCGAAATTTTCATATGCGCGTGTCCTCAGTGAAGTATCGTGTCTATTGTTGATTTGCCTACGGGAGGAAGAATAATTGTCTCGTCGAGTTCTCGACGGCTGAAAGGGTTCGGTGCGATAGGCGACGTTTGTTAGCTCTAATCTCCGGTTGGGGTTATTTAGCCCTAAATTCAATCTGTCGAATTTGTCTAGTATAGGGGTTTCATCGCATCGATTCCTGACACGTGGTATTTCGCGATTCCAATCGAGGGTGTCATCTCTATTTTGTAGGTTCCGGTTTCTTCGCTCTCTATACTCATTTTCAAATTTCTCTACTCGGTGTCCTTTGTACGCTCGAGTTCTACGGACAGTGCCGGTGTAGTGGGTAGCGGTAGTCACGGATGGAGTGGGGAGAGAGGAATCTTCAGTCGTATGAGAAAGGGGAGCGATAGAGGCGGGGATCGGAGTCTTGATCTGTGGAAAGGGGAGGGAGGGCATTTCCCTGGCTGTGTTAGTCTTTAAAGGAATAGCGGTGTCGACATTAGCAACGTTCCCCGTATTTTCTGTAACCTTGTCGCGATTTAGCGCTTGGGCATTTTCTCGCGTCGGCGATTCGAGGATGTTCTCTTCGTTTATGGTAGACAGTTCATGAGGAATATTAGATTCTATACCAGAATCAGCTTGGGCAGTAATACGATCTTTTTCGAAGCGAAAAAGTCTCTCGCGGAGCACTGGTACGATACCGGCAATTGATAGGTTACGGGACTCTAGTTCGAACGCTAAGTCTGCTTTACGAAGGGAATAGACCCATTCTCGAATTCTTTTCGGCGACAAGTTCATTTTACAAAAAAAAGGTTTCTATCAAAGTAAATTATAAGATGTAATTCTAAACAACGTAAGATAGGTATAATGAAAAATTAAAAAGAAATATTGGTGGCTCTCGCGAAAAAATTTTTAGGGGAAGTTCAGGAATATTATTTATTATTTAATGGGGAATTATTTCAGCTTATTGGAAAACAACATTCTGTGAATTTTCACGAGTATTATAAATAATGCATTACATCAATAAGTCAAAAAAAATATAATCAGCAAATAAATAATACAATCAGCAAATAGACAACATTATCAACACAATAATTACAAGCACTAAACAGTCATCATAAATTCCATAAGTATAAATCAAAATAAATAATTAAATTCGAAAAATGGAAATATGATTTCAGCACGCTTTCCCAAATAATATTTTTGGAATGGGCTTTCGAGTGTAACGAATCTCAAGTCTTGGTATCAGTGAGTCACGGGGTTCGCAAAAATGTAAACATGCCTAATCGCTATACAAAAGGACAAGAAAATAAACTTGAATAATTTCGAAACTACAAGATTAAGTCGGGAAGGAATTTTCCACTATTATAAAATTTACTCTATACAAAAAAAAACCTATCATCATCAAGGAAAATCATTCTTAACAATATTTTTCGGCAGCCGGCCCCACGTTGGGCGCCATTGTGATATTATTAATTTATTTCACTTTTCAAAATAATCTAAAATTAGCGAAATATTTAATAAAATGCAGTCTTCGTGCCGAGTAAAGACTCGATGCATTCACCTTCGGAACTACGCTTAATCCAAAAAAATAAATAATGAAACTATAAACAATGTTGGGCGCCAGGCTCACAAATGAACCAATGACAGCAAAACCAACAACAAATTTAGAAAAACTCTAGACTCGCGAGACCTCGAACAGAAGCGAGCCAGAATGAAAATCAGCAAACAGCAAGATTATATCGAACAAAATCAATTGAGCGTAATTTACCGGAATCTCGTCAACAACAAAATTCACACGATTAACTCAATAGGGGAGAGCATTGGGATAGGGTATGGTTGAGAATGACATTCGGCGATTAGTTAATTATTCAAATTTCATTTTGATATGACATTTAATATATTTTAAAGTAACTTTTGATCAAATTTTACATGGTACTAATCCCTAATAACGCTGCAATTTAGACAATTCTTTCTCTCCCAAAAAGAATCGCGGTAAACCGACATAAAAAAATAGGAACGATTCAGCTCTAACAAGAAACGCGACAATAGGCTCTAAGAGGGGTAATTTAAGAAATTAGTTTTTAGTAAAAATTCGCGACCGAGCGACTGGATTAGCAGTAAAACGAAAAGCACTCGACAAAGGGGCACGTGGCGGCTGAAATTCGCTACACTCGATAAATATTAACAAAATCACAATATTAAATTCACAATTCGAAAATGTACGCCTCATTTTACGTAAATTTCAAGGTAAAACAACTAGAATCTTTCGCGAGAACATAATTACGAGAGACATAATATCGAAGAATGGAAAATGGCGTCATTTTCGAGTAGAGACGGGAATTCATATTCCACACAATCCATCGAGATTAGGAAAATCAGGATTGTCTCCATGGAATATGCATTCTCAATCCTTATTTGAAACGAGTAGATATGCAAATTAGGTAAAAGAGGACATTCTTATGCACTATACTTTGAAAAGAGAAAGAAATTCATGGTTAAATTTAAAGGAAGATAGTCTTATGTCAGTTTTATTAAAAGACGAAGTAAGGAACAGTATGATTTTTAGACGAAGAGATTCTTATGGCAGTTGCAGTTGTGTAGAAAAGGATAAACAATTTTAGACGAAGAAGTTCTTATATTATTCTTTCTTGATAGAGAGAGAAAGGACTAGCGTTAAATCGTTAGTTTCTATTTTGAAAATATTACCTGAAAGAAAAAGACCTCAAAGATTTTCTCAATAACGAAGACCCTATTGTTGAAAGGTTTGTATTGTCCATATTGTATACCTCGATTATACGGTATATATGTGACGCGACACGAGAAAAGGGACCTATTGTTAAAAAATTCCATTTTGAGATTACGATGCTATTGGATAGATTTTTATTGGCTCTTTCACGTAAAAAAATGAGAAGTTAAAAATCTGAAATAGTTTTAATAATATAAAGCCCGAAATTTGAACGTGTCCGCGTAAATACACGGAGTTTCTGCTCATGGCGTCACTTTAAACGCTCCCCCTGTAAAATTCTCTTTCGAGGCGATAGGTCCCTTTTCTCGTGTCGCGTCACATATATACATACAGTAAAACGTACAAATGCCTTCCCCCTGAAGTTGCTTCTGAAAATTGAGTGCGTACGATGCGACTTGTATTTTTATAGTGTAAGTTCAAACAGCTGTCACAAATGTTTTGGTGTCATCGTTGATGACCCTTATAAAATTCGGCCCCCGACGATAAAATGTTTATTCCAATCTCCGTGCAAAAAAATGTTAACTAAAAAAGTCGTGCTATATAATTGTTTTTCAAAATTTCATGCAATATAATGTTATCTTAAATTGCATTCAATAAAATGTAAATTAATCCGCCTGTGCAACATAATGTTATTTAAAATAATAACAGTTTTATTTCTGTCCTTTATACTGAATAAGGTTAAATTAATTATTATTATTAATTAATTTATTTATTAATTGAATTATTATTATTAAGTTATATTTAAGTATATTAAAGTTGCAACTATTGACAGCACAATAATATTCAAATATTTCCTCATTTATAGGTTAAGTTTTAGTGATCATTTTATAATCGAATCGTCTGAAATAATATAATATATATTTGTAATGATTTTCAAAACTTTGATATTCATTTGAAATAAAACATATTAAACTGCAATAAATATTTTTAGGTAAAAGAATTTTACTATTGGTAGAAAAAAGTATTATTAATTAAGAACTGCTATGACTAGTAATTATAATGTTGCCGACTCACCAGTATTTCGTCAAGAGAACTTGGAAAAAAATTGGGGAACTGGAGCTCTTCTTTTAGAGTCAGAACTGATGTTCTCTCATTGGAATGTCATCCTTCAAGTAGGCTGGCGGTAAGATGTCAATCGTTAAGATTGCTAACTCAGTAGGAACGTTCAATGGCATCTGGCGATGATGACCAAGTAGAGGGATGACGTCTGGCAATCATGTGCATGTGAGTGTGTGTAACATGCGATAAAATAGCGTGGTTTATTCCAAAATCTAAAATAGCGGCCTCCAACAGCCATAAGTTCGGCATAGCGATTGCGGTAATCAATAAAATATATTGGACAACAGCAAGTCTCCAATCTTTGCAAAAAGCAGGCCTGACCAACAGGCAATAGAGTGAACAGTGTAGGTGACGTCATCCGCCAATAGTGTAAATGGTGTGGCAACTTCAGCCCAGTGCTTAGCATCAAACAGCAAAGAGTAGTGGATGATTTATTTCAGAAATATCCCAATTTGAAATACAGTTCCTCCTCTCGTCGTGACATGACATCCATGGATCGCTCGTCGCAATATATATAAAAAAATAGAAGCAGTAAACAAACAAAAAAAACATAGTTCGCAATTACATAGGGTCGAATCGTGGAGCTGAGACTTGCGCTACTAGGTTCCCGAGGGAAGAATATTTTCTCAAAAAATATTAATTTAACCTCGGATGTGACGTGCCAAAATATTCACGTCACAACGTTTAATGTTTAGTTTTCCCAGATGGTAAAATTCTTGGGAAAAGATAAATGATAAAATAAAATTTTTTCAAATCTTATCCTGAAAATAAATATTTTCATTTTTTCTTATTTATTAAAATATGACTCGTAAATTTTGAACTATCATAAATTTATCCTAACTCAAGAATCTTTACCTTATTGTAATAATGATAAATACCCAAAAATAAGATTACAATGAACGGTCCCTAGCAAACAAAAACCACTTAAGGCTATATATATATATATATATATATATATATATATATATATAAAGAAACAGAAAAGAGAAAGTGAGCATCTGGTAAAGTACTGTATATTGTAACGTCGATTTTTTAAATAATCAAGTTATAAAGACCCGAATTATTTTTTTGCCGAAGCTTGCCCAATTAATTTACAGTCAATTATTTTAAATTAAATACGGTAGCCGGAATCGAACTCAACATTTTTTACTTTATGATTATATCTTTGAATTATATAGAATCGATATAACACAGAAATGTTGAGTTGTACAAGAATATATTGTTTATCTCAAGAGAATTCCACACGTTATGGTTGTTTATAAAACATCATTTTATTTATTGTTATTTAATTATAACCCGCCTTAAAATGTGTCAACAATTTATACCAATCGGCACAACCCTACTGTCAACTGGCAACCACCTGTCATAGACATTGGGCCTGTTATCATGCTGCTGGGGCGAACCTATGGTGCGCATGACCTATATACGGGACCGAAGCAGGATGCCAATTTACCTAATTTCGACAGTTCGTGTCTGGCTGCCGATTATATCTTACAGTGACACCGCGGTTGACAATTCCAATTACTAAAATAGTGAAAGATGGATTTTCGTGCTCGTCTGGACCAGATCAAAGGTTAGTGTCCAGAATCCATCTTCCTCGTCTACTTGGAAATATCACCGGTTCACGGTGTGACCGAGAAATCATATCTAGAAGAAAGGCTGCATGGCAAGCCGATAGGACGCCGCCATTTTCGGTCGACCAACGCAATCACCGGCGTGTTGAAGTTCTCTGTTCTCTTCACAAAGTTTATAGGTAAGAACCACAAGGAAAAGTAAACATCGTTGAAATATATATAGATATATGGGGCATTCTATGTCAAGTGATCAAGGTGAATAAAAATTTTTCTCCAATCGTAGAAACTATTATTTAAATGTATAAAATTTGTTTAAGATAAAAATAAAATATAGAGCTATTATTAATTTCACCGTGTGTATTGCAGGATATATCGCTGAGACCTTTCAACATGGCCGAACATGGCCAAACTACAAGAGTTGAAAGACGAACGAAGGATGTCCGCGAATCCGACCTCGGCACCACTGGTCTTAACAGCAATCAACGCCAACGGGGTCTTGTGTGTCCGTTGCTCCGCTCCTATATTGCCGAGCGAATCCGGTGAAATCACCATGGCCGACCCATCCGTCACCATCGAGAACCAACCAGCTAGCCCGAGATCAATCATCGTCGTCGACGCCCCTGTGTCTCCCGTCAGCAGAATCTCAGATTGCTCTACTCTAATGTCCGCTTTCGAGCCTCCAGCTTTCCTGCCCGCAGACGAGAGTACCAATGGACATATGACTCGTTCACCCGAGTCTCAAGCAACCAGACACGAGTCGAACTCCGAAGTTCTACTCCTCAACGCCGAAGCTATGGTTTGCTCCAATCAATCTGCCCCCTACCAAACGCCCCTGCTCACCAAGGAACACGCGATATCGTCGAAGAAACCCTAACGTCCGTGGAAAGTATACCGTTGTTACCAGAGAAAAACGTCGCTGGTGAAATTCTCGTTTCACGGCCCATTAAGCGTAAAGATCTCCTTTTTGAGCAAATTGATATCGCTCCTCCCAAACAATCCAACATCGCTCCTTCCGAGCAAATCAACGTCGCTCTTCACGAGCAAATTAATATCGATCCTCCCGAGCAATTCAACATCGCTCCTTCCGAGCAAATCAACGTCGCTCTTCCCGAGCAAATCATTATCGATCCTTCCGAGCAAATTGCCCCCTCCCCAGAGACGAAGTCGTGATCGAGAGAGACGAACCTCGAGAGCCCCGCCGTCGCGAAGTCGCTCCCTTAACCCCTTGGAAACGAAAGAAGCCTCCTTCCCGAAGATGCGTTACCCGTCACCCTGTAGTTGGTCCGTCTATTCATGGACCAATCCCCATCCTAGGATGCTGGAACTGCGCAGATATTAATCACCGGTATCCTTCTTGCCCTGAGCCGTTTCTGAAGAAATTTTGTTTCCACTGCGGTTGCCCGGGCTACGTGTCGACCAATTGCCCTAACTGTGATGGCAAAAATTTGAAAGAAGGTCGAGACTACTTCCGAAAGTCTCGAAAATAATCCGGACAAATTTCGTTGCAACAGTTCAGTCCATTCGTCACACTACGATTATTTTTTTTTACTTGACTAATTTTTTTTTTTTACACTTACGAATATCGTTAAAGTTTAGTGCACTTACGTTCGGTTTTGCTAACAAATTAGCTAACCCCTTTGATATTACCTTATTTTGTTACTTATATTGTCAAATCCTATTTCGTTTACACTTTCGACTTAGCCGAAAACTTTGCTAGTCCTTCAATTTTACTTTATTCATTTATTATAACCATTCTTGAATTACTAGATTGGTAATTAGGTCGAGCACTCGGTAAAGTTATTTTTTTTGCCACTAGTTTTATTTTAGTTTTGAGCCGACGAGACGAACATTCCTCGTTTTCTTTCGTGTTAGCCGAACGGCATTCCGACGTTGCCACTCGTGACAATAAATTAGCTGTTAATTGCTTAGACAGCGTCGACCAAATATCCTAGTCAAAAGGAAATAAAAGACTATGACCCGATTAGCGCTATAAAAGAAATAAGTCACCGAACAGTATTTTGTTTACTATATATTAAAAATATGTAAGAAGATATATATAATTCCTTTCGTCCTATTTCTGAGATTTAAATAAAAACTCTTATTCTTGATACTAATTTTGTCTCGATTAATTCTATTTACCCTAAAATTAAGTTTTTTTAACCTTATATTGAGAATCTAAACTAACCATACAGCCTGCCATCTATCTTGTGAAAACGACAACAACAACAAAATATATCTCCGAAATTTTATTTGTGCCGCTTTACTTCTTTGCTTCCGGAGAACTATCTCAGGCTCGGGATAGTACGCTTTACCAAATAATGTCGAAATAGATTTGATTTGAAATTGGGAAGTGATTGCTGAATAGAATTAACTTAGTAAAGACCTTTTGTCGTGTCCCAATTTTAGAAGCGTACGATGCCCCTTTTTCACAACTATTGAAGTTATAATTCGGAATTAATTTATTTACAGGACATTTTACACTTACTGTTGATCGCTCTACTATTGCTTGCTAATCTGCTTATAACTAATATTTTTTTATCGAAGAGTGGACTTGAGCGCTTCGAGTTGGAACATGAACATATTTTGTTGCCGTCTCTCGTTATGTCCGAGAACTTTGAGTTTTGATTTGAGATTTTGAAAATTATGAATATCGAATTTTGTTATGTACTCTACATAGCGTGGCGGACTGACCCACTCACGTTGTGTAGAGGGAGTCGTTGTGACGTGAATATTTTGGCACGTCACATCTGAGGTTAAATTAATATTTTTTGAGAAAATATTCTTCCCTCGGGAACCTCGTAGCGCAAGTCTCAGCTCCACGATTCGACCCTATGTAATTGCGAACTATGTTTTTTTTGTTTGTTTACTGCTTCTATTTTTTTTATATATATTGCGACGAGCGATCCATGGATGTCATGTCACGACGAGAGGAGGAACTGTATTTCAAATTGGGATATTTCTGAAATAAATCATCCACTACTCTTTGCTGTTTGATGCTAAGCACTGGGCTGAAGTTGCCACACCATTTACACTATTGGCGGATGACGTTACCTACACTGTTCACTCTATTGCCTGTTGGTCAGGCCTGCTTTTTGCAAAGATTGGAGACTTGCTGTTGTCCAATATATTTTATTGATTACCGCAATCGCTATGACGAACTTATAGCTGTTGGAGGCCGCTATTTTAGATTTTGGAATAAACCACGCTATTTTATCGCATGTTACACACACTCACATGCACATGATTGCCAGATGTCATCCCTCTACTTGGTCATCATCGCCAGATGCCATTGAACGTTCCTACTGAGTTAGCAATCTTAACGATTGACATCTTACCGCCAGCCTACTTGAAGGATGACATTCCAATGAGAGAACATCAGTTCCGACTCTAAAAGAAGAGCTCCAGTTCCCCAATTTGTGAATCGCTCGATTTTTGCTTATTTTGCTATTTGTATTGCTTAACTAGATTATTTTTTTTGCGTAGATTAGTTACGTTCTGCACGTAGAATTTATCGTCGTTTGATAAATTTATAATTTACGTTTTATTTTGCGCTATTTGCGTATTTTATGCTTCCTAAACTTAAAATTAACAATTAATTCGCGAATACCCGACCCGGATTAGTTAAAAATTTTAATTATCTGATATTGTCGACATTTGAATTTGAACAAATTTACCGCCACGGCGTCCCCGCTAACTATTTGTGCGCGCGAGCACCGCCCAGCTTAGGTTAGATATCTTCCCGACGCGACCGGCGAAATTATTGAAAACGTGCTCACCACTTGCGTTGCGATCTCCCGAGTGACGACTTGCTGTGTATCGACGACAATTGTGGACGAGGAATCCTGTCGAGGCGGAAAGTTCCGAGTTCTCTTGACGAAATACTGGTGAGTCGTCTCTCGTAATTATGTTCTCGCGAAAGATTCTAGTTGTTTTACCTTGAAATTTACGTAAAATGAGGCGTACATTTTCGAATTGTGAATTTAATATTGTGATTTTGTTAATATTTATCGAGTGTAGCGAATTTCAGCCGCCACGTGCCCCTTTGTCGAGTGCTTTTCGTTTTACTGCTAATCCAGTCGCTCGGTCGCGAATTTTTGCTAAAAACTAATTTCTTAAATTACCCCTCTTAGAGCCTATTGTCGCGTTTCTTGTTAGAGCTGAATCGTTCCTATTTTTTTATGTCGGTTTACCGCGATTCTTTTTGGGAGAGAAAGAATTGTCTAAATTGCAGCGTTATTAGGGATTAGTACCATGTAAAATTTGATCAAAAGTTACTTTAAAATATATTAAATGTCATATCAAAATGAAATTTGAATAATTAAGTAATCGCCGAATGTCATTCTCAACCATACCCTATCCCAATGCTCTCCCCTATTGAGTTAATCGTGTGAATTTTGTTGTTGACGAGATTCCGGTAAATTACGCTCAATTGATTTTGTTCGATATAATCTTGCTGTTTGCTGATTTTTATTCTGGTTCGCTTCTGTTCGAGGTCTCGCGAGTCTAGAGTTTTGCTAAATTTGTTGTTGGTTTTGCTGTCGTTGGTTCATTTGTGAGTCTGGCGCCCAACATTGTTTATAGTTTCATTATTTATTTTTTTGGATTGAGCGTAGTTCCGAAGGTGAATGCATCGAGTCTTTACTCGGCACGAAGACTGCATTTTATTAAATATTTCGCTAATTTTAGATTATTTTAAAAAGTGAAATAAATTAATAATATCACAACGTGGAAAAAAGATAAAAGGAAGAGAGAAAAAATAAGATATGAAATAAAGAAAAAAAATAATATTCAAAACTACAGGATATAACAAAAAATCATCGAGTAATTTTATTTAATCATAAATAACCACTAAATTAATAATTTAGTAAGTTTGTATTTATTCTTGACAAATATTAGTAGTTACATCTATACTACCGTCCTGATGAAGAAACTGGATACTTGCAGTCAGAGTGATTTCGAGATATTTAAGGAAACGCGTTTCTAACGAGCTCTACTAATATTTAAATTTTTTTAAATATTTACAATTGCTATAAACTAAATTTAATATGCTCTATTTAATGGTGTTGAAATATTTTAAAAATTTTAATTTATTATAAACAAAATGTCGAATACTGTTAAAAATTAATTTTGAAATCCTCAAAATACTGCTTTAAAAGCGTAAGTGCACTTACGGCCTGAGAAGCTTTATTTTTGACACTGCTTTATTAACCGTAACTGCAAATATTTTAGCTTATGGCGTGCACAATGCAGAAATGCAAGTACGCTTCTGAAAGTTGATCTTTTTGGGCATATAAAACTTGAGAATAAAGTGCATAAGTGTTATACGGTTCGACGCCTTAGTTTTTTGGGTCTAGTCGGGCTGCATTTCCAAGCCGCACTCGCCAATACGGGTCATGCTCCAATGAAAGTTCTCATATACGTTATGAGTACAGTTAAATTTTCTGCAAATACGATTCTATAAATATTTGACGAAAATCTCTGCAAGTACGATAATTAGGGTCTCATTAACTTTAAAATTAATTAATATCGGTAAAATGTAATACTGTAGATAGATTCTAAATTTTATAACGAATCCATCGGTATAAACATCTCATTTTTCATAAAAATGTCACTTAACCACTTTCTTCATCAGGACGGCAGTATAGATTAGTGCTGATTGAGACCGCATTTTTTGAAAGGAAAAAACTATTAAAATCTACTATTTTTGAAAAATGTTGACTGTGTCGCTTTGTCCCCATCTCCCTTCGTACATTTTCAGGGTGGCCACATAATTTTTTTCAGTATAAAGTCAAGAAAATGTTAGGAAAAAAATTTTGTGTCAGAGAAATTTATATAATTAAGATTTTTTTGAGTTTATTTTTAAAAATTGTGACATTTCTTACTTTTGTTACAAATATTGCAACAAAATATCATATTTTTTTAAATTAAATGTAATTCATTTCAATCTTTATAGTTCTACAAATAACTATAAACAAGTTTTTTAAAAATTATTTTTGATTTATTTTTATTTTCAAATTTTTGAAATATACAATTAAAATCATTTGGAATAATTGAAATTTTGTAAAATTTAATTGAAAATAATTAATTTTTTTCAAGTATTTTGTTAAAATTTTTTAAAATAAAGTTTTGAAAAATTTTAATTGCAAATTTTTAAATTAGTTGAATTATCAAAAATTTTTAAACGTAAATTAAAAAATAAAAATTAATGAAAATAAGCTTCTAATTTTTTTGAAAATGCAAACATTTGTCAATAACCTATACTGACCGCTATCAATTCAGTTTACAAAAAATCAATTGACATGAAGTGTTGCATTAAAATGATCCAATTTTTGGATCATATTGATTCTTTTTTCGGATCAATTTGATCTGCAACGCTTTTTCATACCTCCCGATTTACTTACCTCCCGAATTCGCACTTTTATTTGAAATTTATCTCCTTCTTAAAAATCACGTTGCCTTATAATAAAATGTTACTCTTGACTTAAAAACAAACTAAAAATCTTTATTTCATCAAGACGAATTGATTGATGTATAAAAAGAATATATTTTGTTAGCACTAATAAAATTAAATATAATGAAAAAATTCACTTTAAAGCAAATTTTTTGCTTATCGTAAAGAGGAAGCAAAATGTTCATGTAATGAACATCTTAATTCACAACTTGTTTAAAAATATGTTAATGTAATTTTTCGAAAACAATTTAATTTCTTAAAAGAGTTTTTGTATTATTTTTAAAAAATAATTAATTTTTCGATAAATTTTAATGAAAAATTTTCAAAGTGATTTTTTCTCCAAAATGTTAAAAATAACTCTGATATGTTATTTTTTGTATGTACTTAAATTTTCGGAAATATCTGCTGTCCAATGGAAAAACCAAGTAAGTCGCTTTTGCTGTAAAGGCGACTATCGCTCGGCAACGAACACACAATCCCCACTTCGTCTCACTCTCATTGGTTACACATACCAGTGCAACCGCGCGTTTAATCTTGTACGTGTTGTAATGATATCGTATTATTTTTAACGTCAGAATTTCAAAGTTTCGGAAAGAGTAAAATTCATTCATTTTTGTACGCGTAATATATCTATATATGTTACTGAGCTCACTGCTCGGCGGACAGGTAGAGAGTACCGATGGCGCACTCATTGCCGCGCATCACGTGGGTCTCTCTCACCTCACGCTACACCTCTCGCGGGCCCAGCGATCTATAATACTTGGTTGCTCGTACAATTTCCTCAGTTCGCCGTCGACCAAACTCGGGGCTTGCTCCGAGGCAGATCGACAGCAACTCTCTCTTCTCTTTCTCCTTCTTACCTTTACGATCTAACGCCGAGGTTGAGGTACGACTCTCCCAAGGAATGAGATCTTCCTTTCTCACCTGGTGCAAGCCGGCGGTATCTCAGGTACAGCTGGGGCTGCTTGCTTGCACATCCTAGAAGGAGTTGTACTCAAGACTCAGGTACAACTGGGCAGTAGTAACACCCTTCGCCTCTCCGTTTCTTTCTCTCTCTCTCTCTCTCTCTCTCTCTCTCTCTCTCTCTATTCACCTGTCATTGCTCTTGGTCTAAGCAGGGGTACAGCCGTGTAAGACCAAGGCAATGAATTTCCTATAAAAGAATGTGAACCAACCCCGTGAAGAAGAGGTACATCTCGACCTTCACGGAGTTGATGCACCAGGTAGATTCTTCGACTCAAGGTACAGCTTGGGGGAAGGTGAAGCTTGTATTTCTACCCTTATCTCTCTCTCTCTCTTATACGCAACTATTTATCGTGTCGGGCATGAATACCGTGAGAATCGCGGTATCTAGTCTTTTCGATTTTTGCTAAAATCGACCTAGCGTGCACGACCCTAGTTATCGTCCGTACCGATATGTAGGGGTAGTTTCTAGAGTCTACTCTCGCGTATAATGAGCGTCGGTCTCGGGTAGAAAACTATCATTGCTTTTGGGGAATTAACTTATTTTCTTTCTATTCTATTCTAGTTAGTTTAGTTATTTTTGAATTGTTATTAGCGAGATTAGGTTTTGAATTGATTTCTTTTTATATTATTTTGCATTATATCGAGTCATTTATTTTTTATTATGTATTGTTAATTTTCTTTGGTTCATTTTAAATTCATATTCGCAGATAATTATTTTTGTAATATTTCTTTATTTATTTTGAATATATTTTCTTACGAAGGTTTAGAACTATGCTTTGTTACTGACTTTACCCTTCCTATCGATATCACTAAATGCACTAACTAGCTTGCTTATATTTTGTAATGACGCTTTTCGCCATTTTATTAATTTATTTGATAAAAGATAAATTGTATTTTAACCCGGACTCCATCCGGCGAGCAAATCCTTTGGCAATTTAAAAGTAAGATCATTACATGGCGCCCGAACAGGGACTAAAATTTTTTTTTATCAACTAGAGTAAATGCACAGTGCATAAAATTGAGTTTAAAAAAAATGAGAATTTTTTTTTTAGTCGCAATTTTTAGTTAAAAAAAAGGGTCATTTGTGATATCGGTAGAGGGGATAGTAATTCAATTTTTCACCGTCGTAAGGGCGTGATAGTCGCAGGGGTGGGGGTGCGTAGTCCCTTATATATAGTCGCGTTGATAGCTTATCGGTCTAGTCGATCAGTACCACTCATCGATACCATATCAATTTTTTTTTGTAAAGCAAGAAAGAAGAAGAAGACATCATGTATACTTCGAGCAGTGACGAACGAGTTTTTCGTTTGCTGGCAAAATTCGAGCATTGGTTTCCCGGTTTAACACTTTATGAAGTGTTACAGCGTGTTGAATCTGAACGTCAGAAATTTAAAATTTCGTGTGCTCAAGTGCGTCGCGTGTTCCCGGAGATGTTAATAGCTGACTCTCTAGTAAAATATAAAGACTTTTTAATCGGTTTGGATTATGAAAAGCAGCTAGAATACAAGGAGAGCTGTTTTTTCAATCTTCGCCCAATTATCCGTGGAAGCCCGGTGACTGTCGCGAAAGACAGAAACCACCCGTACAACCCAAAAACGGATTGCTGGCGTTGTGGACAACATGGACATCGTCGTCAGGAGTGCCGTGAAAAACAGGTGATATTCTGTTCTCAGTGCGGTATTTTAGGCAGCTTTGCTCGAGATTGCTGCTTTAGGAAAAGAAAATAATTTTCTTTTTCTTTTCTCACCCCGTGACCAGCAGCCATCTTGGTTTTCTTCTCCCACCACCACCTTTGGAGAAGAGTGAGGGTGACCAACTAGTATATAATCAATTGTGGATCACTATTCAGCACAGTTCTTTTCCACACTTCATTGAGTAAGGTTATCTTCGGTTATCCAAAAGTTATCATGGGAGTACAATGGATCTACAAGCTGACCAAGAATGAACTGGTAGCTCAACTAGAAAATTACCAAATTGACGCTACTGGTACACTCTCTGAACTTCGGCAGCGGTTCATAGCTTTTATTCGTACTAAACCGGAGCTACTAAATCAAACTAAAGACCCGGAGGACTACGTAGAAGAGGATGACATCAACCTTGATAGAACAGCTTTGGAGGATCCAAATTTACACGAGAATCTGGTGGATATCGGAGCTCAGCAAGCACCTGCGCTCACACCGGAACAAATTAGGGCAACTGAAGCTCTAATTAACCGTCATTTATTACAATCCGCTCCAGTAAGGACATCGACACCTTTCGATGACAGAAGTGACACTCACGTGCTTGAAAGAATGAGAAAGTGGGGTTGTAGTTTCGAAGGCCATGATGTTTATGCATTTTTGGAACGAGTGGACGAGTTACAACAGGCGTATGGATTTTCTGACGAACAACTTCTGCGAGGATTTCCTGAATTGTTACGTGGTGATGCTTTGCTCTGGTATCGTAATGAAATCAGAACAATTTTTACACTAGATGAGTTGACATCAGCGTTACGTAGATTTTACCTTTCACCTAGTGAATTTAGGCACCTAGAAACTCAAATTGTCAGCAAGGTGCAAGGTAAAACGGAGTCAATTAGAGAGTTCTGCACAGCGTTAAGAACTCTTATGAGAAGACATGGAGGTTACGGTATTGCTCGAGAACTAGATACATTGTATTGGAATATGAAGCCGATATTCCGTTTACATATTCGTCGCAGTGAGCTGGATTCAGTCTGTACATTAATCCAGCGAGTGGAAGAAATTCAAGAAACTCTTGTAGCAGTTAATCTAGAAGAATAAAGTATTAGAAATAGTCAACCATTAACTGAAGTTTCAAGATTCTACAATTTTAGTTAACATCGTTAAATTGATTCATGGACCGTATTGCTCGCTATCGCCTGCCACTTGAAGGAGTGAAACACATCATGAGGATGGAGAGAACGACAGGAATTGTTCTTCGTGTAAATGGTACTGAATCGCGAAATTTATTTTTGTTCTATTCAATTCTACTTAAAAGTATTCTTTTGCATTCTCCCGAGACGCTCATTAAAATTCGCTTTTCTAGTAGGGGGGATGTAATGATATCGTATTATTTTTAACGTCAGAATTTCAAAGTTTCGGAAAGAGTAAAATTCATTCATTTTTGTACGCGTAATATATCTATATATGTTACTGAGCTCACTGCTCGGCGGACAGGTAGAGAGTACCGATGGCGCACTCATTGCCGCGCATCACGTGGGTCTCTCTCACCTCACGCTACACCTCTCGCGGGCCCAGCGATCTATAATACTTGGTTGCTCGTACAATTTCCTCAGTTCGCCGTCGACCAAACTCGGGGCTTGCTCCGAGGCAGATCGACAGCAACTCTCTCTTCTCTTTCTCCTTCTTACCTTTACGATCTAACGCCGAGGTTGAGGTACGACTCTCCCAAGGAATGAGATCTTCCTTTCTCACCTGGTGCAAGCCGGCGGTATCTCAGGTACAGCTGGGGCTGCTTGCTTGCACATCCTAGAAGGAGTTGTACTCAAGACTCAGGTACAACTGGGCAGTAGTAACACCCTTCGCCTCTCCGTTTCTTTCTCTCTCTCTCTCTCTCTCTCTCTCTCTCTCTCTCTCTCTCTCTCTCTCTCTCTCTCTCTATTCACCTGTCATTGCTCTTGGTCTAAGCAGGGGTACAGCCGTGTAAGACCAAGGCAATGAATTTCCTATAAAAGAATGTGAACCAACCCCGTGAAGAAGAGGTACATCTCGACCTTCACGGAGTTGATGCACCAGGTAGATTCTTCGACTCAAGGTACAGCTTGGGGGAAGGTGAAGCTTGTATTTCTACCCTTATCTCTCTCTCTCTCTTATACGCAACTATTTATCGTGTCGGGCATGAATACCGTGAGAATCGCGGTATCTAGTCTTTTCGATTTTTGCTAAAATCGACCTAGCGTGCACGACCCTAGTTATCGTCCGTACCGATATGTAGGGGTAGTTTCTAGAGTCTACTCTCGCGTATAATGAGCGTCGGTCTCGGGTAGAAAACTATCATTGCTTTTGGGGAATTAACTTATTTTCTTTCTATTCTATTCTAGTTAGTTTAGTTATTTTTGAATTGTTATTAGCGAGATTAGGTTTTGAATTGATTTCTTTTTATATTATTTTGCATTATATCGAGTCATTTATTTTTTATTATGTATTGTTAATTTTCTTTGGTTCATTTTAAATTCATATTCGCAGATAATTATTTTTGTAATATTTCTTTATTTATTTTGAATATATTTTCTTACGAAGGTTTAGAACTATTCTTTGTTACTGACTTTACCCTTCCTATCGATATCACTAAATGCACTAACTAGCTTGCTTAAATTTTGTAATGACGCTTTTCGCCATTTTATTAATTTATTTGATAAAAGATAAATTGTATTTTAACCCGGACTCCATCCGGCGAGCAAATCCTTTGGCAATTTAAAAGTAAGATCATTACAGTGTGTCTGTTTTTGTTTTTATAGTTTTTCTCAAAATGCGGAAACTTCAGGATTATATTTACTGACAATAGGTTACTTTTGCGGCGCGAATTTAAAATTCCCTAATACTCAAATACTTTCCCTTACGGTTTTCTACAGATTATTAGTATAAATTAATTCGTAAACATAAAAAATAATAAATACAGTCAGTAAACAGTATGTAATATAAATATTGCTCTCATTAATAATAATTTATTATTAAAACAATAAAATTATGTATATTCTTTTTTAAAAATAATTTTAAATATTAAAAAAATTAATTTTGTAAAATCAAAAAATATATGGGGCGTTCCACGCCAAATCGGACAGTGTTTGACTTTTGCATCTCAGATTTTTTTCAAATAATTTTTTTCTTTTAGTGCTCATTGAAATAAGCTACCACGATTTTTTTCAAATTTTTTCATTAAGCCATTAAAGAGATACAGGTTTTTGAAAAATCACGTTTTTTACGAAAAAGTTTTTTTGAAATGGTTATAACTCGGTCAAAAATTGACCAAATTTGACGTTCTATATATAAAAATTTTTGTTTTTACACGTAGTTTTTGATAAAAATATAAAAAAACTTTTTTTTAAATTTACGAAAAAAAATTTTAATTTTTAAAGTAAAATTTTATTTTTAAGAATGTAGTAATCTATCGATTTTTTTCAAAATTTTTTGTAAGAAACTAGGACCAAATTTACAACTTTTTGGCGTTGTCTGATTGTGGGCAAACGATGAGATCTATTTATTTCGAATTTTTTAATTATTATAAACGCAGTGAAAACGAGTACTGTCGGTAATCTTCTCTTGCCAAAACTTTGCCGACAGCAGATTATCTAATATTCACGGTCGGTAAAGTAGAAGGTATTTATCATGATTTAAAGAACATCATATCTGTAAATAATTTCATATGTTGTTAGTAGTGTCATAGTTTTATGCCATGGCAAGTTTTGGTATTTACAATTTGTGCTGCAATCCGTTAAAATTAGAAAAGCACAAAGTTAAAAATGGATTGCGACGTGCTTCAATTATTCATAAAAATTTAATTAGCTTAAAAAGCGTCCCATTTTTGGTTAATAATCCAATTGCATTGTTCACAATAGGCAAAGCTGTCCCTACACTTAGTTGAGAAAGGCTAACCTTCTGAAGTAAATGCTTTTTGACTAGGTTGTTCTATTCCTTCTGAAAAACAAAATAAAAATTGATACGTTTCTACCAAATATGGGACGCTTTTAAAGCTAATTAAATTTTTATGGTCAATTTTTTATAATTAAGACTGTCAATATGTATAATTTTGGTAGAGATATGAATATTAACTATAAAATATTAAATACAAAGAACAAATTTTAATTAAGTAAATAATTATAAAACCACATTTCCTATAGTATAAGAATAATGCAGAATAATGAAAAATTCTGTTTTATAATAGTGAGAAAATTAAGAAATCGTTCCAAAATTGGTGTCTTTATCTTACAGCTAATAAATAATATAATTTGCCTAATTGTACCAGATGGAGAATTTGATATTGACTAATTATTACAGACAATCTTGTCATTTTTTTTAAATTCGTTACTTTCGTTATCGACGACAACAAGAGAATCAGGATTATTTTTTTGCATCCAAAGATTTTCTACACGAAGTGCATAGATAATCAGAATTGCTTAAATTATACAAATTTTGATGATTAATTAAAGCACGTCGCAATCCATTTTTAACTTTGTGCTTTTCTAATTTTAACGGATTGCAGCACAAATTGTAAATACCAAAACTTGCCATGGCATAAAACTATGACACTACTAACAACATATGAAATTATTTACAGATATGATGTTCTTTAAATCATGATAAATACCATCCACTTTACCGACCGTGAATATTAGATAATCTGCTGTCGGTAAAGTTTTGGCAAGAGAAGATTACCGACAATACCCGTTTTCACTGCATTTATAAAAATTAAAAAATTCGAAATAAATAGATCCCATCGTTTGCCCACAATCAAACAACGCCTAAAAGTTGTTAATTTGGTCCTTGTTTCTTACAAAAAATTTTGAAAAAAATCGATCGATACATACATTCTTAAAAATAAAATTTTATTTTAAAAATTAAAATTTTTTTTTGTAAATTTAAAAAAAAAGTTTTTTTATATTTTTATCAAAAACTTCGTGTAAAAACAAAAATTTTCATATATAGAACGTCAAATTTGGTCAATTTTTGACCGAGTTATAACCATTTCAAAAAAACTTTTTCGTAAAAAACGTGATTTTTCAAAAACCTGTATCTCTTTAATGGCTTAATCTTAATGAAAAAATTTGAAAAAAATCGTGGTAGCTTATTTCAATGAGCACTAAAAGAAAAAAATTATTTGAAAAAAATCTGAGATGCAAAAGTCAAACACTGTCCGATTTGGCGTGGAACGCCCCATATATTTTTTGATTTTACAAAATTAATTTTTTTAATATTTAAAATTATTTTTAAAAAAGAATATGCATAATTTTATTGTTTTAATAATAAATTATTATTAATGAGAACAATATTTATATTACATACTGTTTACTGACTGTATTTATTATTTTTTATGTTTACGAATTAATTTATACTAATAATCTGTAGAAAACCGTAAGGGAAACAAAGTTGTGAATTAAGATGTTCATTACATGAACATTTTGCTTCCTCTTTGAGAGTCATAATATAGGTAAGTAAAACTCTCAATTGTTTTTCTCGCTACATTCAATCCGTTTAAAAGCAAACACTGTTTTAAAAAATAGATTGCAAATAAATTACCGACAGGTTGTTGAGATAATCAAGATCAAAGTGATTACTAATATTAAAAAATTCCTGTAAGTATATCCTTTCAAATTTTTGTAATAATACTTAACAACACTGAGAAAAAGTTACCATATTTGCTATTAAAATTGATAGACATTTTTTGGGTTAGAATTTTAAGTGAAAAATTTGTTTACTTTGGTGTGAATTTAATCTTTGGCAATAATATAATAAAAAATTAATAATAAATGTAATAATAAAAATTGTGACGTCATTTTAGGAATTAAAAACAATTTATTACTTAATTAGTTTTTAAATAAATTTTGAAAGTTAAAAGAAATTAGAATTTAAATATTTTTTATCATTTTTATTTTTTACTACTAAAAATTCTAATTTTTTTTAAAGGCCAAAGAAATATTACCAAAATCCAAAAAATAAAATTTCCTAAAGTCGACAAAAATAATTTTTTTATATTTAAATAATTTTAACTTTAAAGTAATGCAAAAAAAATCAACACCACAAATTTTGTAGAGTTAAATTTTTAATTGTCTTTCTCAGAAACTTTTCCTTTAAAAAGTTGTCCTATTTCACTATATTTAATTATTTAATTTAATTTTTTAATTATTTATTTATTTAATTACTTTATTTAACTGCACGTGTGATAAACCGATGATATTCGTTTAAGTATTTTACATTATTTTTGTCCTTTTTATATATAACAGGTGGTATACTAAAAAGAAAGGAGATACTGAAGACGTTTTTCATGAGTCTGTGGCCAATCAAGAAATTGAAGATTTAAATAAATGCCCTGAGAGCAATGATTTGAATGAAAATATGGTATTTTCAAATGAGAACATCGAAGAAGAAAATATAATAATTATGAAGACGAATAATCCTGATTCTGTATATGAATTTCGAAAATTTGAAGAAATTGTGCTGATAAATACTGATGAAGACAAAACGTTAATAGAGGATGTCGATTTTTCTGAAATAACTAATTTGAATCAAGAATTAAATTCAGTTCAAAATTCTAACCTACCCATAATTACTGTTCATGTTGAAAATGTTGAGGCATGTTTGAGGAATATAAAATGTGTTTTGAATAAAGACAAACAACTGAATCTTTCTTTCATTATTTTAAATGTATTTAAATAAAATGAATAAAACTGATTAATTTAAAAGTAAATCTAAGGTGTGAAATGTAAACAAACCAAGCACTAACATCACCTTTTTTATACATCTTTTTCTCTTACAAAAATTACCATTAGAAAACTTTTTTTTAGAAAAATGATAAATTAGAGCGTCTAAGTTTTCAAAAAAATCATTTTTGAGTGTGATAAATAAATAGCAATTAGTAAAATAACTAATTAAAAAGACCAGTAAAATAGCATTTTTGACGCGTCGCGAAAAATAAACTGTTTGAGTATATCAACCGCACTGACGATGAAGAAGTCTCATATCAGCGATTGGACCTTCAACATGTGGAAGGGGAAATTTTTCCCTTTCCTCCATGAAATTACAAGGAGAAAGGGTAAAAACTTCTTCATCGTCAGTGCTGTTGATGTACTCAAACAGTTTAATTTTCGCAACGCGTCAAAAATGCTATTTTACAGGTCATTTAATTAGTTATTTTACTAATTGCTATTTATTGATCACACTCAAAAATGATTTTTTTTGAAACTTTGACACTCCAATTCATGATTTCCGAAAAGAATGTGTTAAAATGTTCTTTTTGTAAGAGAAAAAGATGTTTAAAAAATGTGATTTTAGTGCTTAGTTTGTTTACATTTTACTTTGTTTACATTTTGCAACTTGTACATACCCTTAACTAAAAATTTTACTGGAAATCATTTTTTTTAATTGTACAATAAAAAATTATAACTAGAAAGTTTTATTTTTATTTTAAAAATCAGCTATTAATACTTAATGTCTTTTTTAATAGAAGTGTCAATTATTCAATTTTAAAACAAGTTTAATTTTGAAAAGAGATCCTATAAAAAAGCTTTATTCTGAATTTTTAGAAACTAAATTAATTCATGAAATATAAATGTTGTATAATATAATTTTAAATTCAAATATATATTAATAATTTTAAATACTTTTTAAATTAATTTTAGACTGTTTTACCTTCACTGAAAAAAATTAAATTAAATTAAAAATAATTAATTGACTCAATTAAATCCAAATAAAAAATATTTGAATGAAATAAATATTTTTCAAATAATTTAAAGTAATTGAAAAAGTCGATGGATAAAATGGATAATATTTCGGAAGAGGTTAAATCACTAAAAGTTTCTCAGGATCAAATTCGTGAAGATGTAAAGAAGTGTAGTTCTAGGTGCAAAGTAATGGAGAAAAAATGCTAGATTCAGTAAAGAAATTTCGACTATTGAAAAAAGAATTGAATTTCTGGAAATTAAAGAAAGGTCAAAAAATATTATTTTAAATAATGTTCAACACTCTACAACTGAAGGATACAATTTATTACTAACTATTCAATTGATCTTCAAGAAAGCAGCAATTAATATTCCCAACGAAGGCTTTGAATCAATTTTCTTTGTGGGAAAAAAGTGAACAGAGACCTGTTTTAATTAACTTTACAAGTATTAAATACAGAGATCTTATATTTCAAAATGATAAGATTCTTCGCACACACAATATATTTTTTTCACCAGATTTTACGCCAGAACAACAACAGACTTCGGATAAAGATGTGATTTGTAAGAGTGAAACATCGGCTGCGATGTATGGTCGAGTCTTGCAGGCTTCTAACTTACACCTGATTTCCAGTTACGCAAAAAAAGACCATGGAAAATTGGTTCAATATACAACAACCCAAGCTCAATTATGGATAAATTTGTTAAAACAATTAAACAAATAATTTATGATATTTCTTTAAGTTTTCCAAATTTACCAAAAATAGTTGGGGGAGATTTTAATTGTAGAATTGGAGAATTAAATGGTTTGGAAGATGAATTATTACTATATACTAAATTAAGTGGCGAAAGACATTCCTTAGATAAAGTTGTAGATAAGAGAGGAAAATTGGTCTTGAAATGTTTTGAGGAACTTGGCATGTGTGTTTTGAATGGAAGAATGAAGAACGACTCACCGGCTCAATATACGTTTATCAGGGGAAAAAGTTGTTCTATTATTGATTTAGTTTGGGTTAATTCAGCTGGACTTCATTTAATTAAAAATTTTCAAATAATGAATATTGTAACAAAATCGGATCATTTTCTAATAGTAGTCTCGTTATTCACCGATAATTCGAATATCTCTTATTGTAATATAAATCAAGAATGTCAGATATTTAAATGGGACGAGGAGAAATCTGAATTGTTAAAAAATAACATTCGCTACCCTGTAAATACTGATCTCGACAAATTATCTATCGAAACGTTAACGCTGAACTTAATAAAGTATGTTAAAGACTCGGCTGTGTTATCGGAAATGGTCACCTTCACACCAAAAAGATATAGAGTTTCTAAGCCCTGGTTCGATAAAGAATGTAGGGAAAAAAAAGAATCTAAAAACTTTACTTAAGATGTGTAAACTTTCTTGCTTTAAAGAGAATGATATAGTAAAATATAACGATGCTAAAAAAGAATACAATAAAATGCTATTAACTAAAAAACAGGTTTATAATAAAACTATTATAGAATCTTTGAACAGGGTTAGGGGCTCTAGTCAATTTTGGAAAATAGTTAATGGTTTCAGGACTCGGAAGTATACTACTGAAAATATTGAATTAAACATGTGGACAGAATTCTTAAAGTCTCTCTTTCCTCCCCTTGATACAGTTAATAATCTTCTTACTCATTATGTTATGTATAAGCCCTATGTGGACCCTGAGATTACCCTGGATGAAACCCTGACTAGTTTAAATCATTGCAAAAATGGAAAGTCACCTGAACCTGACGGTATCTCGTACGAATTCTTGAAAAACCTGCTTCCTAATTTAATATTATATCTCAATTCACTTTTTAATAAAATATTGAAAAACGAGAAAATGCCAAATTCATGGTCTCAGACTTACTTTATTATGTTTTATAAAAAAGGAGATTTAAGTGATGCAACTGGCTATCGCTCTATAGCCCTAGTTAATTGTATCACTAAGGTTTTTACACAAATATTGTTGAAAAGATTAAATAGGTGAGCGGAAGAGCTACGTATAATTCCGAAATAGCAGGCAGGTTTTCGAAGAAGGAGAGGATACACTGACCATATATTTACTCTAAATTCGCTAATTCAAAATAGATTAAATATGGATGGCAAGAAACTGTTTGTTTTGTTTATCGATTTCAAGTCTGCCTTTTCTTCATTGAACCACAACATTTTTATAAATAAACTTTACAAACTTGGCTGTGGCTCTAAAATTGTTCATCTTATAAAAAATTTTTATAGTAAAGCAAATGTTTCTGTTCTTGTTCTGCGACATTTGCGATAGCGAAAGACGAATTTGTAAAAAAGGATAATTTGGCCATAAACACCACAATGTCATTAATGCATAAGATGAAATTGGATTCTTTTGTTCAAGTTGAAAAACTTCTCAAGAGCTTAGTGATTTCTGTATTAATGTACGTAGCCATGATTTGGGGATTGCGCTATATTGATTCGATTGAAAAAATACAAACCAGCTTTTTGAAAAGAATTCTTGATCTCACGAACAACACTCCTGCTTATGCAGTAAGAATTGAAACGGATAGAACTCATTTAGCATGTCAAGTTTTTAAGCAATTATTAAACTGGATTGAGAAGATATTAAACATGTCGGATGAACGTTACCCAAAAAAATGTTTTCTTAGATTGAGAGAATTGGATAAAATAAGAAGGGGTAATAATCGTAATAAATCAGATAAAAAATTTAACTGGGCTTTCCAAGTTAGAGATATATTTATAGAGATCGGGGAGGAAGAGAGGTGGAGAAATCTTACATTAACTTCATTACGAGAGAATAAGGCAAAATGGTTAGACTTCAAAAATAAAAAATGTAAAAACTTGGATTTGGAAAGAGTAAGAATTTCATCGTCACTTTCTCTTTATCCCCACTTGACTTCATATGAAAAAAATGCTCAAAGTTACCTATTCTTGCAGTCCTACCCTCTCAGAAAATATAAAGTTATGGCACAAATGAGGCTGATAAATAAATACCAACCTCGGTTAAGAGTAGGAAATAGTTTTTTTAGTTTTAAGGATAGATGAATTTTGCGATTTTTGTTATATAAAACTATACGATTGTGAATTTCTTCTCCATATTATGATACAATGCCCTAAGTTTTGTATGTCTAGAAAAAATATAAGTAAAAACGAGGAAAAAAATGAAATAAAGGATGACTGGCTAAATGCTCTAGACAAACCTAATACAAAAAAAATAAAAGTAGGGGAGACCGGGGCTAAACCGGACACGGGGCTAAACCGGACAAGTCAAATATTTCCGAAACCGTGAAGAATTTCAAATCGTGTAAATAACCTATAAACGCGCAATTTCGTGATGCATATGCTGCATTAGGTATTAGGGACGTGTCAATTTTCTTGTAATAATAGTTGCCGTTAATATGTAAAAATGTCATTTCTTGAGGTAAAAGTAAAAAAATTTTTTCTTCATTTTTTTGGGTTTTTATCGTTAAAATTAAAGTGCAAATATCATACGGACATTTTTCTTTTAGCTCAAGGTGTACTGAGTTTAGTAGAAAAAAAGTTTAATGGAAAACATTAAGAAGAAAAAATATATTGCAGGTTAATTATTAGATGACGGTGTGGGGCTGAATCGGACATCGTGATTAAAAACAACCAAATCTTCGAATTCTTTAATTTATTTAATATTAATTAACTATTTTATATTATGTTCTTTGCTTAGAACCACTTTATAAATAAATAAAGAATTTATTTTAAAACTCGAATTCGCAAGCGAGTTGGCTACAAACAGACAAGCCTAAAAACTGTGATTAATTTTATATTATAATTATTACCGATTTTACATATTATATTATATTCTTTGTATAGAACTATCTAAAAATAAATAAAAGAAGAATTGATTTGACTTTTTTACCAAAAAAAAGAAAATTTGAATCTCATTCTTTAATTAATTGGCCGTGTCCGATTTAGCCCCATGGGGTGTCCGGTTTAGCCCCACCAATTTTCGGATTTTCGTTTTTGAGGTAGTCACCTTCAAAGCAATATATCTCTAAAGCTATTGTACTTTTTTTAAATCGAACAAGTGCGATTTGTAGGTGAAAGTACAAGCTTCAAAACGGTATATTACACTTTAGCAAAAAGTATGTTTTTGTATGAGTTTTTTGGTCAAAGACCAAATCCGTCCAGTTTAGCCCCGGTCTCCCCTAGTTATAGAATTTTTGAATGATATTATAGAAGCTGATATATCTAATTAAAATTTGTATAGAAAATATGGAAATTTTTGTAAACCGAACTCCTATGTATAAATTTTGATTTAAAACAAATAAATGAAATAAAATAAAAAAAAGAATAAATATAATTTTATTGTTTTAATAATAAATTACTATTAATGAGAGCAATATTTATATTACATACTGTTTACTGACTGTATTTATTATTTTTTATGTTTACGAATTAATTTATATTAAAAATCTGTAGAAAACCGTAAGGGAAAGTATTTGAGTATTAGGGAATTTTAAATTCGCGCCACAAAAGTAACCTATTGTCAGTAAATATAATCCTGAAGTTTCCGCATTTTGAGAAAAACTATAAAAACAAAAAGAGACACACGTACAAGATTAAACGCGCGGTTTGCACTGGTGTGTGTAACCAATGGGAGTGAGACGAAGTGGGGATTGTGTGTTCGTTGCCGAGCGATAGTCGCATTTACAGCAAAATCGACTTACTAGGTTTTTCCTTTGGACAGCAGATATTTCCGAAAATTTAAGTACATACAAAAAATAACATATTAGAGTTATTTTTAACATTTTGGAGAAAAAATCACCTTAAAAATATTTCATTAAAATTTATCAAAAAATTAATTATTTTTTTAAAATAATACAAAAACTCTTTTAAGAAATTCAATTGTTTTCGAAAAATTACATTAAAATATTTTTAAACAAGTTGTGAATTAAGATGTTCATTACATGAACATTTTGCTTCCTCTTTACGATAAGCAAAAAATTTGCTTTAAAGTGAATTTTTTCATTATATTTAATTTTATTAATGCTAATAAAATATATTCTTTTTATACATCAATCAATTCGTCTTGATGAAATAAAGATTTTTAGTTTGTTTTTAAGTCAAGAGTAACATTTTATTATAAGGCAACGTGATTTTTAAGAAGGAGATAAATTTTAAATAAAAGTGCGATTTCGGGAGGTAAGTAAATCGGGAGGTATGAAAAAGCGTTGCAGATCAAATTGATCCGAAAAAAGGATCAATATGACCCAAAAATTCGATCATTTTAATGAAACACTTCATGTCAATTGATTTTTTGTAAACTTAATTGACAGCGGTCAGTATAGGTTATTGAAAAATTTTTGCATTTTCAAAATAAAAAGTTTTACTATAAATACCCGAGTTAGTTAATTGGTAAAATCATTTTACCTTTTAGTTCGAATTTTTGTTATAGAAATGACAGATTAGTTGTTGTTAATATTTTATTTAGCATTCTTGTATTTCTCCAACGAAAGTTTTTTTTATGATTTATTTATTATTTTGTTACTAATGTTATGATAATTATATGATAATCTTTTTGGTATTTAATTTTGAAAATTACTTCCAATTTTTAATTACAGTGAAAGATTAGTTATTTTATAACTAAACATATTTTTCTTTCTAGAACAAAAATTTTACTGTGATTATATTAAAAAATTGGGATTCAACAGTAAATTATTATAGTTTAAATTAAATTATAATTGTTCTTTCTGGTCAATTTAGGAATTTAAGACTCTTTTTTAAACAAAACACATAAAAACATTAAAATATAATATGCTATGTGAACTCAGATTTACAAGCATCTTTTTTTCTTTTTTGATAATTTTGAATTAATGTCATTTTGAGATCAAACTTTCTTTAAAGGATAATTTAATTTAAAAATTCTGTAAAATTTTTTTTAGACTTGAGTGATTAGGCAGTTTAAAATATAAAAAGGCTTTAAAAATACAATTCATGTTGAATACCAGTAATTAAGAATCTGAATTCATGTTTCCAATTTTTATTACGAAAACAAAAAAAACTTTTTAACAATAAAACTTCTATTAATTTATTGTTTGCTTAAATAGCTTTGAATAATTGAAAAAAAAAATTTTACATAATTAAATTTCTGCGAAAAATTTTATTAGTTTCGAAAATAATTGATTTTCTGCAATCATTTGTAATTTCTCTATAATTCTCCAAATTATATCGTGCAATTTAAGAACTTTTTGTCTTTTTTCAGTCAAATAAAAGACTGTACAGACCTTGTCTAAAAAAAAAAAACTTTTACGGACTTTAAGCAAATTGACGGGCCTTTACGGAATTTGCGGACCTAGTTCGAGCCCTGTATTTGTAACAAGGTTTTTACAAAAATATTTGGAATGTCCATTTCGTTAGAATGTGTAAGATATTATTAAGGAATTTACTATGTTAATTTAACTAATTATTTTAAATATAATTGCATTAATTTTTTTAATTAATAACCATTGAGTATGTTATTTCAGACTGGAAATCTTTTACAAAATGTCAAGCTGTTTACGTCTCAACCTTGTTTAGTGGCGGTTGGTCCACAAAAATGTGTAATTATTAATTATTACATTGCATTGAAGAATAAATTTATGCCAGTTGAGGCTAAAACCGTTGTTGAAGCGCTGGATCAATTATTAAAAAGTTATTACGTTTTCAATGTATCCTATGACGATGATTTAAAAATTTTTTTTAAATTCGTTGAAATTGTATTTTATAATATTGGAAGTGACGTATCATTAACGCCACGTATGCGTGAGACTAAAATCAGACTTTTCAGAGAGGAATAAGACTATTATTTTAAAAAGGGACAATGATTTTTAACTGTATTATTTGTAATCGAGAGATGCACTCCATTGATAAAACGTGTTCTCATCTTCGCTGCGAACACAGACTGTTTGACGGTCAACTTTTACTTCTAAAATGTTGCTTTATGTCATGTAATGCATCTTTTCAAACTTATAAAAATTTTCGATTTCATTTGCGTGACCATTTATCTCCTACAAGTGAAACTATAATATATAAGGATTGTACTGAGCCAAAGCAGCAATGTATTTCCCTTGAAACTGCATCATCTTCTCGAGAACTTGTAACTTCCTTTCTTAGAGAGAACACCTCAAGTCAATTTAATACTAAAATCGATATTTCGTCAACTGCTTGTACAGCGTCCCCTCATTCAAGTGAAATTTTAGAAAATATTTCTAAATGTAATACAGAAGAAAAATTTTCTCTGAACGTAGATACTCTGTCCATACCAAAAAATGTAGTCAATAAAATCATTAAAGATTTCTCTTCGATGATCCATAAAATACTCAATAAAATTTCTGCTATTTCCACAGAGGATAATGTTGCACTCTCTCCACATGTTCAAGAATATATTTCAGTGCAAAAAAATCGATTCAAAATCTCAGCTAACTTACAAGAGGAAACAATTACGCTTAAATAAAATTAATTTTGTTACGCCAACTTATTTTTCAATTGGGACAAGAACAAACCAACAGTTTGATCATCGTACTAGAACATACAAATCCGTACCCGTTCCATGCACAGTCGCATATATACCCATTTTGGAAACCGTCAAATTCGTTTTATCAAATGAATCTGTAAGGAATGTAATGTTTAATAATACTGTATATCCATCAGGAAACATAAGTTCATTTAAAGACGGCCTTTACTACAAGAAGGACCCTTTTTTAAATCGAATTTTCATAATATCGCGCTTCAACTTTATTTCGATGAATTCGAAACTGTAAATCCTCTGGGCAGTAAAACTGGTGGGCACAAAATTGGCGCAATTTATTGCGTATTTTGCAACTTACCTCACGAATTTAACGCTAAATTAGAGAACATCCATTTAGTTGCTCTTTTTATTCTTCTGATGCTAAAGAGTTTGGCATGACTAAAATTTGGACGCCAATAATTAAAGATATTAAAATATTTGAAACAAATGGCGTGCAAATTGATGACGAGATTGTCCGCGGAACAATAGGTGCTTTTTCGTTCGATAATTAAGGTGGTAATATGATTTACGGTTTACCCGAATCCTTTCGAGCTATTAATTATTGTAGAATATGTACGGTAACGTATTCCGATGCACGAACCTTGATCTTGAAAAAGAAGAATGTTTGCGATCTTAAATATTAAATAGTCGTTCGGAAAGTAAGGATTTTTGTAGTACAGTCGGTTGTAAATATTATGAACAGTTTTCAGTGAATTATTATATTTTAATCAGTTTGAGTGACTGACGGTTGATCCAGCACACGATATTCTTGAAGGAATTGTTCAGTTAAAAATAAAATCGTTTCTCCAGGAAATAGTAGAAAAAAAGTAGTTGATTTCACTGGCACATATAAATAAAAGAATTTATAACTTTGATTATGGACAAGGCAAAATAAAAAATAAGCCAACTCCTATTTCGTTAAATAAGAAAGGCTATTTAATAGGTCAACGTGCTGCACAACCCCGATGTTTATTAATGTATTTACCATTAATTTTGAGTGATATTTTAGAAAAAGCCCAAAATGATCAAACTGAATCAAATAGTGTTTTTCAACAGTTTGAAGTTATTGTATTTCTTTTACAAATAATGCAAATCATATTTTCTCCTGTCGTAACACAATCTATGGTAGCAGAATTAAGAGAATTAATAGTACTACATCATTCGAAATTTTTGGAATTTCTGGGAACGTATTTAATACCTAAACATCACATACTACTTCACTATCCACTAGTCTTAAAGTTGATGGGTCCCATCATTTTTTTGTGGACATTAAGGTTTAAAGGGAAACACAATTATTTTAAAAATTTGATAAAAACGACAAACAATTTCATTAACGTTATAAAATCTCTTTTTGCAAACAATTTTGTATGCAAAAATGTCTACAAAGTGAAGGAGTTAAATTATAAAATAGATTTCAAAATTGGATCTTTTATAACTAAGAAAAATGATTCATTTTTTAAATTATTTGTTTATTCGTCGCCTCCGATATGGGGTATGCAATTTGTGAACAGTGAAAAACTGAGAAATTTAATGAATTATACGTAGGCTATAAAGTGGTATGTGATGCTTCATGTTCAAAAATATTATTGTTTGAAAGATTTAAGTCACATTGTGACATACGATTTACATTAGCCATGTAATTCGACTGATTATTTATGTTATTCCAAAACATAGAATTCTATAACTAGGTATAACTTGTTAAATGTATGCGTTTCACAAAAAAAATATTTTAATATGTAAACATAATTTAGTTAATATTATGAGGTTAGTGTCTTATGCTATCTGCAGAATTCATTTTAAACAGTTAAATTTTATAAATGTTAGTAAGAGTTTGTTATAAATTTTACAATAAATATTGTTGTTTATCTCGTAATTATAAAATATAATTAACACATTTATAAACAATTATGGTGTAGTCTCTACTTATTAGAACATTTCAAAACTCGTTAAAAGTTAGAACCGATTGCTGCAACCAAAAATAAAAAATATACAATTTGTATATTTAAAAAAAATGAATATAAACATCAGTCCGGATTTAAGTTAAATTTTAATTTCAAAAAATAAATATTTAAAAAAATCCAATTAAATGTAATTAGTTTTTGAATACTACTAAGAAAAAGATTTATTTGATATATTCCGGCCTCGGATATTATGACTTTTTTGATTATTTTCAAATAATGCAACTTTTATTGCCATATATTAAAAAATTGCGATTATTTCGCCATTTTTTTACAAATTTTGCGATAAAATGCCACATTTTTAGTAATTTTGTAAAATTTAATTAAATAAGAATATTTTTTAAAATTTAACTTTTATCGGCGTGACCACATGTCAGTAAAATCAGAAAAATGTGAGTATAACATTTTTGTCAGTAAAGTCAGGGAAATGTCAGGAAAAATAATTTTTTGTTAGGGAAATTTAGAAAATTGAGATTTTTTGGATTTATTCTAAAAAATTGTGACTTTTTTACTTTTCTTACAAATATTGCAATAAATTATCACATTTTTTTAAATTAAATGTAATGCATTTTAATTTTTATAGTTCGAAAAATAACTATAAACAAGTTTAAAAAAAATTATTTTTGATTTATTTTTTTATTCAAATTTTCGAAATATACAATTAAAAAGATTTTGAATAATTGAAATATTATAAAATTTAATTGAAAATAATTTTTTTTCAAGTATTTTGTTGAAATTTTTGTAAATAAACTTTTGAAAAATTTTAAATGCAAATTTTTTAAATAATTGAATTATAAAAAATTTTAATGAAACGTACATTTAAAAATAAAAATTAATGAAAATTAGCTTCTAATTTTTTTAAATTTAGTATTTTCAGTACTTTTAATTACATATTTCTGAAAATTCAAATACATACAAAAAATAACATATTAGAATTATTTTTAATATTTTGATAAAAAAAATCACGTTAAAAATATTTCATTATAATTCATCAAAAAATTGAATTATTTTTTGAAAATAATAAAAAAAACCTCTTTTAAGGGTATGTCCAAGTTGTGAAATGTAAACAAAGCAAAATGTAAACAAACAAGCACTAAAATCACATTTTTTATACATCTTTTTCTCTCACAAAAATTACCATTAGAAAACTTTTTTTTTAGAAAAATGATAAATTAGAGTGTCAAAGTTTACAAAAACATAATTTTTGAGTATAATCAATAAAAAGCAATTAGTAAAATAACTAATTAAAATGACCTGTAAAATAGCATTTTTGACGCGTCGCGAAAAATAAACTGTTTGAGTATATCAACCGCACTGACGATGAAGAAGTCACTTATCAGCGATTGGACCTTCAACATGTGGAAAGAGAAATTTTTCCCTTTCCTCCATGAAATTACAAGGAGAAAGGGTAAAAACTTCTTCATCGTCCGTGCGGTTGATATAGTCAAACACTTTAACATTTCGTGATCTGAGACACCATGTGGAAGTGCACAGTTTGTTTGGAATAAAACTTGGTTGTTTTATAATTTTTTTCAGCTCTGCAAGGCGTAGTAACCAAACTCAATACGTCAGCTCACCATTTTCATAAAGAAAATGTGAATTTAGATTTATGTACGAAAATGAGATGTCGTACAAAAATGCTTCACAATATCGAAAAGTTAAGATTTTTTGTACGACGTCTCATTTTCGTACATAAATCTAAATTAACATTTTCTTTATGAAAATGGTGAGCTGACGTATTGAGTTTGGTTACTACGCCTTGCAGAGCTGAAAAAAATTATAAAATAACCAAGTTTTATTTTAAACAAAATGTGTCTTTCTGCATAGTGTTGTCAATGCTTTCTTGGCGCGGTCTGCGCGTGCGCGTAGAGCAACCGTCTGACATCGCGAAAAATGTAAGTGTTTGACTATATCAACCGCACGGACGATGAAGAAGTTTTTACCCTTTCTCCTTGTAATTTCATGGAGGAAAGGGAAAAATTTCTCTTTCCACATGTTGAAGGTCCAATCGCTGATATGTGACTTCTTCATCGTCAGTGCTGTTGATATACTCAAACAGTTTATTTTTCGCGACGCGTCAAAAATGCTATTTTACTGGTCATTTTAATTAGTTATTTTACTAATTGCTATTTATTTATCACACTTAAAAATGTTTTTTTTGGAAACTTTGACACTCTAATTTTCCATTTTTGTAGAGAAAGTGTTCTAATGGTAATTTTTGTGAGAGAAAAAGATGTATAAAAATGGTGATGTTAGTGCTTGCTTTGTTTACATTTTGCTTTGTTTACATTTCACACCTTGGACTTACCCTTAAGAAATTCAATTGTTTTCGAACAATTGCGATTATTGGGCATGTCCAAGTTGCAAAATGTAAACAAAGCAAAATGTAAACCAACCAAGCACTAACATCACCTTTTTTATACTTCTTTTTCTCTCACAAAAATTACCATTAGAAAACTTTTTTTTACAAAAATGATAAATTAGAGTGTCAAAGTTTCCAAAAAAATCATTTTTGAGTGTGATTAATAAATAGCAATTAGTAAAACAACTAATTCAAATGACATGTAAAATAGTATTTTTGACGCGTCGCGAAAAATAAACTGTTTTAGTATATCAACAGTACTGACGATGAAGAAGTCACATATCAGCGATTGGAGCATCAACATGTAGAAAGGGAAATTTTTCCCTTTCCTCCATGAAATTACAAGGAGAAAGGGTAAAAACTTCTTCATCATCCGTGCAGTTGATATAGTCAAACACTTAAATTTTTAGCGATGTCAGACGATTGCTCTCCGCGCACGCGCAGACCCTTCCAAGAAAGCATTGACAACACTATGCAGAAAGACACATTTTGTTTTAGACTGAAACTCATTTATTTTCACATACTTTCAGGTATACTAGGTATAGATACCAAATTCAACACTTCAATTTACCATTTTCATAAAAAAACTCCCACATAGCACAATATCAAGCACACACTAGCAAAGTTTACTATAAGCTTACATGTAAAGGTTATTGTAAGCTTACAAGCAAAGTTTACTGTAAGCTTACAAATTAAGGTTATTGTAAGCTTACAAGTAAAGGTTTCTGTAAGCTTACAAGTAAAGGTTATTGTAAGCTTAAATGGTAATGTTGTGGTAAGGTTATTATAAAGTTGTAAGGCTGAGGTAAGGTTGTAGTAAGTTTACTAAATAAGGTAAATAATAACAAAATAGTTTATAATATAATTAAGAAGTAAATAAAAAATTTAAAAAAATGTTTCTGATCCTGCTCCATTTTGGAAATCTAACATGCAGTTGAAAATCTTGAAAACAAATTTAGGAGGACTGGGATTCGAACCCGGGATCGACGCGCATAAACCTAACATCCTAACTAACTGAGCTAAGTAGGGAACTGACAAAGAAAAAATCAATTTTGCATTTAAGGTGAATCAAGAAGATTACTCACTCTTTAAATGCAAAATTTATTTTTTCTTTGTCAGTTCCCCACTTAGCTCAGTTAGTTAGGATGTTATGTTTATGCGCGTCGATCCCGGGTTCGAATCCCAGTCGTCCCAAATTTGTTTTCAAGATTTTCAAGGGCTTGTTAAATTTCCAAAATGGAGCAAGAGCAAAAATTTTTTAAAAATATTTTTTATTTATTTTTTAATCATATTATAAATTATTTTGTAAAGATTTACCTTATTTAGTAAACTTACTACAGCCTTAATTCAACCTTACAACTCTATGGTAACCTTACGACAACCTTACCATTTAGGCTTACAAGAACCTTTATTTGTATGCTTACAGTAATCTTTGCTTGTAAGCTTTCAATAACCTTTACTTGTAAGCTTACAGTAACCTTTACTTGTAAGCTTACAATAACCTTTACTTGTAAGCTTCCGTAATGGCGGAAATTTAAAGTTTACCTTAAGTTTACCACAAGTATACATCCTATCCTTACAAACTATACGTGTAATCCACACCACAAACTTACAGCAAGATATTGTGCTATGTGGGAGTTTTTTTTATGAAAATGGTAAATTGAAGTGTTGAATTTGGTATCTATACCTAGTATACCTGAAAGTATGTGAAAATAAATGAGTTTCAGTCTAAAACAAAATGTGTCTTTCTGCATAGTGTTGTCAATGCTTTCTTGGCAGGGTCTGCGCGTGCGCGGAGAGCAATCGTCTGACATCGCTAAAAATTTAAGTGTTTGACTATATCAACTGCACGGATGATGAAGAAGTTTTTACCCTTTCTCCTTGTAATTTCATGGAGGAAAGGGAAATTTTTCCCTTTCCACATGTTGATGCTCCAATCGCTGATATGTGACTTCTTCATCGTCAGTGCTGTTGATATACTAAAACAGTTTATTTTTCGCGACGCGTCATAAATACTATTTTACATGTCATTTGAATTAGTTGTTTTACTAATTGCTATTTATTGATCACACTCAAAAATGATTTTTTTGGAAACTTTGACACTCTAATTTATCATTTTTGTAAAAAAAGTTTTCTAATGGTAATTTTTGTGAGAGAAAAAGAAGTATAAAAAAGGTGATGTTAGTGCTTGCTTGGTTTACATTTTGCTTTGTTTACATTTTGCAACTTGGACATGCCCAATAATCGCAATTTTTCGAAAACAATTGAATTTCTTAAAAGAGTTTTTTTTTTATTATTTTAAAAAAATAATTCAATTTTATGATGAATTGTAATGAAATATTTTTAACGTGGTTTTTTTTTATCAAAATATTAAAAATAATTCTAATATGTTATTTTTTGTATGTATTTGAATTTTCAGAAATATGTAATTAAAAGTACTGAAAATACTAAATTTAAAAAAATTAGAAGCTAATTTTCATTAATTTTTATTTTTAAATGTACGTTTAAATATATTTCATTAAAATTTTTGATAATTCAATTATTTTAAAAATTTGCATTTAAAATTTTTCAAAAGTTCATTTTCAAAAATTTCAACAAAATACTTGAAAAAAAATTATTTTCAATTAAATTTTATAAAATTTCAATTATTCAAAATCTTTTTAATTGTATATTTCGAAAATTTGAATAAAAAATAAATCAAAAATAATTTTTTTTAAACTTGTTTATAGTTATTTTTCGAACTATAAAAATTAAAATGAATTACAGTTAATTTAAAAAAATGTGATAATTTATTGCAATATTTGTAAGAAAAGTAAAAAAGTCACAATTTTTTAGAATAAATCCAAAAAATCTCAATTTTCTAAATTTCCCTAACAAAAAATTAAAACTTCAACATGTGGAAGGGGATATTTTTCCCTTTCCTCCATAAAATTACAAGAAGAAAGGGTAAAAACTTCTTCATCGTCCGTGCGGTTAATATAGTCAAACAATTAAATTTTTCGCGATGTCAACTCTGTTACTCTACGCGCATGCGCAGACCGTGCCAAGGAAGCATTGACAACACTATGCAGAAAGACACATTTTGTTTCACTCTGAAACGCAGTTATTTTCACATGCTTTCAGGTACACTAGGTATAGATACCAAATTTAATACTTCAATTTACCATTTTCATGAAAAAAGTGTAAATTTCTATTGATTTACATTATCTTTATGAAAATAATATTAGATTTTTCAAAAGACCACTCATTTTTCAGAAGTACTTATGTACATACAAATAATTTTTGGGTATAAGCAATAATTATAAAAGCACTTAATTTTAGATAGAAGGGTGTGGCCCGGTTGGCGCGAGAAGTTCCATTTATATACTACATAACTACAAACTTATGATTTCAGGTTTTTTAATAAACTTCATACGTATATAGCTAACGATTTACAAAAAAAACTAATCGAAAAAGTTTATCTCTAGAATGTTTTATGAATCATAGAAATGTAGCATCTCGTAGACATCTGAAGAGGTATGCAGGATGGAGGGTTAAAGATACTACGGCTTTCTACCAGTCAGACTGACTTCAACAACTTTGGGGACAATTTTTTTTTTGTGAAAGTGAAGTGAGAGTGAAATTATATAAAAGCTAATTTTGCGTGATAATAAAACTAATAATAATTACAACAAATATTTATTAATACTCTAATCGCTTGAAAATAGAAATTTAGATTTGAGATACTTGATATTCGTACATATAAGTGAATATATGAATTAATTTGGAAACCCAGTCAATAAATCAAAGCCCTCCACTCTATAGCAGGAAGACTCTAAATCATAGTGCCGTAATAGCTGCATCACTGGTCCGCATCTATGCACGTGTATATATATATAATATATAGAATATCTAAAACTTACAAATGTCAAAGACAAAATTACAAACGCATACCTTTAGCATTCATATATGCAAATAGAATTTTAATTATAATATACAAGTGAGCTTTTTTTAGAAAGAAGAACAAAAATTAACTATATGTAAGTAACTACATAGATATTAGTTAAAGAATTAACTTTGAAGGGAAAAATTTTGTCAATTTTTCAAAGACATAACAAAACTACGTCTTCAGAATTTCTGGCAGCGCGTGTCGTTATATGAAAAACTTTCAAGCAGTAACGAGGTGCACAAAGCGAACAGTTTTCACCACATTTTTACATTTCTCACATCAGTATTGGTTGGGTCAGTTTATAGGAAAGCACGTGTAGTGGAAATATAAAGGGTGCCATTGAAAATAAGGCTAATTTCACATACGACCCCAACGTCTTGAGATCACGTATGCTAGTCACCCTTGGGCACGATTCTTGCAAGTTTTCAGCTCGTTCGTATTTTACAATATCGATGTTCCTTTTTTCACCCAAGAAACGTAACTTATATAGACTTATGCACAGCGTTGCATATTAAAACAAAAAATAAGATGTAAGAGATTTGTTAGGGGTTATGCACAGGGTTGTACAGTTACGCGTAAATCAGAAGTTTTGACGCAGTATTAATGAAAAAATTGATATAAAACCAACATAATATTATAATTAAAACATATTTCATTATTATTTTTGTAATTGCACTGCGAGATTCAATACAACATTTCTTAAATTTGTACTAAACTCTAACATTAAAAGAACAAACTTTAATATTGTACGCTTTTTATACGTTACACGAGTAATTTTTAGAATGTCGGAGTACTGACTATACAAAAGGGCTTGTTCTTTTAACCACTTCACTGGCAGGGCGTTCCAAATGGCGTTCCACGCGCCGAGGCCCAGACTGGCAAAAACACCGAAATGGCGTTCCTAAAAAACTCTTTTTTTTAAAGAGTGTACACCACATTTAACTATTGTAAAGCAATATTTCTATAATTTAGACATTAGGGAACAAGATTATCACAACAAAAATTTTAGTGTTTGTGATTTTCAACGTTTTTCCGAATGTTCAAATCGGCTATTTTTAATAATTTTCAACAAATGGCGTTCCACTTTTTTTCAATTTTTACACTATAAAACTTGTACTTTTATTAAAAAAAGATATTTATATTACAATATTATAATATAATAATATAATTATTAATAATATATATAAATATAACATATATAAATAACTATTATTTATTATTATGAATGGTAATATTATACGTATATGTTTTTGCCAGTCTGGGCCTCGGCGCGTGGAACGCCATTTGGAACGCCCTGCCAGTGAAGTGGTTAATGTTAAAAATAAATTTTAAAAAATGTTGTTACCAATATTGGGACGCATTGATATTCCCTACGTGAACTTGCAAGAATATTGTATTAAACAAATTTTTATAAAAAGAAATTAATGTTTAATGAAATATTATTTATGAACAAAATTTTTTATTTGACTGTATTTCAATTTATAAAAATATACATGTAGGAAAATATAAAAGAATAGAAAATTTAGTTTTCATAACGCGGTGCTAAAAAGGGCATTTTTTTGCACATTGTTATGAAAATTATCGTTCGTAACGACTGCGAGCAGTTGTTTTTTTATGTTATACATTTTCAAAGATAAATATTTTGCTTAAATAGCATTTTAAGTACACAATAGTTTATATAAAGAAATTATATTATAATTAAAATGATTTGTCAGCTATCTACATTTTTATATCGCAGCATTTACATATATCAATAAAAATTAAAGCCAAAAAGTCATAGTCAATAGTCAATTTTTGAAAAACGAATTAATATAAAAAACTTTTTTTTGGTTTGATAAGAAAATTCCTTTTTTGGCAAACATTTCCCGATTTTTCCTGGTTCCCGCGTGAGTAGTATTGTATTAGTAGAAATGAAAACTAGTCTTCGATTTCCACATCGGAATCTACATCAAAAACCATGTAAAAACCCTTTACATAAAGGAAACCTATAGATTCTCATGTAAAACCGTATGGGAAATTGAGACTACGTTAGATTTTATATAGAATTTTACATCACATATATTTCCCATACGATTTTATTTGGGAATTTATAAGGTTTCTTTTATAGTAGTGGAATTTTACATGGTTTTTGATACAGAAATCTACGTGGGTTTCTATGCGGAGATTTTGAATAGTAAACTAATCAAAACTTGTAAATCAATTCACCCATTTTTGCGTAATGCCCGTATAGTATTTTGGAGAGCAACCACATACTCAAACATTTCATAATTCAAGAAAAAAATTTTTAAATTTAAACCTTAAAATATCAATACATAAATTGTTTGCAAACTCACGTTCATTGATTTTACAAACTTTGTATTAGACGCCAAATTCATGATCCTAATCGTGTTAATAAACTAAATATAATAAATATAAGTTAAATTTTAATTATACTACCCAATATCAACAATAACTTTATAAAAAATTAAGCAATATTCAACAAAAAAAAATTAATAAAAAATTTTGTAAAATCCAAAAATTCGGATTTTGGCTTTAAAATTCAGATTTATTACAAATAAATTGTTTTTATACTGAAAATTAGTTGTACTTAAACTAAAAAGTTTCTACAAAAAATTTCACATCAATTTGACAAAAAAATTGAAAAATTTGCATTTTTTTTGGTCTTTTGAATTTTGTAAAAAAATTATAACTTTTGTTCCTCTTAATATTTTTCAAGGCAATATGGCTAAGATTTTAAGGACCCTTTTTATTTTTTTTACTAAAGGAAAGCTTAAGATGTGTTCTTTTAATATATGTAACCAAAAAAATAACGTTTTTTTGTTTAAGAATAATTAATTAATTAATAAAAATTAAAATATTTTACAACAACATAAAGTTAACGCAATTTTTAATTTACCGCACTTTGAAGCATGATAAAATCCGCATCCAACGAGTCTAATATGAAGTATTTTTGATAAATTGTCGTTTTATAAATAAATATTTATAAAAAATTAATTAAAAAATCAACCCATTAAGGCCGAATTGACCAACATTTTTCCTTAAACTTCAACACACGTAAAGGGGGTTTCGGGGGTATATATATATATGGTGCATTTCATGTCAAGTGATCAAGGTGGAGAAAAATTTTTCTTCAATCGTAGCAAAACTTGGGGCTTTTGTAGTACTCATAGATAGTAATTTTTCGTGAAAATATTTTTTTACCTAGTCCAATATTTTCCGAGGGGGAAGGGGTTAAATTTTTGTGTTTTTCAGTACAATGCTTATTTCAATAATTTTTTACTCTTAAACAATTAAACATACAAATTTGACAAAGTACATTTTGGAAAGGTTTTTTCATGCTCTTTCGATTGAAAATAATCATTTTGAAAAAAAAAAATTTTTTGACCCAAAAAAATCAAAATTAAAAATAAATTTCAATTTTTGGGGGAGAAAGACCCAATTTTTTTTTTTTTTTTTTTTTTTAAACGAAAGCTGAGGTTTTTTCCTAAAAGGACATATAAATGGTAAAGTGGGACTAGAATGTTTAAACATTGAAAAAAAGAATTTTCTCCTAAACGGAGCTTAAAACCGGGTTTTGAGCCCTCCGGCGAGTAGAAAACCCCCCCTTAAATCAGGTGAAAAACGTACAAGATTCTGACTCTTGTGACAAACAATACACTGACGCTGAGTCATTGTGCATCTATTTATATTTAAATCTATATAAGTCGTCATAATGGAAACCAATTATTAGAAAAAACAACACTAACTTGTCATACAGTGTAATACTAAAATCAGATTTAGGAAGACAACACGGACAGGTATTAGATTATCAAGAACTAAACTCAATACCAATAGACCTTTTTATAAAAAATTTTTTAAATAAAAAATATTTTTTTCAACTTATAAAAGATGAAGGACGCTACGTGATGAGTGAATAAAACAAATGAAACACGCTGGACTAAGTATACTATCAAAACACTTAGGAAGGTGTACTGGTTAGAAAATATAGCAAATAAACGATGCTGTATAAAGTGAACTAATAAAACATTAATCGTTTAGAAAATAAAACGTAAGTGAACAAAATTGTACTAGGAGAACTATTAAAACACTAGAAAGTTCTAGGATTAAAAACATAAAAAAGCACGCGTTATTAAGAATGCACGAAAATGTCAGACCGTAACCATAGGTTTTAGAAACAGACTTTTTGAAAAAATTGTCTACCTTATAAGTTTTGCTTTTAAGAAATTTTAAAAACTGACACCAAATTCAGAATCATCGACCTTGTAAAACCCCAGATACTGAGTTTAACACGCATTGGATCAATTTTTTTCAAAATCATCCGCCATTTTTAATTTTTTAAAACTGACTTTAAATTTATGATCAGCGACTCCAAAAACTCCTAGATATTGAATTTAAACGGAATCAAATAAAAATTTAAAAACAGTCGTCCATCTTGGATCCATCATTTTGACTTTTAGAAATAATATCGGATTTGTAATTAGCGACCTGACATTTCAAGCGAACCTGACATGACCTGATGTATTTTGCAATTTTTTAAGTCGGGTTATTTTCATTACTTTTTGACAAATCGAAAAACGGTTATGGGGTATTGTCAATCATACGAAAGAGATGAAAATTTTCATAATATAAGCCGATTTTATCCTGGCTAAAAAAGTACACAACTCGGTCTTCTACTGCTGCTTTTTTCGCGGTTCCTACTTTTACAAATGAATATAAATTTACATTTTATTTATGAAAATGGTAAATTGAAGTGTTGAATTTGGTAACTACACCAAGCGTAGCTGAAAGCATGTAAAAATAACTGAGTTTCAGTTTAAAACATAATGTGCATTTTCTCATGGTGTTGTTAATGCATCCTACATTTAGGAGAATAAATACGCCTTATTTAACTATTTTTGTTTATAAAATAAAGCATTGTTTTATTTGATTTATCTTCAGTGGTGGATGGCTGCGGAGACTGGCGTTTTTGTAGTATGTATTTTCTATTGTTCTTTGTCTTTGTTTAATTTCTACGTTACACTTTCTCGGTCTTTCGCGTGATGAAAAACACAACAGAGAAGCAAAACATGAATAAAAACAAACAAAAACAATAGATGACCAACTTAGGACCACTGTAGATTTTTACTAGTTTCAAATTATTACGCTAATAAAAAAATTTAATTAAAAAATCAACAGAACTTCTTATTGGGACATTAAATGAAGGAACTACAGCACACACTCATTTAGAAATGTTGAATTATTTATCTCTTGTAGCTGCTTTTGAAAAAACAAGAAAAATTAATTTGTTTTGTAGTGAACAATATTATTGTCCTCACAATGTATAGAAGAATGTTACAGTGAAGTCAAGATAAGCTTTCAAGCTGCTAGTGTTTTGTCAGTCTCTAAATTTGAATCAGCGAAAAGTCGCTGACTATGCAGCTGATTTAATCAGCGTATATAGGATAAAATATCTGTGACTATTCGCTGTTTCATTAGTGTATATATGCTACTATTCTCATTCAACGCCACCTTAGAAAAATATTCATTAATCACATATTTTCGATTCATACCATACTATGAATCGGACAATAAAAAGTTTGTTATTCCAACTCAAATTATGATTGATGTTCTATTTAATAAGCACTGTAAATAAGGTGTCAATCTGTTTTCTCTTTTTAAAACTGCAGATTTATTTGAGATTACAACCGATTCAAAAATAGTGAATAGGTTTTTTCCCTGGATGGTTCACACAGTACTTTGTGCAACACTTTTTTGTTATGGAAAAAAATGTTTTTATAATGCTAGATTCAAAGATTGTGTATAACTTCCTAATTTATTCAAATTTTAATTTACAATTAGGGAATTATATTCTGAATGTAATTTAGATAACATAAATTGAAAAATCGATTTTTTGATCAATACAAAATATAATCCTAATGGGAAATTTACATCTGGTGGACTACTGCGTCAGCACTGTCAGCTGAGCAATTCCATGCTAAGTGATCATAAAAATTTTCTTCTAGATGGGATTTGGATAAAACTGTGCTTTACTGTTCTCTTCGATACCACCAAAAAAATAGTGAAGCTTTTTTGAAAAAATATTCATAAACATTGAAGATATATAACGTTGAAATTTGTTAGCTTTATTTCTTTGAAACCGCATAACTTTTTTTTATAAAAGATATTTACGTCCATTATTTTTTATATTATCAATTAAAAATTTCGGAAGAAAATTTATTCGATACTTTGTTAATATTAAGGGAATAAAATTTTATTTTCGACTTTTGAAAAGACTCCACTTTTATTTTGGTTAATTTTTCTTGTGGTTCTAGTACATACTTAGTTCGTCTGACCTTCTGCCAAACAGTCGTGCAAGTACTATACTAAGCCAGTGGTGAACATCGGTTCTATACTGTCATTTTCCATTGGGACACATCCGTAAACAAAAGAAATTGTTCACTACAATTTTTACGTCATACAGAAAATTTAGTTTTTTATAAAATTTTGAACAAAATCTTAACAATTTGAAATATGACAATGAAACAATAAATAATGTTTATTTTTGACAACCTTTTTAGAGGTAAAAAAGAAGCACAAATGAAACAACCGAAAATTCCAAAATGGGATCAATGAGGTATGTCCAAATTCTTTACGGATCTAATTGACTGCAGAGATAAAACGCTAGTATCCTGCTGGGTAATAGTCCTTTCACGTCTTGCACTCGCCCTCTTTAATGACCAAACTAATCGCTGCTGGTACCTTTCACATGGACATATAAGTTGCTTTACTATTTTCTCTGATTTTTCCGATGGCTGTACTATATATGGTTAATTGTTAAGAAAGTGTCAAATTTTTCATCCTTATTTACTATATAAGAGATAAAAGTATTGTCAAAATGAAATAGATAGGTTTTAATAATACATACGGAAACATATTGGCATATCTCTAAAACTTTTAAACTTTATGTTTTCGCTTATTATTGTATTTTAAAAATTATAAAAGTAATTTTGGAGTACCATAATTTGATAAATTATTGTTCATTTTAAATATACCATGTGTTTAATAACCTTTTTAATTAGATAGGGAACGACAAAAATAAGTGAAAGTGTTGAAATCGACAGGTTCTCGTGTGTGACATTGACTGCTATTTCAGTTTATACAGCATAACTTTATAACAAGTCATTATATATTTTGTGACATATAGTAAAAGTACTTCATAGTATAAGAAATGAAAAACTCATTGTACTAATGATGGGCCTAAATTAAGATAAAAATAGGGCACCTTTAACCCCTTGATTGTCGCGGACGCATATATGCGCGGATTTAAAACTGGCCAAAAGTGCTCTTGACGCATATATGCGCAACTTAAAAAAGGTGGTTTAAAACTTCTTAAAAATTGCTGAAACTGGTTACTCGGGGGTTATTGGGGTTACTGATTACGAATCCGAGGTTCGTTTTTCAAAATTCAAAATGGCGACTTCAGTGTGATAGAATCATGGAGCAAAATTGTATGGATTTGCTTAGAACTCACTGCTCATCAGTTTTTAGCCTTTCTGATTAAAAATCCCAATTTACATTATCAAAATTGAAAATTATGCTGATACCCAATAAATTGAGTATCAATTTTAATTAAAATTTAAATTATATTATTTCTAGCCCATCTGCCTATTTTTAGTAATTTTAAACCACTATTTTGAATTTTGAATAACGGACCTTGGATTTGTAATCAGCGATCCCTAAAACCTTAAGATACTAAGTTTCATAAAAATAAAAAAATAAAAATTTACAACACACTTTTGGCCAAAACAGTGGAAATCTCGTCGACAGCCAAGGGGTTAAACTAGCCAGACAACGTTTCTAGAATTTCGACAACTAATCAATCAACTTGAGATAACTTTTTTAAGGGTATGTCCAAGTTGCAAAATGTAAACAAACCAAGCACTAACATCACCTTTTCTATACATCTTTTTCTCTCACAAAAATTACCATTAGAAAACTTTTTTTTAGAAAAATGATAAATTAAAGTGTCAAAGTTTCCAAAAAAATCATTTTTGAGTTTGATAAATAAATAGCAATTAGTAAAATAAGTAATTAAAATTACCTGTAAAAAAGCATTTTTGACGCGTCGCGAAAAATAAACTGTTTGAGTATATCAACAGCACTGACGATGAAGAAGTCTTATATCAGCGATTGGACCTTCAACATGTGGAAGAAGAAATTTTTCCCTTTCCTCCATAAAATTACAAGAAGAAAGGGTAAAAACTTCTTCATCGTCCGTGCGGTTGATATAGTCAAACACTTGAACTTTTCGCGACGTGAACTCTGTTGCTCTACGCGCACGCGCAGACCGTGCCAAGGAAGCATTGACAGCACCATGTGGAAGTGCACATTCTGTTTGGAATAAAACTTGGTTGTTTTTTAATTTTTTCAGCTCTGCAAGGCTTAGTAACCAAACTCAATACGTCAGCTCACCATTTTCATAAAGAAAATGTGAATTTAGATTTATGTACGAAAATGAGACGTCGTATAAAAATGCTTAACTTTTCGATATTGTGAAGCATTTTTGTACGACATCTCATTTTCGTACACATTTCTCCTTGTAATTTCATGGAGGAAAGGGAAATATTTCCCCTTCCACATGTTGAAGGTCCAATCGCTGATATGAGACTTCTTCATCGTCAGTGCGGTTGATTTACTCAAACAGTTTATTTTTCGCGACGCGTCAAAAATGCTATTTTACTGGTCTTTTTAATTAGTTATTTTACTAATTGCTATTTATTTATCACACTCAAAAATGATTTTTTTGGAAACTTTGACACTCTAATTTATCATTTTTCTAAAAAAAAAGTTTTGTAATGGTAATTTTTGTGAGAGAAAAAGATGTATAAAAAAGGTGATTTTAGTGCATGATTTGTTTACATTTTACTTTGTTTACATTTTGCATCTTGGACATACCCTTAAAGAAGATTTTTAACTAACCCTGTAACGGGGATACATTGTCTATACAATAAGAAGTAATTTGAACCCTTATCGGAATATGTGCTGCTTATATACATAAGGAATGGAATAAGTTCAAACTTTTAATTTCAAACGAAAATCATAATGAAAACCTACATTTTTGAAGAGCACATGTTGAATTTGATTTCTAAACACTTTTAACTTATTATAATCTCTTCATGCACAATATAAAAGCTATCCCTTACGAAAAAATATGACATGTAATGTACGACATGAACAGTTGCAGTAATTTGCGTGACGTTATTTCGCGACGCCACAAACAAAACATTATCATGTACAAACTTTAAGGCACAAAAACCTTTTACATGATTATGTATATAGTTTAATTGATATTTGCTGTCCAATCTTTAATAATTATCTATCACAACTAAGAAGTTTGCGATGACAGCGGACCACTTCGTTTTGTCAACCATCATCAGTATTTTCAGTCAGTTCCTGTCATATAGCAAACCTTTTTGCTATAACAACAAACTTGTTAGCTATGTTGCTATTTCAACTAACCAATCTTTCTATGCGTGTAACATTATTTTAAAATTCGAGAAACAATGCAAATTTTTTGTTGCAGGATACAAAATAAAAACTATAATACATATCATACTGTCCCATAGAAAATAAATATTTTATTTTTACTTCTAATTAGAACTTTTGATTGATAATTTGATAAAGGTGAAACAAGTTAACAATATCTCCAAATCAATTTTGATAATTTGGTTAGATAACCTGAGAAGTTAAAAACAATTTGACATTCTCGATTGTGTTTTTTTTCTTGGCGTCGCGAAAAAACGCCACGTAAATTACAACACTCATTCATGTTGTAAATTACATGTCATACTTTTTCGTAAGGGCTAAACATTGCCCGAAGTTGTGAAATAATTGACAATGATATAAAATAATTTCTCTCAGTTAACTCTAAACATCTTACGCATTCATCGTGTTCATTTCTCAAATTATTAAAACAAATTTCACAATAAAAGTGTGTAGTTAATGGAGATTGGTAATCTTCGAAATATTTTTTAAAATAATAAAGGGATTCTACGCAAAAATTTGGCTGGGGGCAATGCATAGCAATCAGAGTTAAAATAGATGCCAAAAGAACACTCGATATTTTAAATCTTGTCACTAACGTTAAAATTAATAACAGACTTTCAGACAATGAAATTGGTGCTCCTTGCATTAATTTGCAAAATAACTCTGTTAACAAAGAAGATGATACACAAAATCTCAGTAACTATTATATTCACTTTCTCAATGAAAAGAAACACGTGTAAATCTTTATCTGTTTTGAATCATCTTAATATTTCTCTTGTTCTATTTTTGTTTACTGGTGGGTCAGTCACCTCATCTTTATCGATTTTACTTATTTTGCGTACTTTGAATTAGTGTCTAATCGTCTCGCTTGGACGAAGACGTTCGTTCAATATTAGCAAATGTGTGACTTATAATTTTTAAATTTTCTCACGGTAATATTTGTAATTAATTTCCTTTTTGTAAATTCTTTTTTGTAAAAATGTTTATAATTTATATAAAATTTGTTTAATAAATTGTAGTTTCTGAAGAGGACAGTCGTGCTGTTGAAACGTTAAAAATGAAATTGTCTTTTTTGTTTTTGAAATCCTGACTCGGAGTGATCGACTATCTCATCATTTTTATTAATTTATCGACCGAGTGATAACATCATTACTACATATAAATGAATTATTATTATTTTTTAACCTCTTAATTGCTTAGCAACAAAAATTATTTTTTCGAGAGCCAGAATTATTGCGAATTATTTTTAGTCTTCAAAAAAGGTTATTTCTAAATTTTTTTAAATGTAGGTGCTAGTGCAATGGAAGAAACAGCGTACTGTGACTATAATGAAAAAAACTGAAGAAATGGTTGGAATAGAAGAGGAAGAAGAATTAAACATTGATTATAATGGAAAAAAATATATAGCAATTCTCAAAATGAGAAGCGGTAAGAAATCATTTATATAAATCTAGATAATATTAATTGAATAACATTATATCTATACACTTAAATTTTCTTTTTAGAAGACAAATCATTTCTCAATTGCTTAAATGTGACAAAAGATGAAAAGGTAACAAGTAAAAATGTGGTTCCAAAGAAAAAAAGCAGAGATCCGAACGCACTGATTAAAAAGAAACATGCAGCTGAAGGTCGACTGAAATTAAATCAGAAAATATCCAATTTACCAATATTTACACAATTTATGACTCTCAAATTATGACCATTATTTGTATTGTAAACATTATTTCTAAAATGATTATTGAATCAAAAAATTGTCTAATATTATAAATTATATATTATAAATTATTAAAATTAAACAACTGTACAATTTTTATGAAAAAATTTAAGGTAGGATAAATAATATTACTTTTTTCAAATTCTTTTATCAGTTACTTTTTTATTTTTTAATCTAAAAAATTCATTTTTTGAGCACCAAGAAAATTAATTTTTTTATTCTCCTTGAATTATATTTATACATAAATTTGTAGTCATTTAACTCTGAAGAAATAAAATATAAATAATAAAAATAATAATAAAATCTTCATAATCTCAAAATAAGAGAGTTTCTTTGGGTGATGAATATAGACAATAAGATCTAGCGTAGAAAAAGTCTTTCCACCACCAAAAATTGATTCAACGAAATCGACTAAAAAGAATGAAGTTTTCGGTAATTTAAATCAATTCTATTTTATCTACTTTTCTATTTTTTTATTTTCTATATTTATAATGTTAAAGTTAAATGTATTAACATCTGGCATAAATTATTTCCAAAAATGATTTTTGCATTATAAATGGTAAAATATTATTAATTATTGATTTTAAGAATTCAAATTGAATAACTACAGATTTAAAAAAAATAGTCACTTATTAGTAAAGAAATTAATTTGTTTAGATTCGCGCCACTCACTATTAAGACAACACTATTTCGAAAAGATGACGAAGAATTAATCAGAGAGTCAACAGACAAGAATTCACAAGAAGAATTAAACAGAGAGTCAACAGACAAGAATTCACAAGAAGAATTAAACAGAGAGTTAACAGATAAGAATTCAGAAAATAATTCAGACTCCAGTCAAGATGTTCCACTTCCGAAAAGGAAAAAATTGACTACTTTGAATAAATCAACTGAAAGTAATAAAGTTCTCGGTAATATAAATAAATTCATTCTTCTTGTATTTACTTTTCCAATTTTTTTATTAACAATAGATTATAAAAATAAAAATTAAATTACTGTTCATTTTTAAAGAAAAAAAAGCTTCGATTTAAAACCATCATTAACTAATTTCATAATTACTCTGTTTAGATTCTCGTCGATCATCATTGAAGGAAAATCAAAATTTTTAAGGTGCACCAAACAATGCAGATTCGAAAAGTAAGGCTGTATCTATAGCCAGCAGTGAGGATTCTGAAAATTATTCTAGCTCAGACCAATCAACCTCAGTTGAAGATGTTTCGTCTCTTTCGAAAAAGAAGAAAATGAAAAAGAATAACATTCCTGGTAAAAAAAGTTTTTCTCTTTTTCATTATTACCTTATTAGTTATTTTAATTATTGTTTTAATTTAAAAATTGTTTTTTTCGCAATAGAAAAATTAATTTTTTATTCTTAAATTTTATTTTTAAATAATGTTGTAGCTGTATACATCTGAAGAAATTAAATTTTATGTTACTTTTAATTTAATTTATAGTAGTTTAGAACTGTAATTCTAATAAAATTGAAATTACCTATTTAAAATTTTTGTAGATTCTGAAAATTCTTTACAAAGTCAAAATCAGATAGTTTCTTTGGGAGATGAACATAGACGCGTTTCTGATTTCGAGAAATCTAATTCCAAACCTATTAATACAGGCAAATCTCCAAAGTCTACAACTTTCGAGGATTCAGAAGATTAAACAATAAAATCTGGCGCAGAAAAAGTCTTTCCACCACCAAAGATTGATTCAACAAAATCGACTAAAAAGAATGAAGTTTTCGGTAATTTAAATTAATTCTATTTTCTTTTATCTACTCTTTTTCTTATTTACAATATTTATGACGTTAAAGTTAAAGCCATTATTTGTACTGTAAAAATTATTTCCAAAAATGATTATTGAATTAAAAAATTGTCTATTATTATAAATTATTGATTATAAAAATTAAAATTAATCAGCTGTACAATTTTTAAGAAAAAATTGCTGGTAGAATAAATAATTTTACTTTTTTTCATAATTCTTTTATCAGTTATTATTATTTTTTTCTTCATACATTCATTTTTTGAGAAATAAGAAAATTCATTATTATTCTCCTTGAATTTTATTTTTAAATAAATTTGGAGCTATATACCTTTGAGGAAATTAGGTTTTATATTACATTTAATTTAATTTACAGTAGTTTAAAACTATAAATCTAATGAAATTGATAATCCCTATTCAAATTTTTGTAGATTCTGGAAATTCATCAAAAATTCAATATGGGAAATTTTCCACAGGAGATGAACATGAAGACGATTTTGATTTCGAGCAATCTAATTCAAAATCCATTAATTCAATATTTCCAAAATCGAAAACTATTGTGGATTCAGAAAAAGAATCAATAATATCCGGCGCAGAAAAAATCATTTCTCCGCATTTAATTATTCATTCGAAGAAACCGACTAAAAAGAATGAAGTTCTTGGTAATTTTTATCTACTTTTTTAAGTTTTTTATTTACAATATTAATGTCTTTAAAATTAAAGATGTTTCTTTTCTTTCGAAAAAGAATAGTTTGAACAAGAGGGATAATATGATTGGTATAAAAGCTCTTTCTACTTTTGTCCATTTCTCTATTTGCCAAAAATTTTTTTTCTGTTTTTCACATTAATAGAAATACTGCATTTAGGGGAAAGTCTTACAGGTTTTCCTATTTTTGTTATTTGTAATTCTAAAATTGTCAGTATTAAAAAGTCAATTGAAATTGTAGTCAAATTAAATTATTAGTTATTACTTTTTATACTCTTTTGAAACAAAAAGATTCAATAAAAAATATTTTTGTTAAAAAAATTTTTAAATCGACGTTTCGAAAACTTTAAAAATTAAAATTGTGAATTTTTAATGTGCTAAGAAATAAAATATTTTTATAGATAATTTAAGTTTCAATTTTTTCTGTTTTGTTTTCTTACTTAATTTTGATATTTAAAGAAATTTCTAAAATAACATGGATTAATATATTTTTTATACGTTTTAAAAATAGAGTTCAAAATTGCAGGTTGACTCACTTGAAGACTTGCAGGTTGCCCTACCTGCAGTTAATAATAAATGCAATTGATAATTTTGGGTAAATTTAAATGATTTTCCAAATTTAATTTTTTTTAGTATTTTGTTTTTTTTGTGTAATTTTCAATTTAAAAATAAATTTTTATTTTTGAACATTTTTTTTTCTTTTATAATTTTATTTATAAATAAATTGTTTATAAAATTGAAATTATTATGTTCAAAAACATTAAATTTAAGAAAGATTTTATAAATTCGTTTGAGTTATTCCATATTATTATCAATTTTAAAAAGTTGGTTGACCTGCAAGCCTAAATTTTAAAACGTTCAATTTTCATCATGTTTAAAATTTTATGTAAAAATTTCATTTTTTGATCACTTAAATTATCTATAAGTCAAATTTGAAGCTTCTTCGGTCATTTTCCGATGTCATGTTGAAATTAATTATTTTTTTAATGAGTTATGAGCGAAAAAGTTTAGGTAAGTCAACCTGCAAACCTTTTCCCTATTTTTAAAAACTGAATAAAGAAGTCTAAAACAAAAAGTCCACTCAAAAAATTCAAAGTAAATAAAATCCAAAAAACTAAAAAAAAATAGTTTCAACGTTTTGGACTTATTTACTGTCCTGTTCAAAAAGTCCAAAAAATTGTCCTTTTTTGAGTTCCGCATTTTGATGACTGTGAATTAGAAGTAGGTAAACTTAGCATTTTAATTTTCTAAAAATAATTCAACTATTTGAGAAATTTAATTGTATTTTAAAAAAAAATAATTGGATTTTTGTAAAGAGTTTTATCAATATTATTGAAAATAATTGTATTTTTTAGAATAATTTTTTCACAAATTTTATAGAATAATGAAAATTTTTTATAAATTTTTTATTTGTGAAAACATTTTAATTTTTATGAAAAATATTATTATTTATATAAATAATTAAAATAAAAACGTATCTTTTCACATGTTTAATTATTTATTTCGAATTTTTTGTACTTTGGACTTTTTTCATGGATTTTTTAGATTGGTTTTTGTTCTGTAATCGTTTTAAACATAAGTACGTATTTTTTCAGATGTTAGCCGCACCAATTTGAGTCATTCTCCTGTAGGTAAGTATATCATTAACAAATGTCTGAAAAAATTATTGATTCGATTTCTTAATTATGTAATTAAGGTAAATGCGTCAGCGCTCGTCAGTGCTTTAGTCGTCGGCAGGTTGTTACAACTTAACCAAAAAATAAGACACACAGTCATTTTATGTATATAATTTTATTACTGCGGGAGGTTACGACAAGCAGCCTTCGAAAAAGAGAATAGAGATAAAAGAAAAAAAAATATTAAAAATTAATATTATATTTGTTCTATTTATCATGTACTTTTAAGATAAATTCAAATAAAACAAGTTGTTCATTTCATAATCATTTAATTTCCTCAATATCAGATATACGAGTTGTTTAATTTTTATTTTACAATAAATATTAATTTAAAGTGTTAAGGGTATGTCCAAGTTGCAAAATGTAAACAAAGTAAAATGCAAACAAACCAAGCACTAAAATCACCTTTTTTATACATCTTTTTCTCTCACAAAAATTACCATTACAAAACTTTTTTTTTTAGAAAAATGATAAATTAGAGTGTCAAAGTTTCCAAAAAAATCATTTTTGAGTGTGATAACTAAATAGCAATTAGTAAAATAACTAATTAAAAAGACCAGTAAAATAGCATTTTTGACGCGTCGCGAAAAATAAACTGTTTGAGTATATCAACAGCACTGACGATGAAGAAGTCTTATATCAGCGATTGGACCTTCAACATGTGGAAGGGGAAATTTTTCCCTTTCCTCCATGAAATTACAAGGAGAAAGGGTAAAAACTTCTTCATCGTCCGTGCGGTTGATATAGTCAAACACTTTAAAATTTCGCGATTTGAGACAACATGTGGAAGTGCACATTTTGTTTGGAATAAAACTTGATTGTTTTATAATTTTTTTCAGCTCTGCAAGGCGTAGTAACCAAACACAATACGTCAGCTCACCTTTTTATAAATAAAATGTGAATTTAGATTTATGTACGAAAATGAGATGTCGTACAAAAATGCTACACAATATCGAAAAGTTAAGCTTTTTTGTACGACGTCTCATTTTCGTACATAAATCTAAATTCACATTTTCTTTATGAAAATGGTGAGCTGACGTATTGAGTTTGGTTACTACGCCTTGCAGAGCTGAAAAAAATTAAAAAACAACCAAGTTTTATTCCAAACAAAATGTATGTTTCTGCATAGTGTTGTCAATGCTTCCTTGGCATGGTCTGCGCGTGCGCAGAGAGCAATCGTCTGACATCGCGAAAAATTTAAGTGTTTGACTATATCAACCACACGGACGATGGAGAAGTTTTTACCCTTTCTCCTTGTAATTTCATGGAGGAAAGGGAAAAATTTCCCTTTCCACATGTTGAAGGTCCAATCGCTGATATGTGACTTCTTCATCGTCAGTGCGGTTGATATACTCAAACAGTTTATTTTTGCGACGCGTCAAAAATGCTATTTTACTGGTCATTTGAATTAGTTATTTCGTCGGTTGGGTGCAGAAAGGTGCCAATTCAGACTAGTCGTGAAAAACGTGCCGCTTCAAAAAACACGTGAGGAACCTGCCACTTCAGCTGCGATTTGGAAAACATGCCAACTCAGAATTGACGTTCTTTTTTTTTATCTTAGGTTGACATTTGGCAGTACAGAAAAATGTGAAGCAAAGATTATAAAGTTGTACAAAAATGATTTTTTTAGTTGCATTTTGGATAATTTTTATTTTTCTGTGACAAGGTAATATTTTTACTGATTTATTGAATTAATTTGTTGATTATTTATTATTTGATGGACAACTTCTTTCTTCTACCTAAAATGAGAAAAATGAACGTCAATTCTGAGTTGGCATGTTTTCCAAATCGTAGCTGAAGTGGCAGGTTTCTTACGTGTTTTTTGAAACGGCACGTTTTTCACGACAAGTCTGAATTGGCACCTTTCTGCACCCAACCGACGATTTTACTAATTGCTATTTATTTATCACACTCAAAAATGATTTTTTTGGAAACTTTGACACTCTAATTTTCCAATTTTGTAGAGAAAATGTTCTAATATTAATTTTTGTGAGAGAAAAAGATGTATAAAAAAGGTGATGTTAGTGCTTGGTTTGTTTTTGGTGAAAAATAAAAATATTACATAATTTTATAACTATTAATAAAATATATACTTTATATACATGAATCGATTCGTTATCATGACAGGAATACAATTTTAACAAAAAGTAATCAAAATTTTAATTAGGAAAAAAATTATTTTCAGAAATTAAAATAGATTTTTATAATTTAAAAATTTGCTAAAAAAATTTATATGCGATATTATTAAAAATCCTACTGTCTGATTTTAGATATCCGTGACCGTAATACCTCTACTAAATTTTACCGAAAACATTCCAAAAGTGTAAGAGAAAATTTGTCATTAAAAATTGGTGACATGCATACACACAGGCATACCTATGTTATGTCTAACCTTATTATATTCCCTAAATAGACGGTAGTCTCGAGCCCTAAGTGAGCCTTGAGCGTATCGTAAGCTGTAGAAGTTTTTAGCTTGAACCAAGTATTGAGCCCTAAATGAGCCTTGAGCGTATCGTAAGCTTTAGGAGTTTTTAGCTTGAACCAAGTCTCGAACCCTAAATGAGCCTTGAGCGTATCGTAAGCTTTAGGAGTTTTTAGCTTGAACCAAGTCTTGAGCCCTAAGTGAGCCTTGGCTTTAGGGTAGCCTTCAGGTAGCTTTGAGGTAGCCTTGAGGTAGCTTTGAGGTAGCTTTGAGGTAGCCTTGAGGTAGCTTTGAGGTAGCTTTGAGGTAGCCTTGAGGTAGCCAACATTTTTTTACGCGGGTAGATATGTATGCGGAAACAATTTTTCTGTGATTGTCACTAAATTATTATGTTTTTCAATCTTTTGTTTCGAGTTGACATAAAACTTAATAGTTTCAAATACTTTTGTTTTTAGATTATTTAAGAACTAAAACGAAAGTAATTTTCTATTTAATTTCGTTTCAGAAGCGGTTTGTGCTATGAATGAAATTATTTATTATTAGTGAATCAGTACAAACAGGTTAGAATCAACTAACTATTAACGTCAAAGTTTTTTTACTACGGGGCATTTAAAAAAGTATTTCAATCCTGAAAGTCAAGAAAGTTTTACCGAACTGTTCCTGAAACGTTAGTGACCATCAAGGAGGTATTTAAAAGAAACGTTAAAATTTTATTTAATTTTTATTAAACGTTCAGTTTCAATTTTGTTTTAACTTTTACAGAACTAGTTTGTAAGGAATAAAGATATGACATTAAATTTTAAATATTATTCCTGAAAAAATAATTTAAAAATTATTAAAAATTACTGTTATGCCACTATATCCCAACTTTACTGAAGAATTTGGTAAAATATAAGGAACAAATTTTCTCCGTGTAGAAACATTCTCCTATTTTTATTTAAAGTTAGCAAAGTGCAGAATGGTGGATTTAAAAAAAATGTTCAGATTTACTTAAAACTTTTTGCTGAGGGGTTTTTGGAGTGGCTGATTATGAATCTGACATCAGATTTTCATAATTTAAAATGGCGGATCCAATACCCACATAGTACGAAAACTCCCAGGAAACTTCCAGGAAGTTTCCCTTGGGAACCATTGGAAGTTACCCTTAGTAACTACCTAGAAATTTCCAGGAAATACAATAATGTCCGCAGGTTAGAAGCTTTCCATGGAAACTTCCTGGTAACTTCCTGGAAGTTACCAAGAAGTTTCCAAAAATTATTTAAAAATTTTTTTAGTGAAATTATTATTTAAAAAGGGGACTCGAACCACCATAGGCCTCAAAAGTGTGCTGCTGGGATAGCGCTTTATGCGCTTAACCAAATCGTCACTTGACTTCACAGGGCTAATTTATATATTATATATTTCATTATATCTTTGAGGATTTTTGGAAACTTTCTGGGAATTTCCAGGAAGTTTCTATGGGAAGCTTCCAGAAAGTTTCCAGGAAGTTTTCATGGGAAGCTTCTAACCTGCGGACATTTTTGTATTTCCTGAAAACTTCCAGGAAGTTACCAAGGGTAACTTCCGAAGGTTCCCAAGGGAAACTTCCTGGAAGTTTCCTGGAAGTTTTCGTACTATGTGGGTATAACAGACAAAATTTTTAAAAATTCCTCGCATTTACTTGAAAATCGTTACTCGGGGGTTCTCGGGGTCGCTGATTACGAATATGATGTTAGTTTATAAAAATTCAATATGGCGGATCCAATATGGCGGACAAAATATATTTAAATGAATGAAATTGTTTGGAACTTTCTACTTCGTGTTCTCAAATTTTCTTGATACTTGGAAATTAGGTGTTATCTCTAGTCGCTAATTTTAAATCTGAATTTTTCATATTCCAGAAATGGTATACTGTAAATGTTTTACTAAAATTTAATTGCATTTCTCTAATACTACAATCTCAAAAAGTTTGAGCTAAGTACTAAGAATCAAGAAAATCGGAGAACAATTGCATCGTAAGTCGTATTGGATACACCATTTTGAATTTTTAATATCCAACATCAGATTCGTTTTCGGCGATCTCGAAAATCCCCACGGAGTAGCAAGTTTCAATCGATTTCATTCATTTAAATAAACCCCCAAAAACCCCCGAATAACTATTTTCAAGTGAATGCGAGGAGTTTGTAAAAATGTTGTCCGCCATATTGGATTGGTCATTTTGAATTTTGAAAATCTGATGTCAGATTCGTAATAAGCGACCCTAAAAACCCCTGAGTAAGAAGTTTCAAGGAAATCTGAACATTTTTTTTTTAATCTACCATTATAGATCCGCCATTTAAAATCTTTTTTTATATTCAATTCTGATTTATTAAAGTCACTTAATTCAAAAAACGTTCAGAAGAAGCAAAAATTCAGCTTTATTTATATAGAAATTAAGTAAATTCCCATAAAAATCAGTTTCTCAAAATTCACCCCCCATCAAGCCTGTAAAAAGAGAACATGAACTAACTTTTGGGTCGAACAATGTTTTTCTCTTTAGGTACACCTTAAGGAAGAAAACCTACCACATGGCAGTCCTGGCGATCCAAATTTTTTTTTGCCGGTATAATTGACAGACAGAAAATGGGGAAATAAATAGAAGCGGTTGGGGGTGATGTAAGGTTCAAGATTTAAGGCTGTATTTATTTTTAAAATTTTTTATTTAACTGAAATAACTACTGTTTCTGCATAATTTTTTATAGGTTCAAACATTTTCTAGGAGTTTCATTGTATTTTTCCAGAATCTTTTAAAACTCAGGTTTTATGTCAAACTCTTTATTAAATTATATCTATGATTTTCACGCTACCACCCCTTTATTATTCCCACACGGGAATGAGGGTGAAGTAGGGTGTCTATTCCTATATTTTTTGGTTTGTTAAAACTGAAAAATACCACCAAAAACAAATTCGTTTTACCCCTATACCACCTAGAACCCCATAAAAAACGTTTTGGAGTGGATTTAAATTACAATTTTCATAAAAAATTGAATGCGGTGTCTATTTTTATGTTTGTTGGGTCCCTGAAGCAGAAAAAACCACAAAAAATAAATACGTCCTCTTCTTCACGTGCTAGCACTTTTTTTTATTATTTCTAAAGAGGGTTAAAATTTTCATTTTCATGAAAAGTATACCCAAATTTTCATGAAAACGAAAAGTTCAACCACCTCTCTAGGAATACTATAGAAATTTTAGAGGGTGAAGGAGGGGACGCATTTATTTTTGCTATTTTTTTAAGGCTTCAGTGACCTAAAATGCATAAACCCCTCTAAGGGTTTTTTTATGGCGTTTAGGGGGTAAATGGAGGAACGCATTTGCATTTTATTGTATTTTTCGGTTTCAGCGACCCCAAAAACGTAGGAAATGTATTTGTTCTCTGGGTCACGAAATTTTTATTTTTTTGTGTGCCTGTGTTATAAACATTTAAATGTATTATTTTGTGGTAGAGATTACTTATTGATACCAAAATACATCTTCTATATAAAAAATTTTTATTATACTTTTTTAAGGGGACACTCCAGTTCAAAATGTCAAAAAATCGATTTTTTTTGTTTTTATTTTCGGATTTCTTATAGTGTTCAGAATACTCTCCTAAAATATTATTGCAAAATTCGAAGTAAAACAAAAGTTATACATTCTTATTCTTCGCCATGTCAAAGATGTTTTTGTATGCAGATAAGCAATCGAATGATTTTAATGTTTTCTCATTTTCATTTTTTTAAAAAGACAAACAAAAATGTATTTTGTGTTGCTGATCACAAATTAGATATCAAATTCTCAATATTCAAAATGGCGGATCCAATATGGCAGAAATGAAAATTTTTTAATTTTAATTTTTTTTCGTCCACCATATTGCATTCGCCATTTTTAATATTGAAAAAATGATGCGAACCAGCGACCCCAAACCCCCCTCAGCAATGATTTTCAAGCAAATTCAATAATTTTGTAAAAAAATGTCCGCCATATTGGATCCGCCATTTTTAATTTTAAAAATCTGATTCCATATTCGTAATTAGCGACCTCAAAAACCCCTGAGTAAAGATTTTCAAGCGAATCCGATGATTTAAAACAAAATGTCGAAACTTATTAACTTTAACTTTTGGTCTTATCTGTTTTAGAAAGTTTGGAATCGATCTTATCACCGAAAATAGGCATTTTCGACAATAGCGTATATCGCCGCCATTTTTAAATAAAAATGAAAAAAAAAATTTTCAAATTCTTAAAAAGAAATTTTTTAAATAAATGTCATAGTCATTTTAATAATCTATATTAAAAAAGCCTTCTTATTGCCTGTTTTGAACTGGAATGTCCCCTTAAAAAAATTACGCAAAAAAACAATAAAACAAGGAAAAAGTCAATTTAATATGAGTTTCCTTTCATCCATTATTTTCATTTTGATCTTAAAATAATCAGAAGACATTACCAAAGTCATTGCAATAGAAACCATAAGGTGGTCGGTCTTTTGGACAGAAGTCAATCCAAGCTCAATGTGTTCGATATTTAGCCAACAACATAATTACTTTAAAGAAGTATATGAGTCAAGATTATTAAAAAGGTTATTCCATTAAATTTCTCAAACTGTAAAGACCCAAAGTTTTTCTTCTCTAAAACAATAATAAAAACTGTATTGATAAGAAAAAAGTTTAAATTTCACGAGGAGAAAGTCTTTGCATATTAAGTATAAAAATATGAAAGGAAGGGATGAGACAGCCAAGTTAAGGAATGAGCATTTCTTACTAAGTACCCTGTGCAAGTTATCTTCCTTTAGCAACAAGGCTAGTCACCCTGCCGCTATAGTAAGACGTTGATGTGAATTAATGGCTGCTTAAGTTATATTTTGTGCCAGTGTCAAGAGTGCTGTCTGGAAGTGGCGATGTGGTATTAATTAACACGACCCCAAAATCGCTTCTTAACCCCTGAACTCCTTATAGAACTACACTGTATCTTTGCGGTTTTATAGTAAAGAGGGTAAAATGGACTTAAAATTATTATTCCAAATAATAAATTCCCTTCAAATATACTGTTCCTTTATCATTAAAATGAAACTAAATATAAATTATTTGCTTAAAAAAATACTATTGTAATAATCTTTCTGGTCGTGCGATTTTGTAACTTTTATTTTAATTATTATTTCTTGATATTACATAGTTAATGTTCATTGAAAGCATTTTAACTATTATATTACCAAATTCAAATATCTGAAATATTTCTGAACATTTAACCTATTAACGTCCACCAGGATGCAAAATGTATCATGATTTCACGACTCTTATTTTGTATGAAATAATTAGTTAAAAATTTGGGAAATACCATTTCCTACGTAAAATTTATCGCTCTTTCGGAATATGAGGCTAAAATTTGTTATAATTATGTTAAAAAAATTTATAATAATTTTATTGCAAAAAACACACTTTTTAAGAAAATTTTTTTTCAATTATTTTTTTGACATGGAAAACTAAAGAATATGGTCTCAAAAGCACAAAATATTAATTATTTCATTAGAAAAATATTACTATTTTAAATCACTGATTGACTTTTTATCATCAAATAACTTATTTTTAATTAATTAAAATGCAGAAAACATTGTTTGACAATTATTTGTAGAAATTAAATTATAGTATTATAAGTTAATCCAAAATTTCCACTAATTTTTGGAGTTATAGTAAAGTCGAATTTGAACTAATTGTTTCATAATTGCTAAAATCAAAAATAAGACCTGTATTGCATAAGCTGAATTCACCGATTTTTCCGATTAAATTAAATTCCTGCATATTTCCCGTTTTTTTCCAGTTGGTAGAACCTCTGTTAAAAATATTAGTAAAAACAAAAACCCGTCAAAGAATATTTTCATAAAATAAGTGAATTTTTGTAGCCATTTGCAGTTTTATTTATCGTTTATACTTATCAAGAAAGTTTATATTTGATAAGAAAAGATACGCCTGGAAAAATTTTGACAAAGCTAGGAAAAACCGGATAGTTTGTTACACAAAAATAATAATAGACCCCCTGTTTAACTTTTGCCTTTACAAAACTCAAAACATCCCTAAAAGTTAAATCTAGAATTAAAATAATAAAACATTTTACTATCGAAGTTTCTTTCCAGTGCAGTAGCATAATGCAACTATCGTATCACAGGTATTCTTGAATTGCTACAGTATCAATTTTATCATAAAAAATCTCTATTTTTAATAATTGAGAAAATTTTTAATACTATGAATTAATATTTTTTAATATCATTTACCATTTTTAATATTTCCGAAGTTTTGCAATTGGAAAATTTTGGATTAATTAGATAAACAAATAATTCTAGATTCCATTATTTTGACGTCAAAAGTTTATCAGAGACCCCAAAAATACTACTGAATTCAGCTTGATAGTAATTGGTCTGTCAATTATAATTTTTCAATTTTTTGATATTATAAAGATTTTTATACTTACTTCCATCTTATAGATAGTTATAGGATAGTATTTTTTTTAAATTATGCTAAAATATGACTAAATAACATGTAATATTTAATTACAGAAAGTTTAAAAGTTATACATTCAAAAATATAAAATTTTCCATTTTTAAAATTAAAAAAAAAATTTTAATACCTCCCGCTCTAATTAATATGTTTAAAAACTGTAAATTTATTGTTTATATTATATCTTACAAAAGTCATAACTGATTAATTCACTGCAATCTGTCATAATTTTTTTTAAAATTTCGTTTTTTTGAAAATTCATCATTTTTGTCATATTAGTATTATTTTTTAATTCAAAAATGTATTTATTATTATATATCTTTAAAATCATTTATATTAATAATAAATTTAAAAATTTATACCAATCTGCAAAAATTGAAAAAATTTTCTTGAATTTTTTGAAAAATTCATAACTTAAATTTCAGCTTAATATTTTTTCATCAAATATAGATAATATTTTAAGTTAGACCAATACCTAAAAGATTGCCAAATACAAACAAAATTTTGCAGACATACATACGCACATACATACATACAGGAAATTTTCTATTACCATTTATGGATTCTCAGTTGTTTAAATAAATAAATTATGCTAGAAAAAATTAATTTCGTGTAATGTACAGACAAAAGTCTGATTTTATTAATGTAGATAAAATATTTTTAATTTTTTACACTGAAAAAAATGCCGTTGAATCAAATAGCTACATGCTATTGCATTTCCCGTTATTGATTCAATGACACATTTATTAATGGAACAGCATATTGCTTAAAACGAAAAAAGGAAACTGTTTAAATTAAAAGTACGGTACTATATAATTAATAATATTGTATAAATTGTTTCTGTAATTCATCTATGTATAGCAACAGAATAATTTATTGCTTCTTTGACATTATTCATTTGAAGCATCTAATAGATAAATTTGAAGAAAGTGCGTGTAAATTTAAATCAAATGAGTGGTACTATTGCGGACTGCCTAAAGTATATGCTATAAAAATGAGGACACTATGTATTTGAGACATTGACAGGTGCTTAATTTATTGAAATACTTAACCACACATATTTATATGTTTATTGAACCTGTCGTTTTTAAAATTCTTATATAAAAAAGTATTATTTAAATTGTTTTAAAGAACTAAGGACTAGTTAAATATAAATTCCCTTATTCACGAGAAAAATCTCGCGCACGGTATTTAACTACAAAGTAACTGCTCAATGTAAGAAGCAAATGTATTACATTGCAGCGCGACAATTCTCGTCTATCACGAAAGTTAAGCAGGTTTGGTCGCGGTTACTACATGGATGGGTGACCGATTGGGAACAGCGTATTTTTCAGACTCAAAAAAATATAAAGTTTCTTTGAATGTGTGTTTGTCGTTGGAAAAAATGAAAAAAATTATAAAGATGTGTATGTTAGTGTGTAAAATTGAAAAAAAGATGTATATAAGAAGTGTTGTGTTAAAGGTGTGAGAATTAATTATAGTACACACAACACATGCTGACGCACTGCAAAGTAAAGTGTCTCATTTTGAGACGTTTTGTTCCCTTATTTGAAACACATAGATGTCTTGTGTCCACATATTTGAAACAGATATGTTTCTCATTTTAAGATTGTTACAAAATGTCTGTCGCACTTAGCACTTTATTTTGAGACACGTTATATGTTTTGAGTAGCCAACACAGTAAACAAAACTTTTTATATGTCTTATACGCACTGAGTCATTTTTAATGCTTGGAAATGAGACACGAGATGAAGTTAAATGTTCCAAAATATGACAGATCTTGTATCTCAATGGTTTTAACACTTAAAGCAACTTATTTTAAGACAAGCGTGAGATATTAGATTTTGCAGTGTGTATACTCACAAGTCACACATTAAAGTCATTTCACGTAATGTTGCAAGTTGAAATTTCAACTTGTTGAAAAAAACTAAAACTCGGGGAATTGATTTTTCTGTAGTAATGTGCCCTAAAAAATTGTTTTGACTTTTTCAAAAATTTGAAAAAGGTGGGGGCGAGTCAATTTTACTATTTTTGTTAAACCCCGTCTACTTTTTCAATTTTTTCTGTACATACTTGTAATGGGAAACATTTTGTTGATTGTGTTTCTGAAAGGTTTTTTCATGCTCTTTCCAATAGTGAATTTTACTTCTTTATACTTTAAATAAATAATGAAAATTATTAATTATTAAATAAAAGACTATTTATATTTGATTTATAATTATTATACATATATTATAATAATTAATTAATCTTAAAATTTACATTTTTAAAAAGTGTATTTGGTCATCTCAATATAATTAATTGATTTGTTTTTCTGTATTTTTCGAGAAAACATTTTAAAAATTAAAAATTACCCTTTTCTTGATGAATGATAAGAGCATTACTCCACCAGTAGACTAAGTTAAGAAATTGAATTAATTTTGAAATATTTAAGTACAATTTTTCATTAAATCATTTATTTATTTTATGATAGTTCTTCAATAATTAAGATATTTGAAAAGAATTATTGTTAGAAATAGAAAAATTTTAAAGTTTCATATTAGAATTCGTGGTAAATAAGAATTTCTTTGTTTTCAAACAAATTTTACTTTTTTAAAAAAGTATAATTTACTTCAAGGAATCTAAATTTTATGAAAAGCCGAGTATTATTTAAAATGTTCCGAGCAATTAATACTCTGAGCGAAGCAACTTTTATTATATTGTTATTACACTGAAAAAAATTTATTTGATTTAAATAACCGATTATTTGACTATTATCAAATAAATATTTACTTAAATCAAATCATTTTTATTTGAATCAAATAAACTGTATTTGAATCAAATATTTCAGTATTTGAAGCAAATATTATTTAATTGATTTAAATAAAAATTATTTGATTTAAGGTATTTGTTGCGTCGATTCATTTTCATCAGATTTTTTTAAATTTCACTTAATTATTCTTTGGATATTTATCTTCAAAATAAGGTCTATTAAAATAAAATTGACCGTCTGTAAGTCTCAAAAAGTGAAATCAAAGTTCCGATTTTCAACATGTGAGGTATAGAGAAAGCATGATTTTATTACAGATTTTTAATTTTTGCATTTAAACTAATCGTCAGATTTTGAAGAAAAATTAAAGTGTTATTTATTGAACTAAAACGAACTTTTATAAAAAATATAAAATTTTTGACCGTTCCATTTAAAAGATATTTAATGTCAAACTTAAAAAATTATTAAAACATTTGTTTTAAAGGAGAGGTGAATTCGTAAACGTGACAAAAACGCTGGTTAAAATACTACGGCTCGTCTGCTAATTTCGGCGCGAAATTTTAAAGATGGACATGTTCCAAACTTGCGACGTTGCCACGATCGTTTTCCATGATTGAGGTTATGATTATACATTGAAAACTTTCGTGGGTGAAACTCGTGAGACTGTACGTGCGCAAAAGTTTTTCAGAAACTCGCATTTAAAATCGTTTCATAAGTACAGTCGTCTGATACAAATTTTTGAGACTGACCAGTTACGCGACAAATACTTTAAGTAAATATTTATTTGATAATAGTCAAATAATCGGTTATTTGAATCAAATAAATTTTTTTCAGTGTATTTATTATACTTTTATTTTTAGTTTTTACTCAAAAGAGCCATCGTTATAGAACAAAATTTTATGTGTATGTTAAATATTGTTATTAACCCTTGTGTTCATACCCGGGACCCACGACTAAACATGTTTTCACTTTACTAACGTAAAAAAATTTGTTTGTTTGTTATAAATAAATAAAAAATTAGTTTAAACTATAGATATGCAGTGTCAGCACTTTGAATGGCTGAGACAAATAGTTTAAAAATTCATTACACAGAAAAAAAGTATTGAACCAAGAATATTTTTCTTGGTTAAAGCAAATCGTAAGAGTGAATGCGGCCAAGACTATTATAGTATTGATTCAAAAAAACGATTTTCTTAACATAGTATATTTGGGAAAAGAACATATATTCTTGATCCGAGAAAATGAGGAATTCGACCAAGATTATTAACTTATATTAATCTTCCCATTATCTTGGCTCAAGATTAAGGGTGTTAGATGAAATAAATAGTTATATAAAAAAATAAAAAAATGATTTGTCCAGTGCTCAAAATTACTTGACACAAGAAAATATGGGTTTGTTTCTAGGGGGTACCCAGTAAAAAAAAGTATTCAGAATAGAAAAAAGTATTGGTGGTGACGTTCGGTGAATGCGTTTTCGCGACAAAACCGTATTGGTGGGTTACGGTGAATACATTTTGCTCACCGTGAATACTTTTTGTTTTAAACTCTCGATTTAAAGATTCCTAAGCAAAGTTGAGAATATATATGAAGAGTATGAGTAACGTGCTGTATAAAAATGGCTATTGCGAGAAGGAAATAAGAAATTTTGAGTAAAAACGAAAAATTAAATGTGAAAGAAAAAATGTCAAATGTTGATTTACAAGAAATACATCCAAAAATCGCATAGATATCAAGCAAATTTTACATATAAATGTAAAGAGCATTTCTTTCATGTGTTTTGAACGTTTTTAGTATAGTGATCGAATAAAATTAGTATATATCTTTTCTATTCCTGTAACAAGTAAATTCATGTAATGAATACATGTTTTCATGAAAGAATCTCTTGATTCACGAACGATTTATACATCAAATAGTGTCTAGCGAAAAGTACATCAACGCTTCATGTAAATTGAGCACAATATTTTTTTCTAATACATGATATTACTTCTATAGAAGTAATATCATGTATTAGTTATGTAATAGCCTATAATACATGAAATAGTTGGAAAATTTGGTGTATTAGAGTGTACACCTTTTTAACAAGTAATTACCCTCTCGGTTTGTTTAAGTAGGGGAAAGGTGTAAGAGATGATCCCTTAGGGCAAGATGATCCTTTCGAACTTTGGAGATACTATTAGCGTTACCGTTCAGGTAAAAACAGTAATACGTTGCCAATGACGCCAAACAGTTGGACAAGTCGTGTGCTTTAATTCAGCGCGTCTGGTTTACCTTTTTGGAACAGCAGACATACTTAGTTCGGCGCAGGCGCTGTGCTTTGCAACTTGTACATTTTATAAGCACAGCGTCTGCGTAGAAGAAGTATGTATGTTGTTCCAAAAAGGCACACCAGACGTGCTGCATTAAAGCACACGACTTGTTCTACTGTTTGGGGCATCTCTTGTGCTATTCTTTTTTCCGTGTATGAATCAGTCAAACTGTCATGATAACACTCGTCATTAAAAAAATTTTATTGGAAAAAATTAAAATTTCATAGTTTTGATCTAAAGAAAGCTAAACTTTGAACTCAGGTAACTTTTGTTGCAGAAGCTGGAATTCAAAGTTCCTTGTACTTATAGCTTCAGTATATCTTCAATTAAGTGTTCTGATTGTTACTTTGGACTACCAAAGCTTCTAGGTTAAGTTACGAAGAAATTAAAAATTAGTGTCATTTGGGGCAAGATGATCGCTCAATGGGTGTACAAGATGATCCCCCTGATTCCCATGTATTTTATCTCACCTCAAACTGAATTTTTTAGTGTTAATAAAAAATTCAATTTTTCTCGCTTCTTATATATTTTTGTTATGTACACTAACTTATTTAATACAAAAAGGTGAAATCTACATCTATTAGATATATTAATTTTCTTGATGTAGAAAATGACACGTAATTATAAAATAAGAAAACGAATCGTGGTGAGTGTTCAAAAGAATTTATGGCCTAAATAATGCATATTTAATATTGATACACGTTATTCCTTCAATTTAGTCTCCTTTTCCAATAATTGGGCTAAGATAAACCTACGGATCATCATCTTATTATTATTATTATTGTTTCCTCATACTGAGGAAGTATTGTAATACCAAAATTTTTCAGGTTCGATTTTTTAACATATCCTTATGTTATTTGACCTCAGGAGTTCAAAAATGACATTTTTACAAAATGTCATTCCGTATGTGTGTGTGTGTAAACATCACATTTTTATAAATATCTCCAAATTATAAAGAGCTTCTTCGCTGAATTTTTTTTAAATTGTAGGTCTCATCTGCGGACATAAAATGAGAGTACTTTGAGATAGATTAATAAAGTTTAACTATTTATCTTTTTGATTTTTAATTTTTCAAAAAAACGTTTCTTGCCCATAACTTTAAAAAAATGTTAGGACACCTATAAATATTTTTTCCTAATTGTTTAGAGCTTTTTTAGACACATCTTTTGATCCTAGAATGAACGTTTTTCGTTCATATTTACTGGAGATATTAAACTTTTAAAAATCAAAAATTTTGGAAAATAAGACTTTTTTGAGAATTTTTTTAAAAGATGTAGAAATAACTTTAAAAACCATAGTTACCAACTTGTAGAGCATTAAAAAACCCTTCGATTGACCTATTTTTGAAGCTATTTTGATTAGAAATAAAGAAGGTATTGATATTATAAAAAACAAATTGTGAAAAAAAAATTTTCATGTGAAAGTATTAAATAAAGAGAAAAAAATATTACAGCACTTAAGAATAATTGTTCAAAATGTATACTTTATTGTTATTAACATCTCTATGAGGAAGCAAAGTGTTCATGAAATAAACACAACAAGATTTACGAGAATGAATGAAATGAGTACCAAAATTATAACAAAAATTTATAACTTGGCAGCGGTTTATTATTATTATTTAGTTTTTTGCTGGGCAGTTAACATAAACTATACAACCGAATAAATTCAATTGGAAAGGTTATGAAAACAGTGAAATATTTTATAGAGAAACAATTTGTTACAAATTAAATCATGCAGGACTCTGTCGATTGCCTAGGATGTATTAAACTCCATGGACTCACGTCGACCATACCATGCTAAAAACCCAATAATATTAGACCTTCTATTCACCTACGGAACTACCTAGTGACTTCAAACTTCGTAGATGAATGGTCCCAATTAGTCGCTGGCGCGACTCTTCCGTGCCGCTCTTGTTCTGGCCTTATTTTCTTCTTGTCCTTGACAAAGTCTTCTTGGCTTCCTCTAGGGCAGATCTGAAGACCTTGCATCCTCCTGATCCGGCGACATGTTGGATACTCTCCTCCTCACCGAACTTCGCCTTGCATAAGAAGCAGCATGGGCTCTTCTCTTCTTACAATCTGCTGCCTTATGGCCAGCTTCTCCGCACTTGAAGCACGCAGCCGACCTATCTACTGCTTGGCAGTCTCTGCCTATATGGCCATAGTCAAGGCACTTGTGACACCTTGTAACCATAACTCTCCTTCTGATTCTGCAGGACACAAAACCGATTTTGATGTTCCCTATCTTCTCCAATCTGGTAGCGTCTTTCTGGGTGGTGACCACGACAGCGAGCTTCATACCTGGCTTATTTGGCCCAAGGACCGTCACCTTCCTGCTTCCTGCTGGTACCGTAGATACTTTGTCTAGGGCCTCCTTGACATCTTGCTGTACGGTGAGGGTGTCCATATCGCGGATCTCCAGCACAGTCTGCCGGTCCGCCACCTGCACCTTTCCCAGATCGCCGATAACCTTAGTCACCTCTTCAGCGTACATCTTCTTGTTTGAAGACCCACCAATCTTAATGAGAAGGTCTCCCTTTTTAGTGGGTAAAGCTCCCACAACGCTTGTCTGACGACTGGCCTCCAGGTCAGCCTCTTTTCGAACTTTCGCCAGTACTTCGGCAAAAGTTTTTCCTTCAGCCACTTTAACCATCATCTTACTGACCTCTTTTTCAATTGCTAAAATGCATGCCGCCTCTTCTTCTCGCAGCTTTATGCATTCATCTCAGTCCTTGTTGCAGCTAGCAATGTCATTTGCTGAGGCATTACTGAAGACAGAAATGCAGCTAGCCTGACTTGTCAAACTGCTCGTACTCCCTCGTCTCTCCACCTTCTCCACGATGATCTGTGGAACTGCCAACGCGTTGTTGCCCTCCTGCATCCTTGGGCCACGGGCCATCATCCTCACGCTAGGCGCTTGATGATCGGAACCAGTGAGAGATTCAGCCGAAGCATTACTCCGCAGGTACTCTTCCTTGTTTTTACAATCGCTCATACTTGTTGTTGGTCCCGTTTGGAGGATCAGTCGGGCCTTAACAGGGTACTACCATCTGGCCAGGATGGGCCCTGAATTATTATTATTATTATTATTTCCGTGCCCGGTTGGAATTTCGGTTTCACCGGGCCCATGGAACTTGTTCTATGCGTGGGGTTGCTGGTCCTCTATCGGACGCGTGCCAGGTCGCGGATAGGTAAACGCTTCCTATTTCTTTCGAGGAATAGGTGGTAACGAGGAAATCAAATACTCGACGCGGACCAAAACCAGCAAAGAGGAAACATCCATCATGAGCGATTGTAAAAACATGGACGAGTACCTGCGGGGTAATGCTTCGGCTAAATGCCTCACTGGTTCCGATCGTCAAGCGGTTAACGCGGGGGCGATGGCCAGTGGTCCACGGATGCAGGAGGGCAACAACGCGATGGGAGTTCCACAGATCATCGTGGACAAGGTGGAGAGACGAGGGAGTACGAGCAGCGTCACCAGTCAAATTAGCTGCATTTCTATCTTCAGTAATGCTTCTGCGATTGACATTGCCAGCTGCAATCAAGATCGTGATGAATGCATTAAGCTACGCGAAGAAGAGGAGGCGAGCATTCAAAAAATGGAGGAAGAGATCAGCAAGATGCTGAAATCGTGTGAGGTCCAGAAGAATGTCAACATGACGATCAAGGATGGACTGAGAAGTCTGACGTCGCTCATACAGGATGTAAAGGAAAAGCACGCAGCAGCCGCCAGAAAAGATGAGAGATTCTACGAAGGATTGACTTGGTCAGAAGAAGCACGGAAAGACTGAAGGATGAGACGTGACCGTTTCAACGCGGCAATGCTGAGAAACGTTGTCTTGGATGCTCAGAAGCGGAAGAGAAGCGATCCTGAGCTTATGAAGGATCCAAAAGGGAAGAAGGAGGAGAGACCTCTCAAAAAGACTGCAGGCAAGAAGACCAAAACGGTACCAAAGCCAGTTCCAGAAAAGAAGGGAAGAGCCACAGTCATCGTCAAAGTATCCGAAGGCAAAACTTTCGCCGACGTGCTGGCGAAAGTTCGAAGAGAAGCTGACCTGGAGGCCAGCCAGACAAGGGTTGTGGGAGCTTTACCCACTAAAAAGGGAGACCTTCTCATTAAAATTGAAAGGTCTTCAAACAAGAAGCTGTTCACCGAGGAGGTGACTAAGGTGATCGGTGACCTTGGTAAGGTGCAGATGGCGGACCGGCAAACTACGCTGGAAATCCGCTATATGGACAGCCTTACTGAGAAAGAAGACGTCGTGTGACCACTCAGGACGACGCTACCAAATTGGAGAAGATAGGGAACATCAAAATCGGTTTTGTGTCCTGCAGAATCAGAAGGAGAGTTATGGTTACAAGGTGTCACAAGTGCCTTGACTATGGCCATATAGGCAGAGACTGCCAAGCAGTAGATAGGTCGGCTGCGTGCTTCAAGTGCGGAGAAGCTGGCCATAAGGCAGCAGATTGTAAGAAGAGAAGAGCCCATGCTGCTTCTTATGCAAGGCGAAGTTCGGTGAGAAGGAGAGTATCCAACATGTCGCCGGATCAGGAGGATGCAAGGTCTTCAGATCTGCCCTAGAGGAAGCCAAGAAGACTTTGTCAAGGACAAGAAGAAAATAAGGCCAGAACAAGAGCGGCACGGAAGAGTCGCGTCAGCGACTAAACGGGACCATTCATCTACGAAGTCTGAAGCCATTAGGTAGTTCCGTAGATGGATAATAGGTTCGAAAGCCAGGGGATCAAGAAGTTTTTTTAGTCGGTATCCGTGACTGCCGAAAGCAGGTATGCAAGGTTTACTTTTTTACCCTTACATTTTGTGCGTGAGTCTGACATACCCCAGGCAAGTGGGATCTTCCTGGACATGCAAAAATGCATTTTTTTGTCTTCTCCCCCGTGAATAAATAAAAAAAAATTATTATTATTATTATTATTATTATTATTATTATTATTATTATTGGTGTCTACTCAGTGATCATGACCTAAAGTTTACTTTTTGTCCTCTGTGAGAGAAGCATCGTCCTCTGAGGTCCGAGTTTCTTAGCTCACCTGACACTGGATAGCACAGACGTCGCATCAATGCCTTGGCAATGCTATAACGTCTGTGTAACCAATGGAGGCGATCCTGGGTCCACCCTGGCGAGGTGGTAGCACCCAGTTAACGCTCGAATAACTCACGTTACGAGTCTCCTAAAACACATACACTTACACAACTACAATCTTTCACACGTACACATAAGTTTCACTCAATCATACACACTCTCACAAACACCCGCGCACCCTGCCTCACTGTGCAGTTCATTGCGGAGGTTTTAATCACTACACTCTCACCCACTCTTTTTTCTTACATACTTATTTGTACAAACCGGTCCAAGACCTAAGGGAAGGAACCCCGAAAGAAAATACAACCATGGAAGAAACAATTAAAATTATAGATTTTTTACCACCTCAGGGTGTCGGAAGCCTAGGGTCGGCGTGGAATGTGGGTGCAAATGCAGGCCCCACCTCGTCGTCATCATACGACTGCAGAGTTGAACCAGTTGATCAGCTGACCGGAGAAATGTTATCAGCTACAAGTGAAAATTCCAGCAAGTTGAAGATGGAAAAGACCATCTCCATCATGATGGAAATCTTAAACAAAATGCAGGAAGCCTTGAAAAAGCAACCAAATGTGTCGAGAGTAATCAAAGGTGGCTTGCCGCAGATAACGGAACATTTGGAATGCGTGTTAGAAGAAGTACAAATAGCTTTTTCTTGTGATAGCGATAATACTCCAATAAAGAAGACGCAGACTAAGAAGCAGGGAAATAGTCCTCTGAAGGGAGTCACAAGCTCCAAACGGCTTGCTACGAGCCCACTGTCATCATTACAAAACCAAGAGAAGAAGAAAGAAGACCCTGATCAACTGCCCTGGAAAGAAGTAAAACAAAGAAAGAACAAGAGAAATACTTTAAACAAAGAAGATACACCCGAGCAAAACCAAAAACGAGTAGAAAACAACGAGAGCAGAAAACCTAGAAAGGCCAAACCTGAAGCTATTCTGTTTATCCCCAAGGAAGGAAAATCCTACGCTACTGTTCTCGGCGCTGTCAGGAAAAATGTGAAACCAGAAGAAGCTGCAGAACAGATTAAATCCATAAAGAAAATGAGGAACGGTGGAGTTCTTATTGAGCTCAGAAACACAAGCACTGAAGGTATATCAAAATTCACTGAAAAGCTGAAAACAGTAACGGAAGAGGAAGGCAGTATGCGAAAACTAGTGCCGAGAGCCACACTAGAAATTAGAGATGTTGATAGTTACACCACGACAGAAGAAGTTGAGGAGGCTGTGCGCCGAGAACTCAAAGACACAGGAAAAGAAATCCTGAACACCTGGGTAACGAAACCAAATCGGCGTGAGCAATGCCTCGCACTGATCACCATCGACGAAGTATCGGCAAACAAATTGCTGAACATTGGGCGAATTAGAATTGGGCTGATGTATAGCGCAATCAGAAGAGCAAAAACAGTAACAAGATGTTACAGGTGCCTCAATTTTGGTCACACTAAATGGGACTGTAAACGTCCAGATCGAAGCAAGGCGTGTTATAAATGTGGAACTGAAAATCATCTAGCAAAAAATTGTCCGTCGACTCCGCACTGTTTTCTATGCGAAGAAGCCAGGAAGAGTTCAGACGGAAATAATCACATAGCAGGATCCAGAAGGTGTGCGGTATTTAGAGAAATCTTAAAAAATACACCGTAGAAATAGTTACAGTTCTGCAGGGAAACCTAAACAGAAGTAAATTAGCAGATGAACTTTTAACAAAGATTAGCTTTGAAACAAAAGCTAATATAATACTTATAAGTGAACAATATAGAACGAGACCTGGGTCTGGATGGTACAGCGATCATCTTGGAACCGCAGCAATATGGATCCCAAATGCACGAGATTTTCAAATTACAAAAAAAGGAGCTGGTCATGGCTTTGTATGGGTAAAACACGACAATGTAAATTACATTAGTGTTTACCTCTCACCCAACGAACGGATAAATGAATTCTAACAAAAATTGGACCTTTTGGAAGACACGATACGTGAAATGGAAGGAGAAGTTGTGCTCGGAGGTGACTTCAACGCAAAAGCTCCAGAATGGGGTGAAATAGGACCTGATTCAAGGGGTAAAAGGATTGTGGATATGATTTCCAGATTAGAACTGATTGTTCTAAATACAGGACGTAAATCAACTTTCCGAAGACCTGGATTTAGATAAACAATCATAGACATTTCCTTTACAAATGAAGGCCTAGCATCAAAAATCAAAAAATTGGCATGTGATCGAGGACTATACAGGCAGCGACCATCAATATATCAAGTTCGAAGTTTGTAAAACTAACAATGTACACCAAGTTAAAATAATAGCACCGAGAAGATGGAATGTTCAAAAAATGGACATTGAAAATTTTGAACTAGCTCTGGATCACAGACAGTTCACTATCTGTGAAGCCTTATCCCGGACATCCCCAACAGCGCGAGCTAAGTTATGTACTGAGGTAACAATGAGAGCAGTCGAACAAGCATGCTCAGTAGCAGTTCCTAGAAGAAGAGTCACGACGCACAGACGCTCTGTTTATTGGTGGACCACAGAGATCGCTGAGATTCGGAAAAAATGTCTGCATTTAAGGCGTCAGGCACAGCGAATCAATAAACGATGTCCAAGCAGCTATAAAGATCTGACAAGAAACTATAAGCAAATCAAAAAAGAATTGAGACAAGCTATTAAAAGCAGCAAACGAAAGTGTTGGTGGACCCTGGCAGAAGAATTAAATTCAAATCCCTGGGGCCTCGGATATAAACTTGTAACTCGTAAGCTGGGAGTTTTCGCTCATAACGCTGAACAGAAGAGTGTGGACTTTATGAATGAGGCCGTAAATACCCTTTTTCCTGACCACCTGATAAGGCTGAATCGCCCAAAGAAGCCAATCAATGGAGACATACCACTTTTCACAGCAGCAGAAGTCCAAAAAGCAGTATCCTCGCTGAAGAATAGGAAAGCTCTAGGTCCGGACGGACTCCTATCCGAGATCTTAAAAGCAGTAGCAAAATCACATGTCCACCTACTACTGGACATGTATAACTTATGCTTAGCAGAAGGTATATTCCCTGCGCGATGGAAAAAAGCAAAACTGGTGTTGCTGTATAAAGGAAAAGGACCTGTGAATGATCCATCATCACAAAGACCTCTGTGAATGTTGGACTCAGCAGGAAAATGTCTGGAAAAGCTAATAAAAAGCAGACTGTCGGAAGCATTAAAAGAATCTGGAGACCTCAGCGAAAGGCAATTCGGCTTCAAAAAAGGGAAGCGAACTGTAGATGGAATCCTGGAATTCGTAAACGCAGCTAAATCTACTGAAAGCGGAAACCATTATTCCAGACCACTGTGTTTGTTTGTTACATTGGATGTTAAAAACGCCTTAAACTCCATAAGGTGGGACCAGGCCATGGGGGCACTCGAAAACGATTTTAACGTTTCTGAGTACTTGCTGAGGATATTAGGAGACTACCTTAAGGACCGATATTTAGTCTACGAAACAGATGAAGGCGCAAAGAAGAAAAAACTAACATCTGGTTGCGCACAGGGCTCTGTCTTGGGCCCAGAGCTGTGGAATATAACCTACGGTGGAATTTTCCAGATGACCATGCCTGAAGACACTTTTCTCGTTGGTTATGCAGATGATGTGGCAGCTGTAATTATTGCAAGAAACATAGAAGAGCTTCAGATGAAACTGAACCAGGTGATGCGACGTGTAAACTCCTGGATGAAAGATCACGGTCTCGAAATAGCGGTAGCCAAGACAGAAATTGTCTTGTTGACCACGAAAAGAATCGAAAACTTGATCACTATGGAAGTTAACACCACCTCCGTTGAAACGAAGAACGCAGCGAAATACTTGGGAATGATGCTTGACACTAAGCTAACTATGGAATACACCTAAGGATGGTGGCTAACAAAGCAGCAGATGTAACCACGTCTCTCAGCAAGATGATGGCGAACGTCAGGGGTCCAAGACCTAGTAAACGAAGGTTGCAATTACGCATTGCTGAGGCAATTATGCTTTATGGAGCTGAGGTCTATGCTGAATCACTGAGACTGAAAGTGTACCGTAAATGCTTAGAAAGAGTGCAGCATGCAGGAGCACTCCGAATCGCATGCTCGTACCGCACAGTTTCGGGACCAGCAGTGTTGGTATTAGCAGGAACCATTCCCATAGATCTGCTGGCAATGGAGCGTCAGTACACCTACAATCATAATGGAGAAAACAAGAGGGAAGCCAGAACGATCGCCAGAAGGAATTCCATTCAAACGTGGCAAAGAAGATGGTCGGATGAAACCAGAGGAAGATGGACAGCCAGACTCATCTGTCAGATTGAACCTTGGCTCAATAGAAAAGAAGGAGAAGTGAATTATTACCTCACCCAATTTCTCACGGGACACGGACTCTTCCGCTCCTACCTTTTTAAGATGGGAAAAGTCACCAGCGCTGGCTGCCTATATGGTGATTCATTAAAAGATGATGCAGAGCACACATTCTTCCAATGTCAGAGATGGAACGTAGAAAGAGGCAACCTTCAGCAGAGGATCGGCGATTTCACGCCTGAAAACATCATGCAGAAAATGCTTAGAAATCTAGAGCAATGGACATTGGTGTCCCTCTATGTGGAAAAAGTCCTTAAACTTAAAAAGGAAGATATGGACCAACTGTAATATTTTAGTATAAATTTACAATAATTTTACAGTTAATTTTTCTAAGCAAAATTAATTAAAAATGTTAGTATTATTACACAAGCATGTAAAGTAAATAAAAATAACTTTAAAATATATATTTAATGAATAAACAAGAATTTTTTACTTATTTTATCATTAGAAATAAAACAGGTTGCAATTTTTCCCAAAGCGTGTAAGATTAAAGTAATGTTACAGAAATATTACCGCATATTACTGTAATGTTACGTTCTATATAGGAAAGGGATATATATACGTGTAACTGAAATTTTGTTTTATAGAAAATGCTTTTTCGAGTAAAAACTAAAAATAAAAGTATAATAAATAATAACAACATAATAAAAGTTGCTTCGCTCAGAGTATTAATTGCTCGGAACATTTTAAATAATACTCGGCTTTTCATAAAATTTAGATTCCTTGAAGTAAATTATACTTTTTTAAAAAAGTAAAATTTGTTTGAAAATAAAGAAATTCTTATTTACCACGAATTCTAATATGAAACTTTAAAATTTTTCTATTTCTAACAACAATTCTTTTCAAATATCTTAATTACTGAAGAACTATCATAAAATAAATAAATGATTTAATGAAAAATTGTATTATATTAACAATAAAGATGTAATGAATGTAATGGAATTTGAAGTTGCGGATTAGCTCGCCGGATCAGGGTTCGAGATAGAAAAATGAAAGTTTACAAACACTACAAATTCAACGTAAATAAAACAACGGTTTAATAAATGAAATCAAATATTACATGCGACAAAATACAAATAAACTAAAACAATAATAATACGATTGACGGAAATTACACTACGATAAACGGTATGCGAAAAATTATTTATAAAACGACGAATTATGTTTTTAAACGATAAATACGATAAAACGGAATAAAACGAAAAGCGCGAAGAAACGATCACTCGCGGTCACGGCCGCGACATTACCGACGAAAACGGACGTATGAAATGAGAGAGTTAAATTCTCTCCTCGTTAATGTTAAATCCCTCGATGCTGTAGTCCGGAATTCTTTTACGTTAATGTAGCCCTGAAAAGGGCTGATTCTCTTCTGCGGACATCTTCTTCTCTCAATCGTCGTCGTCGTCGTGGAGTAAAACTCCTCGCCGTCTCGGAGTAAGACTCCTACCCGGGTCAAACCTCGGTGGCGAAATCCTTGCGAGGGTCAAACCGCTCGTCGGTGTCAGGCATCTTGCGAGAGGGTAAAACCGCTCTGGCGAAGTGCGACTTCTCGTTCTGCGACCGCTTCTTTTATACACGCGCTACGCCAACGAGTAGCGCGTGATTGGTCGGTCGCGTGGTGGAGGGGCGCTCGACGACTCGTCTCTACGTCGCGGCTGGAGAGACCTTGACGGTTGCGCGGCGCCTACACTTTTCGCGTTCTTTCGCGCGCACGTTCGAGGTCGACGTTTTCTGTGCGTGCGAATTCGACAATTTCGAGGTCGGCTCGTTTTTCACGCATTTTTACGCGCGTAAATTATCGACGATCATTACACCCCCCTTTCGTAAAGGAAGAAAACTTACTTTTAAGTTTTCTGTCTCGTTGATAATAAAAAGCGATTAAATTCGACGGGTGTAAATAACAAAAAAAATCGGAAACGTAGATACATAAAATCGTGGAGCGTAAAAAAAAAACAAAACGGGTTTAATTCGTAGATAAAAAAAAACGTGAAATATCGAAAACGTAGTACAAAACATTAAATCGATGAACGGATTAAAACAATAAGTCGGACCAAACTTGCGAACGATGCTTGTGCTGGAGTCATCTTGTGGACGTAGTCGAAAATCCAAAGTCAATGACGGTCTGCTTGCAGGAAAACGGTGTTAAAACTGACATCTGTGTACGACTTCAAACTACTGAACAGGAAAGCTCATCTGAACAGCGACTGGTAACGATACGGATGACGGCGACATCGATAGTATAAGTAAAGTTTCGGTTGATACTACAGTGATCCGAATAACTTCACACAGGACTGAGACTCGACTGACGTGGACTGGATATCACAGCTCCTTGATTCGACGTATTTGAACTGGACATCTTTGACTAAACTGACTCTCGACGTACGTAACAACTGGATTGGCTTTTCTGGTGATGACCTTCAAAACAACTGTTCGGCGGACATATTCGACTTCTCTGCGTTGGCGGCATCTTCTTCAGGTCTCGACTTTTACAACGACGAAATGATAAACAGTATTCAATTAACTAAACGCGTAACCACATAAAGTACGGATATAAATGGTAACGGAGCACGAATATACCTTATGATGTAGCCGATGCGAGCGATTTTAATTCGAAAATATCTAATACAAAAAAGTTGAGAATTTTAATTAATTAAAAATTAAATGTCGGTATCGAATCGGACAAGTTAAGCGGATAAAACGAAATACAAATTTTTCTATTAACGAAGAACAAGGTTAAATAGAAAATATACGTAAAATACAAAATGTGATTATGAAATATTGCGTAACATAATCAAACGATACGATTCATCGTGACGAACGAACGATTGCACTTTCGAAATATCTCTACGGCTACGGAGTTTTAATTGTTTTAAATAACGTTATTGAGATATGAATAAAACAATTTTACGACGACTATACATTACAATAAAATTGACTAAAACAAACGAACAGTTTTAACTTCGGGATATCTTCGAACGACGGTAACTCGAACCAGACAATAGTTCATAGAACGGATTACAAAGTAAACCAACGAATAACATACTAAACAATTTTCGACGACGGGATAATAAAACAAGCGTGTTTTATTCGGATCGGATAGTACAGATGTGTTTCGCTACAGTGATCTGACTCAAACGTAAAATTACAAACGACGGAACGAATAGAAACAGTCTTTCGACGATTAGACATGTTTCTCGAATTGCGTGTTTCGAACAGATTACAAGCGACAAATAATAACATACGAAATCGGTGCGGTCAGATCAAGGACCGACGATACTTGTTATTAAACGGATCGACTAACGTGGCGATTTAAAACGGTTTAGAAACGGGAACGTACGGACGAAATGAATGTGGCTTACGACGTTAGCACACATTTCAGTGAAACGGATATCTCGCGTACGGATTCGGGCAAATTGTAAGCGATTAATAGTAACAAGCGATTTCGATGCGGTCCGACGTATGACCGATGATAAATGCTACTAAACAATCGTACAACGTAACGATAACGACGGAACGGGTTCATTGAGAATGACGTGAATTAACGAACGACGAACGTTATAAGAATGTCTTCTTTTCGACGATAAGACATTTTATGTGATACGATTTACGGATACGACGACGGATTCTCATTCTAACGGGTCGACACGATTAATAGTAACTGCCAAATTCAGTACGGCGAAAACTAAAGCCGACGACAATAGCTACTAGAAAATCATGGAGACAACGATAACGAAACGGATCTATATATAAAAAAGAGAAATAGAGCGCGAAAACAACGACTATACGAATCGCCTAAACGTCTATGGATACGCAACGCCAGATGAAAGACTCTAGTCACCTTACGACAGCGCCATCCACACTACGACAGGTCGATTACACGAAATTATTTACATTTCCGGCGCGTTGTAAATAAAACAATTCAACGGATAAATTTTTCAGAACTAAATGTAGCCTGGGTATGCGAAAGTCTTTACGACTAAACGCGACTAACATTTTCTCTCGACGAAACGACATACGGATACGGATACGTAATTATGAAATAACTGAAGTTTTCATTATTGAAACAACGAACATACACGACGACTAGTTAACATAAACAGGTAAAACCTTGATTTAGTTATTTTCTAAAAACTGAAAACGATTACGACACGACGATACGGATTACGATTACTAACGACGATATGGTTTATGATTACGAACAACGATACGGATAACAATTACAAACGACGATACTGTAAATTACGAAACAATTATACGGATAAAGTCTTCGAAACGTCTACGACATGTTCTTTTTTTTTAAATTAAAAGAATGGACAGATACGAACATACTAAAAGTTTAATAATAACGATATGACATTATAACACGAGTAACGACAGCGATTGACAAATTAATGAAAATGTAATCAAAGATTTAATATTCGTCCTTTAAACGAGCGAACAAACTAATTTAAACGTACAGAATCTTTTCTGAAAGCGACATTTACGAACAGAGGGAAACGACACGTGAAATTAAAAAAAACGTTTTAAATAACCGACGATAATAAAAAATTATTTGAATGATACTAACGAAAATATTTTATGACCGAAAAGTAAATTAATACACGTCCGTGTACTCGGGTGCCATAAATCTATAATGATTATTAGCAAAATTACTCTTCAAGTCCCTGTTCGGGCGCCAGAAATCTGTAATGAATGTAATGGAATTTGAAGTTGCGGATTAGCTCGCCGGATCAGGGTTCGAGATAGAAAAATGAAAGTTTACAAACAACTACAAATTCAACGTAAATAAAACAACGGTTTAATAAATGAAATCAAATATTACATGCGACAAAATACAAATAAACTAAAACAATAATAATACGATTGACGGAAATTACACTACGATAAACGGTATGCGAAAAATTATTTATAAAACGACGAATTATGTTTTTAAACGATAAATACGATAAAACGGAATAAAACGAAAAGCGCGAAGAAACGATCACTCGCGGTCACGGCCGCGACATTACCGACGAAAACGGACGTATGAAATGAGAGAGTTAAATTCTCTCCTCGTTAATGTTAAATCCCTCGATGCTGTAGTCCGGAATTCTTTTACGTTAATGTAGCCCTGAAAAGGGCTGATTCTCTTCTGCGGACATCTTCTTCTTCATCGTCGTCGTCGTCGCGGAGTAAAACTCCTCGCCGTCTCGGAGTAAGACTCCTACCCGGGTCAAACCTCGGTGGCGAAATCCTTGCGAGGGTCAAACCGCTCGTCGGTGTCAGGCATCTTGCGAGAGGGTAAAACCGCTCTGGCGAAGTGCGACTTCTCGTTCTGCGACCGCTTCTTTTATACACGCGCTACGCCAACGAGTAGCGCGTGATTGGTCGGTCGCGTGGTGGAGGGGCGCTCGACGACTCGTCTCTACGTCGCGGCTGGAGAGACCTTGACGGTTGCGCGGCGCCTACACTTTTCGCGTTCTTTCGCGCGCACGTTCGAGGTCGACGTTTTCTGTGCGTGCGAATTCGACAATTTCGAGGTCGGCTCGTTTTTCACGCATTTTTACGCGCGTAAATTATCGACGATCATTACAAAGATGCTATTAAATAAATAGTAAAAATTAAAATATTATAATAATATTGTGAGATAATAAATTCATATGTAAGTAGAAATAAGTAAACTGTCATCCGAGAGAGCGTTAGCAATTGAGGAATATATAACGCTAGTATAATATATTAAGTAGAAAGTTAGATAAAAAACAAAATTATAATTAAAAATAAAAATTTTTTTATAGAAAATATCAATTTTGAAATTCAATTATTACGTAGGGGAGACTGAGGTAAACCCGCTCACTTTTTCAGAACGGTAAAAACCTAGGAAATTATTTTCTAAATCCAAGTTAATTTATATAATTTGAAAGCTTATAATTTCTACTAACAAAATAAAAAAAAATTTTTGATTGATCTGTTTTAGTTTTACTTAGGGGAAATTTTTAATACCCATATACCAAATTTAAAAGTCACAATATTTTCCAGGGTAAATCCGCTCACCCCTCGGTGTAAACCCGATCACTTGATTTTTTTAAGAATTTAAGGTAATCCCGACAGTTTTATTTTGTATATATTAAATTTCTCCTTATTTTCGTCTTCAGTGTGATTTATTAATGATAAAGTATGAGTTCTATAAGCAATAAATATTGGTTTATTAAATAATAAGTACAGGTTTCATGATTTGCAACTGTGAATTTAAATAATATTTTATTAAGAGAAAATTAAAATGTAGTTACAATTTGGATGTAACAAGTTATAGATTTTATTATTGATAAAAAATAACAAATGGAATTCGAAATTTTTAATTTAAAAATAAACAATAATAAAACGTGAACTGAACGAAGACAACAAACTTAGATTTATGTACTTCTTTAGCCGAAAAAGACAGCGACAAATTTTGATTATTTGTTTGCGTTATTTGCTATAACCGTTATAACCTAATAATTACTAATAATGACTGATATAGATATGATTCCGCTCAATATTGCCAACAAATATTGATAGTTCGGCGCCATCTGTTGAAAAAAAATCGCCATAAATCGCAAAATGCGGGACATTCAAAATGTTAAATATTCAACTAATTACCCAATAATTCTATAACATTGTTAGGAAATGAATATTATTTGTCTTTTAATAAATATTTTTAATATTAAAAAATTTAAAATCGCAAAAGAACACAAATACTATTAAGGGTATGTCCAAGTTGCAAAATGTAAACAAAGCAAAATGTAAACAAACAAATCACTAACATCACCTTTTTTATACATCTTTTTCTCTCACAAAAATTACCATTAGAAAACTTTTTTTTACAAAAATGATAAATTAGAGTGTCAAAGTTTTCAAAAAAATCATTTTTGAGTGTAATAAATAAATATCAATTAGTAAAACAACTAATTCAAATGACCTGTAAAATAGTATTTTTGACGCGTCGCAAAAAATAAACAGTTTGAGTATATCAACAGCACTGACTATGAAGAAGTCTAATATCAGCGATTGAACCTTCAACATGTGGAAAGGGAAATTTTTCCCTTTCCTCCATGAAATTACAAGGAGAAAGGGTAAAAACTTCTTCATCGTCCGTGCGGTTGATATAGTCAAACACTTAAATTTTTCGCGATGTCAGACGGTTACTCTACGCGCACGCGCAGACCGTGCCAAGAAAGCATTGACAACACTATGCAGAAAGACACATTTTGTTTTACTTTAAAACTCACTTATTTTCACATACTTTCAGGTATACTAGGTATAGATATAAAATTCAACACTTCAATTCTGCATAGTGTTGTCAATGCTTTCTTGGCACGGTCTGCGCGTGCGCGTAGAGCAACCGTCTGACATCGCGAAAAATTTAAGTGTTTGACTATATCAACCGCACGGACGATGAAGAAGTTTTTACCCTTTCTCCTTGTAATTTCATGGAGGAAAGGGAAAAATTTCCCATGTTGAAGGTCCAATCGCTGATATTAGACTTCTTCATCGTCAGTGCTGTTGATATACTCAAACTGTTTATTTTTTGCGACGCGTCAAAAATGCTATTTTACAGGTCATTTTAATTAGTTGTTTTACTAATTGCTATTTATTTATCACAGTCAAAATTGATTTTTTTGGAAACTTTGACACTCTAATTTATCATTTTTGTAAAAAAAAGTTTTCTAATGGTAATTTTTGTGAGAGAAAAAGATGTATAAAAAAGGTGATGTTAGTGATTTGTTTGTTTACATTTTGCTTTGTTTACATTTTGCAACTTGGACATACCCTTAATACTGATTCGGCTTCCTACACACATTTAATAAGTGAGCGGCTTTACCCCGACTTCATCCCAGTGTGCACGTACTATAACTGTTCTAGACCAAAAAAAGAACAGTGTTCTAGAATAAGTGTTACAATTTTATTATAGAACAGGGGGTCGATTATGTAATTTCACTTCACTTCGACATCCATTTCCACTTTCACTTAAATTGTCACCTTAATTAATTTTCACTCTACTTCCGTTTCCCCTTTCACTTTCACTTAAATTGTCACCTTATTTAATTTTCACTCTACTTCTGTTTCCCCTTTCACTTTCACTTAAATTTCCACCTTAACTAAGTTTCACTCTACTTCCGTTTCCACTTTCACTTAAAATTTCACCTAAACTAATTTTCACTCTACTTCCGTTTCCACTTTCACTTAAATTTTCACTCTACTCCCGTTTCCACTTTCACTTTCACTTAAATTTTCACTCTACTTCTACTTCCACTTTCACTTAAATTTTTACCTTAATTAATTTTCATTCTACTTCCACTTCCACTTCCGCTTTCACTTAAATTTTCACCTTAATTAATTTTTATTCTACTTCCACTTTTACTTTCACTTTAACTTTCACCTTAATTAATTTTTACTTCACTTTTACTTTCACTTGAATTTTTACCTTAATTAATTTTTCCTTAACTTCCACTTTTACTAAAATTTTTACCTTAAATTCTTAAACTTGTTGGTCTCACCTGCGGATATAAAATCAGAGTAGTTGAGACCGTGGCGTGATGACTAACTTTTCTCTCTTTGTTGTTTTGCTCTGATATTTTGGTTTTAATTAATTGTTTACATCTTACAACTTAGAAAAGTTACTCTAAAAGGTTGCTCATTATATATAGCGCGTTGCATTCACCATCACGATTGAGAGGTACTTGACAAATATTTCGTAATTTTTTATAAATTCAGTAAGTGTAAATTAAAAACTAATAGGCCCTTAAAAACAAATGTTTCAATCTCAAAAACTAATTTTAGTTTTCTTTTTAAAACTATTTTTTAAGAACACAAAGAAAAAATGAAACTTTTAAAAAGTTACTTTTGTATGTCAAAAATATTTTTTATACTATTTTTCCTACAATGCAATAGTGAATAAATATTATTAATAAAACTTTGTACAAAGTTGCAGTATATCAAGTACAATAAGTTGTCTTTAAAGCAAAATTATGTCGATTTATGATTTTTAAATACATTACAATTAGTCATTACGCCTTGGTCTTCCATATATTTAACTCATTGCATTTAAATTGAAATTTTATGTCTCTTGGTTTAGCTAGCAATTTTTCATTGTTTGTTGTCCACGTAATAGAATTAATATTTATTAATTTAAACTAATTTTAAAAACTTTCTAAGACTAAAAAAATTATATTTTTATAAAAGTCCTTTTGGAGATATGCTAAAAAGACTTTGGAGATAAAATTATTTTAGCCATTGCATAAACTATGTTTAATGAAATTATTTAGTTTCTTTTAATAATAATTAATTTAAATGTTTACTATGAAAATGATTAACAATTAACAGAGGGTAGATTTTATAAAATTATCAATACATTAAAAATTTTCACATTTGAAAGAATCATTTATTTATAAACAATATATTCTTTATATAGTTTATTTGTATTTTGCAAAATCAATTATAATATTATCGAATGTAAAAGTTGTTAAGCTCTTACCTGTTGTTTTCTTTATAATTATTTAAAATTTATATTTTTTTAATGAAAATTTTTTGATTAAAAATAACTTGATTTAAGAGCATTTTGCCAGAGGAATTTTCCTTTCAAAACAAGAACATTTTATTCAGTGATGTTCTATGGCAATGCTTTGGTTAAAGGGATGTTTGGATTTGTAGTTATTAGTGCGTTCAATATAATGAAGAGTTTTTTCCCCAATCAAGGATGAGCTTCTTATTCTCATTAATTATAATAAAGTCTAAAAATTTATGCAATTATACTTTTAAATCTCGAAGATAAATATTCTTTTTCATTTTTCGTCCACAATAAATATTAAAAATCCTTATAATTCCTACAATTTTCACCATTGCTATGCGCATAATTGTGTCATAAACAAATTTATAAGAGTAAATTCATTTTAAAGATTATTTTTCTAAATACAAAATTTCAACGTTGTTCATGATGATATCAGCGAATAGTCCAATTAAAAATTAATAAAAATAAATTAACTGGGTCAGTCCATTATATTTCCCCTGAAGCCGTTGCGGCCTATTTTAAAAAAAATCTTATAATTTGTAAAAATGATGCTTAATATCCGTAGATTTTATTTTTGAGAATTATTTTACAAAATTTTTTGAATTAAATATTGAATTTGAATTTTTAATTTGAGTTGCACAGAAAAAAGGTTAGATTAAATTTTGATGATGAAGAACGAACTACTTTTCAGTTTAAATTTAGTTTAAAAAATCTGCTGAAAAAACGCATTTTTTTGGTTAAATACAAGTAGATTTTTGCAAGACTATTAAGATAGCCAACTTCAGTGTTATAAAAATACTTGCATTTTAACCAAAAAATGCGTTTTTCCAGCAGATTTTTTAAACTAAATTTAAACTTAAAAGTTGTTCGTTCTCCATCACCAAAATTTAATAGAATGGAAAAGAAGGTCAAACTTAAATATTAAGACAAAAATTGGATTTTTTGGTCAACCTCCTGAGAAAAAATAAGTGATTAAAATCACTGAAAATCATGAAACACTCAATATTAAAGGTAAAATTTTTTATATTTTTATATTATAAAATTAAAAAGTTAGCACATATTATAAAAGTACATTAAAAATACTTTACATTAAATAGTAATAATTTTTTAAATATTTATATACTTATTAGAAAAGTGTAAATAAAATGTAGTGACTTTTGACATTTTATAGGTAAGTTTTAAAATCAATTTTTATCTATTAATTTGGGTTTGTTTACATAATAATCTATTTACACAAGTAAATTAGCTTATTTTTAACAAATATCAATTAAGAAATTTGTATTATCTAAATTATTTCTATGCTTCTTTAATAAATTTTCATAACTGTCAATCTAACCTTTCTTCTGTGCAACTTAACTTAAAAATTTAAATTCTAAGTTTAATTCAAAAAATTTTATAAAATAATTCTCAAAAATGAAATCTACGGATATTAAGCATCATTTTTACAAATTATGAGATTTTTTTTAAAATAGGCCGCACCGGCTTCAGGTGAAATATAATGGACTGACCCAACTATTTCAAATAATTATAAAGAAAACAACAGGTAAGAGCTTAACAACTTTTACATTCGATAATATTATAATTGATTTTGCAAAATACAAATAAACTATATAAAGAATATATTGTTTATAAATAAATGATTCTTTCGAATATAAAAATTTTTGATGTATTGATAATTTTATAAAATCTACCCTCTATTAATTGTTAACCACTTCGGTGGCGTGGCGTTCCAATTGGCGTTCCACGTCCCTGGACAAAAGTGGCAAAAATAGCGAAATGGCGTTCCAAATTTTTCTAGATTTTTTAAGAGTATAATTAATTTTAATCTACTGCAACAATATATTTCTATGTTTTTAATATCAGGGAACAAAAAAATAACAATGAAAATTTGTTTTTTTAAGATTTTAATTGTTTTTTTGGACGTTGCAAAATATCATTTTTAATACTTTTCTACAAATGGCGTTCCACTTTCGCTCAAATATTGATAAATAAACTCAAGATCTTTCTGTGGGAAATAATATTTATTTATATCTTAGAATCTCTGAATCGTAGAATTGTGTTATAGAATCATTTGTAAATTGTTATAAGCAAATTGTATAAACAAATTGTATAAACAAAATTGTTAATAAAGACGATGCGTTTAATGAATTTTAATAATAATTGTTACTCGGGGGTTTATGGGGTCGCTGATAACGAATCCGATGTCAGATTTTAAAAATTCAATATGGCGGACGAGTTTATAAAAAATTAATTGAATTCGCTTAAAACATTTTACTCGGGGGTTTTTGGGATCGCTGATTACGAATCCGATGTCAGTTTTGAAAAATTCAAAATAGAGGATCCAATATGGCGGACGAGTTTATAAAAAATTGATTGAATTCGCTTGAATCATTTTACTTAGGAGTTTTTAGAGATGCTGATTAGGAATTTAATATGAGTTTAACATGAAAAGCAAAAGTTAAAATGATTTAGGAAAGTAACTTATTATGAGCTGCAACAAAAATGAGCCAAGGTTTTTTTTTGCTTATATTTCAACGACCAACCTGCATTCGATAGAGAAAATGTTCTCTACCCAGAGCACGCCAAAAATGTGATCATTTCTTTTCGAATGACAGAAACAAAGGTTGTCGAAGATTTTATTAAAATTGCAGCGAAATTTTTATGATTCTAAGTACATGAAATTTAAAAGCTCCCATTACCCCACGCTCTCCTACCCAGCTTATAGATAACTAATATAGTTATTTTTTTGTTCACAAAACTATATAAGGAAAAAACGTCATTAGACATTTGTTTGAACTAATCGTAGGTATATGCCAAATACGAAAGACATGAAATTGAATCAACTCCCGCGAAACGCAGTGGCAACCTGTTTCTCAGACATACTAAACATACTAAAAGCAAGCGCTTGTAAAGCGAAATTTGTTTAAAAAAAATTAGAACGGACACTCCATGGCTATGTAATAAATGTGATAAACCGTTTTGCAAAAGGTGCTTTAACTAGGCGTATAATCATTGACCACAAACCCTTCAATAAACCCGAGTAAAACGTTTCAAGCGAATTTACTTAATTTTTTATAAACTCGTCCGCCATATTGGAACCCCTATTTTGAATTTTTAAAACTGACATCAGATTCGTATTCAGCGATCCCAAAAAAACCCCGAGTAAAATGTTTTAAGCGAATTCAATTAATTTTTTATAAACTCGTCCGCCATATTGGATCCTCCATTTTGAATTTTTAAAAACTGACATCGGATTCGTAATCAGGGATCCCAAAAACCCCCGAGTAAAATGTTTCAAGCGAATTCAATTAATTTTTTATAAACTCGTTCGCCATATTTAATCCGCCATTTTGAATTTTGCAAAACTGACATTGGATTCGTAATCAGCGACCCCAAAAAGCCCCGAGTAAAACGTTTCAAGCGAATTCAATCAATTTTTTATAAACTCGTATGCCATATTGAATTTTTAAAATCTGACATCGGATTCGTTATCAGCGACCCCATAAACCCCAGAGTAACAATTTTTATTAAAATTCATTAAACGCATCGTTTTTATTAACAATTTGTTTATAACAATTAACAAATGATTTTATAACACAATTCTACGATTCAGAGATTCTAAGATATAAATAAATATTATTTCCCACAGAAAGATCTTGAGTTTATTTATCAATATTTGAGCGAAAGTGGAACGCCATTTGTAGAAAAGTATTAAAAATGATATTTTGCAACGTCCAAAAAAACAATTAAAATCTTAAAAAAACAAATTTTCATTGTTATTTTTTTGTTCCTTGATATTAAAAACATAGAAATATATTGTTGCAGTAGATTAAAATTAATTATACTCTTAAAAAATCTAGAAAAATTTGGAACGCCATTTCGCTATTTTTGCCACTTTTGTCCAGGGACGTGGAACGCCAATTGGAACGCCACGCCACCGAAGTGGTTAATCATTTTCATAGTAAAACTTTAAATTAATTATTATTAAAAGAAACTAAACAATTTCATTAAATATAGTTTATGCAGTGGCTAGAATAATTTTATCTCCAAAGTCTTTTTAGCAAATCTCCAAAAGGACTCTTATAAAAATATAATTTTTTATAATTTTTTTTAGTCTTAGAAAGTTTTTAAAATTAGTTTAAATTAATAAATATTAATTCTATTACGTGGACAACAAACAATGAAAAATTGCTAGCTAAACCAAGAGACATAAAATTTCAATTTAAATGAAATGAGTTAAGTATATGGAAGACCAAGGCGAAATGACTAATTGTAATGTATTTAAAAATCATAAATCGACATAATTTTGCTTTAAAGACAACTTATTGTACTTGATATACTGCAACTTTGTACAAAGTTTTATTAATAATATTTATTCACTTTGCATTGTAGGAAAAATAGTAAAAAAACTATTTTTGACATACAAAAGTAACTTTTCAAAATTTTCATTTTTTCTTTGTGTTTTTAAAAAAATTGTTTTAAAAAGAAAATTAATTAATTAAGGTTAAAATTTAAGTGAAAGTGTAATGAAAATTAAATAAGGTGAAAACTTAAGTGAAAGTGGAAGTAGAATAAAAATTAATTAAGGTGAAAATTTAAGTGAAAGTGGAAGTGGAAACGGAAGTAGAGTGAAAATTAATTAAGATGAAAATTTAAATGAAAGTGGAAGTGGATGTCGAAATGGACGTCAAAGTGAAGTGAAATTACATAATCGACCCCCAGTTCTAGAGCTTTGTTCTAAATTTGTTCTGGAACAATTGTTCTGTATTTGTTCTATAACAGACATGTAACATTTGTTCCAAATTAGTTATAGAATTTTGATGTAACATTGTTCCTACAGTGTTCTAGAATACTGTTACAAAAATTTAATATAACTGTTCTTTCACTATAAACTCGTGTTTATTTTCACTACACGGAAAAATGTTATTATTAAATTTTATAAAAGTATTTTACAAGTGTAGGACAAAATGCGACAAAGGAAAATTTTGTTATCAACAAAACTTACACAGTAAATCTTATTTTAAGATCGGTCTTAAATTCAGCATTGTCTGCTATAATGTTAAAGGATACAAAAATGTTGTATCTTAATTTAAGGCTGCTTTCCTGCTTTGAAATAAGACTTTGTTTTTACTGTAAAATTTTAACAAAACGTACCTGTATAAAATTTAGTAAAGTTATATTGAAATTTGTTAAAAGTTTTCGATATTTGATGTAACTTTACTAAATAAAGTATAATTTTTATTAAAGTTTAATACTTCTAATATAATAACTTTCTTTCCGTGTATAGTGCAGCCGCGTTTTTGCATGAATTACAAAAAATCTTTTGAATTTAGATACTTAGAAAGACTCGTATCGATAATTCGTGAAAAATTAAATAATTTTTCACTGTCAGCTTGCATAAATTTTCAAAATTTTTAAAAACATTATTCACCAAGAATAACATCAAATATTTAATTAATTTATTATCAATTATTAATTAATAGGTATATCATAAAAATACAATAATAAATTATTAATATTAACTAATTAATTAAAATTTGTTATTATTTGTAGCATAATTATATATTATTCTTTGAAATAAAAAAAAATAAAATATATATATATATATATATATATATATGGGCCCGATTGTGGGCCCACGATCGGACAAGGCTTAAAACATGTTAATTTAGTGCAATATTCTTACAAAAAATTTGAAAAAAATTCATTGAAACATACATTGTTGAAAATGAAATTTTATTTAAAAAATTTTAAAAAATATTTTTATTAAAAACTACGTGTGAAAACAAAACTTTTCATTATAAAAACGTCCAATTTGATCAATTTTTGATGCAAAAGCAAAATAATTTCCGATTTGGCCTAGAGTGCCTCATATATAGTTATTTTTTTAATAAGTATGTTACATTTTAATTTATAATTTTAGCGCTGCACATAACGGTCCCTCAATTGAAAAGGAAGTTGAAGTAAAATCACTTCCAAGCTTGCGTGGCTATGCGGTATGCGTATTCGACTTGTGTCCTCTAGGTCTAGGTTTCGATCCCCCGTGCGTGCGGAATTTTTCATTCTTAGTTTTAAGTGTTCTGTCTATAATTCTGAATATTGTTATATAAAGTATAAGTTTAAATAATTATTAACAATTATAATAATAATTTAGTCATTAATTTAAATAAATAAGATAGTCTGTGTAAATTATTAAAGAAAATAAAAATTTTTTTTTAAAAACTTATTGCAAAAAAGATATTTTATTAATTATTCATATTTTTATTCATACTTATAAACATTTATTTGTTCTATGCAACTATTAAATTTCTGCTGGGTATTATTTATGATAAATCGTTTTTGTTATAGAATTGTTATATATTTGTTCTAAAACAATGTTCTAGATTTGTTCTAAAATTGTTACAGACTTTTGTTCCTATTTTGTGCCTCCAGGGGGACGACATTTTGACCTGCCTGTTCCTCACTAGTTACAGAACTTGTTCTTTTTTGTTCTGGAATAGTTACAGAATTATTCTGTAACTTTGCACACTGGGATGTGAGCGACTTTACCACGAATGTATTTCTCACATTTCAGATTAAATTTAAATAAATCTTTTTGAAATTAAACAAAACTACATATATATTCCGAAAAAGGAAATCCAATAGCATAAACAAAAAATTCGTCGAATAAATTAAGTCTCAAAAATAATAATCGAAAAACCTAAAAATCCGTAGATCATTTTTTCTTTTTTACACTTCTAAAAACAATTGATCGTCTCTGATTCTATGACGAATTCATGAAACTAAACGAAAGTTCGTTAACATTAGTCGAATGTTAAGTACTATTCACAGTACAAATATCTCCATCTTAAGTTGAGTTTATAGCGTCAAATCGCTAGTTATAAATACATTATTAAATACACAATTCATTAAATTATAAATAAATAATGTTAAAAGTTTAATGAATTAAAGAAATTAAATTTAAAAGGAATTTTTTTTTACAAAAACCCTAATGTTGATTACAGTATATTTAACCATAAAAATCTTAATATTAAAATGATGCTGGAAGGCTTACTTTTGAAAATTCAAATTTTGCGCAACTCAGATTTTTATCTTTAAACGTATTTAAAACCTACCCATGCCAAAAAAATTCAGAAAATGTAAAAATTAATTTTTTTTAGATTTTGGAAAAAAACAGGTGCCTTTCAGAAGAATTGTCCATATCTAAAAATAATAATATATAATAATAATATGCAACATAAATACATTTTATAAATCATTCATGATTAAATGCAAATATTGGAATAAATAAATCATTATTAAATAATAGTAATCAAAATTGTGTCTTTATTATGCTTTCTCATGAGGAAGCTTCCCACATAGCACAAAAACTTCCAGGAAGTTTCCGGTGGCAACCTTCGGAAGTTACCGTTGGTAACTTCCTGGAAGCATCCCATAGAAACTTCTTGGACATTACCAGGAAGTTTCCAAAAGTCATTAAAAATTTTATTTAGTGAAATAATTATTTAAAAATGTTTAAAAAAATGTAAATTATTTAAATTTAGCATTGTTTTAAAATAAAAAAGTGAATTTAATTTTTAAAAAATGATCTTCACAACTATAACACATATGAGGGTAAGGCGGAATCGAACCACCATAGGTCTCAAAAGTGTACTACTGCAATAGCGCTTTATGCGCTCAACCAAATCGACACTTTACTTTATAGGGTTAATTTATATATTATATATTTCATTATATCTTTCAGGAAACTAATTTCTACTTAAGATAAATTCTTATAAATTAAATTTTACGATATTTGGATAATTCAAACATTTTTCAATTAAATAATTATAATTATAATTTTTAAATTAGGTTGCACAGAAAAAAAGGTTAGTTTGACAGCTAAGAAAATTTAATAAAAAAGCTTGTAAAAAATTTAGATACAACAAATTTCGTGATTGACATTTGTTTAAAATGTGTTAATTTACTTGTATGAATTGATTATTATGTAAACATACCTAAAATAATAAATAAAAAATTAATTTTAAAAACTACCTATGAAATGTCGAAAGTCACCATATTTCAATTAAATTTTTCTAAGAACTTTATAAATATTAAAAAATGTATTACTGATTAATAATTAATACATTCAATATGTACTTTAACATTATGTCCTGATTTTTTCGTTTTATAGTATAGAAATGTGAAGGAATTTACCTTTAATATTAAGTGTGTTGTTCAACTACTTGTATTTTAATAAAAAAATTGGTGTTTTTAAACATATTATTGTTTAAATATGAATAGAACTAAAAGTAGCACGTTCTCCATCGCCAAAATTTGATAGAATGGAAAAGAAGGTCAGACTTAAATATTAAAACCAAAATTGGATTTTTTTTGTTAACCGCTAGAGGACGCATATATAAGTGATTGAAATCACGGAAAATCATAAAAGATTCAATAGTAAAGGTAAATGTTTTCATATTTCTATATTATAAAACGAAAAAATCAGCACATAATGTGAAAGTACATTGAATGTACTAAGTATTAATCGCAGTAATACATTTCTTAATATTTACATTTCATAAAAAGTTTTAAAATTAATTTTTATCTATTATTCTGGGTATGTTTACGTAATAATCTATTTATACAAGTAAATTAACACATTTTTAACAAATATCAATCAAGAAATTTGTTTTATCTAAATTATTTACCAGCTTTTTTATTAAATTTTCATAGCTGTCAAACTAACCTTTTTTCTGTGCAACTTAATTTAAAAATTATAATTAAAACATTAATTAAAACATTTTTTGAAAATAAGTATTGAAAATGAATGCTATAGGAGCCATAAAAAACAGTTAATAAAATGACCTGTAAAATAGCATTTTCGACGCGTCTCAAAAAATAAACTGTTTGAGTATATCAACCGCACTGCCGATGAAGAAGTCTCATATCAGCGATTGGACGTTCAACATGTGGAAAGGGAAATTTTTTCCTTTCCTCCATGAAATTACAAGGAGAAAGGGTAAGGACTTCTGCATCGCCCATGAGGTTGATATAGTAAAATACTTTAATTTTTCTCGACTTGAGACAATTGCTGCGCGGAGACAACGCTGCTGCTTTTTGTGCATGAACAGACCTTACGAATAATGCATTGACACCATCATTCGGAAGTGCATATTGTGTTTTAGAATGAAAGTTAGTTATTTTTTCATGATTTCAACTATTTTAGGTAGAGTTACTTTATGCAACACTTCAGTTCTCAATTTTCATGAAAAAAAGTGTATTCATATTTATTTACAAAAATAAGAAACAAACTATGAGTTAAAAACGAAAGTATGCCCATAACCGAACTTATTTTCCTAGCATATAGTTTTCGTTTGTATGATTTTATAATGTTGTAATATTTTAAATTAACAATAAAATTAATTTCATTAACAATTACAATTTTATTAAATTAAAAAAATTTATAAAACTGTCTTCTACGTAAAACTCCATTGAATCGAATTTCATCTCCCCTTTGGCTTTACACATATTTCTTTCCCTACACCCTACACGGACAGATATTCATTAGCGGTATCTGATATTTCTGGTGGGTGCTTCGCGCCGAAATAAATCATATAAGTAAACAGAGTTCTGGTCAGGAGTATATCCGGTAGATTTTCTCTCTGGCATCAAGATGTGTGATCTCGAAAATTCGTTTATCTTAACTTGTTCCAATTCCAAGTATGTTGTAGAGATACACACAATAAGAAAGCGAAACAATGGAATACACCATACATTGAGGATAAAAAGAATGTGTCTTATGTAATTTATTTGACTTTGAAGATGAAGGTGTATGTATATATATAATGTTCAAACGTGATCCAAAGCTTAAAACCTTATTGGACTTTGGAGAGAAAATCTCATTACTAACGACCCCACTATATTCAACTGCTGGCGCTGTTCCCATCCACAATATTCAGTTTATATGTATACATTTCAAGTACTTCGGTTCTTAGAAGATCCTCCATCTATTTCCTATCAGCTCAATCTTACTGGCATTCGTGAGTATCGGAGCGTAAACAGAGCGACATCTTGCTATTCATATTGAAATTAATTTTCATCTTAAAAGAACATTATACTAAGGAAGATTATGGAATCTTATAAAGATGGACGTAGGAAATATTAACGACAATAAAATTATAAAGAGATAACTCTTATTGTAAAGATCAAAAGATTAGAAATACATTCTTGTACTATTAATTCAAACAGATAGATGTCTTGATAATGCCTTTTAGACGTCCATAATTATATTTACTCTTTCTTTACGAAAATCGATAATTAAAAAATAAAAATTGGTAACTATAACTTATTTGACTATGGGAAGGTGAAGCAATAGTAAAATAAAAGGAAGACACAAGTGTACATTTCGTTCTGCAAAAAAACTATTTATTTTCTAAATTTTTTAGCTGCGTAATGTATCAACATTTCCCCAGTCAAAAAGGTTCTACACTGAAAAAAAATTGTAATTGAACCAAGTAAATGCATTTACTTAGCAGAGTTTACTTGAATCAATCCCATATTTATTTGAGAAGAGAAATTAATTTTCTTGTGCCAAGTAATTATTAGCATTGGATAGAGTTCTTGAATTAATAATTCAGTATTTGGTGGAAGTAAATATGTTATTAATACAATCAAATATTTTACTTATCCGAAGTACCAAAAAGGATTGAATCAAGAATATTATGTTCTCAAGCGAAATAGTAAAGTATTGTCTGAAGAAATCGTTTTTCTTAAATCAAATCATTTCATTCATTTGATTTGAAACTTTTTTTTACTTAACACAATGCCGGTGTTCTTGATCCAAGAAAATATTTCTCTTCAAATGGATGTGCAACTTAAATAGCAGTTTTTGAAAACTGTCCATTGAGGCTTGAATGGCATAGTGGTAACGGTACAGCTTCTGATGCGCGCAACCCGGGTTCAATTCCTTCGACCGAGGAAAATTATCTTTCAAGGTATATTTGTTGTATTTGTGTTAATTATTAATTAAATGTAAATATGCATGTAAAATAAAAATTATTTAATTATTTAAATAAAAAATTAAAATGTTAATTAATTAAATAATAAAAATGTTTGACCTAAGTATTAGAAATGATGGGATGGGGGTAAGGAGGGGGGGGGGGAGAATTTAAGTAAATAATTTACTTGAATTGAGAAAATAGTTTTTTGATTGAAATCCATATAATTTTCTCAAATCAAGAAATTTTTTTCTTGATTTAATACACAAATGTTCTTGAATTAATATAATCTGCATTTCTTTCATGTAACTTAATTTCTTGACTGAATTCCATATTTTCTTGGATCAAGAACATATACTCTCCTACCAAGTATACTATGTCAAGAAAATCATTTTCTTGAATCAATACTATAATACTCTTGGCCGTATTCAATCCCACCATTTGCTTCAACCAAGAAAAATTTTCTTGGTTCAATACTTTTTTTCCAATGTAACAGAGATATTCTATAGAGAATTCTATAGCGAATTCTATAGAGTATTCTATAGAATATTTTATAGAATTTGTAAAAAGAAATATTTTTTGTGAATATCTGCACGAATTCTATAGACTTTGACTAGAAATATTTTATACAATTCATGAAGAAATTTAAAAATATATTTTTACATAAATTCTACAAAATTTCTATAGAATATTCTATAGAATATTCTATAGAATATTCTATAGAATACTCTATAGAATGCTCTATAGAGTCATTCAACTAACAATTATTAATAAAGAATTGTAATAATAAATTGAGAACAATAAATAATAAAAGTGTAATAACAAAATTATAATAAATTATAGCAATCACCACCGAATTATAACAAAAAAAATAATAATGAATTATAATAATTAAATTCAAAATGTAATAATAAACTGTAATAACAAGTTAATAACAAATTGTAATAACTATTAATAATGAACAAATAACATTACAAATTATAATTATAAATAATTGAATTGTAAAAATTTTCTTGTGCCATAATTATGAGCATTGGATAGAGTTCAAGAATTAATAATTCAATATTTGATGGAAGTACATATGTTATTATTACAAACAAATATTTTACTTTTTCGAAATACCAAACAATCCAAAAAATTTGATTCCGAAGAATCAAAAATATTATGTTGATAAGGGTATGTCCAAGTTGTGAAATGTAAACAAAGCAAAATGTAAACAAACAAAGTACTAACATCACATTTTTTAATACATCTTTTTCTCTCACAAAAATTAATATTAGAACACTTTTTTTACAAAAATGATAAATTAGAGTGTCAAAGTTTCCAAAAAAATCATTTTTGAGTGTAATAAATAAATATCAATTAGTAAAACAACTAATTCAAATGACCTGTAAAATAGCATTTTTGACGCGTCGCAAAAAATAAACAGTTTGAGTATATCAACAGCACTGACGATGAAGAAGTCTAATATCAGCGATTGGACCTTCAACATGTGGAAAGGGAAATTTTTCCCTTTCCTCCATGAAATTACAAGGAGAAAGGGTAAAAACTTCTTCATCGTCCGTGCGGTTGATATAGTCAAACACTTAAATTTTTCACGATGTCAGACGATTGCTCTCCGCGCACGCACAGACCGTGCCAAGAAAGCATTGACAACACTATGCAGAAAGACACATTTTGTTTTAGACTGAAACTCACTTATTTTCACATACTTTCAGGTATACTAGGTATGGATACCAAATTCAATTTAAAATCAAATTATTTTATTAATTTGCTTTAAAACTTTTTTTTACTCAAAACAATACCGGTGTTCTTGATCCAAGAAAATATTTCTCTTCAAATGGACATGCAACTTAAATAGAATTTTTTGAAAACTGTCCATTGAGACTTAGATCACATAGGGGCAGGGGAAATTTTCTTTCAAGGTATATTTGTTGTATTTGTGTTGAATATAAATTAAATGTTAATATATGTAAAGGAACAATTGTTTAACTATTTAAATAAAAATATAAAAGTTAATTAGTTAAATAATAAAAATGTTTGACCAAAGTATTAAAATGATGGGATGGGAGTAAGGGGAGGGGAGTATTCAAGTAAATAATTTATTTATATTGAGAAAATATTTTTTTGATCGAATTCCATATTTTCTTTGATCAGGAATATATGTTCTTCCCCCAAATATACTATGTCAAGAAAGTCGTTTTCTTGAATCAATACTATAATAGTCTTGGCCGTATTCAAGCTCACGATTCGCTTCAACCAAGTTAAATTTTCTTGGTTCAATACTTTTTTTCAGTGTATCTGCTTAATACTTAAAGAATGTTTTAATTAATTGTCTAATAAATGTTGCATAATACAAAGATGTATGCGTGCTGCTAGTGCGAATAATTATCATTATAATTAAAAAATTGAAGACTAAAGATCCAAACATGATTTCATTAAATTTATAGAGTTAAGGTCTTTGAATGGCAATTCCAAGCAGTGGTAGAGTTCAGAACTGTGTAACTTCCGATAGCAGAGAACGACGCAGAAAATGAATATTCATCAGTAAACACCGTCAAAGCTAGTAGAGGCCATGGCTAGCAAGAGAAGAGAAAAGGAAATAGGGAGAGAATGATAGGCGTATGAACGAGGATGAGCTCATGACTTGTGTAGATATCACCTTGTTCAAGCCCGAGAGGAAACTTGTAATGTTTACGATATTGCATTTTGCATACGTTGGTCAAGTGACCAACGTCCACCCTTGCCTAATCTCTGTTCCACGAGCACCGCCTCTTGACTAGATACAGCACGTTAAACAAGAAATTATAATAGTAATTACCCTATTAACATATACTGCATTGTTCCATGAAATGATCATCCTTAAACAGAGAAAATATTCGTTTAATGAAAAAATATAAAAAATTTTTGGTTAAAACTTAATACTTATTGAAATAAAAATTTTATTTTTATAACGTTTTATTCATTTTATTAAATTCTTTATTATACTTATCTCTATTAGTATAAAATCATCTCGCATCCTTCTCGACTGAATGAGAAACTTTGAAGGACTATGTTTAAGAACTGTATTAAAACAAAGTGACGAATTAGGAAACTGTGCACAGAAAGAAAATGAACTCGAAATGAATCGGAAAAGTGACTCATACAGAGTTTTACGAAAAATGTGTCAATTTTTTTCTGCGTAATTTTATATTTCTATGTTTGTATAGCAAGTTCAAGTCATGATGCGTAATGTTTTTCTCGGAAACAATTATTTGTTTATTTCTTTAAAAAATTTGGGGAAAGAAGTCTCTTATTTTTGCATAAAAATTAACATAAAAAAATGCACAAATTGTTTTTTATATTATTATTATTAATCAGTTATAATATTCCCAGGCACGATAAACCAATGCTGATAATTGATTAAACCTTGATTAAGACATGAACGCCCACCGCAGCGTGGGTAACCCACAGTGGAAGCAGTCTTTATACCACTGTCACTTAAAAAAGGTCCAATATTGGTTGAATATTGAATCCAATGCTCGATTTAAGTATCGGTCAATCTTCATGAATAAAGCTCAAGCATCTCAAACATGTATGCTTAACTCAATCTTTACAAAATATTCAGTTTATTTATTACCGTGTGCACTTAATTAAATCATATTAAATATAACTATACATAAATCATTTTGTACTATAATTTTAGCTATATTTATATATACTATTATACTATATTTTTTGTAGTAATTCTTCATATTTTATTAAATTATTTAAAATAAAAATATTTAGCTTTAAGTTTTTAATTGATAAATAAATATAAATAATTATTTAATAATTTATTGTAATATACATATGTAAAAAAAGTTTAATTATTAAAAAAGTTTTTATAAATTTTTAAAAAATTGTTATTGATAGGGGAGAGTGGGGCAAACCGGACCGGTGGGTAAACCGGACCCCACTCAATATTTCCGAAATGGCGAAATTGGAAAAAATGTTTACGAAGGGAGCAAAAGTTTTGGTTTTAGCTTTTTTCTAAATTTTTAATTTTTGACAAACATTTATTCTCAAAATGGACCTTTAGGGCAAACCGGACCGTTTTCGGTGGGGCAAATCGGCCATAGGATATTTCCATTGACCCAATGGGAAATTTACAACTGGCGGAGTACTGCACCAGCACTGTCAGTACTGGCAGCTACGCTGACAGACAGCACTGTCCTAACGCTGGGATGATAACACTGTGTAACTCTGGCGAAGTACTGCCTGCAAGTGCTGCCAGACAGCGCTGGCGCAGCACTGGACCAGTGCTGGCTGAGAATATTGCCACAATAAATGCCGTATTGTTATTAATTAGTCGTAAATTAATAATTATAAATAATTTAATAACAAAATGGTAAATAATATTAATAAATAGTAATTATTCATAAAATATTTCTTTTTAATTTTTAAAGAAATTGTAATTAAGATGGAGACTAACAATGGATATAGTAAATGAAGTAGAAAAAAATTGTTTATAACATTTAAAAATTAAATAATAGACAATTACAGTAAGTGTGCATAAGATTTTCATATTTTAGTACCTAACGATTGGAATCTAGAAATATCGCAAACCTATGAAAATAAACAAAATTGCTCACGAGGGGAATCGAACCTACGACCTACGGATTTACAGACTAACGCTCTAACCACTATGCTAACGACACACGTGTACAGTAAAGTTTTAATATCTCAGTATCATTCAGAATTACAATTATTGAATCAAAGATGAGAAAAAATAGGGATACTTTAGAAGTAATAAATTGAATTAAAATAAATTAAACTAAATTTTAAATAATAGAATTAAATAACTTTACTTATTGCATTTAACATTTTACAAGTGGTAATTTTTAAATAATTTTTTATTCATGAAAGAAGTATAATTGAATTTCAATAACCAAATTATTGTTTAAATAATAATTTAATTTGTTTAAATAATTTATTATTTATTAAACTTAAACAATTATGTTAAATTATTATTAAATTTAATAAAAATAAAAAATGAATAACTGAAAAGTAAAATATTAATTTTTTGCAATTAATTTATATTTATAAACATTCATAAACTTTTTTTATAATTTTTTTCAAGATTATGTCAAAAAAGAAATGTTGGCAACGAGCGTTGTGAACTAAGCCAGTGGTAAACATTGGCCAGTGGTAAACATTGGTACTACACTGGCATTTCCCATTGGGGAATTAAAGTTTCATAAAAATTATTTTTAAATAAAATGTTTCTTTCATTAAAATATTTACTTACAATAAAAAAAAATTGTCTTCCAAAGAGAATTGAACCCTTTCATATTGTTCCTCTGATAATGACAAACATTTTGCTTCCTCATAAAAGAAGCCTTATATAGTGATGTCGATTTCCGAATTTTTTAAAATCAATTATTTTTACAAATTTTCAAGTGTAGTATATATAATTCGTCGAGAGGAACAAATGTCCGGATGTATGTGTGTGTGTGTTTGTCACCGATTCTTGTGGACAAATTTTCTCTTGCATAAATATTTTAATTTTTCACAAAAAATGAAAATTTTGTATTTTTTGACATTTTATCATAACACTTTAAAATAATTATTCTATAATAAAAAATTGAATAATTAATATTTATTCAGGGTACTTTACCCGGTTTATTAATTATATTTAATAAACTATTATAATTATTTAACTTTTAAAAGTATATATAATAATATATATTGAGGAAGCTAAATGGTCATGAAATGAACAACTTGTTTATTTTTTTATTTAAAAAAATGTATTTAATTATAATTCAATCCCGAATTATTATTTTCATTACTACAACTATTGTTTACATGATTCTTTTTGTTTTTTTGTTATTGTAGATTATATAAATGCAATATTATAAATAAAAAGCCAAACGGTCCGGTTTACCCCAGGGGGTGGGTTTAAAAAAAAATTAAAATGTACAATAAATATTCATTATCATTCTATATTATACTGTTTCAAATAAGTTATTTATTATTAATAAAAACAAATGTCAATTATAACATGCAAGAATAATTTTAATTTTCTTTATTTATAGTTTTCACCTTGTCTTTATAAGTAACAGAATATCACAGAATATACTGCACTGGCATTGATATTTTATCCTCCCACTACATAGCCAACCGTGACGACATTTTATATGATATACCGGCACTACGTTTGAAAGTATATGTAACTTTTAGTAGTAAACTGTCAGAGATTGTGCCAATTCTGTTTACAAAGATTATTAATGAAAGATAACTTTTGTATCTTCATAAATAATATATTTTATAACACAATAATCATATTTACTTTAATTAAATAGCCGTTAAGCTAGTCAGGTTCGGGCACAGTTACCGACGGTCGGTAAAGTAGATTTCTTAATAGCTCACTTTCATCTGGGTTAGAAGGGATGTTATGTTTTACCGACCGAGTACCGGCTATCACCACTCAATTCATATCCCCTTAGACCCAGGCAGAAATAAACGACCGGCTTCGTACCGGGCCGGTAGTAAAAAAAATTATTAAATATTATTATTATTATACATTTTTACATATATTAAACGTTAAACAATATTATTTATTAATTACTTTAATTGTAAACACTAAATAGAATGCTGAAACATATGAATTATTATTAATTATTAACGAAAAATCTGAAGACATGAGGAATTGAACTCAGGACCCTCGGGCTGCAAAGTCGACGCCGCATCCGCTAACCTAAACCTGCTTATGAAAAGTGAATTGAAAGTTAATATATAAAGTGTGACACCAGGACTAATTACAAAATGTTCCAAACTAATAGAAAAAACCTTTTCTAAAAGACAGTTTGAATAATGTAATGTCAAAGTTAATAATTATAATAACATTTGTTAATGTCATTATACGTTGGGACTAAGGCTAAAGAAAAACCGCTGGCATGGTACCGGCCCGGTACCGGCTTTATAGAAAAAACTTACAGAATCTTAGTATAATGAAATTAATATAATACCTTGTTAGATTATCAAAATTTTATAACAATAAATCAGATAAAATCTGACCAAAATTATTATAAACGAAAAATGTTATTATAAGGTGTCTAGTAATTCGGCAGTTACATATTCCCAGATTTTTCAGTGATTTTCCCGGACAATTTAAAGCTGAATTAATAGAGTTTAATGAAATGTAATTTTTCCAACTATATAAGAAAAGATTTTAAAAAACATTTGATTTCGAGAGATTTGATTTTCTTATTCTTCCAAATGGTGTAAAAAAAATTGCAAAAAATTAAATATTTAGACTTTTTAAGACACAAAAATATTATGCCGGCAAAAGTCCATCGCCGGTGTAAAAACGGTATCAAGTAGTAGTACCGGGCCGGTGCTAGGCCGGTACTAATTTTGATGCCGGAAAAAGTCCATCGCCGGTGTAAAAACGGTATTAAAAAGTAGTACTGGGCCGGTGCCGGGCCGATACTAATTTTGATGCCGGAAAAAATCCATCGCCGGTGTAAAAACGGTATTAAAAAGTAGCACTGGGCCGGTGCCGGGCCGATACTAATTTTGATGCCGGAAAAAATCCATCGCCGGTGTAAAAACGGTATTAAAAAGTAGTACCGGACCGGTACTAATTTTGATGCCGGCAAAAGTTCATCGCCGGTGTAAAAACGGTATCAAGTAGTGGTACCGGGCCGGTACTAATTTTGATGCCGGAAAAAGTCCATCGCCGGTGTAAAAACGGTATTAAAAAGTAGTACCGGCCCGGTACCACAGTGCCGGTACCGGGTATTGTCCGACTTTACCACCGGGCCGGTGTCGAGCCGGTCGTAGGCATCGGCACACCACCGACTTTTCTGTCTGGGGAGGGTTATTTTTAAACTTTCAAGTAGGTTAGAAGGGGTGTTCTGTTTTACCGACATCTGAGTTCCAGCTGACACTGTTAGATGGCGCCACATGTGAATTCAAAACACCTTGGCAGGATATTAAAATTTTTATTTTTAAACTTTCAAGTAAGTTGGTTCTTAAGCCATTTTTGGTCCGGTCGATATGTCAGAGTTCTGCATTAACGACCGATAACTCGCTTGGGTTATCGGTTGTTAGTACATCGGGACGCCGAATCTTGAAACCCAATTATCATAGAATACTCTTATGGCAGTTTCTGCGCTAATATTTTGAATCGGTATGGCTTCTGGCCATCTTGAGAACCTATCAATCATAGTTAATAAGTATGAAAAACCTTCGCTCTTGGGTAGTGGGCCTACTATATAAATATGTACGTGTTTTAATACGCAATGCAATGGGAATATATGAGCGAAAGTTATTATTATACGCATCGCAAATTATTGGAACGGAGTCACTGCCAAATTCAATGTTTTTAATTTTAGTCCTCTTTTCTCGCAAATCATGAATTTTGTAAGTTCGTGATCTTTGTCTTGAGCGCTCGCCAGGTCTTTTATATTAAACTAAACTGGGGTTAGAATGGATTCCACTCGCGAGAAGGCGTCCGCCACTGTATTTTTTCTCACGATATATGTTCTATTTTCATGGTGTACTGGGACATAAACATTCCTGACGAAAACTCATCTTGTCTTTTATTTATGAGAACATGTATGTAAGAGGTTTGTGGTCTGTTAATATTTTTAATGTCTGAGGTTCTATAAAATGCTTAAAATATTTTACTGCTTGGAATATAGCGGTTAATTCTCTATTGTAAGCGCTGTATCTTTTTTGAGTATCCGTTAACTTCCTTGAAAAAACGCTAGTGGCTTCCACGAGTTTTCGCAATATTGTTCCAACACCGCGCCGATTCCTATGTCAGAATCGTCTGTCACCAAATGATTCAAATGATTTCTCTGTAACCGAATACCATGGTATCTGGCGTTTATCCTGTTTTTTCGCGTTATGTAAAAAGGCCAATAAACGAGTTTGTGTGTGAGCGGCGTGTTTTAAGCATCGACGATAAAAATTAGTCATTCCAAAGAAACGACGCAAATCGGAAATTTCAGGGGGTAAACGACGCGCTCGTTAGGCGACTGGCAATCCAAATGTTTTAATGTGATGATATACATCTACAGCGGGAAGTGTCAACTCTTGATCTAAATTCGAAATCTCGGAAAATTCCTGCAAAATTTTACTGTATGGATTATTGTTATTTATCGTACTAATGCCGGTTAAAATGGAACTCTCAATTCCCCATTGCTACCAATTTTAGTTTTCAAATAGACTAATTTCTGGTTTTTCAAATCAACGACAAGTCCATAGTGTGACAATAGATCTGCACCGATTATAGAACGCGGGACAGCTGCTATGCAATTATTCCAAGAAAAGTTTCTCGAAACACCCAAGTCTAATTCAAAACGTTTTTCTCCATATGTAGCTATTTTACTATTATTCGCGGCATACAAAAACATTTCAACAGGATTTCGATTTCGAAAATAAAAAACAGGCAATATTGATAAATTGGAGCCCGTATCAATTTTAAAATGTCCATCTTGATTTTCGGTCAAGGATATGGAGACGACAGGATTTTTCGCCGACACCGCTCGCCTCGAATCGATGCTGGCAGTATGTCCTTGATAATAATTTTGTCGGTAATAAGGACGTCCACGACTCCTTCTACGATTGTCATTATTATTATTGTTGTTTCCGCGCCCCCTTCGATCTTGACTTTGTGACTTTCGTCCTTGTGTAGTTTCGAGTTTAGTTTTCAATGCTGCTACTTCTTGGATCAAATTTATTATTTAATCGATTTTAGGTTCAGTTGTTTCTCCTGAAACAGCTGCATTACTTGAAGAACGTACCAGTTGGTGCTGATAAGGCAACTTTGCTAAAAAAAATTGTCTTCAACACTTCTTCGTTCCAGTTTCCTGCATTTAAACTCCTGATGCGATTGAGAATCTGTGAAGGTCTCCCGCTAAATAATAAGTCTTCCCGAATCAGCTGAAATATACGAGTTTCTTGTGAAGTCGCGTAGTGAGAAATTATTCCGTTTTTTATTTGTGTACATGCGTCGATAGGCTTAGTATTTGCCATTACAATTTGTCTCACACAAAAAAGTATGTTGGCATCTACCTGAGCCATAACGACTTGTGCTTTTAAATGTTCTGTTTCAATTTAGGAGCATCAGGAATAGCAAAGACTGTTAATAAGGCTAAAATAGTTAGCGAACAACTTGCAGCAGTTCAACGTTACAATAGATCCATGGATGCCATATCGCTTGGAAAAGGATTACATTTAAGTATTCCAAAGCTGTCAAAATACCCCATTTTCGTTGTATTTTTATGCGAAATGAACTACCTATTAGTGGTCCTCACCAATGTGAATCAGGAATAATTCATCTTGATAATAAAGAGGTGCTGGAACACATTGGGTAGCATATAAAAAATTCAAAAACGAAAGAATGTATTGTGATAGTTTTGGCAACCTTGCTCCACCAACAGATTTTGTCATTTACTTGGGTGATGGTAGCTTAATAAAATATAATCATAAAAGGTATCAAAATTATGATACATTTGTATGTCGACACTTGTGTCTCAAATTTCTGTGTAATCAACTTAATATTAAGAGTTGTTTTAACTGTCATAAGAATATGTAACACCCGTAAGATTTCAGTTTAAAGTCTGACAGCAACATGAGTTATTCGTGTACTTTAACGTTAACAGGAAATTCTTCGGTTCTTAAAGCTGAATATTTCCCTGCAATAGAACTAAATTCTCATAAAAGTTATGAACTTGGTCTTGTTAAACTATTGAATTTTAATTTAATTCCCAATATTGAAAATGGAAATAACAAATTTTACGTTGGAAATAAAGTAATTGATATTTCAACTAGAAGTTGTGAAATTAAAGATAAGTCATATTTACAAAATTCTGTAGAAATCGGAACTGTTATTAGTATAAAACTGAATAATAATGCTTTGCGCAGTGTAGTTAAAATTAAATTAGAATTTGTTGGGATTTACATCACAGCTTCTGGCACCTAATTGAGCACATACTTCTGATTTACCTATAGCCATTCTAAAGGTTAATTCAGTTCGAATTGAGTGCAATATAACATTTGAAGCATACATAAATAATCAAAAAGTCCACACCATTCATGATAGTTATATCCACCAGGATATTAGATTGTGGAAGTGCCAGCTCACGTTATTTACCTTCCGGCAAATTTTTATTGAAAATGATGGGTATTTAAAAATTGCAGCTGATGTAAGACTTGTATTGGAAAATGGATATTTTGATGTCACAATACGTTTTACCTTCTGACAATAACAAAGTTAAATTGTTAAAATATATTGAAAAGGATCTATTAATTTCAATAAGTTTTAGGTAATGGGAAATGTATGAGAATCCTTTAACCCGTTGGCGTCCATATTGGATCAAAAATAAGGTATTTAGAAAATCTGACTTCATAATCGTGATCAGCGACCCCAAAAACCCCCGAGTAACAATTTTTGCGAATATATGTTAAGATGTTTCCTTGTTTTAGCCATGACATGAATACACGTCATCCACAGTCGAGGGGTTAATTCCTATAAGTTCAAAAATTTTGTAGCAAATTAAAACATCAACGCAATTAAAGAAACCTCGTTAAGTTATTGTGGGATTTCAAATAGCGAGGAAATACAAACGAAAAAAATATGCCTGTCTTTTTTACCACTGCAATATTATAAATGTTAAACTCTTTTTAAATTCACAATATTACCGTTATGGAAATTTAAATCTAAGCTTTGATCAAAATTAGTACTCTCTACTTTATGAAATGTATGCTAATTTTCAATCGTCCTATTATGGTAAAAATTCAAAACCTTTTTCAACACAGGATATTTTTAAAAGTCTATTTTCTCTAATTGTTATTGATTGTTCTAAACAAAACGAGTTTTTAAAAACAAGCATCAGTTGATGTAAGGTTAGAATTTGAAGTAGGAATCAACATGCCAGCCGAGACCACTGTCTATTGCTTAATTATCCATGACCGCGTCATACATATAATATAAGCTAATCAGCGGCGTTGTAAAGAAACTATTGTAAAGGAGTAAGGATAATGTGGTGGTAGTAGGGGTGATTACTATAAAAGCATCTGCTCTCTGCTAGAAATTCATTTCTGCTTTAAAAATGGAGTTTATTGTAGACGTTCAAGGTTTTAAAAGAGCTAACAACGAGTTTGTCTTTAAAGAGTTGGCTACAAGATATACGTTGGTAGGTGTGTAAGGTCTGGACCTTCTTCATTTTTGAGACGTAGTACAGTCCATCTTTCATCAATTCTGCGAGTGGCTTTGTCGGCAGGTAACCTTCAAAACGCCCAACGGAGTGAAACTTAAGTAACTAAAAAGAGAGAATTTATATTAAAAGAAATAAACAGAAAAAATTAATAAGAAAAATGCTTTCTAAATAGAAAAATCAAAATTGAAATAAACGTGAAATAAGTGCTAAAATGATCTAGAAGAGAAAATAACTGACAAAGAAAAAAAACTGTAACAAAGAAAGGAAAAAGACCTTCAAGAGAAAGAGAGAATAAAGACCTGTAAGAGAGAAAAAAAGATCCGTAAGAGATAGAGAAAAATCTGTAAGAGAGAAAGAGGAAAAATACCTATGTGAGAAAGGGACTGTAAAGATTGAACTGTAATATAAAAAGAGAAAAAAACTGTTAAAAAATGGAGAAAATACCTATAACAGAGAAAGAGAGAAATTACTTGTAAGAGAAAAGGAGAGAAAATACTTGTAAGAGAGAAGTGAAAAAGGACCTAGAAGAGAAAGGAACTGTAACAGAGAAAGACAAAAAAAACTGTAAAAAATTAGAGAAAATACCTATATCACAGAAAGAGAGAAATTACTTGTAAGAGAAAAAAAGAGAGAAAATACCTGTAAGAGAAAAAACATTGAAAAATTAAAAAAAAAAGCGTAAAGGAAAGAAAGAAAGACCTGATGAAGAGAAAGAAATAACCTAGAAGAGAGAAAGACCTTGAGGGAAAAGACCTGTAAGATAGAGAAATCTACGACGATGCAAGGTGAAAGAAGAATGAGTGTAGTGGCTGGCGCACTACACTACTTTGAATTTTATTCTATAAAAATTTCTGCTAATATGTTATATACACTAATTTGAAAAAGAATTTTAAAACCTTTCAATTTTAAAATAGATTGTCTCTAATATTTTCAATTATATAATTAAAAAACAAATTTAAGGCCATGAAAAAATAAGGGACTAACCTGCGGACATTATTGTATTTCCTGAAAATTTTCAGAAAGTTACCAAGGGTAACTTACGAAGGTTCCAACGGGAATATGTGACACGGATAGTTAAAAGGGAACTTCGACCAAAAAAAGATTTCGAGAAAAACGACTTCGAAGTTTACCAAGTTAGTTGTTTTGTACTGTTTTTTGTTAAAGTATCTAACTTTGAAGTGAAATTGTAAGAAAACTAATACAGCTAAAAATCTGCGGTTTATGGAGTTAAAAAGAGCGGCTTATTAACTATAAGAATAGATAAAAAAGTGAGAATCGATTTTTTCGGATCATAGGTCTCTTTTAACTGTCCGTGTCACATATATTAATTAATTTGTAATTGTGGTATCTTATTTATTTTAATAATTATTAAAAACAGAACGTTTCTAATTACCTTATCAGCATGTTTTTCTTTTTGCTCTTGATTATCTTTTGTTGCTTCTTGTCGAGGTTGCAAAGTTTGAACTTGTCGTGAATGTGGTTTCCAAGGCTGTTTTTTTTTGAGGTTGAGGTTCTATCAATTGTATTTTTCGAGCTTGTAATGATTGTTGACGTTGAGTCACAGGTTGCAGCGGTTATACTCCACCTAAAGGATAAATTATTGGTTTCTGTTTTACACCATCATGTACCTGTAAAATAATTAAATTAGAGTTTCAATATTAAGTTAACCCTCCATCCGTCGCATGGTGAGAAGTTTCCTCGCCCAGTTTCTTTTTTTATTTATAACTTTTAACATACAAAAAATTATAATTTCATATTCTCAGTACCTTTCACAAAACTCTTTTTCTTTATTTTAAAACAATTTTAGTGTTTTTATTTATTTTAGTTATTTTGTAATTGAATTTTTAAGCAGCAAATGTCAAGAATTTTTGACGCAAAGTGAGGAAACTTCTCACCGTGCGACTGACCGCGTATATTCGATTTAATTTGTCATTAATTTTTTATTTAAATAATTAACAGAAAATAAAAGTTAATTTTACTTGCAATTGGTTGTTTGGAAATTATAATGAACATTCCAAAAAAAATTTGGCATTTTATAACAATTTTCGATTAATTTACGATGGGTGAGAAGTTTCTTTACCTGCGACGGATCGCGTTACAAAAAAAGATGCGACGGATAAAGGGTTAATTTAAATGAAAATTTTAATAGTATTATTAAAACTTTAAATTATTATTTTTGATTACTAAGAAACAGTTTTTAATGATTCTGTAAACACGTAGTTGAAATACCTTGTCAGGTTGTAAATTTTCTTTCTGCTCCTGCTTGTCCTTCACAACTTCTTGCGATTGCGAAAGTTCTATTTGTCGAGGTGGCAATAAAGTTTGTGTTTGTCAAATATTTAAGGGTTGTACTTGTCGCAATTGTTGAGTCCCAATATATAATAGCTGATGAGCTACAGGTTGAAACCACTGTTGTGGTTGAAGTTGAGCCACAGTTTGAAATGATTGCCTTGCATTATAAAAATTTGTTTCCATACAAAAAAATGAAAAATTTAATGGTAGTTGATTCATACCATGATGCTCCTATAAAATAATAATAACAATAATGTAAACAAACCAAGCGTTAACATCACCTTTTTTATACATATTTTTCTCTTACAAAAATTAATATTACACTTTCTCTACAAAAATGGAAAATTAGAGTGTCAAAGTTTCCCAAAAAATCATTTTTGAGTGTGATAAATAAATAGCAATTAGTAAAATAACTAATTAAAATGACCTGTAAAATAACATTTTTGACACGTCGCGAAAAATATACTGTTTGAGTATATCAACAGCACTGACGATGAAGAAGTCTTATATTAGCGATTGGACCTTCAACATGTGGAAGGGGAAATTTTTCCCTTTCCTCCATGAAATTACAAGGAGAAAGGGTAAAAACTTCTTCATCGTCCGTGCGGTTGATATAGTCAAACACTTAAACTTTTCGCGACGTGAACTCTGTTGCTCTACGCGCACGCGCAGACCGTGCCAAGGAAGCATTGACAGCACCATGTGGAAGTGCACATTTTGTTTGGAATAAAACTTGGTTGTTTTTTAATTTTTTTCAGCTTTGCAAGGCGTAGTAACAAAACTCAATACGTCAGCTCACCATTTTCATAAAGAAAATGTGAATTTAGATTTATGTACGAAAATGAGACGTGGTACAAAAATGCTTAACTTTTTGATATTGTAAAGCATTTTTGTAGGACACCTCATTTTCGTACATAAATCTAAATTCACATTTTCTTTATGAAAATAGTGAGCTGACGCATTGAGTTTGGTTACTACGTCTTGCAGAGCTGAAAAAAATTATAAAACAGCCAAGTTTTATTCCAAACAAAATGTGCACTTCCACATGGTGTCTCAGATCGCGAAATTTTACAATGTTTGACTATATCAACCGCACGGACGATGAAGAAGTTTTTACCCTTTCTCCTTGTAATTTCATGGAGGAAAGGGAAAAATTTCCCCTTCCACATGTTGAAGGTCCAATTGCTAATATGAGACTTCTTTATCGACAGTGAGGTTGATATACTCAAACAGTTTATTTTTTGCGACGCGTCAAAAATGATATTGTACAAGTCATTTTAATTAGTTATTTTACTAATTGCTATTTATTTATCACACTCAAAAATGATTTTTTTGAGAAACTTTGACACTCTAATTTTCCATTTTTGTAAAAAAAAAGTTTTCTAATGGTAATTTTTCTGAGAGAAAAAGATGTATAAAAAAGGTGATTTTAGTGCATAGTTTGTTTACATTTTGCTTTGTTTACATTTTGCAACTTGGACACACCCTTAAACAGTGTATATAAAAAAATACATATAATTGTTCAAACAAAAATATAATTTGATATAAAAATAACTTATTATTTTTATCTCTATTTGAAATGATTAAAACACAAATTTTAAAGCATGAGCAAGCATGAGATCTTCTTTGCATGAAGTTGACAAGATGAAAGAACGATACCCATCACTGCTACCAACTTTACGTTGATCGCAGTTCACGGAAATTTTAATTTGTTCACAAATTCTATTCATTCACAACTATAATTGGCACTCGCAGATAAGTACTATTAACATGTAGCGCAATATACGTAATAGGGTGGCCGTTAAAAACGACATTTTCGAATTTTGTCCATTTCCGGGTCTCATTTTGTCACAAATTGAAAAAAATTAGATACGTATTTTTTTTTAAATTAATATTTAGTGGTGCCTGTAGGCTGGTGAAATTTTGCATGTATTTTGCATTGGAAAAAAACTTTTTTTCGTAGATTTCCTGTAAAATCGTTGAAAATTAATATTTTTTGACCAGACTACTCTATTTCTCTTCACAAATGTTCAAAGAATAATATAAAATTTTTAACAAATTAAATTTGTTAAGTTAACTATTTTTTACAGGACTCAAAAGTTGACCAATAAAAACCAAAATAGGTTATTATTAGCAAAAAATATTAATTTAAAAAAACGAGAAATTTAAACTGCTAATCATGGTTTCTATTGTTTTTATGGTCGCTGATTACAAAACTGAAGTCAAATTTCAAAATGGAGGATCCAATATGGCGGCCATAAAATATTTAAAGTTTATCAATTTCTAGGAAACTTTGTATCAAGGGGTTTTGGGGGTCTCTGATTACAAATCTGAAGTCAGATTTCAAAAATTTAAAATGACGGATCCAACATGGCGGCCATGAAAAATTTTTAATTTATCAATTTCTAGGAAACTTCGTATCAAGCGGTTTTGGGGGTGTCTGATTAAAAATCTGAAGTCAGATTTCATGCAAATTTTAAAATTGATTAATTTTTATGAAACTTCGTATCAAAGATTTTTTGGGGTCCCTAGTTACAAATCTAAAGTGTAAAATTTAAACAGTACCTCGCTGCTAATCAGAAAGTAGAAGGTTAGTATTTATTAGCTAGATAAGGTTCATTCACAAATTAGACGATACGATTTTATGTATATTATATATATATTAATTTAAAAATTTTCATAGCCGCCATATTGGATCCGCCATATTGAATTTTTGAAATCTGACTTCAGTTTTGTAATCAGCGACCTCAAAAACAATAGAAACCATGATTAGCAGTTTAAATTTCTCGTTTTTTTAAAATTAATATAAAAGGTAAATATCATTACCTTTTAGTAGAGGAATAAAAATTAATTAATTAATAAATTTGTTTTGAAAGTAAAAATCTAGCAGAATTCTATTAACAGTGACGTAACTAGTTACAAATATTTGTAACGAATTTATTAATTATTTGTTATCAAAGTTGCATTAATAACTAAATAAACGAAGTAAACCAGAATACATTAGAATTATAATTTATTTAGTGAAGGTAAAACAATGTATAATAGAATTTTGAAACGCCATCTATTGGTAACAGCTGATACTAACATGGTCAGTAAATTGAATGAAAATTTCTAATTTATTAATGATAATTTAAATATCCCGCCAAAGGGGCTTTGAATTGTGTAAAAACATTTGAGCCATCTAGCGGTGGCAGCCGAAACTAAAACTCGGTCGGTAAAAGTAGAGCACCCATTCTATCGCACTTAAAAGTTTAAAAATATAAATTTTAATATTTTATCAAGGTGTTTTGAACGTACATGTGGCGCCATCTAGCGGCATATACCCCTGTTGGCTCAAAATCCTATAATATTAAGGCCCCTAAAATCTTGTTACTACATGGGACAAAATTTTTGGTAAGCGCTGTATTTTTTACTGTGCAGCGGCGTTTTGAGTAATTTTGAAATTTAGACAATTTACAATGTTATAAGTTATATTACTTTCAAAGTTTTATCCTGTTGTCTCAAAGTTTGTCACGTTCGTAAAAAGCTATTAGGAAGAATCATAAAAATGCCTTTTGCTAGATAATAAAAATAGTTTCATCTTAAATAAATTTATTACATGTACTTCGCAAAAGTAATTATCTCTAAAAAACAACATTGTAAAATATTTTAAAGAAAGATATACTAAATTGTTATGTCAACGGTTCATCCTGACCCAACACCTACTTGATCGGAATATCCCTCACCTCTCCCACCAATTCAACAATTTTTTATGCAATTTGAAACCGGCCTACTTTTCTAATTGTAACCAATTAAAGGACGAACTGTCCCCTTCTCTTTGATATACCTTCCCCCATATTTTCTTAGACCAGAAGGAAAAACCTTCCACATTTTGAGAAATATTAAAAAACATAAGAATAACACGAACCTTCCGAGAGAACAATCGGTTTTCTTAACTATATTTGTAAAGTCGCGCTTCACACTGTATCCAAAATTTAATTGAATAAATTTATAATTGTTTTAAAATTGTAAATACAGTCCACTATCAATTATCAAACCCTTCTTGACAATTAATTAATTAAAATTGTTAAGGACCTTTTATTAAATTAAATATGAGGAAATAACATAAAGAAAATGAAATGTAAAAATTTGTCTTGAGTTTGCAATATATTTCACCTTAAGGCTATGTCCAAGTTGCAAAATGTAACCAAAGCAAAATGTAAACAAACCAAGCGTTAACATCACCTTTTTTATACATATTTTTCTCTTACAAAAATTAATATTACACTTTCTCTACAAAAATGGAAAATTAGAGTGTCAAAGTTTCCCAAAAAATCATTTTTGAGTGTGATAAATAAATAGCAATTAGTAAAATAACTAATTAAAATGACCTGTAAAATAGCATTTTTGACGCGTCGCGAAAAATATACTGTTTGAGTATATCAACCTCACTGTCGATAAAGAAGTCTCATATTAGCAATTGGACCTTCAACATGTGGAAGGGGAAGTTTTTCCCTTTCCTCCATAAAATTACAAGGAGAAAGGGTAAAAACTTCTTCATCGTGCGTACGGTTGATATAGTCAAACAATTAAATTTTTCGCGATGTCAACTATGTTGCTCTACGCGCACACGCAGACCGTGACAAGGAAGCATTGACAACACTATGCAGAAAGACACATTTTGTTTTGGGCTGAAACTCAGATATTTTCACATACTTTCAGGTATACAAGGTATAGATACCAAATTCAACACTTCAATTTACCATTTTCATAAAGAAATTGTAATTTTATATTCATTTGTAAAAATAGGAACCACGAAAGAAAGTACATAATTCGGTCTTCTGTTACTGCTTTTTTTCGCGGTTCCTATTTGTAGTATGTTGTACTAAAATATATATAACTATTTCTATTTCCTGTATATAGAGGGCGATATTATGAATGATCCCGCCTTTATATCAGTATTCTCTAACCAGCCGAACATGTAACTTCTTATTTTTGCATGCTTCTACAGAGCAAAATGGCGACGGAGCGGCATTCATACCAGCGCCTATCCAACCTAACGTGACTTTTGTTTCGACAATCGGCGCCATGAGTGAATTCAAAATCGGAGAGGACTGGGACATCTATCAAGATAGACTTACTCAGTACTTCATTGCGAACAGCGTCACTCAACCTGAACGTAAGGTGGCAGTGTTAGTTACACTAATTGGACAAGACGCTTATAAATCTTTAAAGGATTTATGTGACCCTGCTTTACCATCGAGCAAGACCTATGAGGAACTTGGCGTGATTTTAAAGGGACAATTTTCCAAGCGTGTTTCCATTTTTCGTGAGCGAACCGAGTTTTATAAACTTCGACAAAATGAACAGGAAGCGATCAACGAGTGGTTTATTAGAATTAAAAACAAGGCCGCAACTTGCGAATTTGGTGGACTTTTGAATGACATGATCAAGGACAAATTTGTCACAGGTCTTAAAAAAGGTGTCATTCTCGATCGTTTGTGTGAGGAAGAACACACAAAACAGCTGACTGATATTTTGGAAATTTCCAGGAATCGTGAAGCGGCTTTCTTAAATTCAAAACGAGAAGTCTCTGTGTTTAATGTTAATTCAAAAGTAAACAAAAACTCTAAGATTAGGTCTAATTCGAAAAGTTCGGAAGTTAAACATGAAAAAACAAAATTCGTTACGTGTAATCATTGTGGTGGCTCGAATCATGATTTTAAATTATGTAAATATAAAAAGTTCAAGTGCAATTCGTGCAAAAAAGTTGGACATTTGGCTAAAGTGTGCAAGTCCAAAGATAAACAAGAATCTCAAAATCATCTTGTTGAAGATGAAGTGACGTGTTCTACCATTGACTGTGATGATCTTTTTTCGGTTAATGACTATAAACAACCTATTTTAGTGGACATGTTTATCGGTGATATAGCAGTGAAAGCTGAAATTGACTCAGGTGCAAGTAAATCAGTGCTTCCCGAATCTCTTTACCGCGAAAAACTTTCTGAATATAAATTAGAAAAAGTGGACACTACGTTACGTTTGTACGACGGTACTATTGTTAAACCGCTAGGACAAATTGAGGTTATATTGTCAAAAGGTGGCAACAGAAACGTGGTTAAACTATTAGTCGTCAGACGTGGTTATCGAATGTTGTTGGGAAGGGATTTAATGAGTGTTTTGGGGTTCGAAATCACACAGGTTAATTCAGTTAGTGATGATTTTAGATTGCAAGAAGTACTCCGAGAATTTCAACCTATTTTTGACGGGACCACCGGTAAATATAAATATAGCAAAGTTGACATGAATGTCGTTGATGGGACCAAGCCAATTTTTTGCAAACCGAGACCTGTGCCATTTGCTTTCAAGGATGAAATGACTAAAAAAATACGGGATCTTGAAAGTCAACTTTTCATCCAGGCAGTTGATGACGCAGAGTGGGGGACACCTTTAGTTCCAGTTTTAAATGTTATATTACCAAATTGAAGTCATTTTTGGGTATGGTCAACTATTATGGAAAATTCGTTCCACACTTGGGCCAGATGCTGAAGCCGTTATATGATGCTACTACGAGACAAAATTGGACATGGACTGCCAAGGAGGAGACTGCTTTCAGTGACATTAAGGATGAAATTGCTTCGGATAAATGCTTGGTACATTATGATCCTGCCAAGAAACTCAAGTTGGTTTCCGATGCATCTAAAGATGGAATTGGTGCTGTCCTTCTTCATGTGTTTCCAAATGGGGATGTAAGACCCATCGCTTTTGCTTCAAGAGTGCTACGATGCTCCGAGAAAAACTATTCCGTGATACACAAGGAAGCGCTCGCTATTTATTGGTCGGTATGTAAATTTTATCAATTTTTGGTTAGAAATAGATTTGTTTTATGTTCAGATCATAAACCATTGTTGGCTCTATTTGGGGAGAAAAATGGAATTCCGAAAATGGCAGCTGGAAAACTGCAACGTTGGGCCGTTTTTCTATCCTCATTCGACTATACCTTGGAATACATTAAAGGAATCGACAACGGAGCAGCGGATGGACTTTCGAGACTCCCGAGGCAGATCACTTCTGGAGTAGATGATTCCAAAGACTATTTTAATTTTATCGTCGAGGACAACTTACCAATCAAATCCGATGATTTGAGACGCGAATTGAGAAAGGATCCAGTTTTATGTAAGGTTTTCTTATTCGTTCGAGACGGATGGCCGACTCACGTTGATCCTGAATTCAAGCCTTTTTTTATAAGAAAAGACGAAATAAGTATTGATTGTGGTTTACTTATGTGGGGATATCGTTTAATTATTCCTGAGATATTTAGATCGTCATTGTTGGGAGAGATTCATGGTGGACACATAGGAATTGTGAAGATGAAGGCTCTTGCGCGACAGCACTTCTGGTGGCCAGGACTGGAACTACCCGTGTAGAAATTAATAGTGGAAGTTTGGATCCATCCTCGCTCCACCCCTGGAAATGTTATAGTCATCTAGCGCCATCCATGGAGCGAGTCGATTCCGCTAGATTGAAACATAACCTCCAATTTCTCCGGCATAAAGTGTCAAAACGTGAAAAATATGTTAAATTCTTTGATTTTTATCGCATAAATCGTAGTTTATTCTATATTTTTTAAAATTAGATGTTAAAAGTTTCCATAAATAAATATATATTTTCTATATAAATATTGTTTTTTAATGCGTCTTCGACTTTTTCTCAATTACATAATAAGCATATTTCATTCGTGAATTTGTTATATTTCCTAATTTCTAGGAATACCTATGAGGTAAAAAATCAAAATTGTATGCATTTTTTCTTATCGTATTTGACCCAAAGAAAAATTCGGTTCAATAAAAAATAGTTAAGACGATTGAATGTTATATTTTTTAAAAATAAAAATTCAATCAAAGGATAATTCGGTTAGGCAAAAATACACCATGATGAAAAATTGATTATATAAAATTTCAGGTTGGTAAAATTTTGAGCGAATGACAATTTTGTTTAATGAAAATTCGTGCTAGTGAAATTTCGATCGGACGCAAATTGGTCTTAATAAAAATTCACCTAAAGAAAATTTTGGTTAAAAAATTTTTTTTGCTGCAACAACTAACCTTAAAAATTATATTTTTTTTGTAAATTGTTAACTTTGAAATTACTTGAATTAATTGAATAATTAATAAACCAATAAATATGTTCTACATTTATAGTAGAAATATATTATTCTGTTTTTGTATATACACATATATAAACAATTTAAACACACTTTTTGTAAAAAAAAAAATTTTCTCCGATCAGCTGGCCGTATTTCTTTTTTGTTAATATTATGGAATAAATAAATAGAAATAAAATTGATGAATGCATAAGCATCATTACGTTGATATTCGACGATTCATTTTTTAACTTTTCAAATCAAATAACATGGTTAATTTTTAAATTCGCGAAAGAAAAAGTTTTGACAGATGCAGTTATGTTTGCAATCTCGCACTGCGAGCCGATTGCGAGGACGGCGCGAGACGACAAAGGTGTTTGAAATGCTAGTAGCGCCATTACAGTGCAATGGAACACTAGCGTGGTTCCTGCCTAGCTCCACGAAATTTTTCTACACGGGTAGATGTCGAGACTTTTGGTAAGAATTGCAAAGCTTGCCAGTCTACTGCGAAAAACCCGGAGAAGGCCGGATTGATCAAATTTAACGAAGTCAGCAAACCTTTCGATCGAATTCATATCGATTTCCTGGGACCGTTCCATAGTAAAATGTATTTGTTGACTATTGGTACCTACTCTCGTTGGCCTTAAGGTTTAGGGATGAGTCGAATCGATTCCCAATCTACAATTTCGATATTACGTGAAATTTTTGCCAGATTTGGTATTCCCAAGGTCATTTTTTCGGATAATGGTAAACAATTCACATCAGAGGAGTTTCAAGCCTTTTGTAAAATTAATGGCATTGTTCATAGGACTTCAGATCCTTATCATCCTGCGACTAATGGTTTAGCAGAGAATGCAGTCGAAAATTTCAAGAGGGGAATTTCGAAGGCCATTTTCGAGAGGGATGTTTCAACGATTGGTTTACTCACATGTATTTCGAGATACCTTTTTTATTACCGAAATGCACCTCACTGTTCTACTGGGGAATCACCAGCAGAAAGATTTCTGGGTAGAGAACTCAGAAATCGGCTCGATTTGTTAAGAGCTAGAAAAACTAAAACTTCTGCGGAAAAACAAGTAAAATTTTTCAAAGGACATAGATACGTTTCATTTTCCGAGGAGGAAAAGGTTCTTATTCGGAATTATAAGAATCCATTAAAGCCTAGTTGGTCTCCAGCTGTCATTCAGAGGGTTTTAGGAGAAAGGACGTATCTCTGCAACCCCGATCCTTCGAATCCGGATTTCAAGGTCAAGAGACACACCGATCAAATTATTAGTTCCAGTACTCAAGAGGGAAGAAAATCCTTACTTCAAGTTCCTGTGGATACTCAACGTAATGTTTCGGAAATTTCGAGTGATTCTTTACTCGAGCCTTTACCTAGTGAAATTGTATCATCGAGTGAAAACAAAGACTTTAATTCTTCGAATAATAAATCCGCGAGTGATGGACATTTCACATCGAATGAAAAACAAAATCTTTATTCACCGGTCAGTGTAATTGAAAGACGTTCAATAAATTTTGAACATAAATTGTCTTCACCATTGATTAACAGTCGACCAAAAAGACTCACTAAACCTGTTAATCGATTAAATTTGTGATTTATTAAAATATTAGATATTTTCAAATCAGGGATGGAGGAATGTAGTATGTTGTACTAAAATATATATAACTATTTCTATTTCCTGTATATAGAGGGCGCTATTATGAATGATCCCGCCTTTATATCAGTATTCTCTAACCAGCCGAACATGTAACTTCTTATTTTTGTTGTTCTCAATTAAACTCATTTTTCGAATATATATCGTTCAATTCTTTCACGACATTACACTATTTTTACAAATGAATATAAAATTACAATTTCTTTATGAAAATGATAAATTGAAGTATTAAATTTGGTTACTACACCCAGCATAGCTGAAAGCATGCGAAAATAACTGCGTTTTAGAGTAAAACAAAATGTGTGTTTCTGCATATAGTGATATCAATGCTTCCTTGGCACGGTCTGCGCGTGCGCGAAGAGCAACAGAGTTCACGTCGCGTAAAGTTTAAGTGTTTAACTATATAAACCGTACGGACGATGAAGAAGTTTTTACCCATTCTCCTTGTAATTTCATGGAGGAAAGGGAAAAATTTCCTGTTCCACATGTTTAAGGTCCAATCGCTGATATGAGACTTCTTCATCGTCAGTGCGGTTGATATACTCAAACAGTTTATTTTTCGCGACGCGTCAAAAAAGCTATTTTACAGGTCATTTTAATTAGTTATTTTACTAGTTGCTACTTACTGACCACACTCAAAAATAATTTTTTTGGAAACTTTGACACTCTAATTTTTTTTTTCTTTTTTTTTGCTTAGGGACTTTTGGGAAATCTGCCTACAGATACCTTGGATTCCGCACTCCAACTTGGACATAGCCTTAAAGATTATTTTTAAAATAAACCTTATAAAAACCGTACAATTCATTTTTAACCACTTCACTGGCAGGGTGTTTTACATGGCGTTCCACGCACCGAGACACAGACTGGCAAAAACACCGAAATAGTGTTCCTAATAATATTCCGATATTTAATTGTAATCGGACAATTTTACTTGTATAAATTAATTATTATGTAAATATGTCCAGAATAAAATAAAAAAATTAAGAAATAAAAATTAAATTTAAGGCTACCTGCATTTTGTTTTTACATTAAAAAAATAGAAAGTCAGCACATAAAATAACAGTACATTGGAGAATCGATGATTCTTTGTTCCATCAAAAGTGAGGTTTCCTTATTAGACTTCTAAGAAAGTTAAACTTTAAACAAATCATCACATACTAATTTCAAAGAACGAAGTACAATCCTTTTAAAACAGATTATTAAAAAGAATCCAAATATAATAAATTGCATTTCTACACCGGCCGGCTCTAAAAAATACAGCGTGCAATAATTCCCTCAAACATAATAATTTTACCTGTAATATCAGTTTAGAATTTAATTCTTTAAACTGAAATTTTTACAACTATTAAATATACGTATTATATAGACATTATTCCTCCATCACGCCACGTGTGGAGTTAACTAAGTTCTTGCTTCTGATCGGCGGTCTGAACTCGACTACCTCTTCGTTGAACACTCCTTAAGTCAATTTAACTAAGTTTTGCTTTTAAAAAATAACACTCAACTCCATTTTTTAATACACTTTGTTTAAATAATTCATTTTTGACTGCAGAATTAAAAAGAACTATTTCAATTTACCTAGGAAGTAAAGTTACTCCACAGACCGACTCGACAATAGTCCGACTCTACACAGAACTAAAACTTACTGTAACACGTTGTAATTGGTTACTTCGGTAAGCTCTTGATTTTCATTGGTTCAAATATTATTAATTGTCACAATCTGTGAAATATCCCTTAGGTTCTAGAAAAATTGTTTTAAAATCCAACCTTCCGTTTAATAATTTCCTTGAAATTCCCTAGAAAAATGTTACCTGATAAACCAGTTTGTGCTTTCACTTCGAATTCCAATTACACTCTGGTTTATCTGGTAAAATTTTTTCTAAGGAATGGAAGGAAATTACCAAACAGGAGGTAGGGTTTTGATGCAATTTTTTCTAGAACCTGAAGGATATTTCATACATTGTAAAAATTCACAATATTTTAATAAATAAAAATTAAGAGCTTACCGAAGTCACCAATTATACAACGTGTTACTTAAACAGTAATAGAAGCCATGTTCAAAAATTAATATGAGCACCACTGAAGTAATCTGGAGTATAATCCGAGCATTTGCCGAAAACACCCACAGAGTAGAGATTGATATTTTGGTCGACCTTGATTCTGAACCACCGACCCATTTTAAAAATCTTACAGGTTCTTCCACTATTACTTATCAGTATCACAACTTTCCAAATTATAAATCAGCGAATTAGAAACTTTTTAGAATCAATATAGATAGTAAAATTGAACTTATTAATAATTTTAAAACAAAAAGTAATGTGGACGTTGGTGTCGGCAGCTTAACTGATATCATAAACAACGCGATTAAAATTTCCATTCCATTGCGTAAGAGTGTCGCACAATCATAGTATTAGCTTTCTTCTGAAATATTAGAATTAATTAAAATCAGAAATTCCCTTAAAAAGATTCACCAAAGAACCTGTAGCGATAATATTAGAAAAATTAAAAACAAATTAACTAATACCATAATTTAAAAAAAAATTATAAAATTTAATAATGATAATTGGCACAAGAAACTGAGTAAACTTGAACTTCAAAATGCTAACACTAATGTCCAGGAATTGCTTAACGCATCAATTTATACCAACGAAATTGTGTTACCTAGTCCAAGAGAAATATTTAAAGCTATAAGGAGTGTTAAAGCTAAAAAAGCGCCTGGTCTAGATGGAATCCAGAACATCGTTCTAAAAAATCCACCAAAAAAAGCCATTATACAATTAAATTATATTTTCAATGCTTCTTTCAACTTAGGCTATTTTCCAACACAGTGCAAAAATGACAATATTTTACCTTTTCATAAATCCGGTAAAGATAATAAACTATCTGTCAGTTATAGACCAATTAGTTTATTACCAACCGTCAGTAAAATTTTTGAAAAAATAATTTATAACAGAATCTTGGATTTTGAAAACATCAATAACTTATAAATCCCAGAACCATATGGCTTCAGGAAAAATCGTAGTACTACGCAGGAATTACTCACAATCAGAGTAACTAATCATAATTATTAGCAGAAATTTAAATATCCATAAATCAGCAGCTATGGTCCTTTTGGATTTGGAGAAAGCCTTTGATACTATTTGGGTGGAGGGACTTCTTCTTAAATTAAGAAATTATAACTTTCTATTATACTAGGGGGCCCTGCCCCCCTGCGCGCCAACCCCCTAATTTTATATTTACTTCTATTTATAGATAATATAAAGATTGTAAAATGCGATATTATGATATTAGCCATTCTGAAATTTGTAATCTTTGTCATCAATTTTAAAGTAACATAACCGCCTGCAAGTAAAAAAATTGTCTTTGGCACAGGCTTTGACGTCTTATTTAACGCGCCTATTTGAGGGGGCAAGCTCTGACCTGTAGGTAAAACACAGATCAAATTTTGACGTAATGTGATGGCCCACATTAAGGTTTCTTTTAAAACCCGTAGCTCAAAAAATAGGTAAAATTAAACATGTATTTTGACATAATGTAAGGACCTACACAGGGACCACTTTTTGACATATAGGTAAAAAAAGATCAAATAAAACATGGATTTTGATGTAATGTGAGGCCGTTATTTATTCTCTTTTTGACCTATAGGTAAAAAAATAGGTCAATTTTGACATAAGTTTTGACGGCCCTTACTATAGGGAGCCTTTAGAAATCCTGACTCTGCGGCGGCGAAATGTTTTTATATAATAAGACAGATTTACAAATTAAACACTTTTTTTGCCAATCGAACAAAACATTTTTTTCTCGAATAGTAGGTGTTTTTTGAGTAAGAAAATCATAGTTTTAATTTTTTTGCGTCGTGCAGTTTTCTGTAGCTTCAAATTTTGCATTTTCGAGTTGCGACGCCACTTAAATTTACCTGTAGGAAAATAAGCTTGTCAAAATATAATGAATGAGGTATAATTGAAAGGTAATTAAATTACCTTTCGATCCATAGGTCACAGAACAAAATTCAACAAAAATTGATAGAGTTACAGTCGATTAAAGATGAAATTTCAAGACAATTTTGATGATTTTTAGACATTTGAGTAACTTCTACAATTTTTTCTATATCAAACAGGAAAGAATGTTTGGGTTTCAATTTTTTTTATTAATATACTATATCATTACATAAATTTTGAGCCCTTGTGGACCTCGATTTAAGAGATACCAAAAATGAATAATGTAGTTTCGTTTACTAAATTTAGTGTAGAATTGTCATTTTTAATTTAATCGAGGTCTACAAGGGCTCAAAATTTATGTAATGATATAGTATATGAATAAAAAAATTGAAACCCAAACATTCTTTCCTATTTGATATAGAAAAAATTGTAGAAGTTACTCAAATGTCTAAAAATCATCAAAATTGTCTTGAAATTTCATCTTTAATCGACTGTAGCTCTCTCAATTTTTGTTGAATTTTTTTCTGTGACAAGCTTATTTTCCTACAGGTAAATTTAAGTGGCGTCGAACCTCGAAAATGCAAAATTTGAAGCTAGATAAAACTGCACGACGGAAAAAAATTAAAACTATGACTTTCTTACTCAAAAAACACCTACTATTCGAGAAAAAAATGTTTTGTTCGATTGGCTATTTCACTGTAAACCAGTGTAACTAACGATTTCCCCCTAATTCTTATATTTATTTTAATTTTTATTTTTAAATCATGTTCTCTTAATATGAATGCATGGTAATAAGTTAGAGTAAATTATATCAGACTATACTACAAGAAAGCACTTAAAAAGAATTTTACTTTACGGACATGATTATGATCTTATGGTGCACTTATAGATAATTCTTTATACCTAAAAGTAAAAAAATTGGTTAAATTTGGCATAGCTTTTGCAGTATCATCAAAGGCATTAATACGACCCTTTTTACTTGCAGCTTTAACAATAAATCAAATCTCACATAAATTTTGACATAAATTAAGGGTCATTATATGAACGTTTATGACATGTAGGTAAAAAAAGAATGTAAAATTACATGTAGATTTCGACGTAATGTAACAGACGTTTGTGGGCCTCTTTTTACCCGTAGGTCAAAACTGCCCTAAAATTGTTCTAAATTTTGAGGGTAGCAGAAATTATTTAACAATTTTTGACATTTAAGTCAAACTTCCCTAAAATTGACCTAAATTTAGAGGGTAGCGGAAATTGTTTGTCAAATTTTGACGTCTAGGTCAAAACTGCCCTCAAAATTTACCTAAATTTTGATGTTAGCAGAAATTGTTTGTCAAATTTTGACGTTTAGGTCAATACCGCCCTCAAAATTGTCCTAAATTTTGAGGGGAGCAGAAATTATTTAACAATTTTTGACATTTAGGTCAAACTTCCCTAAAATTGACCTAAATTTAGAGGGTAGCGGAAATTGTTTGTCAAATTTTGACGTTTAAGTCAAACTGTCCTCAAAATTGACCTAAATGTTGAGGGTAGCAGGAAAGGGAAATGACTGAATCAGCGGCGGCGGCGGCAAAATGATTTTATATTAATAGGGATATTTATTGAGAATTTTATTAGACTATCTTACACATAGAAAATTTGTTGTTTCTGTACGCGGCGCCAAATCATATGAGACTGATATAACGGTAGGTGTTCCACGGGGTTCCATGCTAGGTCCAGTGCTTTTTATTTTTGCTGATGATACAGCAGCTTTCGTTTTCTCAACCAGCAAAAAACTTGCAGTTAATAAACTCATACAATACGTACAACTACCTCTAGGAGTACTTTCATAAGTGAAAGCTTAAAATAAATATTAAAAAAACGGAACACATAATATTTTATAATAAAAGTTATGTAAAAAAATAACTTAATGAAAAATAAAGTTCCAGATTTTGTAATAGTGGACCAAGTTATAGAACGAAAAAACTATGTAAAGTATCTATGAGAAATTGTAGATCGTAATCTCAAATTCACGCCACACGTTACACGAGCTAGAAGCAATGGCTTTAAAATCATAGGTATCTTACAACCACTTATTGGTAGACGTAGCACACTAAATTTTAAAAATAAACTTATATTATTTAAAACTATGTTAAAACCTAAGATATTCTATGTAGTTCCCATTTGAGGAAACACCTGCAAAACAAATTTAAATTCCTTGCAGCACCTGCAAAATAAGTGTCTCACAGAAAAAAGCCGGACTCAAAATGAGTCGCATATGAGACTCATTTTGAACTGCAACAAAAATGATACCCCTTCGACTCATTCTGAGTTTCTAGGGAAAAGACTCAAAATGAGTCTTAAGGGGTATCATTTTTTCTTTACAATAAAATTACAATCACATTGGAAAAGCTAAGAATAATTTATAAAAATATGAATTAAAATAATTGTTTATAACTAATAAACACATTGCATTTGTCAAAACATTAATACTTGCAGTCGATTTATTGATTATATGAGAAATGGAAAAATTTTTTTAGATTAGACATTTGTCAATTGACAGACAGGGATGGGCAACCATGGAACACGAAACATGCGAAACACAAGAGAAAGTAACTAGAATATTGTTATTTTACTCATTTTGAGTCACTTGAAGTTGCCGATTACTCATTTCGAGTCACTTGAAGTTGTCGATTACTCATTTCGAGACCGACTTCCAAATGAGTTGCAACAAAAATAAGTCGGGTTTTTTCTGTGCTTAGGGTGATTACTAAAAAAAATTGCTAAAGAATGTCAAATTACGATAACGATTGAAGAGGAAGTCCGAAATATTTCCTCACACTTTTATCAAAATCGAATTTCGCATCTTACAGAACTAAATGGTGTTTATATGTACACAAATTATTCTGCTCCATTCAAAATAAAAATTAAAATGCCGTATCACTTGGTCACGTAAGTTAAAACCGAGTTATGTTTTGCTCTACTTTATAATAGTCTATTCAGGTGTGTGTTAGTAGTTGTATGTTAAATCTGTAGTCACTTATTTAGTCATAAGGTAATATCAGAGATTTTATAGGTTTTTAAAGCAGTTTTTACCTAATTTTCATTACATATTATTCAATAATTAATAAGAAAGAAATTATGAATATACTATTATATTTTGTTCACAGGATGAAATTTCTATTTTAGAAATAATTGCCTAATTTTTTACTGAGATGTAAACAACAATCTTGTAAAACTATTTCGTCGCTTGGGTGATAAACCATACTATTTCAGCTTTGCGCTGAAAACCATTCTATTTCAAATGCGCACTGAAAAACATACCATTTCGCGAGTGTGATACAAAACATTCATTTTCAAAAGACAGTTGAAAATCATAGGATTTCAACAAAGTTTTGAATTCAATAATTCCATTTCGGGAACATACAATTTTTTCAGGTTGAAAACTTTAACATGATATTTATAAGGTTAAGAGATCTTAAAGTAACATGCAAATCACTTGAAGTGTTTATAATTTATCACAATTTTTATCATTTTATGTGTAACCTACAATAATTCTTTTAATTTATTAAAAGAAAATACATTTCTAAAAGTGAAACTATTGTTTAAATTTTAAATATAATCAGAAATGAGAAAATTGATTATTTTGTAGAATCAAATTATCTCAAAATTGTTACTATTACTTTAATCCAGAACATAAAATCTTAAAAGAATTTGTTGATAAAATGATATTTTTTTGCTAAAAATTACGATTATAATAGAGCATTTAGAAAATTTATAAAACTTCATAATTGCAAATTTATAATCGATTTTTCCGAAATTAAAAACTGTTAAATAATAGGAGTTGTTATTTTTAAAATATTAAATTTTTTTTAAAAATAACAGTATATTCTGCCTTTTAAATTAAACATTTATATTTTTAATTTTTAACAATTAGTCACTAAAATTGATAATTTCATAAAATTTTATATTTCAGTCTGAAATTTGTTATTACGTAAAATCATAAAACATTATTGATTGATTGTTTTTTAATGGGAAATTTCAGACTAGTAAAATGTCATTAAAATTTTAATGTGAGTGACTTATGATTAATTGATTAAAGTAGAAAAATTGTATTACTAGAATCGGAATGAACTGTAAGTGCCGTTTTACAATATCTAAAATATATGATTTAGTAAATAAAAACTCGTTTTGTTTCCTTATGACTAAAAAATTTATTTCAGCAAATCATTTTAACATTCTGCGTCCTGAATGGAGGTTAGAACAACAATTTGGAGATAATTTGTTTTCAAAAAATGAATCTGCAACATATTTGGATATTTCTCGAAACACAGTTTCTAGTCTTGCTCAAGATCCTGATAGAAATGTCGATATTGAAGCTGCTAATGGTAGGATTATACGAGTGATTATATTAATTTTGAGTCTGACATAATAAGTAATAAAATGTTCCTTGCTTCTAATTTTTCAAGTGAAATCTTTTAAAAAATTCCTTTTTTAAACTTAATATATAAATAGACGTAAATTTTAAAAAGCATATCTTTGATTTCATAATGAAAATAGATAACGAAGAGCAATTTAGAATTAATCTTGTTCTACAAAATAAATCTCCGCCATATCCATCTTTATCTCAAATCGAAGTTCTTAGTTCTTCTCAAGAATCTAATAGAAATACAGAAAATGAAACAATTAATGGTAAAGCGATTAATCTTTAATTTAGGCATTATTATTATTCTTTAAATATAAATTTTAATATTTTTAATACAATTTTTATTTTTTTGATAAAAATAACTTTATTTTAATTAAGGATTAACTGATAAGTTAATTTTTAATAGAGCAATCTGTGACATTACATCCTGTAGATGATGTGATTGAAGGAAGCAATAAGAAGAAAAAGGAAAAAACACGAACGCGAAAACGTAAAGCGAATTCCGAAAATTGGAAATCGAATGCTTCGAAAAAAGCACGAAATTTAGGCCAATGTTTAAAAGACGATGAAAATAGTAGTGCAAGTTTACCAAAAGCCATGGGTCCAATATGTACTTCATGTCGTTTTAATTGTTCAAGTAAAGCAATATTTATTCTTAAAATATTTGTTTTTTCAAAACAGTGAAGAATTTGTCAAAAATTATTTTTAATCTTAGTTTATTTTTAATAAAATTAGTAGTCTATTTTTAAAATCTTTCATTTATCTTTTTATATTGTATAAAATAGATATTAAAATATTATTTTAATTATTAGGTATTTCTAAATTTGTATTAAACACGATCACAAGAAAAAAGCAACAATCTGCATCAGGACACTTAATTACTGCTGATATGCGTGGCAAACATCATAATAAACCGAAAAAGGTATCAGAAGATACTGAAAACACTGTTCGCGAGCATATTGGACTGTTCGAAAGAATAGAATCTCATTACTGCCGATCTAATTTAACACGAGAGTACTTGGATGAAAAATTAAATATTTCAAAAATGTATACGATGTATAAGGAATATATTGCTAAGAATAATAGACCGATTATTGCTTCGGAGTATCGATATCGTCATATTTTTAATCACGGATTCAATTTATTATTTCATCGTCCCAAAAAAGATCAGTGTGATCAATGCCCCACATACAATTTTTTGACAATTGATCAAAAGCAAATTAAAACATTTAAAGATGCTCAAGATTTACACATAAAAAATAAAAATTATGCTCGCGAATTAATGAAGAAAGACAGAGAAGAAGCAATAGAAGATTCTTTTATTTTGTGTGCTTCATTCGACCTGCAAAAAGTTTTATCTACACCGCGTAATGAGATATCTGAAATGTATTATAAAAGAAAACTTTCGATTTTTAACTCCACCATTTTCAACTTGGCTACAAAAGAGGGCGAGTGCAATGTATGGAATGAAACGATTGCAAAGAAAGGGGCTAACGAAATTAGCAGTTGTTTATTTAAATTTATTATTGCTAAATGCGAAACAGGCATAAAGGAATTTAGATTTTTTAGTGATAATTGCACAGGCCAAAATCAAATTTTATATACTATGTACTTAAAAGCAGCTTCTGATTTGAATGTGACTATCACTCACAAGTAATTTGTTTGTTAATATTTATTAATCTCTAAAAAAATTTTAGCCAAAATCTTTAATTAAACTATTTATATGATACTCAATTACAGTATTTTTTTAGTTTTTAAAACTCATACTCTGAAATAATAATTAATCGAAAAAGATATTCATCTAATAACTTGTATTTAATTAATTACATTATTTTCTAAAGGTACTTAGTGAAAGGTCATACGCAAACGAGTGGTGACTCAATGCACGCTATGATAGAGAACGGATCGACAAATCATACCGTTTACACTCAAAATGAATGGTGCGACATCATGAGAAATGCGAAAGTTACCGAGCCTAAATACATAGTACATGAAATTTCTCGAGAAAATGTTTTCGACTTTTCAAAATTGTCGGACAAAACGTTTTGGAGTAAAATTAAAATATCTCAGATTAGTGAAATAAGAGTATGCCCAAATAAAAATATTGCTTTTAAGTACAATTACTCGGACCATGCAACAGAGAAAGTCGCTACTATTAACGAAAAAAGAGTTTTGGAGCAATGTTACTCAACAAAATTGGCTCTTGATAGTGAGAAGAAGAAGGATTTGGTTTACCTAATGAAGAAGCAATTGATTCCTGAAAAATACCATTCCTATTACAATCGAATTTTAAACTGAACGTATATTTTATTGTTTGTTATTTAATAACAATAATATTTAGTATATAATAGATATTTATTGTATATTTAGTCAGTAAATATAATAAAATAAACAACATTTTTGAGATTATATTTTAATTCATTTGTATGTTTAAATATTAACTTTATAAATTACGTTTATTATTTGATTATTTAGACATTTAAAAAATTTCTTGATTTAAAAACATTTGTTTGAATTTCTTGTATTCTTATTCTTAACCAATCAATATTAAATGTAAAGTTTCACAAAAAACATTTTTCCTGTGAAAGAAATCGTTGTTTTAGTAAAGAAAAAATGCAATTGAATTTATATAAAATAATTTTATTTAATTTCTTTGGTAAGTGACTAATTTACTTTTTATGTAATGAAATCTATTTAGGTAGGTAATAAAAACAAAATTCAAATATTATTAAATCACCCTTTAAAAAGTTTAAAGCGTTAAAAAGGTATTTTCTTTTAATCATTTAAAGAAAGTATTGTGGGTTATATATAAAATGATAAAAATTGTGATAAATTATAAACATTTCAAGTGATTTGCAAGTTTCTTTAAGATTTTTTAACCTTATATATATCATGTTAAAGTTTTCAACCTGAAAAAATTGTATGGTCCCGAAATGGAATTATTGAATTCAAAACTTTGTTGAAATCCTATGATTTTCAACTGTCTTTTGAAAATGAATGTTTTGTATCACACTCGCGAAATGGTATGTTTTTCAGTGCGCATTTGAAATAGAATGGTTTTCAGCGCAAAGCTGAAATAGTATGGTTTATCACCCAAGCGACGAAAATTTGTATTATCAATAAAGTTGCTTTTAAACGTTAAACATATTACATTCAGTATGTTAAGATATATAGCGCATATCATACGATTTTTGTGTTTTGTAAAACTGACAAAATGGTAGACATTTTTCGAAAAGTATATACATTTTTTAAAATTTTTTTCACCGTTTTAGGACATAAAAATATATTTGAAATAAAAATTGTTTAAATACCTGGATATGCGCTATATGGCTATGAACAAGATGAATCTAATGTCGTTTAGATTTTTCGTTTTCAACCATCCATGTCAACAAATTTTATCGACGGTGCACATTTTTGAACATTATTTATTAATTAGTTTTAAATAAAAAAATGTATTGAAAAAATTAACAAGGCTTTTTTCTTGCACTCCGAGAGTGTATTTATTTATGTGTAAATCTTACACGTCAATAACTATAATTTACACACACAAAAATTTACAAAAGTAGCATTTTTTAGCGCGTCTAAAGTAGGTAGACCCTTTACGTGCTTATATCTTTTAAATTTTCAGTTCAATTTCAAACTGAAACTGCTTATTTTTTTCCCAACAAATTGTGCTTTGACATCAAAAAAATAAATGCTTAACCCATTAACGCCCAAATGTACAATTTTTTGGACCTAAGTTTGACACTATATTTTAACATAAAAACTCAACAGAAAAAATTCTGCAATAGTAATTTCTTATTGGCCAAAAACTATTCTTTAGAATGGCGTTCCAAAAAATTTTATAAATTTATAATTAAACAAATTATATATATATATATATATATATGTTAAAAAAACACGAAATTTTTATGTTTTGTTTTTAGTTTTTTTAATTTTAGTACAGGTATTCATCTTGGAATACATCTAAAAGTCCTAAATAAAGCGTCAAAAATATATTCCCTATCACATTATTTACAATATCGTAGCCATGTGAACAAAATCGCAAAACTTGATAGATTTGTTTAAAATTTGACAGCTTAAAGTTTTTGATGTCCCTGATCACGAAAACAAAGTTAGAGTTTTAAAATTCAAAATGGCAGATACAACATGGCGGACAAAATTTTTTTTAAATCTGTGGATTTTTCGCTTTTTTTAATTTTCTAAATCGGACTTTGGATTCGTAATCAGCGGCCCTGAAAATCTCTGAGTAACAATTTTCAGTCAAATCCAATTAACTTTTAACTATCAGCCATATTGGATCCGCCATTTTTAATTTTCTAAATCTAATTTTGAATTCGTAATCAGCGACCCTGATTGCAAGCAATTTAACAACTTTTACCCTCGGTCATTTTTTTGTAAAATTTTATTTTGTAATACTTTTACAGTTTTTATAATTTTTAATTGTTAATAAATGTTTTTCAGTTTCGGAAGAGGGCAGCAGAGCTGTCAAAATATAAAAAGTTGTTTTTATTTTTGACTTAGAGGATTGATAAATTCCTTTTATTTTAAATTTCATATTATTTATTTTATATTCAAGTGTCAAAATTTTATTCACTCTGCAAATATTTGAAACTCGACTAAACTATATTATACTATATTCTTGTTTTGTTCACTCATTTATTAAAACAATAATTTATTTAACAAACAACAAAATTATGCTGGTAAAAAATTGAGACGTTATCTGTACACGCATAGAAAGGGTTTGCTGTGGCAGCGAATATTTTGCTGCCACAGCATACCTTGTTCGTTGAAATAGGGACAGCGAAAAAGTTCGCTGTGAGATCAAACAAGTTCGCCATGACAGCAAACTCGCATAAATTTTTACTAATGTTTGCTGCCACAGCTAACATGTTCGCTGCCACTGCAAACTTCTTAGCTGTGGTAGCTAATTTTCAGAAATTTTACAACAAACATCTGTTTACTGCTAGAGCTAATTTCTTTTTTTCCGTGTAATTAAAACATTGGCGATAAATGTTACAGAATTGTGAAACCTATGACAACTAAATGTTACTTCTTAGTTATGACATTTTGTTACTATTTTGAGTAAGAAATATAATGTCAACTTGTGACCGCCTTGTACATCACTTGCTACAGCTTTTCGCTATTTTGTTAGAAGTTTGTTACATGTATTGCTAGTAACTGTGTTGTGCGGGTATTACGTCTATAGCACGACTTTAAAATTAGAGCTACTTGCATTTCCTTGGGCTAACCACGTTAATTTTTATCTTCACAGACGGCAAAAGTAAATATTTACATTTATAATTTTGTAAAATTATTAACTTTCGATAATTATGTAAATTATCGGATTTCATTAAAAAATATTATTGCTTTTTGTCAGATTTATAAAAACGCTTTTGTTGTAGCAATTAATTACACTGGTCGACAATATTAAGATTTTTTCTTGCTACAAGAATAAACGAAAGTAATTGTTACTGGATTTTTGACGTAGATTACGAATCTATAAAACAGCTACTATTTTAGCGATATAATATAGGATAAATCGGTAAAAAGTTGTTTCGCACATTTTTGAGTTATTTATACATGGTTTTTTTAGAAAAAGTTTAATACAAAAAATGTTCATTTCTGTATGTAGATTTAAGAAAAGATATGAAAAATTTATTTTAACAATTTTTTTTACCATATTTCTATATTATACTTTAAAATAAAGACCTTGAAAATCTGGATATCTTTACTAGATATCAAAATATAAAACTTTTTGTAACACCTTTAACTGACTCAGGGTGGGCAAATCTTGATGGGCGGCATTGTAGATTAGAGGTTATGTTGTATCTAAACTTTCGTCATTATTTTATTGCTCTTAGTTCGCATATTTTTTTCCCCATTTTTGTTACTAATTATCATCGGAATTTATGTGTAAGACTGAATATTAAACAAATAGAGTATCAGAGAAAAATAATTAGTCAATTACTTGTAGAGGATTAATGTAAATCTATACCTATATTTATTAGCGTAATAGAGTTAGAAATTGAATTATATATTAAGAAGATATCAGTACCCGGATTGGGATTTCTGACAATTTACTGGAAAAAGTCACAAATATAATCCAAGTGTAGGAGGTTACTGTTTTGATTCTAGCTGTTATAGAGAAGACATATATCACTAGTCCACCCCATTGCTATAGATCGAAGTAGTTAGGGCGGCTATGCCAGCGGGGTTGGTGGACACTGAAAATTTATTGCTTGTACGATGTGTATGATTATTTAAATCTTCCACAATGCTCGGAACATTATTCGGCATGATCGCCTCCAGAAGCAATATTCTTTTTCTGTAAAATGACTTTCAAAAATATAAACGTAGACATAATCCAAGATTTTAATTACATGCTAATCCCAACATTCTATAACATTGATGTAAAAATCTTACTCACAGGTAACTAACAAATTTGTAAAAAAGTTTTAAAATGTTTAATTAGAAGTAAATCGAAACCATGTCGATTTTGGGAATCTTTTCCTTAAATTTTTAACGATGCTGCTGTATAGCAGGCATGAACAAATGGGACACTATATTTTTCTTCCACTTTTGGGGTAATTGACAGTGAAGGGGTAAAGTTTATTAATTTTTGATAAATTATTATTCAAATTAATTATTTATTAGTATTCCCAATACTTTAGTATTCGAATCCAATATGCGACATGTTAAATTGCAATATACTAAATAAAAGTACAATACGTATTGGGTATCTTTCGGCAACAACAAAAAATTTTTATTTTGAAGACATTCATATTTAAAACTGTTTTTTCAAAAATTATCAAAATGTTCAATGTAAAAAATGACCTTGAGCATATTTTTATGCATAAAACTAGATTATGTCAATTTTAGAACTTAAATAATGTTTTGAAGGCTACAATGAAGTGAAAAACATTTCGAATGTATGTAGTTTCAGTTGAAATTTGTAGGTCATTCTAGAATATTATTGTACGACATACATAAATATTATTTTAACGATAAATATTAAAAATTAAAACATAAAATAACTTTACCGAGTTAAGAAGAAACTGTTAAATAACTTCGTGAGACGCAAATTTCATATCTAGTGCCTTCTTCCTAAGAGTTATTTTCAAATTACATACACGGAGAAAAAATGCTGTTGAATCAATGACATATGAGTTTGATTCATTGAATAGTGTCATAACGGGCTGCTAAACGTATATGCTGTTGTTTTAAAAGTACCGATTCTAATGATTCGATAGTATAACTTTCATTGAAACAAAAGCATATTTCTCAAATTGACAACATACAATGTCAATTTGAAGATATTCCTTTTGAATCAACGATCAAAATTTTTTAATTTAACAGTATATGCTTTTGAGTCAATGACTATAGTTTTTCAATTTAAAAGCATCATTTTTATGATTCAAAAATTTTCACTTTTAATTTTGTTAGTTGTTGCTATCGATTGAATAACACCATACTGTTAAGTCAATTCTTTTATGTGGTTAAAGATATACCAACGATAAATTGAAAAAATGAAATTTTTGTTCACATATTTTTTATATACTATAATTAATTCTCACACCTTTAACACAACACTTCTTATATACATCTTTTTTTCAATTTTAACACTAAAATACACATCTTTATTATTTTTTTCATTTTTTCCAACCACAAACACACATACATACACATTCAAACACACTTTATATTTTTTTAAGTCTGAAAAATACGCTGTTCCCAATCGGCCACCCATCCATGTAGTAACCGCGACCAAACCTGCTTAACTTTCGTGATAGACGATAACTGCCGCGCTGCAATGTAATTCGCATTCGCTTCTTACATTGAGCAGTTACTTTGTAGTTAAATACCGTGCGCGAGATTTTTCTAGTGAATAAGGGAATTTATATAGGGAATTTATATTTAACTAGTCCTTAATTCTTTAAAACAAATTTCAAAAACGACAGGTTCAATAAACATATAAATATGTGTGGTTAAGTATTTCAATAAATTTAGCACCTGTCAATGTCTCAAAAACATAGTGTCCTCATTTTTATAGCATATACTATAGGCAGTCCGCTATAGCACCACTCATTGAAACAAAAGCATATGCTTTCATTTTCAAAAGCGCGATTCTTTGGAGCAAACAACTTTTCATTTAATTCAAATTTACACGCATTTTTTTTTAATTTATCTATTAGATGCTTCAAATGAATAATGTCAAAGAAGCAATAAATTATTTTTTTGCTATATATATGAACTATAGAAACAATTTGTAGAATATCATTAATTTAACAGTACAGTACTTTTAATTTAAACAGTTTCATTTTTTCGTTTTAAGCAATATGATGTTCGATTAATAACATTGTTACTCTTGTATTACGTAATATTTAAGTAATTTAGTTTTCAAAATTACGTTAAGAAATACTGTTAAGTGAATATTACATAACAGTTACAAAACATGTTGGCTTAGAAGTACAAGTTTAAATACGCACACAATTTGTGTTGTTACATATGTAATTACGCGCACAATCATTATGACCCGATGTTTTAAGATGATTTTTAAATGTGGAATTGTACTTAATTTTTTTCGCTAATTTTACTTATTTAAACATATAATTTTTTTAGTATTTCTAGACGCATGATCACAAGTATACTGTTAGAAAATTCAGTTGTGATTTTACAGCAAAAGTACAGGAAACAATTATCCTACAGAATAATAATAATTATTATTTTTATTTCACAAAATATGTTTTATTCCACAATTATTTATTATACAAATAATAACAAACAGTTATAAAAATAGCTAAATATAATAATCATATGCCAGATTAAAAAAGTTTAACTATATTCCACATTTATAATTAAATTCTTTATCCCGAAAAATAAGCACTCGACAAAAATTACACTTAAACAGATAATTAATTAAAAAATTCTATATTGTTCACTATTATTAAAAAATATTTATTTTTAATTAAAAACCACAATTTCGATCTAAAACACTGTTTACACAAAAAGACTTCTACTCGCGATCTTAGATTCTTTGCCGAATGCTGAAGAGCAACTGATGCTTAAAGGTCCGTTTGACAAAAATTTCTAAGAAATTATGGAAAATTTCCGAAAAGTTTCTTTTATTTCTTTTTATCCGAGAAATTTCACAAACTTTCTGTCTGAAAACCATTAATAAAAAAACGGGTATTTGAAAAATCATAAAACAGAAAGTCTTGTAAGACCAAACCCTTAGTTGACCGTCCTAACAATAAGAAAAACCAGATGTGACACAATCTCTACAAAACAAGAAAATATTTTCAGTTTAAAATAAAAATATTTAACGGCCCAAAGTAGAAAATTTTATTTAAAACTTATTTATTAAACGTTGCTTTTATGTATAATTTCAATATACCGTCTTTTTTATTTGTTTTTAAATTATAGCAAGTTAATTAATTAATTATTATTGTACTTATAAGTATAAAATTCGGAAATATATTTTCAACCGAATTTGCAATTTAGTTCCAAATTTTGTTATAATTTCCTATAGTATTTAACAATTTTTCTGAGGGTATTTTTTGTGCATTAATGAAAACTGTATAGTTCCAATACATAACAGAAAAATAGTCTTAAATTATTTATAACAAAGAAACAAAATAATTGGAAAATTTTTTTTATTGAAACTGTTTGTAAGCTTAAAAAATTATTCAGTTATAGTTTTAAGACTTATAATCAAATTCTCAATGCTAAGATGAAGTAAAAACTAGCTGTAATATAAAAAAACTGCAGCTAAAATCACAAAATGAATATTTGTAAAATTCTTGAAGTTTTATACTGTGATTTCGCAAACAATTTACTGTAAAAATCACAATACTTTTGTAAATTTACTACATTTATGTGTTATTACAGCAAAAACTGTAAATTCGCAGTACATTTGTACTGTACAGTTGCTGTAAAATTATAGAAATTTATAAGTGTGTATTATTACAGTGCAAATAAACTTCAAAAATTATGTTTCTAACTTTTTAACTGGATAAAAGAAATATCTAATTGTGTTATTTTGTCTTGTCATTAGTTTTTATCTAATAAAAAGCATAAAGAAATTTGTTAATTTCAAGTAGATATAGGGAATCAAGACAAGCATTTGGATGACTAAATAACACAAGTTTTGGTGACTAAAAGAGGGTAGGAAATGAAAAAAGGACTCTGTTAGGAAAGAAAAATATAAAAGTAGGTGGTGATCGTTACCATCATGGGTTGGGAGAGAAAAAAGAAAAAGAAACAGTAGGAAGAAGTACAAGAAGGAAAGAAAGTGTGTCTAGTGATTGGATTACAGTCAGGGAGTCCCTGTGGACCCGCCAAATGACCGGGACAAATTGACCCTCGCCTTCGGGAATACTTATATATAACCAGAGTCGATCAGGGTACACCTTTTACAGGTACTCACACGAACACGTCAACTTGTTCAGCTTACACATTCAGGGACTGTTGTCAACTAAAGAAAAACTAACTCTTTTTTCTTAAGCACGAAATACATTTAAAAATATAACTCAAAAAGTATTTAAGAAGTTGAATATCAGCTAAATAATATATTTGAAACAAACAAATTTTTAATCTTTTATTTTAAATCAATTGAGGTTATTTTATAAATTCTTCGAAAACAAATACATTGAATTATTTTTTATAACACATCCATCACACTATCTGAACCAAGGATGAAAAAGGTGGAGGTTATTTTCCTTTTAAGAGAAAATATATAAGTTCTTACTTTCTGTTTAAGTCTTCCGTAAGGTCATAAATCGACTGTTTTAATCGTCCTAATGTTGATTAGAAATGGATAAATCATTTTCAGCCACAAAGTAATATATAATAAACATTATGTTTTATTGTGAATGTTACAATCCTATTTTTTGAATGGTAAAAGTTCAGACAACTACTACTTCAACGAAAGACAATTTTTTATTGTTTAAAAAAAGTGTAATTCGAAACTAATATTTGGTCATATCTATTAGATAAATATTGTAACTTGTATTCTTTGGTTGTGTCGGGGAGTAGAGATTGACCGCAGTTAAGAGAGGGATATATCGAACTCACCCCTTGCATTTAGAGAAAGGGGATGTTCTGCTATATAGAAAATGAGTCTCTTAGGAACTCTCGGTCGTCTGACGATCGACGCTTTCTCAACCGATTGACGATCACTTTTATATACCTCGTCTCTTGCTTGAACACAAAAAACGCTACTGATTGCCTATACTGATTGGACTGTCGCCATAAGTAATCTTGAAGCACATGGCACAATTTCTTTTCAGGCAAACATCAAAATATATTATTAATTTAAAAACAGTTTAAAATTCAAACTTTGACACTTTTTTAATAAATATTTTAGCAACATTTTAAAATTGTTTCGTAGTTTTGTTTTTTTTTACTTGCTTTGAAATAAAGTTTTATTTTAAAAAATAGTGCCTGACATTTGAAATTTCAGTTATTTCTTTTTATGGGCATATCTATAGAACTTTTAAACATTCAGGTATTGGAAAACTTAATACTTTTTTCAAGGCATATTCTTAAATCTAATTTTATTGTCTTGTGTATTGATCAAATAATAGGGAAAACCTTGCGATACTCATACTCATTCTTAATACCCCCTGTGTATGAATTTAACCCTATGAAAACGTTTCTAAATGCACAAACACGGCAAAAAACGAGCGTCTTGGATTAAGTCGTGGTCAGTTTGAAGACGTTCTTAAGGCGGTGTCAAAGTCGATTCGATTTTCCCATTGAAGCTCAATGTAAAACTCCAATCGACTATGGGACCCCTTAAACGTCCTATTTGCCTCCAAAAAGGCATGTATTTAGAGGTTATGTTTTTCATTTAAGAAGCTTAAATAAGACATTCATAAACGTCTAAGTCTTATTTTCAGACACCGTTTTTTGCAGTGAATTTCGCATACATTTGGATTTTTACATAAATCAGTATCTAAAGGTTTGTGGGGTCACTGATTACGAATATGATATTAGTTTTTATAAATTCAAAATGGCAGATCCAATATGCAGGACAAAAATTAAGAAAGTTAATGGATTTCCACATCATTCCCAGTGTGCACGTACTATAACTGTTCTAGACCAAAAAAAGAACAGTGTTCTAGAATAAGTGTTACAATTTTATTATAGAACAGTTCTAGAGCTTTGTTCTAAATTTGTTCTGGAACAATTGTTCTGTATTTGTTCTATAACAGACATGTAACATTTGTTCCAAATTAGTTATAGAATTTTGATGTAACATTGTTCCTACAGTGTTCTAGAACACTGTTACAAAAATTTAATATAACTGTTCTTTCACTATAAACTCGTGTTTATTTTCACTACACAGAAAAATGTTATTATTAAATTTTATAAAAGTATTTTACAAGTGTAGGACAAAATGCGACAAAGGAAAATTTTGTTATCAACAAAATTTACACAGTAAATCTTCTTTTAAGATCGGTCTTAAATTCAGCACTGTCTGCTATAATGTTAAAGGATACAAAAATGTTGTATCTTAATTTAAGGCTGCTTTCCTGCTTTAAAATAAGACTTTCTTTTTACTGTAAAATTTTAACAAAACGTACCTATATAAAATTTAGTAAAGTTATATTAAAATTTGTTAAAAGTTTTCGATATTTGATATAACTTTACTAAATAAAGTATAATTTTTATTAAAGTTTAATACTTCTAATATAATAACTTTCTTTCCGTGTATAGTGCAGCCGCGTTTTTGCATGAATTACAAAAAATCTTTTGAATTTAGATACTTAGAAAGACTCGTATCGATAATTCGTGAAAAATTAAATAATTTTTCACTGTCAGCTTGCATAAATTTTCAAAATTTTTAAAAACATTATTCACCAAGAATAACATCAAATATTTAATTAATTTATTATCAATTATTAATTAATAGGTATATCATAAAAATACAATAATAAATTATTAATATTAACTAATTAATTAAAATTTGTTATTATTTGTAGCATAATTATATATTATTCTTTGAAATAAAAAAAAATAAAATATATATATATATGGGCCCGATTGTGGGCCCACGATCGGACAAGGCTTAAAACATGTTAATTTAGTGCAATATTCTTACAAAAAATTTGAAAAAAATTCATTGAAACATACATTGTTGAAAATGAAATTTTATTTAAAAAATTTTTAAAAATATTTTTATTAAAAACTACGTGTGAAAACAAAACTTTTCATTATAAAAACGTCCAATTTGATCAATTTTTGATGCAAAAGCAAAATAATTTCCGATTTGGCCTAGAGTGCCTCATATATAGTTATTTTTTTAATAAGTATGTTACATTTTAATTTATAATTTTAGCGCTGCACATAACGGTCCCTCAATTCAAAAGGAAGTTGAAGTAAAATCACTTCCAAGCTTGCGTGGCTATGCGGTATGCGTATTCGACTTGTGTCCTCTAGGTCTAGGTTTCGATCCCCCGTGCGTGCGGAATTTTTCATTCTTAGTTTTAAGTGTTCTGTGTATAATTCTGAATATTGTTATATAAAGTATAAGTTCAAATAATTATTAACAATTATAATAATAATTTAGTCATTAATTTAAATAAATAAGATAGTCTGTTTAAATTATTAATGAAAATAAAAATTTTTTTTAAAAACTTATTGCAAAAAAAGATATTCTATTAATTATTCATATTTTTATTTATACTTATAAACATTTATTTGTTCTATGCAACTATTAAATTTCTGCTTGGGTATTATTTATGATAAATCGTTTTTGTTATAGAATTGTTATATATTTGTTCTAAAACAATGTTCTAGTTTTGTTCTAGAATTGTTACAGACTTTTGTTCCTATTTTGTGCCTCCAGGGGGACGACATTTTGACCTGCCTGTTCCTCACTAGTTACAGAACTTGTTCTTTTTTGTTCTGGAATAGTTACAGAATTATTCTGTAACTTTGCACACTGGGTTGTATACACATAAGGGATCCAAGTTTTACTTCTCGTTCTTTATCTACAATTATTTACATAAAATACATAATAATATCTAAATTATGCAATCAAAACATTGTGACACATTAAAAATAATATTACCATAGAAACTGATAAAAAGAAAAGAAGTTTATAATTATAAAAGAAGAATAAAATTTTCGTTACCTTTAAAATTTTTTACCTAATAATGTTAAAATTTCGAACATTTTAAGTCCTATTACCTATAAAAGACTAGTAAACATTTTTTATAACTATTCTTGAATAACATGATTTTTCAAAAATAACGAGAAGTTCAAATAATAGGTATCATGCAAAATGATTCGATTTTTCGAAAATTTATCCACCGTATTGGATTTCCTATTTAAAATTTTTTTTAAATGTTTCAAATTCTTATGTTTGATGATTTTGTTGATGATTTCTGATGGATAATATTATTTAACTATAGTAAGGTAAAGGTACCAATATCGGAACGCTTTTTAACCTAACTAAATTTCTATGATAAATATCATGGAATTAGAAGTGTTAATATGAATAATTAGGGTATATATTGAAAGATTGGTAATTTATTAATAGTATTTAAGCCCTAAAATGATTCTTTTTTATGAAATAAGAATAATATTAATTAAATTATAAAACTCTGCACTGTACCTATTACGGAACGATTATTTTCTGTATGTACGGGTGTTCCAAATTGACTGTCCCTATTAAGGAATACCTAGAACACCTTATTTGATTCAATAAGTCATTACAATTCTATTGATTTATCTCAACAATTCGAATATTAATTATAAAGAATTAAATACAATAAACAAATTCTAGTTTAATAGATAATTAAAAAGCCAATTTTTCTGGCAGTTCAATAAAAATTGCTTAATAAAATTTCTCATAATTTTTTAATAGTACTCTTCTTTTAACGGTGAAGAAACTTCGTTTATTATTTTGCCAACAAATGAATAATTTATTAAATTAAATTTTCAATTTAACATTATAATAATAATTATAAATTAAATTATTAAAATTTAAATTATATATAATTATATTATACTATATGTCGCACCCGTCTTCGACGGATTTTCGTTTCATTTTAGAGGGTATGTTGTGCCGTTAATTAAATCTCGAAAACGAAAAAAGTTGAAATGAGGGATGTATTATTTTGCGCCTGCGCATCTTTAGCAAGCATTTTCATTTCGTTTGCTGAGCGAAATAAACAGCTGGTAGTATCTTTGTGCTTTGACGCTTTGTAAGTATATAAATTTTCAGCTATGCAACATTTGGTCTATTTTTTAAATTGTTAAGGGCATGTCCAAGTTGTGAAATGTAAACAAAGCAAAATGTAAACAAACAAAGCACTAAAATCACATTTTTTATACATTTTTTTCTCTCACAAAAATTATCATTAGAAAACTTTTTTTAGAAAAATGATAAATTAGAGTGTCAAAGTTTCCAAAAAAATCAGTTTTAAGTGTGTTCAATAAATATCAATTAGTAAAACAACTAATTCGAATGACCTGTAAAATAGCATTTTTGACGCGTCGCGAAAAATAAACTGTTTGAGTATATCAACAGCACTGACGATGAAGAAGTCACATATCAGCGATTGGGCCTTCAACATGTGGAAAGGGAAATTTTTCCCTTTCCTCCATGAAATTACAAGGAGAAAGGGTAAAAACTTCTTCATCATCCGTGCGGTTGATATACTCAAATACTTAAATTTTTCGCGATGTCAGACGGTTGCTCTACGCGCACGCGCAGACCGTGCCAAGAAAACATTGACAACACTATGCAGAAAGACACATTTTGTTTTACTTTGAAACTCACTTATTTTCACATACTTTCAGGTATACTAGGTATAGATACCAAATTCAACACTTCAATTTACCATTTTCATAAAAAAACTGTAAATTTCTATTCATTTACGAAAATGTGATAGTAGAAGTTGAATGGTAGAAGACCGAATATTGGGGATTTTTTCGACCATCACATTTTCGTAAATGAATAGAAATTTACAGTTTTTTTTATGAAAATGGTAAATTGAAGTGTTGAATTTGGTATCTATACCTAGTATACCTGAAAGTATGTGAAAATAAGTGAGTTTCAGTCTAAAACAAAATGTGCCTTTCTGCATAGTGTTGTCAATGCTTTCTTGGCGCGGTCTGCGCGTGCGCGGAGAGCAATCGTCTGACATCGCGAAAAATTTAAGTGTTTGACTATATCAACCGCACGGACGATGATGAAGTTTTTACCCATTCTCCTTGTAATTTCATGGAGAAAAGGGAAAAATTTCCCTTTCCACATGTTGAAGGTCCAATCGCTGATATGTGACTTTTTCATCGTCAGCCCTAGTAGAAATTTGTCGTGGCATGACTAGATTTATTCAAGTTACTGTACAGTTTTAGTCATGGAAGTTTAATCTAGCTTAACTGGCGAATTACTAGACAGCTACTGCATAACACTGTTAAAGAAAATATAAAGTTGAACTTGATTATTACTGCATAGAAGTCCTGTACAGTTATTTTCATGGCACTATCGAGGCGTTCCGAGATATTATTTTCCAAAGTTTGTCGTGGCGTCAGCTTTACCGCCGGTTTCAGTAACTAAACAGTTGTGTATTGACATTTTCGAAATATTTTCTATAAAATAAATCTTTTGGTTTTAAAGTTTATAGTTTTCATATTTTTAATTTTGTTCTTTTATTTTACTGTTGACAACTTGAAAACTTTTTTAAAATTCGCTTTAATTAATTGAGTTAATTAAAATAACTAATTTTTAAATTCAGAAGACAATTTTTTTTCAAGATTACATAATCTTATTATATGTATAAATATTAATTTAACAAACCTGTTACATACAAAAAGTTAGACATGGTCCAATAAAGTGAGGTTATGTTTTACATTGATGTATTGACGTTGACATATGTATAGCTCTCCGATCTATATAATAGAACTGTCTATAATTAATGACAGTAGCCAGTAACAATTTATTACTAATTCCTTACGGAAAAAATAGACATAATTCTAGTTATACCCGCGAATTATTTTTTTCAGTGTATACACTGATGTATTTATGGAAAATGTCTATATAACACTGTTCAGTTGCTGGACTGACGGTAGCGCAAACGCCACGACAAACTTTGAAACATAATTTCACGGAACGCCTAGACAGTACCATGAGAATAACTGGACAGACAGAACTTCTATACAATAAAAATCAATAAGTTCAACTTTAGAGTGTTATGCAGTAGCTGTCCAGTAATTCGCCAGTTGAGCTAGAAAAGATGAAAAAGGGAACTGCTTTACCTGCCGGTAGAGTATGGTTATTATTTTTCCGGAATCGTCCATCGACTAGAACGGCCGTGATGCGTAAGCGTGCGTTTAGGTATTTCGTCCCAGTGTGACCCGAGTTCGCTCCCCGATACCGCTAGATATTTTTCGTTTCAACTGAATTAGTTCTTCATATTAGGGTTTACTTTTAAGTCTGTTGTGTGATAAAATAATAATATTTATTTCAGTGTTGTGCTTAATTCAAGGAAAAAGTGAATGTTGTTTACTGTAAAAAAAAGACATGTGTACAAGAATCAGTAATGTTCATAATTTTTTTTAATTATGTAGTTATTAAAAAATAATTTTACAGATAATTTATTATACGTAACAATAGATACACCAACAGTAAAAATATAGTTTCGTAAAATTTTAATTTATTTAATTTGTTGACAAAATAATTTAACGTTATATTTTCAAACTTGTGCGTGTTCAATACGAAACGTTAATATAAATAAAGTTTTGACATTTCCAAGTGAATTATTTTGTACAGTTTTTCTACAGGACTGATGATCAGAAACTGTAAAATTTGACTGGACAATAACTTGAACAAATTAGCGTGACATCACTTTATAGTTTTTAGCCAGTTTAACTGTAAAGTGCCTCGAAATTTTCCAGTGGAACTGTCCAGTGCCCTTAAAGATACTATGACGAATTTCTACAAGGGAGTGCGGTTGATATACTCAAACAGTTTATTTTTCGCGACGCGTCAAAAATGCTATTTTACAGGTCATTGGAATTAGTTGTTTTACTAATTGATATTTATTGAACACACTCAAAACTGATTCTTTGGAAACTTTGACACTCTAATTTATCATTTTTCTAAAAAAAGTTTTCTAATGACAATTTTTGTGAGAGAAAAAATGTATAAAAAATGTGATTTTAGTGCTTTGTTTGTTTACATTTTGCTTTGTTTACATTTTACAACTTGGACATACTCTTAAAGCTATCAATGCGATTTTTTCACTAAGATGATTCATATTTAATTAACAATTAAATAGTATATTATACTTAACTGTTGACTCAACTGGATTTTTCATACTCGATAAAAAGTAAAAAACGGCTCAATGAGGCTGATTGTTCCTTTATAATGAAAACATACAACATGTATAAAAAAATTCACGTGAAACATAATTATTAGTTGTATCAAATGTAATAAAATAAAAAAAGTAAAAAATGGTATTTAACTATTATTTATTATTTGATTTATTTAATCTTTTTTTTGACCTAGGTGCACAATATACCACGTGCGAGCGATCTGAACTCGGAGATTAATTATTTATTTAAATCCATCAAACTTATAAGACTCTCTTGAAAGTTTTTTGCAACATCTTTTTTTAGTATTTTAAGTAAAGTATTATTAAAAAAAATTCTATCATATGTTAAGTTAAAAAACTTAATTTAATTATAAAAAACTATTTTTTGAGTATAACATGAGAAAATTTTTTTGTTAATATATTCAAATATAGAGAGGAAATCAAAACGAGACAAGTGAGGTGTGAACGATCTTCTGCAAGTACAGGCAGGCAGTCTGAAGAGGTCTGAATGCTCCTTTAAACTTTCGCGACGTGAACTCTGTTGATCTCCGCACATGCGCAAACCTTACCAAGGACGCATTGACAACACCATGCGAAAATGTACATTTTGTTTTAGACTGAAACTAAGTTATTTTCACATGCTTTCAGCTATGCTAGGTGTACATGATACCCTGAAACCAATCTCAACCCTCAACATTCTCCCTTTCAAAGATTCCTGTTGCAACTTGTTCGGGGTACCTCACTGAATATTTTCTGACAAGAAAAATCAAAATCCGTCGGGCGCTTTTTTTTAATTTTAATTTTTGTGTTTTTAGCGCCAAATTTAAAAAAACTGGTTTTTATGATCATTTTAAGAAAAATTCAACTTCAAATGGTCAAATTTTGTTCCAGAAATTATACAAAACCATAATTCTGGTAGAAAATTTTCCGTAGAATCGGAATCTGACGTTAGCTTTTGAAATTAAAGAAGCGGAATCCCAAAAATCCGGAAAACTGTAAATATACTAAAAAAAAATCTCACCGTCGTTTTTTTTCAAATTGTCTGTCAAGTTTTATAAAAAAAAGGTTAATTTATAAAATTATCCAAATTTCCCAATAAGTAACTGTTACGTTTTCAAATTTGCAAAACAAAATATTATAAAATGAACATCTTTTTGTCAGTAATTAAAATTTTGAATTTAAAAGTTAAAAAAATCTAGGGTCTGTTTACAATGTTTCTATTGATTTTTAATTTTTCGATTTACAAAAAATCTAGATCAGTCAAACGAAATTTGTTATAAAAAAGCATATAAAAACAAAATTTATTTCTTAATCATAAATTTTTTGTTAAAATATTATTTTATTATAAATCTTAAAAAATACCTGATTATTTTCGATTTGTCAAAAAATATTTCTCAATATATTTTCCAATGAAAAAAAAGCATACACAAAAACTATAACTTCAAACTGTGGACAGAATAAATGAACGAATGAACTGCGAAGATTATTATAGTAAATAATTAATTAAAATTAAAATATTTATGTCTAGCAAGTATTTACTTATCTCAAAATATAATAAAAACAAATAAATAAGTAAAAACAAGTAATGTTAAATACAACTGAACAAATGTTAGCACGAGAGAAGATATGTAGCTTGTAATACTATTAATATATAATATTATTTAGTAATAAAGTTACAAAATAATAATAACACAGGCCGACAAATTTTAATCAACTGCATGTTGCCTAAAATATTACATCCGATTCTTACAGGATTTTGTCCATAGAATACGAATCTGACCTTGAAAATATTGGATTGGCTCTAGTTTTTAATCAATTTACGTTTCAATATACAAAATATGCATTTTTAGCATTTTTTGAATGAATGTACAACAATACACCGAATCAGTAAATCTGTCCGCATAGCACAAAATGAAAGTTTAAACACTGCTCTTCAATATCCAAAAACAAAAAATGTAATTTATGTACACTTTAACCTGTAATGTCAAAAGAGACATTCGCTGTTCCACAAGCATATTGAAAACAACAGTACTTTTGACCATGTAAGGTAATTTAAATAACAATTAGTCTCTCTAGGGGTTTTTATGGTCGCTGCTTACTGATCTGTATTTAGATTTTGATATTCAAAATGGCGAATCCAATATGGCAGAATTTTTTTTAAATTTTACATTTTCATCATAAAAGGCGTAAATTATCTTTAAAAATTTGGTCCGCCACTTGTAATTTTTATATTTCATAGCAGATTTGTAACTAGCGATTATAAAAACGCCAGAGACACTAATTTTTACTTGAATTACCTTACATGGTCAAAAGTAATATTAATTTAAATACGTTTATGGAACAGCGTATGTTTTTTTTGACATTATAGGTTAAAGTGTACATAAATTACATTTTTTGTTTTTGGATATTCAAGAGCAGTGTTTAAGCTTTCAATTGGTGTTATGCGGACAAATTTACTGTTTCTGTGTATTGTTGTACAATCATTCAAAAAATGCCAAAAATGCATATTTTGTATAATGAAACGTAAATTGATTAAAAACTGGAGCCAATCCAATATTTTCAAGGTCAAATTCGTATTCTATGGACAAAATCCTATAAACATCAGCTTCTATTGGTTAGGCCACAAAATTTTGTTGGCCTGTGTAATTAATAGCCTATTTTAAATTAACAATTCATTAATTATAATAATAAAATATAATTATATTATTAGGATATATTATTTTTCAATTTCTATTATTACAATTGAGGAGTTCAGTCCAATAACTCGATCTTCGCTCGGCTTGACCGCTGAGAAGCCAGTCAATGGTATCAAATATAGGAAAAAATAAAAACTCAAAATTTCGATATTTTAAAAACGCTATCTTAAAGAAAATGAGAAAACACAACTTTTTTCTTACAGTCATTTTTTTATAGAACGATTATTTTTTACAATAAAAAATAAAAACTGAAAATTTTTTTTTCTAAAATTTAATTAAATTTTCAAACATAAATCGTATTAGTTAGTACAAATTTAAATGAATTTGATTGCAATTTGGTATGTATACTAATTTGGGTCTCCTGAAACTGGAAAAGTCTTAAAAAGTTTAAAAATTATTAATTGTTTATAATTTTTTTATTATAAATGATGACGTGTCATCGATCAAGATTCCCAGTGTGCAAAGTTACAGGATAATTCTGTAACTATTCCAGAACAAAAAAGAACAAGTTCTGTAACTAGTGAGGAACAGGCAGGTCAAAATTTAATAGTTGCATAGAACAAATAAATGTTTATAAGTATAAATAAAAATATGAATAATTAATAGAATATCTTTTTTTGCAATAAGTTTAAAAAAAAAAATTTATTTTCTTTAATAATTTAAACAGACTATCTTATTTATTTAAATTAATGACTAAATTATTATTATAATTGTTAATAATTATTTGAACTTATACTTTATATAACAATATTCAGAATTATACACAGAACACTTAAAACTAAGAATGAAAAATTCCGCACGCACGGGGGATCGAAACCTAGACCTAGAGGACACAAGTCGAATACGCATACCGCATAGCCACGCAAGCTTGGAAGTGATTTTACTTCAACTTCCTTTTGAATTGAGGGACCGTTATGTGCAGCGCTAAAATTATAAATTAAAATGTAACATACTTATTAAAAAAATAACTATATATGAGGCACTCTAGGCCAAATCGGAAATTATTTTGCTTTTGCATCAAAAATTGATCAAATTGGACGTTTTTATAATGAAAAGTTTTGTTTTCACACGTAGTTTTTAATAAAAATATTTTTAAAAATTTTTTAAATAAAATTTCATTTTCAACAATGTATGTTTCAATGAATTTTTTTCAAATTTTTTGTAAGAATATTGCATATATTATAAATATAATAATATAAATATATTATATTATATTTACGAAAAATTACTATCTATGAGTACTACAAAACCCCAAGTTTTGCTACGATTGGAGAAAAATTTTTCTCCACCTTGATCACTTGACATGAAATGCCCCATATATATATATTTTATTTTTTTTATTTCAAAGAATAATATATAATTATGCTACAAATAATAACAAATTTTAATTAATTAGTTAATATTAATAATTTATTATTGTATTTTTATGATATACCTATTAATTAATAATTGATAATAAATTAATTAAATATTTGATGTTATTCTTGGTGAATAATGTTTTTAAAAATTTTGAAAATTTATGCAAGCTGACAGTGAAAAATTATTTAATTTTTCACGAATTATCGATACGAGTCTTTCTAAGTATCTAAATTCAAAAGATTTTTTGTAATTCATGCAAAAACGCGGCTGCACTATACACGGAAAGAAAGTTATTATATTAGAAGTATTAAACTTTAATAAAAATTATACTTTATTTAGTAAAGTTATATCAAATATCGAAAACTTTTAACAAATTTTAATATAACTTTACTAAATTTTATATAGGTACGTTTTGTTAAAATTTTACAGTAAAAAGAAAGTCTTATTTTAAAGCAGGAAAGCAGCCTTAAATTAAGATACAACATTTTTGTATCCTTTAACATTATAGCAGACAGTGCTGAATTTAAGACCGATCTTAAAATAAGATTTACTGTGTAAGTTTTGTTGATAACAAAATTTTCCTTTGTCGCATTTTGTCCTACACTTGTAAAATACTTTTATAAAATTTAATAATAACATTTTTCCGTGTAGTGAAAATAAACACGAGTTTATAGTGAAAGAACAGTTATATTAAATTTTTGTAACAGTGTTCTAGAACACTGTAGGAACAATGTTACATCAAAATTCTATAACTAATTTGGAACAAATGTTACATGTCTGTTATAGAACAAATACAGAACAATTGTTCCAGAACAAATTTAGAACAAAGCTCTAGAACTGTTCTATAATAAAATTGTAACACTTATTCTAGAACACTGTTCTTTTTTTGGTCTAGAACAGTTATAGTACGTGCACACTGGGTTGTTACTTTTAATGAGAAAAAGTATGCAGGGAAGTTTTGAGTTCAGAAAAGTTTCAGTGAGAAAGTTGTTCTTTACTTTCTAAGGAAGTTTTTTGGAAAATTTCAAATAAATTCATTAAATAATAAAAAAGTTATATGATTTTTAAAGAACTGCGCGCTGCGTGTAGACTTCAACGTAAGCTGTTATAATTCCAATTGGCGTTCCATAAGTTAGTAGCAGAAGCGGCAAAAAGTGCAAAAATGGCGTTCCTACTTGAACTCGATTTCAAAAGTCTGTAGTCAAGTTAAACTTGCCAAAATAAAGTATTCTTATTATTTGAGATAAATGAAGATGAATAGGACAAGAGAAAATTAATTTCTCCAACACTTGCTCTGAAAGGAGTACTTTTCTTGGTAGAAAAGTGTGGCGAAAGTAGAACTTTTCTCAACTGCTCTGAAGAGCGTGGCGAAAGTAAATTCAGCGTGGCGAAAGTAATTTTTAGCGTGGCGAAAGTAAATTTGGCGTGGCGAAAGTAAATCATGAACTTATTCTTTTTTCTTTTTCTTTGACCGAGATTTATTTTGTATCTAACTTCTTCGCCACACAAAACATTCGTCTTTTATTATATTAAACATAAGCACACGATAAATTAAAATTATACGAAACTCACGAAGAAACCTTTCCTCGCAAGGTGTTGGAGAAAACGTAGTGCACAACTCGTGGTGAAAGAATGATTTTTCGAGAGTGATTGCTGCTCTCGCTACGCTCAAGCCGCAAACTTCACTCTTGAAAAATCACACTTTCGCCACTAGTTGTACAATGTACTATTGTTTACAGAGTTTAGAAATCAATTTTAAATAGGAACGCCATTTTCGCATTTTTTTCCGCTTCTGTCACCTACTCATGCGACGCCAATTGGAACGCCATTTCTCGAAACAAATCTCCAATACAAATTTTGCATAGACTCACTTATTATTGCTTGATTGGCTTTACTGACAGGCAATATATGGATAGTTCAATAATAATCCAGCGAAGAGTCGGGCACCGACACTTTATCTCGTGGAATTAGGCATCCAATCGTTTGTGACCAACTCGATGGTAAAAAGAAAACGAATTGAGGGGATTGGAAAATCGTATTCTTGCAATTTACAATATACAAAGAAAACTACACTGTAACAAACACAATCACAATTTTTAAAAATAATGTAATTTCGGCGATTATATTTTATGTTGCACTATTAATTGTATAGTATAGCTTACCAATTTATGGTGTGGTTTTCTATATGTATTTCGGTATCTCCACTTTTGAAGCGTTGTCCTTCTTATTTTATTTTAATTTTATTTTAACTTTGAATTTAAGTCAACTGTAGTACGTCAATATATTAAGGGATTGATAATTACAGAAAATTTATTCTCTATGGAAATCCTTATCTTAGCTCATGGGTCATCACGTAAAATTTCCACCTCTCATTCATCTAAATCCCTCACTCTTACTTATTCTCATATTTACCAATACACTAATATCGTTACAACGTCTGATTTTATCAATAAGGATATAATATTATAATATATATTACATTATATATACACTTTATATTATATTATATATTATTATTTTTGGGAAAAAGTACTCTAAAAAAGGGGGGGAAGAAAATTCCACTTTTTTGAGGTTCCGCACCTGAAGAAATATCTAACGAAGAGAATGTCACTGACCGACAGATTAGCTCGGTCGGATAGATGCCTGGCTCAGTGGGCGGACCAAGGGTACTTGGTTCGCGCCTATTAGCCTGGGATTTTTCCGGCATGTGAGATAATCTGAGCGGGAGGTTTGACGTCGAGGTATAATGATGTGCACTGTCGATTATTGTCCAGTACACACCGTTAAAACTCGGCTGTCGATATACCGGTTGTACACAGGAGAGGTTTTCTACAGTTTCCCTCTTCTCTGGCGAGAAACCCCATTGACGGCTGGTCCCAGGGCCGCCAAGCCACAATGTATTGTATAGAAAAGTTGAGTTTTGGAACCCGTCTACCGTCGCGCTACTGTCGCACCTCTATACACACAAAGCTTATGTACGTGTTGTTGACGTATCATACTGCTATGACGTGTCATGCAGGACGCTTCGTTCATACTTTTCTCATTTATTAGAATTAATTAAAGGTTCTGTAAATATCCCGAATGAAGCTGATGATCTACAACTTATTGTATATAAAGCAAGCATGCGTTATAAGAGAAAAAAGTAAAATAATTTATTTTTATCATTTAGGCGAAAACATTAGATTAAAATTTATATAATTTTTTATACAATATTTTCTACATTTTAAGAATTTTTAAGTTTAAGATTAATGTTTAAAACTGCTATTAATGATTTTAAAAATGAATAAATATTTATTCTGTAGTTAATATTTTTTTTAATCATTTATTGACCTTATAGAAATAAATAAAATGTTTAATCTTGAACCAAATTTTGAACATTAAAGTATTATATTTCTGATAAATATAAAATTACTTATTAGGGATAAAAGAAATAGCAAAATATAATAAAAATTATAGTAATAAATATTGTAAAAATAGTTTTTAGAATTTAAATTGATCTATGAAAATAATAGAAGCATTTCAAAAATGAATGACACGTCACAGCAATATGATACGTCATCAACACGTACATAAGCTTTGTGTGTATAGAGGTGCGACAGTAGCGCGACGGTAGACGGGTTCCGAAACTCAACGTTTCTATACAATACATTGTGGCTTGGCGGCCCTGGGTGGTCCAGGCAAATGCGAGTACTCCTAACCTCAAAAGTCGTTCTGTAGAAACGTAAATCTAGTTGGTATATAAGTGTGTATGTTCTGACAATTGGCCTAGCCTCAAGTCATTTAAGAAAAAAAAAGAATGTCCTTCGTTTTTGGTTTTATCTGTTTTATAAAGTTTGGAATCGATCTTACCACCGAAAATGGCAATTTTCGAAAATGGCTTATCTTGTCGCCATTTTAAAATAAAAATGAAAATTTTATTTTTACAAATTGTTAAATAAATTATTTATTACATGCAAAAGAAATTTTTTAAATAAATGTCATAGTTATTTTAATAATATTTATTAAAAAAGCCTTCTTTTTGCCTGTTTTGAACTGGAATGTCCCTTTAAATTTAATTATAATGTAACATTATAAGTAATACAAAAACACTTTATAATTATGGAAAAATTGGATATGTCTAAAAACCTTATGTCGAAGAAAAAAATTAACTTGATAATGCAAATGTACCCGGGTACCTCGTTAGTCCCATAAAGGTCAAACTAACTTCAGATACAGAGGACCTCAAAAACCCATAAATAATAAATTTGAGAGTTTAATGCTTTCTTTCTTCATGAAACAATGAGTATTATAGTATCAGCTCATATTCTTTCTAATATATATACTTTTTATGAATAGTGTACATCCCATGCAGAAATTACCCTACTAGGGCCGTAGTATGGGATGAAACGCCGCGACTGATCAGGGCCAGATCGGGGCGACAAGAAAGTGTGGATTTCCTGATCAGAGCCACATCGGGCGCGGCGTTTCATTCCCTAATAGGTCGGCCCTATCAGGCCCTGATCAAGGCCCCAGCGAAATTTCTACACGGGATGTTAACGATTTTTTTGTATACTATCCCTTACGAAACAATATGACATGTAATGTACGGCATGAACAGTTGCAGTAATTTGCGTGACGTTATTTCGCGACGCCACAAACAAAACATTATCATGTACAAACTTCAAGGCACAAAGACCTATAACAGGATTATGTATATAGTTTAATTGATATTTGCTGTCAAATCTTTAGTAATTATCTATCACAACTAAGAAGTTTGCGATGACAGCGGACCACTTCGTTTTGTCAACCATCATCAGTATTTTCAGTCAGTTTGCTGTCATATCAAATAGGTTCGAACCTATTTGATATGACATCAAACTTGTTAGCTATGTTCCTATTTCAACTAACCAATCTTTCTATGCGTGTAAGATTACTTTAAAATTCGAAAAAAATATGCAAATTTTTTGTTGAGAGGCGGTTTAAGGGGTTAAAGGACACAAAATAAAACTATAATATTAATACATATCATACTGTCCCATAGAAAATAAATATTTTATTTTTACTTCTAATTAGAACTTTTGATTGATAATTTGATAAAGGTGAAACAAGTTAACAATATCTCCGAATCAATTTTGATAATTTGGTTAGATAACCTGAGAAGTTAAAAACAATTTGACATTCTCGATTGTGTTTTTTTTTCTTGGCGTCGCGAAAAAACGCCACGTAAATTACAACACTCATTCATGTTGTAAATTACATGTCATACTTTTTCGTAAGGGATCCCTTACGAAAAAGTATGACATGTAATTTTCCTTGAATAAAAATAAACTATTTGCATAAAATCACTCAAATTCCGGATACTTTGGAAATTATTCATATAGACCATTTACGTTGCGCATGTTTTCAAGTAACTTTTGCAGATAAAGTAGATAAGAATATCGTGTTTAATTATGCAGCCGAACCAGTTAACACCATTGAACAAGAATGAAGAATAAAATAGGCGATAAATTAACAGAAAAAATTATAATTAAGCTTTTAAAATGTTTATTATTAAGATTCACATTTTTTAATACTTTAAATTAAAAAATCATTTACAGGTTCACATTTTAGTATGTACTAGCAAATAAATCTTTGTCAAATATATTTTATTTCAATTCAATAAGACCAGTGTTAATTCAAGTTAAATTGTATAACTATATAGGACATTTAATTTCTTATTTATTTAAAATGACTAAACAGTTCATTGACAATTATAAAATAATTAACGAAAAATAATAACAGTTACAGTTATTAAATGTATTGTTTAAAGCAAATATATTAAAAACAAGTTGTGAATGAAGATGTTCATTACATGAACATTTTGCTTCCTCTTTAAGATAAGCAAAAAATTTGCTTTAAAGTGAATTTTTTCATTTTATTTAATTCTATTAATGCTAATAAAATATATTCTTTTTATACATCAATCGATTCGTCTTGATGAAATGAAGATTTTTAGTTTGTTTTTAAGTCTAGATTAACATTTTATTATAAAGCAACATCATTTTTAAGAAGGAAATAAATTTCTAATAAAAGTGCGAATTTTTGGTTTTAATTATGTTTAATTCTATAAATTCAAATAAAATATATACTTTATATATACCAATCGATCCGTTTTAATGCAACGGATGAGATTATTTAAAAGAATGAGTAAAATCTTATTGTACTGGAATATAATTTTGATGAAAGAACTAAATTTTTGATAAAAGAAGGTAATTTTTTTGCTTTAATTGTCATTACCTCTATAAACTCTCATACAATTTATACTTTATATATACCAACCGATTCGTCTTGATGCAAAGAAGAAGATTTTATTGTATATTAATTTCAATATTCAATTAAAAAAATTTTTTTGAAAAAAGTAAAAAAAAAAGCCGAATTCGTTGAAACCTCTTCGAGTTATCGTGTTCACAAAAAATGGGATCCACACACACACACACACACACACACATACATACATCCGGACAATTGTTCAGGGTCTTATATAACATAGTCCCATATAGAAGAAAATTTGTCAAAAGGATTTTTAAAAATTTTGTAAATTAAACGACTACAAAGCTTCCTCACGAGGAAGCAAACTGGTAATTAAACTAAAAATGTGTTTCTTTATTTAAAGAATTGCCTTAACATTGTAAATAAAAAATTAAATCTGCCTTAAACAGCAAAGAAATTTTTAGCATAGAAACCAACTACGTCTTTATCGAGTTTTCAGCTTTAGGATTGATTTTAACTTCAACCAAGTCTTGAGCCCTAAGTGAGCCTTGAGCGTATTGTAAGCTTTAGGAGTTTTTAGCTTGAACCAAGTCTTGAGCCTTAAGTGAGCCTTAAGCGGGTCTAAAGCTGTAGAAGTTTTTAGCTTAAACCATGTCTTGAGCCCTAAATGAGCCTTGAGCGTATCGTAAGCTTTAGGAGTTTTTAGCTTGAACCAAGTCTCGAGCCCTTTTCGAGTGAAATTCAAACTTGTTCCAATTATAATCATAACCATTCGAAAAAGCGTCAAAAACTAAGTCAGAAAAAGTTCGAAATGTTCCAAAAGCTGTTTCGGAAAATTATGAAAATGATCATTGAAACTTTAATTCGCTAATTTTTAAACATTAACGATAGCTTTTTGAGTAAAATTTTAATTTGTTTTAATTATATTTATAATCATTCGAAAAGGCGTCAAAAAATGAGTCAGAAAAAGTTCATAATGTTCCAAAACCTGTTTCAGAAAATGATAAAAATGAGCATTGAAACTTTGATTTGCTTATTTTCAAATATTAACAATGGCTTTTCGAGTGAAATTCAAACTTGTTCCAATTATAATTATATTCATTTAAAAAGGCATGTGTACTCACACATATACAACCAATACATACACATGTATACTTACACATATACACTAAACACATACACATGTATACTCACACTAAAACAATCAATACATACACATGTATACTCACACATATACATTGAGTACATACATATGTATACTCACTCATATACACTAAACACATACACATGTATACTCACACATATACAATCAATATATACGCATGTTTACTCACACATATACACTGAACACATACACATGTATACTCATACATATACAATCAATACATGCACATGTATACTCACACATATACACTAAACACATACACATGTATACTCACATATATACACTTAATACATACACATTTATACTCACACATATACACTTAATACATACACATTTGTACTCACACATATACACTTAATACATATACATGTATACTCACACATATACATTCAGTACATACATATGTATACTCACTCATATACACTAAACACATACACATGTATACTCACACATATACAATCAATACATACACATGTATACTCACACATATACATTCAATACATACATATGTATACTCACTCATATACGCTCAATATATCCATATGTGTGAGTATAAACATACACTTATACATATAAATGTCTAATTTTTGACCATCCTATATACTTTAGAGTTAAAAGTGGTATAGGAAAATAAAATTCAATAATTCAAATTTAAATTAGTTAAAGCAAATCCCAATCTTACTGGAAACTGTTTTCTCGACATATTAAATGGTATTTCTTCATTAGAAGGTGACAATGTTATTCGTGGCAGTATTACAATTTCATTTTTATAATTTCCGGTAAAATATTATTAATTATCTGTAAAGCCCATAATTCCCCTTGATACTGTTGCATTTTAGGGAAATAAAAATGCATTTTATACTTTTCATACAATTCTCTAGCATTAATTAGATTATGATATACACATATGTAGGCAAAAAGTTCACATATTACTCTTGGTAACTGTACTTTGCAAGCTTCACACCTTTCACATGCAATAGTAGTAATCGAAGATGAAATTTTTCACGTTGATGTGGACTAACTAAATCTATATACTTATGATAGGTTTCCTTGTTATTTTTCTTTTAGTCCCTTTTTTTGTACTTTTATTGAAGACATAGTGTTGAGGGATGTCAATATATAACAAATTTCTAGCACTTGCATGAATTTTATTTAATTCAAACCATGCAGTAAGTGTAGTGTGGACATTCTTGTTCAAAAATTGTTCTTCTCGACCTTCTTTAAAATAAATATTTTGTTCGTTTTCGTTATGAATAGCTAATCTGTAAATTGTATGTGACAAATCATGAAGTAGTATTTGGTTAAAAATGGCATACTTATTATAATTTGAAACTTTAAAAAATTCATGTTTAATAATATTATGATTTTCAAAGGGTAGAGATAAAGAAATGAAATTATGCATGCTAGGCGTAGGTAATAATGGAAACATTTATAATGTATTCGTTTCAAACATATCCAACAAATGCTTTCTCATATCATCATTCGAAAATGTTAAAGAACAAGGGCATTTGTGATTAATAATTACAGTTACAAAGGCTATAGCAAATACTCCACAATCAAAATTGTTGTTTTGTGATTTAACTTTTTCAAATACAATTTTCAAATTTCTATAATCAGAAAATAAATTAATTAAATAATCTTTAACGTCCGAGATACTTAATAAATAAGTCAAATTAATGAAAACGAAAACATTCGGACAAAGTAACAAATTTTATTTACTCCAACGTTTCGAAATCAAATCGATTTCCTCTTCAGGGAGTCACAAAAATAATAATTAAATAAACAAAGACTTAAAATTTAAACCCTGACGATGGAGTAGAGTCATAATAAATAAATAATCCGTCTTAGAAACACAAAAATAATAATAAATAAATAAATAATAATAATTCACAAATCAAAAAATAATAAAAACCACAAAATAATTAAATAAATTGTATTGCAAACTGCAATGTCAAATTTAAAATAAATGTTTAATATATATTTCATGGTTAGGATGTAATGAGCCACTATTTAAACTATCGTAAACATGAATAACATTTGAACTATAATATATACATATCCAGTGTCCTTCATCTTTATTATTTTCCCTTGATGAAAAAAGAATTTGAACATAATCAATATCCAGTGGTACCCTCTGAATATTTGAGGGTATTTGTAATAATAAAGGTGATGAACATGCTTTCTTTTAAAGCATATTCTCTCTTCCCTTCAACAATTAATTTATCTTTAATTGTTAAACCCATATTTATAACTTAATTATTATAATAAAAGACTTTTTTATATTATTTTTATTACTTTCAAATTTTTTAGTTAACTCCAAAATAATATGTAAAAAACATATTTATTGTTAATAATGATTTATTATTTTTCATTCTTATTATAATAATTCATTTATTACATTATAACAATTTTAAAACAATGTGATTTCATTTATTATGGTTATGTTTTCATATTGTACAAAAAAATATTTGTTAAAAGTAAAAAGATATTATTTTATTTATGTAAGTAGAATAATGTATAACATTATTCAAAAGTAATAAGAAGATTTTAATAGTGCTAAACAAGGATTATGATAATAGGGTGATTGTGCGTATTACTAAATGTTTGAAAATCAGCCAGGTTTAAAGAATCATTTGAGTCTTTTAGTCTTAATTTTTTTCTAAATTTTTTTTGTACTGAGTAGTTAATCTTTCTTAGAACTAAAAAATTTCTTTCGGTCATTAAAATAATTTAATTTGTATTAAAAAAATAAATATTTATAAAAAAAGTGCACAAGTGTAAATTACTATGAATTTGCTTGAAATACTACGCTGTACTAATACTAATTGAATAATTAATAGAGAATGCAAGTTTAAATCATGTTTTTTATTTATTCAACAAAAACTTTAGTTTGTTTTCTTTCGTCTGCATCCTAATTTTTGACATTGTGCTTTTGTGCAGTTTTCACAATAATAAAAACTATAAAATACATTAAAAATTCCTTTTTTTATACCTAAAAATTTATTTTAAATAATTTGTTTTATCACGAAGAAAACTCTTTTTGTTATTTTATAAGATTAAAATTTTAATTACAATTATTCAGAACGGTTACCTTCCCTTGAATGAATTCAATTATTTTATTAAATTAAATTGACTCCTACAGAGAAAATCTGTGGATTTCGAAACGTGGGTGTAACTTTAAACGTTTTTGGTGAAAAATTCGATGAGTTACAGAATTTCAAAGTTTATAGTGACAAATACCTCATTTCGAGAAAAACGGAATTTTTATATAAAATATAAATTAAAAATTAATTAATCAATTTTGTATAACTTATTTATATCTTTATTTATATGACCACAAATTTGTCTCTAAAAAATACAATTTTTTTAAAGGATTGTTAATAATGTATTATAAAAATATATAAATAAAAAAAATTTTACTAAATGGATAAGATTTATAGTTGAAAATTTATTAGTATTATTATTTATTATTAAAAACTACTTATACTACTCACCTAATTTATAAATTTGTATATATATATATACAATAATTTATAATTAAAATTAAAATATAATTTTTTAAATTTTATTAAACTGAAATTATTTAAAAAAAATTTTTTTTAATTAAATTTGTTAAAGCTAGAAATTATATTGTAATGAAATTTTTTTTAGTTGAATTATTATAAAAATCTAAAAAATATAATAATATAGTATAATATAGAATAACATAATGGTTAATAATTGTTTATTTTGATTTTTCAGTGAAATAATTTAAGTTTATTTGTAATTATTACTTTATACTTATAATAAATAAAAAGGTATTTTTACAATTATTATATTATCAAATGATAGATCAACTATGCCTCATAAATAACTTTTCCCTATATTCAAAACAAAAATTTAAACTTTTTTCAAGACTCTAAAATAATATATTATGAATCACTCTAAAAATTATTAAATTTACAAAAATATTTTTAATAACATTTAGTTACGAATTTCTATAATTGAAAAATTATAATCAGGATAAGTAAAAAAGTTTGAGAACATTTCAATGCGTTTAGTATTTTTTGTAATATTTATATTTGTCTTTAAATAATTAGTTTTTACATCTAGACGTCATACGTAGAGCCTGAAGTACTAAACAGTTTCATCTTGGATAATTTCTTGTGGTTTTTTTTCTATTCGTAATTTTTGTTTTAGAATATTTGAATCATTATGGTGTCATAGTTTTTGTAAAGCATGTGTTTTAAAACTTTGACTTCATAATGGTTTAAATAGTGGATAATGGTTTCCAATTATATATAATGGAATTATTTAAACACACCAAAAAAAATTTTTAAACAAAATATTAAATAGAAAAAATTTAAATAATTTCCAATTCTATATAATGAACTTATTTAAACAGAACAAAATTTTTTTTAAACTAGAAAACTAAACAAAATATTAAATAAAAAAAAATTTAAATAATTTTCAATTATATATGTATAATGAAATTATTTAAACAGAACCAAAAATTTTTATTAAACTAAAAAACTGAACAAAATATTAAATAGAAAAAATTAAAATAATTTTCAATTATATATGTATAATGAAATTATTTAAACAGAACCAAAAAATTTTTTTAACTAGAAAACTAAACAAAATATTAAATGAAAAACTTTAAATAATTTCCAATAACCAAAATGAATATATGTATATATACATATATATAGTTAAATATATATGTTAAATATATATATATACATATATATTTAACAATAAGCATTCATTGCATGCTTTGAAAATTTATTACATTAAAAAAGTGCCGGATTCTTTTTCATATATGTAGCTAACCTAAAAAAATCAAAATAAATAATTGAAGTATTATACAAAAACAATTATAATTTAAATAATATAAGTGTTTAAGTCATTGCTTAAAATTGTACTTCTATTTGTCTAATTTTTACTTTGAACTCCTGTTACTGGCAGGTAAATCACTTCAGTAGTAATATAACTACAAAAGGTCGACCTCTTCCATTTTTATAACTATTTATTTACTTTGTCTTGAATAGTTGCCAATAATTATTTTGGTCCAACTAATGCTATTGCTTCTATAGTGACACGCCTTCTGAGAAAGAGGGAGTATTTCCTTTATTTTGTTGCAGGTAATACCGCTGACCTATTAGAAGGAAGATGGTTTCTTTTGGGAATTTCCACCACTACCTGAAAAGGGTCTTCTCCGATATATAACAAGAAAAATTGTAATATAGTCTGTCTGTCTCTGTAAAGTGATGTGAAAATAAACGTGTTAAAATATATTTTTTCTTCCTATTATTCTTTTTATTAAGTTACAATTAAACAAGAAGGTCCTTCGAGCCGGATATTTAATCGAAATAGAATAAAATGTTTAAATAGTTACAAAAAAAAAATTTTTTTTTGTGCATAATTTTCCGAGTGAGTGATTATTTATCAAAAGTGAATCGACATGGATGAATTAATACTGGAACAAGAAGTGAACATCAGTGCTGTTGAAAGAGCGTTAGTTAACTTCCAAAAACGCTCTGAGGATCAAATTACTTTGGAACTTGTAGAAGGTCGACGCCAACTTTTGCCAACATCATGGAATGCTTGTCAGCGAGTGCATTTGAAGATCATCAAAGTAGCCCAGGGTTCAGATAAGTCTTTAATTCCTTATTTTTCTAATGATATTTTCGTTCAAGCAGAGGAAGTTTATTTAAATACAGTAGATACTTTCAATGAGTTAATTGGAAAACTTAAAAAAGAACAACTTGTTTTATATAGAAGTAGTTCAAGTTCTAATAGTAGCCTTGATTCGTCAAAAATTGCTAAATTGCCGCGAATAGAATTACCCAAATTTTCTGGTGACTATTTAGAATGGCAAAACTTAAAAAATCTATTTCAGTCTATTGTTGCATCAGGCCTTAATTTAACAGATGTGAAAAAATGCACTATTTAAAATCAAGCTTATCAGGCGAACCAGCGCTACTAATAAAACATTTAGGTACTACTCCTGAAAATTATCAATGCGCCTGGAGTATTCTTACAAAACGGTATGAAAATTTTAGGGCAATTATTAATTCATATTTGAATAATGTTATGCCATTCCCTGCTACAATGAACGAAACAGTAAAAGATTTAAAAAATTTAAGAGATAAAACGTCTGAAGCTGTACAAGCACTAAAATCGTTAGGTCGGAATATTGATAGTGATTGATTAGTTTTTGTTGTTTCGCGAAAAATGGGGAAATTTTCCTTAATTAAATGGGAAAAAGTTCTTGGTGATAAAAACGAATATCCTTCGTATGAAGAACTTGATTGTTTTTTAGCTACCCGTATCCGTACTCTAGAAGCACTGCAAAATGCTAAAGATAATTTAAAAACTTCAAAGTCGACTCAAAACCAAGCAAGTACAGCTTCAACATTTTCTATGAATGCTCTAAATGTTAAATGTGTTTTGTGTAATGGTAAACATTATTTATTTAGTTGTGATTCTTTTAAACAACTTTCTACAGTACATAGAAAGGAAATTGTCAAAGAAAAACATCTTTGTTTTAATTGTCTAAAATCGGGCCACAGTTCAAAAACCTGTCGTAATAAAAAAAATTGCTTTCATTGTAACAAGAGACACCACTCTTTGATTAATTCAGAGAGTAATCAAAAAAGTAATCAAACACCTAAAAACGAATTCGATAAGAAACTTGAAGTTTCTAAAAAAGTAGAGAAAATTTCACAAGAACAGAGACTATTAAGTCAAAAGGAAAATTGTAGCTCCCCAAAAAACGATACGGTTTCTTTGAACCATATACGCGGTAAACCAGTCCTTTTAGCAACTGCAAAAATCTGCGTTTTTAATAAAAACGGAGAAAAAATAGAGATTAGAGCCTTATTAGATCAAGGATCTGAAGTAACATTTATAACAGAAAGAGTCGTTCAGATGCTTCGGGTTAAAAAAGAACCAGCTATGATTCGTGTAACTAGAATTGACAATGTTTTTCTCGGAACTGCAAAATCACTCGTAAACGTAATTATCACACCAACACAAAATTTCGAAAAAAAAATTCCCATATCTGCCTTAGTACTCCCTAAACTTAATAATTACACTGTATCAAAAGCAGATTGTTATAACGATTGGGAACATCTTCGCAACCTTGAATTAGCTGACCCTACACCGTTTGATAACAAAGATTTTGATATGATAATCGGAGCGGATTATTACGGTTCATTATTATTACCTGGTCTCGTTAAAGGTCCTATACAATCACCAACTGCACAAGCCACGGTATTTGGTTGGATTATTTCGGGTCCCTTAAATTCACTCAAAAATGTAACCTCTACTAGTAAGGTCGTTCATCATTGTGTAGGGCTTTCAGATATTCGTAATGACCTACAGAAATTTTGGGAAATTGAAGAATTTCCCCAAAAAGTTCATCTAACGGAAGATGAAAGAAAATGTGAAGAACATTTTGTTAGTACACACTATCGAAATGAAGATGGAAGTTATGTTGTTCGATACCCCTTTAAAAATGACCCTCCTGAACGTTTAGGAGATTCTCTTAAAAATGCCAACCGTTTACTATCACAAACAGAACGCCGTGTACAAAATAATCCCGAGTTAAAAAAAGATTACTATGATTTTTTGAATGAATATAAAGATTTAAAACATATGAAAGAGATCGATGTCAGTGACAAACAAAATTCTAATTGCGAAATAGAAAATTATTTGCCGTATCATATTATTATACGTGAGAGTAGTTCTTCTACTCCACTGCGAATAGTATTCAATGCTTCGTTTCCAACATTAACCGGACAATCTTTAAATGATTTACTACTTCCTGGTCCTAAGTTACATGCCGATATCCCATCTATAATATTACGGTGGCGGAATTATCGTTTTGTTATGACTGCCGATATTAGTAAAATGTTTCGTCGAATTCAAATTGATAAAAGAGATGTTAATTTCCAACGAATAATTTGTAGACTTGATGAAACACAGGAAATTAAACATTTTCAATTGTTAACAGTCACCTATGGTATTTCTTCATCTCCTTTCTTAGCTAATAGAGTAATAAAACAATTAGCTATTGATGAAGGAGATAATTTTCCGAAAGCAAAAAACATATTATTAAATGATATCTACGTTGACGATGGGCTTTTCGGAGCAGATGATTTTGAATCTGCTTTGCAACTTAAAATTGAATTTATCCAACTTCTTGCTAAAGGTGGTTTCCCAGTACATAAAATTTCATCAAATTCACCTCTCTTGAGTGATTCTAAGATATCTAAATATAGCGAACGATTGATATTAAATGATACTAATTCAAAAGCAGTTCTCGGTCTATATTGGGATCCAGAATATGATGTATTTAGAATTTCCCTCTCGCCAGTTGTTAATGTTACCTTTACGAAGAGAAACGTTCTTTCAGTTATAGCTAAACAGTTTGACCCTTTAGGTTGGATTTCTCCAATTTTAATAATAGCTAAAATTATAATACAAGACCTTTGGATAAGACATCTAGATTGAGACGAAACCCTCCCTGATGATTTAAGTGTAAGGTGGAAATCTTATTGCCATGAACTTAGTAATGTTAAAAAAATAACCATCCAAAGATGGACAGGATTAACTTCTCATGATGCAATAGAGATTCACGGTTTTGCTGATGCATCATCGCGAGCATATGCTGCCGTAGTATATTTGCGAATACAGAACTCATCAAAAAAGATAAATGTGTTACTTTTACTAGGAAAAACAAAAGTAGCTCCTTTAAAAACAATAACAATCCCCCGACTAGAGTTATGTGCGGTAGTCTTATTAGCTAAATTATTAAAAAGAATCGTCAATGATTTACAATTAGACGATGTACCTGTATACGGGTGGACTGATTCTACCATAGTTTTAGCGTGGCTATCCAAACATCCTTCAACATGGCGAACATTTATTGCCAATAGAGTTGAAACTATACAATCTCTTATTCCAACAGCAACTTGGAAACATGTCCCGACTGCTGATAATCCGGCAGATTGTGCTACCAGAGGTATCTACCCTTTAAAATTATTAAATCACGAATTATGGTGGTCTGGTCCTAAGTGGTTAAGAGACTCCCCTACAATCTGGCCTACTCTACCTGAATTAAATTACAATCACGACGTTAAAACTACAACTACTAAAATTCATGTAGCTATAACTGATCAATCTTACGATTCTGTGAATCAACTTTCAAATAGATGTAGCAGTTGGCCAAAACTTTTGAGAATTACTGCCCTTGTTTTCAAGTTTATCAATAAATGCAAATCAAAATTACAGTCCAATAATTCAAAAGTAATTAACAATGCTGAAATGCATACTGCTAAATTATTTTTGTTTAAATCTCTTCAATCACAGTTTTTTGCAAGTAAAAAGCGAACGATTTTAAATAAACTGAATCTAAAGAATTCTAGCCCATTAAAAGTCCTTAATCCCTTTATCGACAAGGAAGGACTATTGAGAGTTTCAGGTCGTTTAAGTAATGCTCCTATAGCTTGGGAAACTAAGCATCCTATCATACTACCTAATCATCGGATAAGTTCACTCATTGCTCAACAAACACATTTGAGGTCTTTACATGGCGGTCCACAAATGACTTTGTTTCTACTTCGACAAAACTTTTGGATAGTAAGGGGTCGAAATTTAGTTCGTAGTATTGTACATAAATGCTTGACTTGTGCCCGTCATCAAGCTACACTTCAATCACAATTAATGGCAAATTTACCATCTTATAGAGTAACTCCATCCAATCCTTTTACACATTGCGGTCTAGATTATGCAGGACCAATAGCGGTTAAACTAAATAAAGGTCGCGGTTATAAATCGACGAAAGGATATATAGTTCTGTTCATCTGCATGGTAACGCGAGCAATTCATTTAGAATTAGTGACCGACTATTCTTCTTCAACATTTCTATCAGCTTTAAAAAGATTTGTATCTCGACGTAGGATTCCTTCAAATATATACAGTGACAACGGCAGAAATTTCGTTGGAGCTGATAAAGAATTACGTCGAATTTTTAAAACCTTAAAATCTGATTCGGAAGTTTCAAAAAACATGACTGCGAACAATATCAACTGGAACTTTATTCCTCCATACTCACCACATTTTGGGGGTCTTTGGGAGGCGGGTATTAAAAGAACAAAGAAACACCTTAATCGCATTATGGGACCACACACTTTAACTTTCGAAGAATTAACAACGTTGCTGTGTCAAATAGAAGCCTGTCTAAATTCACGACCCATTGCTGCATTGTCAGACAAGGTTGACGATTATTCGTATTTATCTCCAGAGCATTTTTTGATAGGAAAACCCCTACTTGCCATGCCTGAAAAATCTTTACCTTCAAGTCAACAAAGTCTTTTAACGCGTTGGCAATTAGTTCAACAAAAGACTGATCAATTTTGGAAACAATGGAGTTTAGAGTACCAACTAGATCTTCAAAAACGTTATAAATGGTCGAAGTCAAATCCAAACATAAAAATTGGTGACTTAGTTCTCATAAAAGACATTGGTGTTGCAAAGTCAAATTGGCAAATGGGTCCTTAAATGTCATCCAGGAAAAGACGGGATGGTGCGTGTGGTTACAATTAAAACAAAAAAAGGTATTTTTCAAAGATCCATTGTACAATTGTGCGTCTTACCTATTCAAACAGAGACATATCAATAAAGGAAGAGTTGAAGTCTCATGGCGGGCGGTAATTGTTATTGTTTCTATTGTCATGACTAATTTAAAATTACATCTGACATCTTAATTTGTTACATTATACATTAACATTTCTTATTACTTCTATCCTTTGTAATTCAACTTCAAAATGTAATAAGTAAAACCTCTATCATCATTCCAGTAAATGGAATGAGGCGGGCGGTTTGTTTAAGCCATTGCTTAAAATTATACATTTATTTATCTAATGTTTGTTTTTGAACTCCTGTTACTGGCAGGTAATTCACTTCAGTAGTAATATAACTACAAAAGGTTGATCTCTTCCATTTTTATTACTATTTATTTACTTTTGTGTACTGAATGATTGCCAATAATTATTTGGTCCAACTAATGCTATTCCTTCTACAATGACACACCTTCTGAGAAAGGGGAGCATTTCCTTTATTTGTTACAGGTAATACCGCTGACCTATTAGAAGGAAGATGGTTTCTTTTGGGAATTTCCACCACTACCTGAAAAGGGTCTTCTCCGATATATAACAAGAAAAATTGTAATATAGTCTGTCTGTCTCTGTAAAGTGATGTGAAAATAAACGTGTTAAAATATATTTTGTCTTCCTATTATTCTTTTTATTAAGTTACAATTAAACAATAAGTATGTTACATAATACAACAAATATTAAAATTAAATACCTTTTACTTTCCTCAATTTCCATAAGATTAATTTAAATTGAAGAAGATTGCACGTAGGAAATGTAGTTTTTATTATTAAAACTTTCAATTTTTCCTCTTTTTATTAATATTATGTCTTTTGACTTGACAACAATTTCGTTTGCGAATTGATTCCAGAATGACACTTGAAGCTGAAAATTTTGAAATATAAAAAAATGAAATATAATTATTACTCATTATTTAAATATTTAAATAATAAATACTTACCAAATTCTTAATCCCATCTGTGATATCAACGGTTTTTTTACTAGTTCGTTTCCATTTTTTAGTTTGATTTTTTCGGATTCATATACATTATTGACTATTCCGGAAACGTCTTTAAATTTAATTTTTTAAAATTATTATTTTCAACAAATTATTTAACTTTAATAGATTTATTTATTTATTGAAGGCAATTATTTTATTAATGTAAATGATAATTTATTTGAGTCAAGTAATTTTTTTCATATAATTAATTTAAAGCAATATTTGTTAAATCCAATTATTTCAATCATTCGACTTAAGTAATATGTATTTAATACTAAAAACTATTTAATAAATACCATAAATTAAAATATTGTCCACTAAATTAGTTCATTTATTTAAATTAATTTAAATTTACTAATTTTTTATTATTATATTATTTACCCACGAAATTTCCCACTTTCATTAATTGAATTTGGTCATACGACACAAATTGGTAATAACGGTTGGGCAGAACAACTTCTTCCTCATCTGCAACAACTATTGAATTACTTGTTAAGTGTATTTCAATTTCATTGTTGAAAACATTAAAGCTAGGATTCGTCTTAGCTACTGTGAGATTGTGAATCAAATATTGCTTGCCAACTTATTTTATTTTTCAAAAATGTATAAAATTAATAATATTAAAATTTAATAAATCAATTAAAATAGATTAAAATAAAAGAAATTTATAAATTATTTTTATTATTATTATAAAATAAACATCTGGAAAATATCAAAAAATTTGTCCACATCATTATCAAAGATTGTGCATCTAAAGTGCGCTGAATTGTCCGTCATGTCTAAAGAAAACAGTTTACCTGTCTTGTATGTCTCTGTCTCAGATTTTTTAATGACACGACAACGAATTTTCCATCTGAAATAATAATAAATTAATATTTTATCAATATCTTTAAATTTCATCATTAGGTTGATAACACCCTTCTAAAATTAAAATTGCAATTCTCTAACTATTAGCGTTCAAAAGATAATGAATTTTAACTGTTTTCACAATTTGACTTTCTGCCCCAGTCTCCCCTACTAGAAATTCCAAAAATAAATTTATAAAGATATCACAATATTTTATAAAAATTAAAATTATGCTTATTCATAGTTATCACAAAAAATAAGATATATTTTTCTGATTATTCAATGATTTTCAGACAGAATTATAACATTTTCTCTGACCCTAAAAAATATTTACTTACACATTTTTTTAATTGTAAAATTATTCGCTAAAATCAATAAATTCTTTCTTTAATAATAAGAAATAAAACATTTTTTAAAACTTTTAAATACATTTTAATGAATTTCATGTTATTCTCCTACATAAAAAAATTACCATAAAAATGTAATTATTTGGAATACAATTAAGTAAATTTTTTACAAAATGTAATTTAAGTAATATAATAAAATAATAATATGCATACTTTGAAATTGCTTCCGTTATTTCTTTAAAAGAATTTATAAATTCTGTTTTTTCCTTTTTTTCAACAGTAATTTTTTTGTTTTCCGTCTCATCATCACTTGCATTTATAATTTCTGGATTATTTTTTTTTCTTCAACCTAAGGTTTTTTTTAATATTACCCGTCTCATTATCACTTGTAACTTGTTTTCTTTTGCGATACATTTTCTTACTTAAATTCACAGACTTCAAAATTATACTGATAAATAAACCACTATATTGTTATTTTAGACCAAATAAATACATTGTATTAGATAGAACTATTATCAATGTGTTTACAGAATTGTATATTGGTGTCTAAAATGTACATAACATTAGTTTAATTCCATTATATTATTATCAAAATTATATTTCACTATTCCAAAAACTTTGCAATACCTAAATATTAAAATGGTTAGTACAAAATTGGAATATTTATAATTTTTATAAATATTGTAATTATAAAATTTTTTATTTATTTAATTCAAATTGAGATTTGGTTTTTTCAAAAAATTATTTTATTGGTCTTAATAAATATTTATTCCAATTAAAAACCATGCATTATTAAATCAAATAATTTTTATAACTGATTTAAAACAATATTTATTAGAATAAACCAATATATTTATTAAAAAAATCATCTAGAAATTACAAATGCAAGTGATGATGAGACGGAAAACAAAAAAATTACTGTTGAAAAAAGGAAAATTTAGAATTTATAAATTCTTTCAAAGAAAAAACGGAAGTAATTTCAAAGTACGTATATTATTATTTTATTATATTACTTAAATTACATTTTGTAAAGTGGCTTCCGTTTCCGGTACCGTTCAGTATAGACGCGTGGAAAATAAATTCAGAGTTTTTCTTTAAATTTTAAGGGTTTTAGTGGTGGTGAGAGTGTTTTTGTGTGTGAATCAGAGGACTGTTAAGTGGATAGTGTGAGTGAATTATAGAGCAAGGAAGAGTGTTGGAGTACGTGAGATAAAAAGGTGAAAAAAGAAAGGTGAGTGCTTGGAGGTTAGGCGAGAAAGAAGGAAGAGAGTGTAGTTTGTTAAGTAGTGTGAGACAAGGAGAGAGTGTGGGTCGGTAAGGCAGGAAGAATGGCGACGTTTAGAACTCCCAGGAAGAGCGATAGGGGGAAGCATTTGAGCTTTGAAGAGGAGAACGAAGACGGCGACACAGTCATGAGACTGGCGGTAGAATTAGAGGACTCAGGACGACGGAAAAAGGGGGAAAATGTGGGTCGAAGATGCTAACGTTCAGTGAAGTAGCTAGTAAGAAAAAGAAAAGGGGCAGGCACACGAACCAAGAACGTCTGTCGAAGGAAAATCCTGGCTTAGCGCCGGCTTTTATGGCAAAATGGAGGAAGGAGGGAAAAGGCACTGAGAAGGCAGAAGGGGGGGGGAGACAAGTGAAGGTAATTTAGAGTCGAGTGAAGGTGAAGAGGAGGAAAATATAGTTAATTTAATAAGGAATTTGAGGGAGCAAATGAGCAAGAAAATGGATAAATTATATAGCAGGATTAAAAATAAATTTGAGGGGGTAATAGAGGAGATAGGCGAGATTAAAAACATGTGGAAAGCATGGGAGGACAAATGGGAGGAAGAAAAACAAGAAGTATGAGAGAGATTGAATATCTTGGAGAAGAAGAGTAAATAAGAAAGGGAAGGTACGAGGAAGGAGGTGAATAAAATGAAGGTTAGATTAGAGAGGCTGGAAAAGCAGGAAGTTAAAGTGAGGGAAAGAAGGAAGGAGGGAGGCAACAGAGGGGATAAATTAGATAGAAAGGTTGTTGAATTGAATAGAAAAATGGATCAAATGGAAAGAGAGAAAAGGAGGAATAATATTGTAATAAAGGGGGTAAAAGCAACACAGGAGTGTGGAAAAGAGGTGGTAGAGAAACTGTTGGGAGAAATAGGAGTTAAAGCAGAGGTTAAAAATGTAAGGGGAGTAGGAGGAAGAGAAGAAGAGAATTTTAAGACATGGGTAGCGGAGTTGGGGAACGAGGAACAGAAGAGGCAAGTGTTGAGACGGAAAAGTCAATTAAGAGGAATAAGAGAGAGAATTGAGGAAGATAGGACATGAAGAGAGAGAAGAATAGGGTCCTTGTTGGAAGAGAAAGTATGGGAGGAAAGAGGCAAGGACAATAGGGTAGTCTGGGGTAGAGATGGAATATGGGTAGAAGGGGTTAAATAGGTAGTTAAGGAAGATACAGGAAAGGTCGTGAAAGAAGGAGAGAAGGGAGATGAGGGTGAGGGAGTGAGGTTTGGAGAGAGGAAAAAGGAGGAGGAAGAAGTTTAGAGAATAGAGGTTTGAGAAGTAGAATAGGGGATGGCGACAAGTTAAAGGTGTCCTTCTGGAATGTTGCGGGATTAAAGAATAAGGAGGAAGGGTTTTGGGAGGGTAAAAAGGGGTGGGATATAGTATTTTTTTGTGAATCTTGGGTGGACGAAAAAGATTGGGGAAAAGTGAGGAGAAGATTACCGAAAGGTTATAGATGGAGGATGCAGCCGGCCACGAAGGAGCATAAAAAGGGTAGAAAAGCAGAGGGAATGGTTTCTGGAGTCAGGGTGGGGATTAAAGAGAAGTCTACAATGTTGAAGGATGCAGAAGGTTGCATTGCAAGGTGTATAAGGGTAGGGAGGGAAAAGTGGAATTTTGTAGGAGTGTATAGAAGAAGGGGTGAGGAAAGCGGATGGCAGAGAGTTGAAGAATGGATGGAGGAGGAAAAGGATGAGCTGGTTCTGATAGGAGGAGATTTTAATGCGTGGACGGGAGAATTGGGTGGGGGGGATTGGAATGAGGAAGAGGAGAAATTTGAAAGAACATCGAGGCATAAAGAGGTATATAAGGAGGGAAGAAAGCTAATTAAATTAATAGAGAAAAAGAGATGGGTGATATGTAATGGAAACACGAGAGGAGAGAAAGGGGGGAATTTACTTTTAGTGGGAAAGCGATACGGTAATAGACTACCTATTAGCAGCAGAAAGCACGAGGAGTAAAATTAAAAAAATGATGGTGGGATGCGAAACTGATTCGGAGCACTTCCCAATAATAGCGGAAATAGAAGGGCAGTGGAGGAATGAGAAAGAGGGAAGAAGAGAGGAAAGAAAAGGGGAACAGAAGACAAAGATGGAGAAATGAGGGGTAAGCAGGTTGTTAAATTTTGAAAAGAAAATGCAGGAGGACGGAGAAGAACTAATAGAGTGGATGTGAATATGCGCATAGAAAGGCTAAAGAGGAGGACAGAAAAGGTAAAAATGGAAATAGGACAGAAGAAAAATGGGGAAGAAGAAAAGCACAGAGGATCGTGGGATGAGGAATGTGAGAGGAGTAGGAGGTTGATGAGAGATTATATAAAGAAGTGGAGAAAGGGAGTTCTGGGAAAGAAAGAGTACAACAAGCTGCACAAAGAGCATGAAAAGCTAGTAAGATGGAAAAGAGAAGAGGAGAAAGAAAGGTATAGCAAGGAAGTAGAGAAGACAGTAAAGGAAGGGCGTGAGTGGGAGATAATTAATAGAGAAAGAGGGAATAGGAAGGATATAAATCGGGCGATTGGAATGAGGGAATGGACAGACTATTTTAAGAAAATGGGGGGAGGAGTAGATAATAGAATCAGATGCGAAGGAAGAAAGTTTATAAAGGAAAAGGATATAGAGGAGGTAAGCAGGGAGGAAGTAGAAAAGGCGATTGCGCGGTTAAAGAGAGGGAAGGCGACAGGACATAATGAAATGGAGGGAGAAGCATTGAAATTTGGAAGAGAAAAAGGTGAGGAAGGAAATGTGGGAAATTGTGAGGAGAGTGTGGAGGGGAGAAGGATGGCCGGAAGATTGGAAGACGGGGCTGACTGTGTCACTAGTGAAAAAGGGGTAGGAAAATCAGTGGAAGAGTATAGGGGAATTACTTTAATGCCGATAGGTTATAAAGTATATGCGGAGATACTGAGAGGGAGATTAGAAAAGGAAGTGGAGAAGACAACTCGATAGCGAGTTATGGAGTGGAAGTGTGGGGTTGGAAGGAAGAAATAAAGGTGGAAAGCATGCATGAGAGATTTTTGAGATGGGTTATGGGTGTGAGTATGTACTGTCTGGGATATATGTTGAAAGATGAATTAGAGAGAGAAAATGGTGGTGAGACAGAGAAAGAGAGCATGGAGATTTGAAGAGAAATTGAGACAGGGTGGAGGAAGTGATTGGGCAAGAATGTGTTTAGAGAAAATAGAGGAAAGGGAAGTAAGGGGCGCAAAGGAAATGATGAGATGGGAGAAAATGAGAAGGAAGGCGAGAAAAGATATGGGAAAAAATGGAATAGGGGAAGGAGAATTGGAATTGAAGTTGAAAAAAAAGGATAAGGAAGAGAGGTGGGGGAAAATTGTAATGTCAAAGTACAAAAGGTGGTATAAAATGACAAAAAAGGAAGGCATCCCACAGTACTTGAGGAGAATATGGAAAGAGAGTAAATGGAAAAGAGTATTAAGGTTCAGAATGGGTGAGGGTATGAGTGAATGTAGATCTTGGTTGAATGAAGTGGAGAAAATGTGTAGAGTATGTGGGGGTGAACTGGAAGATTGGGGGCATGTGATTGATAGATGTGAAAGAAAGGAAGAAGAGTTAATAGGGATGGATGAAAGAGTGAGATGGATCATGGATGAGTGTGGACAAGGGGAAGAATGGATTAGGGGTTTAAAAGAGAAAAGGAAAATAATAATTAATTAATAATTTAGAAAGTAATGACGAAGCCAAAAAGGACATAAAGGAACGGGAAACGGAAGCCCTGGCACTGGTCGATAGGTTAAATAAAGACATTATAAAAATAGAGTTAAGTAGAAATAAGGTATCGACGTTGTAATAGGTTAAGTTAGTTTAAGATAAAAATGTAAAAGGTTCCTCGAACCCTGCATTATTGTAGCAGGGAGAGTACAATAAATATACATTTTGTAAAGAATTTACTTAATTGTATTAAGAATAATTGAATTTATAAGGAAATTTTTTTTGTGTAGGAGAATAATATGACATTCTTAAAAATATATTTAAAAGTTCTTAAAAATATTTTATTTCTTATTATTAAAGAAAGAAGTTATTGATTTTGGAGAAAAAGTTTACAATTGAAAAAAATGCGTATGTAAATATTTTTAGGGTCAGAGAAAATGTTATAATTCTGTCTGAAAATCATTGAAAAATCAGAAAAATAAAACTTATTTTTTGTGATAACTATGAATAATCATAACTTTTAATTTTTATAAAATATTGTTATATCTTTTTAAATTTATTTTTGGAATTTTTATTAATGATGAAATTTGAAGATATTGATAAAATATTAATTTATTATTATTTCAGATGGAAAATTCGTTGTCGTATCATTAAAAAATCAGAGATAAAGTTATATAAAACAGGTAAACTGTTTTCTTTGGAATATTTCATGTGGGAAATAAATGAAAATATAATTGATGTAGCCTCTCAATTAAAACTATAAATAAACAAGAATAAAATTATATTAATTTAATATTTGTTTTATTATTTTATTATAAGTTTCATATTGAATGTTGGTTTGACCAACATATTTGTTTATTAAATCAAATAGAAAAATAATTTTATGTGATTTTGTTTAACTAACATTAGTTTGTAAGTATAATCCTAATATATAAAAAACATTTACTGCTTTGATTCAAAAAGATTTTTTGTTTAAATAATTATGTTTAATTTAAACATATTTTCTGTTTTGATTTAAATAAAAAATATGATTAAAAATTTTATGTTTGATTCAAACTTAAAAGTCGATTATAAATAATTTTAAATATACAAATTTATACAAATGATAAATATTTTTATTTAATAATGGATCATACATTTTTTACATTATATTTATTAAATTTTTTTGCGGCTTTTATCATAGCCGAACACATTGTTTCCAAATTATTTTCAAAATTTCTTTGCTTCCTCAGATTCCAATGTTTCGAGCCCCCTTTGCTTCCACGTTTATTATCTAAAATAAATAATATTTTTAGTTTATAATTAAATTTCATTTAAATTAATTCAAAAAATTATTATTAAAGAAATTATACTACATACTATATATTATTATGACAATGCTACTTACTTTTTCTTCATTTGGATGAAACATTTTTATAGTGATGATAATGCCCATGATTTCGGTTATGATTAAAAAAATATTTATTTCCATTAAAATTTTTGTTAACCCATTCAGATGATTTAGAATGACCTGGTCTTACATCATAACTCTGTCTGCTCCCACCAGTTGTTGATTTGGTTTTTCTCACATTATCATTATGAGATATATGCTCTTCCCTTTTCTCATTATTTGCATCTTTTTGGTTTTTATTAGAACCTTCTTCTCCTACAACAGTAATTAAATATTATGAATATAATATTTAATATATTTTAATAAATATATTTTAGGAGACCTTTAAAAATTTTGTCTAATTTTAATAAATTCAATTATATTATAGTTTCTTATATTATAATATTTACCATTCAGAAAAAAAATCTTTTTACTTTCTAAATTTGAATTAGTTAGAAATAACTTATTTAGTAGCAAAAAGTCAGTCACTAATTGAAGATGTAAATTTTCTACTGAAAATCAGTTAAAAATAACTAATTGTCTGTTAATAATAACTTATATTTCAGTAAATTTTTTTTACTGATTCAATTTGTCAAGTTTAACTCATTTTTCAGTTATTTTTAACTGAAAACCAGTTATTTTAAACTGATTTAGAAGCAAAAAGTCCGTCACTGATTGTCACTGATTGTTTAAACCACGATTTTTAAATGACTCAAATTAAGAGAGTATATTTTGAAAAATTAGTTTAAACAAATATAATAATACCTAATATTAAAAAAAATTACAATATTTAAAAAAAATTCATATTATATAAAGAAATGAGCGAAAATAATAAACAGGGTTGCCAGATTGCGCGATTTGTCGCAAATTGGGCGACTTGAGACATGAAAATGCGACAATATTTTTGTTTTTTGCGACAGTCGCAAATTGGGCGATATGTAATAAAATTTATGCGATTTTTTGTGATTTCATGAACAGCCGATAAATATAAAAAACTGAATTTTCAAGCACTAAAATTTGAATTTTATAATGAATTTGAATATTGCCGCTTGTTTTCTCGCTTTCTTGCTTACTGCCCATCCCTGGTTATGAAAAGCATCCTAACCTGTGTTTTACTGTGTTCATGCTTTTGTATTTATATCTTGATTATCTATTTGTCCATTGTGAATATTCTCGGCGGCGTTTACAATTTAAAATGGGAAAATGGTCAAAATATTCTAGTAAGTATAAAAAATATTGGGAAGAAGAAAATCTGCTGAAAGGTAATTATAATAATATACAAGTTTAATACTAATCTGCATGGTTTTTGACAAGCTCCCATAACCTAACTTTAGAAAGTTTTCTTTTTAAACTTTAATAGATGACATTTTTTATTCCAAAAATTATTCATAAGAAAAATTCATATTATAAAAAAATAAAAACTTTATCAATTATTTTATATTTTACGAATAGAATAGAATTTTACATTTTATGTATTTTGTAATCTTGTCACTATTGTTTATTTTGTGTACTTTTTTAGATTGGTTACAAAAAAATTCTAATGCAGATAGCGATCTCGAGTTTCGAGAAGCTAGGTGCAAAGTGTGTGACATAAGTTTGAGGGCTCATCATCAAGATCTCATAAAACATGCCAACACTGAAAGACATGAACAAAATGCTTTGAAGTACAACAAAAGTGTACAGTCGACCCTTCAAAGTAAAGGTAAACAATTTTATTTCATTTCTAAAGTTATTTTATACATATATATTTGATACAGTAATAAAAAATTAATAAATTGAATGTTTTCTATTAAATTAATATAACAGTTTTATTAAATTAATCTGACATTAATTTTTATTAAATGTTTAATAAATTATATTCAAATCTGATTATATTTAAATTGAATTTAAAAAATATTACTGTAGCGACATTTATTTCATTTATAGGAATATCTGTAGTCAAAAAGAAAGAGAAAACAATCGATTTAAAATTTGCTGTTTATATTGCTGCTCATTCAGCAGTGAGAAGCGTCGATCATCTGTGCGAACTTCTAAAAGTGTTTGGCAAAGGATCTAGTTTAGAAAATATGCGCATGCATAGGACAAAGTGTTCCAAATTAATTTTAAATGTAATTGCCCCCGCAATGTTACAAGATTTGATTAATGACATTGAGGATAAATGCTACTACTTGATAATTGATGAGTCGACGGATATATCTGTCATCAAATATTTAGCATTTTGCATTCGGTACTACAGCCCGCAACAAAAGCGAATTGTCACAAATTTTCTAGGATTCTTAGAAGTCGAAAAAGCAACTGGGAAAATTCTGTGTGACAATACGATCACGTTCTTAGCAGAAAATGGGCTAAATGTTAAGAATTGCACAGGAATTGGGACAGACGATGGAGCAAATATGATGGGCATTGACAATGGTTTCTTCAAATTTTTCAAGAATGTGGTAAGATATAGTTTTGAACAATAAATGTGAATTATTAAACACTCATTATTTATTCTAGAACATTTGTTTCATTAAATGTAACTTGAAATTACAATAAAAATTATATAATTAATTAAGAAGATAATTTGCTATTCTTAATATTATTTTCTGTTTGACCAATTAAAAGCTAAATTACTAAATAAATTTGATAAATGTTTACTACATGCCAATTTAGTGAGTACGTTCTGTCTTAGAGAATTTTATATGTTCGTTATGCTATATTATTTTTTTTTTGAAATTTGTATATGGGCGATTCCACGTGAGATTTCAGTCGACCTCTTAAAATCGGCGAAAAATATTTTTTTTCTATTCTGTATCGAAAAAAAAACAGATACGTATTTTTTTATTTATGTTTAATTGTTCAAATTTTTGAGTTATGAATTTTCGAAAATTTGGACTTTTAATTGTAGACCTCTATTCAGTAGCTTATAAGTCCGAAAATATTGAGTTTAGGAAAAAGTTCTTAAAGAATAAAAGTTTTAGTTTTCTTTCGACTTTTAAAAAATGTAAACAAAATAATTTTTTAAAAATTTTTTATTAAAAAATTTTTTTTTATAAACAAATTAATTTTTTTTAACTTTGGGCCAGATTTTTTTTTATTTTTTAAAAATGTTTTTGTACCTTATAATGTAGAGAAGATTTTCCAAAAAGTCCTAAAATGGGCCTAATGTGTTAAATGAGTTTTAAAATATTTTCAAAAATCACTTGGAAGCATTACAGTGGGATTTTTTTACAATTAACTTTCTAAAACTGTCTACAAGGTATAATTTTTAATATATTTGAGAGTTCTTTGTTTTAAATTACAGGTCTGCGCTGTAAACAGTTTTAAAAAGTTAAATGTAAAAAACATCCCACTGTGATGCTTGCAAGTGATTTTTGAAAATATTTTAAAACTCATTTAACACATCAGGCCCATTTCGGGACTTTTTGAAAAATCTTCTCTATATTATAAGGTACAAAAACATTTTAAAAAAATAAAAAAAAATTCGGCCCAAAGTTAAAAAAAATTAATTTGTTTATAAAAAAAATTTTTGTTTTTAATAAAAAATTTTTAAAAAATTATTTTGTTTACATTTCTTAAAAGTCGAAAGAAAACTAAAACTTTTATTCTTTAAGAACTTTTTCCTAAACTCGATATTTTCGGACTTATAAGCTACTAAATAGAGGTCTACAATTAAAAGTCCAAATTTTCGAAAATTCATAACTCAAAAATTTGAACAATTAAACATAAATAAAAAAGTACGTATCTGTTTTTTTTATACAGAATAGAAAAAAAATATTTTTCGCCGATTTTAAGAGGTCGACTTAAATCTCACGTGGAATTGCCCATATATATTTTTATTTATTTTTCAAAAAGGTACCTGATGCTCAATTAGTTAAATGTTCATGTCACTCTGTACATTTATGTGGATCGCACGCCGCAGATCACTTGCCGGCGGATTTAGAATTTTTAGTGCGTGAATCAAGAAACTGGTTTTCAAAAAGTCCATTAAGACGCTTGCAATATGAGGCCTTGTATGCTGCGATTAACGAAGGTGACATGCCTCAAAAATTAGTGCAATTGTCGACAACCAGATGGTTAGCATGGGGACGAGCGATTAATATTATCATTTTTCAATGGCTAGAACTAAAAGTTCACTTCAATAATCACGTCCGCAGTTTACGTCCCAGCGATAAATGTACAATTGGTCGAAAACTACGAGAGCTTTTCCAAGATGACTCTAATCTTCTGTACCTATTGTTTTTAAAGCCGATAACAAATGAACTCTGCAAAACAAATTTAAAATTTCAGCTAGACTCAACAGAAGTAAGTTATTTCATAAAACATATTTAACTTTAGCAAAGGTTTTAAAATCCAAGTTTATATTACTTAATCAAATTTTTCAGGTGACTAAGCTTTTTGTCGATTTACGTGTTCTCCTCGTTTCTTTGATAAAGAAGATAATAAAACCATCTTATATCAAAATAACGCAAGATGGTCAGTTTTTATCTGCAGAAGATTTTAAATTTCTTATGGATGCGTTAAATGACTCACGAGCTTACCTACTACTGGACTCTGTTGATTTCGGTGCCTCTTTTACTATTCACCTTGGTAAAATGAAATTGTCAAATGAAAGAATTAGAGAAATTAAGCAGCGTTGTCAAAACTACCTATCAGTTTTGTGTCAACAACTTGTTCAACGTCTGCCTACTAACATACATTTTTTCGAAAATCTTCGCTATTTCACACCAGAAGAAAGTCTTAAACCAGTGAACAGAATTGATTATTTTAAACTACCATTAGCATTGGCAGGTAAAAATTAACATAATATTATTAGAAATTTATAAACATTAAATAAAACGTAAACTCTGATCAAATTAATTATTTAGGACCCAACGTCGACGTAGATTCACTTAAAACCCAATGGGATCAACTGGTTCTAGTTGATATCACAAACCATTTCAATGGAAAAATTCTAACTACTTCCGTTGAATTTTGGAGCGGAATGATGGAATTTAAAGATTCATCGGAACAACTCTGCTTTTCAAATTTGTCTTCTTTCGCTTTAAAAATTCTGTGTCTACCTTTCTCTAATGCATCTATAGAACGAGCTTTTAGTGTTATGAACACTATAAAAACAAAAGCAAGAAATAAGCTCTCAGTTGCTGTGCTTATGGCTATCATGCGAATTCGATTACGATTTGGCGTTAACAAAGAATGCTGCAGTTCGTTTGAACCTTCTCAAAAAATGTTTGAGTTGTTCACGTCCCAAATGTATGCTTCTGTTAACGAACCAACAAATTCCCAAAATAAAGAGAATCAGGATGAAGTTTCCTATTTTAAGGCTCTGGAACTTTTTGCTGATGAAGAAGACTGAATTTAAAATTGTTAATTTAAAAACTAAGGCGGGCTAGATATGCTTTTAAAAATCGATCTCTGTAGTTAAAATCTGTATAAAGTATTTAAAGAGTAACAACTGTGATATAAGTGCATAAAAGTTGAATTAATGCTTTATTTGAAAAATTTATGAACAAGTTTTCTTTTGGAAAAGTTTATTTAAATAAGATTTATAAATTAACATTTATAAGTTATATTAATAAATTATATTCTCTTAATTAAAAATTTTAAATGCGTCTACTTTATTAAGAAATCCAATTATATTTCATACCACTATTTATTATAATAGAACCAATTTTACCTTTTAAATTAAGATAATTTATTATGTCCGTTATTATTTATATCCATATTAATTATTTTATGTTTTATCTTTTTTTATTTATATTAATTGTTAATTAAAGTGTGTATTAATTAAAATTTTTTTAAAAATAGTAGTAATGCATATACTATAATTTAAAAAAGTGCGCGATTTCGTGCGATTTGAACGTGTTGCGACTGTTTGCGACATCTGTACGCATTACTTGCGACTCTATACTACACGTATCTGGCAACCCTGTTTTCGACCATCACATTTTCGTAAATGAATAGAAATTTACAGTTTTTTTATGAAAATGGTAAATTGAAGTGTTGAATTTGGTATCTATACCTAGTATACCTGAAAGTATGTGAAAATAAGTGAGTTTCAAAGTAAAACAAAATGTGTCTTTCTGCATAGTGTTGTCAATGCTTTCTTGGTACGGTCTGCGCGTGCGCGGAGAGCAATCGTCTGACATCGCAAAAAATTTAAGTGATTGACTATATCAACTGCACGGACGATGAAGAAGTTTTTACCCTTCCTCCTTGTAATTTCATAGAGGAAAGGGAAAAATTTCCCTTTCCACATGTTGAAGGTCCAATCGCTGATATGAGACTTCTGCATCGTCAGTGCTGTTGATATACTCAAACAGATTATTTTTCGCGACGCGTTAAAAATCCTATTTTACTGGTCATTTAAATTAGTTATTTTACTAATTGCTATTTATTTATCACACTCAAAAATGATTTTTTTGGAAACTTTGACACTCTAATTTATCATTTTTGTTAAAAAAAAGTGTTCTAATATTAATTTTTGTGAGAGAAAAAGATGTATAAAAAAGGTGATTTTAGTGCTTTGTTTGTTTACATTTTGCTTTGTTTACATTTTGCAACTTGGACATGCCCTTAAACATAAAGAAAATGTGAATTTAGATTTATGTACGGAAATGAGACCTCGTGCAAAAATGCTTCACAATATCAAATAGTCCAGCATTTTTGCACGAGGTCCCATTTTCGTACATAAATCTAAATTCACATTTTCTTTATGTAAATGGTGAACTGTGTTAGATATGAATTTAATTATTTATTAATAATTTAATAAATCTAGTTACAAACAAAATTCTACTTTAATTGTTTGGAAAAATTACTTTTCTGAATTAAAGAAAGAACTAAATTAATATTCAGATATCCTCAGATAGACGTTTTCGCCCTTCGGAAATAAAATATTCTAAGGTAGTGAATTCCTTTCTTAAATTGTTCTTTATTTTAACAATTCCGAATAGACGGTATTTACGAAAAAATTATATAAAAGAAATAAAAAAAAACTTAGCGATGGGTGTTATATTTCAATGAAACACTTTCCTTTGCATAAAAGATAAAATATAGTTTATTATAATAAATTTGTATATATTTGAAACAGAATGTTAATTGTTGATTTATATGCATGTTATTAATTATTAATTACAAAATTAAAGTTTGATAATTCTCTACACAATAACATATGTTAATAATTGATTATTATGTATGTAAAGTGTAATGTGTAGGACAAAGTTTTACAACTCACCAGTATGATAATATTATGTGTAATTCAATACCAAAAAAATCTCAGTTTACTCCTTCAGAAAGAAATTGTTTGGTTTGTATCTGTTTGAGATTTCGATTACTTTTCATTAATTAATTTCCTTGATTTCCTTATTAATCCAATTATTTTTCACATATATATTTATATTTCTTTTAAAATAACACTTAGAAAAATATTCTCTTTTCTATATTCACCGACCGAATATAATTGAACAAAATATTTTTAAAACTCGGGTTCACCGGACTTAAAAATATTTTCAATTGATTTATTTTTATTATACTTTAAATTCACTTTCTTTTAAATAATTACTTTTATATCAACTTAATCACGTCAAATAATATATAAAATAAACTCAAAATCGCGATTCAAAAGAATATAATATTCTTTAAAAACTTTATGAAAAATATGTATAGATATATATATATATATATATATATATATAATTGAAAATAAAACTCTCAATTCCCGAAAGCAACAAAGTGAATATACACAACTTTGTTGCGGGAGGAACTAAGTCAAACTCAATCGTTAAATCGATCGAAATCACGGATCACACCCTGAAATTTCATAAAGACGCTAATAGTGGGGAGGCTGTTGCACACAGCTTATTGAACTTATTTGTTGCCAGGCAAACTTTTCGCAAGCTTGCACATTCCAGAATTGGCTAATGCGAGTTCAATAATCTTAATCCACTATACCTTTTAATGTGTATGTTTCTTTACTGAGAATTTTAACCAACACATTTAGAGTCTTTTCATTGAAGATAACTCTCTCAAAATTAATAAATTTCATTTTGCAATATATGCTTCGTCCATGTCTTTCGTAATAAACCTTTTAAAATTTACATATCCAAATAATAATCAAACCAAAGAAATTTAATTAGTTACTAATTTAGTAGATCTATCTATGCTGAGTTGTTTGGTCTGTCCTTTAGTGTTTGTTTTTGTGTGAGTACTTAACCTAATTACATAATTCCCAATTTTAATGAGTCTATATAAAAAAAAATTAATTTTTAATTAACAAAATTAAAAATCGTTACGATTTCATACGTAACAAACTGACGTATTAAATTTGGTAACTACTCCTAGCATAGCTGAAAAAATGAGAAAACAACCAAGTTTTATTAAAAACAAAATGTGCCACATGGTGCTGTCAATGCATTCTTAGTACGGTCTGAGCATGCGCAGAGAGAAGCAAAGTCTCAGGTTGCAAAAAAGTCACCAGGTCATGGCTATATATATATATATATAGAATGTCGCATACTAATTAGTAAAGTGGAAATGTTCCAAAATCTGTTTCAGGAAATGCCCTGTCAAATGAATATAATTATAATTGGAACAAAGGACCCCGCACTTTTACTATTGAATTTGGCTCTCAGCCAATTTTTTTTTAACTTTGAAGATTTGTAGTTTTTGACCTTCTGAACAAAAAATGTATAGGACAAAATTCAAAATAATGACCAGTTTTTGAGATACAGACGGTCAAAATTAAAAAAAATCAAATAACGGGTATTAGTCGTTCAAGAATGTTTTGTTGACAAAAGTCAATTAAATTCGCTTGCAACTGGTTACTCGGGGGTTTTTAAGGTCGCTGATAACGAATATGATGTTGGGTTTTCAAAATTCAAAATGGCGACTCCAATATGGCGGACATATTTTAGAAAAGTCAATTGAAATCGCTTGAAACTGGTTACTTGGAGGTTTTTAAGGTCGCTGATAACAAATATGATGTTGGATTTTCAAAATGCAAAATGGCGACTCCAATATGGCGGACATATTTTAGAAAAGTCAATTGAAATCGCTTGAAACTGGTTACTTGGGGGTTTTTAAGGTCGTTGATAACGAATATGATGTTGGATTTTCAAAATGCAAAATGGCGACTCCAATATGGCGGACATATTTTAGAAAAGTCAATTGACATCACTTGAAACTGGTTACTCGGGGGTTTTTAAGGTCGCTGATAACGAATATGATGTTATATTGGTAAAAACACACTTAAGTAGAGAGAAAAAACAGACAAAGAGAGGGGAGGAATCTAATAGCTTAATAAAATGTTAGAAAGAAACGTAGAAAGATATACAGATAGTTGTAGATTTAGCCTTCAACGGCTAAATCACATACTAATTCTTTAAACTGCTGAATTAATTTTTAATCTTGCCTTAAACTGCTTTATCACCTTATGTTACAACTATCTGTATATCTTTCTACGTTTCTTTCTAACATTTTATTAAGCTATTAGATTCTTCCCTTCTCTTTGTCTATTTTTCTCTCTACCTAAGTGTGTTTTTACCAATGTAACATCATATTCGTTATCAGCGACCTTAAAAACCCCCAAGTAACCAGTTTCAAGCGATTTCAATTGACTTTTCTAAAATATGTCCGCCATATTGGAGTCGCCATTTTGAATTTTGAAAATCCAACATCATATTCGTAATAAGCGACCTTAAAAACCCCCGAGTAACCAGTTTCAACCGAATTCAATTGACTTTTGTCAACAAAACATTCTTGAACGACTAATACCCGTTATTTGATTTTTTGAACTTTGACCGTCTGTATCTCAAAAACTGGTCATTATTTTGAATTTTGTCCCATACATTTTTTGTTCAGAAGGTCAAAAACTACAAATCTGCAAAGTTACAAAAAAATTGGCTGAGAGCCAAATTCAATAGTAAAAGTGCGGGGTCCTTTGAATTTCACTCAAAAAGCCATCTTTAATATTTAAAAATTAGCAAATCAAAGTTTTAATGATCATTTTCACCATTTTCCGAAACAGGTTTTGGAAAATTTCGAACTTTTTCTGACTCAGTTTTTGACGCCTTTTTAAATGAATATAATTATAATTGGAACCAGTTTAAATTTCACTCAAAAAGCTATCGTTAATATTTGAAAATTAGCGAATCAAAGTTTTAATGATCATTTTCACCATTTTCCGAAACAGGTTTTGGAAAATTTCGAACTTTTTCTGACTCAGTTTTTGACGACCTTTTAAATGAATATAATTATAATTGGAACCAGTTTAAATTTTACTCAAAAAGCTATCGTTAATATTTGAAAATTAGCGAATCAAAGTTTTAATGATCATTTTCACCATTTTCCGAAACAGGTTTTGGAAAATTTCGAACTTTTTCTGACTCAGTTTTTGACGACCTTTTAAATAATTATAATAATAATTATAATTGAAACAAAGGACCCCGCACAAAATACATTAAAAATCCCTCTCGGTCAAATTCTTTGAAACTTTGGTAAAATGAAGTTCAAGTGATTCTGAACAAAAGCTCTCTGGCTCATACCTACCTTTCCGGGTTCTTTTGCCTGCTAGAAGCATTTGAAGGTGAAAGTAACAAACTGTATTTTGAGAGAATTTCATCTAATTGAAATTCATTTTTTTGGTGTCACTTTATAGTTTATAGATAAACGTTCTTGTGGTCTCTGATATTGCAGAGCAGTATTCGTAATATTGCCATGCAATGTTTGCTACATTACCATAAGTAACATTTGCAGTATTGAAGCAATATGTTCAACATTTGGTGTTTTATTTAAGTGTTTATGAAAAAGTAGTGACGCTAAGAGATAAGGAGTGGAAAAATTATTTCTGCAACTGGTTGCTTACAAATATTTATTAGTCGATTACATTTATTATTTCAATGGGGTTGGCATTCATGGCAGCATCTTGAATGCTTCGCAATAGTTTAAACGATGGATATTTTACATTATCTTCATGCCGAGCGTATCCTAGAAACCAAATGATGCAGGTAACACGAGTAGTAGTAGTAGTAGTACAGAGTAACACTCACGATTAAACTGTCTCAACCATTAACAAAGAACTACACTGTCACCAACACAACTTTTATACAACTTCAAAACTATATTAAGTTTAAAAGATTACCTTTGAAAAGTGAAAAGTGAGTAAGTATGTATATATACATACTTTGTTTCTATTTTTCTGAGAAATGAAGTATCAAGGTTGTGAAAATGTAAATAATGTAAACAAAATATATAAAATATATTCACGATTTAAAATATTGCAATTGATTATTATTGCAAAATATAACATGTTAATGTAGCAAACAGTGCATGGCAATATTACGAATACTACTCTGCAATATCAGAGACCTCAAAAACGTTTATTTATAAAGTGGCACCAAAAAATGCATTTCAATTAGATGAAATTCTCTCAAAATAGTTTGTTACTTTCACCTTCAAATGCTTCTAGCGAGCAAACGAACCCGGAAAGAGGGGGTATGAACCAGAGAGCTTTTGTTCAGAATCACTTGAACTTCATTTTACCAAAGTTTCAAACAATTTGACCGAAAGGGATTTTTAAAGTATTTTGTGCGGGGTCCTTTAAATTTCACTCAAAAAGCTATCGTTTGTTACAAACCAGAATTTATTTATTGTTTAAATATTGAGCTTTTGAGATGGCTCTAAATTCTTATTTGGGGAGGCACCAAGCTGCCAAGGCCTGAAGGACCTTGTTTAATTTGCGGGACCGTTATCCTACTTTTAAAAGTTACCTACGATGCTTCGTTAAGTTAGTTTTAATTGTCTGGACTTTATTTCATAAGTTTTAATGAAACAAAAAGATTTGGCATTTTACATTAAAAGTTTATTTAAAGACAATAACAGATAGAATACATAAAATTACAAGACTTGCAATTGTTTTATCGGAACATGTTGTATAAGTATAAAAGAGAATTTATTATTGGAACGATACAAACTTACCGCTAAATCCTTAATCCTACGGACAGGGCATAATTTCTTTTATACGGCGCAGGTACTACGCGTACGGACTGGCCGGTTAAGAAACAGGGATCCTCCATCGGGCAAAACACAAGTTGTATGTTGAAAATTAAAACGTCTATGCGACCAATTTTATTTACGCGAACTCGCGAATTTTGTGGGGCCACTGCATTGAGACGGCGCAGGTACTACACGTACGGACTGGCCGGTTAGAAAACAAGATTTTCAACTTGTTTAATTTTTTAAGATTAACCGAAACCTCACTCAACACAGCTCTCACTGGACTCCGTCGGTTCGAAGGTTCTATCTTATTTTTCGTCCGCCTTTCGTATTATACTAGATATTTCGCTAGTTCTACACGGGGGTCCGACGTGCAGACGGGCTTAGTCTCGGCATTTCCTACTTTCTTGCGATCAACAGATCTGTCAGGCCGCAGCCAAGACAGGTGTTGATCGCTTGAAGAGGAAAATTGTACAGCGGCGATGGCAATTTTGAGACAAGCCTCTACTCCTTGTCCTAATGTCAAAGTGGGGTAAATTTGTGAACTAAGGATTTTTAGAATTAGAAGTAGGGATATTCTTCAGGCCCATTGGACTTTGTATTATGCTGACTTTTCTCATTGCATGCAGTTTTCGTGAGAACGGAAACGGCGTTATTAATTTGATACTTTTCAGAAACTATTTTTATAACTAAATATATAAATTATAATTATATTGTAAAGAAAGAATTTTTTATTTATAATTATAATATATTTATAGTTATAAGTGTTTAATATAAGTTGTATAAATAACATTATATTGGTCCTACATTTTATAAGTTACTAGTATATGTATTTTGCAATCATAGTTATACATATACACATATACATGCAACTTACAGTCCTCCGGCATTTTATTGATAACAATAAGTTACAATAAAATGTTTAGCTATTATCAAATTATTTTCTATAAATTTGGAACCGTGCAAAAAACGAATAAAATTTATACGCTTCATAAAGCGTTGAGTCAGACGTCAAAATGCATGTGCATTTGTTATGATATTTTAGTCCCTAAGCTTGTAGGCTCAAAAGGGAGAAGGGATGGTTTCAGCAGTGCTGCCAGATTGGGAGATTTTTCTTCAAATATGAAGATATTTTTTTCAAATTTGAAGATTTTTTTAACAAGTAATTTTTATTAATTTTTTGATTTTTCTGTTTTTAAATAACACTAGAATGGTGAGGGATCAATGTAAATTGATACCATATGGCAGTTGTTTTGTAACTAGACCGTAAATGCATCAATGACAGAGAGATATGTTCGCTATATTTGCACTAATGGCCTAGTTATAAAACGCATTTAAAACAGGGCCATGGGATTCCATCCTAGTATACGTAATAAGTATACGTCGTTCTGAAGGTGGGTACACATACACCTCTTTTTGGACAAAATATACAATTAATAGTTCGTAATCAAGATCAACTCAACCCTGGTATGGGAATATGTATTGTGATTTCTGTATGACATTCTATGTTTCGTGGTTTTCAAGTCTTGACGCAACTTCTTGTTTCGACGTTTTTGTTTACCTGCAATAAAAAACCGAGTAAAATACTGTTGAATAAAATAATTTAAGTCATTATATCTAAGTCGAAAAAATAGTTCGCTTTTGAAGTTTTGATAACGATTAATTCAGATCAACATGATAAAGGAAAAAAAGATATCAATATATTCTGTAAGTACATGATACTTTTCTCTTTTGTTTATGTTTATTATATCCATAATATTATTTACTTATAGAAAATTGTTCCACCTAGTTTCTGCTATTTACTTCTGACAAAGATAAGAGAACTTGCAATTCTTTAATCTTAAATTTTTTGAATATAATTTTAAAACTTTCGACCTTGTATAATAACATAACCTCAAAGTCTGATATATGTTTGCATTTAAATGATTTATTATTAATATTGTATAAATTATTAATTATAACAATATATTAATTAGTAATATAAATTAAATGTAAAAGTAATATTAATAAAAATGAGTAAATAAATATAAATTAATTGAAATTAAAATAAATAAATTAATATAAATTAAAGTCTGATAAATGTTTGCATTTAAATTATTTATTAATTATAATAATATTTTAATTATTAGTATAAATTAAATTGCAAGTGAATAATAATTATTTTAGGTTTTATTGAAATCGATTATGCTAGATGGATGAATTCGCGATTGAAGCTGAAAATCAAAGTGATTCAGATGAAAGCTGTATCGAAAATGATTCTACAAACGCCAATATGGAAAATGAAGTGAAACAGGAGTTTGAATCCATCGAGAATAAGAAGAAGAAGAATAAACCTCAAAACTAGAAGAAATATCAGCACAAGTTTCAAATAGTCTGGCAAAAGGAACCTCAATTTAAGAATTGGATAAACCTAAGTGACGAAGGGATCAATTACTTCTGGTGCGAATATTGTAAAAAATCATATAAAGCAGGCAAAAGCAAAGTGCTTTGCCATTTTAAATCAAAAAGCATTGCAAAAATGCGTCGAAATATGATTAAAGTCAAAAAATTTTATCACAATCTGGCTTCAACGTGAGAATCAACGTAGAAAAAAAGGTTAAAATAAATGAAATTAAAATTGCTAGCTTCTGTGCGGAACATAACTTACCTTTTAAAACGTCGGAAAATCTCGTCAAATTAATGCAAAATATGCATTTGGAGAAGGAAGTGACTGATTCCATGACTTGTGGTCGCACGAAATGCAGAGCTTTAATTGTCAACTGCATAGGTCAATACAGTCTTGAGTGTCTTGTCAAGATATTAAGGAAAACAAAATTTTTAATTATGATTGACAAATTAACAGATAAATCATTCGTCAAAATTTTGTCAATTGTAGTTCGCTTTTTTGGCGAAAATGGGGTCGAAGATAGGTTCCTCGACAGTAAAGAAGTTTCACTAGCCGATACAGAAAATTTGTATTCCGCAATAGTAAAATGTTTTATTGAAAATGAAATTCCGTATAAAGATAATATGATAGGGTTTGCGGCTGATGGTGCGTCAGTAATGATGGGTGCACACCATCAGTTTCTCAGGCTTTTAAAAATGATATACCATCTTTATTTGTTTGCAAATGTCTTTGTCATTCTTTTAGTTTGGCGGCTTGTGAGGCTTGTAAAAAGTTACCAAACTCTGTTGAAACTTTAATTCGACTAGTTTATACTTACATGCATCGAAGTTTTAAACGACTCTGCGAGTTTAAAGAATTACAACAATTTTATGGACTTAAAACCTCACTAACTTCTTCGACCTAGCCAAACGAGATGGTTGTCGGTAATTCTCGCTGTTCAACGCGTGAGAGAACAGTATCCTGCTCTGAAGTTGTATTTTGCAAGCGAACATTTAAACAAACAAGATGATGATTCTACAGCGACTTTGATACACGAACTGTTATCTAATCCAATTAATAAATTATATTAAGATTTTCTCAGTTATTCACTTCCGCTTTTCACGGATTTAAACAAAGAATTTCAGTCAGAGAAAACCAAGATTCATCTTCTTTACGACAAAGTTTCTCAAGTTTATAAAACTTTTCTCGATTGCTATCTTAAGCGCGATTATTTGAATAAAACAGAAATTGGACAGCTTCAGTTTAGATACCCTGAACATTATGTTCGCTTAGAAGATATTTATTTAGGTCCAGCTGTAGCAATAGCACTTGCTCAGAATTCAGGTAATTTCGATTGTCAAGAATTGCAGCATTTCAGGTTGAATTGCCTAAATTTTTACATTGAAGCTGCTTGACAAATCTACAAACGCTTTCCGTTTAATTCTCCTGTGCAAAAAGCTTTATCTAAAATGAACATTCTCGATCCTGCTTATTTCAAAGCCAATAGGCCACCTACAGCCGCTCTCTTAGTCACTCTGTTTCCTCAAAACATGTTTTATATCGTATCCTTAGAAAGTCAATGGCGTTTGTTCAGAAATTATTCTTATGTTGGCTCTCAAAAATCGGACGACTTTTATGAATTCTGGATTGGAATGACCAAAATTTTGAACAATAACGGTTCTCCTAAGTATGACATCGTTTTCGAGTTGGTTAAATCAATCGCAATATTGCCACATAGCAGTGCCGCTGTAGAAAGACTGTTTTCTCAAGTTAATCTGAACAAAACAAAATTGAGAAATTCTTTAGACAACAACTCAGTTAGTGGCATTCTGCTCACTAAAGATTTCAATAAGGCTGACAATTGTTACGACTACGAGATACCAAATGATATGATCCTTAAGCATAATTCCAAAATGTATTAAAACAGTTTATAAAGATTAATGAGTTTTAAGAAAATATTTTAATATATCAAATGTTATATTAGTATGCAGAGAGAGATTTTTAAAAAATATATGTATATTACTTTTTAAGAAAAGTTATAGAAAAAAATGCTTCTATAAATTCTTTGTAGAACAGGGTTTAAAATTCAGTATTATTTTAGAATATAAAGTCTATAAAAATAACTTATTACTAGTCTGTGAAACCGTCATGTGATGTTACATAAAATAAACATTTATTTTATTTAAAGAGTAAGTAATGTTTTAATATAAAACATTTTTTAATGTTTTCCTTACTTTCCAAATAGCATAAATTTAATACATTTTTAATTTCAAAATTTAAAGAAATATGTCGCATGATAATTATTTAAGAAATACACATCGAAAAGTATGAGACAGGCTTTAAATCACATTTAGTAAGTTCATGGCAAAGTCTCGCTTCATATTTCCTTGTGATAAAACATTAAAGTATAACCAAGAATAGTCTCTTGCAGCAAAATACAATTTACCATCAGAGAATAAATTTTGTTTGGTTGAAATATATTCTATAATCTAATGAAAAACCTTTTAGATCAAGGCAACGGGCAGAGGCATGTGTATCATGCCTGTATGTGTGCCCGTAACGCGAAGAACTCACGTCTGTGTTGGTTCTCGTAGCCGGCAGAGTCAGTGGATGTGTGCGTGTACACCTTAGTCGTCTCTATGCCTGTGTGTAAAATGCATTACTTTTAATTATTTTCAAATATAAGTTTCTTTTATTTAATAAAATTTTAAGTATTAATAATGTTTATAAATTTATGCATATAATCTATAAACATTATAAAAATATATAGGGATTTATGTTTTACGATTTCTGTTCTATGTTTGTAGCTTTATTAAAAGATAATAATTAAAATAATATTAACTGTTAAGTACCTTGTACGTAAAACGTTAATAATTAAAAATTAGCGAATCAAAGTTTTAATGATCATTTTCATCATTTTCCGAAAAAACTTTTGGAACATTTCAAACTTTTTCTGACTCAGTTTTTGACGCCTTTTCGAATGGTTATGATTATAATTGGAACAAATTTGAATGTTACTCTAAGAAACAATCGTTAAAGTTTTGAAAAATAGGAAATCAAAGTTTTAATCATCATTTTAACCATTTTCCGAAACAGGTTTTCGTACATTTTGAACTTTTTCTGACTCAGTTTTTGACGCCTTTTTTCATATGGATCAATTAAAATCACTTACTATGGGTAAGTTCATTTATTATCAGGGTTGCCAGATACGTGTAGTATAGAGTCGCAAGTAATGCGTACAGATGTCGCAAACAGTCGCAACACGTTCAAATCGCACGAAATCGCGCACTTTTTTAAATTATAGTATATGCATTACTACTATTTTTAAAAAAATTTTAATTAATACACACTTTAATTAACAATTAATATAAATAAAAAAAGATAAAACATAAAATAATTAATATGGATATAAATAATAACGGACATAATAAATTATCTTAATTTAAAAGGTAAAATTGGTTCTATTATAATAAATAGTGGTATGAAATATAATTGGATTTCTTAATAAAGTAGACGCATTTAAAATTTTTAATTAAGAGAATATAATTTATTAATATAACTTATAAATGTTAATTTATAAATCTTATTTAAATAAACTTTTCCAAAAGAAAACTTGTTCATAAATTTTTCAAATAAAGCATTAATTCAACTTTTATTCACTTATATCACAGTTGTTACTCTTTAAATACTTTATACAGATTTTAACTACAGAGATCGATTTTTAAAAGCATATCTAGCCCGCCTTAGTTTTTAAATTAACAATTTTAAATTCAGTCTTCTTCATCAGCAAAAAGTTCCAGAGCCTTAAAATAGGAAACTTCATCCTGATTCTCTTTATTTTGGGAATTTGTTGGTTCGTTAACAGAAGCATACATTTGGGACGTGAACAACTCAAACATTTTTTGAGAAGGTTCAAACGAACTGCAGCATTCTTTGTTAACGCCAAATCGTAATCGAATTCGCATGATAGCCATAAGCACAGCAACTGAGAGCTTATTTCTTGCTTTTGTTTTTATAGTGTTCATAACACTAAAAGCTCGTTCTATAGATGCATTAGAGAAAGGTAGACACAGAATTTTTAAAGCGAAAGAAGACAAATTTGAAAAGCAGAGTTGTTCCGATGAATCTTTAAATTCCATCATTCCGCTCCAAAATTCAACGGAAGTAGTTAGAATTTTTCCATTGAAATGGTTTGTGATATCAACTAGAACCAGTTGATCCCATTGGGTTTTAAGTGAATCTACGTCGACGTTGGGTCCTAAATAATTAATTTGATCAGAGTTTACGTTTTATTTAATGTTTATAAATTTCTAATAATATTATGTTAATTTTTACCTGCCAATGCTAATGGTAGTTTAAAATAATCAATTCTGTTCACTGGTTTAAGACTTTCTTCTGGTGTGAAATAGCGAAGATTTTCGAAAAAATGTATGTTAGTAGGCAGACGTTGAACAAGTTGTTGACACAAAACTGATAGGTAGTTTTGACAACGCTGCTTAATTTCTCTAATTCTTTCATTTGACAATTTCATTTTACCAAGGTGAATAGTAAAAGAGGCACCGAAATCAACAGAGTCCAGTAGTAGGTAAGCTCGTGAGTCATTTAACGCATCCATAAGAAATTTAAAATCTTCTGCAGATAAAAACTGACCATCTTGCGTTATTTTGATATAAGATGGTTTTATTATCTTCTTTATCAAAGAAACGAGGAGAACACGTAAATCGACAAAAAGCTTAGTCACCTGAAAAATTTGATTAAGTAATATAAACTTGGATTTTAAAACCTTTGCTAAAGTTAAATATGTTTTATGAAATAACTTACTTCTGTTGAGTCTAGCTGAAATTTTAAATTTGTTTTGCAGAGTTCATTTGTTATCGGCTTTAAAAACAATAGGTACAGAAGATTAGAGTCATCTTGGAAAAGCTCTCGTAGTTTTCGACCAATTGTACATTTATCGCTGGGACGTAAACTGCGGACGTGATTATTGAAGTGAACTTTTAGTTCTAGCCATTGAAAAATGATAATATTAATCGCTCGTCCCCATGCTAACCATCTGGTTGTCGACAATTGCACTAATTTTTGAGGCATGTCACCTTCGTTAATCGCAGCATACAAGGCCTCATATTGCAAGCGTCTTAATGGACTTTTTGAAAACCAGTTTCTTGATTCACGCACTAAAAATTCTAAATCCGCCGGCAAGTGATCTGCGGCGTGCGATCCACATAAATGTACAGAGTGACATGAACATTTAACTAATTGAGCATCAGGTACCTTTTTGAAAAATAAATAAAAATATATATGGGCAATTCCACGTGAGATTTAAGTCGACCTCTTAAAATCGGCGAAAAATATTTTTTTTTCTATTCTGTATAAAAAAAACAGATACGTACTTTTTTATTTATGTTTAATTGTTCAAATTTTTGAGTTATGAATTTTCGAAAATTTGGACTTTTAATTGTAGACCTCTATTTAGTAGCTTATAAGTCCGAAAATATCGAGTTTAGGAAAAAGTTCTTAAAGAATAAAAGTTTTAGTTTTCTTTCGACTTTTAAGAAATGTAAACAAAATAATTTTTTAAAAATTTTTTATTAAAAACAAAAATTTTTTTTATAAACAAATTAATTTTTTTTAACTTTGGGCCGAATTTTTTTTTATTTTTTTAAAATGTTTTTGTACCTTATAATATAGAGAAGATTTTTCAAAAAGTCCCGAAATGGGCCTGATGTGTTAAATGAGTTTTAAAATATTTTCAAAAATCACTTGCAAGCATCACAGTGGGATGTTTTTTACATTTAACTTTTTAAAACTGTTTACAGCGCAGACCTGTAATTTAAAACAAAGAACTCTCAAATATATTAAAAATTATACCTTGTAGACAGTTTTAGAAAGTTAATTGTAAAAAAATCCCACTGTAATGCTTCCAAGTGATTTTTGAAAATATTTTAAAACTCATTTAACACATTAGGCCCATTTTAGGACTTTTTGGAAAATCTTCTCTACATTATAAGGTACAAAAACATTTTTAAAAAATAAAAAAAAATCTGGCCCAAAGTTAAAAAAAATTAATTTGTTTATAAAAAAAAATTTTTTAATAAAAAATTTTTAAAAAATTATTTTGTTTACATTTTTTAAAAGTCGAAAGAAAACTAAAACTTTTATTCTTTAAGAACTTTTTCCTAAACTCAATATTTTCGGACTTATAAGCTACTGAATAGAGGTCTACAATTAAAAGTCCAAATTTTCGAAAATTCATAACTCAAAAATTTGAACAATTAAACATAAATAAAAAAATACGTATCTGTTTTTTTTTCGATACAGAATAGAAAAAAAATATTTTTCGCCGATTTTAAGAGGTCGACTGAAATCTCACGTGGAATCGCCCATATACAAATTTCAAAAAAAAAATAATATAGCATAACGAACATATAAAATTCTCTAAGACAGAACGTACTCACTAAATTGGCATGTAGTAAACATTTATCAAATTTATTTAGTAATTTAGCTTTTAATTGGTCAAACAGAAAATAATATTAAGAATAGCAAATTATCTTCTTAATTAATTATATAATTTTTATTGTAATTTCAAGTTACATTTAATGAAACAAATGTTCTAGAATAAATAATGAGTGTTTAATAATTCACATTTATTGTTCAAAACTATATCTTACCACATTCTTGAAAAATTTGAAGAAACCATTGTCAATGCCCATCATATTTGCTCCATCGTCTGTCCCAATTCCTGTGCAATTCTTAACATTTAGCCCATTTTCTGCTAAGAACGTGATCGTATTGTCACACAGAATTTTCCCAGTTGCTTTTTCGACTTCTAAGAATCCTAGAAAATTTGTGACAATTCGCTTTTGTTGCGGGCTGTAGTACCGAATGCAAAATGCTAAATATTTGATGACAGATATATCCGTCGACTCATCAATTATCAAGTAGTAGCATTTATCCTCAATGTCATTAATCAAATCTTGTAACATTGCGGGGGCAATTACATTTAAAATTAATTTGGAACACTTTGTCCTATGCATGCGCATATTTTCTAAACTAGATCCTTTGCCAAACACTTTTAGAAGTTCGCACAGATGATCGACTCTTCTCACTGCTGAATGAGCAGCAATATAAACAGCAAATTTTAAATCGATTGTTTTCTCTTTCTTTTTGACTACAGATATTCCTATAAATGAAATAAATGTCGCTACAGTAATATTTTTTAAATTCAATTTAAATATAATCAGATTTGAATATAATTTATTAAACATTTAATAAAAATTAATGTCAGATTAATTTAATAAAACTGTTATATTAATTTAATAGAAAACATTCAATTTATTAATTTTTTATTACTGTATCAAATATATATGTATAAAATAACTTTAGAAATGAAATAAAATTGTTTACCTTTACTTTGAAGGGTCGACTGTACACTTTTGTTGTACTTCAAAGCATTTTGTTCATGTCTTTCAGTGTTGGCATGTTTTATGAGATCTTGATGATGAGCCCTCAAACTTATGTCACACACTTTGCACCTAGCTTCTCGAAACTCGAGATCGCTATCTGCATTAGAATTTTTTTGTAACCAATCTAAAAAAGTACACAAAATAAACAATAGTGACAAGATTACAAAATACATAAAATGTAAAATTCTATTCTATTCGTAAAATATAAAATAATTGATAAAGTTTTTATTTTTTTATAATATGAATTTTTCTTATGAATAATTTTTGGAATAAAAAATGTCATCTATTAAAGTTTAAAAAGAAAACTTTCTAAAGTTAGGTTATGGGAGCTTGTCAAAAACCATGCAGATTAGTATTAAACTTGTATATTATTATAATTACCTTTCAGCAGATTTTCTTCTTCCCAATATTTTTTATACTTACTAGAATATTTTGACCATTTTCCCATTTTAAATTGTAAACGCCGCCGAGAATATTCACAATGGACAAATAGATAATCAAGATATAAATACAAAAGCATGAACACAGTAAAACACAGGTTAGGATGCTTTTCATAACCAGGGATGGGCAGTAAGCAAGAAAGCGAGAAAACAAGCGGCAATATTCAAATTCATTATAAAATTCAAATTTTAGTGCTTGAAAATTCAGTTTTTTATATTTATCGGCTGTTCATGAAATCACAAAAAATCGCATAAATTTTATTACATATCGCCCAATTTGCGACTGTCGCAAAAAACAAAAAAATTGTCGCATTTTCATGTCTCAAGTCGCCCAATTTGCGACAAATCGCGCAATCTGGCAACCCTGGTCGAAAAAAGCAGCAGTAGAAGACCGAATATTGAGGATTTTTCGGACCATCACATTTTCGTAAATAAATAGAAATTTACAGTTTTTTATGAAAATGGTAAATTGAAGTGTTGAATTTGGTATCTATACCTAGTATACCTAAAAGTATGTAAAAATAAGTGAGTTTCAGTCTAAAACAAAATGTGTGTTTCTGCATAGTGGTGTCAATGCTTTCTTGGCACGGTCTGCGCGTGCGCGGAGAGCAATCGTCTAACATCGCGAAAAGTTTAAGTATTTGACTATATCAACCGCACGAACGATGAAGAAGTTTTTACCCTTTCTCCTTGTAATTTCATGGAGGAAAGGGAAAAATTTCCCTTTCCACATGTTGAAGGTCCAATCGCTGATATGTGACTTCTTCATCGTCAGTGCTGTTGATATACTCAAACAGCTTATTTTTCGCGACACTTCAAAAATGCTATTTTACTGGTCATTTAAATTAGTTATTTTACTAATTGCTATTTATTTGTCACACTCAAAAATGATTTTTTTGGAAACTTTGACACTCTAATTTATCATTTTTGTAAAAAAAGGGTTCTAATATTAATTTTTGTGAGAGAAAAAGATGTATAAAAAATGTGATTTTAGTGCTTTGTTTGTTTACATTTCACAACTTTGACATACCCTTAACCTCCCTACGGTTTTACCTGACTTTATACGGAATGTATTTTTCATTTACTTATTAAAAAACAATTAATTTGAAGGTCATATGAATAAAATTGATTGTATACCTTGAAGCTAAATAATTATATTTAACATAAAAGTAAATATGTAATAGTCATGGTTAATAAAACAAAATTTTTAATTTCTTTCTTGTAAAATTGAAAAATGATAGAACCATAGGAGGGTTTAAATAAATAATTATTTAAATATTAAAATTTTTTAAGAATATAAAAATAATAAAAGTTCTGATAAAGATAAAAGAAAAGAGGAAACAGAGAAAACATGACAATGAATGTCGAGACCCTTTTCCTTTCATCCATATCACTGAAGAGTAACTAACTGAAGTAGACGTCGACGAAGGGTGTTAAGGTAATGTCACATTAGTATGTGCTTCTCGTAGCAGCACGATAATACCTTTACACTGTGGTCAGTAGAAAGTCCCACTCTCACTTGTCTTCACAGAACAAGCACAGTTTCTGAAGCACGTACACTCATAAGAAGGAGACCCGTCAATAGCCGGCTTGTTACGGTGACAATGATCGGCTCAACCGACAGGAAACATTCACGCGTGGATTTTTAAGATAGATTCACTCAATCAGCTTGTTGACAGATTCCCTATTGCACATAGAGCAACAATAATTTAATTACTTCTATAAATTATTTATTTTACTGCATCTGGTATCATAAAAATGATTTCGTTTCATTCGTTATTGGCAATAAAAATTACAACCGCGGTCAGAGTGACGCTAGAGCTTCAAAACAAATGATTCAAGATTCTTTTTACCCTTTCAATGTTGTGAATCGAAATCCATTATATGTATTAAACGCAAACTATAGTTGTTTAATGATTAAAAGAAATTTCAATTGTAATAACCGTCATGACAATCTGGCCACTAATATCGCATAGCAATTTTCAATTCCCAAAAAGGCATAGAGCAGTTTGTACAGAAACCTCACAAGACCATACCCAAGTAACCTGTAAGTTTGCAGCAAGCTTGCAGGAAACTTACACCACAAGATTTGCAATCTTACAGGTAAGCTTACTGTAAGTTTGCTGCAAGTACTAAAATGTCCTACTTGCTGCAAGATAAAAAAAACTTTGTGAAATTTTAGAATTTAAATTAAAAAGAAATTTAACTGATAATTTTTCCAATTAATTTTTATTTTATTTTAATATATTTAATATTTATTTGAAATAATATAATGGTTATAAGCTATTGAAAATAGGTCTGCTTTTAAAAATCAAAAATTTCGAAAATTCATATCTCGAAAAATTTGGAAATTATAGAAAAATAAATAAATACGAATTTAATATTTTTCTATAAGGAACGAGAAAAAAATTTGTTTAACCGATTCTAAAATGTCATAGAAAAATTTCACGTGGAAATGCCCATATACATAAACATTTTATCTCCTACACTTAAGTAAGTTATTTTTCAGTATCACAAAAACATAATTAAACATGAAAATAAATCAAATAAACTTCTAATACAACTAATAAGGACAACATTACAATGAAAAAAAAATTAATGAAAATTTTTTACGTATAATTATTTGAATTAGTAACATGAACTTTTCTAATTATTTGATTGGCTGAATTGTTTTGAAAAAATATCGACGATCTTAACCCTTCAAGGACGGGACGGACACATTTTGGTTAAAATTCAAAATGGCGGATAAAAATTGGCGACCAAATGTCAATTTTTTATAATGTAAAAACCTTGTGTACGAAATTTGTAAAAAAAGCTCAAATTTAAAGTATAAAGCTTGCAGTCTATACTTTAGGGATTAAATAAAGCGATTGCTAAAAAATTAAAATTTATAATTGTTATTAACAATTATTTTAAACAATTGCAAATTGAAGAATGTTCTCAATGTTTTTGAATGATTAAATTACGATGTATTGATGAGCAAAACTCAAAGGATTAATTTTAAAAAAAGGTAAATCAGTAACCTCTAATATTATAAAAATTGTATAAATTTTTCTGACAAAATGCAGACAAAATTCAACTCGAGTAACTGGAAAAAGATAGAATTGCAAACGAATAAATATGGTCGTTTTTTGTTTTACTAGAAACTTCACGCTTTCAAGCGGTTTTTAAGATTAAAAGTCGATTTTCGCCTATATTAGTTTTAATTATAATAATTATAATTATTTATGATATATAATATATCATAAAATAACACATAACATTAATATAATAAGAAAATAAATAATAATAAAAAATTGTAAAATAATTAAACGAATTTTAATGAAATATGAAAAATTTTTCGAAAATTTGTCAACCATACTTGATCCGCTATTTTGAATTTTTTAAAACGAAGTTGAGATTCGCAATCAGCGACCACAAAAACCTCCGAGTAAGAAATATTAATCGAATTCGACCAATTTTTCGAAAATTCATCCGCCATATTTGATCCGCCATTTTGATTTTTTAAAACGAAGTTCAGATTCGCAATCTGCGACCCCAAAAACCCCCGAGTAAGAAATATTTATCGAATTAGATGAATTTTACGAAAATTTGTCAGCCATATTGGCCATATTGGTTTTGCCCCTTTAAGGACGGGTCGGACACATTTCTGAGACAACTTTTGACGGTAATTTTCTCGTCGACCAAGATTTTTAAAATTTTCAGAATAATTATTCCTCATGTCTTGGACATCGCTTTTTCAGAATCTGTACTCGAAATTTAAAAAAAACCAAAAACCAAAAAGTTACGGACATTTTTTGAGAAAAAAACGTTTTTTGAAATTTTTTTTCCAAAATGAATTTTTTTCGCAGGTAGTGAGTCCGCAGAAGTTCGTAAAACCTTTAAATATCGCGTCCAAAATGTTTAGGCTTTCAGATGGTAAAGTTTATTTGGTTAAAATTCAAGATGGCGGATAAAAAATGGCGACCAAAAGTCAATTTTTTATAATGTAAAGACCTCGTGTGCGAAATTTGTAAAAAAATGCTCAAATTCAGTTAAAACTATTTACTCGGGGGTTTTTGGGGTCGCTGATTACAAATCTGAACTTTGTTTAAAAAAATTCAAAATGGCGGATCCAATATGGCTGACAAATTTTCGTAAAATTCATCTAATTCGATAAATATTTCTTACTCGGGGGTTTTTGGGGTCGCAGATTGCGAATCTGAACTTCGTTTTAAAAAAATCAAAATGGCGGATCAAATATGGCGGATGAATTTTCGAAAAATTGGTCAAATTCGATTAATATTTCTTACTCGGAAGTTTAGATTCGCAATCAGCGACCCCAAAAACCCCCGAGTAAATAGTTTCAACTGAATTTGAGCATTTTTTACAAATTTCGCACACGAGGTTTTTACATTATAAAAAATTGACTTTTGGTCGCCATTTTTTATCCGCCATCTTGAATTTTAACCAAATAAACTTTACCATCTGAAAGCCTAAACATTTTGAACGCGATATTTAAAGGTTTTACGAACTTCTGCGGACTCACTACCTGCGAAAAAAATTCATTTTAGAAAAAAAACTTTCAAAAAACAACCTTTTTTTCTAAAAAAAGGTCCGTAACTTTTTGGTTTTTGGTTTTCAATTTTTGACTAAATGTCACTTCAAAAACTTCAAATTAAAAAAAATTCTTACTGATTTCCTTTTACCGATGGATTTTTTTTGGAAAAAGGATTTTTAGCAAATGCGTCATCTGAAAAATATTAATATTATCTTATTTTTTGTACAATTGAAGTATAATAAAAATTTACTGCACTTATAAAATATTCATCTCACTTTCTCAATAATATACATTTTTTTTAAATTGTGTTTCTTATAAAAAATACGTTTAGACATTACATTATATATTTTAATTAATGAAGATTTTAATAAAGAAAAAAGTTATTTCAAAAAATACAAATTTTGAATCTTCTGTTAAAAATAAAAATATCGATTAATTTTAGAAATATTTATAAAATATATACTTTTTATACATGAATCGATTCGTTTTTATGTCAGGAATATAATTTTGACAATAATTAATGAACATTTTAATAAATAAAGAAGTTATTTCAAAAATTAAAAAATTGCTACCAATTTTTAGATATTTTTGAAAATCCTTCTGTCTTATTCAAGATATTCGTGACCGTAATACATCTACATAATTTTATCAAAATCCGTCAAAACGTGTGAGAGAAAATTTGTTCACAAGAATCGGGTGACACACACACATCCATACATACACACATACATTCGGACATTTGTTCCTCTCGACGAAATATATATACTACACTTGGAAATATGTAAAAATAATTGATTCTAAGAAAGTCGAAAATCGAAATCACTTTAAGGCTCCCTTTAAAAAGGAAGCAAAAAGTTAATGTTTTTTACTATTATTGTATATATGTTATTATATACTTTACAAAATTGTGTGACAGATTTATGTTATCAAGGTTTATGTTTTTTTATTTGAAATTATGTCGTATGTGCTTTTCAATGTAGTAGTAATGTTGTGTCACTAATATTGAATGTTATTTATAGAATTTATATTGTCGACTGTTTTGTGTATAATGGAAACTTACCTCTAAAATATAAAATTTAATTTTTAAATTTGTATAGATGTTTTTTAGACACAAAATTTTATTCATACTAGATCATTAGTATTTTTATTCTTAAAAATCTTTTATTGTTATTTTTTGTTGACGCTTACGTATGGTATTTAAAATTTAGATTATTTCAAAATGCCACCAAAATTGAAACGTACTAAAAAATCTAAGAGTCCCGAAGAAGAGTATGAGTTTGATGATTCTAATGATGTTTTCGATGACATCATACTATTACCAAACGCATACGATTCTAGCAGTTATCAGGACTCAGATTCTGAAATTGAATCATATGAAAATGTTTCTCCTCAAGTTTTTTATAGTGAAGCTTCTAAATTTTATATTCACGGACAAAAGAAATTGGAGGAAAACCACAAGTATGATTGGTTAGATGGTGAAAACGTGTCTACGGATAAAATAGAAAATTTAATCTTGTTAAGCCATACTGACAAAAAAAATTAAAGATTCGATGCCTGTCGAACTGTTTGAAACCTTTTTTGCAGTGAAATTAAGAAGTATATAATTGATGCATGTAAAGAAAATGATTTTGATATAAGTTCACAAGACTTCAATACTTTTTTAGGAATTGTTATTCTAACTTCAATCAATTCAAGAAAATGTCAAAGAGATTATTGGTCGACTGATCCATATTTACACTGTGAAGTTATCAAATCTGCAATGTCACGTGATGATTTTGAACGAATTAAAGCGAAATTAAAATTTTCTAAATCTAAAGATAAAGATGACAAGGAAAAAGGATGGCGAATTCGTGCGATTTTTTAAATATTTAGGACAAATATTCAGAGTTATGGATATTTTCAAACTGCTCTCTCTGTAGATGAAACGATGGTTAAGTCTTACGCACGTACGAGTTTGAAGCAATTCATCAGAGGAAAACAAATCAGATTCGGATTTAAATTTTGGGCGCTTTGTACTCAGAATGGATTTTTATTAGACTTAGATTTGTATTGCGGAAAAAACTCTTCAGTTGGAGACATTTTACCTAAATGTACATTAGGTACTCGCGTTGTGATGCTTCTGTTGAAAATTTTTTTTCAAATACTAGTCCACGAAAAATTTCCGAATATCATCTCTATTTTGACAATTTTTTTACCAGTTTTGATCTCATTTTACATTTAAGTAAATTAGGTTTACGTTCTACAGGCACTATACGGGAGAACAAAGTTCGTGAAAAAAATGTAATTGATAAAAATGCTCCCAGAGGTACGTATGTTGCGAAACATGATAGAAACAGTTGGATTAATTATATAACCATGATAGATTCTAAGCAAGTTTCAAATGCTTCTACAGCTGCAGGAGTAAATCCTCTTATGCCTTAAAACAGGTGCAAGGCAGAGGAAAGATCAAAAGTAATGTTTTAAACTGAATCAGATAAAAATTTAAATTTCTCGTCCGCCATATTGAATCCGCCATGTTGAATTTTGAAAATCTAACTTCAGATTTGTAATCAGTGACCCCGGAAACCCCCGAGTAATGAATTTGAACTGAATCAGATAAAAAATTTAATTTCTCGTCCGCCATATTTGATCCGCTATATTGAATTTTGAAAATCTAACCTCAGATTCATAATCAGCGACCTCGAAAACCTCCAAGTAATATTTCAAACTGAATCAGATAAAAATTTAAATTTCTCGTCCGTCATATTGGATCCGCCATTGAGAATTTTGAAAATCTAACTTCAGATTCGTAATCAGTGACCCCGAAAACCCCCGAGTAATGAATTTGAACAGAATCAGATAAAAATGTAAATTTCTCGCCAGCCATATTGTATCCGCCATATTGAATTTTGAAAATCTAACTTGAGATTCGTAATCAGCGACCCCGAAAACCTCCGAGTAACAAAATTTGGGCGAATTCAATAACATTTTGGTATTTTGAAAAATAGTGACCAAAACTTACAAAAACTTTCTTCATATTTGACGCCATATTTGGTCGCCATCTTGAAATTTTGAAATCTAGTTTACGTTTCTTAAAAGTATACAATTTTTATGCACCTATGGTTGAAAACTAAATTTTATTGTCATACGATTAAAGGTACAAAAAAAATTATCAAACTTGAAAAAATGAAATTTTTGTTGGTCTTTTTGAAATTAAAACCGCCATATTTAATTTTGGGTTGAACGAAATTCCTTTTTGACACCGGAATCGGAAAGAGCACACTTAAAACCTATAAGAAACATACGTGTGGTATGAAATACGATCTTGTTATTTACAAAAGCATACGTTAAAATTGCGCAAAGAATTTTCTTATTTCAGGCGTTAATGGGTTAATTATATTATCTTATATTATATTATTTATGTTAACCACTTCACTGGCAGGGCGTTCCAAATGGCGTTCTACGCGTCGAGGCCCAGACTGGCAAAAACATATACGTGTAATATTACCATTCATAATAATAAATAATAGTTATTTATATATGTTATATTTATATATATTATTAATAATTATATTATTATATTATAATATTGTAATTTAAATATCTTTTTTTAATAAAAATACAAATTTAATAGTGTAAAAATTGAAAAAAAGTGGAACGCCATTTCTTGAAAATTATTAAAAATAGCCGATTTGAACGTTCGGAAAAACGTTGAAAATCACAAACACTAAAATTTTTGTTGTGATAATCTTGTTCCCTAATGTCTAAATTATAGAAATATTGCTTTACAATAGTTAAATGTGGTGTACACTCTTTAAAAAAAAAGAGTTTTTTAGGAACGCCATTTCGGTGTTTTTACCAGTCTGGGCCTCGGCGCGTGGAACGCCATTTGGAACGCCCTGCCAGTGAAGTGGTTAAACATAGATTTAAAAAATATTTTAAAAAATTTAAATAAATAGAGGAAGCTAAATGATCATGAAATGAACAACTTGTTTTTTCTCTGCTGATCATAAAAACACGAGATCAGGAATAATGAAATTTTATTAAATGTTATTATTACACTATTCAGCTAATTTGGAAAAACCTAATGTTAGAACACAGGAGTTTGTTCTTGCAATTCCCAAAAATTGTACTGGAAACGCTGCATTGAAAGTTGGAAAACACACGACACATGTAACAAAAGTAAATAAAAAACATGATCTTCAAAATGTTGAATCACGAAAACATCAGGTGTCAAATTCGTAGTAACGAATTTAAAATGAATCAGTTGAAAATTAAAATTTTCTTCCGCCATATTGGATCCGCCATATTGAATTTTGAAAATCTAATTTCAGATTCGTAATCAGCGACCCCGAAAACCCCCAAGTAATGTTTTTAAACTAAATCAGATAAAAATTTTAATTTCTCGTCCGCCATATTGGATCCGCCATTTTGAATTTTGAAAATCTAACTTCAGATTCGTAATCAGTGACCCCAAAAACCCGCGAGTAATGAATTTGAAATTAATCAAATAAAAAATTTAATTTCTCGTCCGCCATATTGAATTTTTAAAATCTAACTTCAGATTCGTAATCAGCGACACCGAAAACCTCCGATTAATGTTTTTAAACTGAATCAGATGAAAATTTTAATTTCTCGTCCGCAATATTATATCCGCCGTTTGGAATTTTGAAAATCTAACTTCAGATTCGCAATCAGTGACCCCGAAAACCCCCGAGTAATGAATTTGAACTGAATCAGATAAAAAATTTAATTTCTCGTCCGCCATGTTGGATCCGCTATATTGAATTTTGAAAATCTAACCTCAGATTCGTAATCAGCGACCCCGAAAACCTCCAAGTAATATTTCAAACTAAATCAGATAAAAATTTAAATTTCTCGTCCGCCATATTGGATCCGCCATTGGGAATTTTGAAAATCTAACTTCAGATTCGTAATCAGTGGCCCCGAAAACCCCCGAGTAGTGAATTTGAACTGAATCAGATAAAAATGTAAATTTCTCGCCCGCCATATTGGATCCGCCATATTGCATTTTGAAAACCTAACTTGAGATTCGTAATCAGCGACCCCGAAAACCTCCGAGTAATGTTTTTAACCTGAATCAGATGAAAATTTTAATTTCTCGTCCGCCATATTGGATCCGCCATTTTGAATTTTGAAAATCTAACATCAGATTCGTAATCAGCGACCCCAAAAACCCCCGAGTAACAAAATTTGGGCGAATTCAATAACATTTTGGTATTTTGAAAAATAGTGACCAAAACTTACAAAAATGTTCTTCATATTTGACGCCATATTTGGTCGCCATCTTGAAATTTTGAAATATAGTTTACATTTCTTAAAAGTATACAATTTTTATGCACCTATGGTTGAAAACTAAATTTTATTGTCATACGATTAAAGGTACAAAAAAAATTATCAAACTTGAAAAAATGAAATTTTTGTTGGTCTTTTTGAAATTAAAACCGCCATATTTAATTTTGGGTTGAACGAAATTCCTTTTTGACACCGGAATCGGAAAGAGCACACTTAAAACCTATAAGAAACATACTTGTGGTATGAAATACGATCTTGTTATTTACAAAAGCATACGAAAAAATTGCGCAAAGAATTTTCTTATTTCAGGCGTTAATGGGTTAAGAAAGCATTTTTTTATTTTTTGGTCAAGTTACACAAAATGGAAAAAATATTTATATAAAAAAAAACATATATAGTTCCAACCCCCGAAAAGAAAAAATGAATATTATAGACCAATAAAAAAATAAACAAACTTCTTCTAATTTTAAAATCAATTTTTCTACTTGTAGGTAGATTTAAACAATATGCACGGAAAAAATTAGTCGCTGAAGTTTTCAGCTACCACTCGAAGACTCTCGGATATGAAAAAATACTTTATAAACTTATAGAAATACTCTATGATTTTAGAAGAAATTCTCTAAAAAAAGTCGAGGACTTTTTATAAACCTAGTAGCGGAAAAAAGTCGTGGAATTATTTTAACACTTTGATAGAAAGTTTCGTCGACGAGTCGAGGAAAACGTTGCGCAGAAAAGATGCGCATACTCTCAGGCGATAAACGCGACCTGCAGTCATTGTAACACCGTTTATTTACAAATTCTTGTGTACAGTGTTTGTGAATTATATTAGAGGATTAAAATCTTTTTGTAAATATAAAATATAATTATTAATCATTAAATACGTTTTTACAATAATGAACAGAAAATAATTTCATTGGCTTAATTATTATTTTAATGAAATATTATCATTTTTCTATTCATCTAATAAATTAAAAATAATTGTAAAATAGTCCTTAAGGGCATGTCCAAGTTGCAAAATGTAAACAAAGCAAAATGTAAACAAACAAATCACATTTTTTATACATCTTTTTCTCTCACAAAAATTAATATTAGAACACTTTCTCTACAAAAATGGAAAATTAGAGTGTCAAAGTTTCCAAAAAAATAATTTTTGAGTTTGATGAATAAATAGCAATTAGTAAAATCTCTCCTATTATATTAAGTTAGAGAACGACCGACCGACCGACCGACTCACACCAAGTGTATATATAGCTAACTATATTTTAGAATACACATACATATGCACACTACACATACACATGTATACTTACACATATGCACTCAATACATACACATGTATACTCACACATATACACTCAATACATACACATGTATACTCACACATATACACTCAATACATACACATGTATGCTCACACATATACACTAAACACATACACATGTATACTCACACATATACACTCAATACATACACATGTATGCTCACACATATCGACTCAATACATACACATGTATGTATACATACACGCGTTTGACAAAAAATAGTTTTTTGATAATATTTACTAAACGGTTAATCCTAGTGTAAAAATATTTGGCATAAATATTTATAGCACCTTAATGAACATTTTTTACACTGTAAGTTTTTGATCACAGAATATTTTTCAGACAAACGAAACTCTTGATCTATAAAAATAATAATTTGACATTGTGCAAGAAAGAAATAATATATAATAAAATTAAACATATTATGAAAAAAATATTGTAATATTAAATAATTTATAAATATTTATATTTAATATTGTTCAGTGCACACGGTAATAAAGAAAGTGAATATTGTATTTTCGCTCACGAAGATTGACCGAGTCTTGAATCGAGCATGGGACGAACATTGGTGTCCCATGCTGAATCAATGTTAAGTTACCATGCTCTGGCATTCATATACTTGATTAAGCAGGATCCCTTCCAACCTTCGTTGGCCGTGCGGTTTAAATAGGTGCGTTTATAGGGGTGTCGGGTATGCGTCGGGGTTTCGATTCCACATGCGAGCGAATATTTTTCCGTTTTCGTTTCTAAGCGATATATAAAATCATCAAATTGTGTGTTGTGTTGTGAATACAAAATGTGAACATGTTTGTAAATAATATTAAAAGTCTGTTAAAAAATCAAGAAAAAAATGTACTAATTAACAGAAAAATTGTATTTTTTTACGAAAATTATTTTTTTAATGTTACTATTTCAAATGACATTTATTTTTAGTAATATATTATTTACATGAAAATAATATAATTGTTCTAATAGTATATTGCAATTAAATTTATACACGTGTATAATATGAATAAAAATAATAACAATAATATTTATTATTATTATAATCAATTGATCAATTGATATTTTCATATTATATTAAATGAGCGCGAGAAAGGCGTAAATTTGGGAACAGTGGAAGTAGTCTCGTTTCATTCCTGAATTAGGCTTCGGCAGCATTGATTGAAGATTGATCGCCAATCTTCATCAAAGACTGCGCGTCAGGCTGAAATCGGTGTTACATTTATAGACTCAAGCAGCCTTGCATCGGCCGTCTTACCCAGCCTCAATCAATCCTGACCAGGCCTGAATCAAGCTTCGTAAAGCCTGAACAAGCCGTCAGTTCTCACCTGGGTAAACGTCTCGTTTTTAGACGCCATTTTTTGCAGTGTACTATCCGTTATTATTATTATTATCGTTACTGTACTATTACTGTAATATTTTAGTATAAGTTTACAGTAATCTTACAGTTAACTTTTCTAAGCAAAATTAATTTAAAATTTAAGTATTAAGGTAAGAGTACATAATTGCGTGCTAGAACCTTATTCCCTGCTATTTTTTTACTAATTAAAATAAGGAATGGATAAATTATTTTAGCAAGTGGAAAATTGTAGAATAAACTTTGCTATTTATTAGATTAATATTATGGGTTTACTTTACTAAAATATTTTATTAATTTTTTATATTAATTAGTATTAAATGATAGCACGGAATAACGTTCAAGCACGGAAATATGTACATTTACCTTATTACACGAGCATGTAAAGTAAATAAAAATAACTTTTAAATATATATTTAATCAATAAATAAGAATTTTTTACTTATTTTATCATTAGAAATAAAACAGTTTTGCAGTTTCTCCCAAAGCGTGTAAGATTAAAGTAATGTTACAGTAATATTACCGCATATTACTGTAATGTTACGTTCTATATGGGAAAGGGATATATATGCGTGTAACTGAAATCTTGTTCCAAAATAGAAAAGCAAATGCTTTTTCGAGTAAAAACTAAAAATAAAAGTATAATAAATAATAACAACATAATAAAAGTTGCTTCGCTTAGAGTATTAATTGCTCGGAACATTTTAAATAATACTCGGCTTTTAATAAAATTTAGATTCCTTGAAATAAATTATACTTTTTTAAAATAGTAAATTTGTTTGAAAACAAAGAAAATCTTATTTACCACGAATTCTAATATGAAACTTTTAAATTTTTCTATTTTTAACAATAATTCTTTTCAAATATCTTAATTATTATTAAAGAACTATCATAAACTAAATAAATGATTTAATGAAAAATTGTACTTAAATATTTCAAAATTAATTCAATTTCTTAACTTAGTCTACTAGCGGAGTAATGCTTTCATTATTTATCAAAAAAGGGAATTTTTAATTTTTAAAAAGTTTTGTCAGAAAATACAGAAAAATAAATCAATGTATTATTTATATTGTTATTTTAACATCAATGTAGTGTTAAAACCACACAGCGTCGGTTAAAAATGTTGCGTGTAGTTTTAACACTACTTTTAGTGTTAAAATAACACTTCTTTTTTCCTGTGTACTCTTTTATTTAATAATTAATAATTTTCATTAAAAATGTTGCGTGTAGTTTTAACACTACTTTTAGTGTTAAAATAACACTTCTTTTTTCCTGTGTACTCTTTTATTTAATAATTAATAATTTTCATTATTTATTTAAAATTATTAATTTAATATACGCATTTTGTAGAAAATTCATATTAAGGTGCATGTACTACTTATATTATATATTAACAATAAAGATGCTATTAAATGAATAATAAAAATTAAAATATTATAATAATATTGTGAAATAATAAATTTATATCTAAGTAGAAATAAGTAAAATGTCATCCGAGCGAGCGTTAGCACTGCACTGAAAAAACCTAGTCTCAGAATGAGTAGCGTGCGCTACTCATTTTGAGTTGCAACAAAAATGAGACTCTTAGGTGGCGCCACGTTCTATGACGTTTAACATAGTCTCATTTTTAGATGCAACAAAAATCAGACTGGGTTTTTTGTGTGTGACGATGAAGAAGTCACATATCAGCGATTGGACCTTCAACATGTGGAAAGGGACATTTTTCCCTTTCCTCCATGAAATTACAAGGAGAAAGGGTAAAAACTTCTTCATCGTCCGTGCGGTTGATATAGTCAAACACTTAAATTTTTCACGATGTCAGACGATTACTCTCCGCGCACGCACAGACCGTGCCAAGAAAGCATTGACAAAACTATGCAGAAAGACACATTTTGTTTTACTTTGAAACTCACTTATTTTCACAAACTTTCAGGTATACTAGGTATAGATACCAAATTCAACACTTCAATTTACCATTTTCATAAAAAAAACTGTAAATTTCTATTCATTTACGAAAATGTAATGGTCGAAAAAAAGCAACAGTAGAAGACCGAATATTGAGGATTTTTTCGATCATCACATTTTCGTAAATGAATAGAAACTTAAAGTTTTTTTTTATGAAAATGGTAAATTGAAGTGTTGAATTTGGTATCTATATTGATTTAAATTTAAATGTTCTGGTGAGTTATTTTTAAATAATGTTTGTTTATTTAGCTGTATTTAACAAAAGTATATATATTTAAAATAAAAAGCAGTATTTTTAATCTGTTTTTAGTTATTTATACTGAGTTTTCAAAAAGTGGGTTATGTTAGAATTCATAACCAGTTAGAAATTTAAAAAAATTATTTAAATGAATGTAAAATATATTTAGAGCTATAAACCACCAAAGGATAATCTAATTGTATTCGAGAATATTGTATATTAATTACAGCATTTTTTAAAATCATCGAGCAACCAGCTCTAGACGATTTTCGCTGGAATGACCCACCGATTAACAGAAAAATTATATTTTTTTACTAAAATTTTTTTTTTAATATTACTATTTTAAATGACATTTATTTTTAGTAATATATCTATATTAATAAAATCAGACTTTTGTCTGTACATTGCACGAAATTAATTTTTTCTAGCATAATATATTTATTTGAGCAACGGAGAATCCAAAAATGGTAATAGAAAATTTCCTGTCTGTATGTATGTAAGTGGTTCGAATTCCAACAAGTTATTCATTTCAAATTCTAATGGTGCGGAAAACTTGCTATGGAATAATACAAGTATTTTCGTAAAAAAAATTCAAATCGGTTAATATCTTCTGTTCGCGCATCACACTTGAACTTTTGAAAATTTTACTAGAGAAATGCATATTTCTATATTTGTTAGAACTATGCTTCAGTTGTCGTTTTCCAAAATTTTACTTATTTTATGTTTATGTTGAATTATTTAAAAGGGTTATTTGGTATTTATATAAAAATAGTGGTTTTAAGAATTCAAAAAAGTAAGTTGTTTGAACAAATTTCACGCATTCTATTAGGCTTTTCACGCTTAGCTTTCCCCAGGATCAACGACAAGGACGTGGTGAAAAATCTGATCCCATTTTTTTAATTTTATAATTTTTTTATATTTTTTTAAATTTTATAATTTTTTTGTTTTTTAAATATTTTTTATTACTTTTTTTTAATTTTGTTTTTCGATTCCTTTTCAATTTTTGTTTTTTTTTGTCTCTTGTGCATTGTATAGCAAATATTATTAAATATTATTATTTAAAAAATATGCGGTAGTGAAGATTTGTATATTAAATTCTCTTTATGCGGGAATTGCAAACTGGGATTTATGATCAAATTTAGGCAAACTGGAACGAGAAAATAAAGTTGAGCGTATGTAACCATCCCTATTTTGATAACCACATACCTTTTTCGACGCTTCAGTGACAAGCTTAACAGTTCGCTCTACCGCTTGAGTGTGACATGGAAAGCTTACCAATTTCCATTGAGAGATAGATAGATAGTTGGTTAACAACGGAAGATAACAGATCTGCATTTGAGACATTCCTTAGTACTAGAGGAGATGATAGTAATGTAGAAGACTAGTCGATAATTTCATAGTAATTAGTGGCATTAAAGTTCAGTTTTGGCAAAATGAAAGATCCAACGCGCGTGGGAGAGTCTTCCTGGATCTCGCAGAGAAAGATCAGATGAACAGTTACCTGAATGAATAGCTTGCCCAATATCGTAAAGATATTTTTGATCTTTACTTAAATTGTCTCTGCATGTGACTTGTATGAAATCACACTCAATTTTATTGAAATTAACAACGGGCAAGTGTTCAACGCCCTGAAGTTGTTTTCTGATTGTTCCTGAAAATGAATTCGGTCTACTTGTTTTTCCATCAAAATGTTGAAATAAGTGTCGCAATGGTAATTCATTTGCATGAAGCAAGCATATATTCCACTGAATTGGTCTGTTCAAGTATATTTCAATAAGCCTAATAATGCTACCTCCCCAGCCTGTATTTGTTGATGTGCCATCACAACCAACAAGAAGAAGTTCACTAAAATCAAATCCCTTTTCATTTAAGGGTATGTCCAAGTTGTGAAATGTAAACAAAGCAAAATGTAAACAAACAAATCACTAAAATCACATTTTTTATACATATTTGTCTCTCACAAAAATTAGCATTAGAAAACTTTTTTTTACAAAAATGATAAATTAGAGTGTCAAAGTTTCCAAAAAAATCATTTTTGAGTGTGTTCAATAAATATCAATTAGTAAAACAACTAATTAAAATGACCTGTAAAATAGCATTTTTGACGCGTCGCGAAAAATAAACTGTTTGAGTATATCAACCGCACTGACGATGAAGAAGTCACATATCAGCGATTGGACCTTCAACATGTGGAAAGAGAAATTTTTCCCTTTCCTCCATGAAATTACAAGGAGAAAGGGTAAAAACTTCTTCATCGTCCGTGCGGTTGATATAGTCAAACACTTTAACATTTCGCGATCTGAGACACCATGTGGAAGTGCACATTTTGTTTGGAATAAAACTTGGTTGTTTTATAATATTTTCAGCTCTGCAAGGCGTAGTAACCAAACTCAATACGTCAGCTCACCATTTTCATAAAGAAAATGTGAATTTAGATTTATGTACGAAAATGAGATGTCGTACAAAAATGCTTCACAATATCGAAAAGTTAATATTTTTTGTACGACGTCTCATTTTCGTACAAAAATCTAAATTAACATTTTCTTTATGAAAATGGTGAGCTGACGTATTGAGTTTGGTTACTACGCCTTGCAGAGCTGAAAAAAATTATAAAATAACCAAGTTTTATTCTAAACAAAATGTGTCTTTCTGCATAGTGTTGTCAATGCTTCCTTGGCATGGTCTGCGCGTGCGCAGAGAGCAATCGTCTGACATCGCGAAAAATTTAAGTGTTTGACTATATCAACCGCACGGACGATGAAGAAGTTTTTACCCTTTCTCCTTGTAATTTTATGAAGGAAAGGGAAAAATTTCCCTTTCCACATGTTGAAGGTCCAATCGCTGATATGTGACTTCTTCATCGTCAGTGCTGTTGATATACTCAAACAGTTTATTTTTCGCGACGCGTCAAAAATGCTATTTTACTGGTCATTTTAATTAGTTATTTTACTAATTGCTATTTATTTATCACACTTAAAAATGTTTTTTTGGAAACTTTGACACTCTAATTTTCCATTTTTGTAGAGAAAGTGTTCTAATATTAATTTTTGTAAGAGAAAAAGATGTATAAAAATGGTGATGTTAGTGCTTGGTTTGTTTACATTTTGCTTTGTTTACATTTCACACCTTGGACTTACCCTTAAGTGAGATATCATACTTTCAGTGATACCTTTGCTTGTAGCAGAACTAGGCGTTATGTGAGATATATATTGAGAACCAGGCTCCATTATAATAGAAACATGTTCTTCCTTGCACGTTTTGCTATAACGCTTGGAGCCTACTTCCTCCTGGTATAAGTTTTCATCTTTTCTTCCATCAAAATAAAGGGATGTAAAGGCTTCGGACATAGTTTTAGCTTCCCGTTGCAAGGCTTCTCTGTTTTTAGATTTCTCCCTTTTGATTTTATTTTTATCAATAACAAAAGTCAAGTCTGTAGCAGTGACGATTTGTAGGTCTTTCAGGACTGACGTCGCAATAGCAGCGGTCGCTCTTTCTGAAACACCGAATCTGTCACTAATTGCTGCAGTTTCAGGAAGATTAATGCGCATTTGTGAGGTAGAAGGCTTTTGAAAGTACGATGTTAACGGCCTGAGGGCGAATGTTGGATCTTTGATATGTTCTTCTACTTCAGGTGAATGAGTCTCTACGAACTCTTCAATGTTGGCACCAAAATCATCTGAAAATTCTTTGGCATTGTCAACAGAAGAAGTGAAAGCACATGTCATGTTATGTTTTATTTTTTATTTTCTTTCAGCTCTACGATTAAGTTTTGCACTTTCGAGTACATATATAGAACCAATCTTTCCGACTCTGTCAGTTCTTTAATCAAAAAGAAATTTACGTTCTATAAGAGGAATTTTACGAACATTTTCACATCTACATATCTTTGGGGAAATACATAATGACAGAGGTTTACCGCAGTTACAGTCATTTGACATTTGCATGCAGAAATGTCAAAATTTTTTGCTGCTTCGGTCTTGAATATTTCAAGATCCTTCTGAAACTTAGGCCTTTCTTTATTTCTTCTGTAAGACTTTCTTTTTTTCCAATATTTCTCATGATATGCAGAAATCATTTGTTCAACCCTGGTTTGAGAAACTGTGGGAATAGATGCTGTCAAGTAAATCTTCTTAATTTTCTCAGCTACCACATTCGCTATTGCTGAAAAAGCAATCTTCTGTGGAGGTAATTCTGCAGATGAAGACATAACATATCTGTGTTCAAAACAACAAAGAAAAACGTCAGCATAAGAGGGAAGATTTCTTTAAAAAAAATTCTTAGGAGCACCAAATATTGGACAAAAATGATCTTTCAAAATGTTGCATACAAGAGTCACAGTAGCAAATGAAGTCTAACTCTTCAACCACTACTAAATCTTGAACAATATTTGTACCAATCGATATAAAGTTGATTATTATAAAAAAGCTAACAATCAGAAAGCATGAGTATCAAAATAATAATAAAAAATAACAATTAAATATTACTTTCAAGAAGTTAAGGAAATAAACTATTTTCGAAAGATTTTTCAAAACTATAAGTGTGATGCGCGAACAGAAGATATTAACCGATTTAAATTTTTTTTACGAAAATACTTGTATTATTCCATAGCAAGTTTTCCGTACTATTAGCATTTGAAATGAATAACTTGTTGGAATTCGAACCACCCTAATGTATGTATGTATGTATGTCTGCAAAATTTTGTTCGCGTATAACTTGAAAACCTCTCGACCAAATAAAGTAAAATTTGGCAATCTGTTAGTTATTGGTCTAACTTAAAATATTAGCTGTATTTAATAAAAAATATTAAGCTAAACAAAAGTTATAAAGGGCTTAGGGGGTTAAGTATGCAAAAAATGCCCCCGCTTCTATTTTTCTCAAATTTGGCCCATATGTTACTATCCATATGACTATAACTTTCTGCAATTTTGAACTCAAAATTCGCTTTTTTGGGGGAGTTATGGAGGGGGAAAGCAAAATCAAAAAACTTATTTTTCTCGAAAACTACTGAATCGATTTTAATGAAATTTTAAGAGGTTGTAAATATAGATAAGACGATTTTAGAAAAAAAAATTCAAATTTATTTTCAAAAAAAATTTTTGAAATTTTCAAAAAAATTTTTTAGGGTTATTTTTTTAAGTGACCACTTTCTCTTTTGTTGTAAAAAGTATCTTATAATGTCCCCTTTAACATATATTTTTTTCAAATTTTTTAAAAATATAGTTTTTGAGTAAAATGTCAAAAACCATGGTCATGCTATTTGTCACGTACGGTAATGCACATATATACATATGGGCCATATTAATGTGATAGGGTATAGCTAAATAAGTATGAAAAAAGTGACCCGAATATATTTTTCCCATTCATTCCTACCCACTTAAAAATAACTTTTTCAAATTTTTAACTCAAAATTTTGAGTTTTTTGGAACTTATGGAGGGGAAAAATCGAAAAACGCATTTTCCTCAAAAACTACTGTATGTATTTTAATCAGCTTTGGATATGTTGAAAAGACAATTAAAGAGATCAAAAAAAAAAAATTTCAAAAATGTTTTTTTTTCAAAAAATTTCAAAATGAAAGTTTTTCGAAATTTTCAAAAAAACTTTTTTTAGTTCCATTAAAGTGACATTTTTAAGTATTTTCTCATTTCATTCTCTTATGTGATCTACTAAATAAAAAATTTTGCCCGACATAATTTCAAGATGTGTCACGGTAAATAACTCAAAAACTCTACACGGAACATTTTCATGTTGTATGCAAATGTTTAATTTTAAAAAAACTGTCAAATATTTTTGCAACTTATTACTAGTGGCTTATTAAAGTTGATAATTACAAATCTGAAGTTGATTTAAAAAAATATTTTTAGACAAACAACAAAATTTCGAAAATTTTAAAATCAAATTTTAGGATTTTTGGAGTTTTTTTTACCGTGTCGATCTCTAAAATCATGTAGGCCATTATTTTTTAAAAAGTAAGACTGTTAAAGAAGATAAATAGAAAAAATTGTGATGTACCGCTTGAACGATCAAAAAAAAAAAATTTTTAATGTAACATTAAAAAATTTGGATTTTTCTTAGGAAATAATTTTTTTGACATCGATTTCAGGCTTGTATTCAGAAAACCCCTAATTATTATTTTGTAATTAAATAAATAATTAATTATTTGACCATTCGCATACAACATAAAAATGTTCCGGGTAGGGTTTTTGAGTTTTTTACCGTGACACATCTTGAAATCATGTCGGGCAAAATTTTTTATTTAGTAGATCACATAAGAGAATGAAATGAGAAAATACTTAAAAATGTCACTTTAATGGAACTAAAAAAAGTTTTTTTGAAAATTTCGAAAAACTTTCATTTTGAAATTTTTTGAAAAAAAAACATTTTTGAAATTTTTTTTTTTGGATCTCTTTAATTGTCTTTTCAACATATCCAAAGCTGATTAAAATAGATACAGTAGTTTTTGAGGAAAATGCGTTTTTCGATTTTTCCCCTCCATAAGTTCCAAAAAACTCAAAATTTTGAGTTAAAAATTTGAAAAAGTTATTTTTAAGTGGGTAGGAATGAATGGAAAAAATATATTCGGGTCACTTTTTTCATACTTATTTAGCTATACCCTATCACATTAATATGGCCCATATGTATATATGTGCATTACCGTACGTGACAAATAGCATGACCATGGTTTTTGACATTTTACTCAAAAACTATATTTTTAAAAAATTTGAAAAAAATATATGTTAAAGGGGACATTATAAGATACTTTTTACAACAAAAGAGAAAGTGGTCACTTAAAAAATAACCCTAAAAATTTTTTTTGAAAATTTCAAAAATTTTTTTTGAAAAAAAAATTTGAATTTTTTTTCTAAAATCGTCTTATCTATATTTACAACCTCTTAAAATTTCATTAAAATCGGTTCAGTAGTTTTCGAGAAAAATAAGTTTTTTGATTTTGCTTTCCCCCTCCATAACTCCCCCAAAAAAGCGAATTTTGAGTTCAAAATTGCAGAAAGTTATAGTCATATGGATAGAAACATATGGGCCAAATTTGAGAAAAATAGAAGCGGGGGCATTTTTTGCATACTTAACCCCCTAAGCCCTTTCAAAAAAATTATTTTTTTAATTTTTGCAGATTGGCATAAATTTTTAATTTATTAATAATATAAATGATTTTAAAGATATATAATAATGAATTGAATTAAAAAATAATACTAATTGTTACGTATGACTTTGTAACTATTTTTAATTTTTTTATAAATTAAAAATTCTTATATTATATAACTTCATTAAAAATTGGGAATATTGTAATTGGATTTAAGTACACTTTAACATACAAATCATTCACACAAAGACAATTTAAACTATCTATCATTGAAAAGTAACAAATTTACTAGTTGTTATCCTTAATTTTACCTAAATAGTAATTTGGATTTATTTTCTTTGTACCAACAATATTAAATGACATTTTATTTTATTAAAATCCAAGAATCGTTAAGAAGTATGGACAACACACTGAAAAAACCTAGTCTCAGAATGAGTAGCGTACGCTACTCACTTTGAGTTGCAACAAAAATGAGACTCTTAGGTGGCGCCACGTTCTATGGCGTTTAACATAGTCTCATTTTGAGATGCAACAAAAATGAGACTGGGTATTTTGTGTGCACCCATATTTCAAAAGAGTAATTTCCCCGTGGAAGACTCTAAATGTATTGCTTTAAATATCAAGAAAAGAAACCTACACATTACAAGTATAGTGGATTTAGAGCATTAAACTCGTATAGCCAACCTTAGGAATTTGCAAGCTTGCAAAAAACTCACCAGGCAACAAAGAAGTTAATGAACTGTGTGCAACAGTCTCCTCACTATTAATATTTTAATGAAATTTCTGGGTGTGATCCATGACTTCGATCAATTTAACGATTGAATCTGAATTTGTTCCTCCCGCAGTAAGGCTGCGTAATATATTGTTTCTACCAAAAATAGGTAGAGTTTACATTTTGTATTTCCCGCAAAGTCGGAGGTTTATATTTTATCCCTAAAAGAAGGGTCGATTTATGAATTTAATAATTAAGTTGAATTTATACGACACATATTGTGAAGTGATATATTTATTTTAAAAAAGTTGATTTAAATATTGAATTGAAGTTTTGTGAAAAAAAGTGATTTGAGTAGTAATAAAATATTAAAGTCTTATTGATATTGAAAATATCAACCTCCGTCTAACGCACTTAAAATCAATTGATTAAATAATATCTTTAACCAAATATTTAAATGCAGTGACCCTGTAGTTTGAATATTGTATATTGATCTGAAGTTATTAATTTATTATTGTTGGAACAAATCAAATGAGATTCCTTATAAAGAAATTAGAGAAAAGAAGCGATAAGCAAATGTGATGGCAATAGTGTCATATTTTAAGTGATATAATTTGGATTATTTGAGGAAAAACACAGAAGTCTAAAGGTAATAACAATATATAAAATATGTTACTTTTATTGATGAAAAATTGTCAATTTACTATTAATATTTACACACACATTACAAGTTCACACTAAAACATAATAATTATTACATAAATGAAAAATTGTTTGTTAGTTTATTGATACTGAATTGTTATTTGAAAATTGATAATCTTAAATTAATTATATCCTATTAAAAGGTCATTTAAAAAAAATAATATTTACCACTAAATACAACCTTTTCCTTTTTATTTCTTTTCAATATAAAATACAGTCTAATCGGAGGTACTGAATTAATATTATACTTAAAAGGGGGATCCTCTACTTTTTAAAAAGTAATAATAATTTTTTAAAGAATTTAACGTTTATCTTGTAATGAATGAATACTAAGTCTTTTAATTTAACTTAACGAAAATTACTTTCAATACAGTTAAACCTGAATTAGCTTAATATATAGATTGTCTTTAATAATATTATTCAGAATAATAGAATTCATACTTAACACTAATATGAAAAATATTATGAATTTTTCAAAAAATTCAAAAAAATTTTTTTTTTAATTATATCAGATTGCAGTAAAATAATCAGTTCTGACTTTTGTAAGATATATATAAACAATAAATTTACAGTTTTTAACATGTTAATTATAACGGGAGAAATTATTTTGCAATTATTAAAAATTGAGATTTTTTATGTTAAAATTGATACTGCAAAAATTCATGAATACCTGTGATACGATACTTTCATTATGCTACTTGAAAAAACTTCGATAGTAAAATGTTTTGTTATTTTAATTCTAGATTTAACTATTAGAGATGTTTTGAATATTATAAGGGCAAAAGTTAAACAGGGTGTCTATTATTATTTTTGTTTAACAAACTATCCGGTTTTTCCCAGGTTTATCAAAATTTTTCCACGTGTATCTTTTCTTATCAAATATAAATTTTCTTGATAAGTATTAAAGACAAATAAAACTAAAAATTGCTACAAAATTTCATTTATTTTATGAAAATACTCTTCGTCGGTTTTTTGTTTTTCCAAATACTATTAACAGGGGTTCTACCATCCGGAAAAAAGGAAAATATGCAGGAATTGAATTTAATCGGTAAAAACTGTAAATTCAGCTTACAATATAGGTCTTATTTTAGATTTTAGCAATTATGATACAATTAGGTTGAATTCGAATTTACTATAACTCCAAAAATTAGTAGAAATTTTGGATTAACTTATAATAGGGGAGACTGGGGTAAACCCGCGCACAGGGTAAACCCGCTCACTAGCGATTTGACGGTATAAACTCAACTTAAGATGGAGATATTTTTACTGGGAATAGTACTTAAAATACAACTAATGTTAACGAACTTTCGTTTAGTTTCATGAATTCGTCATAGAATCAGAGACGGTCAATTGTTTTTAGAAGTGCAAAAAAGAAAAAATGATCTTTGGATTTTTAAGTTTTTCGATTATTATTTTTGAGACTTAATTTATTCCACAAATTTTTTTTTATGCTATTGGATGTCCTTTTTCAAAATATAATATGTAGTTTTATTTGATTTTAAAAATATTTATTTAAATTTATTCTGAAATGTGAGAAATACATTCAGGGTAAAGTCGCTCACATAAAGTCGGGGTAAAGCCGCTCACTTATTAAATTTGTGTAGGAAGCCGAATCAGTATTAATAGTATTTGTGTTTTTATGGCGATCTTAAAATTTTTAATATTAAAAATATTTATTAAAAGAGAAATAATATTCATTTCCTAACAATGTTATTGAATTATTGGGTAATTAGTTGAATATTTAACATTTTGAATGTCCCGCATTTCGCGATTTGTGGCGATTTTTTTCAACAGATGGCGCCGAACTATCAATATTTGTTGGCAACATTGAGCGGAATCATGTCTATATCAGTCATTATTAGTAATGTCGCTGTCTTTTTCGGCTAAAAATACATAAATCTAAGTTTGTTGTCTTCGTTTAGTTCACGTTTCATCATTGTTTATTTTTAAATTTAAAATTCCATTTGTTATATTTTATCAATAGTAAAATCTATAACTTATTATATCCAAAATTATAACTACAATTTAATTTTCTCTTAATAAAATATTATTTAAATTCACAGTTGCAATTCATGAAACCTATACTTATTGTTTAATAAAAGAATATTTATAGAACTCATAATTTATCATTAATAAATCATACTGAAGACGGAAATAATGAGAAATTTAACATATACAAAAAAACTGTTGGGATTACCTTAAATTCTTAAAAAAAATCAAGTGATTGGGTTTACCTCGAGGAGTGAGCGGATTTACCCTGGAAAATTGTGATTTAGAAATTTGGTATACACTACCGTCCGAAATTGTGCGAACGCTAACATCTCGAGCTATTAAAAAACACACCCGCACAGAAACAGTGATAACTCGGTTAAAAATGAAGCTAGATGCTTTTTTTAAATTGCATTGGAAAGCTTATTAAATTTCCAATGAAATGCTACTATGTTAAGTTGTATTGCATAAATTGGAAGCAAGATATCATGTTATAAAGACAAAAAAATAATTATATTTTTTTCGGAATTTCTTACTCTGACTTTGACTCCTGGCACAGTTTAGCAAAGTTTATGAAAAAAATTGTTACTTTTACAGACAATTCCTTGTAACCTAAGCTTTAAATAGAGACCAAGAACAGCAAAAAATATTTACGGGTTCGCGAGATATTAAAAAAAGAGTCGGACCGTGCAAAGCAGAATTTTCAATCATCGATTTCTCTAATTCGCCGTTGAGTCAATTACTTGTCTGTGAAAAAAGTGTCGAAAATTAATTTTACCAAGTACATTCTTACTGAGATCCATTTTTTAATTTAATTTATTATATATCGATATTTAAAAAGTGGATCCCAGTAAGAATGTACTTGGTAAAATTAATTTTCGACACTTTTTTCATAGACAAGTAATTGACTCAACGGCGAATTAGAGAAATCGATGATTGAAAATTCTGCTTTGCACGGTCCTACTATTTTTGTAATATCTCGGGAACCCGTAAATATTTTTTGCTATTCTTGGTCTCTATTTAAAGCTTTGGTTACAAGGAATTGTCTGTAAAAGTAACAATTTTTTTCATAAACTTTGCTAAACTGTGCCAGGAGTCCAAGTCAGAGTAAGAAATTCTGAAAAAAATATAATTATTTTTTTGTCGTTATAACATGATATCTCGCTTCCTATTTATGCAATACAACTTAACACAGTAGCATTTCATTGGAAATTTAATAAGCTTTCCAATGCAATTTAAAAAAAGCATCTAGCTTCATTTTTAACCGAGTTATCACTGTTTCTGTGCGGGTGTGTTTTTTAATAGCTCGAGATGTTAGCGTTCGCACAATTTCGGACGGTAGTGTATGTGTATTAAAAATTTTCCCTAAGTAAAAGTAAGAAAGAGAATTCAAAAATTTTTTTTTTATTTTGTTAGTAGAAATCATAAGCCAGAGAGAAACTGAGAGTACGCACGTAATGCAAAGCATGCTTTCCTTTGAAAGTCTGCCCCCTCGCAGCCAAAAGTCCTAAGCTTAGGTGGTTAGCTATATATATTGCCTAAATAGGTGAGATCGCACACATATGTCAAATGTAATGGCTAAAGCCCTAAGCACAACTGCTTCGCGAACGTCGTTCGCGAAGCAGTTGTGCTTAGGCCTTTAGTCGAATTATAATCGGAATCGCTCGTGATCACTCGTAAAATGCAAGGAACGCGAGGAATACCGAATAGAAGAATAGAACTAAAAAAGAGGTTATGTCAATGTTTTGACATTTTTATACTGCAACGTTTTTTTCTTTTTTTTGTGGTTTTGATGCTGATAAAATTTTCTATTTACACCAAAATTTGTAATGGTAGTTCAATGTGATATTAATAAATTCCCAGGTTAAATCCGGCACTTTTGCCTATTTAAAATTTCTGGTTTCAAAACTATACAAATTATGATACAACAAAATTTCAAATGCATTAATCGCCGAAAAACTTTTATTTACATTGTTCATATGTTCATATTTAGGTATACATTTTTCTAAAGAGAAATACATAAATTACACTGCAAAATAAATTTTCTGTACATTTACAGGTTTTTTTTACAGAAATTTGTAAAATAACAATTTTCTGTAAATTTACTACATATTAGTCAAAATTATTACTGATTATTACCTGCTTTCAGAGTAGTGAATTTACAGAAAATTGTAAAATTGAGACTAAAAAGGGATTGTAAATTCTATACTTTTAGACGTTTATATTACATTTATATCAGTATTTTTACACTAAGCGATAAACTCATAATATTCCATAAATTAGGGAAACATTTGGGAATTTTATCAAAAGTACTGAAAAAATATTAAATTTCTAAAATTGAGAACAAAATTCTTGTTTCTTTCATAATATGCTAAGTTTCGAAGGTGAATTGAAAAAATTATATTTTCAATTTACCTTCGAAACTTAGCAATCATTACAAATTTTAATGGACACAAAACTTTGGCAGGGTGGCCACATTGTCAGTAAAGTCAGGGAAAAATTTTTTATTAGTTAAGTCAGGAAGAACAAATTTTTGTCAGTAAATTGAAGGAAATACCAGGATTAAATCCTATAGGTGAAATTTTTTGCGGGGAAATTAAGCGAATTGAGACTAATTTTGAAAAATTACGAATTTTTCAACTTTTGTCCAAACATTAAAACAAAATATAACAATTTTTAGTTTATTTAGTTAATTTTTTCTATAAAAAGAATTTTGTCAAGGAAAATAATTTTAATGTCAGTAAATTGTCAGGAAAATTGATAAACTGAAACTTGTGGCCACCCTGCTTTAGACTTTTTTCATTTCTTTCAATAAATAATTGAACTTTATAACATGTTAAATTAATTAATTTTAAATAATTAAATTATTGAATTTTTTAAGATTTGTGATTACAATTTTTAAAAATTATTGAGTTTTAGAAAATTGTATGTTTATAATAATTTTTGTAAATCCAAAGTCACGTAAAAAAATAATAATCACTAGTTCAGTAAAAAAAAGTGAAAATTTTTTGCCTTTGAGTTTCGGATTTTTCATTAAATGTTAATGAAAGAAAAAATTATTAATGTTTCGAATAAGTTTAGAATTTAAAATATTCTTAAAAAATAAAAATTCTATATCTGGAAATCAGGAAAAAACAAGAATGAATTAAATACAAATTATTAGTACTGCTTACTATAATTTGAATCAGTGACTGACTTTTTAATAATAAATTTTACGTTAATATAATAACAAATTAATAAATTGATACATTTTACTAATAAGTTAGTAAAAATTACTATTTATTGGTAAAATAATTATTTTATTAATTAAATTGCAAGGGTTTCTAAAGTTAGAGCCGAAGTAGAGAATCGAAAAAAATTGTTTTCACAAAACCAAAAAAATGAAACATTTTTTAAAGGTTGTAGATTGGAAAAGTAAAATTTTCCAACTAAAAAACAAAATATCACTCAGTAATTCAAAGTTAAAAAAATTTAATTTGAAAAATTTTGTAGTGCATTTAATTTAAAGGCATATAGTTTTTCTGAAAACTGCATATTTAATTGTATAGAATTATTTGGTGTTTATCAACGTGTAGTTAATAATAATTAAATAATTTTTGCTGATACAAAATTATATTTTTTTCTACTAATAATTTTACGGCATCAAAATTTATTCGAGAAAAACTAAACAAAATTAAATTAAATTTTATTTAAAATCAATTTTAACAAACAGTCCCTAATTAATTTTTTCAATTGGAATGTTCATAATAATAATTATTTTAAAAAAATTAATTTATTTTAATTTAACTTTTGTTTTTAGTTCAAATAATTTTAATTTTTTCTATTACTTTAATTTTAATTATTATTGTTTTACTTATTACTTATATTAATTATTGTTATAATTATTATGTCGCAATAGTGTAAAAATGAATAGAAGAAGGAAACACAAATTTCGCTATCCTCCTCTTTTTCAATCTCAACAGCTCAACTTTACGATAGATTTACTTTTGGAACTCAAAATCATTTTTCGGCCTATTATCAGATTAGTTCAGTTCGTTCAGTTCTATTCCTCGCGTTCCTTGCATTTTACGAGTGATCACGAGCGATTCCGATTATAATTCGGCTTAGCCATTACATTTTACGTATGTGTGCGATCTCACCTATTTGGGCAATATAAGGTAAAGGTACCAATATCGGAACGCTTTTTAACCTAACTAAATCTCTATGATAAATATCATGGAATTAGAAGTGTTAATATGAATAATTAGGGTATATATTGAAAGATTAGTATTTTATTAATAGTATTTAAGCCCTAAAATGATTCTTTTTTATGAAATAAGAATAATATTAATTAAATTATAAAACTCTGCACTGTACCTATTACGGAACGATTATTTTCTGTATGTACGGGTGTTCCAAATTGAATGTCCCTATTAAGGAACACCTAGAACACCTTATTTGATTCAATACGTCATTACAATTCTATTGATCTATCTCAACAATTTGAATATTAATTATAAAGAATTAACCCTCGGAGAACACACCTCTTTTTTAGACTATTTTTCAAAGCTCAACCAATTTTAAACTGCTCATCTAATCAAACTAAATAAATTTTTTAAATGTAGTTTAAAGTCTGTAGAATAAGTCTATTTACTTGAAAATCCTTATTAAAAATATTAAAGAAAGATAAAAAGCTTTTCGTAAAAAAGCTTGGGGTCAAAAAGACCCCATGTGTTCTCCGAAGGTTAAATACAATAAACAAATTCTAGTTTAATAGATAATTAAAAAGCCAATTTTTCTGGTAGAAAATAAATACGAAAATACTAAAAACATTTGAGGTTATGTTTGCTGTATATTTCCTGTGTATTCCATTAATCGGGGCATGTAAATAATAAATCTACCTAATGTGGAACGGTAGTTTGATGGACACCTCAACTTTAAAGCTAAAATACAATTTAATATTTCTTATTAAATTAAATACTATACAAAAATAATAATTCTTATATCATGTAAAATTTATTAAAATGACTAGAATTTTCTCACCACCAATTTTAATTGCTTTTATTTCAATTTTTGTGATACTGTTCCGTAATAGGTACGAAATTTTAAAGTGTTCCGTTATTGGCACTTTTACCTTATATAGCTAACCACCAAAGCTTAGGACTTTTGACCGCGAGGGGGCAGACTTTCAAAGGAAAGCATGCTTTGCATTACGTGCGTACTCTCAGTTTCTCTCTGCATAAGCTTTCAAATCATATAAATTAATTTGGATTTAGAGAATAATTTCCTAGGTTTTTACCGTTCTGAAAAAAGTGACCCAAGTAGCACGTAACATTACTGGAATGTTGCAGCAATGTTACATGTAATGTTAGTGATATTGCAGTAACATTCTAGTAATATTAAAATGTCCGCCCCAAGGCAATATTACATGTAATATTCCAGCAATGTTACTGCAATGTTGCATGAATGTTACAAAGAAATTTTATAAAATTATTATTAAAAGGAATTTTGCGATCTTTCTTTGTAACATTACTGTAACATTGCTGGAATATTACATGTAATATTGCCTTTGGGCGGACTTTTTAATATTACTGGAATGTTACTGCAATGTTACTAACATTACATGTAACATTGCTGCAACATTTCAGTAATGTTACGTGCTACTTGGGGAGCGGGTTTACCCCAGTCTTCCCTACTATAATTAAATTTCTACAAATAATTGACAAACATTGTTTTCTATATTCTAATTATTTAAAAATAAAATATTTGATGATAAAAAGTAAATCATTGATTTAAAATAGTTATATATTTTTCTAATGAAATAGTTAATGGTAGCTAATTATTATTTTTTCCGGTCAAATTAAATCTCCCACTATTTCCCATTTTTGAAGACTGGTAGACACACTATTGAATGTACTTGAAGAAACTAAAACCTATCGAAGACGGGTATGACAGCTAGTTATTTACATAAAAATAATATAACTGTTCTAATAGTATATTGCAATTAAATTTATACACATATATAATGTGCATAAAAATAATAACAATAATATTTATTACTATTATTATTATTATCAATTTATATTTTCATATTATATTGAATGAACTCGAGAAACGCATAAATTTGGGAACAGTGGAAGCAGTCTCGTTTCATTCCTGAATTAGGCTTCCGCAGCATTGATTAAAGATTGAACGCCAATCTTCAACAAGGACTGCGCGTCAGGCTAAAATCGGTGTGACATTTATGGACTCAAGCAACCTTGCATCGGCCGTCTTACTGAGCCTCAATCAATCCTGACCAGGCCTGAATCAAGCTTCGTAAAGCCTGAACTAGCCGTCAGTTCTCACCTGGAGATTTTTACAGTAAAACCTTAAAAATACAGCAAAAATTCATTGTATTTAAATGTTTTACAGCAAAAAAGATTGTGCTTCTTATTAACAGTAAATTATTTGCGATACCACAGTATAAAACTTCAAGAATTTTACAGATATTTATTTTGTTATTTTAGTAGCAGTTTTTTACATTACTGCTAGTTTTGACTTCATTTAAACTATTTTCCAATTATTTTGCTTCTTTGTTATAAATAATTTAAGACTATTTTTCTGTGATGTATTGGAACTATACAGTTTTCATTAAAGCACAAAAAATACCCTTAGAAAAATTTTTAAAAACCGCTGCCAAGTTATAAATTTGTGTTATAATTTTGGTACTCATTTCATTCGTTTTCGTAAATCTTGTTATGTTTATTTTATGAACACTTTGTATCCTCATAGAAATGTTAATAACAATAATGTATAAATTTAGAACAATTATTCATAAGTGCTGTAATATTTTTTTCTCTTTATTTAATACTTTCACATGAAAATTTTTTTTTCACAATTTCTGTTTTTTGAAATATCAATAACTTCTTTATTTCTAATCGAAATAGCTTCAAAAATAGGTCAATCGAAGGGTTTTTTAATGCTCTACAAGTTGCTAACTATGGTTTTAATGTTATTTCTACATTTTTCAACAAAATTCTCAAAAAAGTCTTATTTTCCAAAATTTTTGATTTTTAAAAGTTTAATAACTCCGGTGAATATAAACGAAAAATGTTCATTCTGGGCTCAAAAGATGCGTCTAAAAAAACTCTAAAAAATTAGAGAAAAACATTTATAGGTGTCCTAACATTTTTTAAAGTTATGGGCAAAAAACGTTTTTTTGAAAAATTAAAAATCAAAAAAATAAATAGTTAAACTTTATTAATCTATCTCAAAGTACTTTCATTTTATGTCCGCAGATGAGACCTACAATTTAAAAAAAAATTCAGCCCAAAAGCTCTTTATAATTTGGAGATATTTATGAAAATGTGATGTTTACACACACACACACACACATGGTGCATTTCATGTCAAGTGATCAAGGTGGAGAAAAATTTTTCTTCAATCGTAGCAAAACTTGGGGCTTTTGTAGTACTCATAGATAGTAATTTTTCGTGAAAATATTTTTTTACCTAGTCCAATATTTTCCGAGGGGGAAGGGGTTAAATTTTTGTGTTTTTCAGTACAATGCTTATTTCAATAATTTTTTACTCTTAAACAATTAAACATACAAATTTGACAAAGTACATTTTGGAAAGGTTTTTTCATGCTCTTTCGATTGAAAATAATCATTTTGAAAAAAAAAAATTTTTTGACCCAAAAAATCAAAATTAAAAATAAATTTCAATTTTTGGGGGAGAAAGACCCAATTTTTTTTTTTTTTTTAAACGAAAGCTGAGGTTTTTTCCTAAAAGGACATATAAATGGTAAAGTGGGACTAGAATGTTTAAACATTGAAAAAAAGAATTTTCTCCTAAACGGAGCTTAAAACCGGGTTTTGAGCCCTCCGGCGAGTAGAAAACTCTTTTTTTCAATGTTTAAACATTCTAGTCCCACTTTACCATTTATATGTCCTTTTAGGAAAAAACCTCAGCTTTCGTTTAAAAAAAAAAAAAAAAAAAAAAAATTGGGTCTTTCTCCCCCAAAAATTGAAATTTATTTTTAATTTTGATTTTTTTGGGTCAAAAAATTTTTTTTTTTCAAAATGCTTATTTTCAATCGAAAGAGCATGAAAAAACCTTTCCAAAATGTACTTTGCCAAATTCGTATGTTTAATTGTTTATGAGTAAAAAATTATTGAAATAAACATTGCACCAAAAGACCCCTTGATCACTTGACGCGGAATCCCCCACATACGGAATGACATTTTGTAAAAATGTCATTTTTGAACTCCTAAGGTCAAATAACATAAAGATATTTTAAAAAATCGAACCTGAAAAATTTTGGTATTACAATACTGCCTCAGTATGAGGAAGCAAAACTAGGAAATTACGACAAAATTTAGAACTAAATTGCAAATTCGGTTCAAAATATATTTCCGAATTTTATACTTATAAGTACAATAATAATTAATTAATTAACTTGCTCTAATTTAAAAATAAATAAAAAAGACGGTAGATTGAAATTATACATAAAAGCAACGATTAATAAATAAGTTTTAAATAAAATTTTCTACTTTGGACCGTCAAATATTTTTATTTTAAACTGAAAATATTTTCTGGTTTTGTAGAGTGTTGGGAATACACGATTCGCGCCCCTGTTTAAACATTTGTATAGCCACCTACTTCCTTTTTGGAATACTCAGTGGTGCCACCTTTAATTTGATTATTACTGTTTCCTTTGAGAATCGACGCGTTGCGTTTTACTTTTTGGACGCTAAACCTTTGTACAACTTAAATCAAACTTGACGCTTTAATAAACGTGGAATTTGTATAAAACAGTTTTACTTTTATTTGTCGACCTGCGGATACCTCGTTCTTTAACAGGTTATGGGCCCAGGCTCGTAGAACTTAAAATAAAAGTGAACTGTGAAAAATGCGTGCACGCGGTGTGGTCGAAAATGGCGTCGATGCTCAGTGTTGAAAACTTTAACCAATTTTCAATAAAACACGGAAAGTAACGATCAACCATAAACGACGTAATTACATCAGCGGTTTCGAGTTATATTTATTTCCTTTTCGTCCACCGAATCGAAATTCTCAAATAGTTGAAGCGAACCGACGCGAACGGAAATATTAACCTCACTTTTGATTTTCCCAGTGTCGACAGTTTCGATTTTGCAAGTTCGTTTACGGATTCAGTGATCAAGTTTTCTATCACGCAGGATTTCACTCTCAGTGAAAGTGTTATCTAGTGATACGAATAGTAGTCGTTAAAATAAATATTAAATATTGAAAGATCGTGCATGAACGATAAATAATATCTAGTGACGCGAAAAACATTTTAACCTCAAAATGTCAAATCACAATGTCGTGAACTCAACACGACTTGAAACGCTTTCCAAAGACAACTATGACACTTGGCGCATCCAAGTGGAAGCGTTGTTAACAAAAAATGACACATGGGAATTTGTCAATGGCGATAAACCGAAACCAGAACTCATCCAGGGCGACGAAGATTCAGAAAATGCACAAAAAGCATGGATCGCATCGGATCGAAAAGCCAGATCGGATTTAATCTTATCTATGCATCCATCGGAACTAAAACACATTCGCGGATGCGAGACTTCTAAAGAGATATGGGACAAACTAAAAACTATTTACATATCAAAAGGTCCTAGACGCAAGGCGACACTGTTACGTCAACTTACACAGCGAAAAATGCAGAATCCAGACTCGTTCACATCCATACAAACGATGGATAGTGGTTTAAAATTAGCAAGCAGTGCGGTAACTCCCGTGAAGGCTAAAGGTGATGAAATACAAACGGCTTGTGTAGTATCGAACACAAAGCCAAACTCAACTGTGTGGCATGAAAGATTCGGCCACTTAAATTTCAAAGATTTAACCTTTATGATGAAAAATAAATCTGTTTCAGCTATGGACTTCGAGGATGCTGTCAACATCGGACCATGCAAATCTTGCGTAGCCGGAAAGCTTAGCGCAAATCCATTTCCGAAGCGAGCAGAGAGGTCATCAGTGGCCTTGAAAATCGTGCATGCTGACGTCTGCGGCCCGATGAGGACAACTTCCAAAGGTGGTGCTCGATACATGCTGACCTTAACTGACGACTACAGCCGTTGGTGCGAGGTTTACTTTATATCGCACAAATCTGAGGTTCCTGCTAACTTTGCTGAGTACAAAAGTTTGATCGAAAATCAAACTGGTCACACTATCAAAGCCGTTCAATCAGACAACGGAAAGGAGTTTTGTAATGCCGCCATGGATGAGATGTTTAAGAAATCTGGAATTCAACGACGATTGACGACCACGTACACCCCTCAGAAAAATGGAGTCGCTGAGCGGAAAAATCGTACCCTTGTTGAAGGAGCGCGATGCATGCTTATACAGTCCGGTCTGCCGCCATCCTTCTGGGCAGAGGCGATTTCTGCTGCTAATTACATCATTACATCAGAATTTGGATTCCCTCTGAACGTAAAATCAGAATTTCCAGGGACGTTGTGTTCTTCAACGAGTTCGAAAGCGAAATAATTATCAGGACATCATCTGCGAGGAAACAAGGAATGGTCGTTTTAAACTACTCAACAATTCCGAAAACTTCGTTGAAAACGGTAAAACCGAAATTCGGCCAAATCGCCAGAAAATCGAAATTCGAGAACCTATTCTGGAAAATCACCCAGTCGACCACCTTATTCCAGAAGTTCCAGCTTCAGTAGGACGTGGACGTGGAAGACCTTCAACGATAAGAACTGGCCGACGAGGAAGACCCAGAAAGATCTACCAGCCTCAAAACATTCACATTTATCAAAACCGAGAAAACGACGAAGAATACCAAAGCGCCGAAAATCGACAAGTCGAAGAGGACATATCAAACGAAGAAAATACCGACTCAAACGAACTCGAGGAAATCGAGAATGACAATGAACAATGGCATGACGCAGACTTCGCGATGTATACATCTGAAATTCCTTTGTCGACATCAATTTCAGGTCAAGATAGTTCGGAATGGAAAGATGCAATTTACTCCGAAATAAAATGCTTGATCGTAAACGATACATGAACGATAGTTGACAAACCTAAAGGAGAGAAGATAATCGGATGCAGAAAAATCTTACGCAACAAGTATGGATCTGATGGCGAAGTGGAGCGCAAAAAGGCGAGAGTCGTAGCCCAGGGTTTCACACAACGCCCGGGGATAGATTTCCACGAAACCTTCGCCCCAGTTGCCCGGCTAAGCTTTCTTAGGGTGCTGGTCGCATTAGCTTCAAAACATGATCTCCGCATTTCACAACTCGATGTCACCACCGCCTACTTAAATGGCAAAATCGACACTGACATTTATATGGCGAAACCTACATTTCTGGATGAAATGTTAGAGCGTATAATTCGTGAAGAAAAGGACGTGAATATCATAAAGAAGACAAAAAAGATGTTAAAGGATCTCCAAGGTAATTCCAAGATTTGTAAAATGCAGAGGGCAATTTATGGCTTACAACAAGCCGGTCGACAATGGTTTGCTGAAATAAATAGAACCCTGAAGGACATCGGACTTACACCTACCAATGCAGACCCATGCGTTTACGTGGATAAGGAGGAATTAACATTTGTCTTAATTTACGTCGACGATATATTGATCGTCTACAAAAACAAAAACAAAGAAAAATTCATAAAATCGAAATTATCTGAAGCCTTCGAGATTAAGGATCTAGGACCAGCGAAATTCTGCCTAGGAATCGAAATTCGACAAGAAGAGGATACGATATGCCTTTCTCAATCAGGTTACATTCGAGATATTTTGCAACGGTTTGGAATGCAGGACAGCAAACCAGTGAACACTCCTTTGGCACTAGGTACAAAATTGAATCAAGACGACAAGGACGATTCGAGCGACGACCTGCTTTTTAGGGAATTAATAGGTGCTCTAATGTACTTGGCAATAGGTACACGCCCCGACATTGCCTACACTGTTGGCATGCTGAGCCAATTTAATAGTTGTCACAACAAATCACACTGGATCACCGCTAAACGCACTTTGAGGTATTTGAAAGGAACTATTAATCTCAATTTGGTTTTCAGAAAAGATAATGAGAAACTGACGGGTTTCGTCGACGCGGACTGGGGAGGATGTGTCATAGATAGGAGGTCATACACAGGTTCTACTTTTATACTTTCCGGAGCTTCCGTTTCATGGGAATCCAAGAAACAGCGTACGGTCGCTCTCTCGTCGACGGAGGCCGAATACATGGCCCTGACTAACGCAGCCAAGGAAGCCATCCACTTGATCGGTTTTCTACGAGAGTTAGGATTTTCAAACATCGGAAGAGTCGACATATTCAACGATAATCAAGGCGCTGCTCATTTGGCAGCTAATCCGGTATATCATGCCAGGTCGAAGCATATCGACATAAGGCACCATTTTATTCGCGAAGTGCTGAACAATCATCCTATAAAGTTGTTATATTTGCCGACGGAACATATGATTGCCGACATATTGACGAAGCCCTTGAATAGAGCCAAACATATCTTTTGTTCGAGAGGCGTTGGCTTAAGGGACTTTTAATCTTCATTCGGGCACTCATCGAGGGGGTGTGTTGGGAATACACGATTCGCGCCCCTGTTTAAACATTTGTATAGCCACCTACTTCCTTTTTGGAATACTCAGTGGTGCCACCTTTAATTTGATTATTACTGTTTCCTTTGAGAATCGACGCGTTGCATTTAACTTTTTGACGCTAAACCTTTGTACAATTTAAATCAGACTTGACGCTTTAATAAACGTGGAATTTGTATAAAACAGTTTTACTTTTATTTGTCGACCTGCGGATACCTCGTTCTTTAACATAGAGTCTGTCAGATTTGGTTTTTCTTGTTGTTAGGACGATCAACTAAGGGTTTGGTCTTTCAATACTTTCTGTTTTATGACTTTTCAAATACCCGTTTTTATGTTATAGGTTTTAAGACAGAGAGTTTGAGAAATTTCTCGGATAAAAATAAATAAAAGAAACTTTTTGGAAATTTTTACATAATTTCTTCGAAATTTTTGACAAAAGGTCCTTTAAGCATTAGTTGCTCTTCAGCATTCGGCAAAGAACCTAAGACCGCGAGTAGAAGTCTTCTTGTGTAAACAGTGTTTTAGATCGAAATTGTGGTTTTTAATTAAAAATAAATATTTTTACATACTAGTGAACAATAGTGAATTTTTTAATTAATTATCTGTTTATGTGTAATTTTTGGCGAGTGCTTATTTCTCGGGAAAAATAATATAATTATAAATGTGGAATAAAATTAAACTTTTTTAATCTGGCATATGATTATTATATTTTGTTATTTTTATAACTGTTTGTTATTACCCCCACAGCACCGAAATTTTCCTAAATATTTATTAAATATTTACTTGCAATATTCGACATATTTAAGTGAAAAGTTTAGTGAAAATTGTGTAATGATTTATATGTCCCGATTTAATAAGTGTTTAGTGTGAACATTTCCTGAAGATTTTCGCCTAATTATAATTATAATTAGGCGAAGATTTCATTGAAATGTTCAGGAAAGTTTCGCGCTAAACACTTATTAAATCGGGACATATAAATCATTACACAATTTTTACTAAACATTGCAATTAGATATTCCGAATATTGCAAGTAAATATTTAATAAATTTTTAGGAAAGTTTCGGTGCTGTGGGGGTATTTGTAAAATAAATAATTGTGTAATAAAAGAGGTTTTGTAAAATAAAAATAATATATAAAAACTTATGAAAAGTTAGTTACCAAACGGTTATGTAAAATTTTCAAAAAGTTTCATTTATTTCTTTTTATCCGAGAAATTTCACAAACTCTCTGTCTTAAAACCTATAATATAAAAACGGGTATTTGAAAAGTCATAAAACAGAAAGTCTTGTAAAACCAATCCTTTAGTTAAACGTCCTAATTACAAGAAAAACCAGATGTGACACAAACTCTACAAAACGAGAAAATATTTTCAGTTTAAAATAAAATTATTTGACGTCCCAAAGTAGAAAATTTTATTTAAAACTTATTTATTAATCTTTGCTTTTATGCATAATTTCAATATACCGTCTTTTTTATTTGTTTTTAAATTATAGCAAGTTAATTATTATTGTACTAATAAGTATAAAATTCGGAAATATATTTTGAACCGAATTTAGAATTTAGTTCTAAATTTTGTTATAATTTCCTAGTATTTAAAAATTTTCCTAAGGGTATTTTTTGTGCATTAAAGAAAACTGTATAGTTCCAATACATCACAGAAAAATAGTCTTAAATTATTTATAAAAAGAAGCAAAATAATTGGAAAATATTTTTTATTGAAACTGTTTGTAAGCTTAAAAAATGATTCAGTTATAGTTTTAAGTCTTAAAATCATATTCTCAAGGTTATAATGAAGTCTAAACTAGCTGTAATGTAAAAAAACTGCTACTAAAATAACAAAATAAATATCTATAAAATTCTTGAAGTTTTATACTGTGGTTTCGCAAATAAGTTACTGTTAATAAGAAGTACAATTTTTTTACTGTAAAACTTTTAAATACAATGAATTTTTGCTGTATTTTTAAGGTTTTACTGTAAAAATCACAATATTATTTGTGAATTTACTACATTTATGTGTCATTACAGCAAAAACTGTAAATTCGCAGTACATTTGTACTGTACAGTTGGTGTAAAATTACAGAAATTTCTAAAAGTGTAATAAATTTTATTAAAATACTTTATAATAATAATCATTATTTATTCGTTAAGACTGTATTATGGAACCAAACCAAAATATAAGTTTAAGACTGTGTTTACCTGCTTGCTTTCGAAAGCTACGTTTTGCGTTAAGCAGTGAAAGCAAGAAAGATGGAAATACATGTGTCTACCTCATTACTCAACGCAAAACGCAGCGTTCGAACACAATCATGTAAATACCATCTAAAAGACATAGCCTTATCGTATCACTTTTTAATAACCACTTGCATAAATATAAAGAATTGTAAACTAACTTTTAATCTATTTGATATATTTACAAAAACGAATAATTGCATGTTACATTTTACTTAAAAATAAGTTATTGTTATTACTCCTAAAATATGAAATAAACTCATTTTTAGTAAATCGTCGCTTGGGGGGAAGACTATGCCATTTCAGGCTAACATCGAAAAAGATGCCGTTTCACGCGATCCGTGAAAAAAGTTCCTTTTCGGGCGAAAGATGAAGAAGGTGCCTTTTCAGACGAATTATGAAGAAAATGCCTTTTCAGTTACGCAATTTTTTTTTTATTTTTTTAAGTTGGCCAGGAAAAAAATTAGTTTACATGGATCTTTCTACAAATCATTCTGATTGTAGTAGTCAATTTAAAACAGATCACGAATATGAAGGTATTAACAATTATTAAATCATATCAAGTAGTATTTTAGAGTTTTTAATTAATCTTAGATTTTTACTATGTGTTGAACGCTGAGGTTAGGTTAAAATTAAAAGTTTTCTTTTATAGAATCAATATAGACTTTAAATTAATAATTACGTATTCAGTTATACTTTAAAAAAAATAACTAATCTTTCTTTTAAAATACAAATAATATTTAATATGAATATTTTGTCAATATAAATCGATATAATTTTGAGCCACAATTAGAACACTTTTATCCCGACTTTAACGTAATTTAAAATTTGGAAAATTATTAAATTAAACAAAGAATTTTTCAATTTTAATTGAAATAATCTTTTCTGTTCATAATTATAATTAATTCAATTTTATTAAAATGTATTAATGTTAATTGAGTTAACTAAACTTTCTTTTAAAATACAAATAATATTTAATATGAATATTTTGTCAATATAGATCGAAATAATTTTGAGTCACAATTAGAACAGAGTACTGAAAATGATTTTCCATCTTCAACTCAAGAGCCAACAGTAGAACAATCTACAAATAATTCTGATAAATTTGAAGCAAATGAAAAAGAAGACCAAATTATAGGTATTTAATTATCCCAAATGCAGGGTGTCTACTATCTATTTTCGTTTAAACAAATTACCGGTTATTTCCCAATTTATTCTTTATTATTAAATTAAATAAAGAATTTTTCAATTTTTTAACATAATGTTTTTTACCATTATTATAATTAATTTAATGTTATTAAAATGTGTTAATATTGAATTTCTGCAAATAATTTTACTATTTATAAAAGTAATTTTTTAATTATTTATAAAGATAATTAAAATTTTGAGGAGAAGTAAAAAAACATTTAATCATAATTGAATTTTTGCGAAGAATTTTATTACTTTTAAAAATAATTGCATTGTTTTTTAGAAATTTATGGAAATTTAAAAAAATAATTTAATTGTTGTGAAGAATTTTTTTTTAAAAATAATATTCAAAAATATTTAGTATTCTATTTCTATTTATGAAAATTAATTAATTCTTGAGAAGAATTTTTTACAGTTTCTAGAAATAATTGAATTCTTTCGATGAATTTTAATAAAATTTCTTATTGTTAGAATAATTACATTTTTCAAGGAACTTAATTAAAATTAATTGAAAATAATTGAAATTCTGCAATGAGTTATACTAGGTATTTATGAAAATAATTATATTTTGCGAAGAAATTTTTAAAAATAAAATTATATTTACGGTAACTACTTTCCCTTGATTATTTTCCAAAAATTCTATTTGTTAAATAGTTTTTAATAAAATTCTTTAACAAATTTATTTATTTTCAGTTGAATTTCACAAAATTTTTATTAATTCAATAATTTTAAAAAAATTTATTTACATATACTATATTTTAATCAGTGACTAATTTTTTACAATTAAATTAATTATTTTAAACTATTTCAAATTTAGAGAACAGTACTTAAAAAAACAAATTAAAATAATAAACCTTTTTAATTTGGTGAAAAAATTTCCGGTTTGGTATAAAATTCTTGGCTTATTCCCGGTCAAATTAAATTCCCGGCTATTTTCTGGGTTTTCCGAATTTCCCTGTTAGTAGATACTCTACAAATGCTGCAATAGATTAATTATTACATTTTTTCGATTTGATTTTTTATAAAAACTTAACTGAGTTTGTTTTGACATAAAAAAATTTTAATTTTACTAAAAGATCGTAATTATTTTAAACTATAATTGCATTAGAGAACTAAAAAATATTTTCCTACATTTTCAATATTGTCGTACATGAAAAAGATTAAGAATTTAATATGATAAATTACATTTTACAATTATTATAAAATTAAATTTTTTTAAATGTTTGTAGTGTCGGCATCCACTATTATATCAAACAAAAACTCGTCAGCTCAGAAAAATCTATCGCGAAAAAGAAAAGCAAATCCTGAAAATACTATTAAAAATTGTGCTAAAAAAGCTCGCAATCTAGGAATGCCTTATGAATTAAATAATGAAGAACTCGTCAGTAAATAAAAATTGGTCCATCGTGCAAAAATAAATGCTCAAGAACGGTTAAATTTGTTTGAAGATTATTGGAAATTAGGGGATCACACACGTCAATGGGATTTTCTTGATAAATTAATTGATACGAAAAAAAAAGTCGGCGATGAATTGGATATAAAGAACAAATCAAGAAAAGTAAAAGTCTGCAGAACAATGTTCTTAAATACCTTTGGTAAATAATAATTTGTCTCAAACAAATTTAAAAATGAACATCAAAGTTTAATATTTAATTTACAAAAAAAATAAAAATTGAAAAATTTCTGTACTTTATAAGTAAATAATATTTTTTGGTGTTTGAAATAAATTCATTTCCAATTAATAAAATATTTAAATTTATAGTGAAATTGAAATTTTAATTTAAACAGATATTTCGAAATCTGTATTGGAGACTATTACGGGAAAAAAGAAAAATTCAAAATCAGGGGTATCAATTGGCGCGGATAATCGAGGAAAGCATCATAATAAACCGAAACAGATATCAAACGAAATTTTGGACACTGTGCGTGATCACATAAATTCATTCGAATAAGTAGAATCTCATTATTGTAGAGCAACCTCATCTCGCAAATATTTAGATGAAACACTGAATATTAGCAAAATGTATTCTTTGTATAAAGATTATATGTCAGAAAATAATCTCACTTCAATTGCAACCGAACATCGCTACAGACACATTTTTAATACTGAATTTAACTTATCTTTTCACCACCCGAAGAAGGACCAATGTGACGAATGCGCATCATTTAAATTCTTAACAAATGAAGAAAAAGAAATACCAAAATTTAAAGACAAATACAATGAACACATTCGAACGAAAAATTTAGCTCGTCTGTTGATGAATACTGATAAAACCGCAGCTACGAATGATCTTTCAATTTTGTGCGCAACGTTTGATCTTCAAAAGGTTCTATCGTTACCACGGTCACAAATATCGAAAATGTTCTATAATAGAAAACTGTCGATTTATAATATTACAATATTCGATATGGTAAGCAAAGAGGGGAAATGTAATGTTTGGAATGAGGCAATCGCTAAAAGAGGAGCAAATGAAATCTGTAGTTGCTTATGGAAATTCATTACAGAAAAAGTTCGAACAGGAATTGTAGAATTCAGATTTTTCAGTGATAACTGTGCGGCCCAAAATAAAAATCAAATATTATTTTCCATGTACATTAAAGCTGCTTCAGATTATAATGTGACTATTACACATAGGTATGAAGGTTTATTCAATGACTCCTGAATTAAATTTACTTTTATTTTCGTGAAAATTTATTATTTATTAAATACTGCTTGTATTTTAAGAATTTAAATTGTAATATGTTCAACAATTTCAAAAAGAAAAAATAATTTTTTGTAGGTTTTAGACTTTACATATTGAAAGATTAGAATTGTATGACTTTGTAGCTACCTCGTGACAGGGCACACACAGACTAGTGGGGATTCCATGCATGCAACAATTGAAATTGCAGCAAAAGATAAATCTATCTTTAGTTAAGAGGAATGGTGCGATATAATGAAAACTGCAAAAGTTGAAAACCCATTTTATAATGTCCAAGAAATGACTTCTGATGATTTCCTCGACTTTTCTGTTCTTAGTGACAAAAAATTTTGGACAGATAAGAGAACTTCGCACATGAGTGAAATTAAAGTTTTTTCGGGTAAAAAACTAAAAATAAAATACGACTTTGCACCAAACGAAACAGAAATAAAGATTAATTTTGACGAGAACACACAGTTAAATAAATGTTACCCACAAAAATTAAAAGTGGACAAAGCCAAAAAGCAGGATTTAAACACCTTAATGGCAAAATGGTTGATTCCAGAAAAATATCACGCTTTCTATAAACAAGGTTTAGATTAATGTACATAGACTACATTCTTTGTACATATTTAGTTTTTTTCACATATGTTACAGTTGTTTAATACTACGAATCTTAAAAAATACTACCCAAATCAAGAAATTATTCAATATTTAATGTTCAATTAAATTATTATTATGAAAAATGTTTATACGTCAATAAAATTGAAAGAAATTAAAAAGAATGATTTATTCTTTAAATTAACAGAAAATTTAATTATTAGTAACATTGCATTTATAAAACTTATCTGCAATTGTAATTACCAAAGCGTAGAATAAATTTTTATTTTATGAAAGAATCCAGTGAATCATTTTTATTTGCAAAAATATAATTAGATAAATTTATTATTTATGAAATTTAAATAATACATGTATTTAGTGCCTTATGTATTATTTATTTTTTTTTAATAAAAGTAAATTTACATTTTAAGATAAAAATTTTTTTTATTAAAGACATTACATTTATTTAAAACAAATATTAATATTATGTTGATATGGGTGATTCTCCACGTAGCGCACGATTTATTTATTACTATCACTAATTTTTTTTTCTCAAATTGAGTAAAAGTCTATATAGAATCTTCAAATATAGTATTTATGAATGAAATATCAGTGGTGGGCCGGACAAAATATTTATAATTTTTCTATTTTTTAAACAAATAATTTTTATATATCTGTATATACTTTGCGGCTATACTATCCAGTCATGGTAAGATGAAAGCACCTGTTATATTTATAGGCAAATGGAATAATAATTATCTGTATATGTTATTTTGCAAATTACAATTGTTTAACAATTATTGTTTAACAATTATTGTTTAAACAAATTATGAAAACAGTAACATTTTTTGAAAAACTGTGTATTCTAATCAATTCTACACGAAAAATTAGAAAGGTTGTCTAAGATTCTTTTTCTGGCAAAGTTTTACTTTGTAAACCTTCATGGAAATTTATACTTTAATTAATAGTAAATTGTAAAATATAATTTTAAATATAAAAAAACTTTTTGGGAAATTTATGGTAATTTATGGAAATTTATGTTTTAATGAACAGTAAATTATCATATACTATTTTACAGGAAAAAAACATTTTCGGGAATTTATGGAAATTTATCCGGTAATTTATAAAATGATTTATGGAAATTTATGCTGTAATTAACAGTAAATTATAAAATGGAATTAAAATTAAAAAAAAACTTTTTGGGAAATTTATGGTAATTTATGCGGTAATTTATAAAAAATTATGCGGTAATTTATGGAAATTTATATAATTATTTATTACTTCCATAAACTTCAACGATTAAGACAATTTGCTTTACTTTACTTTGTTTGTATTATTCACTTAACTCTGTTGTTACACGCTGTTTAATACAGAAAAGCCGTACCATGAAAAGAAGGCCAGACCATGACGCTCAAGAAAAACTTATTTTTTAAACAATTTATTTGTGATTTTTATTCTGTTTCATATTTATGTTATTTGTATTCACTGATCTAATACTACTACACTTTAATTGACGTAAAATATAAATAATTATTAATTTTATTGAGAATTATGTGAAGGCCAGACCATGACGATTCTGTGATTCCCTATGCAAGTTTGGTGCTTTTAATGTATAAAAAACTAAACAATTAATTCTCAAATTAGTTTATCTCTTAGTAATTTACTTAGGAGTGTTTGTTGTTGCGTTTTTATAATATTGAGTAAAGTTTCGATTTGATTTTTATGTAAATAATACAATTTTATAAAAATGCCAGACCATGACGCAAAAACGAGGGACAAGAATTAACATAAAAAAACAATTTTTTAAATAAATTTTTTTTGCAAGTTCTTTGTTTTTCACAATTTTATGAACATAAACAATACAAAACTATTAATAGTTCTTAGATTAATTACTGTATTTTATTAAAAATAACAATTTTTTTATATACATCGTACTGGGGACAGGCCTTACCATGACATTTTGGCACCTTAAAACAGCTTTTAAAGCCAAATTAGAAATTTTTAAATGTAAACGACTATTGGCTTTTGTTTGTAAACACAGAAATTAGATTTTCTCTTTGAATTCATGGCAATATGTGCAACTAATTTCTTAAAAAATACGAGGGACATTGAATTGTGCACTACGCGGAGAATCACCCATATAAATAAATATTCATAAATTTAGTCATATTTTGATAAAAGATTTTAAATTTTTTCTATTTAACTTTTATCTGAACATTATACATGAAATTTCTTTTAACAATTTATGAATCTAAAAATGCTTTTAAAATAAATGAAAAAGCAAATAAATAAAAAATATAACCTACTTCTCGTCATTGTATTGCCACCCTAAAAAAACAAAAAAAATTGCGTAACTGAAAAGGCATTTTCTTCATAATTCGTCTGAAAAGGCACTTTCTTCATCTTTCGCCCGAAAAGGAACTTTTTTCACGGATCGCGTGAAACGGCATCTTTTTCGATGTTAGCCTGAAATGGCATAGTCTTTCCCCCAAGCGACGAAATAGTATTATGAACGGAATGACCGCACCCTTAGATATTTTACTATACTTAGAGCAAAAAATCTCCATAAATTGTAAATTTACCTTTAATCGAAATATCATAACAACGTGAATATAGGTTAGTCTATTATGCTCATCTTGAAAAATGTGACGAAAAACTTTTTAAATATTCCTGAAATCGGTTACTCGGGTGTTTTCGAGGTCACTAATTACGAACATGACATTTGTTTTCCAAAATTCAAAATGACGGATTTAATATGCAGGCAACAAAATAAAAAATTGATTGGATTGACTTGAAACTGAATACTTAGGGAGAACCCCCAAATAACCAGTTTTAAGCGAATTCGTTCAATTTTGACAGTATTTCCGCCATATTGGATCCGCCATTTAGAATTTCGAAGAACTGATGTCAGATTCGTAATCAGCAACCCCGAAAACGTTAAGATACCCTGTTTCATAAAAATCAATTGAAAAATTTTTCAACACACTTTTGGCCCAAACAGTGGATTAATTTCGTTGACAGCCAAGGGGTTAACCCTTTAACGCCGGGAAGGACACATATTTTTTGTCCTACCTGCATGGAAAGTATGTCATTTCGGGCACTAAAAGCGGGCGCAAAGTAACTCATTACCACCCAGGGGTAATGGATACCTACCAAATTTTTATCTTACGAAATCGTTAAGAACGATAACTCTAAAAGTTGAGTAAAATATGTGTCCTTTCCGGCGTTAAAGGGTTAATAGGAATTAACATTATATATAAATTTTCAAAACAATCATTTTTCAATAAGTATCAAAAATTGTTTTAAATATTTTATAGCTTAGTTAAATATTACGGAGTTTTAAATAAATGTATATTTCAAATTATGTGATCTTTAAAAATATACGCCTCGAGGTAAAACTTGAGCCAGCTTCCAAAAATCCTGCGGAAACAAAGCGGGAAAGAACTGATTTTAGATTGAGATTGCTTTACCAAGGCTAGGCATGAATTTCAATCGACATCTTATCAGTCACCTGAGCGATTTTGGAGTGCCAGTGGATCGTGATCAAGTGGACCTCCATGGCGAGAACAATACACGTTGTTCTCGAGAAGTGACAATACACTATCACGCTCGTTGAGGCCTATTGCTCTTTTGTGTAGGCGCACCCTCGTCATGTAAAGGGTGCCAAGAACCTGTCAAGCTTCATCCATAATATTTTAAAAAATCACGTTTTTATATGACTTATTGCTATTAACGTGTGGCGATTTTTTTTCTAAACATTTATTGCTTCTATCCCGTGTAGAAATTTGCCGTGGAAGAATGTGAGAAACTGTCTAGTTGCGCTAGATACTGTCTATGAACTTTAAGGGAAATCTGGGCCGAAGCGAACTAGGAATGTGACGCTAGGAACATCTAGACTCTGTACAGGCCGGTTGTCTAGTCTCTTTCTTATAAAATAGAACGTTTCTAGACAAATCCACGATATTATAATATACCATTCCTATAAAGATGGATGATTTATATACGTTAATAATAATAAATATATATATATATATATATATATTCAAAGACTCTTTATTATTCCAAAGAATTTACATTATTTTTTTTACATATCACAATTTTTTATAATGGAAGGTTTTATATATATTTTCTATTAAATTATTTTTAACATTTTCTTTTAAAATAACCTTCTTTCAAAAATAAATTAAAGAGATCATTGTTTTCTCAAATAATACTTTAACATAAGTAACAAAATAAAATGAAAATATATTTTTTTTCAATAAACAATTACTACTTAATCTAATTAAATTTTGTTTAACTTTTTTTGTTAAATAAATATTTTTACCAATAAAAATTATAGTTTTGTCTAGATGTCTAGAAGTTCCTCTACATTTGCTGGGTTAATGATTGGGACCAAAGTATCCAGGATTACTTTATTCTTCCTTATCTGCCGATTTCCCTCCCAATCTTTGGAATTCGTCAAAACTATTCCGAGGGCTCGGTAGAAACTTTGATCCGTAAATTGTTTTTTTTCGGCTTGCATTTTTCCCGATATTACTTCTGAAATGTTAATATAAGAATAATAAATATACAATATAAATATAATAATAATAAAAATAATAAATAATAATTTATTACCTAACATTTTTTTACAAAAATTAGTCTGCTTAAAAGTTTGTTTCCCTTCCATTTGTTTCGTCGCAGTGTACGTGACGGCCACGTCTCTCGATAAGAACCGACGTAATATATTTGTGATTGATTTAGATAGAACGTTATCATTATCTAAGAGCATTTTCAAAGTTTGTTTCTAAAAAATGAAATAATTTAGTTTAATTTAAGCTTTTAAAAAGTTCGATGAAAAAGGAGGAGGGCCCCTAAGACCTATATTTAGGCCATTTGGGATTTCGATTTAAATGATTAAAATGTATTATTAAATTTAAATGCCATATTGGATCCGACATTTTTAATTTTTGAAATCCCGAGCAAAAAGTTTGAAGTCAATTGGATTACAATTAAAAAATTTTTTGTGTAATTTTCACACCCTTGTTTGAAAAAAAACCTTAATTTTAAAGGGTTAATATTACCAAAAAAATCCCGTATCACCTACAATCGACTAAAATATAATTCTTACTTGTAAAAATGTACATTTCAAGCATCTAAATCAAAATCCCAAATAGCACAAATATTTTTTATTTTATATTAGGGGCCCTCCTCTTTTATTGAATTATTTTAAACTAACAAATTCCTTAGCAAATGAATTGTTCTCCAAAGAACTTTCCAGTTTTAAAAATTCTTCCCCTGTTTTTATAGGAAATTCTAGACCATTACGTTCAGCGAGACTTTCAGGTACCAAATTATTACTTGCATTGTTTGCTTCTAATAACGATTTAAACTGAGTTAAATCTCTTTTTACGTGCTTCATATCAGATTCTAAACATGCAATAGCTCTCATTAGCTCCTCAAATAATGGAAAAGGAATATCATTTTCATTTCCCAAAGTTGAATTGATTCGTTGTTTGTTTTTAGAATTTCCTTTCAACTTTTGTGCTTTAATAATAATAGCAAAAGTAATTTCAAATTAATAAAAGCGAGAAAAGAATGAGTTGCATAGAAAATTATTTAAATTTACAAAAGTTTATATTACAAACATTGAACTTGATTTAGTAAAAAAAATGTTACTTGAAAACAACAGTGATATCAAAAGGGTTAACAGGGTGGCCACCCAACCGGGAGAACCGGGAAAAACCCGGGAGAAAAATCAATCGGGAGAAAACCGGGAAAAAGTCGGGACAGAAATTTAAATCGGGAAAAAACCGGGACTAAAATTTTACATTTAAAGATTTCAGAAAATTAAAGTTAAAGGAAAAAGTTTTACTCAATAAAATTGTCTGATAAGTTTATTTACAGATTTCATTCAAATTTTTCATAAAACATCAATAACTTCTTTTTTAAATAAATATTTAATTATTATTTTTCTATAAGAATTAAAAATCATCAAAAGATTCAAATTCAAACATTTTGAAATTTAACTACTTATAAAAAATTGTAAATTACTTATAATAATTAAAGATGATCGAGTGAGAAAATCACTATTTTATAAAAAAATATTAGAAAATAATTGAATTTCTAGGATAATTTTTTTTATTTATAAAGATAATTAAAATTCTTTGCAAATAATTAAATTTCAGAGAAGAATTTTATTATTTATAATGATAATTGAAATTTGGAACAGATTTGTTTTAAAAATGTTTAAAAGTTATTGAATATTGAAGAAGAATTTTGATATTTTTAAAAATAGTTGAAATTGTGAGGAGAATTTTTAAAAAATTTTGAAAATAAGTGAATTTCTGCGAAGAATTTTATTACTTTTGAAAATAAATAAATTTCTAGGATGAATTTTATTATTTACAAAAATAATTACAAATGTACAGAAATAAATCATTGAAATTCTGACAAGAATTTTATTAAAATTCTTTGAAAATAATTGAATTACAGAGAAGAATTTTATTATTTATAAAGGTAATTGAAGTTTCGAACAGATTTATTTTCAAAATGTTTAAAAGTAATTGAATTTTGAAGAAGAATTTTGATATTTACAAAGATAATTGAAATTTTTAATATTTAAAAAAAGTTTTGAAAATAATTGAATTTCTGCTAATTTTTCTTACCAATTGACGTCTTTCTTGATGAAATTAATTTTTCCGTTTCTCCTCCAAAAATTTCTGTATCATGACTTGAGGAATTGCTTTTTGCAGAATGCTGTATATTGTCCAATTTTGAAGCCGCAGATTTATTATTTCTACTATTTTTTTCTGTGTTAGAACTTGTATTTATTTGTGTCATATTTTTACTTCCATTTTCTGTAAAAATAATATTTTTACGTATTAGTCAATTTAATTAATTTGTCATTTTTTAAAAATAATATTTAAAGAAACTAATAAATAAATAAAACTTAGTTGCTTAGAAAATTAAGAATTTAAAACATTTTATTTTTCTGTTTAAAGATACGGAAAAACAGTTTTCTCTTACCAGAAGTTTCTTCCTGCCTGTCTGATGGCATGGAATAGAATTTTATGTTTGAATTTGAATTTCTATTTAAATGTTCCAGTTTTGACAGATTTATCTTGTGAGATAATCCAAGTCCAGCTGTTTTAATTTCTGAATGTTGATCAGAAAATTTCTGTCCTGCTGAATTATCTTCCGATGACTTAGAATTTATAGAAGAATTTGATTCTTCGTCACTATCACCAAAAGATTCATTAAGAGAAAGCACTTTTAAAAGAGCATTTGCATCTTCTTCTGTAACCGTTGCTAGTCTTTTAACTCGGTGCATTTTTTGTATTCTATCAGCAATTTCTTTAGGGTTTTCATTTGTATCAGTCGTAAAACCATAGGCTTCTACTGATAATTTTCTGCAGCGAGTTTCAGCTTCAACATAAATTTTTATTATTAAAATCCAGTTATTTTTTCAAAACAAGAAAAATGTACAATAATTATAATTATTAGTAGGGTTAGGTAAAGAAAAAGTTTATTTTTGATATAACTTACTCGCATGACCTCTTATTTCAATATCATATGAAGGCCAATCACTAATTGGTTGTTTACAAGTTTTCACGATTTCGTTTAACACCTTCAATCTTTTTGAAGTGTAAGGAGCTGGCATGAACTGCGTGATTAACTGATGTCTCTGTGCATCGAAATTAATCCAGGTAGTTGGAACTATTTCAATGAAGATTTTTCCATTTTCTTGTCCTTCCTCGGGAATAAACTTTATTAAAGTGAACTTACGTTCATCACTATTCGACTGAGAACTCATTCTACAGCTAAAAAATAAATGCACAAATTATACTATATTAAATATCAAGTAAAGAGAGGTTAGTTACCGGCATTTATGAATTTACCACGTGCAAATTCGAGGTTACGTTTTTTAATGGAACAGATAAAACCTTAGAAATGCTCTTTCACAAATAAAAAAAACTTTTTGTTAAGTATTTTATATATTTTTTGAATAACTTGTTTAATATTAAAAATAAAAAATTTAGCTTGTTATAAGATATCTTTTTTTGTAAGAAAATGCTCCCTTTACATAATAATAATTAAAATAATAATTAAAATAATAATTAAAATTTTATTCTTACCAGATTGAAAAGTATAACCTTATTTTAATTATATTATGATTTTCTTTTTTGTTTATGTAATTTACAAATACACTAATTATGACACTAATAAAAGTTTTCTTTTACTTTTTTCTACATCACATGCCTGACGCCATACGCACATTGCTATTACGATAATCTGATTCATTGCTGCCAATTCCAGCCTGCGCAGTAACACTGTCGTCTGCTATAACCACTGCTACCAATTTAAAATATTGTTCAAAAATATTTAAAAGTCATGTTTGAAAAATGTCAAAATTAATAAAAGCTTAGATTCTTTATCGAATCTAAAAACACGTAATGCATGTAAACAATAAAAAATATAGTTCTAAAACCTTTACATTAAATGCGATTATTATAATTTCAACAATTGTAAATACAATTCATATAATGTTTGTCTTAATTTATTAAAATTTACAAAAAATTAGTAAAATCGTCTAGAAAATGTGTTACAAGTATTTACATTTCTTAAAAATTCGTTTTAAAATGGAAGAATCGGTATATTACATATGCAATAAGGGTATCGCGTAAATTTTTTCAGGGCCGTTATTTTGATGATTTATTTTTAATACAACCATTTTTTTTGTTATTGAATTTAATGGAAAATTCCGTGTGTCTCTTGATGGACTACTCCGAAGATGAAACATCGATAAACTACATGAATCTATAGGATCATAGAATACACTTCCTTCTTTTTTCCATATTTTCCCTATCAGTTGTACATCGCTTTCATCGTTGGAGTTGATAATTTTTTCAATTTGAAATATAGTTTTGTCTTTTAAGAGAACCACATTATTTGGTGGATGTACAGAAATTTTACTCTCTTTATACTTCAATTCTTCAATTTTTTCTTGATGAGTTTTTAAAATTACAAAAGACGTTTGCAAGACTTTCTTGTTACATTTAATTCGTGAATTTTCTTCGTGTAATCGTCGACATACTTGGGCTAACGGTCGATATGGCGTCCGTAACAAACGTCTTTTAATTCTCCCCAGCAAATTTTCAAAAGGAAATGACGTTACACAACTTAGATTGCATTGCATATTTTCGGCATCATCGGCTACATGAAGCAAATTATGCGAATTTATAGTTAGAGATGTTTTTCCGTAAAAGATTTCTAAAACTGAAAAAAATCGTTCTAAATATTTTTTTGCATGGTTTCTATAACTTTCACATAATTCTGTTGAATTTAAAATTCGGCAAGCCACGTGGAAAAGTAAAAAGTGTTTATAATATTTGTCATCCAATAACCCATGTAAAATAATCGGTCCACAATACAATAAGAAGAACCTGAATTCCGTGGCCTTCCATTTTCGGTAGTATTGTGTCGATCTTGGCTGCCGTTGGAATTCAGAACAAACTTTATTTGTTAAATACTTCATTCTTCTTCCTAATTCACTTTTAAAAGAAGGTTTTAATTTTGCAGCGTGATTAGCATCCAACCAAAACTCCATCAATTTTTTCATGACTCCAAGGTATAACAAGTGCATGGAATCTAGTACAAACGTCGAAATCATGTCAATTTCGGGAATTATTTTTGTTAGTGGTGAAATACTATTGTGGTGATCTTTGTCTATCATATTCCTGAAAGAATTATCTGTCCGTTTTTCGCACATTGTTTCAGGATACACGGTTTTTCCTAATTTAATCCTCACGCCACCTTGTAATTCGAACGTTATTCCTACGGTTGTGCATCTTTCACATGCATGCTTTCCGTTTTGCCCTTGCGTACATTTTATGAATGCCCTAGCAGGTGTGTCGCAAACTATGCATTTTAAAACAACTCTATATGTTTTGCCAGAAATTCCAATTCCATTTTTGAAAAGATCATTTAATTCATTTACAAATTTGTGCAAATAATCTTCTACTCTCGGTTTTGACGTACCATTAAATATGGCCACGGTAAATGGTTCATAAAAATCTGGAATTGAAAATATCTTTATTAAAATAGGCCAAAATTCTCGATGGCCTGATTTGCTTAGTGGCATCCCGTCAAAATTTGCTATTATATTAATAATGTTGTTTTCCATGTGCAGATTTTCATTTAAGCATGCTTTCAAACCTTCGTGAATACCAAAATAAACGAATTCCCCTTTGTTATTTTGCATATCATTCATCTCTTCTATTTTATAATTTGCTTTGTTGGTTTCAAGAAAAGTTTTAGAACTCTTTGGTAAATCTGGTAATAGTCTGCGCCTCAAAATAGATAATAATCCGTCTAAACAATTTTGTGGAACAGAGAAATCAATGGCCCAATTTTTAATTTTATTTATTTCATCACTATGTCCGTCAAAATTCTCAGATGATAAACTTGATCTATCATCATCATCAGCATCATCTTCGTCATTATTATTATTATTATCAACATCAAAATTGTCATCATCGTCCTCGTAACCCGCATTAGGTAAATTATTTGATAAATCGTCAGGAATGTTTGAAAAATCACAATTCCCGTAAATTTCGTCAGAATCAATTTCGTCGCTGCCATGTAATGTATCACCATCATCAGAATCAGTTATCGGATTATCATCATCGATATGTTCAAGTACGTCAGGCTCAGATACTCTCCTTTGCCCTGCACAAAAATAATACAAAAAAATTTTTGTTATGGTTTACATAACATTTCAGTCTTTAAAAAAAATTAAAATTAAATCAAGTTAAATAATAATAATTTAAAAAATATAATAGGTATTATAAATAATAAATAAGCATTTTTCACAGCTTTAAATAAACAAAAAACTTTTTGTTTTATTCAATTAATAATTAATACTCTTTACAATAACAATGTGTATTTAATAACTTTATTAAATCACTTTGGTCCTTAAGACTGGAATAAAATAATTATTTTTACAAATTATTAATTTAAAAAAATTCCTATTTTGCTTTAAATCAATGATTTTATTTAAATTAATAAAAATATAACTTTATATATTAAAAAAGTTTCTATAAATGTGATTTATGTTTATGTTTTGCCGTCTTTGTAAAAAGTTTTAAGGTTATGTTTGAAATTACATTTTATAAGATGGTAAAATTCAATAATTAATTTTATTACAATGAATATAAAATAAATTTACAACTTTTAAAATTATGTGTATATACTTACGTTTGTTGGTTAACTTTTGAAGGGATCTAAACTTTTTCATTCTATCTCGAGTTTGTTCGCGTTTTCTTTTCGTTTTAACATCCATTTTTTAAAATTTAGTTTAATAACCTGGGTAAATAGATAAGTTGAATTAATAATATATTTTAACTCAATTATATAAATAAATTTCCTGTTTTATTATTTGTTATTCAGTAAAAGTAACAAAAGTTTTGCAAAGAAAATTAATAATTTAATAACTAAATTTAATTTATGTACATACCTTTATAGTTGTACTGTCTCAGTGCAATAAAACAAATTTAATTGAACTTTCTCTTTTATGAAAACATATCATATTTACGTATAAAAATATATTTTTGACAAAAATATCCGTTAAATAAAAGATTCGGTCTGCTGTCTAGTTGCTATAACGAATTAAGTGACACCTACTGGACGGACTTGTTCCAATTTTTAATATCGGTAACATAGACAGTGTCACGATAAATACTAGACAGTCTCCATATCGACAGAAATGATGGGAAAACTGTATAAAAACTGTACATTAACTTTACGGGACCAAGACAGTTATTTGAGAATAAAATTCCACGACAAAAACTGTCTAGCTGTAGGCTAGCACTAGGAAGGCCACGACAAATTTCTACACGGGATTGCTTTTGTAAAAGAGAAAAAAAATGCGTCAAGTAATAGAAAATTTTGTTTTCGACATTAAATACATCACTGTTAGAAATTTCTGTAATTTTACAGCAACTGTACATTACAAATTTACTACGAATTTACAGTTTTTGCTGTAATAACACATAAATGTAGTAAATTTACAAAAATATTGTAATTTTTACAGTAAAACCTTAAAAATACAGCAAAAATTCTTTGTATTTAAAATTTTTACAGCAAAAAAATTGTACTTTTTATTTACAGTAACTTCTTTGCGAAACCACAGTATAAAACTTCAAGAATTTTACAGATATTTATTTTGTGATTTTAGCTGCATCCGTCATTTCGAATTTTTTGAATCTGACTTCAGATTCATGATCAGCGACCCCAAAAACCTCCTAGTAACGAGTTTTAACTGAATTCAATAAGTTTCACAAAATTCGACCGCCATATTGGATCCGCCATTTTGAATTTTTGAATCTGACTTTAGATTAGTAATCAGCGACCACCAAAACCCCCGAGTAACAAATTTCAATTAGATTTAAGCAATTTTGAAAAAGTTTGTAAACTTACGTAAAATTAGGAAATTTTTTTGTCCTTCAAGCTCCATTTTAAATTCAAAATCGAAAAAAATAAAAATTAGAAATGGATATTTTTCAAGTACAACTATCGGGAACACGTTTCTGATACTTTTTGTTCTATTTAAAAAATGTTATGGCGGAGGAAAAAATGCTTTTAAAAAAAATTGCATTCAAAATACTTGACATTTTTAAGTATTTTTTAAAAAAGAAGGGTTTAATATCTTTTTTTGAAAATTTTCACCACGCCATTAGAAAGAGCGACCCCAAAAATAGTAGGATATGGACTTTTGAAAAATTTTATGGCTTCTTTCTACTAATTGTAGGCATTTGAAATTCATGTTAAAAAGCAGCATATCTTGTCGTTAAAGGGTTAATGCATGGGGTCTTTGGATTAGGCTGTAATTTGGTGAAATTGTAGTATTGGATACTAGAATCTAGTGTGCCAAAAATTTTTTGAAAATTTTAAAATTTGTTAAAGTTACGCTATTTTGAATTTATTTGTTATAATTTTTTTAAATCCTAATATTTCCGAAAGTATTCGAGAAAATTTAATAAAATTTGGAATACTTGAAATCATGTTTCTTCTGACTATCACAGAACAAAACAAAACAAAAAAATTTTTTGCCGAAAAAAGTCAAAAAAAAATTTTTGAAACTGTTTTGCCCGAGCGGGACCGATTTTTGAGTTTTCTTGTCACTTAGTAAAATATTCCTTATAATTTCACCTTTCATTTAAAAAAAAGAAATCGATGGAGACTAAAATAGTTTTCGAGATTTTGCAATTTTTGTGGAAGCGAGACAACGTTTCGGTTCCAGCGCTGTGTTAGTGCCCGGGACGCCTCGCACAGCAGGATTATTACACTTTACTGTTTAAAATTGTCTAGAGCCTACAAATTTTATTTATATAACCATAAATTTGTCTGTTAAAAATACAATTATTTTAATAATTTTCCACAAAAATTGAAATATCTCGAAAACTATTTTATTCTCCTACGATTTCTTTTTTTTAAATGAAAGGTGAAATTATAAGGAATATTTTAATAATTGACAAGAAAACTCAAAAATCGGTCCCGCTCGGGCAAAACAGTTTCAAAAATTTTTTTTTCACTTTTTTCGGCAAAAATTTTTTTTTTGTTTTGGTCTGACAGTCAGAAGAAACATGATTTCAAGTATAAGCCTTCTAAATTTTATTAAATTTCTTTGAAAACTTTCGGAAATATTAAGATTTTTAAAAATTACACTACCGTCCGAAATTGTGCGAAGGCTAACATCTCGAGCTATTAAAAAACACACCCGCACAGAAACAGTGATAACTCGGTTAAAAATGAAGCTAGATGCTTTTTTTAAATTGCATTGGAAAGCTTATTAAATTTCCAATGAAATACTACTGTGTTAAGTTGTATTGCATAAATAGGAAGCGAGATATCATGTTATAACGACAAAAAAATAATTATATTTTTTTCGGAATTTCTTACTCTGACTTGGACTCCTGGCACAGTTTAGCAAAGTTTATGAAAAAAATTGTTACTTTTACAGACAATTCCTTGTAACCAAAGCTTTAAATAGAGACCAAGAATAGCAAAAAATATTTACGGGTTCCCGAGATATTACAAAAATAGTAGGACCGTGCAAAGCAGAATTTTCAATCATCGATTTCTTTAATTCGCCGTTGAGTCAATTACTTGTCTGTGAAAAAAGTGTCGAAAATTAATTTTACCAAGTACATTCTTACTGAGATCCATTTTTTAATTTAATTTATTATATATCGATATTTAAAAAGTGGATCCCAGTAAGAATGTACTTGGTAAAATTAATTTTCGACACTTTTTTCATAGACAAGTAATTGACTCAACGGCGAATTAGAGAAATCGATGATTGAAAATTCTGCTTTGCACGGTCCTACTATTTTTGTAATATCTCGGGAACCCGTAAATATTTTTTGCTGTTCTTGGTCTCTATTTAAAGCTTAGGTTACAAGGAATTGTCTGTAAAAGTAACAATTTTTTTCATAAACTTTGCTAAACTGTGCCGGGAGTCAAAGTCAGAGTAAGAAATTCCGAAAAAAATAGAATTATTTTTTTGTCTTTATAACATGATATCTCGCTTCCTATTTATGCAATACAACTTAACATAGTAGCATTTCATTGGAAATTTAATAAGCTTTCCAATGCAATTTAAAAAAAGCATCTAGCTTCATTTTTAACCGAGTTATCACTGTTTCTGTGCGGGTGTGTTTTTTAATAGCTCGAGATGTTAGCCTTCGCACAATTTCGGACGGTAGTGTATAACAAAAAAATTCAAAATGGCGTAACTTCAACAAATTTCAAACTTTTCAAAAAAATTTTGGCACACTAGTTTCTAGTATCCAATACTACAATTTCACCAAATTACAGCCTAATCCAAAGACCCCATGCAAATCGCATATTTTCTGAAGGAGTCTTACCCATTTAAAAAATTTTTCATGGTCATATTCGGTTTCAGTGATTCCAAAAACGTTGGAATAGTAGGTTTTGTCCTCTGGGTCACGAAATTTTGGTTTTTTGTGTGCCTGTGTAATTCTTAACGCGTCACACGTATATACAAATATCAAAGGAAAATTTGATAGTAAAAATACAGGACGCTAATAGCTTTTTTCAGTGATTTTTCTAGCAACGAGCGATTGTCCGGCAAGGACCAATAGGCGTGGCCTAAACACAATATACAAGAGTTTCATCGGGAAATCCAGTGAAAGTCCTGCGATAGTAGTGGCATATTTTCCTTAGGACTGTCGTGCGACGTGATAATTTTAAACAATTAAATGTTTTAGCTATTCCCCAAGATAAAATTATGCTTCAAAATCTATGATTTCATTGTTTATTCTTATAAGAAGCTGCTACTAAAAAAGTATAAAACGAAGTCACAGAGAAAGCTTTGTATTTTCTCTCCGTGTTGTATTCAGTTTTATACTATTTTTGAGTTTTATTTTAATTAAGTTTAGTTAAAATGCTGCTGAATATAGTAATTTGAACTTTCTTTTTACAAACATATATGAGGATATTTTTACGAATCAGTTTTGTTCTTTGTAATTGAGTCCATTTCACGATTTTTTCTAAAATCCATTAATCTTTGAGTCTATTTTCTTTCACAATGATCCCCAGAGCCACTTTTCTCTAGGGTACATTACTTAATTGCACCTATCAAAAATAGCTTTGTGTTTAATAGTCTTAAGTATTTGAAATTTTTATTTAATCACTGGTTGGGTGGAAGAAAATTAAAAAAAAAAGGTTTGGGTTTGAAATAAATTTTTTTTATGTACAATTCAATTTTCTTCTTCCATAAAAATTTTTACATTGTTACAATATTAACTTTTTATTCTATTTATTGTCCAGTTTTGAAATTTGTACTTCTCTCAAAACAAGATATTTATACATATCGTGATGATATTATAGTTATAATGCTTTTTTTGAAGTAAGTTTAAAAAAAATATTTTCTTATATTCTTTCATTAATTTAGGCAGACTGCCTTATTTAAATTAATGCCGAATTTATAATTTTTATTGTTAATAATTATTTAAACCTATACTATATGTAACACTGTGCAGAGAAATACACAAAACATTTTAAAATAAGACTAAAAATATCGCACGCACAGGGGATCGAACCCTATACCTCGAGGACACAAGTCGAATGCATATCTCGTCGATCAGTCGATCTCGCTTAAACTTCCTTTTGAATTGTAAATATTAAGATAATTTATAAGTCAAGTGTATTAATATGAATAATAACACTTATTGTCTGTCAAGGATTATAAGTAGTCCAGGCGCCCTGGCAATAGTATGTGACATAAATCCAACCCAAATGAAAAAAATTGCATGTGAAAGATTAGTAATACAGAAATAAAGATCCACAGTTTGCACCAACTTAGACTTAGCGCGTTTGTTGTTAAAAATCATTTAAGGCGCAAAAATCGAAATTTTAATGGTTTTTTGAGGATTGCTTCTTTCAATGAAATTTTAGACAAAAAAGTTGTTATTAAAAGTTGTAGAGCTTAAAAATATCTAAAAAATGAGTGGTTGCACGATTATTTCCAACAATTTGTTTACAAGTTATAGAATTGAAACGATAAATTTTTTCTTTTTTTTAAATATTTAATAATTCAATTAATTATTATTTAAATTATCTCTTACTTGGTGAAATTACTGCTCCCAAGGCCCTTAATAAGTATACAAAATTTGGACCAAATCTGATAAATAGTTTTGCCAAAATCTAATTGTTAATTAATAAACTTTTTTTTATATTGGATGTCAAATTTGTGCACCATAAAAAAATATTTTCGATGGCTCATTTTGTTCCTAAGGATCTATATTATTGAAAATAAATTCTTACTTAGACTTTCATCTCTTGTTTTAAAGATTAATAATCAAGGAATAAATTTCACGATTTTTTAAATTAAATTACTGATTATGATCTTACAATCCACATAAAAAAATTAAAAATGTTAATAAACAAATTGCCTAAATTTTATTGAAAAAAAAGTTATCTCTGACACCCTTTGAGCTATTTTAATCTTTTTTTTGAAAAGTTGCAGAAAGATGCCAGGAATTAAATACCTTTTATCCCGATTTTGTGAAATGCAATTTGACCAAGATATACTTAATTGTTTATAGTGAAAAAATTGACCTTTTTTTATTTGTTATAGATCCTTAGGAACAAATTGAGCAATCGAAAATATTTTTTTTATGGTGCACAAATTTGACATCCAATATAAAAAAAAGTTTATTAATTAACAATTAGATTTTGCCAAAACTATTTATCCGATTCGGTCTAAATTTTGTATACTTATTAGGGGCCTTAGGAGCAGTAATTTCACCAAGTAAGAGATAATTTAAATAATAATTAATTGAATTATTAAACATTTAAAAAACGGAAAAATTTATCGTTTTAATTCTATAACTTGTAAACCAATTGTTGGAAATAATCGTGCGACCACTCATTTTTTAGGTATTTTTTAGCTCTACAACTGTTAATAACAACTTTTTTGTCTAAAATTTTATTGAAAGCAGCAATCCTCAAAAAATCATTAAAATTTCGATTTTTGCGCCTTAAATGATTTTTAACAACAAACGCGCTAAGTCTAAGTTGGTGCAAACTGTGGATCTTTGTTTCTGTATTACTAATCTTTCACATGCAATTTTTTTTATTTGGGTTGGATTTATGTCACAAAACAGACCTTTTTTGCCAGGGCGTCAGGACTTAAGGAGTAATATTAAAAGGTACTCTGACAATAAAATTGGCAAAAAACTAGAGGGCACGAAAACAGACGAGTCTTAGGCAAACGTCAGGTCCGTATCATACCTTACTTTAACCACCTTATTTTAATATTGCTATAACTAATTTAAACTTTACTTTAACCTTTTCTAACGGTACTTTAACTTATTTTAACGTTACTTTAACTTATTTTAACGTAACTCTAAATAATTTTTACATTACATTAACTTATTTTAACGTTACTCTAAATAATTATAACCTTACTTTAACTTATTTTAACATTACTTTAACCAATTTTAACTTTACTTTGACCTTTTTCAACGTTACTTTAACCCTTAAACCGCAAACTGGGTGTGCGACACCCGGGGACTTTTAAGTGCGTTCTCCAAGTGGGAATAGGATATTATCTTTTGGAAAAATTATCATATGTAGCTCAATACATCTATTTTGAAGGAGAATAGTTTTCATAATGATTTATTTAATTTAAATAATTAGAAATTTTGTTTAACTACTGAAATTACCTTAAACCAAAAACTGGGTGTCAGACAAGCAGAAATTTTTCGCCGTCAACTTCATAAAATTATTAAATACACAAAGACACTCGGCAGACTAATGTCACTGTTGAAACATAATGTCAAGTACAAAATGTACTGTTTAATATCAACAAATGTTTCATTTTTACGAATTTAATAAGGGAAAATAACAAAAGTAAGTTACGAGTATGCAATCCGTTAAGGTCAGTTTGCAAATCTAAGTGATCCTGATAAAAAGAAATAACTTTATAAATTTTTAAATCATCCACAAATAACAAAAAAAATTATGATGAGAAGACGGAACCAATGTCATTTATAAATAGATTAAATAACAAAGATCCAAGGTGTGAGTCCTGTGAAACACCGGAGGTAGCATAAAATATATCAGAGAATTCATTTGCAATCCGAACAGATAACACTCTGTTAGTGAGGTAACTTTTTATCCAAAGTAATAAGTCATCAGCAAAACCCAGAGCACCGAGCTTGGTCAAGAGAATATTATGGTCGACCATACCAAAAGCTTTCGCAAAATCAGTTTAAATAGTGTCCACCATGCATCCTGAATCAAGATTCATTTAACAAAATCAGAAAAGATACCAAGATTCGTTAAAACAGATATATTTCTAAAAAACCATGCTGCTCATCGATAATTAAACACTCTAGTTGAGTATAAAGTATATCATGAACTAAACATTCAAAAATGTTAGCAATAGCACTCAGTAATACTATTGGGCGATAATTTGAAACACCATTTTTTCCCCATCTTTGTATACAGGAATTACTATACCTACAATACCGTCGGGAATTATCGGTACGATTGGCTTGTTGGCAGTGAAAAGTCAGCGCTGACTTTAAATCAAGATATTTAATTGTAGGGAAAAGATAGAGTCTTATATGCAGAGATGATACGCACTCTCGGTCATCTTATTTGACGCAGTGGCGGATCCAGAATTTACTCCAGGGGGGGTCATCTATAGATGCGGCGAGCGACGACCATAATTAGCTGACTTTTTTTTAACGTAAATTTTTCGCCCCAGAGGGGGCGTCATGACCCCTCCTGGATCCGCCACTGATTTGACGCCGTAGCCATGTGTTTGTGGAAGTTTAACCTTCCATCCAACTCCACTCCAAGATATTTAATTTGCTTACTCTACTTGACCTCGAATCCGTCTATCTCGATTTGTGGGAGCTCATAACGACGTCTGTCTGTGACCATCAGTGCCTCGGTCTTTTCCAGGGCCATTTCAAGACCTCTGTTATCCAGCTAGGATTTTACTAGTCGCAGACATTCGTTCACCAATGTCCCAAGAGCAGGTGTCTCCCCTCATATATAACCCACCTGTCGCTAAGTAATTATCCATTATCCGCAACAAGTAGGGCGGCATGTTTTTTCTTTTCTATCGACTCGATGAGATCTTTCCATTTTGCGGAATTCAACGCGTTGCGTATGTCTATTGCTACCAACGCGCAGAAGCTCTTCTTTGTTTCAGGCTTTTATTCCCAATTTGTTTTTTCCTGCTTTGGCTATGTCCACAGCTGCCTGGATGGCATCAACTGTAGACTTGTCTTTACGGAAACCAAATTGGTGATCCGATAGACTATTCTCTCCGGTCAAGTGGCTTTGCATTCTCTGCAGAACCATATCCTCTAGAAGTTTACCCATCGTATACAACAGGCATATGGGACTGTATAACGAGACTTTTTTTTATTGTTTATACTCCTGCCCTATTGGCCTTACGCACCTGACAAGAGTCCCCGAGGAATACTGTTTTGGATTAAGCATAACCATTCTACAAATTAAATTTCTATATATTATACCTAATTTGCGCCTACAGCCGGCTTTATTAGGAGTACTCGCATTCGCCTGGACCACCTGTTAATTAGGTTTTCTCGCCAGAGGAGAGGGAAACTGTAGAAAACCTCTCTTCAGTACAACCGGTTTTATCGACAGTCAAGTTCTAATGGTGTGTACCGGACAATAATCGACAGTGCACATCATTATACCTTGACGTCAAACCTCCCGCTTGATAAATCACGAAAGTAGTGAGAAAAACAACGGGCTATAGCGGGCACCAAGGAGGACACCCATCCAAGTACTAACCGCGCTGAATTTTGCTTAACTTCAGTGATCGCAAGCCACAGAGTCTCACCACTGTGATTTACCATCGGTGTATGACGAGACTTTATCTAGACGTTTTGCACCTTTCCTTAGCACCTAGCCACCTCCGTATGCTCGCAAATTGGAGCATTTATCCAGCCGATTTTGATTCTACTAAACTTAAGCAGAACGTTACTTTCTGCCTCGGCCAAACGGATAAGAGCAACCTTAGTTCCTCTGTAGCGTGGCAATAGTCGGCACTCCATAGTCAGGTCGGGTTTACCCAGCTTTTTTCTCAATGCTGAAGTCACCTCACTCTCTGTGGTGGCTTCATCCAGGTCCTTGATCTCTAGAGACCTTCTATTCACTAGAGGCGTCACCTCAGCCCTGCCGTGCAGGGCCGAAGACAGTGCCTCTGCAAATTTTAAGGTCTTTCAACCCTTTTTTACTATCACGAGAACCTCCTGATTGAGAGTTCTCCTAATTTTCCGGGTCACGCTACCTTTATTTTCAGGTTTAACCTTAGCTTTTATCAACGTCAAGATACCCTCATAAAACTTTGGGTCACTTGCCGTGATTTTTACAGCTTCCGTGGACCTGAGCTTCGAGGAGGGCTTCGAGAACTCTTTTTTCTCACCGGGGCAACAGTTTGTAGCTAGAAGGAAGTGAAATATTTAGGTATTAGACTGGATAACAAGATCACTTTCTGGAATCAGATCAAATTTGCAGCAGATAAGGTGGCTAAAATTACACCAGCACTAAAAAAGAAGAAATATAAAAAACGCATGGTACAAGTGCAAAGACAGGGTGCACTAAGAGTGGCCAGCTCGTACCGAACGGTATCTGAACCTGCAATTATGGTAATCGCAAGTATCATACCAATCGACCTTCTAGCCTTCGAGAGAAGAGAAGTCTACGTAGATTAAGAGTCTGAAAGTAAGGAGACAGCGAAGAAGAAAGTCAGAGAAAACACCATGAGGAAATGGCAGCAGCGGTGGACTACCGAAGACAGAGGAAGATGGACTTTCGAACTCATCTTGAGAGTGAAAGAATGGTACGAAAGAAGAGTAGGCGAAATAGATTATTTCATGACGCAATTCCTGAGTGGACATGGGTATTATCGGGCCTTTCTATATAAAATAAAGAAAGTAAAAAGTCCTTTATCTCTATATTGTAGCACACTAAAATACGATGGAAGACATATATTCCTAAATGTAACAAATGAGAAGACAAAAGAAGAAAATTCAGGACGACTATTGGAGACTTTACAGAAGCAAATATAATTGAAAAGATGGTCAAAACACAAGAAAAGTGGGTTGCAGTCGAAATGTTCGTTAAAAGTGTACTGCAGGAAAAGAAGAACAACCTAGACGAAGATAAATAAATCAGAAGATTCTGTAAAGTAGAAAATTTTTATTAAGAGCGCCATACTGAAGAAATGTGATAAACGGATGCCATAATGGATGCCTAAAGAGGAAGAAGGAGAAATTTTTTATTTTTTGCACAAAGTATTTGTGTGTGAATGCGAATAGCTATTTTGTATATGTAACAAAGTTAAACTTTTCGTGTTTGTAGCAAATCTTTTGCAAATTTTTTTTTTGTTCATAAACCAGTAAATATTTTTTATTTTTCAAAGGCTTAAATTGAAGCTGAGGATTCAAGGATCATGCTGCTAAAATTTCAAAGTTTTTAATACATTATTGAAAAATGTGCAGGGGTTTAAACATCTGGACGAAAATAGGAAAATTATTGAATTTGTTTCAAAAACATTTCATGTCATATTATTTGTACAAATGTTTAGAAAAATTTAAATTAAATTTCATCAGACCCATAATTTAATAAGCTTTAAAACAGTCTTGGTCTGAAGTCCCTATATTTTCCCTACAATTAAATATCTTGATTTAAAGTCAGCGCTGACTTTTCACTGCCAGCAAGCCAATCGTACCGATTGATTAGAGGCACACCATGCCGGTACACTATCCGAGCACTCGTTTCTCCCGCTCGATGACGATTCTCTAGCTCCGCTCTCAGCTCTGACTGTTCCGCTATTTGCATCCTTGTCTGGTCTCAGGAGAGACGCATGTTTTGCAGTAGAGGAAGGTAAGTGTCACTACTTTTCCGTCATAAATAACTCGTGAAGTGCCTTCGCCGTCTCCGCCGAGCGGAGCTGAGATCCTGAATCTCAGACATGCAATTTCGAGATATTGAACTTGTACTAAGATTATTGAGAGTACCTTCGATTGCTGTTATGCGTTGAGTGTGGTTTACAATGGTAGTAATTGCCTTATCAACTTTTGAAGTAATAGAGTTGACTTGTGATGACAAGTCCTTTATATCAGATGACAAAGTTGTCTGATTGTTTACACAGTAAGCATAGTTTGGCGGCAGACAAACTTCCCTCGTCAGCCATGCTTTCAACTAGCAGTCTCTTTTCGACTTTTTAATGGCTCTCGACTAAGTTTTTTTTTAATAGACTTACCAAAGACGCTGACTTTCACTTTCGTTTGTGTTTCGTGCTTTTTTGGTGTAAGTTCTCCTACTTTTTATACATATTTTACGAAGGTGGGCGATTTCTTTAATTCACCAATATGCTGGCTGTCCCGATGTTACCGGTCTTCTCTTAGACATACAATTATTACATACGTCAGTCAAAAATTCTAAAAAAGACGATGGTGTTAAATCATTCCAATCGTACGAATTGTTTGTCAGCGCTTCTAATTTAAGCTTGTCAATTTTTCTAATATTCTAACCAGTAGGACTTATTGTACATACTTGTTTTGTTATGACAATGTCTACAGTGAAGAATATATACTTGTTGTCACTGAGTGATTCTTCGTCGTTTACTACCCAGTTTTCTTTACTGATCTACTCAGAGACTCTGCAAATTGTTAGGTCTAGAATAGATCCATAGTCTTTACGTGTAAACGTAGGTTTATTACACTTATTAATTAAAACAAGGTCGTGTTCTGCCATCCACTCTAATACAAGTACCCCCCTGCGATCTGTGAAGTGCATTCACTTCTTAATTAACTTAATTTTTACTTTTTTCAACATTACTCTAACTAATTTTAACATTACTTTAACTTATTTTAGCTTCAATTTTAAATGAACCGTTTATTGCAATATTGAATGAATATTTTATAACACTATAACAATATGTAAGATCTAGAAAAGTAAATTCATGGAGATAGTAACAGAGAGATTTCCCTTAAATTTGATTAACTCACGTGTCTTGAATGGCAGTGTCTCTTCCGAGTCTTATTAATTTGGATGATTCACAACACTGTTAAATAATAAATATTTTAACGGTTTAATATTCTAATATGAATAATAAATAAATCATAACACAACACAAAGAAATTTTTGGCTCTTAGGCCATTCGAACTTGACTTCTTTTTCCTCAGCCAGAACTATTGGTCGATGACCCTTTTTCGTCAGGTCTCGTTTTAGAATTCTTCCTCGTATTAACACTCCTACTACTCGAACTCTTCCATCTTTGCCAGGATATGTTTGTGTAATTTTTCCCTTCGACCAAGTGTTCCTCGGAATAGTTGAATCGACTGTAAGGGCAACATCGCCTATCATTAGATTTCTGGTTTCTTGATTCCATTGTTTTCTCACTACTAAATTAGGCATATACTCCTTTACCCATCTTGCTTAAAATAGATCTGCGAGTCGTTGAGAAACTTTCCACTGTTTACGTGTCAAACTAGATCTTCAGGCGTAAACGTCAAACACGTTAGCGATCCAAAAGGTGAACCTAATCACAAGTGGTTTGGAGTCAATGATTCAGGGTCTCGAGGATCTACCGATACCTTCGTCAAAGGTCTGCTATTTATAATGTTAAAGATTTTTTAAAACTTCTGACCTCCATATGAGGGGCATGGGGTGGATTAAATCGCCACTTGATTTTCTGATTTGTTAAATTTTTCTTCCTCGATGTTTTGGAGGACCATTTTCAATTCTTGATTAGCACCTGTGAGATTGGTTGCATTGTCAGAAATTATTTCGGCTTGAGTCCCTCGGCAATTGCTCATCCTTTGTATAGCCATAATCGCGGAATCAGTTGATAACGATGGCACGAGCTCAATGTGTATAGCACGTGACGTTAAGCACGTAAATAATGCTCCCCATCGTTTTTTTCGCCTCCGTCCAATCGTCACGAGCATTGGTCCAAAATAATCGAGATCACAAAAGGTCGCTGATGATGGCCTAGTATTTCGATAGGAAGATTACCCATTCGCGGCTGTTCTGCCTTCGCTGATATACTACGACATTTCTGACATCGAGATGTAATTTTCTTAACAGTAGGTCGTACTTTGATGATCCAGAATTCTTGTAGTAATGAAGCGCTGTTGCTTGACCAATTCCTGATTTCAAAACCACTATTATTTTGAATAAACGCTACGTCTCTGATGCAGTTTAGTCTTTCTTCAACAACGTCAAAACTGTACAAATAAACGTCGACATAATGATTATGTAGTATTGCATTAGTTGCAATGGGATAAGTTAATTCGAAGCCTAATGCATTTTTGCACATGACGTATTGTGCCGTAAAAGGTGATGATGCCGACCCAAAGATCATTGATTTCATTACATAAGTTTTAGGCTCCTTTCTTCGGTCCATCCCTCGCCATAAAAATTTTTGCGCACATCTATCTTCCTTTCGAATCTTAAATTGGAGAAACATTTCTTTGATGTCACCCATCGCAGTAACGTTCCTTTGTCTGAATCGGATAAATACTTCCAATAATGGCTGCGTCCAAACTGATCCAGTTAGGAGATTGTCATTCAAACTGGTTGCCTTTGTTTTGGCAGCCCCATCGAACACTAATCGTATATTTGCTTGTAAATTGTTTGGGTGCACTACTCCAAAATGAGGTAAATACCATGATCGGGGATTATTTTTAGATATTTCGGATAGTTTCTCGGCGTAACCTGATGCAAGTAAGTGATCGACCAGCGCACAATATTTGTCTCCATATTCAATGTTTTTATCCAATCTCTTCTGCAATGATTTCAGTCGATTTAAAGCATCTTCGCGATTGTTAGGCAAATGTATTTTATCGTTCTTCCATAGTAACCCTACTTCCCAGTGTCCATCTTTGAAAGTTAATGTACTCTTTAGCACCTGTTCCGCTATTTTTTCCAATTTATTTTTTCTTTTATAGTTCGTTACTCTAATGCTTTCGAACGTGAAGTGGAATTTGACGAGTTTATTTAAATCCATGTCAGGAATTAGGTCTGGGCTATTTTCTTTATTGCTGTTTAATAGATAAACATTCCCTTTCGTTTTCTTCTCTTTTCTGGTAGGAAATGACCGTGAACTACCCATTCTAATCTCGTAAGCGATGCTACAGGTTGATCTCTCGAGCTATGCCGTATTTGAGTAGATGTAATTAAATCCTGGTGATCCTGACCGATAAGAAGCAATGGTTTCGCATCAGTGTAATACTCACGTGGAAGCGATGACAAATGCTTGTATTCTTTTATGTCCGCTTACGTTAATGATTGCGAAAAAAGGTTTAGATCCCTTACAGTGGATGCTCGCGTTATTCTGTGAATAGCACTACTGTCTAATGCGCTTATTCCGAAACTTCCTACTTGACTACTAGAATCCAGAGTTTTGACATTTCCAATACAAGTTAATCCAAATGGAATACGCGGACCTTTAATATCTAATGTTTTTGCTGTTTCTGCATCGATGAGTGTCACCGATGATCCTTCGTCCATGAATGCAGTAATTGTAATAATCTTTGGGGGTCCATGAAGTTTGACTGGAATTACCTTTAATAGGACGCATGTGCTCCCCTTTCGTCAGATTCCTTCATTACCCCAATCGTCTGCCCCTGTGTTTAAATTTACTAAGTTTGTTGACTCCGTTCATGAATGTCTCTTCTCCTTTTCTTGGTGTCTATGAAGCAATTGGTGGTGCTTTTCGAACAATTATCGAAAGCACATGATTTTTCCGAGCACGTGTTTTGCTGATGATTAGTGGGCTTTAAACATTTAAAGCATATTTTATTTTCCCTCGCCCATGTCCAGCGATTCGATATTGATAAGTCGCGGAATCGTTCGCAGCCCGTAATATTATGCGAATCCACGTCACAATAATTAGATCGTTGCTATGTAAATAGACGGTGTGGTTAGCCGCTCCTAATGCAGCCACACAATTTTTAACTTTTGTAGCGAACACAACTATATCACCATTGTTGTGGAAAATTTTAGGAAGTGATTTGATGTCGGGAATAATTCGACTAGCTATCGCGTTTGCATTTCCGAATCGCAATTCCAATAGATCCATTATTTGCTTCGAACTTCGGGATGTTACCATAAGGGATGACACGGCCTCTTTCGCAGTACCCTTTAAGCTTTCGTAAAGACGCAGCAAGTTCTCCTCTTCCGAAAACCCCCCAGCTCTAGAAGTTTTGTTAAATGCGCGTTTGAAACACTGCTATTGTAATACGTCGGCTTCAAATATCGGAAGACGCTTACCTACGGTTGCTCTTTGTTATAGACGATGAGTCATATTCGTAATTTCTGTGTGAGAGTGCGTTGGAATGTTGTCTCGTTCGACGCTCCATGCATCCGGATTTCTAATAGACAAATGAACCAAAGTTGTACCCCGATCTATCCAGTGTTGAACATTTGCCGCGTTCCGCGCTTGTGATCGTCACGTTATTACGGATCAACGATCTTCGTCTTCATTTGTTATATTATATGTTAATTGCTGGTTCACCATTTCGATTTCTAAACGCGCTTGTTCCTCTAACAATCTGGATTGAATTTCAAATCGTCTTCTCGCCGCACGAGCTTCTAGTTCCATTCTTCTAATCGATGTGACACTGCCTATATTATCGGTCGCAACTGTGTTACTTCTAACTATCGAACTCCCTCGAATTCTATTCGATCTCTGATTACCCCGTTCACTGCCCAAGCTAACCTCAACCCCAGGACTTGATCTCGTGCGTACCTCGACGACTTGATCGATTTTTCCCCCACGAGGCAGCATGCGTTCACTGCCCAATGTGATCTCATCCCCAGGATTTGATCTCGTACGTACATTGACAACTTGACCGATGTTTCCCCCGCTGGGAGCATTCGTTCAATGTCTGCAGCACGAAGTAGTATAAGGAGACCTCACGCCAATGCTTAGAAGCGGCAAAAATCAACACATTTTAGGGAGGTTAGAGTTATGAGTATTTGCACCACTAGCAGAGATTGCGCCATTACGGCTGAAATGTAAACCATGGTCGCCATTACACTTCGTCGTATTTCTTTAATTTGTAGGTTATGTTCATATACAGTAGCAGACGAAAAATGTTAGTACAATACTTTAACCACAGAGGCGCAAACTCTGTTAGTGGTGCAATCTCTGAGATCTCTGTCCTCCCAAATATGTGCAGATTTTTTTGGCGCGTGAGGTCTCCTTATACTACTTCGTGGTCTGCAGCATAAATTTGGGCTCGCGTTCAAACTCGATTGCATTGATAATCATTGCTCAACGATTCTCTTTCATCTATTTTGGGTCTGATTCGTTTCCTCCCGCCCGGCATGGTCTAAACGAGATGCATATATGTGTATAAATTAAAAAAACTTCTGACACCACAATTTAATATATATATAAGCAACTCCACGTGAAATTTTTCTATGACATTTTATATTCGGTTGTCAAAGAAAGAAAGTTTTGGTTTTTCTTCAACTTTTAAAAGATTTAAAAAAAAATTTTTTTTTTAATTTTTTAGAAAAAGAAATTATTTTTTTATAAACAAATTAATTTGTTTTTAATTTGGGCGCGATTAATTTTTATTTTTTTCTTATTTATACCTGCCAATATACAGAAGATTTTTTAAAAAGATCCTAGATGGGCCGACTCATAGTTTTCGTTCGATAAATTTTTTAATTAATTTGTTTATAAAAAAATAATTTTTTTTGTAAAAAATTTTAAAAAATATATGTTTTAAAAATCCTTTAAAAGTTTAAGAAAAACGAAAACTTTCTTTCTTTGACAACTTTTTTCTAAACTCAAAATTTTAAAAATTATCAGCTATTAGGTTTACTAATTCATAGTTTTCGTTCTAAAAAAAATTTATAGAACGAAAACTATGAGTCGGCCCATTTCAGATCTTTTTAAAAAATCTTCTGTTAATTGGCAGGTATAAATAAATAAGAAAAAAATAAAAATAATTCGCTCCCAAATTAAAAATAAATTAATTTGTTTATGAAAAAATAATTTTTTATTTCTAAAAAATTAAAAAAAATATTTTTTTAAAAATCTTTTAACAGTTGAAGAAAAACCAAAACTTTCATTCTTCGACCACTTTTTTCAAAGTTATAAGCTATTGAAAATAGGTCTGCGCAAACTTTAAAAAAAAATTTCTCAAAAACAACAAAAAACACTTCTTTAAAAATTTAACCACTTATTAAAGAAGGTTAAAATTTTGAGAAAAAAATTTTTCTAGAAAATTCCATGATGTCCTCTCTTTTTCACAATAAAAAATTATTGTTTGAACAAATTATTGAAAAATTAATTTTTCTTAACTTTTTGCTTCCTCATAAAGGAAGCCTTATAGTGATGTCGATTTCCGATTTTTTTAGTATCAATTATTTTTACAAATTTTTAAGTGTAGTATATATATAATTCGTCGAGAGGAACAAATATCCGCATGTATGTGTGTATGTATGTATGTGTGTGTGTCACCGATTCTTGTGGACAAATTTTCTCTTACAGATCTTGATGGATTTTGATAAGATTTTGTAGGTGTATTACGGTCATGAATACCAAAAATTAGACAGAAGGATTTTCAAAAATATATTTAAAAAAAATTTTTCAACAATTTTTTAATTTTTACAAAAATTAATTTTTGGATTTTTTGAAATAACTTTTTTCTACACGCAAAAAAAAGGTTGGATAATATATCCAATTTTTATTGGATAGAAGGAAATTAGCTGTTATACCTATGTAAAATCATATATGAACAAACGGCGTTGGTTCCAGTGACAATTTTAAATTTATACTCATGATTAGTCATTATATCTATTTAGTTGGATACGGTTTCCAACGAGTTGGATGTAGCAGCCAACTGAAATTTGTAAGTCCCGATTCCTATGATGCGTATGCGCTGTCAACAAGTTGCGACTAGATTCCGACAATTTCGTGCGTGAACGTGAACTGTCAAGACAAAAAATACTATAATGTACGAAAACACGATGAATTTTTTGAAAATAATCGCGCTGACAAACTGTGAACATAATAACATTGTTAAACGAAAGTGATTAAGTGAAAGTGAAAGTGTCAAGTAATAGAGTAGCAAAATTGAAATCAAAGTTTGTAAAATTCTGTCTTCGTTTTACAGAGAATCTTATATATTATGAAACACTATTATCTCTTAAAGAGAATATGATTTTGATAAATTGATTTATTTGTGATGAGGAACAAACGCTCCACGATGAGGAATACCTAACGCGTAAATTTTTTTTAGGTTATGTTTGTTAATTTTAAAGTAAAAAAATCATAAAGAGAATTAATTTTCAGTGTTAACTAATGATATTTAAATCATAATTATATCTTAAACATTCAATAAGAATTAAATTAGTAAAATCAAATAAACAAATAATTTTATGAATATTCATGTGTAAATTTAATTAAATACGTAAAATATAAATGGTTATTTCACTATTAGAAAATAATTGCATTATACAACTTAAAAGTAGTGCTAACAAAAAAATAGACAGTTCACAAAACAAATTTGGCTCCCCTATCCAACAGAATTGGATAGTACATCCAACATCTAAGAATCCAATTAAATTGGTTGTCCTATCCAACTAAATAGATCGCGCTCCAGACACTATCTAAAATAGCTAGGGTATCCAACATATAGTATACAGTAGCCAACTATTTTTCTGCGTGTATATTAAAATTTTTATTAATTTTTATCAAAATTGCATTCCTGACATTAAAACGAATCGATTCATGTATATAAAGTATATATTTTATCAAAATTTATAGAATTAATAAATATTTTAATTTTTCACAAAAAATTAAAATTTTGTATTTTTTGACATTTTATCATAACACTCTAAAAGAACAAATATAATATATATTTTAATATATATAAAATGTATCTAATTTTAAAATTAAAATAAATATAAGAATTTAAATATTTTGTGTTTTAAATTTTGATATTTTAAATATTAAGATAATTTTGAAAATTAGTAAAATTAATGATAAACTCTATAACATTAATTTTTTTATTGATTTATTAAAAAGAAGATTTATTAATTATATTTAATAAACTATTATAATTATTTAACTTCGAAAATTATATAGGGGAGTGCTGTCAGGGTTGGACAGGTGTTAGGGTTGATCCATCGCGTTTATTTTATTTTATCACACTAGCGCCATCTGTTTTTGTACTTAAATTCTTGCTACTAATGCCAGTCAACTTTTCACATGAGTTTCAGTCAAGTATACGAACGTATACTTTTGTTTTTTGCGAGTCATTGTTATACGCTCAACAGAAACTTTTTTGTGGTGTCAAAAAAAGAGAAGTAAATGTAGAAGAAATATGCCAAAGATAAAGTAAATTTATTGAAACTGTTTATTAAGATATTATACGAAAATATAAAAAGAAATTTGGGGTTTTGTGTGACGCGTTTGTGTTCTGTGTGGTATATCGCAAAACAACGCGTGAGTTAGCGTTGAGCCAGGCGGTGTCGTAAGGGTTGAGCCGCCCAAAATTTTGCAATTACGAAGCGTATTTGCAACAGGAATTCATTTTTTGACCTAATGAGGTGTCAAAAACTTTATTTCTTACGAAAAATGCGGAAAAAATTTTTTTTCAATATTTTTTTTTATTGTTTTAATTTAAAAATTTTTGATTTCATTCTTAAGAAATAAAATATCTAATGTTACGCAAAAATGCACAATATGGGATTTTATTTTAATTTCATGGTTCCTTTCCTCATTTTCAAGTGTCATTCTAGTATTTGAAGGACATTTTTAACCATTTACCTAAATATTTCATTGATTATCTACAGTGGCTCAACCCTTACACCCATGTTCAACCCTTACAACATTAATTTTTTTTAAATTGCTTATAACATTAAAACTTTTGGCCGAATTTTTTTGCAATGTACAGCAAAAACATTGCATTTGAGTTGATCTTTCCAACAATATGCGCGAAAACGTGAAATTCGCACTGCAGAGGAAGTTATGAAGAAAATTCAAAACTATGTCCAACCCTGACAGCACTCCCCTATAATAATATATATTGAGGAAGCTAAATGGTCATGAAATGAACAACTTGTTTTAATATTATACAGAATTGACATTTTCTTTATAATTTTGAATAAATGACTATTTATCGTAGAATAAACAGAGACCGATTTATGTTATTTCTATTTGGAAAAAGGAAGAAAGCAATAGCGTTAGATTTTCTGCGTTATAAACAAGGACCGATTTATGTTAGTTATTTAGAAAGAAGAAAACAGAAAGATATTTGAAAGATATATATATATATATATATATATATATATATATATGAGCGATTCCACGTCAAGTGATCAAGGGGTCTTTTTGTGTAATGTTTATTTCAATAATTTTTTACTCTTAAACAATTAAACATACAAATTTGACAAAGTACATTTTAGAAAGGTTTTTTCATCCTCTTTCAATTAAAAATAAGCATTTTGAAAAAAAAAAATTTTTGACCCAAAAAAATCAAAATTAAAACTAAATTTCAATTTTTGAGGGAGATGGATACGATTTTTTTTTCTTTAAACGAAAGCTGAGGTTTTTTCCTAAAAGGACATATAAATGATAAAGTGGGACTAGAACGTTTAAACATTGAAAAAAAGAGTTTTCTACTCGCCGGAGCGCTCTAAACCCGGTTTTTAGCTCCGTTTTGGAGAAAATTCTTTTTTTCAATGTTTAAACATTCTAGTCCCACTTTATCATTTATATGTCCTTTTAGGAAAAAACCTCAGCTTTCGTTTAAAAAAAAATCGTATCCATCTCCCTCAAAAATTGAAATTTATTTTTAATTTTGATTTTTTTGGGTCAAAAATTTTTTTTTTCAAAATGCTTATTTCCAATCGAAAGAGGATGAAAAAACTTTTCCAAAATGTACTTTGTCAAATTTGTATGTTTAATTGTTTAAGAGTAATAAATTATTGAAATAAGCATTGTACTGAAAAACACAAAAATTTATCCCCCTCCCCCTCGGAAAATATTGGACTAGGTAAAAAATTATTTTCACGAAAAATTACTATCTATGAGTACTACAAAAGCCCCAAGTTTTGCTACGATTGGAGAAAAATTTTTCTCCACCTTGATCACTTGACATGGAATCGCTCATATATATATATATATATATATATATATATATTAAAAATTAAAAAGTTATCTCCATATAGTAAATTGCATTTTTTCCGTTTATAGATAGAAAATTTTCTTTTCTTGCAGCTTTTATTTTATTTCTATGATAATAAATTGTCTATAGATATATTGCATAAAAGTGATTTACATTTTGTAATTTGAAGTTGTATTAATTTGGAAATGATTGTTGAATGATGAAAATTGGAAATGGAAATTAAAAATGGAAATTGGAAATAGATATTGCAATTGGATACAGGGGAATTAAAAAAAATAAAAAGACAAAATTGGAAATAATTTTAGTTGGAAATGGAAATTTTGAATTAAATTGTACTAAATGCTTCATCTTTTTTTAAATAGAAAATACGTTATTTATTTGAAAGTAATTTTTACTATATTGGTCAACATTACGAAGTAGAACCATAGCTAATAAAAAAAAATTAGTTAATTTAAGTGATGAAAAATTATGATATAATAGATAATCAAATTGCATTGTTGAATAATGATTATATGCATGAATTTCAAAAGCTTTTAGAAAGACAATCAAATTTGTTTTATAATATGAAAAGCACTTTATGTTTACAAGCGCTTGATCTGATAGTTCTAATCGAAAAAAATAAGAGGCACATTCAAATACTTTTTAGTGGTATTTTCAAATCTGGTCATTAGATTTGAACTTATTATGATGGAACAAGACTTTATATTTTTGACAGTCTAAATAAAGGCTCTTTAAATAAGGATCAAATGAACTATTTAGGTAGATTATATCCATTTAAACCGCCAGCAATATTTTCAAAAGTTCATCAACAACCGTTAGGCAGTGTTGATTGTGGAATATTTGCTATAGCATTTGGAACATCATTATTCTTTAATGAAATGCCGAACACTCTTTATTATAATTATTGTCAAATGAGGAATCATTTGAATTTAATTTTTAAAAACAATCATTTAAGTCGTTTTCCGACTAAAAAATTGTGTTAATCCACGTTTGATTGTTCAGTATGATCAAATCCAATAGTAAAATTAAAAATACATTTCATTCAGATAAAGAAGACGTTTCCTCTCAAAAAATTCAAACAAGTCAGTTTGAGTTCCAACAACAACATTCGGATAAAAGAAACAAAGAAAGACTCCTATTAAAAAGAAAGTAGTGTACAATGTCAAAAAGAATATAGAAGATTACTGAAGCATACACATTTTTTCTGTAAAGTTATTAATTCAAATGATGATAACATGAATGAATCTGTTAATTCATTCATTACTTCTATTCCTTTAATAATGAATGCACATGATAATGTAAAGGAAACAAATTCTTCATTCAAAACTGTCCGAAAAAGTGCAGTGGAAAATCAAAGAAATTATCGTGCCAAACAAAAATAAAAATTAATATTATTAATCATTCAGACAAAGTAGATGTTTCATCTGTAAAAATAAAAATCAGGCAGAGAAGCAGGCGCAATGCGCCTACATGATAAGGTTTCATGGTCTAAAATGACAAAAATGATGATAATCATAATGAATGAATAAAAAAACAACTATTCCCATAGTAACGGTTGCTATGGCAAACAGTAACATAGAAACGGTGGCCATGGCAACGGCTATTATGACAAACATTAACACAGCGACGGTTGATATGGCAACGTTGCCAAAAATTACAAACGGACACCGAAGTCTCGCTATAAGGGTTTTGTTCCTTGCCACGGAACCCTAAAAAAAGAAAATAAGATCTTTATTAAATTATTCAACAAATGTAATTTCTAATGAATTGCAAAAAGGAAATTAAATAAAATCTTTGTTTGATGATGAAAATGTGTTCAGTCAAGTTAATGATTTAAATGATGATAACATGAATGAATCTGTTAATTTAGAAAATAACTTTGCTTCTATTCCTTCAATAACGAATGCACATGACAGTGTAAATGAAACAAATTCTTTCTTTAAAACTGTCCGAAAAAGTGCAGTGGAAAATTGAAAAGAAAAATTAATATTATAAAGCATGCAGACGAAGTAGATTTTTCTTCTGTAAAAATAAAAAAGAGCTAAGTAGAATACCAAAAAAATATAGGGAAAAAAGGAAAATGAAATAAGCTCTTTGTTTGATGATTCGAAAAATGCTAATTCTAATGAATTAAAAAAATAAAATAAGCTCTTTCTTTGATGACTCTAAAAATGTTAATTCTAATCAATCTCTTGATTTATTAAATACATTTCGTTTACAAAAATCAATTGTTTCTCTGCTAAGCATATCAAATGACAAAATTCTTTATGAATCAAATTCTTATAAAAAATTATCTGGAAATAATAAATTATTATTGTAATAATTATCAAAGCAAAGCATTTTACAGATGAAAGAGTCAATGACAAAAAAGACACTTTTAATGATTGTTGTGGTCATGGTGGTATTATGTTGCCTTCTGTGCAATATCCAGAAGACTAAAGAATATTGCTAGTAGGACTTAATGCAAAATCAAGTCATTTTAAAAAGAATATAAGATTGTATTACAATTCTTTTTTTTGCATCTTTAAATACTAACGTAATTAAGTTTAATAACAGAAGAAGAGGACCATTTTGTTACAAAATTCAAGTTCTAATTTATTACCAAATTAATAGTGCTTTATATTCTGATAAAGGTAAAGACCCATATTTTGGTCAATTGTATATTTACGATCCTGACGAATCAATCAAATACAGATTATAAAGTAACGAAAATTTGGATGAAGATGTATTAACATCTATAGAAAATATTATGAGAAATTCTAATGCATACACAAAATCCTACATGATGATGTCAGAGGTAATTCAAAAAGAAGCTGAATTAGCCAGACAAAAAATGAAAAAATTCCTGAGTTACAATTATTGTTTACGTTAAAAAAAGGTTTTGACAAAAATAGATACAATTTGCAAAGTTTTAATAAAATTGCTGCTATTTTTAATACAAATTCTGAAGGAGAAATACCAGAATTTAGATCCGAATGTTGAACCGTGAATCTATCCCATATTTTATCCACTCGGAAATAAAGGTTATAATTTTAATATGATTCGTAGTGATAATGTTTTTAGAAGTAGAAACCATACTATTTCTCTTTCTGCCTTTTGTAAATACAAAATAGCTATTACAGATAAGGAATTTAATCAATTTTTATATATGGGAAGATTATTTCAACAATGGGTTGTTGACAATTATATAAAAATAGAGAAAGATATATTAGGATTTTGTGCAAATAATCAAGCTCAATTGAGAAGTGAAACATATCAAGGGCTAATCGATTATTTACAAAATCATGAGTTAGAAAATAATGTACATTTAGGAAAAATGTTTATATTTCCATCAACTTTTATAGGATCACCTCGAAATATGATGCAGCAATATCAGGATGCCATGGCCATTGTTGGTCGTCATGGTAGACCAGATTTATTTATTACAATTACGTGTAATCCAAATTGGTAAGAAATACAAGAAAATTTATTCCCTCATCAAACTGCTTCTGATAAATCTGATACAGTAACTAGAGTTTTTGCCTTGAAGGTTAAACATCTCTTAACAGTTATTGTTGACAACAAGTTTTTTGGAGAAGTGAAGTCTTATGAAGCTACCTTATGGATGATGCCTCATTCAATTTTACAATTATTTATAAGAATTCTAATTCATTGCCATCTTGTACATCCGGAAAAACTTTGGGAAAAATTTGAGGGTCAAATGCCAGAAGACTATTCAAAACTTGACAATATTGATGCTGAAAAAACAGCTTATAAAATATAAATCAATCTTATTGAGTGAAGGATATTGTCTAACTGATTTTAAGGAATTATTAGACATTAATAAAGATTTATCTGCGCAGGTTGATGATGTAAATATTTTTGAACATATCAAGATAGGAGAGTAAAATTATAATAAATTAAATGTTGAACAAAAAATATAGTTGATTATATACTTGAAGTCATAAAAGATTTTTCTTTTAATAGTTGTGAATGCTTATATATTAATGGTTGTGGAGGATCTGGAAAAAATAAATTTTTGCAACATGGCTTTTACAGGTATAGCTGCCACTCTGCTTTCAAACGGGAAAACTGTTTATAGTTTTAGGCTTCCCTTACGAAAAAGTATGACATGTAATTTACAACATGAATAAATGTTGTAATTTACGTGGCGTTTTTTCGCGACTCCACGAAAAAAACACAATCGAGAATGTCAAATTGTTTTTAACTTCTCAGGTAACTTAACCAAATTATCAAAATTGATTCGGAGAGATTGTTAATTTGTTTCACCTTTATCAAATTATGAATCAAAAGTTATAATTAGAAGTAAAAATAAAATATTTCTTTTCTATCGGACAGTATGATATGTATTATAGTTTTTATTTTGTGTCCTTTAACCCCTTAATCCGCCTCTAAAGAAAAATTTTGCATAGTTTCTCGAATTTTAAAATAATGTTACACGCATAGAAAGATTGGTTAGTTGAAATAGCTAACAGGTTTGCTGTCATATCAAAAAGGTTCCCTATATGACAGCGAACTGACTCAAAATACTGATGTTGGTTAATAAAACGAAGTGGTCCGCTGTCATCGCAAACTTTTTAGTTGTAATATATATTTATTAAAGATTTGACAGCAAACAACAGTTAAACTCTATATATGAGTCAGAATTCCTGAAAGGAGCCACCCAAAACCTTTTAATTTTTTTTTGTACTAATGTGGTTATTTTAATAGTATTTTATATAAGAAATCATACTTCCAAAGGATTTTGCTACAAAATTTTTTTGTTAATGTTATTAACAATTGAAAATTTTGAACGTATTTAATTGAAAAATGAATTTCTCAAAAACGTATTTATCGATTTTAATTTTTCAAGTTGCATTTTATTTGTCTTGAAAGGAAGTATAACTGACAATATTTTCAGATAAAAATATTTAATTTTAGTGCAAAATGCAATTGTTTATTTATAAACAATTAAAAATAAATAGTGTTCTGGATGATATTTTAAGTTGAAAAAATTACTAAAATGTTCTTAATAAACCACTAAAAAATATCCCGTTGAAAAAAATGGCACGAAGTTTTAAATTGCTTAATTTTAAGCATTTGTGCCGCGGTGCAGTGCGCGACTCTGGTCCTTATTGAGCGTTCGCGCGCGTGTTATTGTTTCTGATCGCTGGAACGATTGCGCTTCTCAAACAATACATCTATGTTGGAAATAAATTTATTTTAACGTAATATTTACATTTAATTTTTTTTTAATGGAACATTTAATTATTCTCTTTGTTGAATGGTAATTACAGATGTGTTGCATAAGTTATTGAATGGGCGCGAGAGTCGCGTAAATTGGGGAACAGTGGAAGCAGCCTTGTTTCAGTCTTGAATTATGCTTCCGCAGCATTGATTGAAGATTGAACGCCAATCTTCAACAAAGACTGGAGCGCGAGACTTAAATAAATGTTACATTATGGCTAGAATCAACCTTGCTTTCGCCGTCCCGCCAAGGCTTGATCAATATTGACCAATCCTCGTCCAAGCTTCAGTAAAGCCTGAATCCAGCGTCAGTTCGCGCCTGGGCTGTTTTTATGATTTTAATCGATTGATTAGAATTTGTAATTTATCGGAGAGAATAAATGCTAATTAGCATTTATTCCCTCCGATAAATTACGAATTCTAATCAATTAATAAACAAAATGAAATTTCACATAGAATTTAACATATAAAAAAATTTTTTGGAATGAATCAGAATATTCATCACGGTAAAAATGTTTTCTAATTTCACTATTTAATTAGTAAATTTTACTAATAAATTAGTAGAAATAACAAGAACATTATTGTTCTAATTTAATTCCAAATAGAAACTATTCTATTATTTAGAAATTTTAACTTTAAATCGCCCATTATTTTTTTTAATTTCAAAGAAAATTCAACAATTCTATATTTCAACAATTTATGCAACACATCTGTAATTACCATTTAACAAAAAGAATTAATTAAATGTTCCATTAAAAAAATTAAATGTAAAAATTACGTTAAAATAAATTTATTTCCAACAATAGATGTAGTGTTTGAGAAGCGCAGTCGTTTCAGCAATCAGAAACAATAACACGCGCGCGAACGCTTAATAAGGACCAGAGTCGCGCACTGCACCGCGGCACAAATGCTTAAAATTAAACAATTTAAAACTTCGTGCCATTTTTTTCAACGGGATATTTTTTAGTGGTTTATTAAGAAAATTTTAGTAATTTTTTCAACTTAAAATATCATCCAGAACACTATTTATTTTTAATTGTTTATAAATAAACAATTGCATTTTGCACTAAAATTAAATATTTTTATCTGAAAATATTGTCAGTTATTCTTCATTTCAAGGCAAATAAAATGGAACTTGAAAAATTAAAATCTATAAATAATTTTTTGAGAAATTCATTTTTCAATTAAATACGTTCAAAATTTTCAATAGTTAATAACATTAAACAAATTATTTTTTTTGCAAAATCCTTTGGTAGTATGATTTCTTATATAAAATACTATTAAAATAACCACATTAGTACAAAAAAATTAAAAGGTTTTGGGTGTCTCCTTTCATGAATTCTGACTCATATATATAATTTTGTTAAAGGTTTTTGTGCCTTGAAGTTTGTAGATGAAAATGTTTTGTTTATGGCGTCGTGAAATAACATCACGCAAATTACTGCAATTGTTCATGTCGTACATTACATGTCATATTTTTTCGTAAGGGTTACCTGTTCCACTGTACAGTGATTCATCTTCAAATATTAAAGTTCAGTCAAAAAATCACTTTTTTAAATAAAAAAAAAATTTTACGAAGAAAAGATCGAGGTACTAGATCAGAAATAATAAATTTACCAATGAAAAATAGTAAATTATAAAAACCTTTCCGACAGTAAAATACAAAATATGAGAGCTTTAACAGAGGAAACAGAATTTTTAGATTTCCTACTTAAAGTTGTTTAGGGGATGTCCAAGTTGAAAAATGTAAACAAACCAATGACTAAAATCACATTTTTTATACATCTTTTTCTCTCACAAAAAATAATATTAAAACACTTTCTCTACAAAAATGGAAAATTAGAGTGTCAAAGTTTCCAAAAAAATCATTTTTGAGTGTGATGAATAAATAGCAATGAGTAAAATAACTAATTAAAATGACCTGTAAAATTGCATTTTTGACGCGTCGTGAAAAATAAACTGTTTGAGTATATCAACCGCACTGACGATGAAGAAGTCTCATATCAGCGATTGGACCTTCAACATGTGGAAGGGGAAATTTTTCCCTTTCCTCCTTGAAATTACAAGAGAAAGGGTAAAAACTTCTTCATTGTCCATGCGGTTGATATAGACCTTGGCACGGTCTGCGCGTGCGCGTATAGCAACAGAGTTCACGTCGCGAAAAGTTTAAGTGTTTGACTATATCAACCGCACGGACGATGAAGAAGATTTCACCCTTTCTCCTTGTAATTTCATGGAGGAAAGGGAAAAATTTCCCCTTTCACATGTTAAGGGTCCAATCGCTGATATAAGACTTCTTCATCGTCAGTGCGGTTGATATACTCAAACAGTTATTTTTTGCGACGCGTCAAAAATGTTATTTTACTGGTCATTTTAATTAGTTATTTTACTAATTGCTATTTATTCATCACACTCAAAAATGATTTTTTTGGAAACTTTGACTCTAATTTTCCATTTTTGTAGAGAAAGTGTTCTAATATTAATTTTTGTGAGAGAAAAAGATGTAAAAAAATGTGATTTTAGTGATTGGTTTGTTTACTTTCTGGTTTGTTTACATTTCACACCTTGGACTTACCCTTAATGATGAATTAAATAATATAGATAATAACATCCAAATACCAGAACATATTATTCAACAAGGCAATATAGATATTGCTGAAGAAATGTTTTTAATCATGGTCAGATGTATTGTGCATTATCAAGTGTGCGATCATTTGATTATGTAAAAATATATTTAGGAAATAATAGAAGTTATATATATATATATATAAAATTATGTTTAGAGTGAAATTTGGACTCTGCTTAATTCAGTTTGTTTTTCTAAAAAATTTAATATTTTAGGTTTTTATCATTTTTTTGTAAAACAGTTTATTACAGTTTCAAAACATTTTATGTATATGTAAAATAATTCTTTACATACTGTTATATGGGCAAATCTCTGGAAACTTTAACATTTGAATTTGAATTTTTCTAACTTTTGTGTGCACAATTTTGATATTTGTAGTATTACATCTTCGACCAAAATAAATTTCATTTTTATTATTGTACAACCATTATCTGGTTGCCATCTCTTTTAAAATATAAATTTGTGGAAAGAAAATAATGTTAGGTTATCTAAATCTGTAACAAGATATACATAAATATTTTATATCCTACACTTAAGTTAGTTATTTCTCAGTATCACAAAAACATAATTAAACATGAAACTAAACATAATAAACGTTTAATACAACTAATAAGAACAAAATTACAAGAAAAAAAATTAATATAAATTTTTTACGTTTAATATGTAACATGTAACATTTAATAGTAACAAAAACTTTTGTGATTATTTGATTGGCTGAATTGTTTTAAAAAAATATCGAGGATCTTAATATAACCTTGAAGAAACACTAACCTTTTTTATAAACGTTTAATAAAAAATAAATAAATATTACTTAAATGTCTTCCGTTGATAAATTTTTTATTCCAAGTTTCCTTTTTCTCGTTTTTTATTTTCTTTTCTTTGATTTTCTTTCATTTTGTTACTTTTTATTACATTTTTGGTTACTTCGTGATAAGTAACATGGAACAAATAAATGCGAAACTTCAGATTGATTTGAAAACGATTGATTTGACCAAGCGACATATTTGACAAGCGACAATTTGAATATCCACGTAAAAAAATAATTAAATAAGAATTAGAATAAATAAAAACACATGCACAGTTTTAAGTACACTCAAATCTCGCTATAACGACCTTCTCTATAACGAGCTCTCTCTATAACGAGGGCTCTGTCTCTCGGTATAGCGAGAAAAATTTTCTGCCGATTGTCCCCACTATTTATAAACAAATGCACATTCAGTTGGTTCAAATTTGGTTAAAATCAATTTTATTTATATAAAATAAAAATAAAAAAGTCACTTCGTATTTGAAATTCTATCAGTCAGTCGAACATCTTCAAAATTTTAGCTTATATAAATTTTTTGTATATTAAAGTTCAAATTAAACTAGGTAACGTTTGTAATTTTGACATTATGTAAATTGTAAACACTAAAAAAATGAATAAAGTATCGTAAAAATGGGGATTTCTCATTTCTCTTTTTGCGCTCGTAATAGAGGGAGACTTGACTCCCGAACTTCTCGTTATAGCGAGATTTGAGTGTACATCTGAAGTAATATGTGCCCCAATTTTGGAGCAAATTAAATAAGAAACTTTGGAGAAATTAATGATTTGACTAGCGACATTGTGCCTCTTACTTCAAATTTTTTCACTAAGTTTTTTAATGTTTATTTTATAAAACCATTTTCATTTGACCAGCGACACAAATACTGAGGGACACTTTATAGAAGATTATATCTTTTATAATTTTTACTTTTATTTTTCTTAAGTTTTTTTATGGAATTCTTAAGATATTCTTAAACATACTTGGCAAGTGACATTTTGAATATTTACGTAAAAATAATTAAATAAGAATTAGAATAAATAAAAACATATGCACAGTTTTAAACATATATAAAGTAATATGTGCCCTAATTTTGAAGCAAATTAAATAAGAAACTGGATAAATTATAGATTTGACCAGCGACATATTTTTCGTACTACACCAGTATCCAACAATTATTTTGCTTAAAATATAGTTAAAAATAAAAATCACGCACATAAAATTTTAATTACAATTCAATTGTGCCTCTTATTTCAAATTTTTTCATTTAGTTTCTTAATGTTTATTTTATAAGACCATTTTAATTTGACCAGCGACACAAAAACTGAAGGACACTTTTAAGAAGATTATATCTTTTATAATTATAATAGATGGTATAGACTACTTCATTCATAATAGTAGTTAAAGTTGAAAATCGCAAAGTAGGCGCGCGTGGCGCGCAAAAATTAGTTCTAGTGTAAGCTAATTTTCAATCATCTACCGGAAATACTTCGAGGAGCTAGCGCCTTCTATTTTAAAGGATTATACAAGAAAATGGATTTTAATTATCCATTATTAAAAAAAAACTTGCGAAACTTTACAATAATAAATGTTATTAATTTAAGACAATGCTTCTTAATTACAAAAACAACCTATTATTTAAAGTTTAATTAAAATATTATTTTAATGTAATTCATAAAAATAAAACTTGTTTCAAGAGAAGAAGGAAAAAATAAATTTTAAACTTGATAGATTTCTTTAAAATTTGACAGCTTAAAGTTTTTGATGTCCCTGATCACGAAAACCAAGTCAGAGTTTAAAAATTTAAAATGGTAGATACAACATGGCGGACGAAATTAATTTATTGTACTAGTTGTTTGTTTTGTGACATCATTAATTATTATTCTTGACTAATATAAATTTGTTTATGTGATATTTTATTTCACAGAAGTTATTTATTTACTGAAATATAATGTGAAATAAAAGTTAGTTGGTTGTCTGAATCAAATACATTTTATTTCAATGTATAAACAACTATTACAAAATATTAATTTGTATATGAGTCATTTTATTTTATAGACTTTGTTTATACACTGAAATAAACTAATAACACTGGGTAACAAAAAATGGTCATGCTGTGTTTACTTCAAAATTTTTGTGTTTATTGAAAGTTTGGGTGTCAGTGAACAAGAAAATAGCAATAAAATTTTTTTTAATTTATTCTAACCTCTTAAATAGGGGGTTGATTTATTAAAAAACGGTGTTTTTTTGCACTTTTTGAAGATCTGTAAAAAGAAAATGGGAAGACATAAAAAGCTCTAATCCTTAATATGAAACGAGTAGATATGCAAATTAGGTAAAGAGAGACACTCTTATTTATATTGCCTTTAGAGAAAGAAGGAAAGGAAGCCGTTACCAGAGCCGGCGTTACCCATTATGATTTAATTAGAAAGTATATATATGCCTTATAATCAATCTACGAGTGCAAAAAGGACACTCACGCTTATAGCCTACCACCACGTTCTTAAATATAAGAACGAAAATTTAATTTCAAAATCATATCTTCGATTACAAAATTTATAATTAAATGTATAAAACTTAATGTTAAAATTCTAATGCAATATTACTATTTTTAAAATTTTAATTCCTTAATATAAAAAAATTTTATAAAATAAAAGAACAATGTCTAACTAAGGAGAAACTATTAATTTGACTACTCATGACTTAAGTATTGTTGTCACTGAAGGAACAATGCTAAATAATGATCATATGTATAAATATCAAAAGCTATTGGGAAGACAATCAAAATTTTTTTATAATGTGCAAAATACTTTTTGCACATACAAATACTTTTTAGTAGATCTTATAAATCTGGCCATTGGATTTGTACTGATTATGATGGAATAAGCTTTACATTTTTGATGTTCTTAATAAAAAAGGTTTAAATCATGATCAAAGATATTAATAAATTAGATTATATCCTTTTGAACCACCAGTAGTTTTCATAACTGTTGATCAACAACCAGAATACAGTATTTATTGTGGAGTATACGCAATAGCATTCGCAAGATCGTTGTTTTTTAATATTATGCCCCACTCTGTCAAATACTATTATTGTAATATAAGAAATCATTTAATGTTAATGTTCGAAAACAGTATTTTATGTAAATTTCCCTCTGTACAACTTTCTAATAGTAGATTTTGCATAGTTGTGTATGACTGGAATTGGCTTTTTAAATGGAAAAAAATCCAAGTTCAGTATGGGAAATCAAACTTTTCTAAAAACTTGATCAAGAAAGAAGTTTCTTTCCCGAGCATAATAAATGAAATAAATGAAGGAAATATTGCATCAACAATACTTAAACAAAGTAGGGCTGAAATACAAAAAAGTAATCGTGAGAGGCAAAAATTAAAACGTAGAATTGATAATGCAAATTATTCAGAGAAGGCACACACTTCCATTTCTTTTCCGAGAGAAATAAATAAAATAAATGAAGGAAATATTGCATCAACAACACTTAAATAAAATAGGGTTGAAATTCAAAAAAATTATCGTGAGAGGCAAAAATTAAAACGTAAAATTGATATTGAAAATTATTCAGAGGAAGCAAACACATACATTTCTTTCCCGGGAATAATAAATGCAATAAATGAAGGAAATATAGCATCAAAAACATTTAAAGAAAGTAGGGCTGAAATACAAATAAATTATCGTGAGAGGCAAAAATTAAAACGTACAATTGATAACGTAAATTATTTAGGTGAAAAGCACACTTCAACTAAGAAAAAACTTCAAGTCAAATCCAAAATTGAATATACTGAGAACCTTAAATTAAAACATGCAAAAAGTGATACAAGTTCTTTGTCAAAAACAAAGAATACTCGATTAAAGCATCAAATTAAAAATCAGACAAAGAAGCAGGCGCAATGCGCCTACATCATAGTATTGCGTGGCCTAAAATGACAAAAATGATGATAATGATAATAAATAAATAAAAAAATAAATCATACAAACTATAAGTTTTAACTTTCACTCAATAATTATTACCTTTACAACAATTGTTATGACAACCATTGCCATAGTAACGGTTGTTATAGCAAACATTAACATAGCAGCTGTTGCCATGGCAAACATTAACATATGAACGGTTGCCATCGCAACGGATGTTATGACAAACATTAACATAGTAACGGTTGTTAAGACGTAAGACATGAGACATGAGACGTAAGACGTAATACTTAAGACCTTCTGAAGTCGGTTCTACAATGGGCACGTATGGACGTGAACGTGGACGCGACGTGCCCATTGTAGAACCGACTTTATACCAAAGGCGTAAGACGTAAGACTTAGGACTTAAGACCTTCTTGTACTTGTCTTACTATAAGACTTAAGGCTCAATATATTAAGTCTTACTTAGGAGTTAAGATCTTCTTATACCAAAGTATCGTTATAAGACTTAGGACTTAATACATAAGACTTAAGACTTAAAATCTACGGACGGACACCGAAGTCTTGCTATAAGGGTTTTGGCCCTTGGCCACGAAACCCTAAAAATGAGTTAAATGTTAAAAATTATCTAGGTTCGATGACTGCACACATTGCCAAGCTAAACATTTTAATGATGAAAAAGTTGCTGATAAAAAAGTTAGTTTTAATGACTGCTGTAGTCATGGAGGTGTTGTGTTAACTTCAATACAATATCCAGATGAATTAAGGCTTTTGTTAGAAGGGTTTCATAAAAAATCAGGTCACTTTAAAAAAATGGTAGAAGAAGAGGATCATTCTGTTATAAAATTCAAGGTCAAATTTACTACCAAATTAATAGTGCTTTATATCCGCATAAAGGTGAGATCAATTTTCATATGGAGGTAGATTGTTTCAACAATGTGTGGTTGACAATTATGTAAAAGTAGAAAAAGATGGATTAGGATTTTGTGCAAATAATCAAGCTCAATTGAGAAGTGAAACATATAAAGGAATGATGGATTATTTACACAATCATGAGTTAGAAAATGATGTACACGTTGGAAAAACGCTTATATTGCCTTCTACTTTTATAGGATCACCTCGCAATATGGTGCTACAATATCAGGATTCGATGGCTATTGTTGCGCGTCATGGTAGACCAGATTTATTTATTACAATGACGGGTAACCCAAATTAGAAAGAGATACAGGAAAATTTATTGCCCTATCAAACTGCTGCTGATAGACATGATATAGTAACTAGGGTTTTCGCATTAAAAGTAAAACAACTACAAGGAAAAGTTTGTGGGCGAGCAGCTATCTCACTTGCAGTTAGCGCTGCTGTACCTCAGCTGTGGAAGCTGACCGCTTCCACTTTGATACCCTGATACCATGAAGAGGTCAAATCTTATGTTTATGTTATTGAATTTCAAAAGCATGGATTACCATACATTCATTTGTTATATTAAAAAAATCTAAAATATTAACTGTTGAAAGTGTTGATCGTTATATTTCTGCAGAAATTCCTGATGAAAATATTAATCCTATTTTACATAAAATAATGCAAAATAATATTCACAGACCTTGTAGAGATTGGTGTTTAAATGGTAGGAAATGTTTAAAATTTCAAAAAATTAACAATAAGAAAGTACTATTGAAGAAAATTGCTGTGTTTATTTTCGTCGAAGAAACATTAATAAAGCGTATGAATGACCAAATGGATTTATTGTTGATAATTCTAATGTTGTTCCGTGATGCCCTAGATTTTCAGAAATATTTAATTAATATATTAATGTAGTAATAGTTTCGAGTATCAACTCTGTTAAATATTTATATAAATATATTCTCAAAGGGCAAGATGCTGCATCAATTGTTATCACTAATGCGAATGGTGAGGTAACTGGTAATCATAAAGAAATACATCACTATGAAGAAAACAGATTTGTTGGTCCAATTGAAACAGTTTGGAGAATTCTAAGTCAACCATTAGGGAAAAAGAGTCATAACGTTAATAGCTTACCCATACATTTGCCAAATGAACAGAATGTTATTATTCGTGAGGAAAAAGATAGTTACGGCATTTCTTTTAATTTAAATAAAAATTCAAAACTTTTTGATTAATTTAAATTTAACCAACGAGATAGTAATGCTCAAAAATATTATTATTCAGAACTACCAGAGCATTATACATGGATAACAATTCTATTGAATGGAAACAAAGAATTCGTAAAGAAAAAGTATTGGGCAGAATGTATTCTGTTAATCCACACCAATTGGAATTATTTCACCTTAGATTATTGTTGCTTACAGTAGAAGAAGCAACTTCTTTTAAAAGTTTGAGAACAGTTAATGGAGTTGTTCATGAATCTTTTACACTTGCTTGTTTGGCATTAGGACTTGTAAAAGATTATAGTGAGTTATTGAATTCCATTATTGTCATTTGTTATTAGAACCATCTAAAGAAAAATCTTCTTTCGATGGTTCTAATAACAAATGACAATGGAAGAAGCTGCATTATGGATGATGACTTATTAACTTTGCCAATTATTCACAAGAATTTTAATTCATTGTCATCCTGTACATCCGGATAAACTATGGGAACAATTTAAGAGTCAAATGTCAGAAGATTATTAAAAAATTAACGACATTAAAGCTGAACAAATGGCTTATAGAAATATTAAAACAATTTTATTTAAGGAAGGATATAATTATAATTTAACTGACTTTCAGAAGTTATTAGATATACAAGATGAAATTCTTACTCAACAAGTTAATGATATAAGTATTGCAGAACATATTAACATAGGAGAACAGAATTATGCTAAATTAAATGTAAAACAAAAACTTGTAGTTGATTATGTACTTTATGCCCTCAAGGATTCTTCTTTTGATGGTTCTAAGTGTTTATATGTTGATGGTTGTGGAAGATCTAGAAAAACATTTTTATACATTAAGCTATGGCATTTGTTAAGCAGTAAAGGAATAAAGGTTTGCATCATGGCATTTACAGGTATAGCTGCGACTCCGCGTCCTAATGAAAAAACTGTTCATAAAGTTTTAGGCTTACCTGTTCCATTATACAGTGATTCATCTTTAAACATAAAAGTTGAATCTAAAGAAGGCCTCTTTTAAAAAAATATAGATGTTTTTATTTGGGATGAAGCACCAATGGCTCCTAAATATGCTTTAGAAATTATGGATTATCCATTAAGAGATATAAGGAATTCCAACGAACCTTTTGGTGGTAAAATTGTAATTCTAGGAGGAGATTTTCGACAAACTTTACCAATTAAGGAATGGGGCACTAGATCAGAAATAGTAAATTTATCAATAAAAAATAGTTAACTATGGAAATATTTTAAAAAATACACATTAACAGATAATATGAGAGCTTTACCCCAGGAAACAGAATTTGTAAATTTTTTACTTAAAGTTGGCAATAGTGAATTAAATGATGCAGATGATAATGTTATATTACCAGAACATATTATTCAAGGAGAGAATGTAGATATTGCTGAAGAAATGTAGTCAGTTTATACAACAAAATATATTTGAGGAGATGTCGGAGTGTGCTATTTTAGCACCTAGAAACGTTGATGTCGATGATATTAATAAGAGAGTGGTGTGTCTCTTAGACAGTAAAAGTGAAAAAATATATCAAAGTATTGATTCTACTGAAAATTGTGATAATGGGAAATTTACTGATGTTTTGTTACCAGAATATTTAAACACTCTTTCTCCACCTTCTTTGCCACCTCATGAATTGCATTTAAGAATTAATTCTGTTGTAATGCTTATTAGAAATCTTAGTATTAATGTGGGATTGTGTAATGGAACAAAGTTGCTTGTTTGAAATATATCACATAATGTTATTAAATGTTAAATATTAACAGGAGATAAAAGTGGAAGTATTGTCTTTTTACTTAGAGTAACTTTGTATTGTGAAAATTTATATCCGTTTACTATTAAACGAAGACAATTTCCTATAAAATTGGCTTTCGCAATGACTATTAACAAATCTCAAGGACAAACATTTAACAGAATATTTACTGATTTAAGAAGAGATGTCTTTAATCACGGTCAGATGTATGTTGCATTATCAAGGGTACGTTTATTTTATTCCGTAAAAATATATTTGGGAGATAGTACAAGTAATATGTATATAAAAAATTATGTTTATAGTGAAATTTTTGAATAATTAAGGTTCTGGATATATCATCTGCAACTACGCAAAGTCTATAGTTCCCACCACTTCCAGGAAAGCACAAAAAATGGGACAACAGAGATATTTTAAACGGATGAAGTACTTTTTCTTTTCCATTTATTTATAAAAATGTTTCTAACAATTGTTTAAAACATTTAAAAATATTTCTAAATAATAAGAAATGTCGAGTTGTATCCTCAATGAAGGTTTTGATAACAAGAGTGCATTATATAATCATAAAATGCTTTTATCTATGACGGTACTTGATATTTAGCAAATTCTTTGTAAGAATTGTTTATAACATTTTTAAACATTGTTTATGAATTTCGGATAAACGATTGATACACCAATTCCATTGTAATTTTAAAAATAAGTTGTCAAAATAAGTTAGTGTCGAAGAAAAGAAGATTTTTTTCAACTCTGAACATAGTTTTTCGTAAAAATTGTTTATAATATTGCTTAAAAAATGTTAAACAATTACAGACAAAAGTTTGTCTCTCTAAAATTTATTCTATTGTCAAACTAAGCAAAATGTGAAAAAAAATTATTTCCACTCAAAACTTCTTTTTCTATGAAAATTGTTTATAATATTGTTAAATATTGTTAAATAAAGGACCCTGCAGTATTTACATTAATTTTGGTTTTCAGTCAATTTTTCTGTAACTTTGTGATTTTATAGTTCTTGCTATTCTAAATAATAACTTTGAAACCCTAAGTTCCAAAGGAAATCCACTGGGAGCCAAAATTAATGTAAATTATTCATGTAACAAAGCGTAATATACATTCGAAACACCTCCCCCCTATAAGCTGTTACGTAATTTATGAATTAATGGAAAAAGAAAATAAGCAGTATGACAATTTACTTTAATGTTAGTTAAAGATTTAAATATCCCGCCATGGGGGTTTACCGGTGGCGCCATCTCTTGGTGGCAGTTAGGTGTCGGTAAAATAGAACACACCCTCTAGGCCACTTGAAAGATTGAAAACTTAAAGAGCCTCGGCAAAAAATGCCCCTTTTTCGTACCTCGAATTTTGAAACTTTTTTTATGCCAAATGGTTGCATATGATGACCCAATAATCCCTGCAAAATTTCAAGATGAGCATGTGCCCCCTTTCCGAAATACAGGGGGTCAAAGGGGCCATGTCCAAAAATAGAATATGCAATATAATCGAATAATAATGTTAAAAAAAATCAGACAAAATGGTTCCCTTAAGATTTTCGTCTGCTGATTACGAATCTAAAGTCCGTTTTTAAAAATTCAAAATGGCGGACCCAATATGGGGGACGACATTTTTAAAAATCGATCCAATTTACTTAAAAATCGTTACTCGGGGGTTTTTGGGGTCGCTGATTACGAATATGACGTCCGTTTTCAAAAATTCAAAATGGCGGATCCAATATGGCGGACGACATTTTTGAAAATCGATCCAATTGACTTGAAACTTGTTACTCGGGGATTTTTGGGGTCTCTGATTACGAATATGATGTCCGTTTTTAAAAATTCAAAATAGCGGATCCAATATGGCGGACGACATTTTTGAAAATCGATCCAATTGATTTGAAACATGTTACTCGTGGGTTTTTGGGGTCCCTGATTACGAATGTGATGTCCGTTTTCAAAAATTCAAAATGTCGGATCTATTATAACGAATAAAGGCAAGGTTTAAGGCTAAATTCAGCTTGCAAAGGCCAGATGTAATAATTTTGAAACCATCTAAAGTAAGATGTAATATTCCAATCAACAAAGATAAGGGATTAGAATCCAACCAATGAAGGCAAGATGTAATCAACATCCCGATCAGCAAAGATAAGAGATAATAATCCAACCAACAAAGGTAAGATGAAGTTATCCAACCTATGAAGGCAAGATGTAATCGACAACCCGATCAACAAAGATAAGGGATTAGAAGCTGTGTAAGCTCAAAAAAATATATTTACTAATAAAAAATGGTTAGTGCTTTTTCAATGTTAGTCCACCTTTATATTCGTAATCAGCGACCCCAAAAACCCCCGAGTAACAAGTTTCAAATCAATTGGATCGATTTTCAAAAATGTCGTCCGCCATATTGGATCCGCCATTTTGAATTTTTGAAAACGGACGTCATATTCGTAATCAGCGACCCCAAAAACCCTCGAGTTACAAGTTTCAAGTCAATTGGATCGATTTTCAAAAATGTCGTCCGCCATATTGGATCCGCCATTTTGAATTTTTGAAAACGGACGTCATATTCGTAATCAGCGACCCCAAAAACCCCCGAGTAACGATTTTTAAGTAAATTGGATCGATTTTTAAAAATGTCGTCCCCCATATTGGGTCCGCCATTTTGAATTTTTAAAAACGGACTTTAGATTCGTAATCAGCAGACGAAAATCTTAAGGGAACCATTTTGTCTGATTTTTTTTAACATTATTATTAGATTATATTGCATATTCTATTTTTGGACATGGCCCCCTTTGACCCTCTGTATTTCGGAAAGGGGCACATGCTCATCTTGAAATTTTGCAGGGATTATTGGGTCATCATATGCAACCATTTGGCATAAAAAAAGTTTCAAAATTCGAGGTACGCAAAAGGGGCATTTTTTGCATGGGGCTTGCCGAGGCTCTTTCCAGCCAAGGGGGTCTGAATTAAGAAAAACTAAAATGGCGCCATCTAACGGTGGCAGCCGGCACTCGGTCGGGAAGGTAGAGCATCCTTTATAGCCCACTTAAATATTTAAAAAAAATAATTTCCCGCCAAGATGGTTCGACGGTAGTGCCATCTTTCGGTGACATCCGTATGTCAGTAAAACAGAACACACCTTCTAACCCACTTGAAAGTTCAAAAATAAAAATTTAAATACCCTGCCAAGGGTGTTTGAATTAAGCGATGGCCGCCGGTACTAAAAACTGAATCGGTAAGGTAGAACGCCCATTCTAACCCACCAAAAAGTAAGCTTTTGAGAAATCTACTTTATCGACCGTCTATAACTGAGCCAGAACCCGCCTAGCTTAACTACTTACAATTAATTTTTTAAAAATGTCTATACCCTGTTCCACGAGAGAATGCTGCCGTAAAAAACGACTTTTGGTTCACTTCGCGCAGATATTAGAGAAATTGCCACTATTCGCTAAATTTTCGAATTTCGACGGCCTATTTTTCAAAAAACATTGTGGCCAAGACTATTCCAATAATTTAAATTTTTCGACTCAAGTTTAACTCTCGACAAACATATGTCTTAAAGACCCATGTTTATGATAGTAGTAATGAGGGAAAAAAATAGAGGCAATAAAAAATCAAAAATATTTAAATATTACAATAAGTAAATTTTAAATTATATATTAGTATACTATTAATTCTGACAATTCAGTTGATTCATAATTTCTTTTCCTACTATAAAATTGAATTGTTCTCTATTGTAAATTACATAAGATAAAAAGTGAAAATTAAATGTTTTAAAAGTGAATATTTTGAATGATTAATAAATTTTCAAAAATAAAAAAAATTTGAAGTTGTTTTGTAATATAATTTAAGTAAAATTTTTTTCAATTTTATGTTTAGAAAAAAAATTTAATATCAATAGAATCAGAAAAATTGGTAGATTTCAAATTTGTTAATTAAAATTAATTATTTGTATTATTTAAATATTTTATAACCTCTATTTTTTTCTTTCATAAGTACCGTCATAAACATAGGATGCTAAAACGTGTGTCGGGAAAAAATTTGTCTTCAGTGGTTTAAAATGCAAGTGTTCAGTAAGCAAGCATCATTTTCATTGGTTATAGTACTTTCGGAAAACACTATTTTTTAAAATTTTTCCACCCTTTCGTGGAACGGAGTATTCACACAGCCTAAAATTTTCAATGGATTTAAGTGTTTTTTGTTTTAAATTCAAGAGGAATAATTTTTAAACATTCCCCTCCATGCAAACTTAAGAATATTCAGTTGTTTATAGTTTTTTTATTCAAAGTTAAGAAATTAATTGTATATACTTTGCTTTAAAAATAAACTTTTTTATCCGTTACTACTCATGTCTTAAATCAGTTTAAATTACTATAATATAATTTCCAGATAAATAGCAAATCATAAAATAATTTATGTAAATTGTTATATAAAATATTAGTTTGGTTCCTTTTTATCAAAAAAATTTGTTCTTTCATAATTATATATTTCTTTAGAGTTTCTCTTGTTTATAAACGATTTCGAAAATCGCTTTGTCGAACAAGGATGCAGGGGCCACCCCATTAATAGTATGAAAGAAGTTATTGTAATTGGTTATGCGAACCACTATGTTATTTTGTCAGATACGCCTCATGAGGTTAATAAGAATCTAATGGGGCTTCACTGATATTGCGGTCTTAATCAGATGACGGTTAATACCAACAAAACTAAAATTGTAATTTTTTCTCGAAAAAGTAATTCACCTGCAAAAAATTTTAAGTAATTTAAATACGCGGAAAGTCTTATTAACGTAGTTTATTACTACGAATATTTGGGTGTACCTATTTGTAGAGATTATTCGTTTTTAATGGCGGCAAATAAATTCACTAGCGCTTCAAATGTGGCTGCTGGCACGGTGTTGAGGGTGGTCTTCTCTCTCTTTTCTAAAAAAACTACTTTTGCTTCCATCTAATACTCCGGGTCACGCTGTGAGGATAGAATCTGGATCACTACACCTATCCTTTATAATTCTAAAGAACCTGTTATCCTGGATATTGAAGATTACTAAAATAGACAATTCGCGTCTTCCTAAACTTTATTTGGAAAGATTAATCAGCTTGTCTCGCAAGGATCCGGATAATAGTTTCAATTGGATTAATCAATTGCGTATCTTTTTTGAATACGAGGATTTGGCCTCGCATTGGGACAAATTTTTTCGAAATATCGATAGCCTGGACTGTCGGACCATCCTCAAATTATACGGAGCACATCTTGGGGACAGGGACAGAGAGAGACTGTCCTTGTCGAGTAGCTTATTGTTTTACCCTTCTCTTTCCTTGTCTCCGGGAACGCAGCCATATTTGGTATCTAAACTAAGTCCTTTTCATATGAGAATTTTTGCTCAACTACGTTTATCTAATGTTTATGTCACCAGAATTTTAAATGGTTCAGTCAAGTTTGTGTTTAGTCTGGAAAGTTTTTGCAAATGATGTCGTCAAACCTACCCTACTGAAAATCCCCGTACAATATCTTGTACAAGAAATTATACAAGATCTTGTATAATTTCTATACGTTTCTGTCAATGAACCTGTACCATTTCCGCATAAGAAATTGAAACAAGATCTTGTATAAGAACCTCTACAAGTAATTTTTTTCGTTTTTGAATAAAGATTCATGTACAATTTCTTGTACGAAATCCTGTACATGTTCAAATTAATTAATAACTTTAATGGCTGCGCAGTAGTTTTCTACGGCTTCTACAGCTGCGCAGTTGTTTTTAAATTGTAAATGCAGAGAGTCTCTAACAACAATTTTAAAAATTTTCTTATATTTTGCATTAATAAAAAAAATAATAAACAATAAGAAAAAATATTATCTACACAAGAACTTGTACAGAGTCCTGTGCAAGTACACGTTCTTGTACATGATCTCGTACAAGAAATTGTACATGAACCTTTATTCTAAAGCGAAAAATTTACATGTACAGGTTCTTATACAAGATGTTGCACAAGATCTTATACAAGTACACATTCTTGTACAGGATCTCGTACAAGAAATTGCACATGGACCTTTATTCAAAATCGAAAAAAATTACTTGTGCAAGTTCTTGTACAAGATCTTGTGTAACATCTTGTACAAGAACTTGATTCAATTTCTAATGCGAAAAATGGTACAGGTTCATTGACACAAAAGGTATAGCTTCCTGTACTAGATCTTGTACAATTTCCTGTACAAGATATTGTATGGGGATTTTCAGTAGGGTATAAAAGTCTGCGACACCTGATAGTGGATTGTCTGGCTTGGATGTGTGTTTGCGAGTCCTTGTTTCCCTTAAATGCGTCTACTGACCCTAACGATAGATTAATAGAAATCATGTCGTCTTCGGATCTCAATCTAATCAAAGAATTGTTATTAATATTTATTTTAATGTTAAAGGGGAAACATCCGTAATAGTTCTGCCTTTGGTGTTCTGTGTGTGAACTGTATGTTATTTTCATAATCATTTAGTTTTCCCGCCATATCGAACTCACCTTGTATAAACTTCTAATTCACTAGACAAGTGTATGATAAATAAATAAAAAATAAATAAATAATCTCCAGATAAATAGCAAATCATAAAATAATAATGTATATAAATTGTTATAAACAATATTAGTTTGGTTCCTTTTTATCAAAAAACTTTGTTCTTTCATAATTATATATTTCTTTCGTTTATTTACTAAATATATATTCTTTTTTTTAAATATTAATTTCGGTTTTTTTAAATATCAATAACTTCTTTATTCCAAATCAAATTAGCTTCAAAAATAGGTCATTCGATGCGTTTTTTAATGCTGTACAAGTTGTTAACTACACGGAAAAAAAGTACGTGAAATTTTCATTGACTCGGTACTTGACTTTTAGATGCGACACAAAATACTAAAAAAAAGTGTAGTACATTTGCATGAGAGTTTCAAAAGCAGTCAATGAAAATTCTAGTACCTTGCTTGAGAATTTCATTGACTTTCAAAAAAATTGTATATTTCTGTAAAATAAAAAATATAAGTTCCACTTGTTCACAGTTTTTTTGAAATTCACTCATTTATTCACATATTTGGATAATTAATCACACAAACAAAGAACAATTATTATTGTATCACTTTTTGACGTTTATCAACACTTATGAACTAACCTATAACACACACATATATTCGCGTATAACTTAAATATAAACACACACTTAACACTTAAAAGTACGTATCGAATTGTTCTTATATACCACAGGGTGAAATTTTTCACGACTTGAGAGACATGCTATTTCACTGAAACTGAAAATTACATAACATTCTATTTTGTTACAAACACAACATAAAAAATATTTTTTTGAAAGTAATTTCATGAAGACAAATATATATTAACACTATTTGTTTTTCATAAAATAATAGTATATTCACATCTGAAATAACCACAAATGGAAACAGACGATCAGCTGTCATTTACCTTGGATAGAAACGCGCAACGCACACTGCGCATGATCTACCGAATTTTCAAGCGCAGTCAACTAATCTTTCACGTACTTTATAAAACTGAACAAATGACTTTTGGTTAAAATTTAAAAAACACTGTGGCCCATACTAGTACTAGATTAATTCTAGGACTTTCTTATATTTTCTAATAAAAAGTATATGATACCGCCTTGTATTTTGTGTCCTATCCAAAAGTCAAGCACTTTCAAGGAATGATTCACGTACTTTTTTTTGTGTATAGTTTCAAAGTTATTTCTACATTTTTCAACCAAATTTTCAAAAAAGTCTTATTTTCCAAACATTTATATTTTTAAAAGTTTATTATCTCCGGTGAATATGGAAAAAATGTTAATTGAGGGCTTAAAAGATGCATTTAAAAAACTACAAAATGAGAGAAAAACATTTATAGGTGTCCTAACATTTTTTTAAAGTTATGGTCAAAAACGTTTTTCTTTTAAATTATAAACCAAAAAATATATATGGTTAAACTTTATTAATTTATCTCAAAGTACTCTCATTTTATGTCTGCAGGTGAGACCTACAATTTTAACAAAATTCAGTACAAAAGCGCTTTATAATTTGGAGATATTTATGAAAATATGATGTTTACACACACACACACACACGGAATTACTTTTTTTAAAAATGTCATTTTTGAACTCCTAAAGTCAAATAACAAAGATATTTTAATAATTAAACATGAAAAATTTTGGTATCACAATACTTTCACTATATGAGGAAGCAATTTCGAAAATTCATAACTCAAAAATTTGTCCTAAAAAATATAAAAAATCCGTATCTTTTTTTTAATATACAGAATAGAATAAAAATATTTTTGCCCGATTTTAAGAGATCATAGGTAAATCTCAGGTGGAATTGCCTATATATATATATATATATATATTAGGGGGGCTCCGCCCCCCTGCGCGCTTCGCGCGCCAACCTCCTGATTTTATATTTACTTCTATTTATGGATAATATAAAGATTGTAAAATGCGATCTTATGACATTAGTCATTCTCAAATTTTTAATCTTTGTCATCAATTTTGAAGTAACATAACAGCCTGCAAGTAAAAAAAATTGTTTTGGCATAAGCTTTGACGTCCTATTTGGCGCTCCTATTTGAGAGGGCAAGCTCTGACCTGTTGGTAAAACACAGATTAAATTATGACGTAATGTGAAGGCCCACATTAAGGCCCCTTTTAAAACCCGTAGCTCAAAAAAAATAGGTAAAATTAAACATGTTTTTATCCGTTATTTATCCTCTTTTTGACCTAGGTCAAAAAATAGACCAATTTTGACATATGTTTTGATTTCTTTTTTTGACCTATAGGTCAAAAAATATTTCAAATTGGACATAGATTTTGACGTAATGTGAGGCCGTTATTTATCCTCTTTTTGACCTATAGGTAAAAAATAGGCCAAATTAGACATAGAATTTGACGTTATGTGAGGCCGTTATTTATTCTCATTTTGACCTATAAGTCAAAAAATAGGTCAATTTTAACATAGGTTTTGAGGTAATGTGAGGCCGTTATTTATCCTCTTTTTGACCTAAAGGTCAAAAAATAGGTCAATTTTGACATAAGTTTTGATTTATGTTTTTGACCTATAGGTCTAAAAATAGGTCAAATTAGACATAGATTTTGACGTAATGTGAGGCCGTTATTTTTCCTCTTTTTGACCTATAGGTAAAAAAATAGGTCAATTTTGACATACGTTTTGACGGACCCTTTGGGATAGGGCGCCCTTACAGAATCTTGAAACAGCGGCGGTGGCGATATCTTTTTGTAATATAGGTATATATATATATATATATATATATATATACTAGGGGGGCTTGGCCCCCCTGCGCGCTTCGCGCGCCAACCCCCCAGTTGATTTTGAGGTTATGTTCGTCTTTGTCAGGAAGTTATGTTATATATACTATAGCCATTTGTGGCCAACTTCAGAGTGATGATCTTTCACCTAATTTTGAGGTTATGTTCATCTTTAAAAGGAAGTTATGTTAAATATACTATAGCCATTTGTGGCCAACTTCAGAGTGATGATCTTTCACCTAATTTTGAGGTTATGTTCGCCTTTGACAAGAAGTTATGTTAAATATACTATAGCCATTTGTGGTCAACTTCAGAGTGATGATCTTTCACCTAATTTTGAGGTTATGTTCGCCTTTGACAGGAAGTTATGTTAAATATACTATAGCCATTTGTGGCCAACTTCAGAGTGATGATCTTTCACCTAATTTTGAGGTTATGTTCGCCTTTGACAGGAAGTTATGTTAAATATACTATAGAATCTTGAAACAGCGGCGGCGATATCTTTTTATAAGATAGATAGATATATACACTCGGGTCGCAAAGTTTCAGTACATTTCGACTGTTTACTTGTAAATGCTCGCTCCACTTCAAATTCAAATATTTCTGTAAAAATAGATGCAACAGCTATAAAACAAGGATCATTTTAAAGCTCAATAAATTAAGAGTCAAATAGGCAAAAAAAATAACCAATTTAATATTGTAAATTTGAAAATATATAATTCTTTAAAGTTAGAGATTTTTTATGAAAATTGCGATTTCGGAATCTGGAATTCAAGCGAACGCCAATTGAAGAAAAATTTTTTTTAAGACTTGACAGTTGTACAATAACAAGTACAAATTCCATTCTTTAATTCTAGACAAAAATCATTTACAAATATGAAGTATTTTTTTCAAATTGTATTAAAATAATTTCTCTTGCTCTAAATTTTTCGAAGAATATAAATTGCAAATTCGTCGTTTTCTATTCATTTGTTTTATCAATTAACCACACTTTTGAAAAATATTGAACCTCTTGACTGTAGTAAATTTGAATTATTTACATGAAATTTATCCCTCTTCTTATAATGTTACAAATTTTAACTCGCATTATTACTTATTTTATTTCAAGGTGCAATTTTTTAAATTTTACAATAAAAAAGAGATGCACATTTTTCAAAAATTTGGTTAATTGATAAAACAAGTGAACAGAAATGACGAATTTGCAATTTATATTCCTTGAAAACTTTAGAAAGCAAGAGTAATTATTTTTACAGAATTTAAGGCAAATACTGAATAATTATAAAATATTTTGGTCTCGAATTAAAGAGTGAAATTTGTACATTATATTGTAAAACTGTCAAATCTTAAAGAAATTTTTTCATTAATTGGCGTTCGCTGAAACTCCAGATTACGAAATCGCAATTTTTATAAAAAATCTCTAACTTTAAAGAATTATATATTTTCAAATTTACAATATTAAATTGGTTATTTTTTTTGCCTATTTGACTCTAAATTTATTAAGCTTTAAAATGATCCTAGTTTGATAGCTGTAGCACCTATTTTTACAGAAATATTTGAATTTGAAGTAAAGCGAGCATTTACAAGTAAAAGTCCAAATGTACTGAAACTTTACGACCCGAGTGTATATATGTCAATTTAAATTTTGACCGGAGATTTTCTCCCGCTTATTTATTTATTTGAAATGTTAACGGGCAGAACCCTTTCGTCCAAAGTACTATTATAACAAAAAATTATACTTAAAACTAATCACTAATAGCTAACTGGCTGCATTATTATTTATATCAAATGGTAAGTCACGCAAACTCCTTACAAACACATTCAAAGTAACTACAAAAAAATCTAATACATCGTTATATTTATTAGCCTCTCTACTTAGTCTACTAACAACAGAGTTATCAAGATAATTTTTTCTAGAAATTGGTATTTTGAGTAATTGGGACTGACGAGTAATTTTACGTGGAATATAAAAGTTAAACAAACACAAAATTTGTGAACAATCAACCAATCCATTTATTATTTTAAAAAAATAAATTAAATCAGCAAATAATAATCTCGTAGCAATTGAGGGTCAGTATAATCATGACTATAATAATTATATCTTAAGCCTAGTTGTTTAGCCACTTATCCAGTTTCAAATACAGGAGTACTTTATTGATGGGACCAGCAAATAACTTTCGCTTGATAAGTCATCAACGGAATTAAGAAAAGTTGTATTGACTTCCACAAAATAATTTAAAAACCGCTGCCAAGTTATATATTTTTGGTATAATTTTGGTGTTTACTTCATTCGTTTTCGTAAATCTCGTTGTGTTTATTTCATGAACACTTTGCTTCCTCAAAGAGATGTTAATAATAATAAAGTATAAATTTTCAACAATGATTCTCAATTGCTGTAATTATTTTCCAAAATTTTTTTATTTTGAAAAGTTTAATATTTCTGGTTAATATGGACGAAAAATGTTCATTGAAGGCTTAAAAGTTATGGACAAAAAAACGTTTTTCTTTTAAATTATAAACCAAAAAAATATATATGGTTAAACTATATTAATTTATCTCAAAGTACTCTTATTTTATGTCCGCAGGTGAGACCTACAATTTTAACAAAATTCAGCACAAAAGCGCTTTATAATTTGGAGATATTTATAAACATATGATGTTTACACACACACATACGGAATGACATTTTTTAAAAATGGCATTTTTGAACTCCTGAGGTCAAATGACAAAAAGATATAACAAAAAATTTTGGTATTACAATACTTCCTCTATATGAGGAAGCTATAATTAAGAATGTAGTTGATGCAATATGATTTTGTTCACATAAAATATGTAATTAATAGAGCCTATTTTACTTGTTCAAATTGTGATTACAATTAATTTCATTTTTTTAATTTTTATTTTCTAATTTTAATCTAATAATTAAATTACTTAAGATATTTTAAATATTTCTAACCATTTGAGAAATATATTTCTTTGTTATTTCGGATTTTGATTTAAATTTTAATTTAGACTGTGGACCACAATAACATTTTAAGAATAATAAAGTTTCACTCTTTGCTAAAACTGAAATTTTTTTTTGGTAAGTGATAATTTTGGGAAATTGATTATGATTAGTTTTCCTCCTACTGACACGAAAAATTAAAACAGATATTTTGTGACTACCCTCTCGGCACAGAACATTAGGAACCTTTTTAAAACGTTTCATGTCTGGCAAGGAACATGAAACGTTCTAAAAACGTTCTAAGAACGTTGTTAAAACGTAAGGTGATTTTTGTGTCCACTGGGTAAGATATTGAACTAAGAAAAATTGTGACCCACAATACCCTAATCTGCACTATTTTATTTATTATAGAATGTATCTTACTTAATGTTTCTTATTATTAATAAAAAGAAAATATATTTTTTTAGAGGACTATACTTGCATAGAAAATTAAATCTCACTTCAGATAAAACTAGTAATAAACTATAAATCTCATTTTCTAGGATCGTTGATTGACAAAAAATATTTCTTTTCGTTGAGAACGCGAGCTCACAAATCATCGTTATCCAATCAATAGGGTTCGGGTAATTAAGTCGCTGTGTCTTTCTTCCCTAAAGGAAGGATTTACGGCTGTTTAACCCCTGGAAAGTTCTTTGATAAATAAGCTATACTAGTAGTAGTAGTAGTATCTAAATTTAAGGAGGAGGGGACAGTTTGTTGTCCTAACAGAGGCGATCTGATTGCCCGTTAGTGGAATCAAGTTAGTAGCAGTTTCGGGACTTCGAGAGTACTCATGGTTGATACAAAAGAGACAGAACATTAGGAAAACTTAACCAGAAAAAAGAAAGGGGAACATGATGAAAGGAATCAGGCTCAAGTGTTGCTTTAAAAATTACTTCTTTTCGAAGAGAAGTGCATACTCTTGATTAATGTAACTCCCATATGGGGTGTTATATCTCAAACGTCACAGGAAAAAATTTAAAGTTTTGGTATTGGTTTGATACTTGAGGAAATT